>OX419617.1:0-2400000 GCA_948473465.1 Lithophane ornitopus
CTAACCTAACCTAACCTAACCTAACCTAACCTAACCTAACCTAACCTAACCTAACCTAACCTAACCTAACCTAACCTAACCTAACCTAACCTAACCTAACCTAACCTAACCTAACCTAACCTAACCTAACCTAACCTAACCTAACCTAACCTAACCTAACCTAACCTAACCTAACCTAACCTAACCTAACCTAACCTAACCTAACCTAACCTAACCTAACCTAACCTAACCTAACCTAACCTAACCTAACCTAACCTAACCTAACCTAACCTAACCTAACCTAACCTAACCTAACCTAACCTAACCTAACCTAACCTAACCTAACCTAACCTAACCTAACCTAACCTAACCTAACCTAACCTAACCTAACCTAACCTAACCTAACCTAACCTAACCTAACCTAACCTAACCTAACCTAACCTAACCTAACCTAACCTAACCTAACCTAACCTAACCTAACCTAACCTAACCTAACCTAACCTAACCTAACCTAACCTAACCTAACCTAACCTAACCTAACCTAACCTAACCTAACCTAACCTAACCTAACCTAACCTAACCTAACCTAACCTAACCTAACCTAACCTAACCTAACCTAACCTAACCTAACCTAACCTAACCTAACCTAACCTAACCTAACCTAACCTAACCTAACCTAACCTAACCTAACCTAACCTAACCTAACCTAACCTAACCTAACCTAACCTAACCTAACCTAACCTAACCTAACCTAACCTAACCTAACCTAACCTAACCTAACCTAACCTAACCTAACCTAACCTAACCTAACCTAACCTAACCTAACCTAACCTAACCTAACCTAACCTAACCTAACCTAACCTAACCTAACCTAACCTAACCTAACCTAACCTAACCTAACCTAACCTAACCTAACCTAACCTAACCTAACCTAACCTAACCTAACCTAACCTAACCTAACCTAACCTAACCTAACCTAACCTAACCTAACCTAACCTAACCTAACCTAACCTAACCTAACCTAACCTAACCTAACCTAACCTAACCTAACCTAACCTAACCTAACCTAACCTAACCTAACCTAACCTAACCTAACCTAACCTAACCTAACCTAACCTAACCTAACCTAACCTAACCTAACCTAACCTAACCTAACCTAACCTAACCTAACCTAACCTAACCTAACCTAACCTAACCTAACCTAACCTAACCTAACCTAACCTAACCTAACCTAACCTAACCTAACCTAACCTAACCTAACCTAACCTAACCTAACCTAACCTAACCTAACCTAACCTAACCTAACCTAACCTAACCTAACCTAACCTAACCTAACCTAACCTAACCTAACCTAACCTAACCTAACCTAACCTAACCTAACCTAACCTAACCTAACCTAACCTAACCTAACCTAACCTAACCTAACCTAACCTAACCTAACCTAACCTAACCTAACCTAACCTAACCTAACCTAACCTAACCTAACCTAACCTAACCTAACCTAACCTAACCTAACCTAACCTAACCTAACCTAACCTAACCTAACCTAACCTAACCTAACCTAACCTAACCTAACCTAACCTAACCTAACCTAACCTAACCTAACCTAACCTAACCTAACCTAACCTAACCTAACCTAACCTAACCTAACCTAACCTAACCTAACCTAACCTAACCTAACCTAACCTAACCTAACCTAACCTAACCTAACCTAACCTAACCTAACCTAACCTAACCTAACCTAACCTAACCTAACCTAACCTAACCTAACCTAACCTAACCTAACCTAACCTAACCTAACCTAACCTAACCTAACCTAACCTAACCTAACCTAACCTAACCTAACCTAACCTAACCTAACCTAACCTAACCTAACCTAACCTAACCTAACCTAACCTAACCTAACCTAACCTAACCTAACCTAACCTAACCTAACCTAACCTAACCTAACCTAACCTAACCTAACCTAACCTAACCTAACCTAACCTAACCTAACCTAACCTAACCTAACCTAACCTAACCTAACCTAACCTAACCTAACCTAACCTAACCTAACCTAACCTAACCTAACCTAACCTAACCTAACCTAACCTAACCTAACCTAACCTAACCTAACCTAACCTAACCTAACCTAACCTAACCTAACCTAACCTAACCTAACCTAACCTAACCTAACCTAACCTAACCTAACCTAACCTAACCTAACCTAACCTAACCTAACCTAACCTAACCTAACCTAACCTAACCTAACCTAACCTAACCTAACCTAACCTAACCTAACCTAACCTAACCTAACCTAACCTAACCTAACCTAACCTAACCTAACCTAACCTAACCTAACCTAACCTAACCTAACCTAACCTAACCTAACCTAACCTAACCTAACCTAACCTAACCTAACCTAACCTAACCTAACCTAACCTAACCTAACCTAACCTAACCTAACCTAACCTAACCTAACCTAACCTAACCTAACCTAACCTAACCTAACCTAACCTAACCTAACCTAACCTAACCTAACCTAACCTAACCTAACCTAACCTAACCTAACCTAACCTAACCTAACCTAACCTAACCTAACCTAACCTAACCTAACCTAACCTAACCTAACCTAACCTAACCTAACCTAACCTAACCTAACCTAACCTAACCTAACCTAACCTAACCTAACCTAACCTAACCTAACCTAACCTAACCTAACCTAACCTAACCTAACCTAACCTAACCTAACCTAACCTAACCTAACCTAACCTAACCTAACCTAACCTAACCTAACCTAACCTAACCTAACCTAACCTAACCTAACCTAACCTAACCTAACCTAACCTAACCTAACCTAACCTAACCTAACCTAACCTAACCTAACCTAACCTAACCTAACCTAACCTAACCTAACCTAACCTAACCTAACCTAACCTAACCTAACCTAACCTAACCTAACCTAACCTAACCTAACCTAACCTAACCTAACCTAACCTAACCTAACCTAACCTAACCTAACCTAACCTAACCTAACCTAACCTAACCTAACCTAACCTAACCTAACCTAACCTAACCTAACCTAACCTAACCTAACCTAACCTAACCTAACCTAACCTAACCTAACCTAACCTAACCTAACCTAACCTAACCTAACCTAACCTAACCTAACCTAACCTAACCTAACCTAACCTAACCTAACCTAACCTAACCTAACCTAACCTAACCTAACCTAACCTAACCTAACCTAACCTAACCTAACCTAACCTAACCTAACCTAACCTAACCTAACCTAACCTAACCTAACCTAACCTAACCTAACCTAACCTAACCTAACCTAACCTAACCTAACCTAACCTAACCTAACCTAACCTAACCTAACCTAACCTAACCTAACCTAACCTAACCTAACCTAACCTAACCTAACCTAACCTAACCTAACCTAACCTAACCTAACCTAACCTAACCTAACCTAACCTAACCTAACCTAACCTAACCTAACCTAACCTAACCTAACCTAACCTAACCTAACCTAACCTAACCTAACCTAACCTAACCTAACCTAACCTAACCTAACCTAACCTAACCTAACCTAACCTAACCTAACCTAACCTAACCTAACCTAACCTAACCAGTAACCGACTCTAAGTCACACACGTAACATCGGCTCCGCGCAAAAAATTCGCGAAAAATACACGCATTGTGTTACAAGTGCGAAAAGTTGTCAGTTGAATTGTGAAGTACCAACTCACCTGGATTAGTGTGGGCAAGTCTGTACCTCCACGGGTTGTTGAGCTGGACCCTCGAGACTTAGAGGTGCAACAACAACGTCAAGGTTAGTGGAACAGATCTACCAACAATAACCCTTAAGGAAGCGGTTGAGACCTATCCAACGGCACCAAGATCATCAAAATCGGACCAGTCATCAGGGAGATATTAAGGGGCGGAAAACGTCGAAAACACGTGGTTTTGGTTAGAAAACAACCTCACTTTTCCCCACGTGGTCCTAACAACACGAGGCGTGTGACGTAAAACCAGCTTTCCAAGCCCTGCCTGAAGACTCCGAAGCCGGCCGAGGAATCAGTCCACAGACCAGCCGCTAGGGTCGCGACTCCACTGCTCATCATCAGGTAAGCCCGAGGGAACTCCTCAACCCCTTGTCCCACCCTACTTGAGTTTGGGCTCATTGGACTTGGGAATCCAAGACCTTACCCCTACCCCCCTAAAACCTTACCTTGCATACCCCCCCCCCCCCCTCCCAATATTGTATCCCCTCCACTTATGACCGAAGCTGTTCATCTCCCCCCCACTTAGTAAACTTACCCCCCTCCCCACCAAGAGTCACCACACGGGACCCCCCCCCCCAACCCCCTCCCTCACCCCCCCGCAATAGTCTCCCCACGAGACCAACCCCCCCCCTCCTCACCCCTCGAGGCTACCTCACCCCCCCGCGGCCCAGTTTAGTACCTGTTGGAGCAATACAGCCGAGTTTGGGCTCGTTTGAAAGGGCACAAAAAGCTCTTCAATTTGGCCCCAACAGAAACTCAAGATTCGGCGTCCATCTCGCAAAAAGATCTAGCGAAGCCCAAAAAATAAAAAATTAAAATCATTGACAACCACCATCAGCGCGCACGCAGGACTCCCAAGATCGAGCAAGTGCAAGGCATACTCCGCTACCTGCAGAGCGTCACACTGCAGATTTTCGCAGACCATCAGCGACAGCATAACACAACTGTAAAAGTTTGGAACATATTAAATTGTAAGTAAGTCCATCACCTTCTTAATCTATTAATAGTAGTTATAGTAATCTTAGAAGTCGTAGTAGTAATATTATTGATTATTGTTTAGTAGTTACATTGTTTTATAACATCATTATGTCAGCCCCTTCAACATCCTCCGCTCCCGCCAAAATAACCGCAAAGGTCACAAAGTCGACACGAACACTTCGCGAGAAAGTTATCTCCAAGTCGGCAAAATCGATACTGTCAGAAACACTGGCGCATCCATTGCCGACAGAAGAGGCACCAAAGGCGAAGGCAGCGTCTGTGCCGGACGTGACGGAGCTCACACGCGTGACAAAACCGCACACACCAGCAACAGCGTACAGCTCTGCGTGCTCTGAAGGCTCGGAGCAGCTGGGAGTTGTTAACAGAAGCCGCGTGTCAGAAACGGTTATGCGGTGGGAAGGTTGTAACATATCCCCCCCCAAAAACATAGTCTCAGACGAGGAAGGCTCCAGTGCTTCTAGCCAAACCGACGATTCGCGCAGTCGCCGGGACAGCATTCTATATAGGACACCAAAGAAAGGAACAGGCGTCCATATGGATATGGCGACGGAGGAGGCCAATACCATGCTCCAACAGGGCAAGCAGGCGCTGGAGGCCGCCGGAAATATGAAGCGAGAGTGCAAACAGGTTGCTCACAATTGTCTGCAGGGTCTATACGAGACCGTTTTGTCCCTGTCAGACTCCAGGGCGCGGCACAAATACAACCTAGAGAAGGAGAGGTCACGCCATGCTCAAGAGCTCGTAAGGGTAGAAAGAGCTCACACGCGGGAGATGGAGACCACAAAGAAGACTCTGGCGTTGGAGTTGGGCCGCGCTCGGGACGACATAGGGGAGACCCTGAAGACAACCAAGCTCATAAGGGAATGGCTTGGGGCTGAGACCCTACAGGCGCTAAAGGAGAACGCCGAAACACGAAAAGGGGTCCAGGCCCTAGAGGCGGTGGTGCGAAAAGAGCACGAGAAAACTAGAAAAGAGGCCGGAAGAGCCACGGGATCGCCGGGAAGGGATAATAACCCAAACCCGATCCTGATGCGACTCGAACTTGGCATAGCAAGCGTAACGAACCAATTAGATACGCTAAGGAAGCAAATGGAGAGAATAAGAGCAGACCTCCCGGTGCTCCCCGCCACCACCTCAGCACAAGACCACCAGTGCCACATTCCCGATGAGCTGCTCGCAGCGG
Organism: Lithophane ornitopus; assembly: GCA_948473465.1. NCBI lineage: Eukaryota > Metazoa > Arthropoda > Insecta > Lepidoptera > Noctuidae > Lithophane > Lithophane ornitopus. The sequence continues at coordinate 5,929 of OX419617.1, forward strand.
CTTCCGGCACGGCTAGGATAGAAGCCGAACTGAAAAAGCTTGCAGACGTCATAGGCAAGCATACAAATAAACCACTTCCACCCCCCCCTCAGGATATCAAAAAACATCTACAGCCAGTGAAGGAGAAGCTGGAGATAGTGTCCTCGGACATCAGAGTCCTGAGAGACAGACCTCAAGCGCCAACACCGCCAGCGACAAACCTCGACACCGAACTCGCCGTGGTAGAGGTCAGGAAAACGCTGGCGGACATAGTCAAAGGCATGGATGACCTGAGGGACAGACCCAAAGCGGCGCGCCCCGTGAACATACCCGTGACCAACCCACCACAGCCGAAGCCTACCCAGTCCAGCCACACTCTGATAGTCTCATCGACGGATCCTAAACAGACAGGAGACAATGTCATGGAGAGGATCAGAGTGGTGCTGGACCTAAAAACAACGGGGGCTCAACTGAACAAGGTGAGAAAGGCCCGCAACCAAAAGGTTGTCCTGAACTGCGCCACAAAAAAGGATCTGGACCTGGTAAAGAAGCGGTTCAGCGAAAAGGACGACCTGAAAGTACAGGAGCCCAAACCAGCAAATCCCCTGATCTGTATCAGAGGAGTCCAGGCTCATTACACCGACGAGGAGATGGTGGAGCTGTTAAAAGCTCAAAACCAGAGTCTCCTCCACGGTGTCGATATGGCGAGCCAGACCCTGAAAATGCGGTTCAGGAAGAAAGCAAGGAATGCGCTGGTTTGCCACCCGGTATTCGAGCTCTCCCCAGAACTTTGGAAGCGACTTACGCAGGGAGAGGCCAAGGTATTTATTGGCCTACAAAGGGTCCCCGTGGAGGATCAGTCACCTCTAGTACAGTGTAGCAGATGCCTTGCGTACGGACACACAAGAACAGTGTGTAAGGAAACGTCGCAAGTATGTAGCTTCTGCTCGGGCGAACACACTGGGAGAGACTGTCCCATAAAACGAGACGGAAAGACACCTACATGCGTGAACTGCGTCAAAGCCAAAAAGGAGGGCATGGACACGGCGCACGCCGCTTACAGCGATGAATGCCAAGAGCGCCAGAAATGGGATGGCATAGCTAGGGCACGGGTCTCGTATTGCTGAAGCGGAGGGCACCCAACAGGACAGCACCACGGTTGCAACTCGCAGTGGCCCGACCAAAGGATTGCACTTCATCCAAGCGAACCTGCAGCGGTCCAAACTTGTTACAGCGGAGTTCCACCTAGCGGCTCAGGAAAAGGGAATAAAAGTTGCTCTCGTTCAAGAACCTTATGTAGGAAGAACGGGGATCATGAAACAACACCCTGGCACTCAAGTCATCCAGTGCACCCTGAACCGCCAGAAGCCAGTGAAGGCAGCTATAGTGGTTTTTGGTGACGAGCTGGAAGTCATTCATGACCCTCAGCTCGTCACTGAGAATATCGCCACAGCCACGGTTAAGGTGGGACAACTAAAGTTTGGAGCTGTGTCGGTCTACTTCGAGGGAGACCAAGCACTCACACCCTATCTCAACACACTCAACACAACACTATCAAAAATACACACACACACACCCAACACAATCATCGGAGGTGATATAAATGCTTGGAGTCAGTGGTGGGGAAGCAATTCCGAAGACCACCGCGGAGCGGAGTACAACTCGTTCCTAAACGAACAGGATCTCCAGATACTAAACAGAGGACAGGTTCCAACCTTCGAGACGTATAGGGGAGACAGGCTGTACGCTAGCATCGTTGATGTCACAGTGTGCAGTCTGTCACTCCTAGACAGGATCGAGGAATGGAGAGTTGATAGAGGTCTCACCTCATCTGACCACAATGCGATAACCTTCACGATGCGTCTTGAGAAACCCCTGGAACCAATGAAGCCAATCTCGACACGCATGTACAACACCAAGAAGGCAAAGTGGTCAGAATTTAGGGAACACATAAAGCTCTGTCTTGAGGGGAAAACCATCACACCCGAAAGAATCATTGGAGCCTTAAATCATGAAGACCTGGAGAACTTAACCAGTGAGTATACCTCTGCCATACACCAAGCATGCGAAAAATCAATCCCGAAAATAGGTAACAGAAAAATAGATCTCAAGCCACCTTGGTGGTCCCCCTCTCTGGAACAACTCAAAGGAGAAGTTCTCAGAAAGAAGAGAAGAATCCGCAATGCGGCACCATCAAGGAGGAACTACACAATACAGGAATACCTCACAGCTAAAGAAAATTACTCCACACAAGCCACTGAGGCCGCCACGGCAGGCTGGAAAGAGTTCTGCACCACACAAGAAAGAGAAAGCATGTGGGACGGTATTTACAGGGTCATAAGGGAAACCGCAAGAAGGGAAAACGATGCGCTCCTGAGAGGCCCATCAGGAGAAACCCTGAGCCCAGAGCAATCGGCGGAACTTCTCGCGAACACCTTTTACCCAGCAGACTCAACGGCAACAGAAACGACCTACCACACACAGCTTAGAAGCCGTACAGGAGAGGAATCCGACGATCTTCAAGGATTGTCGGCCGATGACCCACCTTTTACACCTGCGGAGCTTGAATTGGTTCTACAAAATCAAAACCCAAAGAAAGCCCCAGGACCGGATGGGCTGACGGCCGATATATGCGTGACCGCTATCAACTGCAACAGGGAAGTGTTTCTCGCCTTGGCTAACAGATGCCTGGCGCTGTCTTACTTCCCTGGGCAGTGGAAAGTGGCCCATGTGTGCATCCTTAGGAAACCCGGTAAAGACGACTATACTCATCCAAAGTCCTACAGACCCATTGGACTACTGTCAGTCTTGGGCAAGATCGTCGAAAAACTCATCGTGAACAGGATTCAGTGGCACCTACTCCCCACACTCAACACACATCAGTACGGTTTCATGCCACAACGAGGCACCGAGGACGCCCTCTACGCCCTAGTGACGCACGTACGAGCAGAGATGAAAGCAAAGAAGATCGTGCTTTTAGTATCACTGGACATAGAGGGGGCCTTCGATAACGCATGGTGGCCGGCCATAAAACACCAGCTAATTAGCAAAAAGTGCCCAAGAAACCTATACACCACATTAACCTCATACCTGAAGGATCGAAAGGTACTGGTGAACTACGCCAGAGCAAAAAGCGAGAAGGAAACCACCAAGGGTTGTGTACAAGGCTCCATTGCTGGACCAACACTTTGGAATCTAATCCTAGACTCGCTTCTGACTGAAATCAACAGCTCTGGCGTATTTTGCCAAGCCTACGCGGACGATGTGGTCCTGGTCTTCTCCAACCATCAGGTTAACGCTCTGGAGCGCATAGCAGAAAGGACGTTAGACAGTGTGTCTGAATGGGGTGCTCAGAACAAGCTACGCTTCGCCGCGCACAAAACAAATGCGATGGTGCTAACAAGGAAGCTTAAGTATGACACTCCAGTCGTCCACATGTCAGGCGTCCGGCTAAATCTCGTTCAAGAGATCAAGCTTCTAGGGCTGATCATAGACAACAAGCTCACTTTCAACGCACATGTTTCCGCCACCTGCAAAAAAGCTGCGGACATATATAAACAGCTGGCATGTGCCGCGAGGGTGACTTGGGGTCTCAACCGCGAGATAATCAGGACCATATATGTGTCAGTAATAGAGCCGATAGTGCTGTATGCCGCAAGCGCATGGGCGCCTGCAGCTGAGAAACTGATGGTCAGGAATCAGTTAGACTCACTGCAGAGAGGTTTCGCGCAAAAGATCTGTAAAGCGCATCGCACGGTGTCTCTAGTATCGGCTCTGATTCTGTCGGGGCAGCTGCCTCTTGACCTTCGGGTAATCGAGGCCTCGAAACTATTTCTGGTCAAAAAAGGTTACTCTCACGAGTTCTTACCCCCGGGAAGAGAGGTAGAGCGAAAAGTGGGGTACCTACAACAGCCTCACCCCTCAAAGCTCATAACTACGGAATACCAGCAACTGGAGGATTTCGACCCTGAAACCGTAGAAACCCACCAAATAACCGGTCCCCAGATCTACACTGATGGTAGCAAGATAGAGGGGAAAGTCGGAGCTGCCATAACCTGGTGGAGTGAAGGCAGAGAGTCGAAATACAGAACCTTCCGGCTGGAACCACACAACACGGTCTTCCAATCGGAACTATACGCACTGTTCAGAGCCACTAAGCTGGTGAAAGAAAGCAGAGTGGACACAACCAGTATTCTCAGTGACTCAAGATCGTCGCTGGATCTGCTGAGGTGTCCGATGGCTACACATCAACTGGCTCACGATCTCAAAGAACTGGTGCGAGAAATCCGCGGGGAGGGCAGGGATGTGCGGTTTTTCTGGTTGAGAGCACATGTGGGGACACCAGGAAACGAGAGAGCAGACGGACTGGCAAAGAAAGCGGCCCTAACCAAAAAGACGGCACCAGACTATGATAAAGTTCCAATTTCCTTTGTGAAAAAGTGCATACGCGAGGAAACAGTCAAGAAATGGCAAGAGAGATACGAGTCCTCCAGTACAGGATCAGTGACCAAGGTGTTCTTTCCAAGCGTCATAGCCGCTAAAAGAATCACCAGGGACATAGATCTAACACCAGCTCTAGTCCAACTCTTCACGGGACATGGAGGATTCTCGGCATACTTGCACCGCTTCCATCTTAAAGACAGCCCCGCATGCGTGTGCGACCCATCCACGGAGGAATCAGTCTGGCACCTACTACTCGAATGTCCAAGATTTAGCCACGATAGGACGAAACTGGAGAATGAGTTGAACGTTAACCTAGACCTATCGGCTCTCAGCTCCATCGTAGAGGGAAAGGCTACAAGACCATCTTTCCTGGACTTCGCACAAAAGGTCGTCTCAGTCGCCGCGAGGGCCAATGGCTCCACTGCCATTCACACAACACACCTACAAACCAACACAGCAACCACCAATATCGCACCGACCAACATACACACAACTACAACACAAACACCAACCTCATCATCGACACAAACAAACAACGTTAATACACTACCAACAAGAACAACAACACTAACACCAACCCTACAATCGACGCAACCAAATAACGTAACAACAACAAACATCACGCCGACAAACACACATACAACCACAGCAATAACAACAATACTGTCCACAACACCTACACAATCCCAAAACAGAACAACAATAAACATCACGCCGACTGACATGCAGAGAACTACAATACTGACACCAACACCAACCTCAGCACAGACACAATCACTCAAACAAATGACAACAATCATGAAACAAACCCCACCACGACTACAAACCACATTTGACCCAACTCTGATACAAAACCAGCCAAACATGACGACCAGCATTATCGCCTCAGACACAACAACGACTTCACAAAACGAATCATCGACTGACGGAATAACCACTACGACGAGGGCCTCCGATGCCAACCCCATACCGTGCCTGCTGGCGTGGGGGGCAGCTGGCAAGCCTGGCATACGACTCAGAGGTGTAGCACTGTTCATGAACCGCCCGCAAGAGACCTTTGGAGTCAGCTTCTGCAGACTAAGACCGAGCAAAACCAAAGTCACCATACCACCTGGCCTAGCAGCCCTGATCAATGGAAGCACAGCGAAAACGAGCATCAAAAGCAGAAAATACACCGATCTGCCTGCGATGGATCTCTTCAGTATCCAGTGCCGAGTGATGCGATTCAAAGACAAAAAAATTGCGTTACTCGAGTGGAGAGAGGAAACCCCATTTGCCCAAGCAAGCTCGTTACTCCAACGATTAAGGGAAGCTGCTGGACACTCGGCTCGAATAATCAGTGTAGATGCCATGATCATCGACGGTATCAAGGGCGAAGTTGCGGACCGCCTAGGATGCATAAAGGCCGCAGAAGCGCATGAGGTGATAGTGTACGAGGACCGAGGGGAAACTTTAGGATATCTTAAACCCCCAAAAGAGAAGCACACCGTACAACAGGGCAACCTTTCGTCACCTCAAACAACGCTCAGCGGCTCAGAGCGAATGCAACAAAAAATCGTCGAAGAAAGGGAAACACTGCAGTGCAGAAGTACTCCAGAGCGGCATGGACAGGACACAAGTCGACTTGCCGGGATCAAGACCGGAATCAAGACCTTCCTACAAAACATCTTCACAGATCGTCATAGCGGGGCAACCCGCTCTGGCATCTCTGAACCTGCCCACAGACAGGGGGAGGCTCTCGCTAGCTTCCTAAGGAAATCTCCGAAGGAGGCGGGCAAATCTCCTCCGAAAAAGACCCCAACAAGAGCTGATAAAGGACAGGTCTGCCTCCCAGAATACATCCCGGTGTCGAGCCCCTCGGACCACATACACAACGCCTTCCTCGAGTTCCTGGCGATCGTAAGAGCTACCAAACAGGCAAACACCCTCACCTGTAAAAAGCTCTTACAATGCTTCAACCTTCAGTCAGAGGGACTGCTGAAGATCCTGCTCGAGGAGGCGGACGCCGCTGTGTACGACAATAGTACATCCCGAGTCATCGTGGGGAGTATGAAAGATTCATACATGGCGGCCTACAGCGCGACGGGAGGCTTCGTGACACGGAACGAGGATGAGTCGAAAAGGAGGGGAAAGCCGGTTTTCGAGACACCCGACGAGGACCCAATAGTGGTGGTAGCTCGTTGCACAGAAATAATGCTGGACGACAGGTTTCTCGAGATGGCGCAAACCATTTCGGGAACCTCAAATGTAATTAATTTCAAGTGGGTGAACGGCGTTCCGGGCTGCGGGAAGACGACGTGGGTGGTGAGGCACTTCGATGGGGAGAACGACGTGGTGGTAACTACGACAACTGAAGCGGCAAAAGACCTGAGAGAGAAGCTCTCGCACCGCTTAGGCGATAAGGCAAAGACTAAGGTGCGAACTATGGCCTCCGTTCTAGCTAATGGCTTTAAGAAGGGAGACAGGTGCCATCGTTTGACGGTGGATGAGGCCCTTATGAACCATTTTGGGGCCATAGTCATGGCCGCTAAGTTGTCGGGTGCAAACGAAGTTGTCCTCATCGGGGATGTCAATCAGCTACCATATTTGGACAGGGAAAACCTATTTCCACTCAGGTACACCCGTCCAGATATGGTGGTTGCGATCACCCAGGAATTGCTCTGTACTCACCGGAACCCCATGGACGTCGCGTTCGCACTGAGTGACATCTACGGTGGGATCTACTCGTCAAAAACATCTACGAGTAACATTCACTCACTGAGGGTATGTGGCTTCTGCGGCGCGGATATCCCGAAAAAATCCCAGAACACGCTATTCCTGGTGCACACACAGGAGGAGAAATCCTCACTGAGTGGCCAGGGGTACGGATCTGGCGAGGGTTCCCGCATCCTGACCATCCACGAATCTCAGGGTCTCACATACGAGCGCGTCATCATCATCAACACCCGAACAGAAAAGACCCAAATTCGTTACAGCGTTCCCCACGCGGTAGTGGCCGTGTCGAGACACACAACCAGCTGTGTCTATTACACCGACGACGCAAGTGATGCCATAGGCCGTTTCGCCAAGAAAGCAATGGATGCACCAACACAAACAGTTGTCGACTACAACCTTAAGACAGCAATAATGCATCGCAACATGGCGATCGTGGAGGCGCTGATGACACTTTGCAATTCCCTCCCTCCCACTTTTCACATCCCTCATAGCAGTAGTCAGTAAGAAAATAACTTCCCGAGACTATAAGCTTGACAAAAAAAAAAAAAAAAAAAAAAAAAAAAAAAAAAAAAAAAAAAAAAAAAAAAACAATTATATATATACGGTAACATAATTGAGAAGTCAACATGCATGCATACATCAACACAATAATAATAATAAAAAAAAAAAAAAAAAAAAAAAAAAAAAAAAAAAAAAAAAAAAAAAAAAAAGTCTTGTCTTTAGTTTATTGTTCATTTAAGTCATAAGTCACATAGTCATAAAGCCTAGATTAAGTTCGTCTCATAACTATAGTTACACAGCTGTAGCTTAAAGTAAACTTTAGTTATTAAGTAGTATATTCAAGGTGATGGACAAACAGTAACAAGATTCAACATATAACTAAGCATAAGTTGTGACGGCTCCACCTGTGGTGGGGCGGAGTAGCATTAAGCATTGCCTGTAAAGTAACACATAAGCGAATAAAATAAAAATTTAGAGTCATAAGGGCGCGGACCAAGAGTCTGCGGACGAATTGTAAGGAAGGAGTGTGGTTTTAGCCGGTAAGAGTCCGGCACTGCCCAGACTGGTTCGTATGTGAAGCAGCCTGGACGTCCATGAGGATTTCCCACTCCTGCCGAAAAAAAAAAAAAAAAAAAAAAAAAAAAAAAAAAAAACCTAACCTAACCTAACCTAACCTAACCTAACCTAACCTAACCTAACCTAACCTAACCTAACCTAACCTAACCTAACCTAACCTAACCTAACCTAACCTAACCTAACCTAACCTAACCTAACCTAACCTAACCTAACCTTTTTTTTTTTTTTTTTTTTTTTTTTTTTTTAACGCTGAGAAATGCATTACGCATCCCCGCTCGTGGGGGACGAGTGGGGTATGTGGGACTCCTGTCGCTAGCGACAGTATACCCACTAAAAAACAGCGGTGTTCCCACATCGCCGTGATGGGAGGGCCATGGGAAACCGGCTCAGCCTTTACATCCACAACCCTCCCGGCGCATGCCCGCCTAGCTGGCGGGCCCCGCATGCCTCCCAAGTTGGGGGGCTACGGGAATGGCCGGGAACACCTGGCCATTCCCGTCCGACACTGGTGGAGATGTGTGCAATACAGGCAAGGGTGCCCCCGCACCCATTGCTTGCTGGTCTCCACCTGGGAGGAGCCGGAGATGACTATCGAACTGACGTCTTCTTCGACCCCTCCTCCGCCTTCGGAGCGGCGCCGCGTCGGGATCGTCCTCCCGTGCGCGCTCCGCCGCCTCCTTCTGGGACATGACGTGTTCACAGAAGGAGGCAACTGCCGCCCAGGACCTCTCATCCCTCAGCATAGCGTTAACCAAGCCGGGGAGCGAGAGGTCCGGTCCGATCACGGCGATGAGACTGCGGCGCGGCTCGGACCACGACGGGCACACCTCGAGGGTGTGCTGCGCTGCGTCCTCCGCCGCACCACAGTCGAGGCACGACGGCGTCCTCTCCCGTCCGATTCGGTGCAGGTACGATCCAAAACAACCGTGTCCGGACAGCACCTGCACCAGACGGAAGGAGAGGAACCCATGTGACCGCTCGAGCCAGTCTCGCAGGACTGGCCCAATCGCGTCGAGGGTTCGGCGGCCGAAGGCTGCGGTGGTGAGGTCCCTCGTCCAATGGACGACGATGGCGTCCCTCGCCTCCTGCCGGACGGCTTCCCGCTCTTCCGGGGCTGAGCGTTGTCCTCTCGCCCTCCGCCCCGCCGTCCATTCATATACTCTGGCAAGCACCCACGCCTCGAGTTCCCAAGGAGGGGTGCCGGCCAGAGCACATGCCGCCCCAAAGCTCACCGTGCGGTAAGCCCGCGCCGCTCGCTGGGCTATGGCCCTCTGAGGTGCCCGTAAGGCGGCGGCATTCTCCCTCCTTTGGAGGGAGTCCTCCCAGATAGGAGCCCCGTAGAGGGCCATACTCCTCAAGATGCCGGCGTAAAGTTGCCGACATCGCGCGCTGGGCCCCCCCAGGTTGGGAAGCAGCCAGGAGAGCGCGCCTGCGGTCTTCAGCAGGCGCGACGATAGCCCGCTAAAATGTGGACCGAAGCGCCACCTGCTGTCGAGTACAAGGCCCAGATATTTCATCTGGGCCTTCACCTCAATTCTGACGCTCTCCACGAAGATGTGAGCGTCAGGTGGTGGGGGGCGCTGCCGAGTGCCGTGGAAGAACACGGCCTCGGTCTTGTGCAGCGCCACCGTTAAACCTAGGCGGCGGATCCTCCCCGCGACCAAGGATCCGCCCGCCGAGGCCAGGTTGGCCGCCTCCCTGAAACTCCCCCCCCGGGCGGTGAGGAGAGTGTCATCCGCATAGCAGACGACACTCGTGCCTCGGAGGAGAGTTCCCCGCAGGAGCCAATCATAGCCGACGTTCCAGAGGAGAGGTCCTAAGACTGACCCCTGTGGAACGCCGGCCTCAACGGCGTACCGCCGGACTTGGCCAGTCCTATTTACCAGAAGGATCGCCCGATCCTCCAGGTAGCCGGCCAGCAGCCTGCGCATGTATCTAGGCACCCCGTGAAATCGGAGCGCCTCTAGGATGGTGGAGTGGGGAACGGAGTTGAAGGCGTTGGCTATGTCGAATGACACCGCCAACAGTCCGTCCCCCGCCTCCATCGCCTCCTTCACCTGGCCCTTAAGGCAGGCCAGCGCGTCCACCGTCGAACGTTCAGCCCGAAAACCGAACTGAGCGTCCGACAAGTCCGGCCCAATAGTGCGCAGATGGCACTTTAGGCGGGCAGCGATTATCCCCTCGAACATTTTGCCGACCTCATCGAGCAGAACGATGGGCCGGTATGCCGAGGGGGAGTCTGCTGGCCGGCCCTCCTTGCGAAGGAGGCACAGCTGCCCTTCCTTCCACGGTTTCGGGAACCTTCCAGACGCAAGGCATGCGCTGAAAAGGTCCCGAAACCTCTCCTCCATTTGAGTGGCAGCGATCGCCACCACTCTTGCTGGAACACCGTCGGGGCCTGGAGCTGTCTTCTTGGCGCGGATATGGAGAATCGCCGCGCCAAGTTCCGACTCCGTGACAGGAGGTGCCTCCTCTTCTTCCTCAGCTGGCGGAGCTGTCTGCGGTGGGTCCATCACTGGTGGGGTGAAGTTGTCCCTGCACGGGAACAGGGACTGAACCACCCCATCAAGAAATGAGGGCTCCAGGGTCTCGGCCACCGGGAACCTAACCTAACCTAACCTAACCTAACCTAACCTAACCTAACCTAACCTAACTTTTACACTTTTGTCACTTGACAATATTTTTACGGACTTACTGACGCATCCTTGTGGCCAAACACAATGTTTGGATTCAGAACTCCAGCCAAAAAGATGACGACCACCGGTGGATCTCCCAGTGATGACGAGAGGGCTGGACCCTCGACGGCACCGACGCAATCCTCAAATGTGAGAAGGAGCATAGGAGAATGGGAGGCTTCAAAAACTGTGCAGAAGTCTCCAAACTCACCGCAAAAAATAATACCACCAGCACCAACTAAGCCAAAGATGAAGGTGGTTGCAATTGAGGACAAACCCCAAGGACGCCGAATGTCTGCAGACGTGCCAATCAGCTCCCCGAAACAAAAGAGGGAATACCCTGACAGAGTTTCGGAAGCTCGCGTCTGTATCAGGAAGGCAAAAACGGCTCTGGGAGAATCCCGGAATTTACGAGCTGACATCAAAAGTGATGTCACACAGGCGGTGGAGCGACTGTTCCAACTAGTGAAGGAGTCCGAAGCTGCGAAATCGTCTTCAAAAACTGCTGGCAACAGCAAAGAAGTGGAAAGGACACAGACAGAACAAACAACACAGGAAAACAATGACGAAAGCAAGCAGGACCATCTCTCTCAGATAATAGAGCAACACTCTAAGCTCATACAGGAAAGCAACACGAAAATGGAGGAATTAAAGAAAGAACTAGAGACTAGCAGACAAACTGTCGAAAATAGAGCCACATATGCAAACGTCGTAGCCACATCCTCTAGGAATATAGCGCCAGAGCATACGGCTCTCCACTCAATTGTGGTAACCTCGACCGACAAGTTAGAAACTGGAGACGAGGTAATTGAAAAAATCCGGAAAGCTGTGAACGCAAAAGACGGCTTTATAACAGTGGACAGAGTGAGAAAGGCCAAAGACCGTAAGGTTATAGTGGGGTGCAGAACAAGGGAAGACAGGCAAAAGGTGAAGGAAAGGCTGCATGTTGGAGGGGACCTCGTAGTGGAGGAGGTGAAAAATAAAGACCCCCTGATAGCTCTGAAGAATGTCTTTAATTATAATACCGATGAGGACGTCGTCAGAGCCTTCAAAAACCAGAACACAGACCTCTTCAAAGATCTGAACAGTGAGGATAACAGGGTTGAAATAGCCTTCAGGAAGAAGAATAGAAACCCCCATACAAACCACGTAATTATGAGAGTGTCGCCGCAGCTATGGAATAGAACACTGCATAAAGGGGCCATACACATCGACATCCAGCGCATTAAAGTAGAAGACCAGTCTCCACTGGTCCAATGCACATGCTGCTTAGCGTATGGTCACAGCAAGCGTTTCTGTACTGAAACCGTAGACAAATGCAGCCACTGCGGCGGCCCTCACATCAGAACGCAGTGCCCTGACTGGCTTGCCGGAGCAGCTCCATCATGCGTGAATTGCTTGCAAGCAAAACACGCCAGTACGGAACACAGTGCGTTCAGTAACGAATGTACTGTGCGCAGAAGATGTGAGGCAATGGCGAGAGCGAGGGTAGCATACTGCTAACGCGGAGGGCAGCCACAAACAAATAAGGACAGGCAACCACACCGGAGGATATGCAGTGGCCCAGGCCAACCTCCAAAGAAAGGAGCTGGCAACAAATGAGCTTATGGCAGAAGCCACAGACAAGAAAATCGCCTTCGCCTTGGTCCAGGAGCCGTATATTGGTGGGATTCGAAGGGTGAAGAGCTACCGAGGAGTGCGGGTGTACCAATGCGAGGACGATGGAAGAGGGACTGTTAAAGCGGCTGTGATCGTTTTTGATCATGACTTAGACGTCATCCAGTGCCCAGAACTCACTACAAATAACATCGCAGTGGTGAGGATCCGGTCCAACGCCTGGGAAATCGCTGTAGTCTCTTTTTACTTCGAACCGGACCAGCCCATAGAACCATACGTGGACCAAATACGAAAGACGATAGAGAAAGCTGGGCCCAGAAAACTGCTCATTGGAGGTGATGCCAATGCTAAGAATACCTGGTGGGGTAGCATCGTGAACGACGCCAGGGGCACAGAAATGTTCGGGACCCTGGAAGAGTCGGAAATGCAGGTACTCAATAGAGGGGATATACCCACCTTTGACACAGTAAGGGGCAACACGAGATACAGCAGTTTCGTCGATTTTACAGCTTGCTCGACAGACATGCTGAGTCTCGTGGAAGACTGGAGAGTTGACCAAGGAGTGACGAGCTCGGACCACAACACGATTCTGTTTCGGCTTCGCTTACAGAGGGAAAAAGGGATTAACATCCAAAGGACCACTCGACTTTACAATACTAAGAAAGCAAATTGGGGCATTTTCGTTGAGAAAATGGAACAATTTCAAGCGGAACATATAATCAACGCAACTGCAATAGGTAGAGTCGAGCATAAGCAGCAGCTGGAAGACATGGTAGAGTTGATGACAAAAGGCATAACTCTAGCCTGTAAAGATAGCATGCCACTTAAGTCGCAGAACACCAAATTCTCTTTGCCATGGAGGACAGCGGAGCTCTCACTCTTAAAAAATGAGGTCGCCACTAAAAAGCGGAGGATTCGCAATGCAGCAAAGGACCGCAAGGAGAAAGTCTTCAAAGAGTACCAGCAAGCAAAAGAGAGTTACGAATGCCAAGCCAAGAAAGCCCAAATAGCAAGCTGGAAGACCTTTTGCCAAAAGCAAGACAAAGAAGGAGTATGGGAAGGCATATACAGAGTAATCGGTAGAACCGCCAAACGTCAAGAGGATCTGACCCTTAAAAAGGACGAAGTGTTCCTAAACCCAAGAGAATCGGCATCCCTATTAGCCGAGATATTCTACCCTGAAGACTCCGAAGAGAAGGATAACCCACATCATCGCCAAACAAGAGAGCTTGCGAACCAAGTAAACGCCCCGTGTCATAACGAACAGCATGATCCGCCGTTTACGGTAGAAGAGCTAAAGACCGCGAGCATGAGTTTTAACCCGAAGAAGGCACCTGGAGCGGATGGCTTCACGGCGGACATATGCAGTCGAGTGATCTCCGGGAGTCTGGACGTGTTCCTTGCCCTGTATAATAAGTGCCTAGAGATAGGCCACTTCCCGGACATATGGAAGGAGGCCACAGTGGTGGTACTGAGAAAACCAGGCAAGGACGACTATCAGAATCCCAAGGCGTATAGGCCTATAGGCCTGCTACCAGTCTTGGGCAAGATTCTGGAGAAGATGGTGGTAGCAAGGATTAGGTGGCACCTAGTACCGCGGATTAGTACTCGCCAGTACGGGTTTATGCCACAGAGGAGCACCGAGGACGCCCTCTATGACTTAGTGAACCATATCAAGGGCAACATAGAGCAGAAAAAGCTCGTAACCCTAGTCTCACTGGATATAGAGGGGGCCTTCGATAGCGCCTGGTGGCCAGCTATCAAGGTCAGACTGGCTGAGGAAAAGTGTCCGGTCAACATAAGGAGGCTACTAGATAGTTATCTCGACTGCAGAAAAATCAGGTTGAGGTATGCTGGGGAGGAACACACCAGGAACACCCAGAAAGGTTGCGTCCAGGGATCTATTGGCGGCCCGATACTTTGGAATGTACTCCTGGACCCCCTGTTATACGGTCTAGAAAAAGAGGGAGTATACTGTCAGGCGTACGCGGACGACGTGGTGATGGTCTTCAGCGGGAATACGGGTTTGGAGGTCTCAAGGCAGGCCAATGCCGCTCTCACCTTTGTTCGGGAGTGGGGAGTCCGGAACAAGCTGAAGTTTGCACCGCACAAAACCTGTGCAATGGTGCTGACGCGTAAGCTCAAGTACGACACCCCACTCCTGAGGATGGGGGGGACCGACATTGTAATGTCGAGAGAGATTAAGATCCTGGGACTGATTCTCGACGACAAGATGACCTTCAACACCCACGTTGCAAAAGTGTGTAAAAAGGCAGCAGATCTGTACAAACAGCTCTCTAGAGCCGCAAAAGTTAGTTGGGGACTACACTCTGACGTCATCAGGACAATTTACACGGCAGTGGTGGAACCGGTCATCTTATACGCCGCTAGCGCATGGGCACCAGCTGCCAGGAAAATTGGAACGCAGAAAGCGCTGAATGCAGTGCAGAGGGGTTTCGCACAGAAACTGTGCAAGTCTTACCGAACGGTATCTCTAAACTCGGCACTGTTACTAGCCGGGATACTGCCTCTGGACCTTCGAATACAGGAGGCAGCCGCCCTGTATGAAGCAAGGAGAGGGTCGTTCCGGCTCGTACTGGGAGATAGGGTGACTGAACGTGTGGTGGGATTTGCGGAGATTCCACATCCGGCTCTGCACGTAGAGTTGATCTTCGGCAGTTTGACCACTCAAGAACAGGTCGACAATATCAACGGGCAGGCGGTGAAAATCTACACCGACGGCAGCAAGCTTGAGGGTAAAGTCGGAGCCGCGCTATCCATATGGAATGGTGAGACAGAGACAAAGGCCATCAAGCTTAGCTTAGCCGCGTACTGTACCGTTTATCAAGCGGAGATCCTCGCTATATGCAGAGCCACGAAAGAGGCTTTGAAGCGCACAGAGAGGGAATATGGCATATATAGCGACTCAAAGTCGGCTCTGGAGACCATCACTAACTATAAAGCCCTGCATCCATTGGCGGTAGAGACGCGTGAAAACCTGAAGAAGGCTTTCAACCAAGGGAAAGCTGTGAATTTCTACTGGGTGAAAGCGCATGCGGGACTCATAGGGAATGAACGCGCTGATCAGCTCGCAAAAGAGGCTGCACTCTCGAGCCGGAGGAAACCCGACTACGACCAGGTTCCGGTTTCATTCGTGAAGCGGATTATCCGAAAGGACTCCCTTGACGAGTGGAACGGGAGGTACAAGTCGGGCGACACAGCCTCCGTAACGAGAGTGTTCCTTCCGGATGCCGTAGACGCCTACAGAGTAATTAGAATCATGAGACCAGCGGGCTTGCTGACGCAGGTACTCACGGGGCATGGGGGGCTCTCCCAATACTTGCATCGGTTCAAGTGTAAGGAGAGCCCTGCATGTGTCTGTGACACCGATACCATAGAAACGATTTTCCATATATTACTGGAATGCCCGATACATAGTAGGGACAGGTACGATTTTCAGCAGAGAAACGACGTCCAAATAAAAAGGGAAAACCTAGAGACTCTACTTAGCGACAAACGTACCCGTCAAACTTTTGTAGATTTTTGCATAAAAATAATAAGCACGGTAATTAGTAGAAATAAGGTGAAATAAGTATTTACTACAGTATATATTGTAAAGATATATTAATGTAGTAAAGATAAGACAAAAACAGCAGAAAACAATTAATAAAGTTTAAGGAACAGTATGTATGTATAGAGTTTTCGAAATAAGCACTGTCATGTAAGTAATAGTAGTAAAAGGTAGAAAATAAGTAAACATAATTAGATTAAGAATCAACATAGAATATGAGCATTAGACACAACTGATGTTGTACAGAAAATGGAAATCGCATTGTATGTAGAGATAGGCACAAGGACTGTACAAATTGTTAAAAGATACACCTTGTAAAGAAAATGTTAATAGAAAAAAAGCACATAGGCACAAGCGGTTCTAAAATACCTATAAAAAGAACTGGTTGTAAAGAAAATGTAGAAATGTAGAGACAATAGCCAATAGAGTCGAAAATTATTAGTGTAGGACCCAAATGGGTGGATTGAAATGTAAAGAGCGTATTTTTAAAACAAGAGAATTAAGGACTGTGAAATCTGATAAAGTCACAGGGAAAAGATAAAAAAAAAAAAAAAAAAAAAAAAAAAAAAAAAAAACCTAACCTAACCTAACCTAACCTAACCGTGGGTAACGACCCAGAAGTAATTTTTAACTTCCTTAACAAGTGCCTAGAACACCATCACTTCCCCACAGCCTGGAAGGAGGCAACAGTCGTTATCCTTAGAAAACCCGGAAAAGAGAATTATTTCGCTCCCAAATCTTATAGGCTGATTGGACTGCTGCCCATTTTAGGAAATTTTTTCGAAAAGATGTTAGTGGCTCGCCTAAAATACCATCTTTTACCAAGGATGAGTACCCGTCAGTACGGATTCATGCCACAAAGGAGCACCGAAGACTCCCTCTATGCTCTCATGCAGTACATAAACGAAAAACTTGCATTAAAAAAGATTGTTACGCTCGTATCCTTAGACATAGAGGGAGCGTTCGACAGCGCCTGGTGGCCAGCGATAAGAGTCCGTCTGGCGGAGGAAAACTGTCCGATAAATCTTCGGCGAGTCATTAATAGCTACCTCCGGGACCGAAAAGTTTCAGTCAGATACGGAGGGGAAGTATACAGTAAGGACACAAGCAAGGGCTGTGTCCAGGGCTCAATTGGTGGGCCAATCCTTTGGAATTTGGTTTTAGACCCCCTCCTCAAAGCAGCAGAGAATATGGGTAACTACGTCCAGGCGTTTGCGGACGACGTTCTATTGGTTTTTAACGGAGATACCGCACTAGAGATTGAAGAGCAAGCCAACGCCGCGCTCAACCATGTTCTGGCGTGGGGTGTCGAAAATAAGTTGAAATTTGCCCCGCACAAAACCACTGCGATGGTCATAACTAAAAAACTAAAATACGACACACCGCGCCTGAGCATGGGGGGGATCGACATTGGTATGTCGAAAGAAATAAAGCTCCTGGGCGTAACCATCGACGAAAAACTGACCTTCAACACCCACGCCTCACTCGTTTGCAGAAAGGCTATCGGCATCTATAAGCAGCTGCACCCAGAAGTTATACGGCTAATGTACATTGCATGTATAGAGCCCATAATCCTGTATGCCGCGAGCGTCTGGGCACCGGCCGCAAAAAAGTTGGGCATTGTCAAGCAGCTTGGGACGGTCCAGCGTGGAATCACCCAGAAAATGTGCAGAGCATACCGCACTGTCTCCCTAAACTCGGCCCTGGTGCTGGCTGGGATACTCCCACTTGATCTTCGTATTCAAGAAGCAGCTGCACTATACGGAGCCAGGAGAGGGGTACCCCAGCCCGTACTGGGAGACAGGGAGGTAGAGCGGGTGGCCCCAGCGCTGGAGGCCCCACATCCTGCGGAGCAAATAAGCCTGGATCTCGGAAGCCTGGTGGACGAAGAACAATACCAGAACCACAACCGTTTTGCTGTGAGGATCTTCACAGACGGCAGCAAGATTGAGGGCAGAGTCGGAGCAGCAGTATCCCTGTGGAATGCCACCGCCGAGACAAAGGCCCTCAAACTTGCCTTGCCGTCTTACTGTACCGTCTACCAGGCGGAACTCCTGGCCCTGCAAAGAGCGGCGGAAGAAGTGCTCAAGTCCCGTGAAACCTCGTTCGGCATCTTCAGCGACTCCATGGCGGCCCTCCAGTCGGTTATCAATACAAGTTCCCTTCACCGCTTGGCAGTGGACACTAGAGACACCTTACGTCGCAGCAAGCTCCAGAACAAGAGTGTCTCCTTGTTCTGGATAAAGGCCCACGTAGGGTTGGAGGGAAACGAGAGAGCCGACCAGCTCGCCAAGGAGGCCGCCCTGGGGTTGAAGAAGAGGCCGGACTACGATCTGTGTCCCGTGTCATTCGTCAAGCGACGAATCCGGTCGGAAACACTTGACGAATGGAACGGGAGATATCGATCAAGTGACACAGCCTCGGGTACCAAAATTTTCTTCCCAGATGCCGTAACAGCGTATGGTGTGGTGCGGAAAATGACTCACACGAGTATAACCACACAAATCTTGACGGGGCATGGTGGGTTTTCTGCATACTTGAAACGTTTCAAGTGTAAGGAGAACCCATCATGCGCCTGTGAACCTGGTGTCGAGGAGTCAGTTCCGCACATTCTGCTTGAGTGCCCCATAAACGCA
Organism: Lithophane ornitopus; assembly: GCA_948473465.1. Lineage (NCBI taxonomy): Eukaryota > Metazoa > Arthropoda > Insecta > Lepidoptera > Noctuidae > Lithophane > Lithophane ornitopus. The sequence continues at coordinate 24,642 of OX419617.1, forward strand.
AAAATAAAATTCGAAACGGAGCAGAAACTCGCCATCGAAATAGTTGCTAAAAATATACCAGAAATTATGACTGGAAAGAAACGGGACTCATTCCTAAAATATTGTACAGACATAGCATCACAAGTAATAGAAAGAAACAAGACAAAATAAGTAAAAATGCTGTCATGATATAATAGAATATATTAGAGACTAGCATTAAATCAAAAAGCCGTAAATTAGTTGAAATAAATTGTAACCAAAACTGAAATATAAAAACAAAAGAAAATAAGTATTCAGTTACTAAGCTGATAGCTGGGACTCAGACCGAAAAAAGAATGGAACGAAGATGAATGAAAGAAAGAAAAGCATGTGGAATAAAAGTACGAGAGGCAAAAATGCGAGAACTGGTATGAAAGTAACACAGACAGACATAGGCTCCGATAATGTTGGAGGTAGAAGTAAAAAACAAAAAAAAAAAAAAAAAAAAAAAAAAAAAAAACCTAACCTCGGAAATAATAACTTTGCATCCCGGTGACGCATTTTGACGCTGTTTTCATTTATTTTGATTTTTAATAGGCTCCGCCCTACTATCTGACTAATCATTTTTGACAAAAACACGAAAGGTTATTCGTTCTGGGACTTTGCCAAATTTTTCAAAATTCTCAACCCTTAATTAATTTTTATCTCGAAATTCTTCCCTAAAATCATTTTTCTTTTAGTCGCAATAGTTACTTACCTGCCTTACCTGTATTCCTGTGCGCGTTCCGCGAACTCGAGTCCTGTCTGGTAGTCGTAATCTCAGGTTTTTCAGTCGAAAAACACGTTTTTCGGCAAAAACACAAAATTTTTCTTCTAAATTAATTCCAACAACCTCGTAGATCGCTAGCCCGCGCCGAGACGCGTCTTTTGACACCTCGCACGTGCGTCTGGCGAACATAAAACTTCAAAAAATTGCCCTCCCACCCACCCTATTGTGTCTAGCCAGGTAAACTTTTTGGTTTTGGCAAAAAAATATTTTTCGGTTTTTAGCTCCTCAAGCTACTTCTTGGTCCCTCCAATTAATCTTTTGACCTTTTTCTTTAAAATATTGACCCCACGGTCTTTCGGCTGTGGATAACTTCATCTTTATAAAAAATTTAAGCTACTTCTGTGCCTTTCCCCCATTTACAGGGACGCAGAAGTGTCGCTATTGTTCTTACGTGTCCCCTTTTTATGAATTTAACTTTTACTCAGACCGCCACTATGTTCCGCACACCGGCCAAGACGAACGCGAGCTCGCCGGGCGCCAAGGGCTCGCCGCGTTCGGCAGAGAAGGCTGGACCCTCGCTACCCTGTGTTAGGCGTAGCATCGGGGAATGGGAGGCCGGGAAAGCCGAGCCTAAGGCCAAGTCCCCTGCCCACGCAAAGCGCGACGCCACACCGCCCACTCCCAGCGCTTTGGGGGCGCGCCGAGTACCCACGGACGCCGCAAAACTGACGAAGAAGGCTGAGTCTGGTTACCCCAATATCCTTGCGGAGGCGAGAGCTTGCCTAAATAAAGCGAAGCTTCATTTGGGCAACTCTCGCAACCTCAAGACGGAGATCAAGGAGGAGGTGCTCAAGTCCATAAATAGGCTCTATGAGCTGGTGAAGGAGTCAGAGCGGAACAGAGCCCCAGTCGCACCAGCACCTGCGGTCATAGCTACGGCTACGCCTATAGCCGCGCCACTGAGGCCGACCACAGATGAGCCGACAGAGCTGATGCAGAGCCTTGTGGAAGGCCTCAAACTGCACAAACAGGCATTGCAGGAGTGTCAACACCATACTCAGGCTCTGTCGGAACATCTCCAGCAAGCCCCTCGCTACGTTGCAGGCCAAGGTCCAACCTTTGCGGAGATGGCCGCCGTCGTACCGAAGCAGAACATCCAACAGCCTCTCCACTCGGTGGTCGTATCATCTGTGAATGATCAGGACACCGGTGAAGAGGTTGTTGAGAAGCTCAGGACGGCGGTGGACGCCAGGAACGAGGGGACCCGAGTTGAACGGCTGCGCAAAGTGAGGGACCAGAAAGTGGTGGTCGGCTTCAGGACCAGGGAAGAGCTGACCAGGGTTACAGAGCGGATAAGGAAGTCGGGCGGTCTGGTAGTAGAAGAGGTCAAGAACAAAGATCCGCTGGTTATCATCAAGGATGTCCTCTCCTGCCACACCGATGTGGAGTTAACCCAGGCCCTGCAGCGGCAGAACACCCACCTGATCGGGGACATACCTGTAGAAGACGTAAGGATGGGGGTGAAGTACCGTCGCAAGACGAGGAACCCCCACATGTGCCACGTCATCCTGCAGGTGTCCCCTTCAGTATGGCAGAGGCTGACGATGGCGGGTCGTGTGCACATCGACCTACAGCGAGTGCGAGTGCAGGATCAGTCCCCACTGGTGCAGTGCACTCGCTGTCTACGCTATGGCCACAGCCGTAAACTGTGCACGCAGCCTGCCGACCTCTGCACCCACTGTGGTGAGCCCCACATGCGAGCGGACTGCCCGTCACGACTTGCGGCGGAGGCGCCAAAGTGCCATAACTGCTTCCTGGCCAAAGCAGATAAGACCGACCACAACGCCTTCGACAGCGAGTGCCCGATACGCGTTAAATGGGACTCGCTGGCACGCCTGTCAGTAGCGTATTGCTAAAGTGGTCCCTGCGGCCCTCACCGAGTACAAGATGATTCAGGCCAACCTGCAACGGAGTCAGCTAGCGACAAACGAGCTTTTGCTGGAAGCTGACAAGCGCAAGGTCGCCGTTGCTATGCTCCAGGAGCCATATGTGGGTGGAGTGAGAAGGATGAAGGGCTACCGGGGCGTAAGGGTCTTCCAGAGCTCTGAGGGAGGAGAAGGGACTGTAAAGGCCGCAATAGCCGTCTTAGATAAAGACCTAGACATCCTACAGTACCCACAACTCACCACAAACAATATCGTCGTGGTGGGAGTCCGAACCAGAGCCTGGACGATCACGCTGGTGTCCTTCTACTTCGAGCCGGACAAGGCCATAGAGCCATACCTGGAGCATCTAAAGCGCATAGAGCGAGAGATGGGCTCAAATAGGTTGATTATTTGAGGAGACGCAAACGCGAAGAGTACTTGGTGGGGTGGCTGCAACGAGGACTCGAGAGGGGAGCAGATGTGTGGGGCACTGGGGGAATTGGGCCTGCAGATTCTCAACATGGGGGACATCCCAACTTTTGATACCGTGAGAGGCGGGGTGAGGTACAGCAGCCACGTAGACGTGACGGCCTGTTCGGCGGACATGCTCGACCTGGTGGACGACTGGCGGATCGACGAAGGTCTCACGAGTTCCGACCACAACGGCATAACATTTAGCATACATTTAATAAAATCCAAAGGAATAGCCATAGAACGAACCACTAGGGTATACAACACCAGAAAAGCTAACTGGAGGCAGTTTCATGAGAAACTGTCTCAGGTTATGCTGGACAGAAAGTTAACCCTAGTGGATCTGTCAAACACACACACCGTAGAGCAGTTAGAAACAATCACACACACATACACACAAGCCATAACAGACACATGTAGAGACACTATTCCAAATAAAAAGAACACAGAAACACTTACCATGCCGTGGTGGTCCGAAGAGCTCGAGGAGAAGAAGAAACTAGTCGCCACCAAGAAAGTGAGAGTTAGGAGTGCAGCGCCGGTCCGGAGAGCGATGGTCGTCGAGCTGTACCTAGAAGCAAAAGAAGATTATGAGACTGCAGTGATGAGAGCCCAAACGGAGAGCTGGAAGAAGTTTTGCCAGAAACAGGACAGAGAGGGGGTTTGGGAAGGGATTTATCGGGTCATGGGCAGAACAGCCAAAAGGGAAGAAGATCTGCCGCTGCAAGTTGAAGGAAAGACACTGGACGCGAAAGGATCGGTGAGGCTGTTGGCCGAGACGTTTTATCCCGAGGACCGAGAGGAAGACGACAACATGGATCATTGCCAAATCCGACATCTGGCAGAGACGGTAAACGGATGGAGTAATGATGAACAACATGACCCACCGTTTACCCAAAGCGAGCTTAGCAGATCTATGTTGTCGTTCAACCCAAGAAAGGCACCGGGAGCCGACGGCTTCACAGCCGACATTTGCTCTCAGGTCATAAAGTGTGACCCTGACTACTTCCTGGCGTTGCTCAACAAATGCCTGGCGCTCCACCACTTCCCTAAGATCTGGAAGGAGGCTACGGTGGTTGTGCTCAGAAAGCCGGGCAAAGACTCGTACACCGTACCAAAGTCGTACAGGCCGATTGGGCTTTTGCCTGTCCTTGGGAAAGTGTACGAAAAGATGCTGGTTGCTCGTCTCAAATTCTACTTGCTGCCCAGGATCAGTACTCGCCAATATGGCTTTATGCCCCAAAAAAGCACTGAAGACTCCCTCGTTACTCTCGTGCAGTACATCCGCACACAACTGGCACAGAAGAAGATCGTCACGCTTGTGTCACTGGATATCGAGGGAGCTTTCGACAGTGCGTGGTGGCCTGCTATTAAAGTACGATTGGCTGAGGAAAAGTGTCCTGTAAATTTGAGACGGGTAGTCAGCAGCTACCTCAGTGACAGAGTGGTCACCGTGAGGTACGCCGGGGAGGAGACCAGGAGACAGACCAGCAAGGGATGCGTCCAGGGATCCATAGGTGGGCCCATATTCTGGAATCTGCTTCTTGACCCGCTCTTGAAACAGCTGGAGAGGAGGGGCGACTATTGTCAGGCATTTGCCGACGATGTAGTGTTGGTGTTTTGCGGCGATACAGCACACGAAATCGAGGGACAAGCCAATGCCGCTCTCGAACATGTTCGAGCGTGGGGTGTCAGAAATCGACTGAAATTCGCGCCTCACAAAACCTGTGCGATGGTGCTAACGCGGAAGCTGAAGTATGACACACCGCGCTTGAGCATGGGGGGGATCGACATTGGAATGTCCCAAGATGTTAAAATATTAGGCCTAGTAATTGACGCCAAACTCACCTTCAACAAACACATAGCTATCGCCTGTAAGAAGGCGATAGCTATGTACAAGCAGCTGGCCAGGGCAGCCCGGGTCAGTTGGGGTCTGCACCCGGAGGTGATAAGGGCTATATACACTGCAGCAGTGGAGCCGACTGTGCTGTACGCCGCAAGTGCATGGTCACCAGCTGCCAACAAGTTCGGGGTCAGGAAGCAGCTTAACGTCGTCCAGAGAGGGTTTGCCCAGAAGCTGTGCAGAGCCTACCGCACAGTCTCCCTAAACTCGGCACTGGTTCTGGCTGGGATACTCCCACTCGACCTCCGTATTCGGGAAGTGGCTGCACTGTACGGAGCTAAGAGGGGGGTGCCTCAGCCCGTATTAGGAGACAGGAAGGTTGAGCGGATGGCCCCAGCGATAGAGGCCCCGCACCCCGCGGAGCAAGTGAGTCTGGAGTATGGAAGCCTGGTAGACGAGGAAGCCTACAACAACCACAGCAATTTTGCTGTGCGGATTTTCACCGACGGCAGCAAGATTGAGGGCAAAGTCGGAGCGGCGCTATCCTTGTGGAATAGCACCACCGAAACGAAGGCCCTCAAGCTTGCTTTGCCGTCCTACTGTACCGTCTATCAGGCCGAACTCCTGGCACTACAAAGAGCAGCAGAGGAAGCGCTAAAGCGTAGTGAAGCCACGTGCGGCATCTTCAGCGACTCTATGGCGGCTCTTCAGTCGGTGACCAACGTCAGTTCCCCCCACCCCTTGGCCGTGAAAACAAGAGACACCATACGACGCTGTAAGCTCCAGAACAAGAGTGTCTCCTTGTTCTGGATCAAGGCCCACGCAGGTCTGGAGGGAAATGAGAGAGCCGACCAGCTCGCGAAGGAAGCCGCCCTGGGGTCGAAGAAGAGGCCGGACTACGACTTGTGTCCCGTATCATTCATCAAGCGAAGAATCCGGTCGGAAACGCTTGACGAATGGAACGGGAGATATAGGTCGGGTGACACAGCTTCGGGTACTAAGCTTTTCTTCCCTGATGCGGTGATGGCGTATGGCGTGGTGCGCAGGATAGCTCCAACAAGTTTAACCACACAAATTCTGACGGGGCACGGGGGATTCTCTGCATACCTGAAACGCTTCAAGTGTAAAGAGAATCCATCGTGCGCCTGTGAGCCTGGTGTGGAAGAGACAGTCCTGCACATATTGCTGGAGTGCCCCATCACTGCCAAGATGCGGTTCGAAGCAGAGCAGAAACTTCCTGTCGCATTGGTTGTCCAGAACCTACCAAACCTAATGCAGGGAAAGAGAAGAAAAGAGTTTTTAAAATATTGTTGCATGATAGCAACCATTGTCAATAGAAGGAATAAAATAGCTTAAGAAATTGTATGATACTAAATGTATAATAATTATATAGCTTATGTATCATACTAAATAGTTTGGCATAAATAGTAGTAAAAAGTAAATTAGTGTAAAGTATTGAAAATAGTCGAGCTTCGGATATAAATTTTATTACGTCTTTTTTTTCGTTTGTTGTTGGTGGTCATACCACAGGAAACCCGAATTAGCCGTTTTAACTTAACTTTAAAAGAAAGCTGGAAAAAATTGATAGGCAATTAATTTAAAAACATTTGAAAACCAAGGGCTCTGATAATGTCAGAGGGACACTAAGAAAGGCAGGAGTGGTTTTTAGCCGGTAAAAGTCCGGCACTGCCCAGACTGGCTCAATAGTGAGACAGTCTGGGCGTCCATGAGGATTTCCCACTCCTGCCACACCAAAAAAAAAAAAAAAAACCTCGGATCCTCATGGATGTCCTCTGCCCTGGGGCGGGCGGAGGGGTCTGTCAGACTCTTACTGACTAAAAACCAACCCCGGTGTTCCGACTCACACCCCCGACTGGTGCCGGCCCGCTGTGGGCCTCCTCGGGTCAGGGGGGGGAGTGAGGTGTTTGACTCCCCCCGTGACGTCTCAGAAGGGCGCGCGTGGAACACTACGCGCCGCCACCTCGGGTCCTGATGTTCTGGGGGGCGACGGACGTCCCCGAGTCCGTCACCCCTGGACCCATTTAGGGGGGCTGGAAGAGGGCGTTATCCGCCCTCCGCCGACGCCCGGTGCGCCTGCTGCGGGCCGGGTGAGTGGATGAGCGCGTCCTACTGTACCGTCTATCAGGCCGAACTCCTGGCACTACAAAGAGCAGCAGAGGAAGCGCTAAAGCGTAGTGAAGCCACGTTCGGCATCTTCAGCGACTCTATGGCGGCTCTTCAGTCGGTGACTAACGTCAGTTCCCCCCATCCCTTGGCCGTGAAAACAAGAGACACCTTACGATGCTGTAAGATTCAGAACAAGAGTGTCTCCTTATTCTGGATCAAGGCCCACGCAGGTCTGGAGGGAAATGAGAGAGCCGACCAGCTCGCGAAGGAAGCCGCCCTGGGGTCGAAGAAGAGGCCGGACTACGACTTTTGTCCCGTATCATTCGTCAAGCGAAGAATCCGGTCGGAAACGCTTGACGAATGGAACGGGAGATATAGGTCGGGTGACACAGCTTCGGGTACTAAGCTTTTCTGCCCTGATGCGGTGATGGCGTATGGCGTGGTGCGCAGGATGGCTCTAACAAGTTTAACCACACAAATTCTGACGGGGCACGGGGGATTCTCTGCATACCTGAAACGCTTCAAGTGTAAAGAGAATCCATCGTGCGCCTGTGAGCCTGGTGTGGAAGAGACAGTCCTGCACATATTGCTGGAGTGCCCCATCACTGCCAAGATGCGGTTCGAAGCAGAGCAGAAACTTGCTGTCGCATTGGTTGTCCAGAACCTACCAAACCTAATGCAGGGAAAGAGAAGAAAAGAGCTTTTAAAATATTGTTGCATGATAGCAACCATAGTCAATAGAAGGAATAAAATAGCTTAAGAAATTGTATGATACTAAATGTATAATAATTATATAGCTTATGTATCATACTAAATAGTTTGGCATAAATAGTAGTAAAAAGTATATTAGTGTAAAGTATTGAAAATAGTCGAGCTTCGGAAATGAATTTTTATTACGTCTTTTTTTCATTTGTTGTTGGTGGTCATACCACAGGAAACCCGAATTAGCCGTTTTAACTTAACTTTAAAAGAAAGCTGGAAAATTTTTATAGGCTATTAATTTTAAAAAATTTGAAAACCAAGGGCTCTGATAATGTCAGAGGGACACTAAGAAAGGCAGGAGTGGTTTTTAGCCGGTAAAAGTCCGGCACTGCCCAGACTGGCTCAATAGTGAGACAGTCTGGGCGTCCATGAGGATTTCCCACTCGTGCCAAATCAAAAAAAAAAAAAAAAAAAAAAACCTAACCTAACCTGAGCGAACCATCGTTATCGCTGACCATCGGTAGCGAACCATCGCTGTCACTTATTCGTTATTTTTTGTCATTGTCATGTAGTCATTGATACAGAAAAATCATCACTCAGCCCATCTCTAAGTAATGAGTAATAGGAAGTCAATAATGACAAATATAGTAGTTTAAGATTTTATTTAAAAAAAAAATACACTCATTACACACACGACTATGACTGTTTCAGTTATGAGTACATTACGATAGTGTTTGCCATAAAAGCGGACGTAGACGAACATCTTTTGGTTGTTGTTTTTGGGGCCGAATTGCAGCGCGTCGGAGCGGAATGGCCACACGGCGGCGAAGGTGGGTCACAAGGCGCCGGTCTCTTCTTGAAATTAGCACACGAGAAGTTACTTTTCGGTAACCAAGTGGGTGGACACGATGCGTCTGCGCACGAGGCTGACGTGGAGGCAAGAGTGGGGCACGAGCCACCAGCTGCGCCCGTCATCGAAACGTGCACGGCCACGCGCTCCGTGCCGGACGGCACGCACAGCTCGAGCCGGCCGCCTGGGGGCTTCCCCTGCCTCCCTGGGCCCGCTCCCGCATCGGTCACTACGCGCCCGAGGCCAGCCTCCTTCAGCTGCTCTTTTGAACGAAGCATACCTTCTAAACCACCTGACACAGAGCTTACCGACTTTGCAGCCAAAGAGAGCGTCACAGACGTGTGAGTGCGTCTTTCGCTTTGACAATCTGGAGGGCGCGCACGAAGTCGCTCAACAATTGTGGGACGGCGACAGCGTGGCGGCGAGGAGTTCGGCGCGGGCAGGGTCGCGCACCGGCTCGCCTGTCGGCACTGTGCGGCCGGTGTCGACGCAGTATTGGCACACGGGGAGGTACTTGTTTGTGGGAAAGCTGGTGGTGGTGAGGCGGGCGTGTTGCACGTGCCACGGTCGATCTCGATCATGACGCGTGGGCGGTGCGCGCACGGGTCGAGGTGCACATCACCCTTGATGCGACAGGCGTCGTCGGGCGCCAGCTCCACGCAACGCGGCGGTGGCGGCGTGCGACCGGGCCCGCAGCGCGTTGGGGGTGAGCACGGCGCGGGGTGTTCGTGCAGAACCGCATACGTGCAGCCATCTGTGGCGCGTGCACACTCTCGCTCCCTTCCCAGTGCGTATGACGCGGGGCAGTCGGGGGGTGCGGGGGGGGCGGCAGCACGGCACGCCACTTCCCATTCGTAGTCGGCTCGGCGCTTATTCCGCGCTATTTGCAGCCGCAGCGCGACTGGGTCTTGGTCACAGCCGTACTCGCTTGGTTGGTTTTGAAATGTTTCTGCCTGGGGCAGACACGCATGGCTTGATGATACACAATTCTGAAAGCATCAGAAACAACTTTTAACTGGATTTTTTTGTACTTAGCTATTTAAATAGTTGAATTTTAATTGCGGCATATTAGGGTAGCCTTTCGAGTAGGCCACGCCTTAGATTTATTTTCAAGCAAAGAAGGGACCGTCCCCTGTGCGGCGCGGTACTTGCCTCGTGGACGGCATCCCGGCAAGTGAGTGGGAGCGCGGGCGGGGGGCGCGGGCAGGGCGGGCGTGCGCCCTCAGGCGGGGCGCAGCACACTACCCGCGTGCCGCGGCTGGCTGGTGGCTGACGCGCACGGCACGGCGGCTGCGGCGTGGTCACACACGGCGGGCAGGCGGGCAGCGCGCCGCGTACGTGGCACGTGCCACCGCCCTCCGTTAGCGAGGAGGCGCCGCGTGCCCGCGCCGCGCCCTGCACTGCGAGAACGCGCGGTGGGCAGGCGGGCAGCGTGCCGCGAGCGTGGCACGTGCCGCCGCCCTCCGCCAGTGAGGAGGCGCCGCGTGCCCGCGCCGCGCCCTGCACTGCGGGCACGCGCAGCTGCCAGGCGGGCAGCACACCGCGTATGTACCGCGTGCCGCCACTCTGCATTGCGCGCACCGCATGGCTCAGCGTGACGTAGAGCGCCATGTCGTGTGTTGTAGGAGTGCAAATGTGCACTCGCGACCGCGGCCCTCTTGTTAACGACGACGACCAGACGGTCACGATTTGATATGCATAAGAAGGATACATACTGATTGTCTGAATTTTGTATTTAACTAGCTTATGCCCGCGGTTCCGCCCGCGTGGGTGTCGGAAAATATACCACAGGAATGTACTACCGGGATTAAAAGGAAGCGAAGCGATGATCGTATTTGCAGAATCCTGTTGATCCCGTATTTAAGCTGATTATATCACTACACATCACGACCCAGCCTCTACTGCCGGTAGCTTCACCTTTCACTCTCTCCCGCCCTTCGTAGTGAACTGACAGTTGACATTAGTGATAGCGATCTCACTGCTGGCGTGCATGAGATAGTGTTTACATAACTAATAAATAGATACACTACAGTATTAATAGCCAAGAGAAAGGTCATTGACACTATGACTATATATCTAAGTATACAACGTGCCACCACAAGACTAAAGTGCCGCTACAATGGCGACATTAATTTAACACACGGGTAGGGCTAGTGGCCAGTAAACATAAAAATTATAATAAAATAAAATAATTAGTAAATTGAAAAATTTTAATTTTCAATCAAATTGAGATGACTCTTATGTAAAAGATTATTTCATGAAGCTACCTACTAGCTAGCTTACGTCCAATCAGTAAAATCGTTTGTCGGCATAATTTCTAAGAAATTGCGCTGCTTTCCTTTTATTCGCCTACTTACGATCCGTGACACCGGCAAATGACCTCTGCGCTACAGTTCTTTAAAGTACAGGTTGCTCCAGGATGGTAGTTTAGAAAATTGTAAATAAATCAATAAATAATAACGTTTAATGAAATTCAAATATTTTCATAAAACGAATACGCGAAATCGTATACGTGTGTTAAATTAATTTCACCATTGTAGCGGCACGTTGTATGTATGTATATAAAAATACTGTTTTCAGTACCTACGTTTTAGTTAAAGAATAATACAAAAAAATAGTGTTGAGGAGTTTTTCTGGAGCAGGTGGGAGTAAAGTTTGAATCGGTTCCATAGTATTGTCTATCAATTTCGAACCCCAGTCTTCTGGGTTCAGTTGATTACCTAGCCATGTTTGAACTTGGTAGTATACTCGATACAAGTGTTGAATAGCAGATGCCGATGTTGGAGGAAGATTTGATAGTTGTGCTTGTTTCTTGTTTCGCGTATACTTGAAAATAAACTCGATACAAGTGTTGAATAGCATCAACACTTGTATCGAGTTTATTTTCAAGTTCAAACATTGCTAGACAATCAAATGACCACCTGCTCCAGAAAAACTCCTCAACACTATTTTTTGCAATTGCAAAAAAGGTTTTAGTGCCAAATGTGGCTGTAAAAAAGTCGGGTTGCTGTGTTCTCCAGCGTGTACCAATTGCCAAGGTCAGTTTTGCTTAAATGTCCAGTTGAGTACAATAGAGGAAGATTCCTGTGATTTTAATGAAGAGACCAATGACTCAGCCACATTTGAACAATTTATGAACATCCAGGAAGAGGAAGAAGAAGAAATCGAAGAAGACATGACTGTTGAAGTAGACTTTCAAGAGTATGAATCTGATTAAAATATCTAAAGAAATCAAAACAGTAGTTAACCCATTAATCAATAGCAATATCAATAATAAGGTAATATCTAGAAGTTGACAGGTATTGTTCCCTTAAATTATCCTAAAATTGTCAAGATAAGATAAGATAAGATAATCATTTATTTGATCAAACATGAGTACAATACATACTTACAACACAAATTGTCAGCATGCAAGAGATGTTAAACGTAAAGATAAAAAATTTGCCTTAAACAATGGCATGCAAATATTAATAAAATAAGCTATAATGTCAATCCGAGTCTAATTATTTAAAAATGTCATGATAATATTAAAGTACATTAAAATTCATAAATTTGTAATACATGGTCAAAATCTCTCATCTAAAAACTCATTTAAATTATAATATGCTTTATCGGTTTAGCGGTTTCAAGATTGAACATCGACCTAATGCAACGCTTTTGAGTTTTAAATATTTGTTCCCGGTCAGTCGAGTTACCCCAAAAGATAACACCATATCTTAAAATGCACTCCACCAAGCCGTAGTATGCGGTGAGCAAAGCATCTACACTTATTACTGATGCCAGTTTGTACAGAGCGTATGCTGAGGTACTTATTTTCTTACGTATAGTCTCTATATGTGCCTTCCAATTTAATTTATTATCAATAGTAAGTCCTAAAAATTTTGTTGTATCAACTTCGTCAATGTAATTATTATTATAGTTTATGTCTAGTTTGTTATTTAATGTCAAGGAGCGTTGACTGAAGTGCATAATTTTAGTCTTATTTAAATTTATTTTTAAATTGTTATTATTTAACCATTCTATAATTGCAATTAATGAGTTATTAATGTCAGATTTATATGTGTCTCGATTTTTACACGCAATTGTCACGACGCTGTCATCGGCAAAGAGGCTCATAGGTTGTTCCGTGGACTTAGGCAAGTCATTAATATATAATGTAAACAGGGGAGGTCCCAAAACACTTCCCTGTGGGACACCATACATGACTTCACGTTCTTGCGACCGATGTGACTCTTCTCGTTTTTTAACCCCCGACAGAAAAAGAGGGGTGTTATAAGTTTACACACGTTAAACTCTGTCTATCTGTGTATCTGTGTATCTGTGTATCTGTGTATCTGTGTGTCTGTCTGTTCCATCGTAGCTGCCAAACCGCTGAACCAATTTTGTTTTTTTTTGTTTTGTTTGAAAGGTGACTTGATCGAGAGTGTTCTTAGCTATTATTCAAGAAAATCGGTTCAGCCATTTGAAGATTATCAGCTCTTTTCTAGTTGATGAATAGATGTGAGCATCTTTCACAGGTCTAATTGATTGGAAATTTAGAATTCTGTTACTTCAATGATATTAGAAGAATATAGTAACCTTGAACTGATGCTGCAGCATCACCTGGATGCAGGATACCCAACTCCCTCACCAACTTACAGCAGAGGTATCGTGTTTGGGCTCATTGTAAAGGTCTTAAAAAATAGGTTACAGATGGATGGTGATCAGGGTCTGATGATGGAGTAGGAAAGAGAAATGAGACTAAATTAGAAACTAGCTTCACTGTGGCAAAAGTACGTACAGCTACGCAGATATCGGCGAGCCGCGGGTTGATCATAGCGTTTCTACTAGTAATATAATATGAAATTTAAAAAGCTGGAAATAAAAGTTAAATTAAAAATTTAAAAAACCCCCGACAAAAACAAAGCATTTAAAAAGTAAAAAAATAATATGTATTGGCCCTTTAAGTTTAATATAAAAGTTGTAGGTAATATTTTGATCCAAGCGTCGTCGCGTCGGGGGACGGCTCATGAAAATAGGAAATTAACAGCAGCTGTCCTTTCTACAATAGCATATATTCATTATTCCTAGTGAAAGTTGGCGTTTTCATTAGCCGTCCCCCGACGCGACGACGCTTGGATCAAAATATTACCTACAACTTTTATATTAAACTTAAAGGGCCAATACATATTATTTTTTTACTTTTTAAATGCTTTGTTTTTGTCGGGGGTTTTTTAAATTTTTAATTTAACTTTTATTTCCAGCTTTTTAAATTTCATATTATATTACTAGTAGAAACGCTATGATCAACCCGCGGCTCGCCGATATCTGCGTAGCTGTACGTACTTTTGCCACAGTGAAGCTAGTTTCTAATTTAGTCTCATTTCTCTTTCCTACTCCATCATCAGACCCTGATCACCATCCATCTGTAACCTATTTTTTAAGACCTTTACAATGAGCCCAAACACGATACCTCTGCTGTAAGTTGGTGAGGGAGTTGGGTATCCTGCATCCAGGTGATGCTGCAGCATCAGTTCAAGGTTACTATATTCTTCTAATATCATTGAAGTAACAGAATTCTAAATTTCCAATCAATTAGACCTGTGAAAGATGCTCACATCTATTCATCAACTAGAAAAGAGCTGATAATCTTCAAATGGCTGAACCGATTTTCTTGAATAATAGCTAAGAACACTCTCGATCAAGTCACCTTTCAAACAAAACAAAACCGAAAAGATGAAAGAAGAAAATGAAAGGTTACTGCTCGAACTGCAAACTGCGAATGCTGAAATTGACACCTTAAACCTAGAAAATATCACCCTAAAAAAGAGGACTATAGAGCCAGATAGTATTATTAAAAAACTAAAATCATTATGCACGGTTTCAGTAGGAAGCTCGAATAAAAGTACCACAAAAAGCAAACATAAACGCCTACGAAAAACATTAGAAAAAAAAAAACTTCAATAATGTGAGTTGTACGGACTTAGGTTTAACACTAGACGAGGACCTCACAACAGATGGCGCTAATACTAAAGTATCAAGTTTGAGTTCGCCGTTAATAAATAAAAATAAAATAAAAGAAAACAAAGTGATCCAACCAAACATAATACCACAAGCGATCAAAAAGTTGAATAAGATATGCATTCTGAGTACAACAATAAAAATAAAATACTACCAATAGCGGAAACAAGATTTGCTGAAGCGTTCAAGTTAAGCCACCATCTTAAGCCAGGCGGAGGGACTGCACAGCTTCTAGATGGAATACAGTCAAAGTTAAGCGGTTTTACCATGAATGACTATTGCATAATTATCTTAGGTGAAGAAGACTTCACAACCACCAATAATTATTTTGACATGATCCTGAACATAAGAGAAACACTGCTCGATGTGAGACATACGAATATCATTATTTGCCTGCCGACATTCATCTATGCGAACTATGGAAATTTATATAATTGGAGAATAGAGACTTTTAATACTTTATTATATCTTGACATATCTACGCATGGACATGCACTTCTCATAGATAGTAACTTGAATTTAAAATATGATTACAGTACCTATGTTTTATAAATCAGGTGGAATTCATAACTTTGGACTGCATACAATCTTCAAAGATACATTGAATTTAATTAATGACTTACAAAGCTACTTCATGCAATCTAACGAAGAAAACTCAAGCATCAATGACAGCAGAGAGAGTAACAATTTTTTTCGTGTCTAACCATCTGTACGCACTTCATCAAAACATAGCAGGATTGTTAACAAAAGCAGACCCTCTATCTGTCTGCTTGCAGGAACTATCAGAAAAAGGCATAGAAGTCGACGTTTTATGTATAACAGAACATTTCATGATGCAGGGATATGAGAATCAATTATGTATAGATAATTATTATTGTTTAGCAGTATGTTTCAGTAGAAAAGAAAGTAATTTAAATTCAAATTCTTTATTGCTAACTATGTGTACATAAATAAAGTTCTTAACAGAGGATATCAGTTCTTAGAACATAGTGGCCCTGTTAGGGCATTGCAATTTCATCATGCATATATGCTTATAATTGTAACAGTAACAGTTGAACATGCATTATTTACATTCATTAATTAAAAAGAAAAACGTTATAAATATTAAATTTTATATAGGACATCGTTTTAATTACATTATATAATTTTATCATTTACAGCATATTAATTATAAATTATTAAAGTCATACCTAAATAAAAATACATACGTCATGAGTTACCTGATTTAAAAATTATCATTATTCATTAATTCAATTATGTCACAGTATTGTAATCATTTAATATTAATTATCATAATCCTTTTAAAAATATTTTACTGAATTATATTCACTTGAGTGATAGGTACTTTATTGAACAAAATTATTTTTCCTCAAGAAATTCTGCTATTGAGTAATAGGCCTTTTTAATTAAGAAAATTTTCAGCTTTCTTTTAAAGATAAGAATTGAAGAATATAATCTTAATGTCCATAGGTAGCTTGTTATAAATCTTTGTGCTCATACAGAAAACACTATTACTGTACGCTCTAGAGTGGGACGTTTTATCTCTTAAGGTATGTTTAAGTCTTCTGCTTTATAACGTATGCTTGTAATGTTTGAGTTAACTGAAATTGAGGCCAGGTAGATAAATAGAGCAGGGAGTGTTAAAATCTTGAGATTTACGAAATGTGGTTTACATGAATCCGTTTGGCGTAACCCACATATAGACCTAATACACTTTTTTTGGGCTTTGAACGCAATTTCTTTATCAGTTGAGTTTCCCCAATATAGTAGCCCATAAGAGTAGCCCGTAAGAGAGGTGGATCATGCATCCTTGTGAAGAACGGGCATCAATGGAGAGAACTCCCAAAAATTGATAAGATATCTTCTGTGGGTGTATTCGAATGCTGCGCCATAGAGCTTATTAACCACAACACCATTTTTATATGCATTTATAGGGTTTCGAACGGCAAGAATTTATCTCTATTTTTGATAAATTGTTAATATTGTTACAAACTTGTACTAAGAAATCTCAAAATATTATCATAGCGGGAGATTTTAACATTGACATATTAAAACAAAACAATAATACAATTGAATTTGAAAATCTGCTATTAAATTTTAACTTAAAACTAGCATTGAACGAACCTACACGATCACGATTGAAGAGCCAAACATGCATAGACAATTTTGCTCATAATTTCAATAAGCCTTGCAAAACTATAATAGTAGAATTCGCATTATCTGACCACACAGCGCAACTTCTTAAATTCCCCGTAAGCAAAACGTGCGCAGTAAATAAGTGGCGTATAAAAAGACGGGATTATAGTGACGAAAACTTATGCAAGTTTAAAAATAATTTAAGCACCTTGACATTTACAGAGGTATATAATGCTAACGACCCCAATATTGCTTATAAGGCTTTTCTAAATTTGTTTAAATTAGTTTATGACCTATGCTTCCCTCATATTGGGATAACTGTAAATATTAAAAAACAAGTAAGTTGGATATCACGGGGTATTAAGATTTGTAGCAAAAAGAAACGCCAACTACTATGGCATTATAGGTTAAAGCTTAATCAGACAAATAGAATGCGTCTTAAAAATTACACCAAGCTGTATAAAAAAATTATAAACCTGACACAGTGCGCACAAAATAATTATAAAATTAAAACTTCGATAAATAAATCCAAAACGACTTGGCAAATCATTAAACGTAGCAAATTAAATATACCAAAACCGTCTATCCTAGATAAAATTAAAATTAATAATGAATCCATGACAGAGCCGAAACACATAGCGGATCTCTTTAACAACTATTTTATCGACAAAATTGATCCCATCGTAAATGCGGGAACTACAGTTACACGACATATTTTGAATAAAAGAGACTATGTTTATGGCACCTAGTACACCTTATGACGTACTTAAAATCATATCAAAACTCAAAAATACAAAAAGTGTAGGCTACGATGGAATTTCCACAAAAATACTCAAAGCTGTAGCTGGCGATGTGCTCCTTTAAGTTACATAATTAATTTTAGTATCAGTGCTGGCATATTTCCATCTGCACTAAAGACATCTATCGTAAAGCCACTGTTTAACAACTCTTTATTGTCTATAATGAGTTGATGGTGAATTATAGAACGATATCTCTCATCCCTATAATTTCCAAAAATCTTTGAAAAATATATTCACAAACAACTCAACTCATATTTAGAACACAACAAGGTTCTCTGCAATGAACAAAAAGGTTTCAGAGAGAGAAAAAAACGGCTAATGAAAACGCCAACTTTCACTAGGAATAATGAATATATGCTATTGTAGAAAGGACAGCTGCTGTTAATTTCCTATTTTCATGAGCCGTCCCCCGACGCGACGACGCTTGGATCAAAATATTACCTACAACTTTTATATTAAACTTAAAGGGCCAATACATATTATTTTTTTACTTTTTAAATGCTTTGTTTTTGTCGGGGGTTTTTTAAATTTTAAATTTAACTTTTTAGCTATGTTTATCCTACTGACTTCCGTTATATGTTTTCTGTGCTGAAGATATGACTCAAACAGTTTTAGTATGTTACCTCTAATGCCATATGCTTCGAGTTTCTTAAGCAGAATACTGTGTTGAACATAGTCAAATGCCTGAGTCATATCACAAAATATACTGCACACCGGTTTATTTTGATCCATATTTGACATCACTATGTGTAAAAAATCATAAATTGCCATATTAATGGTTTTTTTCTCTCTCTGAAACCTTTTTGTTCATTGCAGAGAACCTTGTTGTGTTCTAAATATGAGTTGAGTTGTTTGTGAATATATTTTTCAAAGATTTTTGGAAATTATAGGGATGAGAGATATCGTTCTATAATTCACCATCAACTCATTATAGACAATAAAGAGTTGTTAAACAGTGGCTTTACGATAGATGTCTTTAGTGCAGATGGAAATATGCCAGCACTGATACTAAAATTAATTATGTAACTTAAAGGAGCACATCGCCAGCTACAGCTTTGAGTATTTTTGTGGAAATTCCATCGTAGCCTACACTTTTTGTATTTTTGAGTTTTGATATGATTTTAAGTACGTCATAAGGTGTACTAGGTGCCATAAACATAGTCTCTTTTATTCAAAATATGTCGTGTAACTGTAGTTCCCGCATTTACGATGGGATCAATTTTGTCGATAAAATAGTTGTTAAAGAGATCCGCTATGTGTTTCGGCTCTGTCATGGATTCATTATTAATTTTAATTTTATCTAGGATAGACGGTTTTGGTATATTTAATTTGCTACGTTTAATGATTTGCCAAGTCGTTTTGGATTTATTTATCGAAGTTTTAATTTTATAATTATTTTGTGCGCACTGTGTCAGGTTTATAATTTTTTTATACAGCTTGGTGTAATTTTTAAGACGCATTCTATTTGTCTGATTAAGCTTTAACCTATAATGCCATAGTAGTTGGCGTTTCTTTTTGCTACAAATCTTAATACCCCGTGATATCCAACTTACTTGTTTTTTAATATTTACAGTTATCCCAATATGAGGGAAGCATAGGTCATAAACTAATTTAAACAAATTTAGAAAAGCCTTATAAGCAATATTGGGGTCGTTAGCATTATATACCTCTGTAAATGTCAAGGTGCTTAAATTATTTTTAAACTTGCATAAGTTTTCGTCACTATAATCCCGTCTTTTTATACGCCACTTATTTACTGCGCACGTTTTGCTTACGGGGAATTTAAGAAGTTGCGCTGTGTGGTCAGATAATGCGAATTCTACTATTATAGTTTTGCAAGGCTTATTGAAATTATGAGCAAAATTGTCTATGCATGTTTGGCTCTTCAATCGTGATCGTGTAGGTTCGTTCAATGCTAGTTTTAAGTTAAAATTTAATAGCAGATTTTCAAATTCAATTGTATTATTGTTTTGTTTTAATATGTCAATGTTAAAATCTCCCGCTATGATAATATTTTGAGATTTCTTAGTACAAGTTTGTAACAATATTAACAATTTATCAAAAATAGAGATAAATTCTTGCCGTTCGAAACCCTATAAATGCATATAAAAATGGTGTTGTGGTTAATAAGCTCTATGGCGCAGCATTCGAATACACCCACAGAAGATATCTTATCAATTTTTGGGAGTTCTCTCCATTGATGCCCGTTCTTCACAAGGATGCATGATCCACCTCTCTTACGGGCTACTCTTATGGGCTACTATATTGGGGAAACTCAACTGATAAAGAAATTGCGTTCAAAGCCCAAAAAAAGTGTATTAGGTCTATATGTGGGTTACGCCAAACGGATTCATGTAAACCACATTTCGTAAATCTCAAGATTTTAACACTCCCTGCTCTATTTATCTACCTGGCCTCAATTTCAGTTAACTCAAACATTACAAGCATACGTTATAAAGCAGAAGACTTAAACATACCTTAAGAGATAAAACGTCCCACTCTAGAGCGTACAGTAATAGTGTTTTCTGTATGAGCACAAAGATTTATAACAAGCTACCTATGGACATTAAGATTATATTCTTCAATTCTTATCTTTAAAAGAAAGCTGAAAATTTTCTTAATTAAAAAGGCCTATTACTCAATAGCAGAATTTCTTGAGGAAAAATAATTTTGTTCAATAAAGTACCTATCACTCAAGTGAATATAATTCAGTAAAATATTTTTAAAAGGATTATGATAATTAATATTAAATGATTACAATACTGTGACATAATTGAATTAATGAATAATGATAATTTTTAAATCAGGTAACTCATGACGTATGTATTTTTATTTAGGTATGACTTTAATAATTTATAATTAATATGCTGTAAATGATAAAATTATATAATGTAATTAAAACGATGTCCTATATAAAATTTAATATTTATAACGTTTTTCTTTTTAATTAATGAATGTAAATAATGCATGTTCAACTGTTACTGTTACAATTATAAGCATATATGCATGATGAAATTGCAATGCCCTAACAGGGCCACTATGTTCTAAGAACTGATATCCTCTGTTAAGAACTTTATTTATGTACACATAGTTAGCAATAAAGAATTTGAATTTAAATTACTTTCTTTTCTACTGAAACATACTGCTAAACAATAATAATTATCTATACATAATTGATTCTCATATCCCTGCATCATGAAATGTTCTGTTATACATAAAACGTCGACTTCTATGCCTTTTTCTGATAGTTCCTGCAAGCAGACAGATAGAGGGTCTGCTTTTGTTAACAATCCTGCTATGTTTTGATGAAGTGCGTACAGATGGTTAGACACGAAAAAAATTGTTACTCTCTCTGCTGTCATTGATGCTTGAGTTTTCTTCGTTAGATTGCATGAAGTAGCTTTGTAAGTCATTAATTAAATTCAATGTATCTTTGAAGATTGTATGCAGTCCAAAGTTATGAATTCCACCTGATTTATAAAACATAGGTACTGTAATCATATTTTAAATTCAAGTTACTATCTATGAGAAGTGCATGTCCATGCGTAGATATGTCAAGATATAATAAAGTATTAAAAGTCTCTATTCTCCAATTATATAAATTTCCATAGTTCGCATAGATGAATGTCGGCGGGCAAATAATGATATTCGTATGTCTCACATCGAGCAGTGTTTCTCTTATGTTCAGGATCATCTCAAAATAATTATTGGTGGTTGTGAAGTCTTCTTCACCTAAGATAATTATGCAATAGTCATTCATGGTAAAACCGCTTAACTTTGACTGTATTCCATCTAGAAGCTGTGCAGTCCCTCCGCCTGGCTTAAGATGGTGGCTTAACTTGAACGCTTCAGCAAATCTTGTTTCCGCTATTGGTAGTATTTTATTTTTATTGTTGTACTCAGAATGCATATCTTATTCAACTTTTTGATCGCTTGTGGTATTATGTTTGGTTGGATCACTTTGTTTTCTTTTATTTTATTTTTATTTATTAACGGCGAACTCAAACTTGATACTTTAGTATTAGCGCCATCTGTTGTGAGGTCCTCGTCTAGTGTTAAACCTAAGTCCGTACAACTCACAATTTTTAAAATTTTTTTTTTTTCTAATGTTTTTCGTAGGCGTTTATGTTTGCTTTTTGTGGTACTTTTATTCGAGCTTCCTACTGAAACCGTGCATAATGATTTTAGTTTTTTAATAATACTATCTGGCTCTATAGTCCTCTTTTTTAGGGTGATATTTTCTAGGTTTAAGGTGTCAATTTCAGCATTCGCAGTTTGCAGTTCGAGCAGTAACCTTTCATTTTCTTCTTTCATCTCTTCGGTTTCGTCACTGCAAAGATTTCCGATTGATAAATCAGGAAGAGATTTTGATAGACAGTCCGACTGCGTAGACATAAATGAAATGTTTGGCGATAGGGCTTTTTTCTTGGTCCTGCGTTGGGTAATATTATCTATATTCATATCCATTTTAGTTTAACCCAAGAATATTGAATATAAACACAAATAATACGTCGCAAAAAGTCAATGTTGTTGGCTGGGACGGAACTTGGATCACCACTACACCAACTTGTGCTTATTACTTTAGTGTTCTTAACATACAGCTGAATAAACGTTATTAAAAGACGGACTTTTTAAACTTTAAGATTTTTTCTCATGACAGTAAGGTAAAGTCAGGGGAAACCACAGTAAGGTAAAGTCAGGGGAAACCACAGTAAAAAAAACGCGCCGAGTACACTACTTCACAGGTGGCGTGGAAATGTGTGCATATCATGTTTAATCATGGAGACCATTTTGGAGAGAATTTTCAGATCTACAACTTTGGTTTGAGGTTTTTTTTTTATAAAACTTACCGTTTTCGAGAAAAATCTTAGTATAATAAGCCGTTTCAACCAAATTATATGATCATCTATAATTTATTTAATGACGGTAGATGTTTGACATATAGTGACGTTTGTAGTTTATAATACAAAAAAAAAACAACCGACTTCCAAAAAAAACACTAAAAAAGTGAAAAATAACTTTAATTTCGGAAGTCGGTGTCTTTGCTTTTCAGTTTTCGTTTTTTGCCACCGACTTCCGAAATTAAAGTTATTTTTCACTTTTCTAGTATTTTTTTTGGAAGTCGGTTGTTTTTTTTTTTGTAAAAAGTTTTTATTTTTCACTTTTTAGTTGTGGTACCTACCCCACTCAAATCCGAATACCACTACCTGCTATCTAAATAACAGTGAAGGAGTCAAACAGGATATCGTCTAGATAAACTAAGTGGGAAAAATACGTAATATTGAAGCTAACTCAAAAATTACGCAAGCAAAGTTAATAAAATTTATATGGGACCACCTCGGAAGCATGACCTACCAAACAAAAAAAGAATCATCAAAATCGATTCATAATTGGCGGAGTAATCGAGTAACAAATATACAAAAAAAAAAAAAAAACATACAGACGAATTGAGAACCTCCTCCTTTTTGAAGAAGTCTGTTAAAAAGGATTGTAAGGACGTTATCGAGTCAACCTTAGGTACTCAACCTCCCTGTCTACACCCGACAGGGAGGGTTTTACACATCCCCGGGCATTCCTCCCGGGGAGTTAGGAGTAGGCTATTGTGTAGGTTTAACTTATGTTATGTTAGGATAGTTCCCTAAAATAGTTAGTCATGGCAATAGACCCTCTCTGCAGGAGGCTCTTTGCCATCATCCTCAGGTTTATGGCTAAGCCCACCCCCGAGGAAGAGATATTGATCCGTAAGGATATTAAAGCGTTATTACCGCTACTAGAAATAGACGAGGATCCCATCGCTGACTTTAGCGATGCGTTGATCTCTCAATCCCTCCCGGCTATTGCCCGGGCAGACCCTTCTGTCCGCCGTTCTCCCAGTCCGGCCTTCAGCCCAGCCGCTTTAGATTCAGATGTAGTGTCAATGGACACTACAGAGCCCGCTTCCTCAAAGCGGGCCGTCACCCCGTTTGCTTACGCGCCCTCTTTAATCGCTCATGCCTCGGACTCTGAGAATGCTTCTCCTTCGTCCTCTCCTTCCCAATCCGAAGACGACGGGTTCACCCCAGTCTTAGGAAAAGGTAGCAAGAGGAAGAAGAAGAAGCATAGCTCGGGTCAAGCGAGCAAAGTCATAGCCGTCGATGACGATTCCCCCACCCCTACCCCCGTAGCGCAAGTAGCCGCGGTAGCGCCGAGTAGCGCAACCGCAGCTACAGCTACCGTAATTTCCCCCTCCACCTCTCTCGCCGCGTCCGATGCACAAGTTGCTACCCCCGCGCGCTCTAATAATACTTCGAGCTCTAAGAAGCTCCTGCCCCCTCCCACGGTGTTCATTCAGGACAAGCGAAAGTGGACCGAAGTGTCCAAATGGTGTTCCGAAAGAAAGATCGGTTTCACCAACGCCAAGTCTACCCTACAGGGTATTAAAGTCACTGTCCCGACATCTACCGACTACCGCGAGCTTACAAAGCTCCTGCGAGCCAGAGGTGTGTCATTCCACACCTTCTCGCTCGCAGAGGACAGACAAATTAGGGTAGTAATCAAGCGCATCCCTAAGGAGATCGCCTCTGATGATATTAAAGACGACCTTCTGTCGCAAAACGTCGCCGTGGACGAGGTCCACCGCATGCACCGCTCGCGAGGCGGTGAAGCATTCGACATGGTACTTGTCGTCTGCTCTCCGGTAGAGGGGCATCACCCCATATTCAATATTAGGAATATCTGTAACCTTACCGGCTTCATCATTGAGAAGCCACGTAAGAACGGTAACATAGGGCAATGCCATCGTTGCCAGCTCTACGGGCACTCGCAGAGGCATTGCCATGCGAAACCCAGGTGCGTAAAGTGCCTGGGCGAGCACGGCACGGCCGACTGCACCCGTCCCAAAGACCGTAACTTATGCCTCAGCCCTCCCAGCTGTGTGCTATGCGGACAGGAGGGTCACCCGTCCAATTACCGGGGCTGCTCTAAAGCCCCCAAGTCAAGCTCTCCCAAGCTGAAAAAGCGTGCTGACAATCGTCAGCAAAGGGAATGCCCCACCTCACTTCCCTCCTCTCAAATCCCACATAGGCTCAGCCCTCAGAGGCCCAGTCCGTGGAATAAACTCCACCATCATCACGAGGTATTCCCTCAGCTAGCCACAGCAAAGCCCCCAGCCCCCCCTCAAACCCCTATTTACTCTCTCTTGGATCCACGTATCCAAACTCTCCCTCCGGCGCACTATGCGTCTCCCTCTCGCCCCGTGCAATATGCTCACCACGACTTACATGCAATTTCTGTCCCCCCGCGCTACTCGCATGGCCGCCGAACTCCATGCGGCCCGAGATAGATGCGATCTCACACAGATCACTTTGATCTATAATGCTTACCCGGACATTAAGCAAGCCCTTATGGACCTCACTAAACCAACCCAATAATGGATAAAGCCATCTTATCTAGGCTTAAACCCCGATCCCTTATCATAGGCATCTTCAATGCAAATGGCATCCACGGTCAACGAGACGAGATAGCTCTCTTTCTCCGCGACCACAAAATAGATATTCTCCTGCTACAGGAAACCTTTTTAAAACCAAGCCACCGCGACCCCTCCATAGCCAACTATCGCATAGTCCGTAACGATAGAACGCGTTGCCACCGCAGCGGCACTCTCATTTATTATAGAAAGGAGCTATATTGCATCCCTATGGACCCTCCTACCCTCTCTCTCATAGAAGTCTCAATATGCCGCTTAGGCATGTCAGGCTACCAACCGATCACTATCGTGTCGGCGTATCACCCTCCCAGAGGCGGTTCAGAGGACTTTCAGTCCCTCTCGAACGATATCTCTCCCTCCTCGGCTTGAGCTCCGTTATCATAGCGGGCGACTTCAATGCCAAACATACCGCATGGAATAGTTCCTTCACCACTACTAGAGGGCGACAATTGTTCGACCTCTCTTCCTCCCTGACCTTTGACGTCATCGCTCCGATGACTCCCACCCACTACCCTCATAACCCCAATCATGCCCCCGATGTCCTAGATCTGGCGCTGCTTAAGAACGTCAGTCTACGTTTAGATTCAATAGAAACGGTAGACGAGCTTAACTCTGACCACCGTCCGATAGTCATAAAACTGGCCCCCCGCATAGGTCTCTCTGACCCCTCCCAAACCTCCGCAACCAAAAGGATCACGGACTGGAAGAAAGTAAGCGAAAACCTGAAATCCAACACGTCCCCCCAGCTGGATACCATCCCTGATCAATACAACTCTACCGCGGACACGACGGCCGCGATCGACTTGCTTACTGATCACGTGCAATCTGTCGTGAACGATTGTTCTAAGGAGGTTCCAGCGACGGATGACCGTCGCTGGACCCTCCCGGCAGATGTGCGTGAGCTGATAACCGAGAAGAACGCGGCCACTCGTGCTTACAGCGTCTTTCCCTGTGCCGCTAACAAAGCCCATATGCGCTATTTACAGAGATCTGTAAAGACACGTGTAGCGGAGCTGCGTAACACGGGCTGGGATAAGATGCTGAGCGAACTAGAGCCCACCCACCTAGCCTTCTGGGACCTCACCAGAAAGCTAAGGTCAGAAAAATACACTAGTATGCCGCCCTTAGTACGCCCCGATAAGTCAATCGCCTTCGATGACCAAGAAAAAGCAGAGTGTCTAGCCGACAGTCTAGAGACTCAATGCTCTCCCAGTACCCTACATGTAGACCAAGCTCACCTCGATGAGGTAGACGCGGAAGTCGAACGTAGGACTTTCCTCCCCCCCGTAGAAGACCCCGATGATCCCGTGACCCCGGTCGCCCCTGTCGAGGTACACGAGATCATCAAAGGTCTTAAAACTCGAAAAGCTGCCCAGCTGTTCCCAGCCCACCTCATAATGCTACTGGCCACCATCTTCAATGGTGCCCTTAGCAATAACATCTTCCCCCAAGCGTGGAAAGAAGCCACTGTCATAGGTATCCCGAAACCCGACAAGTCCAAGTCGGATCCCTCGAGTTACCGTCCCATCAGTCTGCTCAAGGTTCTCGGCAAAATCTATGAGAGGCTTATTTATAAGCGTATCAGAGATTATACAGAGACCAAGGGCCTCATTCCCCACGAACAGTTCGGTTTTCGAACTCAGCACTGTAGCGTGAATCAGGCACACCGGATCATAGAATACGCCACAGCTGGTTTCCAGCGAGGCAATATGACCGGTGCTATCTTCTTCGATATAGCGAAAGCATTCGACAAAGTCTGGCACAACGGATTGATATACAAGCTATACCAACTCGGTGTGTCGGATCGTCTAGCACTCATAGTACGGGACTTTTTGTCGAACCGCACCTTCCGCTACCGTATCGAAGGAGCACTATCCTCCCCCAGACCCATTAGAGCGGGCGTCCCTCAGGGCTCCGTGATTTCCCCTCTCATTTTCACGCTATTCACTAGCGACATCCCTAAGAGTAGAAAGGCACAGTTGGCTCTGTTCACAGACAATACGGCCATCTACTACAAGGGAATCAGTAATGACAACATACGCACCACTCTCCAGAGGGCTGTCAATAACCTTGGCACCTGGTTCAGGAAGTGGCGTATCGAAGTCAATCCTGATAAAAGCCAAGCGGTTTTCTTTCAAAAATCGCGAGGTGGCTTCGCCCTCCCAGACCGATCACCATGTTTGGCAAGCCGATCCCTTGGGAGAAGCTTGCCAAATACGTAGGTGTGATTCTTGACCAACATCTCACGTTTCGAGAGCACATAAAGCAGGTTCGTTCGCGAGCCGCTTTCGCTCTAGGTAGACTCCACTCTGTCCTAAATGCACGAAGCAAATTGTCACTCAAGTGCAAATTGCGAACCTACACCACGTGCATCCGCCCCATCATGACCTATGCGGGCCCAGTCTTCGCCCAGGCTAAGGCCCACCATATCCATAGGATGCAAACCCTCCAGAACCGTTTCCTTCGCAAGGCCACGGGAGCTCCCTTCTACGTTTGCAACGAGATCTTACATCTCGATTTAAAGATTCCCACAATCCGTCAGTTTCTAAAACGCCTTGCAAAGCGTTATTTCGATACAGCTGTCAAACATCGCAACCCTCTGGTTGTCGATGCAGCTACCTATGTCCCGTCTAATATTAGTCGTATTTGCCGTCCCAGGCATGTCCTATCTGAGCCAAATGAACCCATCACCCTCTTACAGGAGAGCAGTAGGGCCACCAGTACAGTGCACAAACACAGACGCCTACCGTCATTCCGACCTCGCCGCAGAGGTCCTCCGCGATCGCGACCCCGTGTAAATTCGTCCCCCCGTCCCTTGTCCGATGATGTGCCAGCCCGCGCCGCAGCTGAGCACGTAGCTTTAAATTCCCCTGATAATAATAATGATGATATTCTGATCCAGCCTGTCCCGTCTTGCTGACCTCCCGTCAGTGATGCGCCCTAAGCCGAGGTTCGTACCCCACAGGGGGTGCCCTTAGCGAGCGCACACTTAGTTTGTAATTTAGCATAGTTTGTTTGCCCCTGGCTGGAGGCTTTAAGTTTAGGAGCTTAAGGCAGCCACAGGAAAGTCCGGTTAAGTAGTCACGGATTCAGAACCCAACTACGAGATGACCTAGTTAAAAAAAAAAAAAAAAAAAAAGCTATCGAGTCAGTTGCTCGTTAGATGTCCAGTAGGTTGGTTCTAGTGCCGTTGTTGTTTGGAATAGACCGGCGGTTGTCACGTAAGTAATTTGATATTAAACCGTAATTATGGCTGTATTTTCTTTCTGTGCTTTACTTTATGAAATCCTTTCCCTACAAAACATTATACCTATTCAACAGGACTTTTCAGACGGCAATAACCAGTAATCATTCTGACACTACACACACAGGTCCATAGTTGGTTCAATACTAATAATTTAGTATTAAATGGGAAAAAAACTAAATGCATAAGATTTGCTTTACCGAATGTTAAAAGTAGTGATTGTGACATAGTATTGGATAAGGAGAAATTAGAATTCGTCGATAAAACTGTTTTCTTGGGGATCACCCTCGACTCAAGGCTGCAATGAGGTCCTCATTTAACATCTCTTGCAGGACGGCTAAGTTCAGCAGCATATGCTGTGAGAAAAATCTGTCAATTTACTGATGTAGATACCGCGAGGCTAGTTTATTTCAGCTACTTTCATAGTATCATGTCTTACGGTATTTTATTGTGGGGACGGGCTGCAGATATCGAGTCTATATTTAATTTTATTCTGCAGAAAAGAGCCATCAGAGCAATATATGGGCTCCGCAGGCGCGATTCTCTAAGAGAACTGTTTAAAGATATTAACATCATGACGGTACCTTGTCAATATATCTATGAAAACATCATGTACGTAAGGAAAAATCTAAGTCTTTTCAGTAAAAGAGGTGAAAGACACACTTATAGGACTAGAAATAGGGACCAATTAGTTCAACCGGGTTTCAGACTGGCTAAAGTAGACTCATCCTTCATGGGGTACTGTTTAAAATGTTACAATAAAATACCTCCCCACATACTTCAACTGAATGAAACGAAAATTAAATCTTGGGTAAAACGCACACTATGCCGCCAAGCATATTATAAATTGGGGGATTACATCGCTGACAAAAATGCTTGGCTTAGCGCTGCTCCAGCTCCACAAGGACGCATAAACTAATTGATTGGCATTCGAAAATATTGTTGGAGCTGCTGAAGATTGTAAAGACTATCTTGGCATTGTATAAATTCAATCTCCTAGTGTTGTATAATTTCATAGCACATATGTGAGCACTATGTACTTACCTACCTTAAAGCTACCATTTACTAGGTACGTCGTTCATTGACTTGAATGTGCCCTGGCGGCTGAGAGTATGTCATGCTCACTCAAATGTCTCGCTGGTGGTGGCGTGTGTGTTGGATCATTAAGTTCCCTTCAAAATGGTTGAGCTGAATGGTGCTGATCCATGCGTCATGTTTGTGAACGGGCGCCGCCAGTAGGGACTGGTCATCTCTAAGCTGCCACGGCTTATTTTTAATTAATTTTAATTTTTGAATTGTTTTTTATCTTTACGGACGCTTTTAACGTGCACGTCTCTTTTTTTTCTTTTTTACATTGTTCTCACATGTTTAATTTCAAATGAATGTTGTAACCAATATATTGTAACAAAATTTTGATTTAAAAGAGTGTCCGTGGAGTTTCTTGCCCGTTCTTCTCCATAGGAACCTGCTACGCTTTGGAATGGGCAACTAGCTTCATTTTTTTTTGACTGACCGACCCCTTGACAATTCAAAAGTACCTGTAATTGGTTTATTTGAAATAAATGCTTTGAGTTTGAGTTTGAGTTCGACTAAAAGCTTACTAAATTGGGTAATACCTATATAAATACTTATACTTATAGTGATTCAGATTACCGATACTTCTAACACGCGCGACCTCACTCGTCAGTCAGCTGTTTCGCTTCGAGCGAGAGCACGCAATGTAAAGCTTTATCACAGGGTCGCGTAACGCCGCCCGCTCATTTCTCGTGCGGGAATAATAATGCGTGCATTGCACTTTACGCAATAATGTGTGCAGTGCAATTTACGCTATCGCGGGTGATAAGAGTGATAATAATCAGGTGAGAATTGTTGCCTGAACGTGTGCTAAATCGTGAAACTATCTTGGCGGCCACACAAAGGATGCGTAGCTACTTACGGCCAGTTCACCGTGCCGGCGCGGCCCACGCTCAGGGACGTGGCAACCAGCAGCTGCTAGTTGATCTTTAAGAACGAAACGAAAATCTAATTTACATGTAGGTATTTTTGCCTGTCCTAAGCCTACCTAACTTCATTTTCCTAATGAAGTATGAAGGATAACTTGCATCACAGGGTCAGGTTATTTGTGTAATTGTGTACCTATTTATTCATGTGTTGTGTAGGTAGAAGACTCGCGGCGACCGTCACAGTTTTAAAACGTAAAACTATGTCTCTCAGGCGCGTATCCAGGAGTTTGAGTACATCGCACTGAGGTAGGCAACTCGTTCATGGGTCAATGTATACGCTTTTATAACAAACTTCCCATTGACATTCGAAACTTACCCATTAAACGATTTAAAAGCTGCATTAAAACCAAACTTTGTAGAAAAGGGTACTATAAAATTTCAGATTATTTAGAAGACAAAAAAGCATGGGATTGAGCTGCTCGCTCTGCTAAGCATTGTAACATTTTGAATAATATGGAAAATCATCAAAGTATATCTACCAGTTTTATTTACAAATTGACATTATTGAATATTCTATACAAAATGTTTGTAAAGTATTTTATTATTGTGAATTTGAGGACTACCTATGCGAATTTTTATTTTTTTTCGTTCTCAGTTAATTTTATCGATGGTCTGGCAATTTGAGAATTTTATGCGGCCTACCCAAATGTCCTTTCTTTGGTATTGTTCGTCGAGTCGTTGAGCTCCTTAAGTTCTGAGTTGAGCTCCACCATTACTGACAAATGCTTGCACTGACTGGACAGGTCCACTCAAATCTGTGTGGTTCTTTCCTCAAAAGACCATTTCAGACTCAAATTTACATGGTCCTCATATGGCTTGACCAAGATTATGTCTGGACTTAAAGAGACTGTGACTTCTGAGTTTGTTTCAGCCTTTCTTCTCAGAGTAGTCAGATAGGAAACGCCGAATTCATCTAGCTTATTTTTAATATGACGTGTAAAAGTGATTCCAATATCCTGTTTACAGAATAAACAATTTCATTTCATTTCATTGTGGAGGGAGCTGGATATTTACTTTTTAAAATCTTTTAATGAATATAACAGTCAGATAACGTCCCGCGCGCCCCGCCCGGCCCCGCCAACCGCCGCCCGCTGTGTTCAGACGCAAGTTAGTTGCCCTTGCGTATAGGGTGAAAATCTTGTGGAAAAATGTTCTTTAAAAAAAAAGTAGTTTTTTTTCATTGATTTCATATGAAACCAAACTACTGGTTTCAAGGATAACGTTGTTTACCCTAACATCCTATTTATACGCGTATTTTGACTTTTACTGGCGGAGTGGCGGATAGTTTTGGCGTTTCTCATTATGCATGCCGCGATAACTTTGTATGAACGTATAAGTAGGAGAACTTTTATCACCCGCGATAGCGTAAAGTGCACTGTTCATTAGGGTAAGACATAATCACATAACTACAATTATTATTTACGCACGAGAAATGAGCGGGCGGTGCTACGCGACTCCGCGACACGGCTTTACATTACGTGCGCTCACTCTGACTCATTGCAAGCAAATGTTTATATTATTTCTTACTGTGTAATAAATAACGTTAATTTTATTAAGTCTAAATGTGAGGACTTGTTATGGCTCTGGCGACTATGTATTCCTCTTTTTGTTTTTTATTAGCTGTAAGTCCATTAAGTACTTACCTACCTACCTATATAATAAAGCTTCTTCTTTTATCGAATAGAATAGATCATAATTGTCATATTTATTCTTTAAGTTCTTTTGCAGGGCAACACTTTATCTTAACATACGGGATGTAGGTAAGGGACAGCCCTCCGTAAATTAACAGGGGGCATTCAGCTCCTTATTTTGAATCATATTCCACTGGAAATATTCTCTGGAAAATTTACATTTTTTTTATCGGTTCAGTTACAATTCCTTTATTTTAATGTAAAATTACATTTTCTATACGTAGCACTCCATTTATGTACAAAAAACAGCTAAAATAAGAAAAAACAGCAATGGATGTTGAAATGATGAAATCAGCTGATCACTTTCTGCCTAGCTACAGAGTTCATCGGACTAAGCGCATACCTACTATTCCCAAACTACTCCCTTTCGGTCGGATGGTCGGCGTTTGCGCAATCGCAACAGTATTGACAACTTATTAGACCTCAATTTGTGTACGAAAATGTTCGAACTAACAATGACTAACATGATTCACCTTAAACTCTGTTATTGATAACAGCAAATCTTTTCGTGCAATTTATTTCTAAAGGAAAAAGGCACACAAGTATTCGTGACACGTACCTACCTAATTTATTAATTCTTTGCACAAAATGTCGTGCAAAATATCGTGCAAAATGTTTATTTTAGTTGGCAACAGCAGTTGGTTTGCGGCGCAGTGCGGCAGTGTCTCTCTGACTATATATAGTTCGTATCTGTGGCGGTGTCGGTGTTGCCGAGCCGCGAGCGCATGTCGGCAAGGTTCGCTCGCGCAGTCGCGTTGTGAAGTTACGGTTACGTCTCGTCTTCGTTCGTGTGCGTTTTTGGATTTGTGTTTTGTGGTGTTCTTGTATTAGAAATGGCTTCATTTAGTGCTCTTGAGTATGGACAGATGATAATGTGCCAGATGTGTGTGTGTCGTGTGTGAGCGCGCCCCGCCGCCGCCGCCCCTTGGCGGGTAGTGCGGTGCGGCCGAAGGCTCGCTGCGCTGCCGATCGCTGCGTGCATTTTGCCACCGTAACGTACATTGCGTGAGAGGTAATAAAACAAATCAGGTTATTGGATTCCCATAACATTCCTGAAATAATTTCATGTACCGGTCGTCTTAGTATGATATGCTGAATTCATCCCATCAGTTTGCGGAGGGCTATCCCTAATACCCTGTAGGTATACATATAATATAAATAATCAAATCGAAGCCAGTCACATTTATTTGGGTCGACGTGATAGATAATTCTGAGGCATGAGGTTGCGCAGCATCACGTCACTCGCGGCGTAACCGGCGCCTAGTCACCGTAGTGCGGGTCCCACTGCAACGTCGCGCGGCTGCGCCACACCTGCAACACGCACCCGTCAGCAACCGACCAGCCACAAGCACCGCCACCCCTCGCCCCGACACTCACGTACAGCTCATCGCCCGCCAGCACCAGCAGTTCGTCCGCACGCGGCAGCACACAGCACACCGCCGCCGCGTCGTGCGCCAGTCCCGACCCGCGCGCGCGCGACGCCGCCGCCAGCCACTCCACGCGCGGCGAGTACCCGCCCGCCGGCCTGCACTCGCGACACATGACACAACCCGCGCACCGCACACCGTCGGCCGCATGCGACTACTTACCACGCCACGAACGACGCGCTGGCGGCGGGCTGCACGTAATGAACACCGGACCCACCCGCTCCCGCCGGCGCGCGCACGTGCAGCAGCAGCTGCAGCGCAGCCACAGATACGCACGCGGCGCTGCCGTCGCTGCACACGGCCCACATGCACCGCCCGCTGTCAAATAAACATGCACTGCCGGTTAACGAGCACTGCGGTAGATGTCTCGCTATACATTGGCTCACTCACCGGTCGTGAACGACGAGTCCGACGAGCGGCGAGGCCAACCGGCATAGGTGCGTGGGCGGCGTGCAGCCGGCGCGTACGGCGGCCTCGTCGGGCTCGGGCGCGTCCTGCTCGGGCACGGCGCGGCGCATGCGGTGGCGCCACACGCGCTCCGCCAGCCCTCCACCAGCCAGCGCCACGAGAGGCGGGGGCCGCGGCGCCGACACCGGCCAGGCGCCCAGCCGGCAGCCCGCGCCCGCTACCAGCTGGCGCACGGCGCACGCGGCCGGCCGCTCCGAGTTGGCGGGGTCGATAGCGCGCAGGTAGTCGTCGGGCGGCTCGCGCGGCGCCTCGGCCACCAGCGCGTGCCTGCGGGGGAGGGGGCGGGTGAGCGGGAGAGCGCATGCTGCGGCGGCGGCGCGGCCGGGGCACGAGACTAAATAGGGAGGGGGAGCGCTCTGCGCTGCTCACGTCAAGTGGGCGCCGTCCTCGTTGTAGATCCTTAGTAACGGCGACGTCACCCCTGCATATTCAGACTCCGTCTCCTGCATGCGATAATTGCATGAATTATTACCTATTGCATAAAATCGCCATCACTCGACCGGACCGAAAATTCGAAAGTAACCTGTGTGGCGGCATTCAGCCATACGGTGGTGCAATATAGGCCGGCCCCGAGGCGGCGAAGCTCAAACGAAAGGAACGCGTCGCCGGTCGCATCGGCCCAGCAGCCTGCGGCGCCCGCACTGCACCGCACTCGGCTCGCCACTGACCCGCAGCGCCCGTCCTCTGCGATGCAATAGAGACATTTAACGAATGCGTCAGGACTCAGGACTGGAGTCATAGGTTCCCGCCAGACCTTCAACACGCAACACGAGCAGCTCCCAGTCTAGCTCCACGGCTAGCGCGAGCGGGCCCGCCAGCAGCAGTTTACCGCGCCCCGACCACTGCGCGCGCGTCACCGCACTCCAGCCGCGCGTGCGCAGGCTGGTGCGCCCCACCTCGCGCCAAGCGGTACCGCGCCGCCACACCGCCAGGCTGGCGTCGGCGCCGGCCAGCGCCAGCAGGTCACCGCGCTCGCCCGCGGCGGGCGCCAGCGCCGCGTGCAGTAGCGTGTCGTACAACCGAGGGCGTGCAGTGCAAAATCAAAATATTTTATTTCACATAAACCTACATGGGCACTTATGAAACGTCAGAAGCTAGGTGCACGGTTCCAATTGGTCGTATATTTTTGGTTTTGGAATCCACCAATTTTCATTTCTGGCCCGTGTGATTATGTTAGTCCAACGGTTAGCAGCTACGGGATCGGTTGGAAATCGATGTAAGTAAAGATGATATTTTTTATCTTATCTTAATAGCAGAGAAATACATGCCTTTCGTATTTATTTAAATAACGTCTACGTGATATTAAAAAATTAAAAATTGTTTTATTGTTCCAAAATCGTTACAATACGTATAGCATGAGGCAGCCCCGTTAAGTTATTAACAATACTTGTGTTGGGGCTGACTCGCTACTTCCCCTGTAGTACATTTACAAAATGGAGACTAATAAACTAAAGATAATAAAAAGGATACAAAATAAAAACTAGAATTCTATCAAAAAGAGCAGCTCGAATTGTGTATGTATACGTATGTGTGTGTGTGTACATGTGTGTATGTGTGAGTGTGCGTGCGTGCATGTTTGTGTATATGGTATGTGAGCGTGTGTGTATGTTATGGATTCCATTTTAGTAAGGTCTGTATCCAAATAGATTAGCGTTTGAGTGTCATGAGCATATAGATACGTTTAAGTAGAAGCTATCTATACATGTCTAATTACAGTCCACTATGTTTAAACAGTTGCGAATAAACCTGCATACTGACCACACGTTGTTTTCCTTAAAAAATTCGAGTCACCAAAAATCAACCTTATACAATAATCATATGGTCCATATTCGAACCGGATTGTGTTAATGAGCATCGAGCCCGGACGACCCGCGAGAACAAAAGATTTATTACCTGTGTGCGATAAGGAGTCGTCGAGTGACACGTTTTTGCTAATAATTATTAAAAGCAAGTTATAAGACAGTTTAACAACGAATTATTACAGTGAAATCGATTGACGATAATCTGTTACTTGCTTACAAGGTGGATGTGACTTTTAGTGTAAATCATAATAACAGTACATTGAGTGAGTGTTAAAAGAAATTAAAATTAACAAACTGTTACCAGCGAGAACTTATTACCTAAAAGGACTGGTCGAGTGTTATTTTGCTGTGCGAGTTTATTTGTAACTACAATGGAGGCACTTTTTATGTTACAAGATGAGATGTTCGAGAATTTAATGAGAGCTGAGAGGAATTTTAAGAAGACTCCGAAAGAAAGAATCAAGCGTGAGTACTTAGAAACGAGATTGGAGTTATTAGAACAATTATATAAAGATTTTAAAGACGGACACAAGGAGATAGTTGCAAAATCGAACATGAAAAAGGAAGCATATTTTACAGAAGGGAAATATGAGATATTTGAGGAGCTATATTTGCGGTATAAATCAAGTTTGCGAGAAGCTTTGCAACAGTTTTTACCGCAAGTTACCGAGGTACCTAACCCAATAGTTACCAATTTAAGCGCGAACAATAACTGCAGTGATGTAAAACTACCCCGCATAACATTACCTACTTTTGGGGGTAAATATGAAGAGTGGCCGACTTTTTATGACATGTTTTCCTCATTAATACACAATAATAAGAATATTTCATCGGTACAGAAATTACATTACCTCAAGTCTAATTTGAGTGGAGAAGCATTTAATCTATTAAGTAATTTTTCGACGATTGAGGCAAATTATGATGAAGCATGGAAGCAGTTAGTTCGGCGATACAATAATAAGCGTTATAATTGCAATGCTATTATGAGGTCTTTATTTGGCACAAAGAAAATTCAAACCGAATCAGCCAGTGCAATTAGGAATTTGTTGGATACAACGTCTACCTGTATTAAATCTTTGGGAAACTTGGGCATAAGTACTGAATCTAGTTATGCTGACGCGTCTGTCGTTTACTTAGTCGTTTCAAAATTGGACACAGAATCGGTTAAACAATGGGAACAACAATTAAATACGATGTGTGATGAGTTGCCCACTTGGATGCAATTGAGAGATTATTTAGAGTACCGATTCAGGACGTTAGAAATGATAGATACGAACGGGAACCGCGCCGCGCAACAAACTAAGCCTGCTGCTAAGTCGAAATCTTTTCACGCATCAGTAGACAAGGAGAACGAGAACAAGTCTAAGGCTAAACAAGAGTGTCCGATGTGTCATGAAAGTCATTATCTCAACCAATGCAAGCGTTTTAGCCTTATGATACCTAAGGAAAGACAGGACTTCGTTCAAACGAGTAAATTATGTTTTAATTGCTTGGCACCAAGTCATGCGGTAGTTAAATGTCGTCAGTCATTCAGCTGTAAGAAATGTGGGAGAAGACATCATACGATGTTACATTTTGAGAGAGAGAACCAGGAGCCAGCCAGTAGCCGGGAGCAGGCAGCCGCAGTGTCATCGAGTGAACCACAACAGGAGAGAGCGAGTACAACACGAGGTGACACAAACATAACTGCTACATTTTCTAGAGGAGAGCTACAACCCAACAGCGTGCTACTTGCGACGGCTAAGGTTAAGGTATTCCGTTCTAACGGTTTTAAATTAATAATTCGTGCTTTACTTGACCAAGG
This sequence comes from Lithophane ornitopus, assembly GCA_948473465.1. Lineage (NCBI taxonomy): Eukaryota > Metazoa > Arthropoda > Insecta > Lepidoptera > Noctuidae > Lithophane > Lithophane ornitopus. The sequence continues at coordinate 62,127 of OX419617.1, forward strand.
GTCACAGGCATCTTTTGTATCTGAGTCAACTGTGCAATTATTGGGTCTTGTACGCAAACCAGTAAGTGGCTGGGTGTCAGGTCTGGGAGAAGGCCGTAAGAGGATAAAAAACATGGTTTCACTACGCCTAGAATCACGTCATAATCCAGCTACTTACATCCTTGTTAACGCTTATGTGTTGCATTCCTTAACATCACTACTTCCTTCAACCAACCTGAACACTTCCAAATGGGTAGAAATTGACAATCTTCCTTTAGCTGATCCTACATACGCGACGCCAGGTACGATCGATATGTTGCTAGGTGCAGAGGTTTATAGTGAAATACTACTTGATGGCGTTATGAAGCATCCTGATTGTAATTTAATAGCACAAAATACAGTGTTTGGATGGGTTTTGTCAGGAAGAATGTCAAAGGGATCTCGAACGTTAGCAAGGGATAATCTCATTAGCATGCACATACAGGTGAAGGAGGATGAGTTACTTAAAAGGTTTTGGGAAATGGAAGATGAGCCTAATTTAATAAAGAAAGAGATGACTAATAGCGAGAAGGTATGTGAGGATTTGTTTGAATTAACTACAGTGAGAGATAATGAAGGGAGATTTATAGTGAGATTACCTTTTGCAAAGGATGATCCTAAGTGTCAAGATGGTAATACAGAAGAAATAGCAGTGAAGAGGTTAAAATATTTAGAAAGAAATCTGTCGAAAGATTCAAAGTTGAAAGAAGAATATAATAAAGTTATGAGTGAGTACTTGAGTATGAATCACATGAGACTGGTTTCTGAGAGTGAGTTACATAAGTCTAAAGCTGTCTATCTTCCTCACCATGCTGTCGTGAGAGAAGACAAGGACACCACTAAAGTGAGAGTTGTCTTTGACGCTTCAAGTAAAGGTGACAACAGTGTATCCTTAAATGATGAGCTTCTTGTTGGACCAAGGTTACAACAAGATTTAAGGCACATCTTGATGAGATGGCGTCATCATAAAATCTGTATCGTAGCCGACATTGTAAAAATGTATCGGATGGTGAGAGTGGCGGACGAGGATACAGATTTCCAGAGAGTTGTCTGGAGATTCAATCCGTCGGAGCCCATACAACGTTACAAATTGTTACGTTTAACATTTGGTACAGCATGCGCGCCATAACTAGCAGTCAAGGTATTGCACAGACTTGCTGAGTTAGAAGAGAATAGGTATCCATTAGCGGCGAGAATAACAAAACAATGTTATTATATGGATGACTTAATGACCGGTTCTGACACGGTTAATGAAGCAATAAAAATTTATGAGGAGATGAATGAGTTAATGAGAAGTGGTGGGTTTGAATTGCAGAAATGGAACAGCAATGATGCGAAGTTTTTAGAGCAGATTGGGAAAACTGAGTTGAGTGAAAGGCAACCTATTAAATTGAATGATCTAATCAAGGTGCTAGGTTTGAGTTGGAATAGGAAGAATGATAATTTTGAATACGTAATAAACTTACCTGAACCTAAAGAGTTAGTCACTAAAAGACAAGTATTATCTGAAGTAGCGAGATTGTATGATCCTTTAGGCTGGATTGCCCCAGTGGTAGTCAATGCTAAGATTTTAATTCAGAAACTGTGGAAGTCTGGTCTTGAGTGGGATGATAGTTTGACGGATGAATTACATGGTGAGTGGCTAAAATACAGACATGAGCTAATAGATGTCAAAAATATTAAAGTACCTAGGTGGGTAAATTTTACACAAGAATGTAAGAGAGAGTTACACGTATTTTCAGATTCTTCAAAATCTGCCTTTGCGGCAGCAGTTTACATACGAGTCATTGATAGTTCAAATAGAGTGTATGTACATTTACTGTCCGCCAAGACTCGAGTTGCCCCAATCGTAAAGGAGATTTCTATACCCCGACTTGAACTGTGCGGTGCCACTTTAGCTGCCAAGCTTATATGGGAGGTATCACAAGTTCTTGAGATACCCAAGGAATATCTCTATGGATGGACGGATTCCACCATAGTGTTAGCATGGCTCAAGGGAGGCTCAAGTCGATGGGCAACCTTTGTTAGCAACAGAATATCCACTATATTAAATATTATGGATTATCACCAGTGGAGTCATGTCTCATCAGAGACAAACCCTGCGGACTGTGCTTCGCGTGGTCTGCAACCCAAAGAATTGAGTGAGCATACATTGTGGTGGAGAGGACCGCACTGGTTGTCGGAAACTACAGTACACACAGAGAGTAAACTAATTGAAGACACACACGAAGAGGAACGAATTCAGTCTTTAACCGTTTTATCTGACGTTGACGAAGAATTTGTTTGGTTAAAATATTCATCTTTAAATAAACTATTAAAAATTGTATCCTATTGTAGACGAGTATTGAATTATAAATTAAAGAAAGATAATAGACCTAAACTACCTATATTTATCACACCAAGTGAAATGAACGAGACTTTATTAGCATGCATTAAACAAGTACAAGAGCGCGAGTTTTCATTAGAAATAAAACAGTTAAATACTGGAGGATGTGTGCCTAAAAAGAGTAAATTACGATCTCTTTGTCCCTTTTTGAACGAAAAGGGGATACTAAGAGTCAGTGGACGCATAGCACAATCGGACGCATGTTATGACACAAAGCACCCGATAATTATGCCTGGTAACCATCATTTTACCGACGTTTTAATTGCGGATGCTCATGTAAAAACATTGCATGGTGGTCCACAGGCTATGTTAAATTTTCTTAGAACTAAATACTGGATCTTACGTGCTAAGGATCGAGTTAAAAAATATTTTAGAGAGTGCACTATTTGTTTGAGATACTCCACAAGGAAGACTACTCCTATAATGGGCCTGCTTCCAGAGGCAAGGGTAAAACCCAGTAAGCCATTCAAATCTACTGGTGTGGATTACTGTGGTCCTGTTTTTATCAGATTTTCGCCAGGCCGAGGAGCTAAGTCATACAAAAGTTACATTTGTATATTCGTGTGTATGGTTACACGAGCAGTCCATTTAGAAGCAGTAACCGACATGACTTCCAAGGCTTTTATTGCTGCGTTTAGGCGATTTACTGCTCGTAGAGGCCATTGTCATGATTTATACAGTGACAATGGTACCAATTTTGTTGGCGCCGATAAGCAAATGCGAGAAATGTTTAATAGTGCCCAGTCTTCTCTTCCTGGAGAAATGGCAGAGTTACTTTCTTTAGAAAGAACCACCTGGCATTATATTCCTCCCCACTCGCCTAACTTCGGCGGGCTGTGGGAATCATCCGTGCGCAGTACTAAGACACATTTGAAAAAAGTAGTAGGAAATAGTACACTTACGTATGAAGAAATGTCGACTGTCCTGGCGCAAGTGGAGGCGTGTTTAAACTCGAGACCGATTTCCTTGTTGAGCGATGACCCAAATGACCCTCTACCCTTGACACCAGGTCACTTCTTGGTAGGCGAACCATTATTAAATATTGCAGATGAGGATTATACTAATTGTAATGTTGTTGGGTTGGATAGATGGCGATTGACGCAAAAAATTGTAACAGATTTTGGAATAGGTGGTATAAGGAATACCTAGTTAATTTAAATCAAAGGTATAAATGGCACACTAAACGGGATGAGCCAGAAATAGGCGATGTTGTTGTTTTAAAGGACGACAATTTACCGCCAGCTAGATGGTTACTTGGTAAAATTATTAAAAAATATCCTGGCCCTGATAATGTAACCCGAGTCGTATCAGTAAGGTGTAAAACCGGTGAATATAAGCGTCCAGTAAGCAAAATTTGCATTATAACTAAATGAAATTTGTTATTTTACTGTTATATTGTTATTTTAGTTGTTTCAAGTTCAGAGTTTATTTACCTACCTATCCAATTAAGTGGTCTTATGTATTTACCTATGTTATTTAATAATAAGATTTAAATTAAAAAAAAAAAAAAAATGGTGTCTAACATATTTACCTATGTTATTTAATACTATGAGTTCTCCCGAACCTACTCTTTACCTGCATCATTAAGTTCAATTGAGCTATGTACCTACTAATGAGCTACTTATGAAACCTGTTTGTTATCAATGTACCTACCTATTTGAATACGCCCGGCTTAGCCGCACGTGTTCTGTTTTGCTTGAATGTATTACTTTCTAAGTTACTATAAATAGGAACAATACAGGTTGTTCTGTTATTCATTCAATTATATTTTTTATTAAGATGTTGAGAGGCATGTTTGTTAAGAGTTTATATCTACACTTGTTAAGTATTAAGCTTAAGCATAAGTAATTTATATGTTTTTCCTTGTAAAGTTTAAGTTATTTGTTAAAGTTTACCAAAAAGAACGATGTTCTTTGGCGGGCGAAATGTCCAAATAGATTAGCGTTTGAGTGTCATGAGCATATAGATACGTTTAAGTAGAAGCTATCTATACATGTCTAATTACAGTCCACTATGTTTAAACAGTTGCGAATAAACCTGCATACTGACCACACGTTGTTTTCCTTAAAAAATTCGAGTCACCAAAAATCAACCTTATACAATAATCAGTCTGATTAAAATTTGTTCGATTTCCTCATATGATAACGTTTTTAGCCAATCAGTAATAATCTTCTTGCATTTATGTTTAGACTCTGGATTGAATTTTAATTTAGCGTTTATTTTATTGTAGACGTAGGCAGATTGAGCGCTGTACTGACGCTTTGCAAAAGCCGTACGAACCCGCGAAGAGTGAGCCACAGTATGATTGCGTCTTTTATCCTTGTCTGCTGGGGTATATGGGGTAGATTTATGTAAGTATAAAGTCATGTTTAATAAATATAGCTGCCTAACTGTTAGTATACCACACAAACTATATAGACTGCTAGTCGGATATCTGTATGGTTTAAAATACATCACTTTTAAGAGTGATATTATTATGTTTTAATGTAACATGACTTCTGGACGAAAGTATTGTGCAAGTAAGACGACGCCATGATCAATAGAATATGGCAATAATTTTGTGCCAAAGAAATCAGGGGAATATTCAGGAAAGAATATTTTTCCTCAATTCGTGGAATTTTTTCATTACCATACACTTTATGGCCGAAAATGAAACATCTCCTTTGATGAAAACAGCTATAAAATTGTATTATCAGTACTTTTTTTTTCTGCATATAGGTATGCTTTATTAACATTTTAAATAAAATATACAATCTAAATAATAATATTATATAATCAATACCACTTTAAAATAATAATACATCTATGTATAATTTAATACTATCCTTATTATTATTATAAAACAAAGTGCTCCTTCTGTTGTCCTGTTCGTGATAAACTCAAAAACTACTGCACCTATTTTCATGCTGTTTATACCAATGCGCAATGAATAGAGTGGTTCTCGAGGAAGGTATATAATTTGTCAAGCGGGCGAAGCCGCAGGCGTCGGCTAGTTATCACTATAAAAATAATGGTTTGCATTATAACTATGTCCAAACCAACTCCAAAACCAGTTAGGTTTTACACGACTGCCCAAAAAGGAGTGTAATGTTTTCAGGGTTCATGTATGTATGTATGTATGTGAGTTTCTTTATTCCACCATAACTTTAAAATGCCTGATCGAATTCGGATGTATGGGGTATCGTTAGAATCCTTACATTATCCCGAGTGACATAGGCTATGATTTAAAAAAAAAAAAATATATGGGTGCATTATGGCTCCATTTTCAAATGTAAAAAAAGAAAAAAATTCTTCAATTATTTACAATATGGGTAGGTATCCAATTGAAGGCCTTGATGAGCACATTCCAAAACTATATAATTTATTGGCATAAGTTTTACATAGGTAGGGTGTACAAGTACATACAAAAAAAAACATTTCATCTTTGGCTGCAAACAATTTAATCAGACTTTAGTAACACTGCAAATGTCTAAATGAGTGAATGGTTGTTAGATGATTGAGTTATTATTAGAATTCCTTCATCATCACACAGTATACTTACTAAAACTTGTCACTAAAATGTATAAAATAAAAATAAATAATTAAAAAAATTAAAAATCACGACTGCCCTGCTAAAAATGAACTAAAAAGTAAAAAACAAGTTGATAAAATTGTCATTGCAGTCGGGGGACCTCTTAGATTAAAAGGTGTTCCACAGAACGGTCCCCCGACTGCAATGACAATTTTATCAACTTGTTTTTTACTTTTTAGTTTGTTTTTAGCAGGGCAGTCGTGTTTTTTAATTTTTTTGTTATTTATTTTTTGATTGATCTAATTGGACTTTTTGCGAAAACCCTTGGGATATTGTGAAAACCCAGATAATTACAAAATTGAGAAAAACCTTCTACAAGCAACTTGGTAGTAGCTGTGGTTGGTGACAGTTCTAACCTATCCTATTTCACCCAATTCAAAATAACGAATCATACAATCTGCCGCTGTCTAGCCATTAAATTAATTTTAAAGGTATGCATATTATTTTATAGAAGAAACCATTATTTTTATAGTTCATTCAATTAATTTTAATGCTAAACATTTCAAAGTGTGAACCATTATTTTTAAAGTGTGTTTATACTCAATAATAAAAAAAAGTCTAGACAGAGTGCTGTCAACAGTGACATGAGGCTGGTTTCATAAACATGTGTGCAGGTATAGTTTGATGGTAAATGGTTGTAAATGTGTGCATGTGAGCATGTATGCACAGAGCGGAGGTGTAGTTTTGACATGCTTCATTGTATTGTTTGCAGCGCTATGTATTGGTTTTTTATTTGGTCTGATCGTTTAATTCCCCTTAATTATTTTGATGTCATAATTTACTATTAACATTGCACAGCGATGGGACGCGCATGGCAGTTGTGATAGACTACAGCTCCATAACCATGCTCTTGTTAAGTATGTCCTTCCTGAAACGCAATTGTCTTATTCATCTTTGGTTACCCATTCTAAAAATACAAATTAAAGGTGTGAGGAATAACCACACAAACTCAGATGTCTAGACACAGATCAACTCACCTCCACTTCTTGCTGTGACTTTAGCACATGCAGTTAGACCGGGTTATGAACAAAACACAGCAATGTTAGGTGTCGGTGCCTGCGGCGGCGTGGTACCGTGGTTAGCGCGCAGCAGGCGGCGCCACAGCGAGGGCTCGGAGGCGGCACGGCGCCAGGCGCGGCACGAGGCGCCCGCGCGCGCCAGCTCGCGCCCTCCCAGCCAGCCGAACACCTCACGCAGTACCACCGCGCAACGCTGCTCCTCGCTCTGCCACATAGACATTCTCTGGATCCGGTACCCTAAGCCGAACAGCTCACGCGTTTTGTACAAACGCAAGTTTCTAAATTGAGTTCTTGCTCCAGTCACCTAACAAATTTGTTCTGAGCTAATAGCAAACCGAAAAAAAATAATGGACAGCTATTTTTACAATTGCGCAAGGACTGCTGGTTTCTTTTGTTGACATTTACTATACAGCTACTGACTGCTGACAGCTGACAGTTTTGTATTCACATTGACAGCTGACTGACACAAAAACTTGACACAGGACTGACAATTAATTAACAACCATTCCATCTTGGAATTAGTAATTACTATAAAGCGACACCGAAACTATTTCTGGCCATGTTGGCCCCGCAAACATGATTAGATCGTCACACCGGTATTGTCTCGTTTGCCATAAAATCATTTGCCATAATATTGTTTTCCATAATCGTCCTCACTCATAATATTTACTTGCCATTTTATCATTTATACTAAAGTGGCGGTATCTACATCGCCACATGTGAACTACGCATCAAAGACCTGACGTCACACAAAAATCCTGACGTTACATAAATCCTGCATCGCGCAATTAAAGTTTAGCATGCACTGATATAAATATACAGGAACCCAACATCAATCGTTGGGCAGTTGCCCGCCAGACACAACACCCGTCTGGTCGGAGGATCCTCCCTTTTCTATGGCGGATGAGTGAACTTTACACCCTGTTCCTCATAGGTACCCCTAAACTAATACCTTATTACCATAAAAACGTTTTTATCAGTTGTTTAGCTAAGCACCTTGACATTTCCGTATGGAGTTTGACATTAAACACGCGTTGAACAAGTGTTTATGTTTTTGTGGTAAGGTCCATAACGTTTGTCATATCAACATATTAGTCATAACTTTTATTTGTCACATTAGTTGCCATAATAACATGATTGTGTCATAATCATTAGGTACTTTCTATAAGTAACACATTACATAATCGATACTTGACATAAATAATTGGTAGGGAGTACCTATTTTTTGTATAGCCCTAGCTACTACATTTGCTAAAAATTAGGTTTTAGTGACAGAAACGCATCGCTGTAAATCCGACTCCACGCAGTCTTGTATGCCCTACCCCTAAAGTGTAATTTAAAATCGCGTAGGCGTGGAGTGGCGAGGCGGCCCGTGTGTTGAGGAGCAGGTGGTTGTAACGCTCGCCGCCGCGGCGCACCGCAACTGAGGCTAGCCGGCCAGCAAGTCGAAGCTGCGGTGGTGAGCGTTAAATCATCTGCGACGATAAGCTCGCTTCGGACCGCCGGAGCCGTGACAGAAACCATGCCTGCTGCATGTAGTTTTTTTTTGTGCCTTTTTTCTGAGAATATGTTAATAGCAAAATTATTCATTTTAACATAACATCAAAATTGCAGGCGCTTGTACTGAACTAGCATTGTTGTGCTATTAAGGTCTAATTAATAATATGATGAATAAATGGTATGGAAAACGACATTATTGAAAATGAAAAATATAGCATATGGATTAAAATTATTGTGACACTTGATCGATTATGACCAATGAAATTAGTGAAAATGATTTTTTGTCATTTGACGATTATGGCAACTGAAGCGTTATTTCTAATGAAATTATGGCATAATGAAATTATGGCATAATGAAATTATGGCATTTAAAATTATGGCAAACATTAGTAAACCCGTCACACCACCTTCGCCGCGGTCTACCTCGACGGCGATTTCCTCCTTCAGGCGTCCAGTGAGTGACGATCTTTGCCCATCTCTCCGGGTGCATTCGTGTGACGTGGCCGGCCCACTGCCGCCACTACAGCTTGACTGTTTTTTCTCCAACATGCGCTACTTGAGTTATGGAGCGCAGGGTGGTGTTTTTAACGCGGTCTGTTCGCTTGACACCTAATTTGCTGCGCTCCATTGCCCGCTGACAAATCTTGAGTTTGGACTTCTGTTGTTCACCACCATCAGTGACCAACTTTGTGCACCATAGGTTAGGGCGGGCAGGATGCACATATCGATGAGTTTTCTTTTCAATGATAAGGGGAGGTTTACTTTCATGTGTTCTTTAAGATACCAGTAGGTCTTCCAAGCATTTTGGACTCGTTTTTCGGCTTCTTTGTCTTGCCTGTTCTTGAAAGACACTATCTGGCCCAAATATGTATACTCATCGACATTATTGCAACACATGCCCGTCTACCTCAACCCTACGTTTTGTGCTGTTGGTCATGACCTGCGTATTGGATTTGTTCATTGAAAGTCCAACCTCAAGACTTGCTTTGCTCAGATCTTGGAGCATTTCTTCGAGTTCTGAAGGTGATGTGTTTCGCGATTCCCTGTTTGGCCGATCTCAAAGAGGTGTTACCTAGTAAAGCTGACTTAATCATGTTGGTATTACAATCTCTAATGTCTTTTCTTATATTTCGTTTAACCAATTTGTCTATTTTATTATAGTATTCTACTCTATCATGCTTTAAAATTTCTCTATTAACTATTAATGATATTGTTTTATTACTTAGTTTATTATTTATTGTTCTTGCACATTTAATTTTCTTGGTAGCCGTTGAAATATTTTCCATTATATTATTGTATCGGGTATGAGGGTTTTGGTTTGTATCAATAATAATAGTCCTCCTGACCGTATTTTCGGCCACGGCGGCCAATCTCAACGGAGACTAGCCTTCGGCGCGGGAGTGTGTGCGCAGATACAGGTGCACTCTCTCTTCCCTCACTCTCATAGTCTGATGGGACGGCAATCCGACACGACCGGAAAGCGATCAGGCGAAGGACCAACGGCTTAACGTGCTTTCCGAGGCACGGGGGTATCACACCGCCAACTTCCAAACTCCGGGCTGTTACTACGAATTTCCAAACTGAAAAACCCAATAACACTTTTCCCGACCCGGGAATCGAACCCAGGACCCCACACTCAGCAGTCGGGCTTGCGACCACGAGACCAACGGGGCAGGCTTTGTATCAATAGGCAGTAAATTGAATGAATTTTTATATTGAATTTCTCCATATTTTATAATACTATAATATAGGGAATAGTATACATAATAATATAATGCTGAATGCATATTCATGCATGATTATCATTATGCATGAATGCATCATTATTCATGCTCCATATTAATAATTATAATATATAATGTATTACTATCTTCCGGCCGCGGCATCACCCGCATGGTACGTCGATAAAAAGTAGCCTATGTCCTTTTTCAGGCTCTAGACTATCTGTGTACCTTGGACCTTAATACATAGCCCCGGGTTTACGGTACATACTAATTCTATGTCATAAGTGCCATTATCCATTATCACATAAAGAGAAGACGTGTGTCCCAGCCACAAACTAAGTTGTTCTGTCCCAGCAGTGGCAACAATATAGGCTGATTATTACTGTGTATTTATGTATGTAAAATCCGCGCCACCACTGAAGTCCTTTTGACGCGGCGCTAGTGTCTATGTCACAGATATAGTTAGACCTAGATCACGCAAGAGCACCCACTTCGCGTGCCGCTGGCCACTGGCTTGGCCACTGTCGCGCTGAGTCTGCATCCTCTTGAGCATTAATGATCTGTGGTCTGCATCGGGGCGCCGCGCTAGTTTGACGTCAGTCAAAAAAACAAAAATGCTTAAGTGCGCTGTGATAAATTATAAAAACTGCACAAATCTGAGCAGAAAAAAAGAAGTTAACATTTCCTTCCATCGGTAAATAATTTTATGATTAATATGCGTACCAAATTTGAGAAAAAATAGATAATCGAAAGCATGCTGTATATTCGTAATACATTGCTTCTTTTACTTGGAGCGGTTGATTTGACGTTCTGTGTTAACAAATGATGAATATCAAAACAACTGATACTATCGTATATCGCTTCGGTTTCGGAGCACAGGGCGCTTTTATAATTTTTCTGTTTACACAACTCTTCTGTTACACAACAATTTTAGTGACGCAACACAAATTCTTTTCTCGATTCTCGAGATTAATTTTCGGAAACAGAGGAATTATTTTATATTTAATAAGTAGACAATTTTATTAATGTTTCGTGCTTTTTTAGTTTTCCACATGATCTGAATTTAAAAGGACAATGGATTGAGGCGACGAGAAATAAATATTGGTTTCCAACAAAGTATAGCACTATTTGTTCGAAACATTTTGAGAAAGAAAGCTTAGTAGAAAAGATAAAGCATCTAACATTGAAAAAAGCAGGATGTCCGGCTATTGATGTACTGAAGATCACAACGAATGAAGTTAGTTAATTGATAACTAACAAGACGGGTGCCACACGCGGCGGCGTCTTTGAATCAATTTGGTTTCCCATGACTAAATAGTGATTGTGACGTCAAAAAATGGCACTCTTGGTTTTCATAAAGAGCGTGATACTTGCGTTATCCAGGTGTAGGTATATCTGTGGTCTATATGATTGCATTAAATTGCATTTCAAAAAAATGAAGTTCCACAATTTTCCGCCGGATTTCAGTGGTGGCGCGGACTCTAAGTGTCAATAAAGTATAATCTATGCTCGTCTATGCTCGCAGCAAAGAGTAAAATGCTCGTAATTTAAATCATTATCGTCAGTAAAAAGTTAATCGTATTTGTTTCCTTACTTCCTGTAATTTATTTACTTAAGGGTTGTTACGACAGTTCATTGTTGATTAATTATTATAAATACTTATAATCTAAGTACCTAAAATGGCGTTAACACAAGAATACGCTAAACCACGCAGTCAATTTGGTCGCCAGCCGATGTTCAGCGTGACGCGGGTAGACATGTGCGACAGCATCGCGTCCGACCACGTGGAGCAGCGTCGTTACATCCTGCGCAACCCCGTGCACAGCATCACGCAGCACACGCCCAACTACTCCCACTGTGAAGTCAACACCATTCGGTAGGCACCTACCGGCGACGTCAGCACCCCTGCGCCCCGCGCCCTCCGCGCTCTTCCAACGCCACCGTCTGTTGCAGGGCCGAGTACTCCAACAACGGCGCCAACCACGCGGAGGGCGGCTGGCCCGAGAGTGTGAGCTTGGCCGACCCGGAAGCCACGCAGAGATACCGCCGGAAGATCGAGAAGGATGACGGCTACATCCACTGCGTCATGACGATGTCTTCGGTCAGTAGCGTGGCGCTAATACACACAAAGTCATCTGTACTCTAGTACTTATCCAGCTCAATATTGCTTGACGTTTTTCAGGGATTAGAACGCCTCGTATTACAAAATAACGCAATTGAAATGTACCAGACATATTATTCAGAATTAATGAACATGCCTGCCGTAGAGCACAAAAGCTGTCGTACGGTGAACGTGTACCGCGACCCCGGGTCAGCCCGCCCAGTCAGCTCTCTGTGCTGGCAGCCCGACGGCGGGGGCTTCTACGTCGCCACGTACGTGGACGTCGACTTCAACCGTCAGACGCGCGCTCCTCTCTCCGCATACATTTGGGACGTAGAAAACGCAAACGCGCCTCTCAGGACTATAACGCCACCGTGTCCGCTGCTGGACCTGCAGTACAACCCGAAGGAGAAGCACGTGATTGCGGGCGGGCTCATGAACGGCAGCGTGGCCACGTGGGACACGCGCCTAGCGGGCAGCGAGCCCAACCTCACCAGTCCGCCACACGTGGCGCATCGTGACCTCGTCCGGAAAGTCATCTTCATCAACTCCAAGTCCGGTCAGGAGTTCTTCTCGGGCGGGCCCGACGGCGTCGTCAAGTGGTGGGACATGCGCATGTTTGACGAGCCCTCGGACCAGATGATCATTGACGTAGTGAAGTCGAACTTCGAAACGCCGAGCATGGTGACGGCCAAAGGCATTAGCGCCATGGAGTACGAACCGACTATTCCGACGCGATTCATGGTCGGTACAGAAAATGGATTCGTCATTAACGGCAACAGAAAGGGAAAAACGGCAATGGATAAGCTACCTGGGATGGTATTGTTACTCATCTTTTACTTAGACTAGGATCTTTCCACACATTTCATTAAGGGCTAGTTGGGGTCCGCGGGTCAACCGGGCTGAGTTTTCCGTCAGGGACGGGAATAATCTATGTATACCTCCCTTACTTACCTTTAAGTATTATACCTAGATTATAAAAATACTTTCTGTCCGTTTTTTCAAGTCATAAAATCCGTGCAAAGCCGGGGCAGGTCGTTAGTTATGTAAATACAGGGAGGAAAGTTGAAGCAGGCCCTAGAGGGACACACACACACCGGGGACACCTTAAATATTCTGACGAGACCAATTTTTGATCAAAGGAAATATTTTTGATCTATTCAAAAATAGCTAAATTTCATTTTATTAAAGTTTGAATATCCCGTAAGGTGAGTCCCGTAAGGGGGTAAGTCGGAATGGATTTTTGGTTAGATAAACAGTTTTGATTTGAAACTGTTGTGAAACAAAGGGAATCAAGTCAAATGCATAAAATGATGTCTTGGGTAAAATAGGTAGTACAGTCAAAAACAATATTTAAAAAATAAAAACAATATTTTATGTAAATATAATAAAAATCCGGCCAAGTGCGAGTCGGACTCGCGCATGAAGGGTTCCGTACCATTATCTATAAAAACCGGCCAAGTGCATGTCGAACCACGCACAATGATGGGTTCCGTAGTTGGGATGAATTTATCCAACAAAGGTCACGGCCCATCAAAGTTTGAAAACCATACCTACAGCGTACAGAAACGAAAAAGGGCTGGATGTACAGAGAAATACGTATAGTTTGCAATGGTATGTGTCACATTACTGTGGGGATTGTACATTATGGTAAAAAAAAACAAAAAAAAAAATGAATACAGTTGTATCATATTTTATGGGTAATTAGCTACAAAGTGAAGTATAAAAACCATACCCACGCCGTACAGATATGACATAGGGTTCTATTTACAGAGTATAAAGTTCACCTAGAGGACGATTTTGCTATTACATAAATTATTATCATTAAAGTAGCTTGTAAAGTTAGGGAATTAGGGAACTAGGGAGTTAATTATAAAAAAAAAACTAAATTCATTATTATTATTTTAGTTTTATTCAACATGATCTAAATCTAAGGATATGGTGACATAGTTCAAAAAGGCAGCCGGTGCATTTATATTGTATTGATGTACAGCACGATGCCGATGGCTCGTAGCTAAGTAGCAGCCGCACAGGTCAATCCATCAGGTTAAACTACGCTTGCCGAGGTTGGTCCGTGGATGGGTGATCTTTACATACCGAGACTCCTCCGTGTCTCGGAAAGCACGATAAGCCGTTGGTCCCGGCTGTCATTCATTGATCTTTGACAATCGTTACGGGTCATCAGAAGCCCGTAAGTCTGACAACCATCCTTACCAAGGGGTATCGTATTACCCAGTTACTGGGTTGTGAAGGTCAGATAGGCAGTCGCTCTATGTAAAATACTGGTCGCTCTATGTAAAAAACAGATGTTAAGTCATTTCAATACACATCATTTACTTCATCTGAAACAGTTCGGTTTTACAAAGGGTCGTTCAACTACAAACGCGGGCATGGAATTACTGAAGAGCATATTCGAGGCCTGGGAGGGGTCGCAGGATGCTCTTGGCATTTTCTGCGACTTGTCCAAGGCTTTCGATTGCGTACATCATGATACTCTCATCAGGAAACTGTACCACTATGGTATGACGGACAAGGCTCTCGACCTTCTGACTTCTTATCTGAACAACAGAATTCAGAGGGTCAATGTTAATGGCAAGAGATCTGCAGGATCTTCGGTCACCATGGGCGTTCCGCAGGGTTCAATTCTAGGTCCTTTCTTATTTCTCATTTATATTAATGACTTGCCTTACCACATAAGGGATAATCACAAGATCGTGTTATTCGCAGATGATACTTCCCTCATTTTAAAAATAAAACGTCAGTTAGTCAACTTTGAACAAGTTAACAATGCACTCTCTAAAGTGGTGTATTGGTTTAATGTAAATAATCTTCTCCTGAATGAGAAAAAGACTAAACTCATTAAATTTTTAACGCCAAATGTCAGGCAGCTATCTACCAATGTTAAAGTTAATGGAATAGAGCTGGACCCCGTTGAGTCGACAGTTTTTCTTGGAATAACCATTGACGGTAAATTACAATGGGGCCAACACATAGAAAAATTATCAGGAAGGATTAGATCGGCCGCCTACGCCGTTAAAAAAATTAGACAGATAACTGACGTAGATACAGCCAGAATTGTTTATTTTAGTTATTTTCATAGTCTTCTGTCTTGTGGGATTCTTCTCTGGGGAGCCTGTGCGGACATTAATGCCATCTTTGTTTTACAGAAAAGGGCTATTCGAGCCATTTACAACCTAGGTCCGAGAGATTCACTTCGAGAAAAATTCAAAGAAATAGATATTCTGACTATAGCCTCACAATATATATTTGAAAACCTATTGTATGTACACAAAAATATATCAAATTTTAAGAAAATGTCCGATATTCATAGTTTAAATACCAGGAATAGACACAATCTTGCTGTACATCGCACTCGTCTCCACAGAGTAGGCAACTCGTTCATGGGTCAATGTATACGCTTTTATAACAAACTTCCCATTGACATTCGAAACTTACCCATTAAACGATTTAAAAGCTGCATTAAAACCAAACTTTGTAGAAAAGGGTACTATAAAATTTCAGATTATTTAGAAGACAAAAAAGCATGGGATTAAGCTGCTCGCTCTGCTAAGCATTGTAACATTTTGAATAATATGGAAAATCATCAAAGTATATCTACCAGTTTTATTTACAAATTGACATTATTGAATATTCTATACAAAATTACATGATTACTTTGTAAAGTATTTTATTATTGTGAATGTGAGGACTATGTGAATTTTTATTTTTTTTCGTTCTCAGTTTATCGATGGTCTGGCAATTTGAGAATTTTATGCGGCCTACCCAAATGTCCTTTCTTTGGTATTGTTCGTCGAGTCGTTGAGCTCCTTAAGTTCTGAGTTGAGCTCCACCATTACTGACAAATGCTTGCACTGACTGGACAGGTCCACTCAAATCTGTGTGGTTCTTTCCTCAAAAGACCATTTCAGACTCGAATTTACATGGTCCTCATATGGCTTGACCAAGATTATGTCTGGACTTTAAAAGAGACTGTGACCTCTGAGTTTGTTTCAGCCTTTCTTCTCAGAGTAGTCAGATAGGAAACGCCGACCTCATCTAGCTTATTTTTAATATTTTTTAATATGACGTGTAAAAGTGATTCCAATATCCTATTTACAGAATAAACAATTTCATTTCATTTCATTTCGGTATTCATCTGCATCTGGTTAGTCTGGAAGCCGACCCCAACATAGTTGGGAAAGGGCTAGGCAGATTGATTGATTGTACACCACGATCCAGGCTTGCCCCAGTATGCATGGCAAATTGATCTTGAGCCATTAAATGGAATCTGATATAATAATTACAAAATAATTAAAGTACTAGCTATGTCAGCGGCTACGCTCGCGCAGCTTAAAGCTGAAATGCTTGGGCACATATTTTTTAAAGTCTTTACGTTTAAGTTTATAATATTTAAAAAATGTTTGGAGCAGACATAAAACACATTAAAATCGTTGTGATGTCTCTGTTCGTTATTGCTAATTGCGTGGAGTGTCACCAACTTATCTGTTCAGTAGAAAACAGCGTCCACGAAACTTAAAGTTTAAATAAAACAATCGTAACTTATCTCACGGGGCATTATTTCTTGTAGTAATAATCCGGTGTGATCCCATTAACTTTCGAGAAAAGCTTCTAGACTGTATTTTCTGCGACGTAACACAGATCAGCCACACGCTACAGTTTTTCCATTTTAACAAGATCTATCCAAAAGCATACAAAGTCCATTCAACACGCCAAAGTAGTAAAAAACCATATAGTAAAAACTCGTTAAACGCACAGATCGCAACGACAAAATGATAGAGGACTGCAAGACGTGAGTTGAATACCGCACAATTTTTTTTGGAAACGGTATATCTTGACCTCTGAGGTCGTGACTACTTATACCGGGCTATCCTGTGGCTGCCTTAGCTAACTTAAGCCTCCACACAGGGCATAATACTAATTATAAACTAGGCGACTTCTCGCTAAGGGCACCCCCTGTGGGCTGCGAACCACCAACGAGCAAGATGGGAAAGGCTGGTGAATACTGCTCGAACACAACAATACTATTCTACAGCTGTGCCATCAACTTTCCATTGGTGTATATCTTATGGCTATTGGGCTACGAAAATTCCTTAACTTCGGTACCGAAGTAGTCACCTATTTATGCCATTAACTCCCGAACTGATTAACAATTGGTAATAGTCATGTTAATAGGAATGGTTCCCCTTGAAAAGCTCTTTCCATTGGTGTTTAGTGTATGTGAGTTTCTATGTTTGTAAACGCACCCACGATACAGGAAGAAATTCCTAGTGTGGGGCAACGTTTTTAAAAAAAAACTAAACTAAACTAATATACCTTATTTTTATTGGGCATCAGGGCAGAACCCCATAAGCAGGGGCCCATTCTCCTTTGACAAGACTGTAGTTTAATAGTTACGATTGCAAAAACAATCAGTCAGCTGGGTGCGGACAGGGGAGTTCTGTCAGCTGGACCCTGAAATAAACTGTGCATTAATACTCGAATAATCTATATCTTTAGTGCGTCAGCTGACGGTCTTTCCACCGCTATCAATGCAGCTGATTGTTGTTTTCGTACTTTTGATAATTTAAACAATGATCTTTGTTAAATTTCATCCGGCGTACTGTAACTTTATTTTACGTTTTTTTTTACAAGTTCATGCGAGCTGCTGACGCATAATCCCCGCTCCACCATGCAGTTGCCGATTTTTTTTCAGCTCAGTATTATGTAAACTACTTATGAAAAAAGATTCAGGCGGCGTACTATGACTTAAATATATATATTTTTTTACAACTTCCGGAACCACCCACATCCGCATCCACCGCTACTTAAGCAGCTGACGGTTGGTTCACATAATGGTCATATAAGATCAACCATCTATGACAATATCAGCCGGTTTACTATGACTTTTCATTTGCAACGGTACCTCACTGGCTATACGCCACGCTCGCGAAACGCTCGTAATAGTTATAAGAAAACGATTGTTTTACCTGTTTGTGCCGTGTTACTGGTCTTGATTATATCTATTTTCACTGTAAACGTGCGTTAGAACTCATTTAAGACCCAACAGACGCACCCCTGAGAAGAAATCTCCTACAAGTGTCGCCCAACTCGTGGCCGTTATCAGTGAAATTACGCCAAAAAATTACATAACAGTGACAATGGTGCCGATTCTCTTGTCACAAAATTCTCTAAACTAAACTAAAAATCACTAAAATTTAGTTTAGTCCTGTCAAACGATCAAAGTCATTCTGAAATAGACTTTAAATGACACAACTTAACTATAATTTAGTTTGACAGCACTAAGATGGCACTGAGATTAGTTTAGTGAAAATGCTATTCTGAATTTGACGATTTAACCTAAAAGTTCTATATCTAAAATCCTCTAACTAAATCTGACTATATTTAATCGCGATTAAAAATGTGTGGAATAAAATTAGATGTCATGAACTAAAATTCAAACCAACACCTCGACTTCAGTTACAAAAAACAGTACTGTATTTTTTTATTTTCTTTTGCTTATATCTCGAAAACGGTGTGTCCTATCGCAAAAATAATGAAAATTTCGACACCCTTTAGGATACCCTTAAACCCCTAATTCTCAACATGTTGATAATTATTTTTTATTTTTTTTCGTTATTTTCCATACAAAAACTGAAAAATTCCATTAAAAACACGTCGAGGCTGCCGTGCATGCGCGCCTCTGGCTCTAAAAAAAAAACACGGTGTAGGGAAAACAAGTACCAAGTGGAGGCGCGCGGTTGTCAAATTCGATTTTAGTTGTGTCTAAATAAGTTTTAAATTTAGAGAATTTATTTGGCAGAATAGCTCCAAGATTCCCATAGTCAAAAGTAAGGAATTTTAGAGATAGTTTACTTAGTTTAGTTCGGTGTACAAGAGAATCGGCACCATTATGTGCTAAATCCTATCGTGCCAACACGTACACGTACTGTGAACCCTTTCTGGGTTTCTAGTGCATTTTCTGTAAATATCTCCAAACAGTGCAAAAAAAAATCGGCAAAACTTCGGGCGAGTCCACTCTTCCCGCTAAAATTGTAACCGACGCGCGGACGAGACGCGCACGCGGACGAGTCTACCGCGAGTGGTTTCCGAGAATAAGAATAACGTACCTATCCTGTCGTGCAACGAACCACCCTTATAACCATCACCCGTGTTGTTCGAGCGAGTAACAGCAGAGTTAGTGCCCGGTTACCATGCCGCCGAAGCTAATAAAAAAACGTACCGGAAGAGATGATGGGTCGGAATCCGACACGGACGTCAAGCAGAATAGGACGGTGGTGGCATCACCATCGCCATCACCGAACATCGCCATGTCTGAGGATATGCTTCAGGCCCTTGTGTGCAGCATTACAAGGAACCAAGCGGAAGCAAATCGTATTCTCATTGAAAGCATACTGGCGAGCAAAGATGAACCGTGCACATCGTCACCACGGATACCCGACACGCGTGATACCGCGCGGTGGTCGGGCAACTTCGCGAAGTGTACGGCGCGTTATGACGGGTCGTCGAAGAACGCAGAAGAGCTCGAGGCATTTATCGACGCTATCGAAGTATACCGCGACTGCACCAACATCAGCGACGAGCACGCGCTGCGGGGGCTGCCTATGCTGCTAGTCGGCGAGGCCGCCGTCTGGTGACAGGGCGTGAAGTCGTCGATAACGTCATGGTCCGACGCGCTGCAACGTCTTCGAGGGATGTACGGAGTGCCGCGATCCGGTTATAAAATATTTCGTGACATTTTCGGTACCGAACAAAATAGTGAACGGGCCGACGTGTTTATAAGCAAAGTGCGCGCTTTAATATCGAAGTTACCGTATGATGTGCCGGAAGAGATGATGCTTGATATGGTTTATGGATTGTTAGATCGTAGGATAAGAAAACGTGTGTCTCGCGACGCGATGAATGGGCTGGAACAGCTGATAGCGAAGGCCAGGTTAGTCGAAGAGTCGTTGGCGGAGGTAAGTGCTTCTACTCATTTTAATGTCAGGGGGTCGTCTAATAATAATAGCGACAAAGAAAATGTAAACAATAACCCTTCCGTCGCCGCGCAGGAAAGTCCGAGCACAAACGTTAACCCTTCGAATGCCGTAGGTGACTTGCGTAAGTCGAGTAACAATCAAAGTGTTGCTAGATCGTCTGACTCGCACGCGCCGAACGTAAAAATCGGCCATACGGTAGACGAGTGCCATAATAAGGATAAGAAGGATGGAAAGGTCATTGACTCTTCTAATTCTAAATCGAGCAAAAGTACCGAGTTACGTTGTTACGGATGTGGTGTGTGTTTTGAACGCACCACGCCCAGCTGGGCGTGGTGCGTTCAAAATGTAGTAACTGCAAAAGCGCGTCGACTTCAAATAAGTCGGATTTTTGTAGCGTTCAAGTAGCCAATAGTGATGATCCGCGACCGCTGGTGGAAATTCAGGTCGTGAAACGCAAGGGGGGTAGCTATCTTAGATACGGGGGCCACACATTCCATCGCGGGCCCCATGCTATACGACTTACTTCTTAGAGCTGGCGTTGTTTGTGATACTTGAGTGTGATACCTACGTAATATTAGAAAACCATGTTATACCTACCACGTTTATAGTTTTACCGGACGCGCAAACTCGGACATTGCTAGGTAGAGATTTTATTATGAAAGCAAGTATCCTGTTGGACTTACCACAGAGAAGCTGGTGTTTTAATGACGTACCGGAAAACTGGCATCCGTTTATCACCAGCTTTGATTTACCTACCGGCGGCCAGATGGAGCTAATGAAGGTAGAACCATCAAACCTTGTGTTGAGGGATGGTGAAGGCACCAAGTTACCAGCAGATCAGAAGGGCCAACTGAACGCGTTTCTGTTGAAGAGGTCCGACCGCTTCGCAAAGGGTGGGCCACCAACGGAATACACCACGCATTGGTTGAAGATCGAACCTCATCAGGAACCCATCGCCTCACTGCCTTACCCGATGCTGGAACAAGAGTTGCAGAAGTTACTGGACACTGACATGATCGAAGAATGTGAATCTCCTTGGGCCGCCAACGTTGTCCTCGTGACGAAGAAGGACGGAGGGGTTCGGCTATGTATAGACTACAGGAAGCTGAATGCTGTAACTGAGCCTGATCGCTACCCACTTCCACGCATCGAAGACGTTCTCCACGCAGCTAAGAACACCAGTTTTATGACTACCTGTGACCTCCGATCAGGGTATTTTCAAATTGGAGTAGAACCGGCCGACCGTGACAAGACCGCGTTTGTGAGCCCGCTCGGTTGTTTTAGATTTAAAAGGATGCCAATGGGTTTGAGGAATTCAGGAGCGACTTTTCAACGGCTTATGGATCGATTCAGGTCCGGCAAGGAACTGGCCGACGTTTGCATGGTGACTTATTTAGATGACGTCATTATCCTGTCGGAGTCGTTCCCCAAGCACCTGCAAGACTTGAGCGCTGTTTTCGACCGGCTTGAAATGTACAACCAGCGAATGAACCGCGAAAAGAGTTACTTTGCTCGCGAGTCAGTCAAGTTTCTGGACCACGTGATCGGACCAGGTGGGGTGAAGGTAGACCTCGATAAGACAGCAGCTATCGCAAATATGTCTCCTCCTGAGAACGCGAAGCACATGAAGACTTTTTTGCAAAGTCAAGTTGGTTCCGGCGCTTCATTCCCAATTACGCCGACGTTGCTAAACCTCTGACGGATCTTCTCAAAAAGGACAGGAAATGGACCTGGACCTCGAAGCAGCAAGACGCCTTTGACTGCATTAAGGAAAAGTTGATCACCGCTCCGATACTGCGCCAAGCTGACGAATCGATGCCGTTTACATTGAGGACCGACAGCAGCAGTTATTGTCTGGGAGCAGTACTGATGCAGGGGGAGGGCCCCGAGGAAAGACCAGTAGAATACGCCAGCCGTTTGTTGAATAGTGCGGAGAGAAATTATAACACAACGGAAAGAGAAGCGCTAGCAGTCGTGTGGGCTGTTACTAAGTTCCGAGCATACATCGAAGGATCAGAGGTGGTGATAAAGAGCGACCACCAACCTCTGCGATGGCTGATGACTGTGAAGTCACCAAGTGGCCGCTTAGCGAGGTGGGCCCTTACTCTCCAGGAGTACAATCTCCGTATAGAATATACACCTGGCAGGTCGAACGTCATCGCTGATACTCTTTCACGACCACCATGTGCGGAAGAAACGGATTGCGATATCCGCTACGCCGAGGTTGATTTTCCTTCAAGAAGCCCTAAAGATGTTCGTGAGAATCAACTCAAAGACCCTGACGTACGAAAGATCGTCGAGGACCTCGAGTCGGCCGACGACCCGTTTAGGGGGAGGAGTTGGTCCGACCGAGGCTTTGTTATGTCGGACGGTATTTTGTACAGGTATGGACCTGACGATGTGAGGAAGAGACAGGATGTCTCGTTGTACCAGAGCACGAGCGAGATAAAGTCATGGCAGAATATCACGACGCACCGACGGCTGGACATTGCGGAGTAGAGCGCACTCTCGATCGAGTGAAGACGAAGTATTACTGGCCTGGTATGCGGCAATACATCGTTGGTTACCTGAAGAAATGTGTAGAATGTCAACGGTACAAAGCCGATAATAGGAAACCGGCCGGACTACTGCAGACTCTCGCAACTAATCGCCGCTTTGAAGTCGTCGCCGTGGACCTTTTCGGCCCATTGCCGGAGACAGCCGATAAAAACAAGTGGATCCTTATCGTAGAGGACACTTGCTCTCGATGGGTAGAGTTATTTGCTCTACAAGATGCTACTAGCTTAAACTGTTCCAAGATCTTGATCACAGAGATTTTCCTGAAATATGGAGTACCTAGACGGATCTTGAGTGATAATGGTGTGCAGTTCATAAGCGAAATAATGCAGCAAGATTGCCATTCGTTTGGCGTAGTAGACACGAAATTGTCATACCCAAATTTAGATTAACTAAAACAAGCAAGTCATTTCTTATAAACAGTATCCGCTTTTATAACAAGTTGCCAAATTTGGTTACAGAACTTAGCGATGGAAAGTTCAAAATCCATATCAAACGTGTCCTTATCAAAAAAGCATAATATAAGATTAAAGACTACGTTGATGACAAGGAAGTTTGGCAATAATTCCTTCTGCACATGTGGCTTCCCTGGTACCTTATAAACGGCATAATTATGTAAGAGTCTATTATCTGCTCCCAAATTACCATGTTTATTTTATTTACATTCATCCTTGACATAATCATTGTATTTGACATTATTCCTATTATTATAGATACCTCCAATTTAATTTCAACTCCTAGTGGCTTTTGTGGACATGATAATTATTCAATTTGTTACAGTTGTAATAGTAATCACGTCATTTGGCTGAAATAGGTTTTTTTTTATTGTTTGTCTTTTATATAGATTATTTTCTATTTTGTGAATGTGAGAACTTTATAGGCTTATTGGACTGTAGATTTACTGAACCCCTTATTTTGTTAAGTACCTGGTACTTACTTGTTGAAAGGCCTACATTGTCCCCCCATGCCTACTAACACTGTAATTTGAAAATATTGTAAAAGCCAATTATTTTTAAAAGAGCAACCGTGGTGTTTCTTGCCGTTCTTCTCCATAGGAAACGACCAATTGGAACCGTGCACCTAGCTTCTGACGTTTCATAAGTGCCCATGTAGGTTTATGTGAAATAAAATATTTTGATTTTGATTTTGATTACTCAGTCGCTGACGCCCGTATACCATCCACAAGCGAACCCGGTGGAAAGGAAGAACCGCGATCTAAAGCCGGACTCGCTATTCTCGTAGGGAAGGATCACAACACCTGGGACGCTCACTTACCTGCGATACGTTTCGCGATGAACTCTGCAGTGACCAGCAGCACCGGATTTTCAGCGGCTTACCTGACGTTTGGACGAGAGATGCGTGCGCCGGCCGACGTCATCGCCGACATGCGCACCATTGTGGAAAGTGACAATGCCGTGTCGAACCTTACCCCTTACCTTAAGAGCATGTCAACCGTGCTATTTGAAGCTAGGGAAGTGCACGAAAAGGTTCAAGCGAGTCAGAAACATTAAGCTGACTAGGGTCGTAGCCCTGCACCTGATTACTCAATCGGTGATCTGGTCCTTTTGAAGACCCAAGGGAGTAACGACACGACCCGCGGACAAACGCGGAAGTTCATACCGCGAC
Source organism: Lithophane ornitopus (assembly GCA_948473465.1). NCBI lineage: Eukaryota > Metazoa > Arthropoda > Insecta > Lepidoptera > Noctuidae > Lithophane > Lithophane ornitopus. Next base: position 86,625 of record OX419617.1, read on the forward strand.
GGGACGGACCTTACCGTATTAAGGAACCCGCGAGCTCCACTACTTACGTGTTGGAGAAGGTAAGTAGTGGTGAAACGTTAGGGTGGTACCATGTTTCCCAGTTGACCCCATTCGTCGGCGACGTACCGCCAGCCCCGGTCAACGAAAAGCGTAGGCGCGGTAGACCTAAGCGTTATCTTGTCTGACTCAGACGCGTGGGCGCTCAGATGTCTGGGTCAGAGGGGGAGGATGTAGCCCAGCCTTAACGTTTGTGTGTGGACTAGCCCTTAGTCGCAGCAACGGGAGACGACACCCCCGCTCGCGCCCGCGCCCGCGCCCTCGCACCCCCGCTAACCGACTGTGGACGAATGAACGCGAGAGCGTACGCCACGCTCGCGAAACGCTCGTAATAGTTTTAAGAAAACGATTGTTTTACCTGTTTGTGCCGTGTTACTGGACTTGATTATATCTATTTTCACTGCAACCGTGCGTTAGAACTCATTTAAGACCCAACATACACACCCCTGAGATGAAATCTCCTACAATTGTAATTTTGTTTTAATTTGATTCTCATTTAATTTTATCTGTTCATAAATATATGCCCATTCTATGAGTCTAATGCTCCTCGAAATAAATGATTTGAATTTGAATTTATCAACTTGTTTTATACTTTTTAGTTCGTTCTTTAGCAGGGCAGTCGTGGTTTTTAATTTTTAATTATTTATTTTTATTTTATACATTTTAGTGACAAGTTTTATTCTTTTGGAAGTTTAGGTACATTTTTGTTTGTCACAGTGACAGTGATAACAGATATCCATGTTTGTTGTGTTGGATAATCCATATATCGAGGAAGGTTATAGGCCAAATAACATCACGCTACGACCAATCGGAGCGGAGTATAAATGAAAAATGTTGAAAAACGGGAACAATTATTCCTTTTTGGGAGCTTCCGTTGCGTGCACTGCGTAAATGGTTTAAATTACGCAAATATTATGTATGATAGAATTGTTCCTCTTTACAAGTTCAAAAAAAAAGTCTGCAACAGCAAATGCCTATCTTTTAAGATTGACTCACTATAACCTTTTTTTATGGTAATCAAATTTGTTCGAAATTAATGCATTATTTGCGAAGGAATTTTATCAACATAATATTAATTCTTATTCAAAAAAATAGTTTTAACATCACACAACATTTATGTAGCAGTAAAATACTTTTTGATTCATGCGAATCGGACTTTTAATTTCGACGTTATCACGAGTATAAAAATGTAATACGTGAACCGTTCGACGCCGGTGCCGCGTCTCCGTGACGTTCCCTACTCTAGAGAGGAGAGGATGGGCACACGGGTAGACCTGGAATAGGACATAGGATACGTTTTATCCCTATATTCCCAGGGGATCGAGACCTACGCGGGTGAAACCGCGGTAAACAGCTAGTATCTTATAAAACAAAGTCGGGTTTGTTCAAGTACTTATAACTCGAGAACGGCTGGACCGATTTTGATGATCTTTAATTTGTTGGATTTGTCTCCGCTCAGAATAGCAGAATAACTATTAAAACATGGGAAAAATCCACGAAAAAAAATATATGCAGAAAATACAATATGGGGCATAAATGGCGATATAAGTGGGGTAAATGATAGATGATAATCTGGCCAATCGACAGCTTCAGGGTTATCCATTATTTACGCCACACCCTGTATATAGAAGATTGATATGTATTTAGACAATGTATTTTGTATAGGTACCTAGACATGTATGTATTGTACATAATGTTTGTTAAGTGGAGGAGAAAATAAACGTTTTTTTTTAAAATATAGTTAGGCAAACAGTACTTTATCGCGCGTGACAAGCTTCAAATGTTTTTTAGCGTATAGAGTTCTTCATGATGATTTTTTAAGCGTATGTATAGATTTCTTCATTTCTTATTCTTCTATATTGCCTTTTTTGAAACTTTTGGTTTTTTTTCTCAAAAACTAGACGTTTGCGCAGTGTGAAAGGACATTGACCATTCATATATGGGAGTTGGACCAAGTGCTGCCCAGAATGGACACATAATGCATTATGTTCCTTGGGCTTATACTAGTCTGTAAACCAAAGCTCAATAAAAACTAACCGAGGAGTTTTGAGAAAAAATATTTTTTGTTGAGTATTTTTTAATGGTGAATACCCATCAACCGATGGCGCAATTTATTAAATAAAAGCAGTAATTATGTTAAACAACACATTATTATTTCATTTGTATGCATAAGATCATTTACATGTTAGATATATTTTACTGACCATTCATAAATGGAAGTTGGGCCAAGAGCTGCCCAGAATGGACACATAGTGCATTATGTTCCTTGAGCTTATACTAGTCTGTAAACCAAAGCTCAATAAAATCTTTCCGTGGAGTTTTGAGAAAAACTATTTGAGTCTTTCTTATTGACCAACCAAACGATGGCGCATTTTAAAGTGCTGCCCAGAATGGACACATAGTGCATTATGTTCCTTGGGCCTATACTCGTGTCTAAACCAAAGCTCAATAAAATCGATCCGCGGAGTTTTGAGAAAAACTATATTTTTTGATTATTTTTTAATGGTGAATACCAACCAACCGATGGCGCATTTTATTAAATAAAGGCAGTAATTATGTTAAACAACACATTATTATTTCACTTGTATGCATATCATTTACATGTTAGATATTTTTTACTGACCATTCATAAATGGAAGTTGGGCCAAGTGCTGCCTAGAATGGACACATAGTGCATTATGTTCCTTGGGCCTATACTAGTCTGTAAACCAAAGCTCAATAAAATCTATCCGCGAAGTTTTGAGAAAAACTATTTTTTATTGATGAATACCAAAACATGAATACAAAACGATGGCGCATTTTAAAGTGCTGCCCAGAATGGACACATAGTGCATTATGTTCCTTGGACCTTTACTCGCGTCTAAACCAAAGCTCAATAAAATCGATCCGCGGAGTTCTGCGAAAAAGTATTTTTTGGTGAATATTTTTTATTGATGAATACCAACCAACCGATGGCGCATTTTGTTAAATAATGGCAGTAAATATGTTAAACAACACATTATTATTTTATTCGTATACATATAATTTACATGTTAGATATTATTTACTGAGCATCCATAAATGGAATTTGGGCCAAGTGCTGCCCAGAATCGACTCATAGTGCATAATTTTCCTCGGACTTATACTAGTCTGTAAAACAAAGCTCAACAAAATCTATCCGAGGAGTTTTGAGAAAATCTATTTTTTATTGATGAATAACAACCAACCAATGGCGGAGGAGGAGGAGGAATACCTACCCAACCTATGGGTACCTTCCGGCTCCATCATCAGACCCTGGATACAACCTTGGGCTATACAAGGTACTTGTCAAGATTAAGCCAGCGATTCCAAACACGATTGTGCTATCTTGTTTGGTTGAGGAGTTCTTATGGCTACCTTTCGGCTCTATCATCAGACCCTGGATACAACACTGGGCTGTAGGTATTAGGTACTTGTCAAGACAAAGCCAACGAGTCACTATCTTGTTTGGTTGAGGAGTTCCTATGGCCACTTTTTAACCCTGGGACCGAATATTTTTTTTAATGTATAATTTGATGCAAGGAACCATTTGGAAGCACTCCCATGTCTGGGCAGCATTTGGTCCAAATCGGTCAATATCCTTTTGGGAAGATAACTCTAAAAGGACCAAAAAAATAATTGAAGCTTTGCACGCGTGGGTCTGAGTCGGAGTCCTGAGTGACTGCGCACCGCACAGGCGGAATGAACGGCGGATTAAACAAATATTCGACACGTTTGAACTTGACCGGCGTGCGAGCGGGCGGGCGCGCTCTCTTCACGGCACATTCTACTGGCGGATGCGCTCATCAATACGCGTTTTATTTCAACTTTCCTGCGTGCACTAAGGACAGGTATCTGAAGTGTAAATCCATACGCGGTGCGCCGATACTCAGGACTCAAAAATAAAGTATAGAGGAACTGCAATTTCTTCTTCGGCTTCCCCCCTATGAAATGTCAAGTTTCGCCACTGGTACCTACTTACCAACATAATTGCATTATAACTTGCAGTACACCGCTCACCTGGGACCCGTAAGGCGCGTGGAGCGCAACCCTGGCTTCCTGAAGAACTTCCTGACTGTGGGTGACTGGACGGCGCGCGTGTGGAGCGAGGACTGCCGTGAATCGGCCATCTTGTGGACGCCGTCCGGTCGCCACCGAATCTGCGACGGCACCTGGAGCCCCACGAGGTGCCGCCCCCTGCCACCCACAAACTCTCTTTTCCCCCGCCGCGTGCTCCGCTCTACACTAACCTCACTTGCGCCGGCGCCGGCAGGTTGTCGCTGTTGCTGCTGGCGCAGTACGACGGGCGGTTGTGCCTGTGGGACCTGCTGCGATGCCATCACGAGCCCACACTCACCGTGCAGGTGTGCGAGGATCCACTTGTCTCCGTGCGCGGACATGAGGCTGTAAGTATCTACTACTTAAGTCTTGCTCTCCTTGCTGTTCAACGCTATCTAACAGCCGTTATCGCTTATTTATTTATCAATCACTAGCTGCGCCTCGCGGTTTCACCCGCTTAAGTTTCGATCCCGTGGTAATATCGGGATATAAGGTATCCTATGTCCTATTCCAGATCAAGGTCTACCCCTGTGCTACATTTTATCCAAATCTGTTCAGCAGTTTTAGCGTGAAAACTTAATAAACAAACAAACTCACTTTCGCATTTATAATAATACTAGCTTCCGCGGGCGAATATTATGTCGATAAAAACTACCGACTTCCACATAAAACACTAGTGAAAAATAACTTTAATTTCGGAAGTCTGTGTCTTTGCTTTTCAATTAACGTTTTTTGCCACCGACTTCCGAAATTAAAGTTATTTTTCACCTTTTTAGTGTTTTTTTGGAAGTCGGTCGTTTTTTTTTGTAAAAAGTTTTTATTTTTCACTTTTTTGTTGTGGTACCTACCTCACACAAATTCGAATACGACTACCTACTATGCAAATACCAGTGACGGAGTCAAACAATATAATAATATCATCTACATACACTAAGTGGGAAAAATACGTAATTATTGAAGCTAACTCAAAAATTACGCCAGCAAAGTTAATACAATTTATATGGGACTACCTCTGAAGCATGACCTACCGAACAAAAAAAGAATCATCAAAATCGATTCATAATTTCAATTCGTGGATTTTTTTCCTTTTTTTTCATTACCGTACACTTTATGGCCGTAAATGAAACATGTCCTTTGCCAAGGAGATAGATGACAGCTCGGGGAAGGACATAGGCTACTTTTTATCGACATACCACGCGGGTGAAGCCGCGGGCGAAAGCTAGTATATTATATATCCTAAATAATAATCCACACTAATATATCCTAACTAATATTATAATTTAAAAAAAAAAAAACATCTTTTGTTAAAAGGTTTTTGATCATGACGTCGTCTTATTTGCATAATGCTTTCGTCCAGAAGCCATGTTATATTAAAACATAATAAAATCACGTAGACGTTATTTAAACAAATCTGAACGGCATGTATTTCTCTGTTATTAAGATAATAAGATAGCCACCTTAAACAACTTTTTTGATTAATTATAAAGTGCGATTCATCATTTAAAAAAAAAACGACTTTTGAGGATTGTAGATTTGTAGGTAGGTACTTCTGGACGAAAAATTCAAACATAGTGTTTGTATTGGTTTTTGACATCATTTGACAGTTCTAGGTTTTAAAATAGAGACGGGTTGTAATGGGTTAAACATGATAGCTGTTATCACTGTTACTGTTACAAAAAAATAACAGATCCAAATATCTGTTCCTAATAAGGCTGGGTCTTCGGAAGCCGTGTCGAACTCCATTATTATCCACAGAAAAAAACGTTTAAAAAGAAATAACCGAGACAATATTCACAACTGAAATAAACCGTATACACAAAGCAAGTTTTTTCTCATCGTTGACAACCGTAGACAGAGCTCTGTCTACGTTGACAACAGATAATGCATACGGTACGGTGTTGCCTAGTAATAAAAAAAAAGTAATTATTTTTCTTAAGAATCGATTTATGGATTCGATAAACGAAGCAATAATCAGATACAAAATGATTCATTAGAGGTGTTTTGTTTGTTTGAATGTAATAAAGTTAAAAATCTGTACCAAATATTGAGCTATTATATATACAACGCATTGAGCGACCACCACGAACACATTTTTTTCCGGCACGCTTAAAAGTAATGGACTGTTTCGGTCTTTCTTCTTACTTCTTAACTTCGGTTTTTACGTTCAGTGCGACCCACACACCCCGCGCCCGGCTTGGCGCTAAAATATTATTCACACTTTACGTAGTAATAATAACTTAATGGTACCATATAACTTGAACAGTAAACGATCTCAAGAAAAAAAAACTTTTATAAATAACGATTTCTTTTGACTAAGAAATCGATATTTAAGAAAACATAAAGTTCATTATCTGCGGTCTGTTAACCCAGAATCGAGCCTGCGACAAAAAAATGGCGGTGCTTTGGGCTCAAAATCAAAGCGAATACTTATTATTACTACTTTTTTTATCGAGGTTCGCAACAATATTTATTGTAGAATTAATTATATTTATTTGTTAAAACACTTTTTACTGAGCAGCTTGTCCACGTCAGGCTGAAACTGAGCGATTCCCTTTATGAGTACGACTTACGGGAGTTAGAATGTACGTACGCTATGACGAATTACTTAATAGAGAATGTTCATGATCGCGATATACGGTACTCCGAAAGTTTGTTATGACAAATTACTTAATTGAGAATGTTCCTAATCGCGATGTACGGAACATCGAAATCTTGCTTTATCGAATTACTAAATCCCGAATGTTAACGATCGAGATATAGAGCGAGTATTTCGCTTTTATGTTTATAGATGTAATCTGTAATCTATATGTAAAGAGCTATTTTATCTTTGGTAAAAACCTTCGTCTAAAACAATTTCTATTGAATACAAATTCCATGCTGCCATGATAGTACTTCCTAATTCCATACTGCCATGTCACTACTCCGACTAGTAGGTAAATAGTAATCTGTGGCGCACATTTACTTTAATATAAAGTAAAAAACACGCTTCCGTAATAAACTGCATTATGAACCTAAAAGCAGTTCAATAACAGCCACTTTACGAGCAAGTGTGTTGAAAAATCTATTCTTTGTTTACATTGTAGGTACCTCCTACACAAGTTAAATTACAATTTTATGGTGGCGCATTGATTAATTTTGAACTATCTGAACAAATTAATGAATTTCTTTTCCCATTTGTATTTGAACAATAAAAACCGGCCAAGTGCGAGTCGGACTCGCGCACGAAGGGTTCCATACCATAATATATAAAACGGCAAAAAAATCATGTCTGTTCTATGGGAGTCCCTTAAATATATGTTTTATTTTATTGAATTATTTATTTTTAAAATGTATTTTATGATTATTAATTTTGAATTTTGAAAAATAAAAGGTTCTTTTTTATTTCTTTGTACCACGAAAAATACAAAACCCGCTCTTAGGCTGAGTCTTGAGTGACGGCGCACCGCGCAGGTGGATTGCGGAGCGGATTTATCCGACGGGGCGTCCTGACTGACGGCGCACCGCCGTTGTACTGTAGCCCTAGTGAAAAGGGGTCAAGTACAAAAATGCAACTTTACAGGAGACTCAAAAAACACTCTGCGCGCTTCAAATTGCGTGTTTGAAATACATCTGATGTTTTTTATAGGTAAACATTATTTATATGCTCTTTATTATTATTGAGTCATGTTTTATGTAAAGTTATTAGTTTTTAAGATAGCGACTTATACTAACCACAAAATGAATTCCTTGAGGGTATTAAATAAGTTATACCCCTTCTCCCATATGTTAAATGAAAATGGATACGCATTTGGAATGATTATGACAATACTAATCTCAACAGAGAGAAAACGGATTTATGTCTTATTAATATCATTACTCACTAAACCATTTTTAAGAACATGAATAAAATTTCACCTTGTATAATATTTATACTGACAGCGCCTCCCTGTCAAAGTCATTCAAGCGCCAAAGGATACTCGTAGCATTGTATGCAACGCAGGGCTGCGCGCGCTAACCTGAGACTTAATGAAATGCTTGGCCAATTTTTTTTTTTATTATTTTTTTTCGTCTGTCAATACGTCAGTCATCATAGTTCTAGGGTTGCGGGAATGTCCGAAAGGGATACCGGGATCTTGGCAACAGGCAACTAAAGGAACACGGGTGGGTTTTAGTCAGTAAAAGTCTGACACGCCATTCCGCTCCGACCAGAGCGGGAAGTCATTTGATGATTCCCACCATAAAAATAAAAAAAATCATAGATGAGTATCGATAAATAAGCACAAATCTCCAGGACAAATTATTTACGTATGTGGTTCAAGTTTACTTACATTATTTGAACAGACTGACCCAATGCTTAGGTCTCGGGTTTCACTTTACATTAATTATGAGCTCTACCTGCGTTAAAATCAAAAGAACCGCGGCTGTCGTTATGTTGTTTAGGCTGCGGTCTATCTGATTATCTGGTCACTCGCCGACCGATAGATTTGGATCTTGCATTCTCGCTCACGTTGTTGCTTGTAGAAATGGTTTACTAATGTTTGCCATCATTTCATATGCCATAATTTCATTAGACATAACGCTTCAGTTGCCATAATCATCAAATCACATAAAATCATTTTCCATAATTTCATTGGTCATAATCGATCAAGTGTCATAATATTTATTTGCTATGTTTTTCATTTTCAATAATGTCGTTTTCCATACCATTTATTTATCATAATATTAATTTGCCCATATTAGCACAGCAGTGCTAGTTCAGTACAAGAATAATTTTGCTATTAACATATTCATAGAAAAATGGTTTATGCTGCACGAACAAAAGGCATAAAAAATAAAAATAAAAACATGCAGCAGCCATGGTTTCTGTCACGGCTTCGGCGCTGCGGGGCTCCGGCGGTCCCACGCGAGCTTATCGTCACAGATGGTTTAACGCTGACCACCGCAGCTTAGACTTGCTGGCCGGTTTAGCCGGCCAGCCTAAGCTGCAGCGGTGAGCGTTACCTTACAACCACCTGCTCCTCAACTCGCGGGCCGCCTCGCCCCTCCGCGCCTACGCTATTTTAATTTACGCTCTAGGGGTAGGGCACACAAAACTGCGTGGAGTCGGATTTACAGCGATGCGTTTCTGTCACTAAAACCGAATATTTAGCAAATTTTTTAGGACTAACAATCTATATATAGCTAGGGCTATACGAAAAATAGGTACTCCCTACCAATTTTTTGTACAAAACAATAAACGCTTGAAAGTAATTGAAGTGGACTGTATGTGGAGTTGACGATATCAATGAAAAACTTTTGGAAACTTGCTTGATTTATTACTGCTCACAATTACAGCTCTGAACGGAATACCTTACTGCTTTTTTTTTAACTATATCTAATCTATCTCGTAGTTGATTTCTGAAATCATGACTACTTAACCAGACTTTCCTGTGGCAGCCTCCAGCCAGGGGCAAGCAAACTATGCTAATTTAAAACTAAGTGAGCGCTCGCTAAGGGCACCCCCTGTGGGGTACGAACCTCGGCTTAGGGCGTCACTGACGGGAGGCAGCAAGACGGGACAGGCTGGATCAAAATATCAGATATATTATTATTATCAGGGGAATTTAAAGCTACGTGCTCAGCTGCGGCGCGGGCTGGCACTTCATCGGACAAGGGACGGGGGGACGAATTTACTCGGGGTCGCGATCGCGGAGGACCTCTGCGGCGAGGTCGGAATGACGGTAGGCGTCTGTGTTTGTGCACTGTACTACTGCTCTCCTGGAGGTGGGTTATGGGGTCATCTGGCTCTAATAGGACATGCCTCGGACGGCGAATTCGACTAATACTAGACGGGACATAGCTAGTTGCATCGACAACCCGAGGGTTGCGATGTTTGACAGCTGTATCGAAATAACGCTTGGAAAGGCGTTTTAGAAACTGGCGGATTGTGGGAATCTTTAGATCGAGATGTAGGATCTCGTTACGAACGTAGAAGGGAGCTCCCGTGGCCTTGCGAAGGAAACGGTTTTGGAGGGCTTGCATCCTATGGATATAGCTATAGCAGTGACAATTTGCTTCGTGCATTTAGGACGGAGTGAAGCCTACCTAGAGCGAAAGCGGCCTGCTTTATGTGCTCTCGAAACTTGACTCTAAGTTACATCAAAATAAAAACTTACGTGCTAAATGCGCCATTGATCCTCCGCTACCTGCGCCATAGTGCGTCAGATAGGTTCCCGATTAGGTTCGTAACGTACACTTGTCACTCAGCCACATAATGTTATTTAGTGCACGTGCACCGGTTACTGTCATTTGCACACAACACCGTCGGCGTCCATTAAGCCGGCGCCAGACATAGTCACATATTTGATCAAACATCTTTGATAGACTTTGCACACACATAATATGAACACTTGTTTGCAAATACCGGCCAGACATAGTCACATATTTGATCAAACACTTTGATAGACTTTGCTCACACATTTCACCACTGGGTAGGGGTGAGGCGTATGTATATCGTAAGTCGTAACAGATAAAAATAACAGATATTAAAAAATAACAAATATCAATTTGTTCTTATCAATATAAAATACCCGTTACTTAAAATAACAGGAAAGGAAGGAATTATAGCAAGGATATCAATTTCTCTCAACTCAACTCAACTCAGAGCATTTATTTCAATTAAACCATTTACAGCCAAGTACAGTATAGTCAGTCAGAAATATGAAACTAGTTGCCCATCCCATGCCCATTCCCTCTCTTCCTCATTAAAGAATGGAAGATATTCAATTGAGATTTAAATGCGTATTTATCGTCCGTATAAAAATAACAGGCTGTTATTTAATAACAGATATTTGGAACTGTTATTTTTTTGTAACAGTAACAGTCATAACAGATATCGTGTTTAACCTGTTACAACCCATCTTTACCACTGGCGACATGCTTTGCAGCACGCAGTGTTGCCAATTTATCATTTTTTATGCTTTTGGCAGAGTTTCCTCCTGTTTAGCACACTTTTTCGTCGTTTACTTAAGTCAACGTATAATTTAGTTTGACAGCACTAAGATGGCACTAAGTTATTAGTTTAGTGAAAAAGCTATTCTGAATTTGACGATTTATCCTAAAAAAAAATTCTATATCTAAAATCCTCTTAACTAAATCGGACAATTTTTTCGCGATTAAAAATGTGTGGAATAAAATTAGATGTCATGAACTAAAATTCAAACCAACACCTCGTCTTCAGTTGCAAAACAGTACTGTATCTTTTTTATCTTCTTTTAATAATAATAATATTGGACTGCCAACACCGTGTCAACATCTTATTTTCGAGTTTAAACAACGATATTAATTTTAACGCATTTTCACAAGAGTTTTCTATATACATCCCAAATCTGAAACCGGAAAATCGTAAAAAATACAAGAAAAAGAATTATTCAACAAAATGTAATAGAATTTTATTAAAACTGCCGAATCGGAGGTGACATGACAGATGTCATCTCCGACAACAATGAACCGGAGCAACGAACAAAGTACTTAATACGAAAATGAAGACAATATGTTGACGAGATCGGCCGCACGACGAGCACGCTCACCATCTCCGGACTCCTCGCTCAGCTCCGCCTCGCCGCCGCCGGTACCCAGCCCAACCGTGAGTGCTGTGACGACACCGGCCGCGGCAGTAGCGTCGAGCTCGAGCGACGAGTATTTCTCCCCGCCCACGACGCCACCACCTGCTCGTCGACGGGGAGGACGCCGGCCACCGGACGGCTTAGGACCTCGAGGCCCACCGGCCTCTGATAGGGTCCCAGCTTCCGGCGGAAGTGTGCAGCGCATGAGATGGACACGACCCATCAATGAGAATGTCATGCGCTCATACTACGGGGCTACAGAGGGGGGAAACAATCTGACCGCGTACCGTGTTCGGATGCTCTCTCTGTTTCAGGTGCTTGAGCCGGCTGTCAACGTTTCGGCACAACGACTGTCGGATCAGGTGCGGGTCATCCAGCGTAATCATATGTTGGATGATACTGTACTTGATCGCCTGCGAAATGAAATGCAGAGTAGCCATGTCATCGCTCCCCCGCCGCAGACTGTTATAGTACCACCACCGGTCACTACAAGTCAAGCCGACGAGGTGATTGATGACAGGGCTACAAACGTAAGTACCCAGTGCAATGATGAATTGAGGAGTGCTTTGGAGGGTGCGATTCGTGAATATCGGCTCATGCCGCCCGAACTTAGGCCACGCTTACCTCGTTTGCCCATGCATAACAAAAACAGGGCGCTGATAGCGGCTCTGGATTCGCAGTTGTCAAACTATTTTGAGGACTGCGAAGACCTCACCGATACTCACTCGATTCTGTACTGTGCGGCTGTAGCGGCATGTCGTGTAGCTCATGTCAAATTTGCAAATGAATCTAGAGCTACACGACCGAAATCAGCCGTACCAGCTTGGCAGTGCAGAATTGAGCGCCGTATTGGTGGGGCCAGAGCGCTCATCGGCAAACTAATCTGCTTCAGGGAGGGCAATACTCGCACTAGATTGATGCGCTTTGTGAGGCGGGCGTTCTCAGGTACTGATATCAGACCTGAAGACTATATAGCCCGTGTCACGGAGCGCATAGACTTCCTGAAGCAGAAAGTGTATGCCTGGGCAAACCGTATCCGTAGGTATAAGCGGCGAGCGGACCGATACACTCAGAACCGCACCTTCCAGAGTGATGAAAGGTGGGTATATAGGGCTTGGGAGCAACCGGACCAAAGTGTGGCTGACACGCGCCTGCCGGATGATGATGCCATGTGCACTTTCTGGCGCAGTATCTGGTCGGTGCCTGTCAGTCACACTGAAGGAGATTGGACTCGGGAAGTCGAGCGAGCCTGCGATCTTATATCAGAAATGGGGGCTATTACCATCTGCCCCCAAGATGTAGCCCGTGCAGTCCGCCTGTTGCCCAACTGGAAGTCTCCAGGGCCGGACGGGCTGCACAACTTCTGGATAAAATGGTTCATAGGGTCGCACGCTCGCTTGGCGACCCAGTACCAGAATGCATTGGAGTCTGGTTCGCTACCCCAATTCTTAACGACAGGAGTTACCCACCTGCTCCACAAATCTGGTGGCACCGCGGAGCCCAAAAATTATAGGCCGATCACGTGCTTACCGACGGTCTATAAAGTTCTTACATGCATTTTGAGAGCTAAAATTAACAAACATATAGACACGAACTCCATCATGTCTGCCTCTCAAAATGGATGTAGGAACGGGTCCCGCGGTACTAAGGAGCTACTCCTCATTGATATGGCCATTAGCCAACAGGTTCGTCGTTCCCGAAAGGATCTATCGACATGTTGGATAGACTATAAGAAGGCCTATGATTCGGTGCCACATACATGGCTCATGAGGGTGCTGGAGTTGTATAAAGTAGATGCAACTCTACGCACCTTCCTGATGTCATGTATGGGGCAATGGAGGACGGTCCTTCGCTATCCAGGATGTCGAAATATCCAAAGGAACAGCGAACCGATAAGGATCGAGCGAGGTATATTTCAGGGCGATAGTTTGAGTCCACTCTGGTTCTGCTTGGCCCTGAATCCTCTAAGCACACTGCTGGAGGACTCAGGTCTAGGCTATCGGCTGAGGAGAGGTGGTCAGGTTATATCTCACCTCCTCTACATAGATGACCTAAAACTCTTTGCCCCCAACAATTTACAACTGATGGAGCTACTGAAACTTTCAGTAGAGCCATCAGGATGGAATTTGGTGTGGACAAATGTGCGGTCATGCATGTAAAGCGAGGGGAGATTGTGGAATCCGCAGGAATCCAACTCTCGGATTCCATATACCTTAGAGCCCTCTCCGCATCCGAAACCTATAAGTATTTTGGTATGTCGGAAGCGTTAGGCATCAATGTTACTGACATGAAGCAATCGTTGAAGGAGCGCTTCTTTGGCCGCCTGAAGAAAGTGTTTAATAGTCTTCTATCAGGCGGAAACAAGGTGCGCGCCTTCAAGGGTTGGGTCATGCCGGTTTTGATGTACTCTTTCGGCATACTCAAATGGACTCAGACCGAACTTGACGCCCTGGATAGGAGGGTCCGTACGCTGCTGACTGCATACCAAATGCATCACCCGCGGTCATCGGTAATGAGACTGTATATCCCGCGAAAGTGTGGAGGTCGAGGCTTTTTAAACGCTAAGACCCTCCACAATCGCGAGATATGCAGTCTCAGAGAATATTTCCTAGAAGCCGACGTGGGGATGCATCGAGATGTGGTCGCGGTGGACAAGGGCCTCACCCCGCTCTCCTTGGCGAAAGAGAACTGGCGCAAGCCTGTAGTGCTTGACACTAACGATCGCAGGAAGGTATGGCAGAGTAAGGAGCTTCACGGACGCTTTTTCCGGGCCCTACATGGACCCGATGTAGATCTACAAGCGTCCGTAGCCTGGCTGCGTTTCGGTGACCTCTTTGGGGAAACCGAAGGTTTTGTCTGTGCAATTATGGACGAAGTTATCATGACGAACAATTACCGGAGATTTATTGTGAAGGACGGAACGGTTGACATCTGTCGGGCATGCCACCGACCGGGAGAATCAATTCGACACATCATCTCCGGGTGTTCTCGTCTAGCTAACGGAGAGTACTTGCATAGACACAACCTTGTAGCCAGGATTATCCATCAGCAACTTGCTCTAAAGTATAGCCTTGTGGAATCGGAAGTGCCGTACTACAGGTACGTGCCCGACCCAGTTCTCGAAAATGGAAATATCACATTGTACTGGGATCGATCCATCATCACTGACAGGACTATTGTTGCCAATAAGCCTGATATAGTGGTGGTGGATCGAACAGAGCGGCGCGCAATGATCATTGACATAACGGTCCCGCATGACGAGAACCTCGTGAAGGCCGAGAAAGATAAACAAATCAAGTATCTTGACTTGGCTCACGAGGTTGTCGACATGTGGGATGTGGACTCTGCGATCATTGTACCGATAGTCGTATCAGCCAATGGCTTAATTGCCAAGAGCCTCGATTGGTCGAGGCTTAAATCCAGCTGCCTAACGAGAGCCTCCGTAGATGTTGGCATCTACGGAGGCTCTCGTTAGGCAGCTGGATTAAGGGCTTGATTCAGAAAGCGGTACTTCTAGACACGGCCCGTATTGTTAGAAGGTTCCTCTCTCTGGAGCCCTGACCGCCGGTAGCTTGGACCCTGTTCCCGATACCGGTGGGCTACTATTTTTTATATTTTTAAATGTTTTTATATTTTTATATTCTAATATTTAAAAATGTAATTTATATGTAAATTTATAAAATAAAAGGAATATAATAATAATAACCCCACCGCCGTATCTCTACGTTGACGTCGTGGTGGGGCTTGCGCGCTCTGAACTCTGGGTCTATGCCGGTAGAGTTTACTTTGCCGGAACGGGTCTAGAGTGAGGAGCAACACCAAGAGAGATACAAAAACCCGCAGGGCAGCATGTGGCGAGCTTTTGGGCATTTGCGACCCCACGGACCCTATCTCCCGGGAGAAGTCTTGTTCCTCACCTCTGGCTTGCCTTTATTGGCCGGCTGGAGTGAACACTGACGAGGAACTGAGCTTCCACGTCATTCTTGCCTTTATTGGCCGGCTTGAGTGGAGATTCGCAAGAGCAAACGTGCTCGGAGGAAGTATTCCAGTAAGTGCTCGTAGGGATCTTGACCATCTTCTCTGGGATTGTTCTGAAAGCCGTGGAAAGGTATTCCACGGCTTGCTCCACTCCTCAAGCACCTCAGGAAGTGTGTGCTAGCTGGGACGTCAATTAAACGTGGAGATGGATAGCTGATTGGTTTGTTTATATAATGCACATACCCACATTATTAATAACAAAAGTAGACACAATACCTTACACTTTTCCCCCTTGATTAAATGTTAAGTAATCTATACATATAATAAATCTGTAGACGAGGCGTTTCTGTACAATGAAAAAAAAAAACCTAGCTGGAGTGTCCAAGAATAACCAACAGATGCCATTTCTACCATTTTTGGAATTTTTGTCTGTTTGTCTGTTTATCTGTTTGTCTGTTTGTCTGTTCGTTTGTTTGATTGTTCCAGTATCACGTAAAAAGTACGAAATCGATATGGTTAACTTATAAACTCAAATATTGTGTGTAACTCGATGTTTCATTTAGTTTTTGTTTCATCGCAATCGCTTCAAAATATCAAAAGATATAAGAGTTTAAAGTATTCAAGAAGAAATTTTCATTAGGTACGTAATGTAGATACACGTAACGACATCTATTGTCGTAAAATGACACTAGCGTAAAATCAGGTAGGTTTGTGAGAACGTGTGTAACACACGATCATAATCATCATATGTTCACATACTTCGCGCGGAAACATAACGCGATACATTGTGAATTTACCCAATCTAAAGTTTGGTTAATTCAAGTTTTCCAAATCCATTGTTTGGTAGTAGTGCCATAGGTGGCGCTATCTATCTTTTAAATCATGATACAAACATTAATCATGAAAAAATGGTGATAAATTTTAATTTCTTAAAAATTGTAGATTGTTACATCGAGCAAAAAGTGAGTAATTAAGGCACGAACGCGCTTACTAAATAAACACGAGTGCATTAATTACTCACTTTAGCAAGGTACGTAATCTACTTTTCTTTCAACTACCAATGTACCTGCTGCGATAAAATATACCTGCTCAAGGTTAACTCAACTCAATCCAAATCAAGTTAGGTAAAGTTAGGTCAAGTCAGGTCAAGTCAGGTCAAGTCAGGTCAAGTCAGGTCAAGTCAGGTCAAGTCAGGTCAAGTCAGGTCAAGTCAGGTCAAGTCAGGTCAAGTCAGGTCAAGTCAGGTCAAGTCAGGTCAAGTCAGGTCAAGTCAGGTCAAGTCAGGTCAAGTCAGGTCAAGTCAGGTCAAGTCAGGTCAAGTCAGGTCAAGTCAGGTCAAGTCAGGTCAAGTCAGGTCAAGTCAGGTCAAGTCAGGTCAAGTCAGGTCAAGTCAGGTCAAGTCAGGTCAAGTCAGGTCAAGTCAGGTCAAGTCAGGTCAAGTCAGGTCAAGTCAGGTCAAGTCAGGTCAAGTCAGGTCAAGTCAGGTCAAGTCAGGTCAAGTCAGGTCAAGTCAGGTCAAGTCAGGTCAAGTCAGGTCAAGTCAGGTCAAGTCAGGTCAAGTCAGGTCAAGTCAGGTCAAGTCAGGTCAAGTCAGGTCAAGTCAGGTCATGTCGTCAAGTCAAGTCAGGTCAAGTCAGTCATGGAACCCTACATCTTTTCTACATACCTTACAGAGTGTTCGAACGTTTTCCCATATATTTTGACAGTATCACTTCGTGCTCGATAGATGGCGTTGTTCATTTAACGTCATTTTCTGAATCGCGGTGTTAAGAGTCTCCGTAGAAGAATGACTTTTGCCGAATTCATAATTATCGAGTGTTTGGCTCATTTTGAATTGAACACATAATCCATACTAATCGATGCTTAAAAGTATAAATTCGATAGTAACTCTGTCTGTCTGTCCGTCTGTAATTCTGTATGTTACCTTTTCACGCCTGATCCAGTGAACGGATCTCGATAAAATTTGGTAAAGATATAGAGGCATCCCGGCGAAGAACATAGGCAATTATTTTCTCAAAAACAAATTTAAGGGGGGGGGTGATATAGGGGATGAAAGTTTTTATGGGAAACCTATCATTTTTGGAGTTCCGCAGTCAAAAAGGAAGCTTTATAGTTTTGCCATGTCCGTCTGTGTGTCTGTCTGTCCGCGACTTAGCTCAAAAACTTTTAATCGACCAACTTACATGTGCAGTTGCAAAAACCCAAACATTCTGTATGCGAGAACAAGTTTTTTAACTACAATGTTTTTTTAACTACACTTTGAGGGACAGTAAACGCCCATAGACGTAATGACAATAAAACTTTGCGAAAGTTTGTTTGATAAATTAATTCATCCCAACTACGGAACCCTTCATTGTGCATGGTTCGACACGCACTTGGCCAGTTTTTTTTTAACTTAGGGCTGTGAAAATTTTTGCTTTTTGTAACTAACAAAGAGTTATGTTCTTCTAAAATCATCCCTCATGAGGGTAAAAACCCTTCTTTACCCTCTTGATTTTAAAATTCACATGTAAGTACTTATTATTGACATTTTTGCGGGACTCTCTTCAAGAGCGTTAAGGGATTGAGAATATAGTCATAGTCCGTATCTTGAGAATCTGTCCACTTAATCAAAAGTTATTACTACTTGGCTCTTGGCTTGGAACGAAGAGTTTGAGTTTACCAGTGAGTACTTACTCGATAGATGGCGTTGTGCAAATGATGCGATTTTCTTAAGGGGCATGCGCCGGTAGCCCGCGAAATTCAAATCTTAAGTTTTTTGCCATTTGCAAGTCAGTGTCAGACAGGTTGTATGTTAAAATGAAATTGTTTATTCTGTAAATAGGTTATTGGAATCACTTTTACACGTCGTAATAATATCAAAAAATGTAAAATTAAGCTAGATTAGGTCGGCGTTTCCTATCTGACTACTCTGAGAAGAAAGGCCGAAACAAACTCAGTCTCTTTTAAAGTCCGGACATACCTAGGTCAGATATTGGCATATTGGTCAGGCCCTATGAGGGCCATGTAGATTAGAGTCTGAAATGGTCTTTTGAGGAATGAACCACAGAGATTTGAGTGAACCTGTCCTGTCACTGCAAGCATTTGTCAGTAATAGTGGAGCTCAGCTCAGAACTTAAGGAGCTCAACGACTCGACGAACAATACCAAAGAAAGGACATTTGTGTAGGCCGCATAAAGTTCTCAAATTGCCAGACCATTGTTAAAACTAACTGAGAACGAAAATTCACATTCATCCTCACATTCACAATAATTCAATACTTTACAAAGTAATCATTTGTCAATATCCTACATATAATATTCAATAATGTGAATTTGTATATAAAACTGGTAGGTATATTTTGATGATTTTCCATAGTACTTATTCAAAATGTCACAATGCCAAAATGACAAAATGTTAACAGAGCGAGCAGCTCAATCCCATGCTTTTTGTCTTCTAAATAATCTGAAATTGTATAGTACCCTTTTTTACAAAGTTTGGTTTTAATACAGCTTTTAAATCGTTTAATGGGTAAGTTTCGAATGTCAATATGAATAAAATATGATTCGCGATCGTAGCAAATAGTAGCTTTACAGAATAATAACCATTAGATACAGGAATACAACTCCTGCAATATTAGTTAGATTAGATAAATAAATATTTAAAACAACTGCGACTCATTATTTAGATCAACATAAAACTTGATACTGACCTGTAAAAAGCAAAAAACATAAGATAATTTGAATTTCGCAGGCTCCCGCAAAGCTTTCGCCTTAGTTTCCATCGTCCATACAATATGCCATAGTTTTTACATTAATCTTTAGGTATACAATATTTTTTCATTAATCTTTCCGACAGTTTCATACTGCTGTCCATACTATCCACACTATCACCACAATATAGATATGGAGTACCACTAATATATAAAGTTACTGGCTGTCTCATGTCTGTTACTTTTACGCCGTAACGCCTAGGTCGCCTAGACAGACCACGTGGGTTATGGGACATAGGATACTTTTATCCCGGTAGCACATTCCCGTGGGATAATTTCCGACATCCACGCGGGCGAAGCCGCGGGCAAAAGCTAGTCAAAACTAATAACTAACAGAAGATCAACTTAACATTACAAGGTATAAAACTATTTAAAAACTAATACTAAATACAACTTTTAAATACTACTATAACTATTTAGACCCATTGTCTTTATTAACGGCACGCACGTGCGCACGTATTGCCCGGGCCGAAGCTCCCGGCGGCGGGGAGCGCGGCGGCGCCTGTGCGGCCGGGCTCGACGTGCTCGCGCTGCCCGCCTCCGTCTCCAGCTCACTGGATGCCTCTGATGCATCCTCGAAAGTCTCATCGTCATGATCATTACTTCCCCTTGTGAGTACCGATGCTCGCACGCGATAGTGATAACCGCGACTTGTCCCCAACTGGTATTATTTGGTCACGATGCCTGCGCCACTGGACACCGTTTCCCATGTTAATGCGGTTCGACACCGGTCCCGTACTTTCAGACACTGTTCCCGTGGACCATTTATCGGAATTCGAAGTGTAATCGCGTGCGAGTACCGGTTTTCCTACCCGGATAGGGGGCCGGGGCGTGCTTCCCGTGCGTGTAGCTCATGCAGAGCTACCTGACGTTGCTGCGCCGCCCGCGCCACTTGCGCGACGTCTGGCCGTAACGCATCAAGTCGTGTCCGCATTCGACGCCCGGTTAGCAATACTGCCGGTGGCACACCCGTGGTTGCATGCTCACAATTGCGGTAATTGAATAAAAATGTATTTAATGCTTGTAACACATTTTCGCCACTAAGCACTGCTCTTTTGATTGCTTTTTTAACAGTCTTTACCGCATTTTCAGCGGCGCCATTACCCTGTGGCCTATAGGGCGCCGTTGTCACATGTGCAATACAATTTTGGTCACAATAATTTTTAAATTCAATCGATTGGAATGGTGGTCCGTTATCCGTAACGAGTTGCGAAGGTAAACCAAACCTACTAAAAACTGTGATAAATGCCGTTATTGTTGACTGTGCATCCGTACGACCCATAGGAAGTGCCTCAATCCACTTGGAATGCGCGTCGACAATAATGAGGTATTTTCTTCCCGAATATTCCGCAAAATCATTGTAAGCGTTGCCATGAAAACAACGGAAATTCCTATGGATGCAGGTCAGCACGCGGCGCTGCAGTACCTACACATAATTGCGTGATAAGCTTTTCATTTTTCTAACTCCTAAATGTCGGTTGATGAATTTCTTCTAGAATTTTAGTTTGTAGTGGTTTTGGTATTATAATACGATATTTATAAATTAAACAACCAAAATCGATTGTAATGTCGCTTTTTCATGCAAAATATGGTTTTTCTTCCTCGCAACTTGGTCCGGATGGCCATCCAAATTTTACAAATCCTAATATGCGCGATAATATTGCATCCTTATTAGTTTCCTTACCTACGTCATGAAAATTTACTGGCATACATTGATGTAATAAGTTAACATAACTCATTGATTCGGTGGCACGGCGGTCCTGTGCTAACGGTAAACGTGACAACGCGTCCGCTGGTCCATTTTGCTTTGAGGTTATATATTTTATAGTAAAATCATATGCGGCTAATCGTGCAGCCCAGCGTTGTAAGCGACGCGCGGCAGTTTGGGGTATACCCACTTTCGCTCCGAAAATGTAGCTTAAAGGCTGATGATCTGTACGTAATTCAAATTTTCTACCATACAGATATTGATGGTGTCACGTGACGCCATAAAATATTGCCAGAGCCTCCTTATCAATCTGACTGTAATTGCGCTCCGCATCATTGAGTGTACGCGACACACAGCTGACCGGTCGCTCACTGCCGTCTGGGAAACGGTGCGCCAATACTGCGCCCAACCCGTACGCGCTGCTGTCCACCGATAGCACTAAGGGCCGCCCTTCCTCATAATGTGCGAGTACCCTCTCACCTGATAGGGCTCGCTTCGCTTCCTTAAAAGCCTCATCGCAATCATTACTGCAATTCCAACTGACACCCTTTTTTAAAAGTTCATGCAACGGATGTAATAAAATGCTTAGTTTGGGAATAAATTTACCATAATAATTAAGTAAACCTAGGAAGCTTCTTAACTGTGTGATATCGATAGGTGTTGGTGCCTTCACTATAGCCTCCACCTTCTGGGGATCCGGGCGCAGACCACTTTGGTCAATAATGAACCCGAGATATTTGACGCTCGCTTGTAGAAAACAACATTTGCTTAGCTTAACGGTCAAACCCATATCTCTTAATCTAACCAATACTTGTCTTAAGTTAACCAAATGTTCTGCTCTCAAAGCCCCCGTCACACAAATATCGTCAAGAAACACCACCGTGCCACGCACGCCGCGCATATCTCCTCCATTAATTTTTGGAATTTTTCCGGAATGCAAGATAACCCGAATGGCGTACGGCGATAAACAAATGTACCTATGTGTGTAGTAATAGCTGTACACAGTTGTGAAATATCCGTCAACATCGTCTGTTGATATGCATGAGTTAAATCAATTTTAGTAAATTCCCTACCCCCACTTAGAGTGGCGAACAACTCTTCGATGCGTGGGAGTGGGTAAAATTCTCGTTTAAGTTTAGGATTGATGGTAACTTTATAATCGCCACATATACGTATATCGCCGTTCATCTTGATAACCGGTACGATAGGTGTACCGTAGTCCGAGTGCTCGACTCGGTAGATGGTGCCCTCGGCCTCCAGCCGCTCGAGCTCGCGCTCCACTCGCGCGCGTAAAGCTAGCGGCACGGGGCGCGCCCGCACGTACACGGGCTCCTTATTTATCAGTTGCAATTGGAGCAATTTTTTACATTTTCCTAATTTATCTGTAAAAACCTCGGGAAATTCTGTAGCTAACTTACTAATACATGTATCTGCAATAATATCATTGAAATTTATTTGTTTGATATTAAGGGACTTTAACCAATCCCTGCCCAATAATGGGCTTCCACCATTTTTAATAACATAACAAGACAAATTGTTTGCCGTAATATTACCAAGTTTAACATTGACCAATATATAACCTAATGACTCAATCCGCGTACCTGCATAACACCGTAACATTAGATTATCCGGTTGAATTGTTTTATTTGGAAACATCTGCTTCTAAAAATCTTCACTAATCGCCGAAATGCGACTTCCAGTGTCAACTTCACATTTAGTTTCGTAATTGTCAATGTTCACGGTAATAAAGTAAGGTTGGTTACCTTTAGACGCCACACTTTGCACATCACTTTCAAATGTCCACGTTGGTTACACTCATCACAGTTGTAATTGATGTAACGACATCTTTCCGGCCGATGCGGCTTTCCACGCCGCCAGCACTGTTGAGTCAACGCAGCCTGCGCCGGCGCCGCAGGGGTGCCCCCTCTCGACGCCGCGCCGTCAGCCCTAGCGCCTGGGTTGCGCCCCGGCCGACGCGCGCCCCCTCCACGTGCTCGGCCCGCGTCGATCCTGTGCAGGCCTTCGCCCGCGTCGCCGCCTGCACCTGAGGTCGTGGCTGCCGCGGCAGTCACCGCGCTCACCTCCGCGTGCCTCTCTGCGGCCTCTAACGCCAGAGCCAGCTCCACCGCCTCCTTGTATTTAATATTTTTCTCAGCAAAAATACGCGATCGCATCGCGCTATTGGATAGTCCCGAAACAAATTGGTCGCGAATGTTTTCAAAAGCGCAACTTTGACAGTCCCCGTGCACCGTGACAACCTACGTGCCAACATATTGCATTGGAGAGACAGCGCTCTGTGCTCCCTTACCATGTCCACACTGTCCTTAAGGTCCTCAGTGACCCAGTGGCCCGAGTATTTAAATTGCTCGATTTTGTTTAAAGCTGTACCACACAAAGTGAAATTTGGAATGAATGTATATCGCTTGTTGTCCGGCCTGAAAATCATTATTTTACTCTTCCTCGTGTTGTATTTTAGCCCATGAGTCACTGCGTAGGATTCACAAATTTACAGGAGCCTTTGTAAGGCACCAATCGATGGGCTCAGCAGCACCATATCGTCTGCGTAGCTGATGTTATTCACGCACACTCCATCAATGTGACACCCGATGCCAGTGCTGCTGAGCTCACCGATCAGCCCCCCCTGCCTCACCCCGCTCCAGCCCGTACTCCTCCAAGAGAGCACCTGCCCATCTTACAAAATTCTTTTGCTTGTTATACCAATGCATAAACAATAGCACAATTTCCCTAGGTAAACAAGTTTTATCCCTTAATTTATCCCATAGGATATCGTACGATACAAGATCGAACGCTTTTGATAGATCAAGGTAGCAAGCATACACTGGGGTCTTTCTACTCGTGTAATACTGCACAGTCTGCTTGAGGCACAGGATAGCACTCTCGGTGGAAAGCCCAGGCCTGAAACCGAACTGCGCGTCATTTAGCGAAACGTGTTTATAAAACACGTCGAAGCTGCTGTAACTGTGGCCCTCCGGCTCTAAAAAAAATTCACGGGGCAACCAAGTGGAGGCGCGATTGTCAAAATCGATTTTAGTTGTGTCAAAATAATTTTTAAATATAGAGATTTTTTTGTCAGAATAGCATATTCTCATAGCCAAAAGTAAAGAATTTTACTGATAGTTTAGTTAGTTATAGTTTAGCAACAGAATTGGCACCATGCCAATTCTGTTGTACACCGAACTAAACTATCAGTAAAATTCTTAAGTAAAAAAAAAAAGTCTATTTCTGAATGAGTTTGGTCGTTTGACAGGACTAAACAAAATTTTAGTGATTTTTAGTTTAGTTTAGAGAATTTTGTGACAAGAGAATCGGCGCCACTGTCGGACGGTAATCACTAATCATAAACAGTAACAGTACCCATGTAATTGTGCATGGCATCGAATGCAAACCATGATGGTCTGTAAATTTCTTCAGCACCAGATCCTGTCCTTGTAGACTGCTTTATTTTTTTTTATACATTCCCTTTAATTAATGGGTCAATAAAATGTTTCTCTTCTTTTTTAATTCCTCGATAGAGCAATGTACTGAGAATTTATCATTAATCCTGATCCAGGCGTCATTTACCAAATTCCTCTTTTATATTGTTTTTTACTTTTAGGGTTCCATAAATACATGGTTCTCCTTCAAGCAACTCAATAAATTCTAGGGCACTCGTTGCTCCATTCCATCTTGCGATTGAGCAAAGCGACCGTTCCGCTCAGTTATTTACTAGACACTGGGCTTGCAGGCTACGCTACGCACACATTTGAAATTCGAACGCGCTATGTACACATTTGAACTTTAAACGCTTTGATGTGCGCTCGAAAAACCGACACCAAATGGAAAAGTTGAAATAAGTTATCAAACTTTGATGAAATACTCAAACATCCCTGCCTCACATGTGTCAAACAAATGTTCAAATTTGTGTTCAAATATTGTTGCTATGTCTGGCGCCGGCATTGATATGTGCTCAAACAAATGACACCGAAAAATTCACGTTTATTGTATGGGAACCCCCTTAAACATGTATTTTATTCTGTTGTTTAGTATTTGTTGTTATAGCGTCTACAGATATACATCATCTGTGAAAATTTCAACTGCCTAGCTATAACGGTTCATGAGATACAGCCTGGTGACAGACGGATAGACAGACAGACAGACAGCGGAGCCTTAGTAATAGGGTCCCGTTGTACCCTTTGGGTACGGAGCCCTAAAAAAAAAACAAATAAAAAGTGTAGGTACATAAACTAAGAAATTGAGAGGGAAGTGTGCCTCGCGGGTGCGCCAAATAGGCCCAGTTCAGCTAAATTTCCAGACAACTAGTACCTGACTAGCGTTGCCAGAGAGAAGTATTCGGAAGAGCTATTTTGCGAGAATACTATGTTCATAGAGAGATAAATACATAGGTAGGTAGTCCCATGGCCTTTATGTACAGCCACGGACTTTAATTGATCAGCCACCTGGCACTGTTCGTATTTTAGCCGTGTAATGCAAATCGGGTTTATTCGGTTCCCGACACGGAAAGTCATAATGTCTTCGTATTAGTAGAAGAACATTTTATTTAATAACTTTACCGGATGGCTAACCTGAGAGCCAGAACTATAAACTTGACAGCAGAGTGACGTCCCAAAGTCAACCAATTGCAGGTGTAGCAACAGTAACCTAGCAACGATTGTTTAAGCGTAACGATAGTAACGTTAGCGTACGGAGAAATATTAATAGTCATTTCGACAACTTCGAAATTAACGTCTCTGACATCGACATTTCAACTGTCACTGTCTTCAGATTAGTATTCAGAATAATCGAGGTAATGAGCTCTGATTCAAAGGAGGTCAGTACCAAATAGATTGGATAAACTTAAAACAACATTTTATTTATTTTTATCATTGAGAACTTATTAGTCAACCTCTATGGATAAGACTATTTCCGATTATAAGTAATTTATTTGTCATCTTGTTTACGAGCGAGCGGTTTGAGTTCGTGTTCGTGTAATCTTGTGAATGTATGAAACTGTAAAATTGAAAAGTTTGAAGGTGGCTCATCAATTAAAGTCCGTGACTGTACAATGCAACAACCATATTACAACCCATGGTATTTATGGACAATACAACGACCATACAACCCATAGGCTATATGGTCATTGCAGTGTACCTACCAGGGTTCTGAATTAAGAATTTTAAGTTGACAACTCTATTTAGCATATTTACCGAGGTGGTTCCTTCAACGTAACCCGCAAAATTCTTTCTTTAAGGCTCTTACATACTGGCGCGAATTGTCGCGCGACGCGACGCCGCCGCATTGTTCGCCGTGAAGTTTTCTCAGAAATTGTTTTGTTAAAGTCGCGTCGTGCTGGCGCGTCGCGCCTGTTTGTGGGAGCCTTTAGTTTCGGAACCCTAAAACTGAAGTTGAACACTGTCTTTATTATTTTATTAATAGTGTTTTTCGTGCAGGGTACATTAGTAATATGCGGAAGCAACAAAGGGGACATTTACCTGCAGGAACTGTCACAAAATCTGGCCGAATCGGACAAAAACGACAAAGCTCTGCTGACATTGGTAAGATACGTAGCGGTGTCGCGAGAAGGCATGCGGCAGGCCCACACCTAGTGACGTGCTCGTGTGCGCAGATAATGGAGCGCGAGGCCAAGCGCGAGCGCATCCTGGAGGCTCGCTTGCGCGAGATAAGGGTGAAGCAGCGCCAGGCCGAAGAGGGCAGCCCAACGCACTCCGTCACCGAGATAGACGCAACCATAGGCGACAAGGACCTCACCGATGCCGCGCTCGAGTACATGCAGGTCGCCAAGAAGGAGCTCGCTGCGCTCTAACGCACACCCCCGCACCGCGTACCTACACTACGCACCGCAGTTTCCTCGCACCCCGCACCATTCAGATGGTCAATTCTCAATTCAATACAACCCACGCATCCTAACTAATATTATAAATGCGAAAGTGAGTTTCACGCTAAAACGGCTTACCGGATTTAGATGAAATTTGGCACATGGGTATGACCTGGCATGACCTGGAATAGGACATAGGATACCTACCTACCTACTTTTTTATCCCGATATTTCCACGGAATCGAGACTTACGCGGGTGAAACCGCGGGGCGCAGCTAGTATTATATATTTGCAAGTAAAACGTAATCCGTTTCATTACAAAACTAAATGTATTGGAATCAAAGTTGAGAAACCGTTGTGCAACATTTTTATCCGAAATCGAATCCGAATCCAGAATGTGTAGATGACAGCTTCGAAACTTCAAGACATTAGTTAGATGTACAGAATGTGTAGATGACAGCTTCGAAACTTCAAGGCAATGCACAGAATGTGTAGATGACAGCTTCGAAACTTCAAGACATTAGTTAGATGTACAGAATGTGTAGATGACAGCTTCGAAACTTCAAGACAATGTATAGAATGTGTAGATGACAGCTTCGAAACTTCAAGACATAAATTAGATGTACAGAATGTGTAGATGACAGCTTCGAAACTTCAAGACATTAGCTAGATGTACAGAATGTGTAGATGACAGCTTTGAAACTTCAAGACATTAGTTAGATGTACAGAATGTGTAGATGACAGCTTCGAAAAGGGTCTTTTTAACGCCCAATATGTTGCCCAGCTTTTGTTACTCATGAACTAGCTACCGCCCGCGGTTTCACACAAGTGATTTGTCGATAAAAAGTAGCCTATGTCCTTCTCTAATTCAAGGTAAGACGTTTACTATTATTTACTAGGTACCTTTTTAACTTTAATTTAGGTACACTTTTCTTACATTATTATTTGCTTTGTAATGGATGCTCATCCTACTTTTCCCTCGGGAGCATGAACGGTTCACGTACAGGCAAATTGCTAACGCCCCGCGACCTGCTTTTCGCTACTCGTTTTATTTACTTTTATAATAAAATTATTTAGTTGACCAATAGCTGCCGTAGCACTATAACCGCGGATTAGCATCCAACTGAACATTCGTGTAACTTTTACGAATAAACTAAAATATCGTGAAGTCTGTGGTTTTCGTCAATTCACATCCAACAACTCACTACTGGCTACCTCTGAGCCATACGTAGTGTATGGCTCAGAGGTAGCCTGTGCCAAAGAATCATGGCGAGATCCTCCCTATATTAATTTGTACAAAAAAAAACTTAATTTATAGGGTTCATAATATTTTCCAATGTTGAGAATACATTAACAGGAGTAGATTGATATACTTATCATATTTTTAAAACCCCCGCATAATTAAAACATTTCGAAACGAAAATATCAGTTTTTCGTTTCATCTACACTCACGGTCAAAGAATACGGGTCGGTACGAAAAAAAATAATAGAGCTAGCGGCATGAATGAAACTGTATGATGACGAAAATTTACCTGTAAAAACAACACCAAAATGTCGAAAACATTATTAGTTTAAAAAACATAACATCGATAATTTTCACGTTGAAAATAATGGTCGGTACCTCACATACAACACAAAAACGAACTTTTAAAACCAAATTAATACTTCGTATTGCCTCCACGGGCTTTTCTCACAGCTACCCGGCTATTGGGCATGCTGTTTATTAAATATCTTATGCGATTTTGAGCGATATTGGTCCATTCTTCCACTAACGCATGTTTCAGGTCTCGGAAGTGTAGCTGGGGCGGGGTTTCGATTTCTTACACACCTCCTAAGCTCGTCTCAAGCGTGTTCAATTGGATTCAGGTCCGTGCTTCTCGCGGGCTCGTCCATGCGATTGATGTCAACGTCCTGAAAATATTAATTTGAGCTTATCTCGCATGACACCCGTATTAATTAAATATGGGCAATTTCTTCCACATATCTTGCACTAGTTAGCTTCCCATTTTCTATCAGCATTAACTCCGTGCGACACTCTGAAGAGATTCCAGCCCAAACCATAACAGATCCACCGCTGAAAAGCAATTTTTCCTCAAAACAAGCTGGATTGGCATTTTGAGTCGATAGATAGAAAATAAAAGTGAGAAAACAAGCAAAAGTAAAATAAACGGGCATTGAATTTCCTTCCAAATTGGAGGTTATTAAAATTTTAACTTTTTTTAAATTATTAGGTTTTATTTTATACAATACTAAAATTCTCTGTAATATAAAGTTAGTTTCATGCACGTACCATTATTAATTTGCAAGTTACAGGGATATCCGTCATCGACCCGTATTATTTGACCGCGAGTGTAGTTGCCCATTTGGTTTATATAAAAAAAAAACCAATTTACAAATGACTAACGGATCTATCAAACTTGACAGCTGACAGAATGTGCTAAGTGCTGTGAATCGTTGTTTACAGCGGCGATACGAGTTGAAAAAGTACATTGATTATTCATTATTTTAACAATTTCCATAAAACGATGGATGGATTGCGTGAAAGATGATAAGGGTAGAAAAGATGATACTACTGTGATGAAGGCTACGGATAAGGCATCCAAGTGTCCAGACAGGCAACTTATAAACTGGGATAAGAGCGGGAGTATGACACCCGTCACCCAATTCACCCACATCACCAACGGACTGCTCGGGCCGTAGCAGCAGTAGGACACCAACCGTCTACATTGAGGGTGCATTGATTATGTATAGATTATAATTTTCTACCAGTTGAAGACGTCAAATTAATATCAAGCTTGTGTAAATATTGATGAGCGAACCTTAATCTTAGGTTAGGTTCGTCTTAGGGCGAATTCGACCAAACTTTTATCCCTAGTAAAAGTCTTATCCAGCGAGTTTTGACAGATTTTCTATACAAAAACTGTCAGACGTCAATTTTATTCCCCGAATAAAAGATCTGGCTTTGGTTAAATCAGCCCTTAGTGTAATAAGTTAATTATGAAATTATTAATAAAAAAAAATCAACATCTTGATTAATGTCTTTATTCCTCTTCTACAAAAACATGATTTGAGTGCTGAGCTGGTAATAAAATGTAATCTTGATACCTTGCCCATCCCAAATACCAAACAACTGTCATTACACAACAACCGAGCTTCGGCGACCAACTATGCAATTACAGCAATACTCTAGGATGCCACTTCGTCCGGATTAATTATTTCTAGTCAAAATATTAACTTATTAAGTTTTTCTTCCCACATGCCGTGAACGTATTTTGCCACGGACAGACTACATACCGTAGCTACATACAGTCAATAGAGATACGTCTGGCGGGTCTTACACTGACAGCCGCCGTTTCGTTTCGAAATAATGAGCTCCTCGTTTAACTATTTACTTATTTGTGTTGGCTATGCTTTTTAATTTTTGACTGGGTCATGCTTATATAGCCGAGTGACAAGATCAAAACAAAAGTGGTGCCTATTGTCAAAAATAAGACTGGTGACATGGGCCATAAGAATAATGTACAGGCCATTATCTCTTGCCACAATAATGTCAAAGGTGTTTGACAGTCTGCTTAATGCTCAACTTAGCAATCACGTACCTACGTATTCACGATAACCAATTTGGTTTCCGTTCAGGATTATCCACTGACAGCGCTATTTTGAGTGTGAAGCACACTGTGAAATACTACACGGATCGCCACACTCCAGTTTACGCCTGTTTTCTTGATCTGAGCAAGGCTTTTGACTTGGTTTCGTACGACATTCTATGGAGGAAGATGGAAGAGCTAAAGGAGATGTTACATTTTCGGCCATAAAGTGTACGCTCATTAAAAAAATGGAAAAAAAATCCACGAATTGAGTAAAAATATTCTTTCCTGAATATTGATTTCTTTGGCACAAAAAATAATAGTTTATCAAATTATTGCCATATTCTATTGATCATGCGTCGTCTTACTTGCACAATGCTTTCGTCCAGAAGTCATGTTACATTTAAACATAATAAAATCATGTTGACGTTATTTAAATAAATACGAAAGGCATGTATTTCTCTGCTATTAAGATAAGATAATAAGATAACAACTTTTTTGATGAATTATAAAGTGTGATTCATCATAAAAAAAAAGAGGATTGTAGATTTGTAGGTACAACCCGTGCGCATTAACATGGCATCCGGCTCGGAACTCAATACACTCCCCCCACTACCCGCACGGTGCCCCGTCGTCGCCGTGCGGGGAAGCGAGGGGAGCTCCAAATGTCATTAGGCCAGGTGCTATGTTAATGCGCACGGGTTGTACTTCTGGACGAAAAATTCAAACATATTGTTTGTATTGGTATTTGACATCACATCTTTGACAGTTCTAGATTTTAAAATAGAGATGGAGTGTAGCAGATTAAATAAGATAACTGTTATCACTGTTACTGTTACAAAAAAATAACAGATCCAAATATCTGTTATTAAATACTAGCCGGTTATTTTTGTACGGATGATAAATACGTATTTAAATCTCAATTGAATATCTTCTATATCTCTTTTGGTTTAAAGTCCATAATCGTATCTATCTGTTATTAAATAACAGCCTGTTACGGACGATAAATACTGTAACAGCCACGGTAATAGTCTGTGTGGGGATTGTTACGATTTAACAGTAAAAGCCGCGGTAACAGTCTTGAGGATCTGTTATTTTATGTAACAGGTGTGGTTTATTGTTAGGAACAATTGTTGTCTGTTATTTTTTAATATCTGTTATTTCTATCTGTTACGATACATACGCCTAAGCCCAATTTTTTTTAATCTAAACGTCATCTGTCCAACCAGTCATGTCATGGCTGGCTGTCGATGGTCGTTTAACGTCAAACATTTCAGTTTATAATTAGTGCCTAAAAAATATCAGATATAATGAAAACATAAAGCCTTTATTCAGTTCAGGGGTTCGTTTTCCAGGTTTTATAAAGTGTACATGTTATGGCCGGAGTCCCCCTATAAAAATGAAACAAACAATGTTCAAGGTAATGGAATAAAATTGGACCCCGTTGAGTCGACAGTTTTTCTAAGAATAACTATTGACGGTAAATTACAATGGGGCCCTCACATAGAAAAAATGTCAGTAAGGCTTAGATTGGGGCCGCCTATGCCGTTAAAAAAATTAGAAAATGTCCGATATTCATAGTTTAAATACCAGGAATAAACACAATCTTGCTGTACATCGCACTCGTCTCCACAGAGTAGGCAACTCGTTCATGGGTCAATGTATACGCTTTTATAATAAACTCCCCATTGACATTCGAAACTTACCCATTAAACGATTAAAAAGCTGTATTAAAACCAAACTTTGTAAAAAAGTGTACTATAAAATTTTAGATTATTTAGAAGACAAAAAAGCATGGGATTGAGCTTCTCGCTCTGCTAAGCTTTGTGACATTTTGATTAATTTATTATGGAAAATCATCACCATTTTTACACGACTGCCCAAAAAGGAGTGTAATGTTTTCAGGGTTCACGTATGTATGTATGTATGTGATTTTCTTTATTCCACCATAACTTTAGAATGCCTGAACGGATTTGAATGTGTGGGGTATTGTTAGAATCCTTACATTATCCCGAGTGACATAGGCTTTTATTTAATCATGTCAATTTGTATAAAAAATAAATAACTAAAAAATTAAAAAACATGACTGCCCTGCTAACAAACGAACTAAAAATAAAAAGCAAGTTGATAAAATTGTTAAATATTACATACAAAATGACATGATTACTTTGTAAAGTATTGTATTATTTTAATTATTGTGAATGTGAGAACTATATGGATTGTTATTTATGTTTAGATTTTATGTTTTCGTTTTCAGTTAGTTTTAACGATGGTCTGGCAATTTGAGTATTTTCTGCGACCTACCCAAATGTCCTTTCTTTAGTATTGTTCGTCGAGTCGTTGAGCTCCTTAAGTTCTGAGTTGAGCTCCACTATTACTGACTTATGCTTGGACTGACTGGACAGGTCCACTCAAATCGTTGTGGTTCTTTCCTCAAAATACCATTTCAGACGCTTATCTACATGGTCCTCATATGGCTTGACCAAGATTATGTCTGGACATTAAAAGAGACTGCGACCTCTGAGTTTGTTTCGGCTTTTCTTCTCAGAGTAGTCAGATAGAAAACGCCGACCTCATCTAGATTATTTTTAATATTTTTTTAATATGACGTGTAAAAGTGATTCCAATATCCTATTTACAGAATAAACAATTTCATTTCTCCATTCTGTTAGCCCGTGTTATCGTATTTTATTTTATTCGTGCTTTGCTTTCTTTGAATTGCCTGATTTTAAAGACTTGGCTCTTTCTTAGCGGATTCTTCTACTTTGCACATGATTAAGGCACTGGTAGCTTATGAACCTTTAAATCTGATGACTGCTTTTCTGTTTCGGTTATTTGATATTGCACGCGATTAGGATTTCGATTTTCGGATTTAAATACCCGAATGGAAATGCTATTCTGTATTCCTATTTAGCTTTTATTTTATTTGCACAAAATTTGCCTCTTTTAAGTCCTCTGACAGTCTGCAATCATTAACTTCCATTTCTATTTTCAGATTATTGTTACTGTAATGGCTCTCAGCATGAATTGCAACATAGCAATACGCATTGATTTAAATAGTAATATAATTATGTCAATGGCAATACGTG
Source organism: Lithophane ornitopus (assembly GCA_948473465.1). Classification (NCBI taxonomy): domain Eukaryota; kingdom Metazoa; phylum Arthropoda; class Insecta; order Lepidoptera; family Noctuidae; genus Lithophane; species Lithophane ornitopus. Next base: position 120,267 of record OX419617.1, read on the forward strand.
CTAATCAGCCATATGAATATCGCGCATTAAGCATGAGCCCTGAGATAGTCTCACAAATTGGAGAATGGACTGCTCAAGAGTTATGACATGACTATTCTAACTTAGGTACATTATTAGATTTTCTTGATGTTTCCTTTCCTAACATATTAACTACTTTATTTTACAGATGGAGATCGCATTTGCCAAGAATGCATCAACCTTTTACATACTGATAGAATTCAATAGCAGAGACAAGCACAACATTGGTGACCGTCAGCTGGGTCATCAATCAGTTTGTGTGTGTTGTGGCATTTCTATAGCAAGCAGAAAAGGCAAGCGCTCTCGTCCCTTACCTGATGGTCATCCTGAACGGGCTTATATAGGTAGCTCAGTTTCTCGACAATATTTTAATAAAAGAAGACATTGAAAATTAAGAAAATCAATAAATCAATATTGAGAACTAAAAAAATTTTTTTATTTCATAACTGTAACACTTGCTTCCAAAGCATTTACTTAATTCAGTTTTTTTTATATCATTGTCGAAAGACTTCATCCACTTCCGATCTCGATTCTAAGTCAAAAAAACTTTTTACAATAAAAAACACAACCGACTTCAAAAAAAAACACTAAAAAAGTGAAAAATAACTTTTATTTCGGAAGTCGGTGGCAAAAAATGGAAATTGAAAAGCAAAGACACCGACTTCCGAATATAAAGTTACTTTTCACTTTTTTAGTGTTTTTTTGGAAATAGGTTGTTTTTTTTTTGTAAAAAGTTTTTATTTTTCACTTTTTAGTTGTGGTACCTACCCTACACAAATCCAAATACCACTACTTGCTATGTAAATAACAGTGAAGGAGAAGGAGTGAAGGAGTCAAACAGGATATCGTCTAGATAAACTAAGTGGGAAAAATACGTAATATTGAAGCTAACTCAAAAATGACGCAAGCAAAGTTAATAAAATTTATATAGGACCACCTCGGAAACATGACCTACCAAACAAAAAAAGAATCATAAAAATCGATTCATAATTGGCGGAGTAATCGCGTAACAAATATGCAAAAAAAACATACAGACGAATTGAGAACCTCCTCCTTTTTGAAGAAGTCGGTTAAAAAAAGGAATTCTGCTTCGTAATTAAAAAATGTTCTTGATCAGTAGATAGGGAAAGTTGTACGAGATGATCCACTTAAGGGAGAATGCTTGTAGTTTAAACGATAATCAAGTTAATGCAGATGTAAAAACGTTTATTCACATTAAATTTATCTGTCTACCCGTTGTCATACTCAAAATGCATTTTTTTTTAGATCTAATAATATTTTAAACACTACCAAAGTATCGTATAGTAGTATATAGTAGGTCTACGGTAGGGGCAAGATGATCATAGGGATCATGTTGCTTGAATTTGCTAGGTTTTGGCAGAATTAAATAAAAAAGAACATAACAGAGTTTGCTATATATTCAATTATGAAATAAAATATCGTACAGACTTTAATTAAGTAGAATGAGCCAGTCTTATTAATTAAGTAATATTCAATTTCAATATCACTAATAGGTAACATATGAGATCAATCGTTATGTAAAGGTTTAATCTGCAAACTGTTTACTTGCTGTTCTATAGCACGCCATTTTTACAGAATCCAGCGCTTTGATCATGGAGTCTTCCGACCACTCACCACGATTCGTTTTTCTGTTATAATGACAAGGCATAGTTTAAAACAAGATACAATACTTTTTGTTATTAATTGAAATCGATAAAATTAATTAATACAAGTCTATTACTACATTGTCCATAGTGCAGGCTATTAATTATGTCATATTTTTTAGAAAAAATAAATAAATTAAAACATAACCTATTAACATATACAATGGTTAAAAATGGTGTTTGTACACCAGTAACATAATCATCTCGCCCCACCACCAACTTTTTTATTTAATGTTCGTTAACATAACCTATATCTTATCAACTGTTACCACGCCACAAAAAAAACAAAATAGAGCAATAAACAAAGCTACTAATATAACAGCCTTTACAATAGACTACCTAGATCACATTTGACATAAACTCAAAGTCAACCTTACCTTAGATAAAAGTCACGCAATTTTTGTTTTTCTTCACTAAAAATTTGCTTGTTACCCACGACGCTATTACGATTGACGGTGGCTCGGGAATATCGGGGACTACGTTTTACCATTGAAAACAACTAGATGCCGCTAATAGTTTCGTTGCAATAAAGTAGGATCATCTCACCTCAACGGATCATCTTGTACACATTTCCCCTACTATTATCATTTATTAATCTGTTAAGCAATCCCTGTGGACTATGCTGAAATATGCACTTCGTGCATAAAGATTCAATATTCAATATTCATTTATTCATCAAATATAACCTAACAGTTTACTGAATCGCTTATATCCTCAGACGAAGTAAAAAATCGTAAAAAACTTGTATCTATAAAAATATAAAAGACACGTTTCGTTTTTGTATGGGACTCCGGCTATAACATATACACTTTATAAAACCTGGAAAACGAACCCCTGAATACAATAAAGGCATTTTTTTTTCATATTGTCTGATATTTTTAGGCACTAATTATAAACTGAAAATGTTTGACAGCCATGACAGATTGGTTGGACAGATGACGTTTACATTTTTTAACAAAAAAAAAAAACTGACTTCCAAGAAATAAACACTCAAAACTGAAAAATAACTTTAATTTCGGAAGTCGGTGTCTTTGCTTTTCAATTTTCGTGTTTTGCCACCGACTACCGAAATTAAAAAAATACAATAGACGTAGATATATTTAGTAACCAATTCCGCTTGACCATTCTTCAAGAGTCCTAAAAAACCCTGTAAGAAATCGACACGTGTTTCACCTCTCAACGAGGCATCCTCAGGATGACGATTGACCAATTGCAAACCAGAACGCGACGTGTTACCACACCGAGCGCTGGACGCAAAGTCTATAAAGTATCTTTGCGTCCAGCGCTCGGTGTGGTAACACGTCGCGTTCTGGTTTGCAATTGGTCAATCGTCATCCTGAGGATGCCTCGTTGAGAGGTGAAACACGTGTCGATTTCTTACAGGGTTTTTTAGGACTCTTGAAGAATGGTCAAGCGGAATTGGTTACTAAATATATCTACGTCTATTGTATTTTATAATGGATTTCCGCAAAGTCACGCCTGAATCAATTAACTTTCCGAAATTAAAGTTATTTTTCAGTTTTGAGTGTTTATTTTTTGGAAGTCGGTTTTTTTTTTGTAAAATGTTTTTATTTTTCACTTTCTAGTAGTGGTACCTACCCCACACAAATCCGAACTGTTGACCTGCTATGTAAATAACAGTGCAGGAGTCAAACAGGATATCGTCTAGATAAACTAAGTGGGAAAAATACGTAATATTCGAGCTAACTCAAAAATTACGCAAGAAAAGTTAATAAAATTTATATGGGACCACCTCGAAAGCTTGACCTACCAAACAAAAAAAGAATCATCAAAATCGATTCATAATTGGCGGAGTAAGTAGAAATAACAGATAACAATTGTTCCTAACAATAAACCATACCTGTTACATAAAATAACAGATCCTCAAGACTTTAACCGCGGCCTTTACTGTTAATAAATTTTAACTATCCCCACACGGACTGTTACCGTGGCTGTTACTTACGTATTTATTGTCCGTAACAGTCTGTTATTTAATAACAGATACGATTATCGACTTTAAACTAAAAGAGATATAGAAGATATTCAATTGAGATTTAAATACGTATTTATCGTCCGTACAAAAATAACAGGCTGTTATTTAATAGCAGATATTTGGATCTGTTATTTTTTTGTAACAGTAACAGTGATAACAGTTATCGTGTTTAACCAGATAAAACCCATCTCTATTTTTAAATCTAGAACTGTCAAAGATGTGATGTCAAATACCAAAGACATTTTGTTTGAATTTTTCGTCCAGAATTACATACAAATCTACAATCCTCGTTTAAAAAAAAATGATGAATCACACTTTATAATTACTGTATATATACTGTCTTTATAGTACTGGCGGGAGACTGGACGAGTAAATAGATAGGTTAGCGTTATATATTTATCAAATTGTTTATAAGTACCTCGCTTTATTCCGACAAGAAAATAAAACAATAGTTAAATGTAACTACATTTTTATTATTACACGACAGCAAAAAGGAGTGTAATGTTTTCAGGATTCATGTACCTATGTATGTATGTATGGGGTATCTTTAGAATCCTTACATTATCCCGAGTAACATAGGCCATGTTTAAAAAAAAAAAAATATGACGGCAGTATGGCTCCATTTTCAAATGTGAAAAATAAAAAAAATCTTCAATTATTTACAATATGGGTATCCAGTTGAAGGCCTTGATGAGCACATTCCAAAAGTATATAATTTATTGGCATAAATTTTACATAGGTAGGGTGTACATGTAATTAAAGAAATAAAAAACATTTCATCTTTGGCTGCAAACGATAATCAGACTTAAGTAACACTGCAAATGTCTAATTGAGTGAATGGTTTGGTAGATGATTGAGATATTATTAGAATTCATTCATAATCACACAGTACCAAAATTTAGGCAATTAATTTAAAAAAAATGTTAACACAACCCCAACTATTCCATAGCGGTAAACAAAAATGTACCTAAACTACAAAAAAATAATACACACTAGTCACTAAAATGTATAAAATCAAAATAATTAATTAAAAATTAAAAAACACGACTGCCCTGCAAAAAAACGAACTAAAAAGTAAAAAACAAGTTGATAAAATTGTCATTGCAGTCGGGGGACCGTTCTGTGGAACACTTTTTAATCTAAGAGGTCCCCGGACTGCAATGACAATTTTATCAACTTGTTTTTTACTTTTTATTAAGGTAGCTATCTTATTTTCTTATCTTAATAGCAGAGAAATACATGCCTTTGTATTTATTTAAATAACGTCTACGTGATTTTTTAATGTTTAAATGTAACATGACTTCTGGACGAAAGCATTGTGCAAGTAAGACGACGCCATGATCCATACATTATGGCAATAATTTGATAAACTAAAATTTTTGTGCCAAAGAAATCAGGGGAATATTCAGGAAAGAATATTTTTGTCAATTCGTGGAATTTTTTCCTTTTTTTTCATTAGCGTACACTTTATGGCCGAAAATGTAACATCTCCTTTAATGATCTTAGTCTTTTTTTAATTCAAAAGAAGATTATTTACATTAAACCAATGCACAACTTTAGTGAGTGCATCGTTAACTTGTTCAAAGTTGACTAACTGACGTATAATTTTAAAAATAAGGGAAGTGTCATCTGCAATTAATATTTTTGCCTCGAAAAACGGACATCCCCTTTTTATTAACAGGTTATTTTAAAAGTAAGAGTAAAATACCGATGTGCCAATTTTACACCAAACACGAGTAAAAAATTATTTTATAAATTTTTGATGTTTTCTAAATTAATTAATTACAAAAAAAATACGCATTATTTTACCTTTTTCTTTATTATTTGTAATAAAACCATATTCAATATATTGGAAAAAAAATACAAAAGAGTACTAACTAGTACACATGTAAAGAAATATGCTTTTTTTGTGTTTTATGATTTCGATTTTTCATGGTTGTATCTTTGCTTAGTTGGATTCTATATTTCTTGTAAATCATCTTTAGACCACAACCAATCACTAAAAAAAAAACCAAATCCAAATCTCGCGTTATCTAGGAGTTATTCACTTCTAAAGTTTTTTCTGATAATTTTGATTTTAGGGTCATCACTTCATAAAAATTAATATTTTTTGTTAATTTGTAGGTTTAATCCTAACGAGGGCGGCCCCTTCCCCGTACCACAAATTGCCCTTCATTGGATAAACGAAAAATTCGTTTATTGTACGTCATCGTATTTAACGTCGTATGATATTAGTAAACTTACAAATATCCAAATAAATATCTAAACTGCTAAAATTGTACATTTACAAAACTAGTAGGATTACTAGCATTATAAGTCCGTATTCATTTTGATTTTATTTACTTTTTAACTATTTATAAAATAATATGAAAATAGTTGGATTTATCATTAATAATGTGAAAATCAATGAAATTGTAACTTCTTTCAGATACCTATGTTATTATGTCCTTTATTTATTTTTAGACATATTATTTTACATTTTTAAATATTTCTTAAAAATAAATATATAAAAAAACATTTAATAGTATATAAAAGAGTAGCCCACCGGTATCGGGAATTAAAATTTTTACAAAAAAAAACATTAAAAAAAAAAACGTCTTGTGCCAACCCTAGCGCCTACATTTCAGAATCCTGTAAATTCTAGATAACATAAGATTTGGATATGATATTTTAAATCGATACTTCTTAGTGCCAAAGCAACAGCTTGTATCGATATTGAATCCAAATGGCATGAAATAAGCATATAAAAAAATAAAATCGAAAATATGTAAAATTCCTTGTAACTCATACATGTTTAACGATAAAAGTTTAGCGTTTGCTTGATAATTTACTTAATATAAAGCATCAAGTACTTGCAATCAAAGATATAACAAAAACGGATTGGATCTGAATCTATTGCGATTTCTATGGTTTTTATGGAAACCATAGAAAAAAAATTGAAAAATTTGTATCTCCCGATTGGGACAAAATTGTCAAACGGGTATTTTACTCTTACTTTTAAAATAAGCTGTTCTATCGGATAAGTTAATAAAAGGGGGAAGTCCGTTTTTCGAGGCAAAAATAATACTGTGCCGCGCCACCATGGTTCTTGTTAACTACTAGGCGCACCCGAATATAGTAAACACTAAATAAATGTACGCAATACGTACTCCTCCGTACGCTATAGAGAGATTCGGAAAGGAGAATGCCAGGGTCTCCCACAAGATGAACAATATATATTTATATATTCACGGATGACATATCTTTATTAGTCTCATGTAAAAACAACACAAACATAGAAGAAAAACTCAGTTCCACACTCACAAAAACATGTAACTGGATGACCTCACATAATTTAGAAATTAATTATACTAACACTAAATTAATGACTTTCCACCCATATCAAAAAGCTCCTCTTCACTTAAATTTTACCTTCAACGGCTCAAAATTGGAAACTGTTGATGAATTTACACTACTTGGACTTACATTAGATAAACATATTAACTGGAAAACACAAATACAAAACACCCGTTCAAAAATTTCAACCTCCCTCACCACCTATTATGCGTATGCCAATGCATGGCTTAGCTATGGCATAACTCTCTGGGGAAATAGTACAGATGCACTGACACTAAATTTTACCCTACAAAAGAAATTACTTAGAATCTTGGTAAAGATTGATCAAACTGACAGCTGCAAACCCTATTTTCTAAAATATAATATTCTAATCCTCCCCTGTATCTACATTCTAGAAATATGTAAATTTGTCCGTAAGCATCAAGATTTCTACACAAAACGCGAAGACATCCAATCACAGTATACACTTGGGCACCGATCTAGACTAAACATACCAACATCCAAAATAAAAATGCATTCTACAAGTCCCTACGTAATGTCTATAAAAATATATAACAAACTACCTGACATATTAAAAAAAGAAGAAAAGTTGAATATATTTATTAATAAACTTAAAAAATTACTGATAAACAAATGCTATTACTCCTTAGATGAATATTTAAATGATACACAAAATATGAAAAAATAATAATAATTATATATTAATGATACGGATTTTTTTAATATATAAATATATAACAAAAATCATAATTAAATAAATTAGCAATTATAATAAATTAAACAATATAGCAATAATAATTATTCGAAGATAAACAATTTATATAAATTAATAAACAGAATTATAATAGATATGTACATACATATCGAAATAATCTAAAATATTTAAGTACACTTTTACAGATAAAACAATACATAAACAATAGATAAACGAAATGATAGATCCTATTTGCGATCTCCTGACTTTGAATAAATGTAAGTTAAAACTTGCATGCCTTAAACAGGGCTCCTCTCTCCTACCCTTTTGCTGTGCCCTACAGGGTCCATAATGATCTAAATATAGAGTTACCACCTAAGTACACATTATGGTAAAGCAATAAAGATATTGAGTATTGAGTATTGAGTATATTTCATAAAAAAGGCAAATAAATATAGAATTTGATAGTATAAGTAGTTTTCTATCTGAAGCACACCAAAAAAAATTAATATCGTTTTTTAAAGTTGACCAGTTGATACTTATGATTTGAACGTTATCGTGATATAAACTATTAAATGATTTATTAAATGATTAGTTAAAATAATGACTTTTAGCACATTATGCTCAGTTTCAACAGCCAAGGTAGTCGTAAATGGTAAAAAAATCGAAGTCCAGAAACACAGTAATAAACAACACAAAACTCACAAAAATACGAAAATACTTTGTTGCTCGTGTTATCACGCGGGAGAAATCAAACTTTTTGACATCGACAGATGCCAGATAGAGTTTTTTTATTAATGACCATAGATATGTCTTTCAGACGTATCCATAAATGTTTGTAACTTAGGTGTAAAAAATAAAAATAGGTTACAAAGATGCCACATGTTCACATCACATCAATATTTTGCATTATCAACTTACCCTTTCGGGTTGCGTGATACATCTCAGCGAGTTATCGTTTAAACATACTAACTATTACAATTATTAACTAACATAAAACATACATATATGATTACAAAATATTTTTTTTTTTCTACCATAATACAGATATATTTATACAAGACACTAAAAATTATTCTTATTTTTTAATAATTCCTGAACAATGCGGGGAACACTTTGTTGACGTTCACTTTCGATGTCATTGTCATTTATTTCATTCAATTTAGTAACTAAAATTAACCGTTGAATTAATATTCAACGGTTCATATTATATTATTAGATAATATTATCATAAATTGTTCAAGTTTTAATAAACTTGAACAATTTATGATAATATGATCTAAATCAGCATCTTCTGCTCCACAATAATGACATCTGCTATTGTTAAATATACGAATCCTATTCAGGTGAGCTGGAGTTAGGCAATGTCCCAATCTCATGCGTGTTATAATAGTTATAGATTTTCTTGTGATGTATTTGTTGAAGTCTTGATACCAAGGTTTATTCTGTATTCTATTTTGTATTGCAGCATACCATTCGCCTTTCGATTGTAGTGTTATGTCCCAATAATCTTTCCATAACTGTATATTACATTGTTTAAACAGGCTGTAGTAATCGGTGAAGGGCACCTTCAGCAAGTCGGATCGATCTTCATCATGATCTGAACGGGCCGCAGTGTCAGCTACTTCATTACTACGAATGCCACTGTGCGAAGGTACCCATACTAATTCTACTTGAATAAACTTATCTAATAGTTTTTGGATTCTATGTCTAACATTATAAATAATATAATTTAATTTAAATGAAATATTTACATTATGTAGCACAGATAAAACGCTTTTAGAGTCTGTAACGATTAAAATATTATGTACATTATTTACAAGACTATTTACATGTTGCAGTGCACAAACAATTGCATTGCATTCTGCAGTGAAAATGCTACTCACCCTGTTTAATTTAATACATTTAGTGAAGTCTAACTGTGGATCATAGAAAGCTGCATTTACATTATGATCTGTTTTAGATCCATCTGTGTATATAACATAATGTTCTGGTCTATTGTCTTTAAACTGTAAAAAATCAAATTTATTGTGCACCGCGTCTAAATATATTGCAAAGCTGTTAATAATACTATTATAAGAATTTTGTATAAAGGCCAAATATCATTTTTAACAATATCTTTTGAATTATTATTTACATGTTCAAATATTGCTGGCATTTCAGGTAGAGTTCCATCAACCAAAGAAGAAGCAGAGATGGCATTGGAAGCAATTAACTGTGAGATTTCAGGATGTATTGTTAGTTTCTTAAGTAAAGGATTATCATTTGATGCCAAGACTTTTAATAAAAATCTCTCAGTCAACAATAACCTTCGTAATGTCAAGGGAGGTATACATGTCTTAATTTCTAATGAATTAATAGGTGTGGAGCGCATAGCACCACAAATAAGTCTCAATCCCATATTTTGAATTACATCTTATTTTCGTAATAAGGTGCTGTTGGCATTCATATAAGCTAAACTGCTGTAATCAAATTGGCTTCTCACTATACTTTTGTACAGCATACTCATAACTTTGGGGTCAGATCCCCAAAAACTTCCTGTTAAATGTCTCAATAGATTAATACCATTCAGCGCTTTGTTACTTATGTTTTTAATATGTTCATCAAACTTTAATTTATCATCAATAATGACGCCAAGGAATTTATGTTGCTTAACTACAGGAATTTCTACATTGTTGTATGAAATTTTAACATTGCTATGAGTATTTACATTTTTACTGATAATTAAAACTGAACTCTTTTCAGGACTCATTTCTAATTTAAGTTTACTATGATAATAATTGTATAATTGAGACATAGTCTTATTGATATTAGCCATTGCTATATCTATGTTTTAATTTATGCTGTACAAAAGCAAGTCATCTGCAAATTGCAGGATTTTACATTAGGTACATCTATATATTTTAATATTTCAGACGTATACAAGTTATAAAGTAAAGGAGACAAAGTTGCCCCTTGCATTGTGCCTTTGTTGACAGTCCTAGGTCCATGCAATTTATTATTATATTTAACAAATACAGTTCTATTGTTTAAAAAAGAATAAAGCCATTTTAGGATATGACTAGGTATACCAATATCGTGAGATACTTGAATGAGTTCTTCTTTATTTACATTGTCAAAAGCACCTTTTACATCTAAAAGCACGCAGATTGCATTAGAGTGACTTAATTTAACCTGTCTTATATCTGATAATAAAGATACAAGGCTTTCAGAGCAACTTTTAACTTTTCGAAAGCCAAACTGAATAGAAGGAATTAAGCTTTGTGATTCAACAAAATAATCTAATCTTAACTTCAACACATTTTCAAATAAACCTGTAAACAATGCTTCTTTATATAGACCTATTTCCTTATCATCTTGTTTGGGTAAAAAACAAGATGATAAGGAAATAGGTCTATATAAAGAAGCATTGTTTACAGGTTTATTAGGTTTTAAAATTGGAATGCCACACTGTGTTTTCCAAGACTCAGGTATTACTAATTCATCCCATAGTTTATTATAAATACAAAGTAATGTTGTTTTTGCATTTAAATGTAATTTTTTGATTAACATGTAAGGTATGTCATCCAGTCCAGGTGTAGTATCTTTCCTACTGTGTAAAGATGTTTTCAACTCCTCTATAGTGAAATTGTTCTTGAGAAATACATTAACTTCATTTTCCGTAGCGTTTTTGAACAAATACTCAAGCCTATTGTCATCTATTTCAGTAGAATCTGATAAGTTATCTAAAAAACTTGGAACCCACTCATCATTGATATTTTTGTTTAAATTAGTTCCAATTAAAAAAAAAAAAAAAAAAAATATCCCCATATCCTAGAAACTGGAGTTAACCTATTGAAGCTACTACATACATTTTTCCAAGAAGAAGAATTTTCTTTCTTCAGAATTCTTTTCTTTTTTGCGTCTAGTTTTTTATACCTTATCCAATTTTCAATGTTGGGTTGAGAAAAATAATACTTTAATGCATCTTTTGATTTTTCGACAGCATCACTACATTGTGTATTCCACTATGGTACTGGTTTTTTTAATAGCTGTGTTTGCACTTAATTTTCGTTTTGGAATTGTTTTATTTCTTAAATCATTTAATGTTTCTAAAAATGATTATAAGCATTGATAGGGGAATCATTTGTTAAGTCCAAGTGGGAAAAACAATTTCTGATAGACTATAATATTCGTCCCAATCTGCATTACTTTAAATATATTTTTCTTGATCCACAGGAGATAACGTGTCATACATAGATGGTTGAATGTTGATCTCAAGTAAGGTTGGAAGATGATAGCTACCCATGGGATCGTCATGAACATACCAGTTACATAAATGAGCTATTGAAGAGCTAACAAGGGCAAGATCTATCGCTGCAGCTTGTCTATTAGGATAAGGAACAGTTGTTGGTGATCCATCATTCAAAATACATAAGTCAAATGCATCAATTATATTATATAAACATCTACCTCTATTATTATCACTATGACATCCAAAGGCTATCTTATGAGCGTTAAAATCACCCATAACTATACAAGGTTTTGGTATGTTATTGATTAAGTCCTTTAACTTTGCTGAGTCAAACCTGATACTTGGAGGGCTGTATATTACAAAGTACAAAGTATTGCCATTGCTCCAAATTGTGTTTCTATAGTATACATAAGTTTTGAATAGATTCTGAGAAGTGTGTATTAACTATTTTGTACTTTAAACGATGGTTCACCAAAATGGCTACTCCATTATGAGAATTTATGGATTTTTTGTGAATTAAATTATATGTGGGAAAGTGTGGGATTATAGAATTAGATTTTAGCCAAGTCTCATTAAGAAAGATATCTATATTTTTTTCCATTAATAGATTTTGTAATAGGCTCTTTTTACTCTGTAAACTCTGTATATTATACTGTAAAATATTTAGATAATTATCCATTAAATTAAATTTGATAAAAATATAATTATCTTTTATTTTCTTATGTGGGAGTGGTCCATCAGAGTCACTCTTGTTTCCTAATGCAACCAACGATTTAACAATTGCGTTAATTATAATATCATTATCTCTGATCTCTTCGATATCGCATTCTTTGTAGGAGTGACGACCAGCACAAGAAGAGCAGTGTTCCTCGCCTCTGCAAGTCTTAGCAGAATGATTAAATTTAAGACACTTATAACGCTGCAATAATGGTGGTATGTATGCTTTCACCTCGTATCTAAATAGTTTTATATAAGCATATTGCGGTGTAAAGATGTTGATGCAAAGGTGATAGTTTTATATAAGCATATTGCGGTGTAAAGATGTTGATGCAAAGGTGATAGTTTTATATAAGCATATTGCGGTGTAAAGATGTTGATGCAAAGGTGACAACAACTGTATTGAGAGGCACAAAATTTCCCTCTACTTTACGCATGAATCTTTTAATTGAAATCACTTCAGAGTCGCACACAATATTTTTATATATTTCCTCATTGGAGAGTTCTTTGGGCACAAACCTCAGTACACCAATCCTTTCTGTTAAGTACGATGGTATAAAGGCTTTAAAATAGTTAATTGATTCAGGCGTGACTTTGCGGAAATCCATTCTAAAATACAATAGACGTAGATATATTTAGTAACCAATTCCGCACATTTATTGCGTACATTTATTTAGTGTATACCATGTCCAGGTGCGCCTAATAACTCTTTGTGGTGCGGCCAGGGAGCATACTGCATGGCCGCGCCAAATTCGCAAGGCTATCATTTCTAAAGTAATTAAATTTCCGAATCTCTCTATAGCGTACGGAGGAGTACGTATCGCGTATATTTATTTAGTGTTTACTATATTCGGGTGCGCCTAGTAGTTAACAAGAACCATGGTGGCGCGGCCAGGGAGTATACTCCCCAGCCGCGCCACATAAACTTCATTATATTTCATTATTCGTTGAGGTACAATTATTTTCATTACACGTTCCGTATAGTACATTTAACGTACAAATTATCTAGAAACATGTCTTTTTAATTTTCCACTGTGGCGCGGCCAGGGAGTATCACACGATTTAGCATACACTGTAAGCGTTATAACCAGAACTTTAGAGAAACCTACCAAAGAAGACATTCAAAAGTTAAAACGTCTCATAAGATACGTTAAAAGAACTCTTGACTTAGGCATAGTTTTTAAGAAGAGGTACAAAACTGGGATCCTTGACTGCTATAGTGATTCTGATCACGGTGGAGACCAAACAACCGGCGGACGATCAACGTCAGGTATATATTATATTATGTTTTCGGGAGGACCAATATCATGGACAAGTAGGAGACAAACTTGTGTGGCAATCTCGAGTACTGAAGTCGAACTGGTTGCTGTTGCTGCCGGTGAAGCTGCCCGAGAGAAATGTCTAGATCATAGGCGAAATATCTAACTTGAAGGAGATACCCAAGTTGAAGGTTGATAATGATGTAGCCATAAATATCTCACATAACCCAGAGCTCCACAGAAGAATCCAGCATATTGCAACTAGACATTTTTACGGAGAACTCGTTGTGGCGAAATATATGGTGTAATTGATACAATTCGTGGCCTAATAATGCTTTTGGTCAGCAAGTCCGCTAGTTGGCATTCGCGGAAGACAGATCGGTATGACAGCGTAAGGGTTGCCAAAAAGGGAGGATGTTAATGGTAGAATGAAACCTTTAAAGTTCCTATCTCTGCAGCTGCTCCCTGCTCCCGACACGGATGGACCTCAATTTTTTTATAATTTTATGTTTTATATAATTATCTTTTTATTTTAAGAAATATTTGAAAATGTAATTAAGTACTTGAAAGAATATATAATATGTATATGAAAGAAAATTAATAAAACGCCATATCCTATTTACACATACACACATTTAATGAAAATAATAATATTATTATTAATTATGTCATTTTTTTCTCAAAAATTACAAAACTAAAAACGAACGATTACAAACTTAACGGTTTAAATTAAATATATCAAAATACAAGGGTCCTAAGTCTTTAAAAATATTTATAATCAACGCAAATAGGTAGAGCAACGCGCGCGCTCGCGTTAATTGCAACGAAACGTAAACTACAAAGGTACATTTGTTTAAAAATTTAATCCTTATAAAATGAAAAGCAACTAAAAATATGATGATGTTTGTCCGCCTTCGTTCAGAAGTTCGTGAGCTCCTTCTTGACGACAGCGTTGTATTCGACGGTGGCGGCATCCAGGTCGGCGTCGCCTAACACACCCTCCGCCGACGCCAGAGACGCAGCCGGGCTGGCCTCCTCCGCCTGGCGCTGCTTCAGCTTGATCTCTCGAAGGCGCGCCTCCAGGATGCGCTCGCGCTTGGCCTCGCGGTCCAGCATTTGCGTCAGCAGCACCTTGTCGTTCTTGTCGACAGTTGTGAGGCTGGGCGACAGCTCCAGCAGGTATACGCAGCCCCTGCGACTGCCGCACGTCAGCAGCGCGCCCTGCAAGCACGTCATGTCGTCACACGTCTGCCGGCACAAATAACCGACATGCCTATACAGCTGTACATATATGCATGTCGGTTGGGTCGGTTGTATAAGTAATCGTTTATACGACTATTAACTGACCACAAAGTTATAATATTATATATGCATATATTATTATTTTCGGTTCTTTACGGTTCTTCTCATTTAAGAGAGTTTAAGAAACCTTACACACGGGTCGGGACCAAGTATGTAAGGCGAAATTTAAATAGAAAAGGTGGATGACAATGTCATTGAAGAAGTCAGAAACTTACGGGTGATGCTTTAGGGGTATGATGAACAGGGTGTAATGTTCACTCATACTCCATAGAAAAGGGAGGATCCTCCAACCAGACGGGTGTTGTGTCTGGCGGGCAACTGCCCAACGATTGATATTGGGTTCTTGTATATATGTCCACTGCACGGTAAACTTTCATTGCGCGATGCAGGATTTATGTGACGTCTGTCTGACGTCAGGTCTTTGATGCGTAGTTCGCATGTGGCGATGTAGATACCGCCACAATGCGACAGATGTTAAGGATGGTGGCTTTTTGTAGCATGTAAAGTGTGTGAGTAGGCATCTGTAGGGTGTCTAGGCTTTTTGTGGGAGATTTTGGTATTACACCAGTAGATGAAAGAACAATGGGGACAATATGGACGGTTTGTGCGTTCCATTGGGTTTTAATTTCTATTGCGAGATCTTGATACTTACTGAGCTTTTCGGATATGGTGGTTTGAATATTGTGCGAGTTAGGTATTGCTATATCTATTAGATAAACTGTTTTATTGGTTTTATCGTGAACGGTAATGTCAGGTCTATTGTAATGAATAGTTTTATCTGTTATCCCAGTTGTGTTTATCTGTTCGATCCCAGCAAATTTTCTGATCCTTACTTTCTAATATTATTTCTGGTTTATATTTATAATATGGTATCATTTCGTTAACGAGTTTATATTTATATGCTAACTGTTGGTGTTTAATTGCAGGGACTTGATCATGGCGGTGTTTATAATTGGTTTGTGCAAGTGATTTACAAGCTCCTGTTATATGGTGCATGGTTTCAGGGTCGGTATTACAATATCTGCACAAGTCAGTTGGCTGATTTTGATCCTTTATGATATACTTTCTGTAATTACGTGTGGCTACTATTTGATCCTGTATAGCCAGCATAAACCCCTTGGTCTCGGGAAACAATTCACCTCGTTTGAGCCATTCGTTCGACTTAGCTTTGTCGACGTGTGGCTGGCTCAGGTAGGCTCGGTGTCTTCCGTGTAGGGCTTTAGCAGACCATGCTGCAATTTTTTGTTGTGTACTTACAATGTGATCATTTATTTGCGTGTTCCTGTTTTGTAGGTTTAGTGGTGTAAGTTTTTTATCTGTTTCCGTTGCCTTTTTGTGTTCTGATTTGTTATGGAAGTACTCCCTGAGTGAAAGTATCTGTTTGTTGTGTAAATTGTGTATGTCTATTAATCCTCTTCCTCCTTCTTTGCGTGGCAGTGTAAGTCGTTGTATGCGTAATTTTGGATGGTGTTTTCTGTGTTTGGTTAGTAGTGTATTAACAGTGTGTTGTAGTTTTTTGATATCGGTCTTTGACCATCGTATAATTCCGAAAGAGTATGTGAGAATAGGTATTGCAAATGTGTTGATGGCTTTAATTGTGTTTCTAGAGTTAAGGTTGCTTTTTAAGATAAGTGTTAGCGACGCATTACATTAATATTTTATTTAAAAATAATAAATTGTGAAAGGGAGTGCGCGGGGTCAGAGCGGGGAAAGGGGCGGGTCCCGAACTCCCGAACCGCCATTTTTGATGCGGACGGACAATGCCATAACTAACGTCAAGGACAACGCGCGCTTCCTGCTTAAAAATTTTGTGATTCCGTGCTACAGTTTTTTAATAAAAACCCTTTGCTGAACTCGCTTTGTTTTACCAACGATCCACACCCATAACAGTGGTCTTCGAGCCAGATTGCGAATGTTTAATACTCCGCCGCCGAGTAGAACCATGTTCAACACGCGCAGTACCACTAGCAAACTGAGAGAAAAGGGGGAGTTGGAGGCAAAGTCACAATCGGTAACCGGAGCACATAAAATACCACCGCCTACACCAGTGAAAAAGAAAGATGATGAACTTAAAGTAAAAACTTCTTGTGCTGCGAGTGTGAAATCGGAACGAACCGGTAAGCAAAATCGGCCTTCACATACATCACGTCAGTCGGTCAAGTCCAAGAAACCGTAATCATCACAATCGATACAAGCACAGAAAAAGAGACTGGAACTAGCTAACTAACAGCCCAGGCGAAGACGCGTATTGAAATGGAACTCATCGATAGAAAATTAGCGGCGGACCTAGCAGAACTCGAAGAAGAATACAGTCCACCATCAGAAACATCGGATCAAAATAACGGCGCGGGTGATATTGAAAAGTGGTTGAAGCATAGTCCACAGGAACTACAGCAGCTTGACAGTGATAAACACAAGTCACGGTAGTACCCGGCCGACACAGGAGGAGCAACTCAACAGCTTGCGAGCGCAATCCAAGAACTCGTCACGTCCTCCGCCATCCAGCAAAATACCAAACTAATAATTCTGTTACCTCTGGAAATGAGGCTGGGTAGACCCGATGAACCCTGTGCCACCCGGACTCCCCTGGGTTGGTGCCTGCATGGAAGGGTGCTTAATGTTTACTTACCTGATTCTGCTATACGTCACTCCTCATTGTTTGTCACTAGTGACGTCACAGAAACTGAATGTATACTTCAAGAGATCCAGGAGGAGGTACGAAGGTCGTTCTCAATCGAGTCCATGGGGGTATCTGGCAAGCCAAGACAGAACTCTGAAGACGAACGTCTTTAGAACGAACTTCTGTTCTCATCAAGGCTCAATGGTATGTTGACTTACCTTGGCGAGACGAGAAATTGTGATGCCGGACTCGTACCCGACGGACGGCTCTGTGAAAACTGAAAGGAGTAGAACTCAAACTAAATAGAAGCACTGAATATGCGAAAAGATACGAAGAACGCATACGACATCTATTTGACAACGACTACGCAAAAAGATGTAACAACGTAAATGTTACACCGCCGAGAACTTGGTACTTGCCTCACTTTGGGGTCGATAACCCTAACAAAAAGAAACTGCGTTTAGTGTTTGACGCAGCAGCTAAAACAAATGGGTTATCACTTAACGATTACTTATTAAAAGGCCCTGACCTACTTATGTATTCGTTCGTTATTCGGCATTATGTCGCGATTTAGAGAAAATCGAGTAGCCGTATCTGGAGATATTAAAGATATCGCTCACTGAATGCAAAAGGGCCACAAATCAAAAAATTCGGAAAATGTTTTTATTGCAAAAATGAGGTCTAAATCGAGTAAAATTTTTAGTTTAAAGAAGACACCCATCATTTTCGCATCACTTTTCTCAAACCGGCTGACCGCCTTTTTTGCATTGGAGCATTTTGATAGCGAACTTCTGTGCAAGGCAGCCATTTTCTGAGTTGCGACCCGAAACTCGACGTCAGTTGCGTGCAAAAAGGCCACAACCCAAAATAAAACTGCAGTCCGTGTTAATAATTCTCTGCAAAAGTGACATATTTTGGAAAACGTCCGTTTTGCATTCAAACATCAAGTAAGTATAATCATATTTTGTAATACAACAGGGCCTTTACTTGAAATGCGTCTGCATTGCATTCAAACAACGTGTAAGTTTAATTATATCTTATAATACAATAGTGCCTTATTTGAAATGTGTTCGTTTTGCATGGAATTATGCATGGATTGATTTTAATTTTTTGAAGGCTGGGACAAATGTATGGAAATAATTTATGATTATGTTAATATAATATAATCAAACATATAATATAATGTTATGAATATTTATTTTTGTGTTATAAATATTTATTTAAGTTCACTTAATCAATTACTTTTGTTTTTGTTTAAAGACTCCAGGACCACACCTCGAAACCTATTCTTCTACAGCCTGAGACATGGAGACATTATCTCTCCTAAACTGTTCACCGCTGCACTGGAGGAGGTTCTGAACTGGAAAGGCCTAGGCATAAACATCAATGGCGCGTACATCACTAACCTTCAGCTTGCCCACCACATAGTTGTCATGGCTGCAGGAGGACCTCAGTACAATGCTCGATGACCTAAGTAGAGCTTCCAAAAGAGTGGGTCTTAAAATGAACATGGACAAGACAAAGGTAATTTCAAATGTCCATGTAATACCCACTTTCCTGAAGATTGAAGACGCTTCAGTCGAAGTTGTGGACGAGTATGTTTACCTAGGACAAATTTTCCAGTTAGGTAGGTCAGACGAGGTCAATCGTCGAACCCAACTGGGCTGGGAAGCGTTCAGGAAGCTACGATTCCTCTCGTCCCACCTACCGCAGTGTCTCAAGACGAAAGTCTTTGACCAGTGCGTGTTGCCAGTGATTACTTATGGCACTGAAACGTGGCCTTATTGAGAAGCCTAAAAGTCACCAAAAGGGGAATGGAGTGTGCTTGGAATGGGCTATGCTTGGAGTTTCCCTACATGATCGAATTAGATGATCAAGAGATAAGCAGGAGAACGAAGGTAACCGTCATAGGCCGAAGAATTGCCAAATTTAAGTGGAAATGGGCAGGGCACATTGTTCTCAGAGCCAAAAGGATCTGGAGTGGCGACTGCGTACCGGAAGAGATAGTGGAAGGCCTCCTGCAAGTTCGACCGATGACCTTGTGAAAGCCGCAGGAATCCGCTGGATGTGGGAAGCACATAACTGGTCGAAGTAGCGGTGCTTGGGGGGGGGGCTATGTCCAGCAGTGGACGTTTTTTTGGCTGAAATGATGAAATTAATGAATGGTCACGTACCAATTTGATCTCAATTAGATGTTGCCATTTACTTTAAATACTGTTTTTTTAGACAGACAACTGTCATTTATCCATGTTTTTACCTATCACTAGTGAAACATTTTAGAATATAATTAATACGAAGGAGATTTAATAAACCATTTATTTTTGTAAAATTGTGTTTTATTTTTGACATAATTCTTATGATATGGATCTAAATATTGAATGCAAAAGGGACTTTTGTGCATTTTTAGCTTCATGAGTAACAGCTATTAAAATGTTCATATCTCTAATCGATAGAGCACGTAAAAACGCATCTAATGGTTGGTATGTTATATTAACAAATAAAAATGAGGAAATATTTAAAAAAATCGTGATCTGAATTTTGTTTTGGCCGTCCTGTAAAATGTATGCTTTTTGATTTGTAGCCCTTTTGCATTCAGTGAGCGATATGTTCCTCACGGTAAAAATTCGATCAGAAGACCAGGATGCCTTCCAATGTCTATACAGAGAAGAACCAGAAGGATTTTTGGTGCTAATTGCTCGCCCTTTATAGCCCAATTTGTAAAAAACAAAAACTCAAAGCAATACGAGTCATCAATGCCTGCTGCAGCTTTTGCTATAAATAAAAGCCACTATATGGATGATTACACAGCCTACCTAACGAAGATACCACCATACAGCTGATTCATGACGTCATATCCATCCACCAGAAAGGCGGGTTCGAGATGCGGAATTGGACGAGTAAAGAAGTACTTGCGAGCCTACCTAAAGATTTACTAGGCGATGCAGCTGTCAATTTCAAAATAGGTCAACAGTATGAAGGCGAACGCACACTTGGATTGATTTGGCATCCAAGCGATGATACTCTGAGATTCGACGTATCTTTCAAGCGGAGACCTGAAAGTATTATAAATGGGACGCAAAAACCTACCAAGAGGGAAATGTTACGCGTGATAATGTCCATTTTTGACGTCTATGGCATTCTAGCACCGTACACCATTACTGGAAAAATAATCACCCACCTCAAGCGCCACGGCTACGACTGCTACGAATATTGCTACGAGCGTAGCAGACGCGACGTCCGCTACGAGTGTTACGACGCACAGATATTGCAATATCAATGACCGGAAGATTGTTACCCAAAACAGTTATAGATATCTACAGATGCATGTATTTTGTGATGCGTCTAGCAAGGCATACTGCGCCACCGCGTACTGGCGATGGAATGACGAGAAGAATATTACACGCGTAGCATTCATCGCGAGTAAATGTCGGGTCGTAGGAAACAAACCAATAACTATTCCACGCTTGAAACTTCAAGCTGCTGTCCTAGCGGCTAGACTAGCAGACTCAGTGGCTAGAGAACATACGATTAAGGCTGAGCAACGAATATTCTGGAGCGACTCGACAAAAGTGCTACACTAGATAAGAAATGATGCGACTATAGAGTATACGTAGCAAACCGTTTAGTCGAAAGTGATGAGTTAACGCGGATGAATGAATGGCGTTATGTGCCTACAAAATTAAACGCACCTGATATTGCAACGAGAGAAAACTACATTTGCCCCGTCCTGCAAGATGAATGGGTGTACGGACCTACATTCTTACGCTGCAAAGAAGACGAATGGCCGCATGACGTCATATCTGTTGAAAGAAAAGAAACACAATTGGAGTGTATTAGCATGTTTAAATAAATAAATTTAATAAGAATAGATGCACAAGAAATTAACTTACCTACCCGTTCCTGATGCTACTTGTTTTAGTTCCTGGCTTCGCTTACGTCGATCGGCTTCTATGGTACTCAAGTTTATAAAAAAATGCAAGAAGCTTACTTGTGAGTTCGACGACACTATGAAGAAGGCTGAAATATTATTATTAAAGAAATCACAAGCTGAGTCGTTTAGCAAAGAGTTAGCTGAAATAAAAAACAACAGATGTGTACCAAAGTTGTTTTATTCGTATTAATGCGTAGACAGAACATTATTGGATGAGGTAGTGTACGTATTTCACGTATTGTTGTTCCATAATAATATTTACTTCTTTGTACGACATGACACTTTGACAGCTAAATGCATCACAGATTCGGAATGTGTGAATGCACCCGCGCGCCGCGGCGTCCCTTCGCTTGTCACCATGGATAAGTGATTTCGGAACGTGTTATCCCATAATGGGATTTATATTATTATGTGTCTGTAGGCGTGTCCGTGGCATCACAGCGGGCCCTATCAGAATACCAGCGCTGCGGTATTTATTTCTTTTTTAAATATCGCAGCATTATGCTGAGATAGGGGCCTTTTTGACCTCGCACAGGTCGTCTAAGTAGTTTGTTAGTTTTGATTGTTCTTCTATTATTTTTTTTTTTAATTTTAGTTCTTACTTTATGTTACTGCTTGTTTTTCCTGTGCGTGTCCCAAATAAAATATTTTTCTTTCTTTCTTTCTTTCAAAAACAAGTAACATACTTACCTTGTCCCCTTACCTGGAAGAACACGGCATTATACCTGAAACAAAAAACCCTGTAATATTAGATGGAAGACCTTACCTTGCGAGATTGATCGTAAAGTATTATCATTATTACTACGCACACGGAAATCAAGAAACTGTTGTAAATTAAGTCAAACAAAGATACTGGATCACCAGACGTCGACCTACCGTTAAACATGTAACATCTAAATGCTCAACTTGCAGAGTAAGAAAAACCAAACCAGAAGTACCAAGAATGGGAGACTTACCCGGTGCTCGAATAGCCCATCATGAACGGCCTTTCACTTACATTTGGTCCCATGGAAGTCACGGTGGGAAGGCGTCGCGAGACAAGATACGGCGTCTTATTCACATGCTTGACAGTACGAGCAATCCATCTGGAATTAGTCTCTAACCTAACAACCGACTCATTTATATAGCACATGTGTGTGAGCACTATGTATTTACCTAAGTACTTTAAAGCTACCATTTACTAGGTATGTCTTTCATTGACTTGAATGTGCCCTGGCGGCTGAGAGTATGTCATGCTCACTTTAATGTCTCGCTGATGGTGGCGTGTGTGTTGGATCATTAAGTTCCCTTCAAAATGGTTGAGCTGAATGGTGCTGATCCATGCGTCATGTTCGTGAACGGGCGCCGTCAGTAGGGACTGGTCATCTCTTAGCTGCCACGTCTTATTTTAATTAATTTTAATTTTTGAATTGTTTTGTTTCTTTTTTATCGTTTAATTACGGACTCTTTTAACGTGCACGTTTCTCTACATTGTACCTACTCACATGTATAATTTGAACATTAATGATGTAACCAATATATTGTAACAATATTCTTATTTAAAAGAGTGTCCGTGGACTTTCTTGCCCGTTCTTCTCCATAGGAACCTACTACGCTTTGGAATGGGCAACTAGCTTCATCTTTCTGACTGACCGACCCCTTGACAATTCAAAAGTACCTGTAATTGGTTTATTTGAAATAAATGTTTTGAGTTTGAGTTTGAGTTATGGCGTTACGAAGGATGGCCGCGAGACGAGGATGGCCACAATATTTGTACTCCGACAACGGAAAAACCGAGGAGCGGATACGGACCTGAAAAACGCTATAAAAGAACTGGAAGAAGACGTGCTGAAAGATGAGGCCTTAAATCGCGGAACCAAATGGACTTTCATACCGCCCGCGAGTCCTCATTGGGATGGGGTGTGGGAAAGGCTCATCAGAAGTGTAAAGACCAGCCTGAAAATAATTTTAAAAGAACGCGCCCCCAGAGATGAAACTCTTAGCACGCTGCTGACAGAAGTAGAGAATATGGTGATCAGCCGGCCCTTACCTCACGTCTCTGTGAACCCAAATGATCCTGAAACATTGACTCCTAATCATTTCTTGCTGGGCTCATCGTCTGGCTTACCCCACCTTGGAAAGTTCGACGATTCAGACTGTTATCTGCGAAAACAATGGCGCATATCACAAAGATTAGCGAACATGTACTGGCGCAGATGGGTAAAGGAAGTACTACCAGACTTGTAACCCCGCAAGAAATGGCAAGAGGAACATAGAAATCTACAAGTGGGTGATCTCGTTTTTATAGTGGACCCTGATAGTCCCCGCAACTCTTGGCCCAAGGGTAAAATTCAGGAAGTGATTCCTGGAAAAGACAACCGAGTCAGAATGATTCGCTTAACGACCAAATCAGGAGTGTTGAATAGACCGGTCACGCGTGTCGCTCGAATACCAGTTGATAGTGAGTTGAGCGTAATTATCTAAGAATTGCAGGGTGGGACGTGTTAGCGACGCATTACATTAATATTTTATTTAAAATAATAAATTGTGAAAGGGAGTGAGCGGGGTCAGAGCGGGAAAAGGGGCGGGTCCCGAACTCCCGAACCGCCATTTTCGATGCGGACGGACAGTGCCACTCACTACTAACTAAACTTGACTAACGTGAAGGACAACGCGCGCTTCCTGCTTAAAAATTTTGTGATTCCGTGCTACAGTTTTTTAATAAAAACCCATTGCTGAACGCGCTTTGTTTTACCTACGATCCACACCCATAACAATAAGGTTGAGGCGGTGTGAGATTTTTTTTTGCAGATCTTGTTTTGATATCTTTTGTGTGCGTGTGTAACGGTTTTTTTGGATATTTCCTTATAAAATTGATAAAATTTTACATTTATCTACTCCGAACGACATGCAAATATCGTCAGAAAATTGTTGTGTTGTGTCAGCTAGTTGAAAAAGTGTTTTTTTTTTGTTAGCTGCGTATAACTTTATGTCATCCATGTACATAAGGTGTGTATTGGTGTGTATTGTGTGTCATTGCTTACTAGGGTGAATCCTGCGTCTGTTTTATCAAGCAAGTGTGAGAGTGGATTAAGTGCCATGCAAAACCACAGAGGTCTTAGAGCGTCTCCTTGAAAAATTCCACGTTTTATACAGATTGGTTCAGTAGCTACAGTTGAGGAGGATGAATCAATTTTAAAAACAGTTTGCCAATTCTGCATGGAAGTTTCTAAGATTTTTTTCAGTTTTGGGTGAATTTTATACAAATTTAAAACGTGTAATAACCAGCTGTGCGGAACTGAATCGAAAGCCTTTTGGTAATCAATTGAACATTGTGTGAATATTCTTCCTGTTTTTAATAGCGCTGTTCATAGTAATCGCGTCAATGGTAAGTTGCTCTTTACATCCTTGGCTATTCTTACGGCAACCCTTTTGTTGTTCTGCTAGAATGTTATTTTTAGTTAAATGTTCGTATACTATTTTACTTATGCAGGCTGTTAAGATTTTGTACAAGGTTTGTGAACAAGTAATTGGTCGGTATTTCGCTGGGTTTATAGTGTCATTCATGTCTTTAGGTATCATAATAAGTTACTCCGTGTGTTAATATGTTATGTTTGTTGGAAGTAAATTCGGTGATTGGATGAATGTATTTAAATGTTTATGTAATTATGGATGTATATTAGAGAATTTCTTGGTACCAGTAGTTGTGGATGTGGTCAGTGCCAGGCGATTTCCAATTTTTATCGTTTACTTTATACAAAGTGGCAAAAAATGTGTTGCGACGAGTGCATTCCAGTGAAGATTGTGATGCAATCACTATCTCTCTGCACTATATTTAGTGTAAAATTATAATTAATTAATAAATGGGTAAAAATTTAAATTAAAAAATATCAATTTTTATTTCTCATTATTAATAACATTTTAACGAATAGTGAGATCAATTAATTAAATTTAAAATAGAATTAAAAAACTTTTATCAAGGAAATTAAAGGATTAGTATCAGCTACATTAGTTTCAGCGAATATTTCTCATTAGCTAACATTTAAAAGAATACCGAGATCAAATAATCCAATTGCAACTAAATTAAACCTTTAATTCTCTTAATCACAATCATCTGCATCAGTTTTAGGTAACTCATCAGGAACTGCTCCATCATGCCTCATATTTACATACTATTCATGGTATCTGCAGGGAATACTATATTTATTAAAGCTTTATTGCCAGCGAAATTATAATAGCCTTCCAAACATTAATAATGGTACATTAAAAAAAACAATCCAGTAATTACGCTCCAATACGGTTTTTTTTGAAGATAGCAATAAACAAGAGTCGAGGACCTAATTATTAAATCAAGAGGTAATACTGCAACTATAATAATGGACCAGCACAATTATATTATACCATGCGGAACTAAACTTTTCTGCTGCTAAGTACAACGATGTTGTGGATCTGTTTAATAAATATAGTATTCCCTGCAGATACCATGAAGAGTATGTAAATATATGAGGCATGATGGAGCAGTTCCTGACCTAAAACTGATGCAGATGATCGTGTTAAAGAGAATTAAAGGTTCAATTTTAGCTGCAATTGGATTATTTGATCTGTGTTCTTAATGCGAAATGTATACTGAAACCAATGTAGCTAATAATACCTACCTTTAATTCGCTTGATAAAAGTTTTTTAATTATATTTTAAGTTTAATTCATTCACATCACCATGTTCATTAAAATGTAAAAAAATGAGAAATTTAAATTTATATATTTTAATTAGTTTTTTTAAATTTATTTTTTAACATAGAACACATTATTTATTAAAATTGATGCAGAAAATTATAATGGCTTATTGTAGCTTGCGTTTAAACTTTTCCAGGTAATTTTTATCGCAAGTGTCATCTCAAACGCCCGGAAACCTAAGAAGTCGTTAGTTTGAGACGGCAAAATTATTGTAAACGCCAAAAAAGCTTCAAAACCAATTGTTTTTTAGAAAATTTTAACTGGTACACCTAAAGCTTCAAAAATCATTATTATATGTTAAATTTCAATTTAATAGCGCAAGTATTTATAAAAATATTCAAAAAAGACCTCCTCCTGTAAAATTTGGTTTTTGTCGGTTACACTAAGACGGCGGTAATGGCTCGATATTATAAAGAGGAAAGATTTGTATTTTTGTATGTTTGTATTTTTGTGTGTATGTTTGTAACGAATAAACTCAAAAACTTCTGCGCCGATTTCAAAAATTCTTTCACCATTAGAAAGCTACATTCACCTTGAAATGAAATGAAATGAAATGGAATTGTTTATTCTGTAAATAGGATATTGGAATCACTTTTACACGTCGTATTAAAAAATATTAAAAATAAGCTAGATGAGGTCGGCGTTTCCTATCTGACTACTCTGAGAAGAAAGGCCGAAACAAACTCAGAGGTCACAGTCTCTTTTAAAGTCCAGACATAATCTTGGTCAAGCCATATGAGGACCATGTAAATTCGAGTCTGAAATGGTCTTTTGAGGAAAGAACCACACAGATTTGAGTGGACCTGTCCAGTCAGTGCAAGCATTTGTCAGTAATGGCGGAGCTCAACTCAGAACTTAAGGAGCTCAGCGACTCGACGAACAAATACCAAAGAAAGGACATTTGGGTAGGCCGCATAAAATTCTCAAATTGCCAGACCATTGATAAAATTAACTGAGAAAAGTTTTCTACAAAGTTTGGTTTTAATGCAGCTTTTAAATCGTTTAATGGGTAAGTTTCGAATGTCAATGGGAAGTTTGTTATAAAAGCGTATACATTGACCCATGAACGAGTTGCCTACTCTGTGGAGACGAGTGCGATGTACAGCAAGATTGTGTTTATTCCTGGTATTTAAACTATGAATATCGGACATTTTCTTAAAATTTGATATATTTTTGTGTACATACAATAGGTTTTCAAATATATATTGTGAGGCTACAGTCAGAATATCTATTTCTCTGAATTTTTCTCGAAAAGAATCCCTTGGACCTAGGTTGTAAATGGCTCGTTGAGTAACATAGGCTATATTTATTGCTAGAAATGATTAGGGATCTTTACTAAAACTCCAATAATGTAACCCAAGGTGTAAAAAAATTTGCTAAAATATTCTTTACATCGCGTGCGCTGCGAAAACTATTGAGGATAGAATAAAATAATGTACTACAACTTTGCAAAACCCATTATTATTTACAAAAAGTGTCGCGACAGCATATGTCTAACTATTATAGTTATGCCACAATAAGAGTTATTTTATTATGAAATTTTAATTGAAATGACGCCGCTAGAAAAAGCTCTAAAAAATATCGGCTCATACATTCAATAAACAATGGCTTTTTTGATGATATCACAGTAGATAGGTTGGTAGGTATGTATGTATGTAGGTAGGTAGGTAGGTAGGTAGGGTAGGTAGGGTAGGTAGGTAGGTAGGGTAGGTAGGGTAGGTAGGGTAGGTAGGGTAGGTAGGGTAGGTAGGGTAGGTAGGGTAGGTAGGGTAGGTAGGGTAGGTAGGGTAGGTAGGGTAGGTAGGGTAGGTAGGGTAGGTAGGGTAGGTAGGGTAGGTAGGGTAGGTAGGGTAGGTAGGGTAGGTAGGGTAGGTAGGGTAGGTAGGGTAGGTAGGGTAGGTAGGGTAGGTAGGGTAGGTAGGGTAGGTAGGGTAGGTAGGGTAGGTAGGGTAGGTAGGGTAGGTAGGGTAGGTAGGGTAGGTAGGGTAGGTAGGGTAGGTAGGGTAGGTAGGGTAGGTAGGGTAGGTAGGGTAGGTAGGGTAGGTAGGGTAGGTAGGGTAGGTAGGGTAGGTAGGGTAGGTAGGGTAGGTAGGGTAGGTAGGGTAGGTAGGGTAGGTAGGGTAGGTAGGGTAGGTAGGGTAGGTAGGGTAGGTAGGGTAGGTAGGGTAGGTAGGGTAGGTAGGGTAGGTAGGGTAGGTAGGGTAGGTAGGGTAGGTAGGGTAGGTAGGGTAGGTAGGGTAGGTAGGGTAGGTAGGGTAGGTAGGGTAGGTAGGGTAGGTAGGGTAGGTAGGGTAGGTAGGGTAGGTAGGGTAGGTAGGGTAGGTAGGGTAGGTAGGTAGAGTAGGTAGGTAGGTAGGTAGGGTTGGGAAGTAGGGTAAGTTGGTTGGGTAGGTAGATAATGTTGGTAGGTGTAGGGAGGTAGATGTAGGTATGTAGAGTTGGTAGAGGGCAGGTAGGTAGGGTAGGTAGGTAGGGCAGGGTAGGTAGGTAGGTAGGTCGGGTAGGTAGGTAGGGTAAGTGCGCCGTAGATAAGTACTTAGTGGTACCCGTGCCGGGGCGGGCAGCTAGTATTAAATAAAAATGGTAAGAAGAAAAAAAAAATTAAAGGAAAAGTACAGATTAAGAAATTAGTACAAAAAGAAGATCCGCATTGATGATTGCAAGCGATTTCGTTTGAAAGGAATGCCTTTGTCTTCAGAATCAGAAAATATGTCTTCGGTGCATAAAGGTATATCGGGCTTAAAACCCCCAGAAAAATTACGTGCACTCACAGCAGAAGAGTATAAGAAATGGAAGCAGAGATTCGAAATTTATAGGGTCGCAACGGGCTCAACGGAGCATGATGGCGAAATACAGGTTGCGTTGCTATTGCATTGCATTGGAGAGGAAGCACTAGAAATTTATAATACTGCAGACCTTACAGACGAAGAAAAGAGAGATTATAAAAAGGTGATAGCAAAGTTTGATCAATAGTTCATACCAATAAAAAATGAAAGTGTTGCATCACATATCTTTTTTACTAGACAACAAAAAACTGGAGGAAGTTTTGATGCGTATCTAACGGAACTAAGAAAACTAATTGCAGATTGCAATTTACAAGAAAGATTGTTAAGAGACAGGCTTGTTGCTGGGATCTTGGATAATAAACTGAAAGACAGGTGTGGTATCGGAACGCACCGTTGTTGGTACTGCTCTCTCTATTGGCTCTCGCTCTCTCGCATGAACCCGCCATATTGTATGAATGTGGAACTAACTGGTGTGGAATAAATATTAACTTTAATTATTAGTGGTGTTTATTAAGTACCTATACAACAACAGGTTGTTAAGAGAATGTGACCTATCACTACAAAAAGCTATTCAGATTTGTAAAGCAGCTGAGTTAACCATATAAGGCATGAGAGAAATTGAAGAAAAATCTACAGTGGACGGAATAAGGACGAAGAGAGTGATACAAACAGGAAAAAGAAAGGAACTGGCTACGGAGAAACATGGAAGAGAGACTAGCAGGCAAGCAGAAAAGAAAGAAGAAAGAAAAGATATTAGAAAAATAGAAGGATGCACACGCTGTGGCTACAGTCGTGAAATAAGGAACTGTCCGGCTTATGGGAAAACGTGCATGAAGTGCAAGAAAGTAGGGCATTTTGCGAAGGCTTGTCGAGCAGGTACAAACAAATTAATCAAGACAGTACATAGAAGATCACAGTCAGAAGATCGGGAAGAGGTGTGCTTAGGATCTGTAACTAGCCAGACAGCGGAAACAGAAGAATGGAGTCAAAAAGTAATTTTTGTAGAACAAAAAAAAAGGTATTGATTTTAAAATAGATACTGGTGCACAGTGTAATGTTTTGTCGAAAAAAGATTGTAACAAACTTGGTCTATACAGATTCGAAAATTCTAGATTAAAATTGTTGAATTATAATGGGGATACTACAAAGACAGTAGGTCAGGTGACACTTAGATGTCAAGTAGGAAACAAATTAAAATACATAAATTTTCAGGTGAGTGAAAATGACGCAGTACCTATTTTGGGACTGCAGACTTTATTACAGTTAGATTTGATTAGGAGAGTGCCAATAACAAAAGGGGAAATTTATCAAATTTTGGCTAAAAAATTATTTTCCAATTACAAAGATCTATCTCAGCAAAGTGAACTCTGCTGGCACAGACCTAGGGTTAGGAGCGCGCAAGCCCCACCACGACGTCAACGTATAGATACGGCGGTGTTGATATTATTATTATTATTCTTTTATGTTCAAATATCTCGGGACCATGGGGTCCCGGTCTTTTTGAAGGCGTACGAGGGGCCGAAGCCAACTCGCAGGGGCCCGTTAGATGTATTTAATACAATGAGGCACCAACCCGCGATTATCCCTGTTCGCACTATACAAGTGCAGCCAAGGATAATCTCCGGTTGGAGCTAAAGTTAAGGCTAAAGTGGATTGGTAACCTGGAACTATGGAAGGACTATGGCCCCTGCCTGATCAATATTATGGTATACACGGATGAAATGACAGGGGGTGACTTGCACACTCAATAATGGGCCCCCGAAAACAGTCGCTAGCACATAGTGACGTAGCGACAAGGGGGCAACACTTTCTGAGGTGCTTGAGGAGTGGAGAGGTATTCCACGGCTTTCAGAACAATCCCCAGAGCCCGGAAGATGGTCAAGATCCCTACGAGCACTTACTGGAATACTTCCTTCCTCCGAGCACGTTTGCTCTTGCGAGTCTCCACTCAAGCCGGCCATTGAAGGCAAGAATGAGGTGGGAGCTCTGTTCCTCGTCAGTGTTCACTCCAGCCAGCCAATAAAGGCATGCCAGTGGTGGTCCGTGGGGTCGCAACTGCCCAACAGCTCGCCACATTCTGCCCTGCGGGTTTTTGTATCTCTCTTGGTCTGGCTCCTCACTCTAGGCCCGTTCCGGCAAAGTAAACTCTACCGGCACAGACCCAGAGCGCGGAGCGCGCAAGCCCCACCACGACGTCAACGTAGAGATACCACAGTGGGGTTATTATTATTATATATTTCTTTTTAATATTATAAAGCTGAAAGTTTGTTTGGTAGTTTTTTTGAACGCGCTAATCTCAAAAACTACTGGTTCCAATTAAAAAAATATTTTTGTGTTGAATAGTCCATTTATCGAGGAAGGTTATGGGCTAAACTAACTTTTGGAAGGGGCAACTAGAATCAGTTCTATTTCTGTGTTTTTGACGTTCAATAGTGCCTTTTATGTGCCTATTTGAAATTGCAAAAACGGGAAAAATTATTCCCTTTTGAGAGCTTCCGTTGCGTAAACGGTTTAGGTAAGTAATATCATGAATGATGGAAATGTGGCTCTTTAAAAGTTCTAAAAAAAAAAAACCGCAACAGCATAATAATATGTCTATCTTTTAAGATTGACTCACTACAACCTTTTTTTATGGTAATCAAAGATCGAAATTAATGCATTATTTGCGAAGGAGTTTTATCAACATAATATGAATTCTTATTTAAATAAATAGTTTTAACATTAAGGGTGTTTATGTAGCAGTATGATACTTTTTAATTCATTCGAATCGGACATTTAATTTCGAATATATCACGAGTATAAAAATGCAATACGCGAACTGTTCGACGCCGCCGCCGGCGCCGGCGCCGCGCCGCGCCCCGCCGCCGCGACTTCCCTACTCTAGAGAGGAGAGAATGGGCACACGGGTAGACCATGACCTGCAATAGGACATAGGATACGTTTTATCCCTATATTCCCACGGGATCGAGACCTACGCGGGTGAAACCGCGGGGCACAGCTAGTCTATACTAATATTATAAAGAGGAAAGATTTGATTGTTTGTTTGCATTGAATAGGCTCAAAACTACCGAACCAATTTGAAAAATTCTTTCACTGTTGGGAAGCTACACTATCCCCGGCTGACATAGGCTATATTATATTTTTTTTTTAAATAGGGCTCCTTACTAAAACTCCAATAATGTAACCCAAGGTGTAAAAAATTACCTAAAATAGCCCTAGATAAGTACTTATTGCTACCCGTGCGAAGCCGGGGCGAGCAGCTAGTTAGTTATGTAAGGTTTATAGAACGTTTATGAATACAACATTTTATTGAAGGTTTTAAAGGCATAAGCCTTTGAAGAGTGTTTTAAACCTTCGATAAGCTTTTTTTATGAATAAGACCGTTTATGTCCTCTAGAGGGCGCCATATTCAATTTAATGTGACGTCACATAGCCTAACCCAGCGCACGATCAAGACGCTTCCAACGATACCATTTGTCATCAATTGTGATGAGTAGTTTAGAAGATATGAGGGAACACATGAACATACATACCGGTCAAAATCATAACCCTCCTTTTTGCTTCGCAGTAGTCGGGTAAAAATAAAGTGACTCGGACGATAGTGTATAAAAATGTCATCGCAATTTATGTGTTTAGTTCGTAAAACTGCCGTTTAAGTATGATGACGTTCGGTAATGCGATGATTCGACTCAGTCACCAAGTCTAAACAGCAAAACCCTTTTTGAAGTATTCTTAAGATTTTTCGTAACGAATTCAACATTGTAGCAGTGTAACATTTTAAAACTTGAGGGGTTAGCACATAAGGACGCTGTGTGTACGTGGAACATGTGCAGCATACTAACAGCTTCGTGCGCGACCACCTTGGTGAGCGGCTCCTCGCACACTTGCACGGTCAGCACGGGCTTGTGCAGGCTCTTTACCAGGTCCCACACCGTCAGCATGCCGTTTGCCTTCGCCAGCAGCATCAGCGACAACCTGCACAAAGTCCCGTTATATTGTGTGTGACCTGCTGTGCGAGACGCGCGCGTGTACTGTACCGGGTGGGGCTCCAGGTGCCGTCGGTGATGCAGTGCCGGTCTGAGGCTGTCCACAAGATCGCCGACTCGCGGCAGTCCTCGCTCCACACGCGCGCCGTCCAGTCGCCCACCGTCAGGAAGTTCTTCAGGAAGTTGGGGTTGCGGCGCAGCGTCCACACCGGCCCAAGGTGCACGGGGAACTGAAAACACAAATCATTAATTATTCTAGGACCGCCGCTGACGCAGCTTGTATCTCATGATTCACATCGTATATTAAAGCGGCTACACACGCGTGACTGTCAGCTAGACAAATCGTCACGAACAATCACTGTGCGAGCAAGCATGTTTGCACGGCGACAATCGATGCAGATTCGTAATTATAAGACTCTTCTTGACTAAAAGTACTAACTGGAAATATGACAAAAAACTTTTCCATACATTCTGTTGATGTTATATTGAGAAAACTTATAAAACATATGGCTTTTATTTTGAATTTCACAATACTTTGTAAATGAGATGATGACCTCTGCCTAACCCTTCGGGGAATACAGGCGTAATGATGTTATGTTGTTTTATTATTTTCATGAGTTACTGTGCGTTTACACTGGCGAAACATTCACGACAAAACATGTTGAAATCTCTATTTTCTGTCAATGATACAATTTGGACAGGAACTAGAGATTTCAACATGTTTGGTTGTGAATGTTTCACTAGTGCAAACGCACAGTAAAATGTACCCATACGTTATAAAAGATCGCGAAAGTGATGATGATTGATCACTATCATTATGAAATGATAGTGATCAAACTTACCTTTTGCTTACAAAAGGTAAGATTTTTATTGCGATTTGTATTTCAGTACTCTATAACCTCAGTTTGTCTAGATGAGTCTTATAATCCCTATAGTTAGTACTGACTTACGAGATCCCATAATATTAAAATGTGAGAACCGTCGTCGCTTTCCTAGCTGTCTGTACAGACACAGAATTTATTCTGCAAGTACTTTGCATTAGGAATTAAAAACCGAAATCATACTTGGGTTGGTATTTTTTCCACAATCGTCTTCCCTTTGCGATTGCCACACATGACGAATCCGTCCTCGGTGCCCACCATGAACCGCGTGGGTATCGTTGGCTCAAACTCGAGCACACTAACTCCTTTCGCCCTGGACATGGACTGCTCCTCGTTGCTCTTGACCATGTCGAGGCAGAGCTCCTCGACGGGCTCGCTAATTTTGCGCAGGTCCCACCACTTGATGGCGCCGTCGGTGCCGGCAGAGATGAACTCCGTCCCGGCCTTCGAGCTGCTAAAGCACACGTTGTGCACGGCGTCTCGGTGCGCCACGTGCACGGGGCACAGGTGCGAGGGCGCGAGGGGCGTGCGCACGTCGAACGCCGCCACCTGTCCGTTCATGAGCGCGCTCACCAGCACGCTGTGCTGCTTGGGGTTGTACTGCAGGTCCAGTATGGGGCACGGTGGTATCAACTTCGTCACGGGGCTGCTCGAGTTCTCCACGTCCCATATGGATGCGTGGACTGAAGACAGACTATTCCTGTAGAAGTCCACCAGGACGTAGGAGACCGCGAAGTGCTGGCTTCCGTCCGGGTCCCAACAGATGGAGCTGATGGGCCGGCCGTTGATCGCTGGGTCGTCGCGATACACGTTCACAGTGCGGCACTCACTATGCTCTTGTCTCGGTTGTTCCTCGAGCTCCGAGTAATACGTTTGGTACATGTCGATGGCGTTATTTTGAAAGACATAGTGCTCCAAGTCCTTAAACATAATTATAAAAACAATAAGTAGTACGAGTATTCAAAAAATGCTGACTTTTCATTCCACGAGTATATCTCACGGAATGAAAAGTCATAGCATTTTTTTAAATACCTGTCTTGGTCACATAAATACGTGCTTATAAAAAGGTACAGGGGAGTTCCATGATAGTTAAAAAGTCAATTCAAACATCGTGAGGAAATCGGCATGTCCCAGGACAAAAAAAACGAAGAAAGGTGACAAGTTGATGAAAATTATTATATGTATTTGTAGTCTGTGGTGACAAGTCTGTATCCAAGCAGTGGGAACATTATAGACCGATTACGCTAAACACAAGCATCTAACTCCTCGACTGTACAAAATTGTTACATGCTTCCACAGTCAGTTTCGTTGTAAGACGGTAACGACATGCATGCTCACCCCAGAATTCTTCATCACGCAAGCAATGTAAGCATCATCCTTTTCAATTCTACGGCGGTATCGCTGTGTGGCTTCGGGATCATTGACGTTCACGTCCTTTGGCCAGCCGCCTTCTGCATGGTTAGCGCCGCTCTCGATGCGCTCCACTCTGCAGTCAAAACCCCAGTTGAGGTGCGTGATTTACGTACGGCGTGTGATATACATACGGCGCGGCGCGTGGTATGGAAGCGGGTGTAACGTACCGCTCGGTGTTGATATCGTTCTGTGAGAAGCAGGGCGTGTGCTGCGTAGGCTGGTGCACGGGGTTGCGCAGGATGTACTTCTTGGCCTCCACGGTGTTGGGCACGATGGTGTCGAGCAGCTGCGGTATCTGCATGCTATACAAGGCCTGTTTGCCCATCTCGTTCCGCTTTATTAAGTACTCGTACTGCATGGTTTTTACAAAACAATGATTAATAAAGTTCACTTAAAAAATGTACAACTCTTTATTAAAATGAAACTACATAAAATAAATAAAATAATAATAAGAAATGCTCATCCTCAAGGTTGTATAAATAATAGACAATTCTGTTTTTTTTTTGCAAACACCATGCCAGACATTGCCACACAAAAAGAAAAAAGAAGGTCACACATCTTTAAGAAAATTATATGTATACAGTGCTAGAATAGAACTAATCCAAGGATCTTTGGCGCTTGAAAGACGTGACACGGGGGCGTTGTTGGTTAACATTTATGTCACATGAAATGTGTTCAAAAAAAAAAACCGGCTAACTGCGAGTCGGACTCGCGCACGAAAGGTTCCGTATCATTATCTATAAAAACGGCAAAAAAGTCACGTTTGTTGTATGTGAGCCCGCCTTAAATATTTGTTTTATTTTAATTTAATTATTTATTTTTAAAGTGAATATGGAACTAAATATTCTGTGAATATTTCAAGTGTCTACCTGTTGCCGTTTTCAATATCGAGCAAAAACGAGCAAAAAAGTCATGTTTGTTGTATGGGAGCCCCCTTAAATATGTATTTTATTCTGTTTTTTAGTATTTGTTGCTATAGCGGCAACAGATATAGGATCATCATTCTGTGAAAATTTCAACTGTCTAGCTATAACGGTTCATGAGATACAGCCTGGTGACAGATGGACAGACAGACAGACAGACAGAAAGACAGACAGACAGCGGAGCCTTAGTAATAGGGTCCCGTTTTACCCTTTGGGTACGGAACCCTAACAAGATGACTGCGTTATTTCCGACTTTGGCCTCGCGCTAAAAATAACTTTGCAGCGCTATACGTGATGAAGCTTAAAGTAAAACAAGAAAATTAAACCATTCACTACATAGGCATACCGTATATACCGGCACCCTACATCGGCACTATGCTGGGTGACACCACGTTCCGGCTCGCTACTTGTCTACGTCTGGGCGCTCTTTGCGTGGCTCCGCATCGCTGCCAATGCGGTGAAGGCCTACACCATGGCCTATCCTGCAGTAAGAGCGCAGGCCGGATAGCAAGGCGCGCCACTATCAATGATATCTTCCGTTGCGCTCTTGTCACCCAGCCAGCCCACCTAGGCAGCAGTAACGATTTCACGGCAACAAAAAAAAATTTAATATGTCTAATAAGTACCAATATCAAAAATAGGATTTTATCGTTTGCTGAAGCGACAATTAATAATATACCGCATAATATTTAAAGTTTTTCTAAAATAAATATGGTAAAAATATTTTGGGACAGTTACTAAATAGACATGTGACGTGACGAAACAGAATTATTAAGAATAGTGCTCACTGTGAGGTTAAAATCTTATAAAATGTTAGTTTTTCTAATGAGATGTGTATGTACATATAAATATACACCTACCTAAATTAAATAGAAAGGCAAATATGTATTTTTAATAATACATTTTGCTAAAGTAATTTAAAATATTTATTTGTTACAGTCACGGACTTTAATTGACGAGCCACCTGGCACTGTTCGTATTTTAGCCGTTTAATGCAAATCGGGTTTATTCGGTTTCCGACACGGAAAATCATAATGTCTTCGTATTAGTAGAATAAAATTATATTTAATAACTTTACCGGTTGGCTAACCTGAGAGCCAGATCTACAAACTTAACAGCAGAGTGACTACCCAAAGTCAACCAATTGCAGGTCCATCAACCGTAACCTAGCGACGATTGTTTAAGCGTAGCGGTAGTAACGTTAGCGTATGGAGAAATATTCATAATCATTTCGACAACTTCGAAAATAACGTCTCTGACATCGACATTTCAACTGACACTATATTCAGATAAGTTTTCAGAATAATCGAGTTAATGAGCTCTGACTCAAAGGAGGTCAGTATCAAATAGATTTGATAAACTTAATGCAACATTTTATTATTTTTTATCATTGAGAACTTATTAGTCAATAAGTCAACCTCTATGGATAAGACTATTTCCGATTATAAGTAATTTATTTGTCATCTTGTTTACGAGCGTGCGGTTTGAGTTCGTGTTCAATCCTGTAATCTCGTGAATGTATAAAACTGTAAAATTGAAAAGTTTGAAGGTGGCTCATCAATGAAAGTCCGTGACTATACATCGAGTATCTTAATCATAGTTTAAAAACTAATTAACAAACAAACCGACATTTAAATATTAGTAGTAGTTTAATTCATGAGTTCTAAGCTCTGTTTCTATATATGTATGTCTGTCCTACATGTCTGTTTTGTATGTCTGTTTTGTATGTATGTCTGTCCTACATGTCTGTTTTGTAACATTTTTTGTCCATCCGATAGTAACGGTTGCTAAAAGGACGTGACGAATGTAGATTGTTTTAAAACTAAATTAAAAAACTCAAACAATATTATCGGAAACTAATCAAATTTTACTTTTTTGCCATGAAAACCGATTTTGCACGATAAATATGTATTGTAATAGTAAAAATCGTGTCAAGGAGGTATGGCAAAGCAAGGAGCTTCACGGGCGCTTCTATCGGGCTCTTCATGAGCCCGGTGTCATTTCTTAGCATCCGTATCCTGGCCACGTTTCGGTGACCTTTTCGGGGAAACTGAAGGTTTCGTCTGTGCAATTATGGACGAAGTTATCTAGACGAATAACTACAGGAGGCATATTATACTACATATTATCTCAGGTTGTTTTCGTCTAGCTACCGGCGAGTACTTGCACAGGCATAACCAAGTAGCCAGGATTATTCACCAGCAACTTGCCTTGAAACATAAACTTGCGGACTCTGAAGTACCGTATTAAAAGTATGTGCCCGTCCCAGTTCTCGAAAATGAACATGTCACGTTGTACTGGGATCGGTCTATCATTACTGACAGGACTATTGTTGCCAATAAGCCTGATATAGTAGTGATTGGCCGATTAGCGCGCCACGCAATGATAGTCGATGTTACCATCCCACATGACGAGAACCTCGTGAAAGCCGAGAAAGAGAAACAAATAAAATATCTCGACTATATATAAATAGCACACGAGGTTGTCGACATGTGGAATGTGAGCTCGGCTGTCATTGTGCCGATTTTCGTAACGGCCAATGGCCTGATGGAAAGTTTCAACCAACATCTCTCGAGGCTCTCGTTAGGCGGGTGGATTAAGGGCCTGATTCAGAAGGCAGTACTTTATACGGCTCGCATTGTGGGAGGTTCCTGTCTCTGCAGCCCTAAACACCGGTAGCTTGGACCCTGCTCCCGACACCGGCGGACTTCTATTTTATATATAAAAAAAAAAAAGTTTTTTATAATTAAAAATATTTAAAAATGTAAATAGATAACAAATAAAATAGAAAAACGAATAATAAAAGCGTGTTACTATCCGGACATGTCCGGTAGTCGCGAATTCATGAGTCAAGTTTTTTATTAATTCATTAAATATTATTTTTATTAACTGAGATGAAATGCTTAGTTTTAATGATAAATTAACTTTTTAACAATGAAATTAAATTGTCTCTTCGTTAGCTATACTACAAAAAAAAACTAAAAAACTAAATGCAATGATGCATTCTGTCATTGGGACATCATGATTTTACACATTTCCGAAACATTATTAAGTAAAATAAAATAGAAAATATATTCTATCAGGAACCAATAAATCAAATCCACAGGTTTATAAAAATACCTTCATTGCAAATACGCTTTTTCTTTAAAAAAATGTTTCCTAATATTTTTTTGTCATAGATGATATGATTTCCTTTGTTTACAGCACTAACCCTCGTCGTGCACATCCACGTGCTCGGCGACACCTCCCTGTCGACTCGTCAGCAAGAATTCGAATTATTGAGCTGGAG
This sequence comes from Lithophane ornitopus, assembly GCA_948473465.1. Classification (NCBI taxonomy): domain Eukaryota; kingdom Metazoa; phylum Arthropoda; class Insecta; order Lepidoptera; family Noctuidae; genus Lithophane; species Lithophane ornitopus. The sequence goes on from OX419617.1 coordinate 160,025, forward strand.
AGAGCTATTTTAGTGTGTTGTTGATTGTTAATTTAATTCAGATTATTAGGTATTTGAGGGTGCTCCCTTTCTTCTCCTAAAATTTTTTGTCCGAAAATCATTATCCATAACACGTTTGGTATAAACTTCAGTACCTAACCATAATGTTCAAAAATTTGAAAATTGTTTTACATAATTATCTTTACTTCTAAAACTGTTCTGTCATAGATAATATCGAGTACTATAATAATTGAATCTCCTAATTTTGCATGAATTAAAGTCATATGTCCTAAGTATTGTAATTTAAAATGTGTATTATTCCGAATGTTCATTTATAATATGATTGTTAGTCCTAAAACATTTGCTAAAAGTAAGGTTTTAGTGACAGAAACGAATCGCTGTAAATCCGAGGTCACGCAGTCTTGTATGCCCTACCCCTAGCTAGAGTGTAATTTAAAATCGCGTTGGCACGGAGGGGCGAGGCGGCCCGTGAGTTGAGGAGCAGGTGGTTGTTCGCCGGCCAGCCAGACGAAGCTGCGGTGGTGAGCGTTAAACTATCTGCGACGATAAGCTCGCGTGGTACCGCCGGAGCCCCGCAGCGCCGGAGCCGTGACACAAACCATGCCTGCTGCATGTTTCATGCTCGCTTGAATGCTGCATGCTTGCATGCATGGTGTATGCTTGTTTGCATGCTTCTACAGAGAAATAAAAAACGCATGTGAGTATTAGTATTATTGAGTTGCAAACAACATTTTTGTTTTAATAGTTATTTATGCAACAGTTATATAATAAGGGGTATTGAGGCGGAGCCGAATGTGATAATAGTATCACATGAGTGTTTTAATACCTAATTATTTACAGTTGCATACAAGACTTTATCTATCACCCATGATACGAATCCTCTATAAAAGATACTTTGCAGTACTAATATCGAACAAAAATGGAGGGATACGACACACGTGAATTCGATTTTTTCGAATTCGAATAACATAGATGTTTTTTTGTTTTAAATTACGGTGCTTTGTTAGTGAAACGTGCCTGCATGACAATGTTCTTTTTTTAAATGAGTTGTATTATGAAATTTAGTACAACATTATAACACCCGTTCGGATGATATTATGGTTACTATGATAACATTAAAACAACCAGTGTTTTAAAGTTCGCTAACTGTTTCAGAAACTTTTATAGAGGATTTATAGCATGGTAGATAAAAATATTATTAGGATAAATAAACATAAAATAATTTGAATTTAGGACTTGAAAAGTTTTATTGAAAACGGTTTAAGTCTTTTGTATATTATTTATTGTAATATTTTTGTATGGCATGTTTTAAGAGACAGTAAGTTCGGGCAAGTTATCATTCGGACAATAATGATGATTAAGAAAAAAAAAATTATGGCACTTTAGATTATGTATAAAAAAGTTAGGGAACACAATAGAGAACCGTATTTGAGACTGAAGTGTAGTAAGAAGTAAGAGAAACTAAGTTCCTAGCAATAGTTTAAGACCACAATAGATAAATATGTAAGAAAATCTATGTTTTGATTGTAATAGTCTATGATTTATTATAAATTTTTTGATTGGAGCAAAATAAAAATAATAGTAGATTGTTGCATCGAGCGCAAAGTGAGTTATTAATGCACGAGGGTTATGTTGGTGGCACTAAATTAACACGAGTGTGTTAGAAAGAGTATAAGAACTATAAATATAATATGGGATATTCTCCTAATTAGTATGGTTTGAGTGTCAGAATGGTTACTAGTTATTTACTGTGTATGACAGTATATCTACATGGTGTGTAGGAGAAAGGTTTTATGAAGAAAAAGCACAGAAAGACAAGACTAGGCATTTATTCCAATTAGGCTTGTCTGTTAATTATGGTAATGAGAAAACTAATTGTCCGTTCCAAATCTAGGTCATCACGGAGAAGGACAAGAAACTCCACGGCAGCTTGTTTTAAAGTATTGGATCAACACATATTTACTTTAGCATAAATCATTGTTATCACATTAATATCTTGGACTAACTCTCAAAGTTATAGCAACTTATCAACAAGAAGAGACAGAACATGAATATTCCCTAATTAAATTTAACACTTAGGACATTTATTATAACACATTCAGAAATACATAGCTATCAGCAATATCAAGAAATAATTATGATCAATTAACTTACATTATTGGTAGTCCATCTTTCATCACAGTTGTATCCAATCAAAAGGGCCATTGAATTGGTGGGTACACCCCTTTTTATTCAAGTACATCTCACATTGCCGCCATTTTACACCAATCGCAGATGATCATAATCCCAATATCCTCTCTTAAACATAAACCCATCTTCGTTGAGCAGTGCGCCAGCTTTGAGTGCGATGTTGCTTTGGTTAGGTCATCAGTCTGCAACCATCATATTTGTTTGCACGTAGCGAACATCAATAGCCCCTCCAAATACTCTGACACGAACAAAATGATGCCTCACATCTATATGTTTAGTCCTAGAATGATAGCCATCAGTACCTGAAAGTTTGATAGAACTTTGATTATCGCTGTAAATTACCATAGCTTCATTTTTCAATTGCGGCCAAAAACTCTCTTGAAATTGCTTTAGCCACAAAGCTTCTTGCACACATGAAGACAAAGACATGTACTCTGCTTCAGTGGTTGACAGAGCAATGGTAGGCTGACGCCTAGAGTTCCAGCTTATTGCTCCTCCCTGAAACAAAAAAGTGTATCCAGTGCAGGAGCGCCGATCATCTTCTGAGCTTGCCCAGTCTGCGTCACAGTAACCATGAGCCATAGTCTCTTCAAAGTTTTGCTTAAAACTCAGCCTGTACTCCTGAGTACCTTTCAAGTAGCGCATTACGCGTTTCAGTGCAATCCAGTGTTTCATTTCGGGCTTGTTATTATATTTGCTTAACATTTTAATAACAAAACTAATGTCAGGTCTGGTAACCTGTGAAATATACAATAAACACCCAATTATCTTTTGATAAGGAATATCTTGTAAGATTTTAGTTTCCTGAGTATTTCCTTGCAATTTCGTGTTCATGTCTATTGGAGTTTTAACAATTTTGCAATCAGACATTCCATATTTAAGTAACACTTCCTGTATATATTTTCTTTGATCCAGATATATAACACCCTTTTTCCTGTCTCTTTCTACATGTATTCCAATACAATAAACCAAAGCTCCAAGATCCTTCATTTTGAATTGTTTCTGTAGTTTCTCCTTAAAATATCTCTTTGACTCTTGATTATTAGTAAATAATACCAGATCGTCAACATAAACAGCAAGGAAAATCATGTTGTTGTTGTCTACTATTTTATGATAAATACACGGATCTAGTTTAGACTGCAATAAACCCATCCCTTTCAGTGCAGAATATTTCTTTCAAAAACTTCATAGTCTTCAGTTTCAGTTGTACTAGGATAGTATGTTTCATCATCCGTGTTACACTACTGTCAAATGACGTTTCTGCAGTTGTAGGTGATGAACTGACATTTTCTGTCATATTATGTGATGTATCACTAACAGATATGACTTCCTCTCCTTCCTGTGTACAATTCTGTGAATTTGACATATTATTATCCGCATTCAGGGGAATTGTAACAGATAGCGGCACTGATTCAGGTTCCTGTGTAATATTGTTCATACTCCCGATCCCATTTCGAACGCTTTTGCTTCGGAACATGTACCTTAGACCCAAAAATCTTTAAATAAGAAATGTTTGGTTTCTTACCAGTCCACTTTTCATATGGTGTTACCTCAGACAACACTCGTGATGGTGATCGATTGATTATGTAGGCTGCAGTAGCAACTGCCTCAGCCCAGTATGTTTTCTGAAGTTTTGCTTCAAACAACATGCATTTTGCACGTTCCACCAAGGTTTGGTTCATGCGTTCCGCTAGACCATTCTGCTCGGGGGTGTACGGAGAACTTGTCTGGTGTTTGATGCCAGAAACAGCTAGAAAATCAGACAAATCTTTATTACAAAATTCTTTACCGTTATCGCTTCTTAGTATCTTAATTTTCTTTTCTAAGTCATTTTCGACCTCTTCTTTGTACTTTTGAAACACTGATTTAATATCCATTTTGTTCTTTAAGAAATATGCATATACTTTGCGAGAATAGTCATCTGTGAAAGTTATGAAATACTTCCCACCACCAACTGAAGGGGTTTCCATCGGACCACACAGATCTGTATGTACTATCTCCAGTAATGCGTTCGCCCTTGAACCGGAATGTGGAAACGGTAATCGTGTTTGCTTAGCTTCACAACAAGGTATACAAACAGTATCAACTTGCTTATTAGTGATAGTTATACCCTCAGCACATGATTCTAACCTCTTTACATCAGCCAAATTCAAATGTCCCAATCTTTTATGCCATGTTATAATATCTGCCTTACTCTCACATGGTACAGATACAGAAAATGCATTGCCAGTATTAATGTTGAGTTTATACATATTATTAGTTAGTGTGGCTGTTGCAATCAGAGTCTTATTGGACTTATATATGTTACAGCCCATATCAGTGAATTCAACTTTACAGCCATTCTTTGTTAATTGACTAACCGACAACAAGTTTGCGCTCAGCTCAGGAATAAATAAAACATTTCTCACCTGGATTAAATGCATTACCCATATTTTGCACGGAGACTGCATCACTGTTTGCCACCATTATCTTCAGAACCGGAGGTGGTTGCAAATCATACATCCAGTCTGATCTCCTGGTCATATGCATTGTTGCACCTGAATCAACATACCAGTCATTTTGATTCACAGAGCTGTAACCTGAAAAAATAGCTGAAAAACCGTGTTGATTAGATTGATTACTGGATTTCTTCACCGTGCATGAACTTTTTAAATGTCCATATTTGTTGCAGTTAAAGCAGCGTGGACCATTTCCCTTTGGCTTTGTATTGGTGTTAGAGGTATTTTTGTACTTTGTAAAAAACGCGGAAGACTCGGAAACTTTAACTTCTTGTAAAAGTTTTGTCTTGATGAAGTCTGATGAAATTTTTATGTTGGAACTTTCCAGACCCATGATCATTGGTTTATAATTATCCGGTAAACCCGCCAGCATGAGTGTTCCCAACCATTCATCTCCAACTTCGAAGCCGATATTTTGTAATTTATAAGCTGTGCTCATAATTTTATTCACATATTCTTCAACACTGGGGCAGTTATCTAGTGATGTGTTGATTAAATCCCGCAATAAGCCGACTTTTCTGGATAACCCTGAGTCCTCGAAAGCATTTTTGAGGTTTGTCTATACGGCCTTAGCTGACTTCGCATTTTCAATGTGAACGTAGTTGATCGGTTCCACCAACAAAATGATTTTTGACTTGGCTTTAACATCCTTTTTAGAATCAACTCCCGTGGCAGGATAAACACATTCCCATAAATCCTCGTGTTCCAAGTATGACTTGACCGCAAACTTTCACGTGGTATAATTATTATCTCGGCCCGATAATTTTTCCATTTGGAGATTAGACGTCGCCATTTTTTTTTTTTTCACTTTCGACCCGAATTACTTTACTATATATTTTAATCAGATTCTATTTAGGTACACATGGGACGGCCCATAACCTGTAGAAATAATACCACGGATAGAATATTATAAGCGAACTTATTGTTGGTAGTGGTGGTACCCCCACCGATTCATATAAAAGCGAGCGCTCGACCGAGTGCAGGCCGCCCCATCATGACCTATGCGGGTCCAGTCTTCGCCCAGGCTAAGGCCCACCATATCCATAGGATGCAAACCCTCCAGAACCGTTTCCTTCGTAAGGCCACGGGAGCTCCCTACTTCGTTCGCAACGAGATCTTACATCTCGATTTAAAGATTCCCACTATCCGCCAGTTTCTAAAACGCCTTGCAAAGCGTTATTTCGATACGGCTGTCAAACATCGCAACCCTCTGGTTGTCGATGCAGCTACCTATGTCCCTTCTAATATTAGTCGTATTCGCCGTCCCAGGCATGTCCTATCTGAGCCAGATGACCCCATCACCCTCTTACAGGAGAGCAATAGGGCCACCAGTACAGTGCACAAACACAGACGCCTACCGTCATTCCGACCTCGCCGACGAGGTCCAGCACGACCGCGACTCCGTGTAAATTCGTCCCCCCGTCCCTTGCCCGATGATGTGCCAGCCCGCGCCGCAGCTGATCACGTAGCTTTAAATTTCCCTGATAATAATAATGATACTATTTTTATCCAGCCCGTCCCGCCTTGCCGTCCTCCCGTCAGTGATGCGCCCTAAGCCGAGGTCCGTACCCCAAAGGGGGTGCCCTTAGCGAGCGCACACTTAGTTTATAATTTAGCATAGTTTGTTTGCCCCTGGCTGGAGGCTTTAAGTTTAGGAGCTTAAGGCAGCCACAGGAAAGTCCGGTTAAGTAGTCACGGATTCAGAATCCAACTACGAGATGCCCTAGTTAAAAAAAAAAAAAAAAAAAGTGCAGGCCCTTTTGTTGCTGAGTCGTCGAACGGTAAGGTTGTCGGTACCTACGCTACTTTGCAGTAAGTTCGTTCCTTATTTTATTATAGGTAGTGGTTTTTCGTTTTATTTTGAGTGTTTCTTGTTTTGAATATTAACGGTTGTTTGTGATTGCTTGAATTTTGATGATTAATCGAATTATTGTTAAAATTAAGTCTATTTTGGAATAAATTAGTTTTAGGTTGTTTGAAATTGTTTTTTTTAAATTTGTTTTTCTCTTCTGATTGCTAAAATCAGAAGTGGGATACAACTTATTTGCTCACAATATTAGCCTTGATATCTACACAAACAGCCGTTGATTTCAAATAAGAATGCCACGTGGAAAGCTTCAATTATTTTTTATCTATGGCAATTCAATTTGACATGGTACCCACAAAACATTTTTTTTTTTTTTTTGTATCCTTGTTGGTACTTCGTGACCAGTTCCGCTCTCAGACGATGTCGCCAATCATTTAGTTTAGAGTAAAAGATCCTGTGGTTCATTGATGTATTTCCGAGGCACTGTAGATAATTTGGGGTGTTTATGTACAAAACTGGGAGGGTGGGATTACTAATCTCTTCGGACTCGGCGCTTGTATAATTATGATAGAACTTCACGTACAGGTAAGTTCGTTTAATCATTAATTATACCAGCGCCTCGTCCTCGAGATTAGTAATTTACACATGTAGACTTTGAGAGTAAGTATTTAGGGAATATCATCAATGAAATGGATGAATGTTTGTAAATATCAAAATAATTTTATTGTTGTTTATTACGTAGGTACAATCAATAAACAGGAAGAACAATTAACAGTAATTGTGCAGTTTCTTTGAGTAGTTACTCAAAGGGTAAAATGAATCACAAACAAATGAATATTGTAATGAACTAACTGAGAAATAATTATTATTATAATAGCTATCATAGTTAGCTGTCGACAATTATGTATTTTTCATACATTCATAGTTAGTTTTTTAAATAAACTAACTATGAATGTATGAAAATCAGCTCTGAGCGAGATTTTAAATAGACGTATTCGAATAATTATAATGAATGTTGGTTGATTATTGATTCTGCCAAGGTAGTACTATCATCATTAATAATAACTCTCTGATAGAATTTTGCAAATGTTGTGGAATTCCTACTCCAACCTGCCGTTTTACGGATAGTGTCTAGGCTAACGCCCAGTGAGTGCGCGCGCGATGATGCAGCATGTCTCGTGCTGTGTGCACTGAACACGCTCGTGTCGACCCCACACTCACTGAGTGATCGCTTTATCCAGCGGCTAAGCGTTTGCGTTCCCACTGGTTTATGGGGTTTCCTAATTCCTTCAAATAAATCGTCAGATGTTCTTAATAATGAGGTGCGTTCTATGTAACAGAGTAATGTAGTCGCCGGGCATATAGCTGTTTTTTCAATAAAAAATGGTAAATGAATAATAGGTTGTTGAAATCCTGGTCTAGAAGTCTTTATAATATCGGATATTTTGATTGTGATACGCTGAGAATGGTTATGAACGTTGCTAACTTTTATCTTCGAAAGAGTTTGAACTCTTTGTGCTGTTGACAGAGCCAGTAAAGTAATGGTTTTATTTGTAAGCTTATCTAAGGTTAATTCCTCATTAGGATGCCATGAAGCCAATTTATCTAATACTAGGTTGGTATCCCAGGTAACTTCATATTTGGGTCTTGGTGGCTTTAGTCTAACAACCCCGGGCCCAGCACCAGGGACAGAGCAGATCTGCATGAATTGAGTGTACCATATTGGCAACCGTCATTAAAAAGTTGGGTTAAAAAGGAAATTACTTCGGGTACAGAGGCGTCATAAACATTTACCGCATTAATTTTACAGAAGTCCCACCACTTCTTCAAGTAAACATCGTATTGTTTCATGGAGTTAGGTGCTAATGAAGCTAACATTATATCAAGTGATGATTCCGGTATGTTTCTCCTTGAAAATGCGTCCCGGATAATATGCCTGCCACCAGGGTAATCGACTCGTGTATCCGACGGGAGCTGGAATGAGACAGTAAGGCATGACTTTCAGGTGGAAATATAACCGTTTCCGAAATAAAGAGGGATGTAAACACGGGGTACCATGGCTGTGTTGGCCATAAGGGTACGACCATGATACCACGTGCCTTATCTGTTATGATTTTTCTAAGAGTTTTAAGTAAAAAGGCGGAAATGCATAGAAATCATAATTTGCCCATGAAACCGTAAACGAGTCTATCGCGACTGCGTCTGGGTCTCGATGCCAGGATATGTATCTGGCACATTTGTTATTTATGCGACTAGCAAACAAATCAATTTTTGGATTACCGAATGCGCGGGTGAGACTGTCAAAGGCGCAATGGGACAACTCCCATCCTATGTCCGGATGAGTTCTTCGTGATTCGTAATCTGCAATCATATTATCACTCGATTTTATATACGAGGCAAAGATGAAAAGCTTTTTGCTTTCGCACCAGTTCCAAATATCACGAGTTATTTTTGTGAGATGAGGGTATTGTATACCCCCCATTTTATTTATATAAGCTATTGCTGTTGAGTTATCAACGCGTAGCAATATTTGGCAATTAAAAAAGGTTTTAGCAAAAACTTTTAAGGCAATAAATGCAGCAAGCAGTTCTAAATAATTTATGTGTCGTTCTCTTTCGGTATTCGACCACTGCCCGCTCGCAGACCTTCCTTCACAGGCGGCCCCCCAACCCGTCGTTGAGGCGTCAGAGAATTTTTATTCGATGGACAGAATGTTCTATTTTATTTAGCCACCAGTCAAAGTCAGTTTGTAGTGATTCAGGTAAATTCATAGATTTATTATAATCATCATGACCTTTCAAGTTGAGATATTTACATCTTTCCATTTCTTTAGTGTGCAGCCATCCGTATTCGATCGCTGGACAAGAAGAAACTAATAAGCCTATTAATTGAGCAAAACTCCTAATTTTACAACGCTTTAATTTGGAAAAATTAAAAGTTGCGCTTTTATTCGTAACCTTTTATCTGTTGGTAAACTAACCTGAAACTCGTGTGAATCTATAATCATACCTAAGAATTTGCGTTTGCTCGAAGGAAAAAGTGCGCTCTTTTCTACATTAATAATGAAACCAAGTGAAGTTAATAATCTTTTAGTTAGATTAATGTTAGTTAGGCATTCCAGATGAGAATATCCAAACAATAACCAATCGTCTAAACAAACAGTTGACAGAAGGCCTGCAGAGCGCAGTAATCTAGCTATAGGTTTACATATTTTTGTGAAAACGTATGGGGCTGTGGTTAACCCAAATGGCAAAACATTAAATTCGAACAATTTACCATCAAAATAGAATCTTAGATATTTTCGAGATTCTTTATGCATTTTAATTAAGAAATATGCGTCTTTGAGGTCGATTGACGCCATTTGACAATTATACGTAAGCATTTTTAATGCCGTTCTTAAATCCTCTAACTTAAAATGATCTGTTGTAACGAATTTATTAAGGTTTTTTAAGTTTAATATAAAGCGCATCTTGCCATTTGGTTTGGGTACCAAGAAAATACTAGAGACAAATTGATTTTCACATGGAGCACTTTTAGAAGGTTATTAATAGCTTCTAAATAGTGCGGTCTCTCATTAGCCGAGTAAGTTGGTCTAGCAGGGAGCGTATGTTGTACAACGGGTGAAGTAAATGTTATTTTATAACCTTTTATCCAGGATAGTATAGTCTCATCGTTCGTAATTGCAGCCCATTGATGATAGAACTTAGTTAAGCGGCCTGCGTACTTAACTGCATCTAGAAGCGGCGACGGGGATACGTCGACTGATGGCCCCGCGATGACGTCTTCGAAGAGTGCGCGTGCGGTGGCATGTACTGCGTCTGCAGCGACGGATACTGTGCGCGCGGCGCGGCAGGCTCGCGGCTCCTCGGCGCTGGCGCCGGCCCCGCAGGCGGCCTGCGCGCCTGGGGGGGAGCTCTGCGGTTAAAGTTCGCGATGCTGGTCCTTTATAATTGGTATTCGCAGTCTTGCTGCTAGATTCTGCTTTCAGTTCGATCTCTGATTTATTTACAGCCTTTTCTGATTTTAATGTCTCTGCTAAATTCTCACCAAATAGACACGTGTCTATCTTGGTGTTTTAAGGTGTTCCTTCATTTCATTTTTGAGGGCAAATAAAATGAAATTTCTACGAGTGATGGAATCTGCATGTTGTAAATCGCATAAAATTCTGCTTATATCCATTAATTTTTGCAGCACGTCATTGGTTATTGTTTTTGAGTTTAATTGGGAATTTATGATATCGGCCAAACAAGCAATTGCGCTAGACATTTGTTTCTGTTTGTTTTCTATGCCTTTATCGCGTTTAACTGCGGTATCAGCAATTGCCACCTTAATTTCCAGATTTATTTGAGGGGCATCAAGTTGGATACAATTTTTAGGTAATAGATACTTTGAGATCAATTTTTTACGATTTTCCTTATTCAGGCCGTCTTTAACAATTTGTAATAAACGATTTGCAAGTTCGTTGCGTATTTCAGGCCGGTATTTGTCAGTGTTAGTAGTATCATCGCCTAAAATTTCTTGAATATCCGTATCTAGATCAGGAATATTAACATCATGAGTCATAGGCTCTTCGGGGGGTACATCCGTGAAAGTACTAGGGCCTGGCTGAGGTTCACAGGTTTGATTCGATTCCTGAACTATTTCATCTTCAGGTGGCCATTCTAATAACCAATCATCTGGTCGCAGTGCGGGGGTATCTGAAAATTATCATAGATATGATAATTTTAAAACGTAAGTTAAATAACTTACAAAACATATAAAGTGGACTTAGATAAGTCCATGACAATTTTTTATTATAATCATAATCTTTTATCCTTATACAAACAATAGAAATTTCAGCTAAGTACCTACATCATTATTGTTTGTAGATTAGTCATAGTCATAACTATTTTAAGGTTGAGTTACAATCCCCAGCGGAAGGAACGCCAACGGTATTTTAAATGCGTTGAAACCCCACTGCCTACTGCCAACCCTACCCAACCCTACTGCCCCAATGACTGTTCAGGTTGCATTAAAATAAGTTAAATACGTAGATACGTAAACAGGGTGGTAAGAAAATTGTTATCACATTAGAAATGAGTAAGTAGGTAAATACCTGTTCCAATATCCTCATCGTGTGGAACAATAGGTTCCTCCAAGTCTGATACACTTTCCGAAGCACTTATTTGTCTATCACGAATTTTGCGTTCTAACTTTCTTATTTTATTTTTGTAATGGTTAATGTCTTCTTCGCGAGACCTAGAATTCTTACGTTTTGGCATTTTTATAACAAACTGTGCGAAGACGCGAAATGAATGTTGAGTGGTCGAGCACTAGAATGCGAATGATTGGCGACATCGTCTGAGAGCGGAACTGGTCATGAAGTACCCACAAGTAAACGAAAACAAAAAAAAAAAGTTTTGTGGGTATGTCAAATTGAATTGCCATAGATAAAAAATTATTGAATACTAGCTTTTGCCCGCGGCTTCGCCCGCGTGGATGTCGGAAATTATCCCACGGGAATGTGCTACCGGGATAAAAGTATCCTATGTCCCATAACCCACGTGGTCTGTCTAGGCGACCTAGGCGTTACGGCGTAAAAGTAACAGACATGAGACAGCCAGTAACTTTATATATTAGTGGTAGTCCATATCTATATTGTGGTGATAGTGTGGATAGTATGGACAGCAGTATGAAACTTTCGGAAAGATTAATGAAAAAGTATTGTATAAAGATTAATGAAAAAACTATGGCATATTGTATGGACGATGGAAACTAAGGCGAAAGCTTTGGGGGAGCCTGCGAAATTCAAATTTTCTTATGTTTTTTGCTTTTTACAGGTCAGTATCAAGTTTTATGTTGATCTAAATAATGAGTCGCAGTTGTATCACATATTTATTTATCTAATCTAACTAATATTGCAGGAGTTGTATTCCTGTATCTAATGGTTATTATTCTGTAAAGCTACTATTTGCTACGATCGCGAATCATATTTTAATCATATTGACATTCGAAACTTACCCATTAAACGATTTAAAAGCTGTATTAAAACCAAACTTTGTAAAAAAGGGTACTATACAATTTCAGATTATTTTGAAGACAAAAAGCATGGGATTGAGTTGCTCGCTCTGCTAACATTTTGTCATTTTGGCATTGTGACATTTTGAATAAGTACTATGGAAAATCATCAACATATACCTACCAGTTTTATATACAAATTCACATTATTGAATATTATATGTAGGATATTGACAAAATGACATGATTGCTTTGTAAAGTATTGTATTATTGTGAATGTGAGGACTATGTGGATGTTTATTTTGTTTTTATTCTTATATTTTTTCGTTCTCAGTTAGTTTTAACAATGGTCTGGCAATTTGAGAACTTTATGCGGCCTACACAAATGTCCTTTCTTTGGTATTGTTCGTCGAGTCGTTGAGCTCCTTAAGTTCTGAGCTGAGCTCCACTATTACTGACAAATGCTTGCAGTGACAGGACAGGTTCACTCAAATCTCTGTGGTTCATTCCTCAAAAGACCATTTCAGACTCTAATCTACATGGTCCTCATAGGGCCTGACCAATATGCCAATATCTGACCTAGGTATGTCCGGACTTTAAAAGAGACTGTGAGTTTGTTTCGGCCTTTCTTCTCAGAGTAGTCAGATAGGAAACGCCGACCCCATCTAGCTTAATTAAAAAAAAAATTGATATTATTACGACGTGTAAAAGTGATTCCAATAACCTTTTTACAGAATAAAGAATTTTATTTCATTTCATTTCAACATACAACCTGCCTGACACTGACTTGCAAATTACAAAAAACTTAAGATTTGAATTTCGCGGGCTACCGGCGCATCCCCCTTAAGAAAATCGCATCATTTGCACAACGCCATCTATCGAGTAAGTACTCACTGGTAAACTCAAACTCTTCGTTCCAAGCCAAGAGGCAAGTAGTAATAACTTTTGATTGACAGATTCTCAAGATACGGACTATGACTATATTCTCAATCCCTTAACGCTCTTGAAGAGAGTCCCGCAAAAATGTCAATAATAAGTGAATTTTAAAATCAAGCGGGTAAAGAAGGATTTTTACCCTCATGAGGGATGATTTTAGAAAAACGTAACTCTTTGTTAGTTACAAAAAGCATAAATTTTCACAGCCCTAAGTTAAAAAAAAACCGGCCAAGTGCGTGTCGAACCATGCACAATGAAGGGTTCCGTAGTTGGGATGAATTAATTTATCAAACAAACTTTCGCAAAGTTTTATTGTTATTACGTCTATGGACGTTTACTGTCCCTCAAAGTGTTAACATTGTAGTTAAAAAACTTGTTGTCGCATACAGAATGTTTGGGCTTTTGCAACTGCACATGTAAGTTGGTCGATTAAAAGTTTTTGACCTAAGTCGCGGAAAGACAGACAGACAGACGGACATGGCGAAACTATAAAGCTTCCTTGTTGACTACGGAACTCTAAAAATGATAGGTTTCCCATAAAAACTTTCACCCCCCCCCCCCCCCCTTAAATTTGTTTTTGAGAAAATAATTGCCTATGTTCTTCCCCGGGATGCCATATATCTCTTTACCAAATTTTATCGAGATCCGTTCAGTGGATCAGGCGTGAAAAGGTAACATACAGAATTACTGACGGACAGACAGACAGAGTTACTATCGAATTTATACTTTTAAGCATCGATTAGTATGGATTATGTGTTCAATTCAAAATGAGCCAAATACTCGATAAATATGAATTCGGCGAAAGTCATTCTTCTACGGAGACTCTTAACACCGCGATTCAGAAAATGACGTTAAATGAACAACGCCATCTATCGAGCACGAAGTGATACTGTCAAAATATATGGGAAAACGTTCGAACACTCTGTAAGCTATGTAGAAAAGACTGTTTTTAGGGTTCCATGACTGACTTGACCTGACTTGACTTGACTTGACTGGACCTGACTTGACCTGACTTGACCTGACTTGACCTGACTTGACCTGACTTGACCTAACTTGACCTAACTTGATTTGGATTGAGTTGAGATAACCTTGAGCAGGTATATTTTATCGTAGCAGGTACATTGGTAGTTGAAAGAAAAGTAGATTACGTACCTTGCTAAAGTGAGTAATTAATGCACTCGTGTTAATTTTGTAAGCGCATTCGTGCCTTAATTACTCACTTTTTGATCTATGTAACAATCTAAAATTTTTAAGAAATTAAAATGTATCACGATTTTTCATGATTAATTTGTATCATGATTTAAAAGATAGATAGCGCCACCTATGGCACTACTACCAAACAATAGATTTGGAAAACTTGAATTAACCAAACTTTAGATTGGGTAAATTCACAATGTATCGCGTTATGTTTCCGCGCGAAGTATGTAAACATATGATGATTATGATCGTGTGTTACACACGTTATCACAAACCTACCTGATTTTACGCTAGTGTCATTTTACGTCAATAGATGTCGTTACGTGTATCTACATTACGTACCTAATGAAAATTTCTTCTTGAATACTTTAAACTCTTATATCTTTGGATATTTTGAAGCGATTGCGATGAAACAAAGACCAAAAGAAACATCGAGTTACACACAATATTTGAGTTTATAAGTTAACCATATTGATTTCGTACTTTTTACGTGATACTGGAACAATCAAACAAACGAACAGACAAACAGACAAACAGACAAACAGACAAAAATTCCAAAAATGGTAGAAATGGCATCTTCTGTTGGTTATTCTTGGACACTCCACCTACGTTTTTTTTTTTTTTTTTTCATTGTACAGAAACGCCTCGTCTACAGATTTATTATATGTATAGATAATATTGTTTTTTCTCAACTAAGTGCATGAGTGGTGACAACTAGCGTAACTACATGTGTAAATTACTAATCTCGAGGACGAGGCGCTGGTATAATTTTTCGTTTAATCCTGTAAATAGTTGTTTGTTTCCTGCATGGGGCGATATGTAATGGCATAATTCAAAATTGCCCTTAATAGAGTATTATAAATAATAAAAAACAAAACTACTTTAGATTATATTCCAACTTTATCATTCTTTGACTCATCAAATAAGTAACGAACTATGTTATTTGTTTTATTCCGCACTAGCACGATAACACTTATTTCAACACTAATTCCAATCGCTATTCTGGCCCGTTCGATAATACGTCTACCTCAATGCGGCACATGATTCGCGTTAGAATCTCATCAACTGAATGTCTTTTTGGAATGTTAGAAATTTAGAACTAATTTACAACCGAAAAGTATAGTAAAAAACTTCAATAGCAATAATAAAATCTAAGCATCACAGACACTCACAATGGATGACTATGAAAACATTACCCAAAGAAGACAAAATAAACATAATAAAAATATGACGACTAGTAGTGACAACGAATTCGATATGGATGTGTCATACCAAAGTTTACCTAACGAAGTAGGAAATAGTGTTGATGATATTACTTTATTGAAAAAGGAGATAGAAAAACTAAGACTGGAGTTGCAAACCGCCAACTCAGAAATTGATAACCTTTTGAAAATATCACACTTAAAAATAATTTACTAGACTGTGGGAAAAAGATAAAACTATTAAAATCGATTGGAATACAAGAAAGTTCAAGCAAAGAAAACCTACCTAGGCAATTCTACTCGCCTCAATATCAGCGGAGAATACGGACCCTATTAATGAAAACCGGTTTACCTAGAACTTCTCCAAGAGAATACACAATACAGGCATTAAACTTGATAAGTCCTAAAGCTGATGTATTAATAAATTCGGTAGCTGACAAAGATAAGTGTCCTAGTATCGATAAGCGGCTTTCATTCGTGGCTGCCTCACGTATGGTTGGAAACCTACAGGATAGTGTCTTAAACAAAACTATCCTAAATTTCTCCGAAGAGGACAGTTGTGAAAATCAAGAAAGTATTAATATACTGCACACACCTATTGATGAACAGATGCATGACGCTCCATGCAGTGAAAATACTTCCTCACTCAATTACAAAAATAAAACGGAAAAAATGTTATGATATTATGTAATGAACAAGGGAATGAACTACGACAATCAATTTATCAGCTATTGGGATCAGAATATACAGTATCTTCATTTATAAAATCTGGAACTACATTGGAAAAACTCATCAATTCATCAAAACATTAAATAACTAAGTTCAATATGAATGACTATGTTATCGTTGTTGGGGGCAGCCATGAACGCAACCCATATGACACGGAAATGAACTTACATGCATGGCTATCATCCATCAAGAACACAAATATAATTATAAGCGAGGTTTCATCAAATAGATAATCTTAATGAAACAAAACTCAATTACATGTTAAGGTTTATCTGTGGAAAGTATGACAATGTTATATTTATGGGTATGGACTACTCTAGATATCGACCTAGGAGAACACATTTTATACTTAATCTAGCTAGATCTTTACTAAGGGAAATTTTGCAATTGGACTATAAATACAAATCAAATGAATATCAAAACTTATTAATGAGACAAAGAAAAAAAAATTATGTAGATAAATCTTTACAAACTGACTTTACAAACCATAATAATAAAATTGAGATCGACAATGTCGAAGTAAAAATAGGTAATAATGACTCATCGAGTAATAATCAGTCTTTAGGGAAAAATACTGTACGTAGTGATTTTTTTCTTGAATAAATACCTATGTGTTCTCCACCAAAATATAGCGGGTTTGCTTAACAAAGCCGACCCCTCTCTATATGCCTTAGTGAACTGTCAGAAAAAGACCTGTCCGTTGATGTACTATGCATAACGGAGCATTTTATGATGTCAGGTCATGAAGACCGCCTTGTAGTACCTAACTATAGATTGGCTGCATGTTTCAGCAGACAAAATAGTAAAAGAGGCGGATCTTGCATTCTGGTCCGGTCTGGACATTTATGGAGGGAGTTACCAGAGGTTTCAGAACTTTCTTTGCCTAATGTTGTAGAATGCTGTGCAATTGAACTGTCAGTCTATAAAATTGTAATAATATGTATCTATAGAGTACAAAAACAGGGAATTTGAATGTATTTTTTAGCAAATTGGAGCAATTATTGATATTATTGGCAAGAAGTGGTTGTAGAAATATTATTATTGCAGGCGATCTCAATATAGACATACTGAAAAAAAAAAAACATTTCTTTCGAACTAAGATGTATCCTAAAAAGTTTTAACATTAAATTAGCAATAGAAAAACATGTCAACAACAATTAAATATGTTGCGGATTTAGTTTCTAAACACTTGAGTCACATTCTTAACCTTTGTATCACCCAGGGTATTTTTCCTGACCGTCTTAAGATATCCATAGTTTAACCTGTATTTAAAAAGGGTAATAAGCAGCTAATGCAAAACTATAGACCTATTGCGCTATTGTCATTTTTTTCCAAAATTTATGAAAAATATATTTATAATGAGTTATACGCATACTTAGAAAAACATACGATTCTCTGTAACGAGCAAAAAGGTTTCCGAAAGAATATGACAATTAATATGGCTATTTATGACTTTTTGGATAAAATTATGACTAACATTGATAATAAGACGCCAGTTTGTGCTGTATTGTATTGTGATATGACACAAGCTTTTGACTGTTGACTACAATATTTTAAGAAACAAACTTGACTCCTATGGTATGAGAGGTAACATTCTGGACTTATTAAGCACTTACCTCTCAAAAAGAAAACAATTCACTGCTTTAACAGACTTAAATTTTAATACCAAAGAAGAAGTCACATACCTGTCCAAAGAACGCACAGTGTATTTTGGAGTACCACAGGGTAGTGTATTGGGTCCCTAACTGTTCTTGATTTATATTAATGACCTGCCCAAAGCCATAGACTTCCCTATAACACTCTTTGCTGACGATAGTACGGTTACAATACCTTGCAATAAACCTGAATTGTATGAATTTGATGTAAATAACGCGGTCAATTTATTAATCTCTTGGCTTAATAATAATAATTTAAGAATGAATCTTGGAAAAACCCAAATAATGCACTTTGGCCGTAAAAATCCCGGTCCGAAAATGGAGGTTCAACACCAAGGTAACAAAATTCATGATGTAGACAGTGCAAAATTTCTAGGCTTAATTATTGATAGGCAGCTCAATGGAAGGATCACATTGAAGCGCTATGTAATAAAATTAGTAGTTCATCATATGCCCTGTGTAAACCTTGCCTTGCTCCAACAGTTAACACAGATGCACTACTCACAGCTTATCATGGTCTTGTTGCATCTGCATTAAGATACGGTATTATATTTTGGGGTAATTCTACAAATAGAGAAGCCGCTTTTAAAGCGCAAAAGCGATCCATCAGAGCCATGTTTGGACTTCAAGTAACGGACAGTTGTGAACCATATTTCAAAAAATACAAAATTTTAACACTGCCGTCTTTGTATATTTATAAAAGTGCCTTATTTGTTAAGTTGAATGCACACTTGTTTCGGCACCTATCTGATACTGTTAAACGTAGCAGGCGGAATGACATGCTACGCGGAAGGAGAGCCAGAACAGCCTTAATGTGGAAAAGTATATTCTGCATAGCTCCCCAAGTTTATAACAAAATTCCAAAGTCAATCAAAGAGTTTAATTTAAATGGTTTTAAAAAGAAACTGAAAGAATTGCTATGTAATAAATGTTATTATAATTTAAACTACTATCTGAATGATACTTTGACAAGCTAATTGAATTGTATTTTTTTATTTTTTTATACTTTGACATGTTACTCTTTGACACTCTGACATTAAATGAAGCATGTGTGTTCATGATATGATTAACTGACATTTTACCTGAAAAAAGCCTGGATGATAAATTAAATTAAATTTGTATAAAATGACATAATTAATAAATCTCATAAATTATTTATATATTTGTCATAGTTAAATAATTGAATAATACAAGAATTATGTTTATTTTACTAGATATCTGCACACCTGTTTAGGTAGGATATGGTTTAAAGAACTTTCATTGTATGTACCTATCACCTGATGTACCCATATTCTGGCAAATAAATGATTTGATTTGATTTGATTTGTAACATGAAAATTAAAACTTGCATTTGGACAATATGTTACGATACCGATCAATTTTTTTAAATTTTAAATAAAAATCGCTATGTTACGGTTTCTAGACCTGTAATTGGTTGACTTAGGGTAGTCACTCTGCTGTCAAGTTTGTAGTTCTGGCTCTCAGGTTAGTCAACCGGTAAAGATATTAAATATAATTTTCTTCTTCGATGTACGAGTATAACCGACTAAGCCCGATTTGCATTACACGGCTAAAATGCGAACAAGTGCCAAGCGGCTCATCAATTAAAATCCGTGACTGTACGAACAAACATTTTAGTGTTACTTAATGATAAATCGATTGAAATTAATGCATTTAAGTGATGAAGAAGATGTGTTAACACCTGGGTTTATGAAAGAGAGGGCGGCCGATATGGAGCCTGTACAGCAAAAACTGAATATCATTGACTGAATATCTGTAATATAATACAATATTATTATTTATTTATTTGTCAGAAAACAATGATCCATAATGGTTAGTAACAATTGAAACTTATAAACTATGTTAGTAGGCACAAAAATCACAAAATAAATATTACAAAATTAAATAGGCATTTGAAAATTTAAATTGGATTTACGAATTAAAATAAAATTATAACATTAGTCTTTACGTGAACCATACAGCAGTGGTTCACGTACTGACAGTCAAAACGTTCAGAAAACGCGCTCAGGATACTGTTGCGGCTGCCCCGCATCCTACGCACCAGGGATGTGCACCGTTTGCGCATGATTGTGTGGAAACAATCCACACGAGCTTCGGCAAACATGCCCGACGCGCTACAGAAGCGAGGCAGCCTCAAGAGCACCCTGAACGCATTGTTATACTGGACACGTAGGGCTCCGTACTGTTTCTGCGTGTAATCCAACCACAGACTGCCAGTATAAAAGGACGTACAGAATGCCCTAAACAGGGCTATTTTGACGTCCCTCGAGCACCGAGCAAATCTGCGGGCGATCATATTTGCACGAACAGACAGCGCCCTACGTTCCCTTTCGATGTCTGCATCATCTTTCAGGTCAGAGGTTAATAAATGTCCAAGATATTTAAACATGTCAACTCTTTTAAGTGGGCGTCCGTTGAGCTTAATTGCTGGTAAGTACTTTGGACTCCCCCTGGCCTGAAAGACCATGCATTCACTCTTGCTCGTATTATACAGCAAACCATGTTCTTTTGCATATTCTTCACAAATGCTAATCAGTTTTGCCACTCCACAGACAGAGGCGCTCAGCAGCACCATATCGTCTGCGTAGCTGATATTGTTAAGGCACACACCTCCAATATGGCAACCGACATGCATGCTGCTGAGCCTCTCTATCAGTGCATTCATATATAAATTGAAGAGCTTCGGTGAGGTTAGCCCCCCTTGCCTCACACCGCACTCCAATCTATACGGGGTTGAGTAAGCCCCCGACCATCGAACAACATTGACCTGATTGCTGTACCAGTATTGGAACACACGAATCAGTTCGTCTGGCACTGCCGCTTGCTGCAGTTTTTGCCACAGCAGGTCATAACAAACCAAGTCAAATGCCTTCGACAAGTCGAGGAAGCAAGCAAACACCGGTGTACTCCTATCAGTGTAGTACCTGACAGTCTGCTTTAAACACAATATGGCTGCTTCTGTAGAGAGACCGGCTTTAAAACCAAACTGGTTATCATGCAAAGTTAGATATTTATCCAGCTGTGTGTTAAGCAAACTGTCAAGCACTTTTGATATTACAGTGGCCAATGAAATGGGCCTATAGTTGGCCTTATCGCTGACATCGCCGGTTTTATTTTTAATAATTGGCACCACTACAGTTCTCATCATCCGCTCAGGCAGGTAAGAATGTCCTATACAGAAGGAGTAAAACATCGATAAGACCCTGGGCAGATGATGGCCAGCATGTTTAAGATGTTCAATACTTAAATCATCGTGGCCAGGAGACTTACCCCTCGACATAGACATAATTACATGTCTTACTTCTTTTGCCGTAAACCGGACGCTGAACTCCTGACCACTACCACTAGGACTGCTTGTGAACTGTGACGGTCCCAATGGTGACGAGACAGCTAAGTGCTGCCTAAATAGTTCGGCAATTCCAGTGACATCAGCAGCGCCGCTAACACTCACAGGCAGGCCCGGCCTACTATTGAGTTTATCGGTGGACTTCCAAAAACTGCGGAAATCGCCCCTAGAATGGTGCGACGCCAACTTGTCCATTTTAATTTGGTCACTATGGTTCTGGCACCAACGTAAGCGCGACTTAAAAATTGTTCGGCTTGTTTGCATTTCAGTCCAAACCCGACCCTCACGTGGTCTGCCATACGACACCCACTGCTCAAACTTTTGCCTGGCCTGCCTGTGAGCATCACTCACATGCTTATTCCACCCCATTACCGGTTTCCTATTTCGCACATAATTTATCTCGCTACTGTCAGAAGCGGCTTGGCACAAAATATTAACAATGTCATCATACATTTTATCAATAATAATTCTGTGGTCCAATTTATTACAAACATAGTCACAACATGCACTTAATTCATTAGGAAAGTCAATATATTTTAAATTATCATTACAAAATTTTGTATAAATGTCAATTTGATTAATTTTTCTATCTCCCCATTTTATTTTATTACATGATTGATTTTTATTACTATTTGAATTGTATAATTTAGTTTTAATTTCGTTTAAGTTGCATTGAATTACAAGAGGGTAGTGGTCAGACCAAAGTACATCATATTTAACATGTACATTTATAATCGTGCTCATCGCTGCTTTGGTAGCAACACAGTGATCTAGCCAACGTCTCGAGCCGTGCGCATCGCTTATAAATGTATATGTGTCAGAGTTCAGATTCCCGACAAAAGGAAACTAATTCAATATAAAATTGTTCATTGGGGTGCGAATTAAAGTCTCCGAGTATAAAAGCAGTTTCGATATTGCTATCATTAATTGTGGCACTCACCAGACTTAGGCAGTCCGTAAAATCCGTTAAGTTTGCACTATTATCCGTCGGCATGTATACACTAAACACTAGAAATGACTTTGATTTCATGCATACTTTAACGGCACATACTCGCGGGTTATCGCACTGCACTACCGATACGTCGTCAAAAACACTTTTCCGCCACAACAGTGCAACCCCGCCGTAGGGCCGACCTCGTAGCATGCCGGCCGTGGTGTCCACCGCCGACGTCCCGGTGCACCCGAAGTCATCGTCGATTTCGCTCAGGAACGAGATATCGTGGGGCAGCAACCATGTTTCTTGCAAGGCAACTATGTCTGACGTGCTACATAGTTGCCTGACACTCTCCACCGAGCGTTTTATACTTTTACAATTATAGCTTAATAGTTTATACATTCATATTTATTTTACGCCGTTCACAGTACCGCTGTTTGCTCCGTTCGTGTAATTTCTCATCCTAAAATTTACGAATTTCCTGAAAATAATTCCCTCAGGCCATAGTAGGCTATTCAGAAACATCTCCATTTTAGTTTCGGAAACAAAGAATTTGTATGCGTTGTATTCTTTAGGATATTTAAACGATATACTTTCAAGTGTGATCACCTCGCCCGTTCTACGATGCACATAATCCGTAATATCTTTTTCCGTCGTGTCCTTATGTACTTGGGTAATAAAGATTGGCACTGTCTTATTTGCAGCTTTAAATTTCCCTTCACTCTCCCTGGCAGTACCACGGGTGCCCAGATATCGGTAGCTCATATTACGCTTCTTGCGGTACGAAACTTTTTCCCATCCGTCATTCTCAAAGTTTTGCACCGGCTCATGTTTATCAGGCGCGGGCGCGGGCAGTGCCACTGGCTTATTATGCACGACCGTTCGTCGCTGCGGTGACGTCATAGCGGTTGAGCCAGCGGTGTCGGCGCAGGCGGCTGCGGCGGGGGTGGAAGCGACGTGCGGGGGGGGGCTGCGCTCAGCCGCTCGCCGCCGCAAGACAGCTGACTCAACGCCGCGGTCCGAAGTTTCGACATCTACCTCCTTTATTCTTCTAAATGATTGTTCGTTATTTCCTAGCATTTGCAACGAGGATTCATCGATATTGTTATGGCAGTCATCTATAACTGATGAATTATTTACATGGTGTAATCCGATGGGACCGCTTTCCATAAGCCATCCGCCTCGATTCATGTTTACTTTACACACAGATGCGGGTATCAATGAGTCGTTTTGCAATTTCAAAATATCCGTTTTAAAATTTTTCAACTGGGTCTGCGTCACATATTCTTCTTTAATTTCTTTGACTTCATTCTGAATTCGAAGCAAATCCTTTAGAAGTTTTGTGCAGTCGAGATGGTCAAACAGTATTGGAGGAAGTTTCTCCAAGTCTCTTGCAACGAAAATTGGGAATTGGTCCGGCTCCACCGACTTAAAAACATTAATAATGTCCAGTAGATCTCGTTTTGCCTTTCCATTGTTTTTCCTCTTTATTTTCGCCTTCTCCACAGGAACCGATTCGTACAACAGTGTTTTAGATGTTTCAATATCTTCACTCGTAAACGTAGATGTACATAACCGCACTAACGTGTCTTCATCGATCACTGATATTTTATTTTGAATATAGGACAACAATTCATCGATAACTACGTTACAGGCCACGCATTTAACCACTTTCGACATTTTTACAATAGTCCGAGTTTCGTTCAATAAAAGTACATCCTCACGGTAGGGACGCGCGCGCGCGACTGCTATATAATATTGCCTTTTTCTTTTTTACCATTGAAACAAACTAAACTGATTATCATTGTATGCACTTTACTGATGAAAAGACCTTAAAATCATATTAATATTGACGAGTAATGTATTAAACTTATCCTTTGGCTTTTTGCTACTTCCCATCGAGTCAAGGGAGTTTCCCACAGCCGTTTCGACCTTAGTCTCCCGTTAGCACCCCTGAATAGCCCGCAACCCAAGTCTTCATGATCTCCCATAAAATTGAAGAGAACCTCTATTTGAGCTTGAGTTGCTGTTGGAGCGTTTGGAGCTTTTTTTTACTACCTAATTAATGAGTTACAAAAACTTCTCGTGTAAGTAAATATGAAAAATAAAAAACTTTGACAATTCATTTGACAATTACCGTCAAAAAGAAAAAAGGCAAAGGTCATAAAGGATAAAGCCGCTATTCAGACAAAAATGACAAAAATTATTCAATTCTTTAACTAAAATAAAGACAGTCATAATAAAAAGTAAATTGTTAATAATGTCATCGTTATTTTCTAACGACAACAATATTTGTTTATTAAGCTTGAAAACCACAAAATAAGTAAACCGGTAATCGAGACCGGACTCTATGCGTCATTCGTTCAATAATATGGTCTATGATATATAAAAATGTACTCTGTGGTCTATGATTCCATTTGAAATCCATGAAACCGAAATCAATAGGAACAGACAGGAACAGACTAGATGAACGTGAGACAAACAGACTTAATTTTCGTTTACAGACATTCAGATCCCTGATTTGAATAATCATTTTGAAAACATGTTTTTTACAAAATAAGCAAAATCTAATAAAACATTAAAATCAATATTCCTACTGCAAAATTTCACACCATCTGCATACTTGCGTATGTTTAGAAATGGCTTCAATAAATATTATGAACACTAAACTGCACGGGAACGGGAAGTGGATAGCAGCGTGCAGACTGTAGCGCCGGCATGGTGCAAGCACAGTTCCCGTTGTTCCGGCTAGGCACGCTGCTGGCGCGCCAGCTTAGCAAGCCCGTCGCCGACAAGATCAAGGTGCTACTGGATCCATTACATTATTGGTTGCTTTAGATTGTAGTGCACGCTGCTCAGCTCTCATCATCTGCCTAGCCTTTTCCCAACTATATTGGGGTCAGCTTGCAGTCTAACCGGATGCAGCTGAATACTAGTATTTTACATGGAGCGACTGCTTATCTGACCTCCACAACCCAGTTACTGGGTATCACGATACCCCTTGGTAAGACTGGTTGTCAGACTTTCGGGTTTCTGACGACCCGTAACAACTATCAAAGATCTACAAATGACTGCCTGGACCACTGGCTTAACGCTTTTTCCGAGGCACGGAGGGGACCCATTCACGGACCAACCGTGGCAAGCGTTGCTTAACCTGATCGATCGACCCGTGCGGCTGATAGTATTTCGCCACCAGCCCCTCTCGCGCTACAACGCTGCTCAACTCTTCTGGCATTTAATTTCCTATTCCGTGGGCAGGCTGTTCCTAAAGACGGCAGTGCCGCCGCGGCTGTGTGATGCGTGAGCTGACGGTGTGTGTGTGCGCAGAGGTTCGCCGTGGTGCACCCTTTGTTCCGGAGCTGGGTGTGCGTCGGCGCGGGGCGCGCTCACCACGTGCTGCAGCTGCGCCTACGCCTGTGGACGCTAGCGCTGCACCAACCGCGCGCGCTGCCGCCCCTCTCCGAGCAGGCCGCACTCAACTCCGGCGCCGATATACTAGGTACAGCGCGACGGTCTTTGTGCGCCACAGCTGACTAAAATCACCTATTTTTATTTTGATCCCTCCCTTATGGGAGGGATCAAAATAAAAAGAAACCGTTTCCGAAATCCATCTTCCTATTAAGAGGAAATATGGTTAGTCCCCTCCCCATACAAACGCTCTCGCCTGTTTTCTCTCTGGTTTATGACCTTAGAGCAATGACTTTTTACAGTAAAATAAAAATCATGTAGTTCTATGCCTATGTTTATGAATGAAAAAAATATGGTAATGAATGACCCATTAAGAGATTTCGTGTATGAAAAGATACATCTTATACATATACATAACTTTTGGACCTCGTTAACTTAACTATTTTTATTTTCTTAGCTAAGCATTCTTGTAGTAAGTTTTGTAGAAAATATTATTTTCTGTGCATTTTTTATTTTCTTAGCTTATGTTCTTGTAGTCAGTTTTGTAGAAAATATTTATTCCGTGCATTTTTTCACAATTTATCACTTCGTTTGGAGGTGGTCATAAGATAAGAAAAAAAAAATACCTGTTAATTACTGCACCAAATGGCAATCAATTATTATATTATGTAGACGAGATTACATTAGAAGTAATACATAAATTCTGTTTTTACTTTAACAATAATTATGTATTATTTAAGCTTTTGGTGTAGGTACTTAGTAAATAAATACATAAAAGTATGCCAACGCGTATCAAACGATATTTTTATCACGCTTGCGAAGAAAAACAAAATTAATTAATTTCATAAACTTATTATATTGTAACCAATGAACAGATACAACAGATAAAACGACAGAGACGTCAGATTAAACAGATATGTTATACACTCACAAAACAACCGAAAAAAGTGTTCCGCGCAGCAGCGGCAGCACTGCCCACGTTACATTCATTTTACATTTCACTACAAGTAAAAATGATAGAAAAGAGATGGCTTGATAAAAACAACAAGAAAAAAAGAGACAGCTAGTGTTGTCAGTTGCGCGTGAATGTAAACAAACAATATTCTGGCCACCAATCACCGAATGTGGGCATCACAGACTAACAAATTTAACGAGACAGAAGGTAAATGCCGCGAGTACTAAATTTGTACACGCGCCGGTTTGTACCTACATGTTGATCTCTACTGTTTCATTTGGCTCCTACAAAAAATCGGCCACATATTATCAGCCGTGGGCGGGCAGCCTAAATGTGGTGATAAAAAATAGAAATAGCTTTATTTTAGTATTCTCCGTGATATACACTTCTCATCAGAAAAATCGAAACACCTTGCAAGTTTATGTTTGTAAGGATTATCAGAAAAATGTGTATATTTAGGAATATATAAAAACGGAAGTGTTTCGATTTTTCTGATGAGAAGTATATTATGGTAATGGTAAGCTCTCTATATTTTCTTTTCCTGCACATGACATGTTTAATTTCTATTTAAGGATATCAATCATTACCTCAGACGAAGTAAAAAATCTAGACAGAGTGCTGTCAACAGTGACATGAAGCCGGTTTCGCAAACATGAGTGCACTTAGTGAGTGTTGCCGCGCAGTAAAAACTCATTACCCTAATATTTTGTCTTAAGTACTGACGGGGGACTGGACGAGTAAATAGATAGGTTAGCGTTATATATTTATTAATTTGTTTATAGGTACCTCGCTTTATTCCGACAAGAAAATGATTTTATGCATGAAAATGTAGTTACTTTTAACAATAGTTAAAAGTAACAATAGTTAAAAGTAACTACATTTTTATTATTACACGACTGCAAAAAGGAGTGTAATGTTTTCAGGATTCATGTACCTATGTATGTATGTATGTGAGTTTCTTTAATCCACCATAACTTTTAAATGCCTGGACGGATTTGGATGTATGGGGTATCGATAGAATCCTTACATCATCCCGAGTGACATAAATTATGTTAAAAAAAAAAGGAATATGGCGGCAGCATGGCTCCATTTCAAAATGTGAAAAGTTAACCTGTAATGTTACGTTTCGCATCACATGAATTATTTACCCAATAAACAGGGAAAATTGTGACGCATACTAGTGGCAACACTTGGTTAAGATTTTGTGTTCCAAGCTGTCATATTTTGATTTATTAAAATTATGGATTTTCATCTAGTTTTTGTGTTTACCTAATTGATTTTAATCATGAAACTTTTAAAAACTGTTCATTCAAGTTAGCTTTTCGTAAAATACAAAACGTTAAATACAATGTTGTTGAGCTAACCAGTGCATCACTCGAATTTGTAAGTTATCATACCACGTGTTATAAAAAAGTGACCGCTTTGAATAAAAAATATAATGAAGAATTTAATAATTTTTGTGCTGAGAATACCCATTTTTTTACAACAATAAATAGTAGCACGTTTTTTTCAATTCTAATATACGGTTACTAATGACAATAATAAATGTCAAGTCAAACCACAGTCAGACCACAAGTCAATCGCAGACAACCCTCTATACCACCGTGTTCTTAATGAAATAATCTTTATTTTAATTTTACTTTAATTCATTAACCAGACCGGTGCAAGTTACTGGTATAGATTTACCTATTTATACCTGCCTACCCAAGAGTTGTGACCGGAATAAAATAGTCAACCTAACGTTTGCATATTCTATGGCCTTCATACCTTCGATTGGTATGGAATTTGTCTATTAAACAAACCAGTGAAATGTTAAAAAAACAAATAAAAATTTAATTGTTAATTAATCATATTCTGGACTGAAATTTTTTAGACAACCCATTTGCAATAGGTATATTTATTGACATATTTAATTGAATATAAAATACTTTTCATCCATTAACCAGCTCGGTGAAGGTCGTTGTATGGTGGGATCTTATACTATATTATCATTGATTGTAACATATTTTTCACAAACAAATGTTGTGTAGGAGAAGCATTGACTCGAATCCTTCCTGAAAAAACCTTTTTAGGGTTCCGTGCCCAAAGGGCAAAACGGGACCCTATTACTAAGACTCCGGTGTCCGTCTGTCCGTCTCTCACCAGGCTGTATCTCATGAACCGTGATAGTTAAACAGTCGAAATTTTCACAGATGATGAATTTTTGTTGCCGCTATAACAACAAATACTAAAAAACAGAATAAAATAATTATTTAAGGGGGCTCCCATACAACAAACGTGATTTTTTTGCTCGATATTGATAACGGCAACAGGTAGATGCTTGAAATATTCACAGATATTTAGTTATACATTCACTTTAAAAATAAATAATTAAATTAAAATAAAACACATAGTTAAGGGGGGCTTCCATACAACAGGCATGATTTTTTTGCCGTTTTTACAGATAATGGTACGGAACCCTTCGTGCGCGAGTCCGACTCGAAGTTGGCCGAGTTTTTTTTAAGTTTTAAGTTTAAAAGTCCAGAGTGACGGCACACCCCGCAAGAGGAATGAACGGCGGATTAAACAAATGTTCGACACGTTTGAACTAGTCCGACCTCCGAAGTGCGAGCGGGCGCGCACATTTCACGGCGCATTCTACTGGCGGATGCGCTCATAAATAAGCGGATTATTTCAACGAGACGTATAAATCCCCTCCGCAATCCGCCATGCGCCGACACTCAGGAATCAGACTATGGGTAGTGTTGACTACACTTCAGACTTCAGTAAGTAAAAATATCCACTAGGTATCAATTACCCTTCTGCGAAGCAGTGATGCTTGCAAAGGAGGAGGCGGAACGCGTGAGGGAGAGGCAAAGCCTGCGCCCTCACGCCCCTAACCGCCGCCGCTGGAGACACCCTGGGCGTCGGGAATCCCAGGCGGATTCCCGGCCAACATAGGCACGGGCTTGCGGGCGGCGAGCAATGGGTAGCTCGCCGTCCGATAAGGACCAGGCCCGGGTCGATGGCGCGTCGTGTTCCACGCGCACCTCAAAGAGATGTCAGCACACCTGACGGGGTCCGTTAGGACCGATGCCTGCCAGAGTTGCGGAATAGTCCGAAAGGGATACCGGGACCCTGGCAACAGGCAACCGAAGGAACACGGGTGGGTTTTAGTCAGTAAGAGTCTGACACGCCCTTCCGCTCCGCCCAGAGCGGGAGAAGTCATATGATGACTTCACAACCAAAAAAAAAAAAAAAAAGGTATCAATTACCTAGTGGATATTTTTATGGCTGAAATAGATATATCTATCTATACATATAATAAATCTGTAGACAAGGCGTTTCTGTACAATGAAAACAAAAAAAACGTAGTTGGAGTGTCCAAGAATAACCAACAGATGCCATTTCTACCATTTTTGGAATTTTTGTCTGTTTGTCTGTTTTTCTGTTAGTTTGTTTGATTGTTCCAGTATCACGTAAAAAGTACGAAATCAATATGGTTAACTTATACACTCAAATATTGTGTGTAACTCGATGTTTCATTTAGTCTTTGTTTCATCGCAATCGCTTCAAAATATCAAAAGATATAAGAGTTTAAAGTATTCAAGAAGAAATTTTCATTAGGTACGTAATGTAGATACACATAACGACATATATTGACGTAAAATGACACTAGCGTAAAATCAGGTAGGTTTGTGAGAACGTGTGTAACACACGATCATAATCATCATAAAACAACAGTTGTTTTATGATGATTATGTTCACATACTTCGCGCGGAAACATAACGCGATACATTGTGAATTTATACAATCTAAAGTTTGGTTAATTCAGGTTTTCCAAATCCATTGTTTGGTAGTAGTGCCATAGGTGGCGCTATCTATCTTTTAAATCATGATACAAATTAATCATGAAAAAATTGTGATAAACGTTAATTTCTTAAAAATTTCTTTAAAAAAATTAAGGCACGAATGCGCTTACTAAATTAACACGAGTGCATTAATTACTCACTTTAGCAAGGTACGTAATCTACTTTTCTTTCAACTACCAATGTACCTGCCGCGATAAAATATACCTGCTCAAGGTTAACTCAACTCAATCCAAATCAAGTTAGGTCAAGTTAGGTCAAGTCAGGTCAAGTCAGGTCAAGTCAGGTCAAGTCAAGTCAAGTCAAGTCAGTCATGGAATCCTAAAAACAGTCTTTTCTACATAGCTTACAGAATGTTCGAACGTTTTCCCATATATTTTGACTGTATCACTTCGTGCTCGATAGATGGCGTTGTTCATTTAACGTCATTTTCTGAATCGCGGTGTTAAGAGTCTCCGTAGAAGAATGACTTTCGCCGAATTCATAATTATCGAGCATTTGGCTCATCATGCGCCGGTAGCCCCCGAAATTCAAATCTTAAGTTTTTTGCAATTTGCAAGTCAGTGTCAGGCAGGTTGTATGTTGAAATGAAATGAAATGAAATTGTTTATTCTGTAAATAGATGATTGGAATCACTTTTACACGTCATAATAATATCAAAAAAATTTAAAATTGAGCTAGATGAGGTCGGCGTTTCCTATCTGACTACTCTGAGAAGAAAGACCGAAACAAACTCACAGTCTCTTTTAAAGTCCGGACATACCTAGGTCAGATATTGGCATATTGGTCAGGCCCTATGAGGACCATGTAGATGAGAGTCTGAAATGGTCTTTTGAGGAATGAACCACACAGATTTGAGTGAACCTGTCCTGTCAGTGCAAGCATTTGTCAGTAATAGTGGAGCTCAGCTCAGAACTTAAGGAGCTCAACGACTCGACGAACAATACCAAAGAAAGGACATTTGTGTAGGCCGCATGAAGTTCTCAAATTGCCAGACCATTGTTAAAACTAACTGAGAACGAAAAAATATAAGAATAAAAACAAAATAAACATCCACATAGTCCTCACATTCACAATAATACAATATTTTACAAAGTAATCATGTCATTTTGTCAGTATCCTACATATAATATTCAATAATGTGAATTTGTATATAAAACTGGTAGGTATATTTTGATGATTTTCCATAGTACTTATTCAAAATGTCACAATGCCAAAATGTTAGCAGAGCGAGCAGCTCAATCCCATGCTTTTTGTCTTCTAAATAATCTGAAATTGTATAGTACCCTTTTTTACAAAGTTTGGTTTTAATACAGCTTTTAAATCGTTTAATGGGTAAGTTTCGAATGTCAATATGATTAAAATATGATTTGCGACCGTAGCAAATAGTAGCTTTACAGAATAATAACCATTAGATACAGGAATACAACTCCTGCAATATTAGTTAGATTAGATAAATAAATATTTGATACAACTGCGACTCATTATTTAGATCAACATAAAACTTGATACTGACCTGTAAAAAGCAAAAAACATAAGAAAATTTGAATTTCGCAGGCTCCCCCAAAGCTTTCGCCTTAGTTTCCATCGTCCATACAATACAATATGCCATAGCTTTTTCATTAAATTTTCCGACAGTTTCATACTGCTGTCCATTTTATCCACACTATCACCACAATATAGATTTTATTTTATTTTATTTTATTTTATTTATTAAGGAAAACCAACAGTTACACACTTTACATAGTTCAAAATGGCTTATAAATAGGTATATCAGTGTGTAACCAACTACGTTATCCACATATTACATATTCTAATAGAAATTTGGAAGAGCACGAGTGCAACAACAATACTAATGAAACTTAAAAATGAACAAATCTTATTCTTATAATACTAATGTATACATAATTATACGGAGACACGGTTAATCATCCGGTCCCTCGATCGTTTTAAGAAGCTCAATGCGAATTTTATTAGCTGACAAAGAGAACAAATCTAATTCTGAGAAAAGAGTATTATAATTTTTTGCTAAACGACGTAGAGGTGCGCGGACACCCGCGTTGGTGCGACAAGAAGACACTGCAAATAACGGGCACCCACGCACCCCACGCCGCACAACAGTTCTAGGTACTATATAGCACAATTTGTTTGTCAACTCTGAGCAATCGTACTTGTTATTACACAGGTCATAGAGAAACTTAGTTTCCAAAAAAGTGCGTCTATCACTTAAAGTAGTTAGCTTATAATATTTCAATAAGTTAATGTAGGATGTTTTTTTTCGGAAGCAACGATAATGTGTGGCTATAAGGAATTTACGTTGAACGATTTCTAGGTTATCTATGTATTTTTTGTACAAGGGGTTCCATACCATTACAGCATACTCCAACTGAGATCTCACTAAAGATTTATATAAATGAATGTACGTGCGAGTACGTTTAAAATCGGTCATGCATCTCATCACAAATCCATACATGCGAAACGCGTTACTAATAATGTTATCAATGTGTTGATCCAGGTGAAGTTTACTATCCAAAAGTACCCCAAGGTCCCTGATTACAGGGACTCTATGCAATGAGGCGTTATTTAGGTTGTATGTGTGAGTTATAGTATTTTTATTTTTGGTGAATGTTATAGATGAGCACTTAAGGATGTTTAGCTTTAGCTTATTTTTAATACAATATGCCGAGAATCTATCCAAATCGTCTTGGAATAAAGTACAATCCGTTTTATTTTGAATTTTCCTAAATATTTTCAGGTCATCGGCATATAGTAGAAATTTTGAATATCTGAAACATTGATTTAAGTCATTTATAAAAAGAACAAATAGGAGAGGGCCTAAAATTGAACCCTGGGGCACGCCGGACGTGACATGTATGGATGTGGATACAAAGCCTTTGATGACCACTTTCTGAGTTCTATTAGTGACGTATGATACAAACCAGCGTAATAAATCACCTCGTATACCATTGAAAGCTATTTTCGTCAAAAGCAGTTCATGGTCCACTTTGTCAAAAGCTTTCTGGAAGTCCGTGTAAACAGCATCTATTTGCAGTTGACGATCCATGTTATTGAACAAAAAATCTGTGAAAACCAATAGATTTGTGATAGTGGACCTTTTTTGAACAAATCCATGCTGCTGCTTAATTATTGAGTTGTGTAAAATAGGATAGAGCTCGTTGTGAACCAGTCTTTCAAAAAGCTTCGACAAAGCGGACAAAATGGAGATAGGGCGGTAGTTCTCAATACTTTGTTTAGAACCTGATTTATGAACGGGCGTAATGTTAGCACTTTTCCATATTTCAGGAAATGAACCCTCTGAAATACATTTGTTATATATAATATGGAGACCTGTACATATAGAATCTGCCGTTTTTTTAAGATAAAGTGGTTGTATACCATCCGGCCCCGGACCCTTAGTAGTGTCAAGTGATTTCAATGCTTTAAGAATTTTTTCATAACTAAAAGTAACACTGTTAATGAGAATACTATTCTCATTGAACTCTTGCGGAGGTAACCAATTATTTACATCAAAGGTAGAACATTCGTAAACTGAGTGAAAGAAATCTGAGAATAAATTACAAATCTCAGTGGAATCACTCGAGCTACGATTTTTATAAGACATTGTAGAAGGTATGTTAGTATCTGCTTTACGATTAGAGATGTAACTCCATAAGTATTTAACATTTTTAATAATATTTTCTTCGACCGAATCAATATACTTATTATAACATATTTTACACTCCACTTGAAATCTCCGCCTTAAGACAGAAAATTGTTCATAGTCTGAGATGTTACCATATACCTTCCATTTAATCCAAGCTCTATTCTTGTTCCTGAAAATACGTGATAAGGGCCTAGAGAACCATACGGGGAATTTTGACGAGCGCATGGATGCTTTAGGTGTATGGTCTTTTATAGTTTGGTAAATAATATCATAGAAAACATTTACTGAATCGCCAGCTGACAGGTGGTTTAGAACACTGTCCCAATCTATTTTACTCAAATCCTGGTTAATTAATTCGTAGTCAGCTTTATAAAAATTATATTTAGGTATCTTCGCTCGTGTAAATGTTAATTCAGATTTATAACAAAACGTAGAACTTAAAGGGGGGTGATAATTATCTATGGGTAGCAGTGTGGAGGATGGTGAGCATACATGGCAATCGCTATTACTAATTATTAAATCTAGAATACGTCCTTTAGCATTTTTCAAGTTATTGAATTGAAAAGCATTGAGTACTGACATAAAATTATCTAAGTGTCTACAAATAGATGAGTTGCCGTTACAGTTCAGTGCTTCAGATGTGCCGTCATCAATCGGTGACCATTCAATATTAGGTAGATTATAGTCGCCAAATAAATAAAATTTACTGGAACCTAACTTGTCTAGTGTACTATGTAGATTTTCAAAGTGAGAAAGATAGGTTTCTTCAGAGGAATTTGGCGGAATATATGTCGCAGCAATGTGGTATTTCTCGTGACCGTGACCGGGAATATAGATATATGGACTACCACTAATATATAAAGTTACTGGCTGTCTCATGTCTGTTACTTTTACGCCGTAACGCCTAGGTCGCCTAGACAGACCACGTGGGTTATGGGACATAGGATACTTTTATCCCGGTAGCACATTCCTGTGGGATAATTTCCGACATCCACGCGGGCGAAGCCGCGGGCAAAAGCTAGTAGTTACTAAGTCTCCGTACAGAAATATATGTCAACAACATGTAAAAAATAACTAGCTATCTGAAAAGGCTTTCAGTAGATGATTTACACAACAACCTGTTTACCTACTATGTCACACTATGAAGTCAGCAACAAGAAAGGCATGCATGATTAGGTATGTCACATGAATACCCGTGTTTTGGATTTTTGCTTTTTTTTTATGGTGATATTTTTCATTCATTTTCCTCTTTAGTTCATGAGTCCCATCTCATTCGTTGAAGCCCTTTCCTTATTTTTCTATCTCGAGGGTACCATAATTGTGATATCTTTAGACCATTCATCCAAAATCCCCCCTTTTCACCCTCTTAAAGGTCGAATTTCTAAAAACCCTTTCTTGGTGGCTGCCTACGTCCTAATAACGATCTGTGTGCCAAATTTCAGCCCAATCCGTTCAGTGGTTTGAGCTGTGCAGCGGGGTTAAAAAGGGTAATCTATAGATTACCCTTTTTAACCCCGATAGGGATACATTTTTGAAAACTCTGATACACATTATTCTTTATTTTTGGTTTTAAGTATAAAAACTGAGTTTCGAGCTAATCAGACCGCGCGTTAAAATTCTTCTATACAAACTTTTACACCCCCAATACCCCCGTTTAGGGGGTAGTTTAAAAAAACAAAAAAAAGGAAAACTTTATTATTTACATAGATAAATATTCCTGCCAAATTTTCAAGTCTATTATCCCACGGAGTAAGATTTCACATACAAAAGAAATCCCCCGTTTTCACCCCTTTAAAGGTAGAATTTCCAATAACCCGTTCTAAGTGCGCGCCTACGTCATAATAACTATCTGTGTGCCAAATTTCAGCCTAATCCGTCCAGTGGTTTGAGCTGTGCGTTGATAGATCAGTCAGTCACCCTTGTGTAATTATACAGGGTGTTAGGGTGAACACCGTTATCCTTGAAACCAGTGGTTTAGTGTCATATAAAGAACGTAAAATCAATGAAAAATTACGTTTTTTTTTTAAATTACATTTTACCACTCGTCTATTTCACCCTTTCACCTATGCGCTAGGGCAACGTATTTCGTCTCAACACGGGTGGGGGTCACAGGACGTGACAGGTCACGTCCTGTGACCCCCACCCGTGTTCAAAATGATGAGTAAATGACCCCTTTTCGGGTTTAGCATAAAGAAAAAATAATGTTGTATAGATTAGATGATGTTGTTTCCGCCACACTGCACTCTCACGCTGCGTGTTTGTCGGCAGGTGAAGTAGCAGTGTTCGGCCTGGGAGGACTTATTGTTATATTTGAAGTGAACAGACAAGCGGATATACAGGACGATAAGGTATTGTGTGGTTGTAAAGTATTTTGTGGTTGTTGTACTTGGGATCATTGAGATGACTCCGTATCATTGTTGCGACAAACAAATCCACGACAAATGTTAGGCGACAAAACTTTTTGGGTATACAATGTCCGTTAATTGTTCGATCGTTCATTTATTTATTTAAAGGCTTACCAACTAAACACATACTCAGCTTAACCGAAAGTCCTTGCCATAATAAAGATCTGGCATGTATCTAAATTACAGGAAAGCACGGCACTTAAAATTAGCGTACTAGAATATTATACAAAGAAAAACATAAAAAATTAAATATTTATATAGGTTTATACAATATATAAGTGTTCAGGTACACTTACATAAGGTCGTATTACATAATTATCATTGCAATTCAATTTTATTATTTGTTGGCTTGAACTGCAATGTTACTCAAAAAACACAAATTTAATGTCACGTTAACTAACCCGGTGTTACTTTCTGAGGGCCTAGTGCGAGTTTCTTTTAACCATCTCGACTTTACGCATCGAACGCGTTCGGCGCTCCGATTGGCCCTTCACTGGCCTTCACTGGGGAAGGGCCAATCAGAGTGCCGAACGCATTCGATGCGTACAGTCGAGATGGTTAAAAGAAACTCGCACTAGGCCCTCTGGTAGCGTAACGCGTATAAACAGCGTAAGTGGCTGAACTAAGTCGCCCTGCAAGTGATGTTAAGTGAGGACCCCACTGTAATTTTGAATCAAGCGTAATCCCCAGGAAATCTTTTCGACGAATTGTAGTATCTCCTTATTCAGTACAACTAGACAATCACTACTTCTAACATTGGGTAACGCGAATCTAATGCATTTCGTTTTCTTCTCATTTAATACCAAATTATTTACAGTAAACCAATTATGGACCTTAAGCATAGCGTTATTTACGTCGTCAAACTCCTGTGCATGTCTATTTACTTTAAAAATCAGTTATGTGTCATCAACAAATAACACCATTTTTGGTCGGTTTTTCAGTAGATGAGGTAAATCATTTATATATACTAAAAAAAGGAATGGACCCAATATCGAGCCCTGTGGTACACCCATTTTGACTTTTAAACCTAATGAATTCACACCGTTTATTTGAACTTGCTGCAGTCTGTCATTCAAATAGGATTTTACTAAGCTAAGCGCAAGTTTACCCAGTCCGTAATGCTCAAGTTTCAAGAGCAGTGTTTCGTGATTCACGCAATCAAATGCCTTAGATAGGTCGCAAAAGATGCCTATTGCATCTTGAGCCTCTTCCCATGCGTTAAAGATGTGTTCTAATAAGGTGACACCGGCGTCGGTTGTGCAACGTCCTTTGGTGAAACCATACTGTTGATCGTGTAGGATTTTATTACGATTAAAATGATTGAGCATTTGATTTAACATTACTTTTTCAAACACCTTACTGAAAACCGGCAAAACCGAAACGGGTCTATAATTATTTGTGTCTTTGCTGTCCCCGGATTTGAAAAGTGGAATAACTTTACTGTACTTCATTAAATCTGGGAATACCCCTTGATCAACACACAAATTAAATATTAAAGCTAAATAGGGTGCAATTTGTCTCAATAATGGATTGACAAACTTTAATAAAATGTGTTCGACTGATTGAACATTTTCTATTCTTTCTAGAATAACTTTTTAATATGAAAACGAAAGTTACGAACTTGTTTTGTATAGTATTATTTGGCTTTATCACTTTAAATATACGTATATAAAAATATTATTTGTTCTATTTAAAATAATTTTTGGAAAAAATAGGTCACTTTATTAATAGAAATGAGTTCATGAGTTTAACTCATGCCTTAATAAATAAGTGACCGATTTTGATTTATGTCACCTAGGTTGTTAATATTAGAAATAAGAAAGTGACCTATACCATAAATTGGTCACTTTATGATTATAAATTGTAGCAAAACTTATGCCCACAAATCGGCACTAAACTGACGAATAGTGTAATCGGTCGCTACGGTACTAAACTTGACACGTTCAGCTACATCCGCTCGCGGTGCAGTACTGATTGCGTCCCTATCACTCTGGTGAGGGGAGTGTGAAGCACTCGAAAACAAAGAGACCGAAAAGCCCTCTATCCCTCTCTGACCATTAATGGTCTTTTTTTTTATATAAGTGTGATAAATAAAGTGTACTTTTTTGAGTCATTTTGTATATTTAACTCATTTCACTAAAATTTTGAGTTAGGTCACTTTCGTTCTCAGCGTGCGATATTCGAATTCCATCTCAATATTGTACAACCTACTTGCGAAAAAATACTCGATGCAAACTCCGATGTGATTGCTTGACATTTTCGACAAGGAGTTTAGCATTAGAATAAAAACTGTTTTGTGTTATTTGCTGTCATTGGTAAATTGGCGCTATTTTAAATACTGTAAGTTGTAGGAACACAAAGTTTAGTGCTACTTCATAATAAATCATTTAAAATGCATTCAAGTGATGAAGAAGATGTGTTAACACCCGAGTTTATGAAAGAGAGGGCGGCCGATATAGTAGAAAACTTGCTACCCAACAAATCACGCCTGGTTTACATCGAAGCCTACGATGAGTTTTGCAAATGGAAAAATGAAAATCAAGCTTCTGGAACGTTTTCAGAGTCTGTTTTCCTAACTTATTTTAATGAGTTGTCGAAGAAAAAGAAGTCATCGATATTTTGGAGTACGTATTCTATGCTACGGTGTACTATAAAAACAAGGCATAACATTGACATAATAACATACTCGAAGTTGCAAGTTCTTATTCTCGTAGTCATGGTATAAAGTATAGTATGCAACTCTTGAATAAAACGGATTTATATCGAGGTCCATGAATCACTTGCGTCGCTCAGGATTCTAACACTTGAATCACTTGCTATGTTGCTCGTGATTCAATCATCATGAATCACTCCCTACGGTCGTGATTCAATCGTTAGAATCCTTCACGTGCTCGTGATGCATCTATGGCCTTCGCTTTAAATCCGTCCTTTATTCACTAATTGCATAATATACTATTTTTTTAAATGAGTTGCATTATGAATGTCAGTACAACATTATAACACCCGTTTGGATGATAATTATTATGGTTACTATGACACTGGTTGTTTTAATGTTGGCAATTAACTGTTTCAGGAACTTTTATAGAGGATTTATAGCATGGGTGTAGATAAAACTATTTATTTGAATAATAATTAATATTTATTTGAATAATAAATAATAAGTAGAGTACCACAGCTAAGTCGAAGGTAAGGTCACTGATCTGGTCCGAGCACTCGCATACTTAGGTAGGAAGGGTACCGTCCTTGGTCATCTGATGTAGTAGTAGGGGCCTGCTAGCACAGGCTCAGCGGGAGGCCGGTAGGGCCTGCACGGGTCGGAGACACGTGGCTGACGAAGAGGCCTGTCAGCACAGGCCTGCATGTAGCGTACGGCGGCAGGCCACAGGTAACTCACGGCGGTGGGCCGCGGGTAGGCCAGGCCTTGGTAAGGCCTCGGTAGCTTGCATAGGTGTCATGTCCTCAGCCGGGATGTAGAACAGCTGGGACGTAGAACCCTGAAAGCGCATTAGGGAGCGCATGTCAGATGCGGTGCAGTAAGCAGCAAGCTGCGTGCGACGTGCTAGCCTCCTTCCCTTCTTTAGCGACCAAGCATGATAGGCAAGCTTAATACATCGCAGCGGCTTATAGGCAGAGAAAGAGAGTGCAATAATCCTTACTTTCAAGCGTTTATTGTTTTGTACAAAAAATTGGTAGTGAGTACCTATTTTTTGTGTAGCACTAGCTATGAATTGATTGTTAGTCCTAAAAAATTTGCAAAAAATTAGGTTTTAGTGACAGAAACGCATCGCTGTAAATCCGACTCCACGCAGTCTTGTATAGTCTCCTACCCCTAGAGTGTAATTTAAAATCACGTAGGCGCGGAGGGGCGAGGTGGCCCGCGAGTTGAGGAGCAGGTGGTTGTAACGCTCGCCGCCGCCGGCCAGCAAGACTAAGCTGCGGTGGTGAGCGTTAAACCATCTGCGACGATAAGCTCGCGTGGGACCGCCGGAGCCGTGACAGAAACCATGGCTGCATGTTTTTTTTGTTTTTGTTTTTTGTGTGCCTTTTGTTCGAGCAGTATAAACCATTTTTCTATGAATATGTTAATAGCATGGTTCAGTTTAACATAACATCAAAATTGCAGGCGCTTGTACTGAACTAGCATTGTTGTGCTAATATGGGAAAATTAATATTATGATGAATAAATGGTATGGAAAACGACATTATTGAAATTGAAAAATATAGCAAATAAATATTATGACACTTGCTTGATCGATTATGACTAATGAAATTATGGAAATTATTTTATGTCATTTGACGATTATGGCAACTGAAGCGTTATGTCTAATGAAATTATGGCTTATGAGATTATGGTATATAAAATTATGCCATATGAAATTATGGCAAACATTAGTAAACCTATTATAAGTAGTAGTAGTAGTAGTATAAGTATTTTAAGTATTCCGTATTAAGTATTAAGTATATTCTGTATTAAGTATTCCTAGTATAAGTTATTATAATGATAAACTCACCCTAAACACGGGGCACATGGTGTTTTTTATAAATCTAGAGGTTCTACATAGTGAACCGATAGTATGGCTGGTTGCAGATGAAATGAACGAGTAATGTCAGTCAACTAGTGTAACTGCTGTCGCGGACTTTTTTTTTAACTTTTAACGAGGAACAATTTTATTCCATTATACATGATATTTGCGTAACTTAAACCGTTTACGCAACCCACGCAACGGAAGCTCTCAAAAAGGAACACACACAACATTTTTCATTTTATGCTCCGCTCCTATTACTCCTCCGATAAAAAGCATGGGTCTAGATAAAAAATATTAAAAAAGAATCAAGTATGCGTATGTTGGTGGGCAGGTGTTGGAGGAGGAGTCGCGGCGGCTGGCGGTGCTGCTGTCCCTGGCGGAGCTGCGGCGCGAGCTGGCGCTTCAGCAGCAGGACATCGAGCGCCTGCACGCCGCGCTGCGACGCCTCGCGCCGCACCACTACCGCGGCGCACCACGCCCGTCAGCATCCCCGCTACCGTCGCCGTCGCCGTCAGCGGTCACAATACCACTGACGTCGGGGGATCCAGTACCACCGACATCA
Organism: Lithophane ornitopus; assembly: GCA_948473465.1. Taxonomy (NCBI): domain Eukaryota; kingdom Metazoa; phylum Arthropoda; class Insecta; order Lepidoptera; family Noctuidae; genus Lithophane; species Lithophane ornitopus. The sequence goes on from OX419617.1 coordinate 201,905, forward strand.
GTGCGTCCAACACCGTCGATGACAGAGCATCCTCCACTGCCGACGCCAGAGCTTCCAACACCACCGAAGTCAGAGCGTCCACAAACACCTCCATTAGAGTGTCCGCCACCGCCAATATCAGAGTGTCCAAAACCGATAGCATCGGAGTGACCAACAGTGCAGTTGTAAGCGCGTGCCCCGTCACCGAGTTACCGTGTCGACCATAGTCGACCTAAGAGTGTCCCCTACCGCCATCATCAACTACTACATCAACGAGGCAGCCTGAACAAAGTAATACATCATTAAAGGGACAGGTAAGTACTTACTCTGATCTAACTAAACGGAAACACTGATATATGCTGCACTACATGGCGAAGGTAGAATCTTAATATGAGGGAAGCTGAAGATTTTTTTTTCAGTTTTCATAAACGCTAGATGACATCAAAATAATTTCACTAAAAAATAACGTAATTCCGTAACTTTCATAAAATAAATACAATCTATAGTCAAGTAGCAGAGCCAAAGAGGCGCTATCACTACACAAACAAAATGATCAATGTTTTACGGAAATAAAATAGGTATTACATTATTATTTTGTTTATTTTTGTATCATGCGCGCCTGCTGCACTAATAAATTATTGCACACACAGCACAGCACAAAACGTTATCGCATCCGACAGTTCAAGCACCAAATATAAATGATTAGTAGCTTAAAAAATACATTGTATGAGGCTAGTTATAGGTCTGTCCTAGAAAACTAATAATATCTACCCTACAAAATTTGTTCCTATAGAAAAATTTAAAATGTATTTTCTCTTAAAATATGACACTTAGAGCAACGGACGACATATCAAATTTTAGTAAAAAAAATAGTCAAAATACTTGGTCTAATTTATATTAATCTACGAGGCTGAGCCTAGACAATATAATGCCGAAAATATTGGGCTCTCAGTTCAAACGTTTTCAGATAATTCGACTTTTAATTACTTTTCAACCAATACCTTTTGCGCCATTATTTCTTTTTAACTAATTCAGAGAGATATTCAACTATAAGATATAGAAGGCTTAATGTATTTCCACAGTTAAACTCTTGTTTTGGAGATTCCTCAGTACAAACTGAGGGTACCAGTTAAACCGCCATAAATCTGTCGAATTCTAGCGGCTATTCTAGCGAGTTGGAAATTTCTTAAAAGATTTAAGAAATTCTTAACCAAATTCTAAAATAAAAATTATTTACACAGAGTTAGTACTTTCTGAGATTCATGCTATGCCACTTTAAGCAAGCGTCTGGACTGAGAGCCCAAGTCTTTTGTTCATAAAATAAAAGCAAATTTCTTAAACGTGAATCACGTAGAAATGTTTGGACCTTTGCTTCAAGTTGCAGTTGCAGTCTCAAGTTGTTCCGAAAGAAAAAAAAACGGGCCCTCAGTCCAGATGCACATCTGATCTGTTATGAGTCTATTTGGGGTGCCGAAAAAATAGCTTGAGCTTGCAAACAAGATATGGCTGTATCAGATGTTCGATCATTGGTATAAATTAAATGGGTATATTTGGTAAAGGCATCAATAAATTCAAACGCATATTCAGCGTTATTACGTTTACCGTTCATACGTCCAGTTATGTGAACATGTACAGTGTGAAAGGGAATTGCAATTTTATCTATAGGATGAAGGGTAACTTGTTTAGCACCCGACATACCTTTGGGAATTCTACAACTAACACAATTTTTAGTAAACCTTCGAACAATATTTGACATATTGGGAAACCAATATTGGTCTCTTATTTTAGCTAGAACCTTTTCCCAACTGAAGTGTTGAAGATTATCATGATAGTGGGATATCAGATTCCATCTATAGTTACGTGGCACAATCATAAGTTTAGGAGTTTTATTATCTACTAGCTTTTGCCCGCGGCTTCGCCCGCGTGGTTGTCGGAAATTATCCCACGGGAATGTGCTACCGGGATAAAAGTATCCTATGTCCCATAACCCACGTGGTCTGTCTAGGCGACCTAGGCGTTACGGCGTAAAGTAACAGACATGAGACAGCCAGTAACTTTATATATTAGTGGTAGTCCATATATCTATATTGTGGTGATAGTGTGGATAAAATGGACAGCAGTATGAAACTGTCGGAAAATTTAATGAAAAAGCTATGGCATATTGTATTGTATGGACGATGGAAACTAAGGCGAAAGCTTTGGGGGAGCCTGCGAAATTCAAATTTTCTTATGTTTTTTGCTTTTTACAGGTCAGTATCAAGTTTTATGTTGATCTAAATAATGAGTCGCAGTTGTATCAAATATTTATTTATCTAATCTAACTAATATTGCAGGAGTTGTATTCCTGTATCTAATGGTTATTATTCTGTAAAGCTACTATTTGCTACGGTCGCAAATCATATTTTAATCATATTGACATTCGAAACTTACCCATTAAACGATTTAAAAGCTGTATTAAAACCAAACTTTGTAAAAAAGGGTACTATACAATTTCAGATTATTTAGAAGACAAAAAGCATGGGATTGAGCTGCTCGCTCTGCTAACATTTTGGCATTGTGACATTTTGAATAAGTACTATGGAAAATCATCAAAATATACCTACCAGTTTTATATACAAATTCACATTATTGAATATTATATGTAGGATACTGACAAAATGACATGATTACTTTGTAAAATATTGTATTATTGTGAATGTGAGGACTATGTGGATGTTTATTTTGTTTTTATTCTTATATTTTTTCGTTCTCAGTTAGTTTTAACAATGGTCTGGCAATTTGAGAACTTCATGCGGCCTACACAAATGTCCTTTCTTTGGTATTGTTCGTCGAGTCGTTGAGCTCCTTAAGTTCTGAGCTGAGCTCCACTATTACTGACAAATGCTTGCACTGACAGGACAGGTTCACTCAAATCTGTGTGGTTCATTCCTCAAAAGACCATTTCAGACTCTCATCTACATGGTCCTCATAGGGCCTGACCAATATGCCAATATCTGACCTAGGTATGTCCGGACTTTAAAAGAGACTGTGAGTTTGTTTCGGCCTTTCTTCTCAGAGTAGTCAGATAGGAAACGCCGACCTCATCTAGCTCAATTTTTTTTTTTTTTGATATTATTATGACGTGTAAAAGTGATTCCAATCATCTATTTACAGAATAAACAATTTCATTTCATTTAATTTCAACATACAACCTGCCTGACACTGACTTGCAAATTGCAAAAAACTTAAGATTTGAATTTCGGGGGCTACCGGCGCAAGAGAAAGAAAGAAAATCGCATCATTTGCACAACGCCATCTATCGAGTAAGTACTCACTGGTAAACTCAAACTCTTCGTTCCAAGCCAAGAGCCAAGTAGTAATAACTTTTGATTGAGTGGACAGATTCTCAAGATACGGACTATGACTATATTCTCAATCCCTTAACGCTCTTGAAGAGAGTCACGCAAAAATGTCAATAATAAGTACTTACATGTGAATTTTAAAATCAAGAGGGTAAAGAAGGGTTTTTATCCTCATGAGGGATGATTTTAGAAAAACGTAACTCTTTGTTAGTTACAAAAAGCATAAATTCTCACAGCCCTAACTTAAAAAAAAACCGGCCAAGTGCGTGTCGAACCATGCACAATGAAGGGTTCCGTAGTTGGGATGAATTAATTTATCAAACAAACTTTCGCAAAGTTTTATTTTTATTACGTCTATGGGCGTTTAAAGTCACTCAAAATGTTAACATTGTAGTTAAAAAACTTGTTCTCGCATACAAAATGTTTGGGTTTTTGCAACTGCACATGTAAGTTGGTCGATTAAAAGTTTTTGAGCTAAGTCGCGGACAGACAGACAGACAGACGGACATGGCGAAACTATAAAGCTTCCTTGTTGACTACGGAACTCTAAAAATGAAAGGTTTCCCATAAAAAATTTCATCCCCAATTTCCCCCCCCCCCCCCCCTTAAATTTGTTTATGAGAAAATAATTGCCTATGTTCTTCCCCGGGATGCCATCTAGCTCTTTACCAAATTTTATCGAGATCCGTTCAGTGGATCAGGCGTGAAAAGGTAACATACAGAATTACAGACGGACAGACAGACAGAGTTACTATCGAATTTATAATTTAAGTATCGATTAGTATGGATTATGTGTTCAATTCAAAATGAGCCAAATGCTCGATAATCGTGTAGAAGTCGCTACACCCCCGTCAGGGGGGTGTGGCTGGCGGGGTCGGGGCTTCGCCCCTTGCCCGCGGAGGCTATACTGTGGCCCATAACTATGGGCCCCTCCTTATGGGTGCCTAAGCGGCGATGGTAATGAGCGCGTTTAGGTCGCGCTCGTGTGTTAGATTGCAATGTGTTATTCCGTAGGCGCGGCGCGGTAGGGGCGGCAATTGCCCTCTCCCCTCCGGCTGTACTACAGTCGCCGCCTCTAGGGCGCCCTGTATACAAGCAGTGACGTCGGCCGCCATAAGATCTACGTCCACGGAGTCGGCGATAGGCCGAGTCGGCGTGGTGATCTCCACTTTCTCCTGGAAGGTGTCCCAGTCCAGTGTTCGGCGTGGCGCTAGTGGCTTCAGTCGGGTCGGCATACCCGATAGTACGACGAGTACAGGTTAATGATCCGACTGTAACTCGTCGTCTATTACTTGTTGTGTGACTTGGCAGTGTAGCCCTTGGTGGACTACTACGTCCAGCACATCAGGCATATGCCCTGCGAAGTCTGGGTAGTGTGTCGGCGTCTCTGGGCCGGACACCGTGTAGCCACGGGCTTCCGCATCCGCAAAGAGTCGTCTCCCCTCGGTGTTCACAATGTTTGAATTCCACGCTGGGTGTTTACAATTTAAATCCCCGGCGAGGAAGGTAGCGTGTCCGGAACAAGTTAACAAGGCCCACAGCTCTGTCAGGTCCAGGTGTGCTGCGGGCGGCTTGTAACAAGCGTAAATGTCCATGTCCTCGCCTGCTATGTGTAGCTGGACACCCAGCGCGTAAAAAGTGTTAAGTGTCGGCGGGGGTAGTTCTTGATGGACGACCCTTCGTCTGACTAGTACTGCCAAGCCGCGGTATGTACTTATGTCCGACCGTTCGTCCTTCCTGTAAATGAGATATCCCGGGAACTTAATCCTGTCCGCAGGTCCCAGTAATGTCTCATTTATAAGCGCCACATCGATGTCCTGCTCCCGCAGGAGATGGCGGAGGGGGGCGACCTTACCCCTAAGGCCGCGGGCGTTCCAGTGGATCACCCTTAGCGGCCTAGCCATGGTATAGTGTCAGCAACGTAGCCAGGCCGTCAAGGATGACCGTTTCCACGTCCTGCCCCTGTCTGATGGCCTTTATTAGGTCCATCAGAAGTTTAATGGCGCAGGTGGTAAACTCCTTTTTATGTTGGGGCTGTTGTTTATTTATTTGCTGCGCCGCGATGCTAGCGCCGCCGCTCGCAGAGCCGGTGAACTTTGTTCGTTCAACATTCTGCTGCTGCGAGCGCGCGGCGCTAGTCGCGACGGTGGCAGTGCCTGGCGGTCTTGTAGCGAACCTACGCGTTTGCGCGCTTTGCCGCTGCACGACAATGGCGCTAGTAGTAGGTTCGCTACTTGTTTGGGTGCACTCGCCTGTTACCACCTGCGCTCGCACTGTGTGTGCGGGGGCAGGAACGGTCAGAGGGGTGACTTCCTGTGTCGCCGGGGGGAGGGGGGTTTTCTTCCCCTTCTTCCCGCGGTTTCTCTTCCTCCGCCTAGAGGAGGAGGCTTGAGTCCTTGGCGTGGGCTCGTTAGCCGGCGCCATAAGCGTCGGTCCGTCTGCCTCAACGTGCCGCTCCTGGGTGGGCACCTCTGCGGCCGACTTTGGCCGGTGAGTGGCCGTAGATGCCATCGTGCCCGCTCGCTTGTTCCGGATTTCTTCCTGGAACACAGGGCACTTGATGTTGCATGCGGGGTGCGGGCCACCGCAGTTAATGCAGGTGGCCGGCTCCTCTCGCGGGCGCGGACAGTCTCGTGCCGCGTGCTCCCCTCCACACCGCACACAAGCGAGCGGACGGTGGCACTGGTGCGAGCTGTGCCTGAAGCGTTGGCACCGGTGGCATTGAGCGGGCCCACGCTTACCCCGCCAGGCCTCGATCTTGACACCACGCATATTCATGAAGATGGTGGTGTCATAGACAGACCGGACGTCGGGTGATTTCTTTAAAATCGCGTGGAACACGCAACCGGGTCTTCCTTGTGCGCCTTTTATGTGGCGCACATACACCGGCTGGTATCCCAGCGATTTCAGTTCCTCCTCTATCTCCTGGGGGTCTGTATCGGCCGGTAGCCCCCTGATAGCGACCTTCATGTTCTTACCCGCTGGTAGCGAATAAGCAAACCATGATACGCCGCTCTCTTTTTCCAGGCCGGACAGGTATTTCTGTACTAGCCTGTATTCCTCCTCGCTGTCCGGGTTAAACCGGACACCGTTCCCATACGGACGCGCGCTGGGAGGCCGGCCTAGCTTGGCCGCTATGGCTCGGAAGTGAGCGGCCCAATTCGGTAGCTTTTCCACTACCAGCGGTGGGTATCGCTGCTTCTTTGCCTTTTTGTTCTTCCCCGCCCCTTGGACCGCCGGCGTCGGCGCATTTGTGGCACCGGTGGCGGTCACAGGGGGTGAGGTATGCACAGGGGGGTGGGGGGGTAGGTTCGTTGGACTAACCCCCATTGGTGAGTCCGGGAATGCTGGCGGCGTACGGCGCGCCGCATCGGCAAATGTGGGCGAAGCGGGCGAGACCCGACCTCGCGGCGCGCTATCGCGCTGTGGCCGCGGCGGGTCCGAGCAGTACCGCTTCGCCTCCTCCGACGCGGTCTCACCGGAGCTCCTCCTGCGCCGCTGGGGCTTGGGTCCGAGGTGCGACTCGGGCGCATATCCCAGCAATACTGGAGGCGACGTCGGTGAGAAGGCCGTCTCGCCCATGGTGGTCTGCGGTCCGGGTCGCGGGGTCGTGTCAATCGAGACGACATCGCGATCGGACGCGGCCGACTCCGCGGAGGCAAGCGACATGCTCGATCCGGCTTCAGACGAGCATGCCGAGAGTCCAGCTGGAGAGTCATAGGCGGAGGCGCGGGGGGGTGCCGGTGACGTTGGCACCCGAGACATAATAGTTGCCGGCCTATATGACGGGCCGGCACTGGCTGGCCGCTCCTGCTCCGCACTCGCCGGACCCGCCAGCGAGAGGCGGGGGCCGGGTGTGGCGGTGCACGAAGCTGGCACAGCGCGGACATTCCTGTGTGCCGCCGCAGGCGCCGCGCCTTTGGGCGGGGCCTTTGGGCGACACAAACCGCGGTGGTGGTGCGGTGGGGTGAGGGGGTGTGCGATGACGCACGGATGGCACGGGGGGGTGCGCGGGTGGCGCGGGGTTAGCTTTCGGCGTGCCGGCACGTGCGACGGGCGCGCCCATGCGAGCCGGCACGGTTAGGCGCGCGGGCTGCACGGGGGCGCGTGCGTGCGGGGCGCGGCCTATGTTAGGCGCTGGTCCCGGTGCCTGAGTCGGCACGGGACGAAACGCGGCTGGGCGTATTGCGACCGCGTGCTGGCGGCTCGGCGACGGCGCTGGCGCAACGCGCGCAGGCGCCAAGGTCGTCGATGGGCCGGCAGCAACAGTGGTGCTTGCCCCCCTCGCGGGTGTTATATTTGACCCACTCACCTGGGTCGTGGCATTCTTGGTAGTCGGTCCGGTCAGCGACGAACCGGACGGCGCATTACCGATATTCGGCAGCGACGTCGTCCGGTCCAACGCTGGGCGGCCTCCTTCTACTGGGGGCCCGGCATCGCGGCCCAATGAGCCGCGCTTGCCGGGCTTCGGCATCACGCGGACGTGGCCTCCGCGACCGCTGCGGCGATTTCTCGCCGGGCAGCACGGCCGGCTCCCCCCTGTGTGCGCACCAGTACCCGGCGGCGACTCGCGCAAACACAAGGGAAAAACACTGGGTGGAAAGTTTTGCAGTCCGCGCGGAAAGTTCCTACCGAATCACCCGATCGCGCGCTATGACGTAGTTTGTTTACGCCAAACGGGCGCGACGACTACGTCACGCGCTACTCGCGAACTAGGCGACCTCAGTGGACGGCCACGAGCCAATCCATGCTCGATAATTATGAATTCGGCGAAAGTCATTCTTCTACGGAGACTCTTAACACCGCGATTCAGAAAATGACGTTAAATGAACAACGCCATCTATCGAGCACGAAGTGATACAGTCAAAATATATGGGAAAACGTTCGAACATTCTGTAAGCTATGTAGAAAAGACTGTTTTTAGGGTTCCATGACTGACTTGACTTGACTTGACTTGACTTGACCTGACTTGACCTGACTTGACCTAACTTGATTTGGATTGAGTTGAGTTAACCTTGAGCAGGTATATTTTATCGCGGCAGGTACATTGGTAGTTGAAAGAAAAGTAGATTACGTACCTTGCTAAAGTGAGTAATTAATGCACTCGTGTTAATTTAGTAAGCGCATTCGTGCCTTAATTTGTTTAAAGAAATTTTTAAGAAATTAACGTTTATCACCATTTTTTCATGATTAATTTGTATCATGATTTAAAAGATAGATAGCGCCACCTATGGCACTACTACCAAACAATGGATTTGGAAAACCTGAATTAACCAAACTTTAGATTGTATAAATTCACAATGTATCGCGTTATGTTTCCGCGCGAAGTATGTGAACATAATCATCATAAAACAACTGTTGTTTTATGATGATTATGATCGTGTGATACACACGTTCTCACAAACCTACCTGATTTTACGCTAGTGTCATTTTACGTCAATATATGTCGTTATGTGTATCTACATTACGTACCTAATGAAAATTTCTTCTTGAATACTTTAAACTCTTATATCTTTTGATATTTTGAAGCGATTGCGATGAAACAAAGACTAAATGAAACATCGAGTTACCCACAATATTTGAGTGTATAAGTTATCCATATTGATTTCTTACTTTTTACGTGATACTGGAACAATCAAACAAACGAACAGAAAAACAGACAAACAGACAAAAATTCCAAAAATGGTAGAAATGGCATCTGTTGGTTATTCTTGGACACTCCACCTACGTTTTTTTTTTTTCATTTTGCAGAAACGCCTCGTCTACAGATTTATTATATGTATAGATATAGATTTATCATATGTATAGATATAGAAGATAGATTTGAACTTTACGTCTAGTAGTTTATCTTGCAATATGACTTATAGGGTCAGCAATAATGTCTTTTGGGATGTCAGAATTAAGTTGTTCAATTATGTTTTTACGAGTTGGATCACGTTTTTGTTCTATTAGGAGCCAGTTATGATTAAATGTAGAAGAGTTTACTGAAAATTGCAACGAGATAATAGTTGCTAAGTTGTGCCCGCGGCACTGGCAACAGCATTCTTAGCGTTGTGGCTGGCAGAATTGACTGACCAATATTGTGGCATTGTATACAGTTGCATATCGAAAAGAACAGCAACTGATGAGATATTCCTTTATATTTGTTTGATTTTTTATTTATTCCGTTTATTTCACTTTAAAAACGTACAAATTATATTTTTAAATATTAGAATAAAAAATATATAAAAACATTTAAAAATATAAAAAGTAGTAGCCCACCGGTATCGGGAACAAGGTCCAAGCTACCGGCGGTTAGGGCTCCAGAGAGAGGAACCTCCTAACAATGCGAGCCGTGTCCAGGAGTACCGCTTTCTGAATCAAGCCCTTAATCCAGCCGCCCAACGAGAGCCTCCATAGGTGTTGGTCGAGACTCTTGGCAATTAGGCCATTAGCTGATACGACTATCGGCACAATGATCGCAGAGTCCACATCCCACATGTCGACAACCTCGAGAGCCAAGTCAAGATACTTGATTTGTTTATCTTTCTCGGCCTTCACGAGGTTTCCGTCATGCGGGACCGTTATATCAATGATCAATGCGCGCCGCTCTGTTCGATCCACCACCACTATATCAGGCTTATTGGCAATAGTCCTGTCAGTGATGATGGATCGATCCCAGTACAATGTGATATTTCCATTTTCGAGAACTGGGTCCGGCACATACCTGTAGTACGGCACTTCCGATTCCACAAGGCTGTATTTCAGAGCAACTTGCTGGTGGATAATCCTGGCTACAAGATTGTGTCTATGCAAGTACTCTCCGTTAGCTAGATGAGAACATCCGGAGATGATGTGTCGAATTGATTCTCCCGGTCGGTGGCATGCCCGACAGATGTCAACCGTTCCGTCCTTCACAATAAATCTCCGGTAATTGTTCGTCATGATAACTTTGTCCATAATTGCACAGACAAAACCTTCGGTTTCTCCAAAGAGGTCACCGAAACGCAGCCAGGCTACGGACGCTAGTAAATCTACATCGGGTCCATGCAGGGCCCGGAAAAAGCGTCCGTGAAGCTCCTTACTCTGCCATACCTCCTTGCGATCGTTAGTGTCAAGCACTACAGGCTTGCGCCAGTTCTCTTTCGCCAAGGAGAGCGGGGTGAGGCCCTTGTCCACCGCGACCACATCTCGATGCATTCCCACGTCGGCTTCTAGGAAATATTCCCTGAGACTGCATATCTCGCGATTGTGGAGGGTCTTAGCGTTTAAAAAGCCTCGACCTCCACACTTTCGCGGGATATACAGTCTCATTACCGATGACCGTGGGTGATGCATTCGGTATGCAGTCAGCAGCGTACGGACCCTTCTATCCAGGGCGTCAAGTTCGGTCTGAGTCCATTTGAGTATGCCGAAAGAGTACATCAAAACCGGCATGACCCAACCGTTGAAGGCGCGCACCTTGTTACCGCCTGATAGAAGACTATTAAATACTTTCTTCAGGCGGCCAAAGAAGCGCCCTTCAACGATTGCTTCATGTCAGTAACATTGATGCCTAACGCTTCCGACATACCCAAATACTTATAGGTTTCGGATGCGGAGAGGGCTCTAAGGTATATGGAATCCGAGAGTTGTGTTCCCACGGATTCCACAATCTCCCCTCGCTTTACATGCATGACCGCACATTTATCCACACCAAATTCCATCCTGATGGCTATACTGAAAGTTTCAGTTACTTTCAGTAGCTCCATCAGTTGCAAATTGTTGGGGGCAAAGAGTTTTAGGTCATCCATGTAGAGGAGGTGAGATATAACCTGTCCACCTCTCTTCAGCCGATAGCCTAGACCTGAGTCCTCCAGCAGTGTGCTTAGAGGATTCAGGGCCAAGCAGAACCAAAGTGGACTCAAACTATCGCCCTGAAATATGCCTCGCTCGATCCTAACGGTTCACTATTCCTCTGGATATTTCAACATCCTGGACAGCGAAGGACTGTCCTCCATTACCCCATACACGACATCAGGAAGGTGCGCAGAGTTGCATCTATTTTATACAGCTCCAGCACCCTCATGAGCCATGTATGTGGCACCGAGTCATAGGCCTTCTTATAATCTATCCAACATGTCGACAGATCCTTTCGGAAACGACGAACCTGTTGGCTTATGGCCATATCAATGAGGAGTAGCTCCTCAGTACCGCGAGACCCGTTCCTACATCCATTTTGAGAGGCCGACATGATGGAGTTCGTGTCGATATGTTCGTTAATTTTAGCTCTCAAAATGGATGTAAGAACTTTATAGACCGTCGGTAAACATGTGATCGGCCTATAATTTTTGGGTTCCGCGGTGCTACCAGATTTATGGAGCAGGTGGGTAACTCCTGTCGTTAAGAACTGGGGTACCAAACCAGACTCCAATGCAGTCTGGTACTGAGCCGCCAAGCGAGCGTGCGACCTTATGAACGATTTTATCCAGAAGTTGTGCAGCCCGTCCGGGCCTGGAGACTTCCAGTTAGGCAACGGGCGGACTGCACGAGCTACATCTTGGGGGCAGATGGTAATAGCCCCCACTTCTGGTATTGGATCGCAGGCTCGCTCGACTTCCCGAGTCCAATCTCCTTCAGTGTGACTGACAGGCATCGACCAGATACTGCGCCAGAAAGTGCACATGGCATCATCATCCGGCAGTTGCGTGTCAGCCACACCTTGGTTCGGTTGCTCCCAAGCCCTATATACCCACCTTTCATCACTCTGGAAGGTGCGGTTCTGAGTTTATCGGTCCGCTCGCCGCTTATACCTACGGATACGGTTTGCCCAGGCATACACTTTCTGCTTCAGGAAGTGTATGCGCTCTGTGACACGGGTTATATAGTCCCGATGACTGATATTAGTACCTGAGAACTCTCGTCTCACAAAGCGCATCACTCTAGGGCGAGTATTGCCCTCCCTAAAGCAGATTAGTTTGCCGATGAGCGCTCTGGCCTCACCAATACGACGTTCAATTCTGCACTGCCAAAACGGTACGGTTGATTTCGGTCGTGTAGCTCTAATTTCATTAGCGAATTTGACGTGAGCTACACGACATGCCGCTACAGCCGCACAGTACAGAATCGAATGAGTATCGGTGAGGTCTTCGCAGTCGTCAAAATAGTTTGACAACTGCGAATCTAGAGCCGCCACCAGCGCCCTATTTTTTTTATGCATGGGCAAACGAGGTAAGCGTTGCCTAAGTTCGGGCGGCATGAACCGATATTCCCGAATCGCACCATCCAAAGCACTCCTCAATTCATCATTGCACTGGGTACTTACGTTTGTAGCCCTGTCATCAATCCCCTCATCGGCTTGACTTGTAGTAACCGGTGGTGGTACTATAAGAGTCTGCGACGGGGGAGCGATGACATGGCTACTCTGAATTTCATTTCGCAGGCGATCAAGTACAGTATCGTCCAACATATGATTACGCTGGATGACCCGCATATTGTGGCATTGTATACAGTTGCATATCGAAAAGAACAATAACTGATGAGATATTCCTTTTTTATTTGTTTGATTTTTTATTTATTTATTATTATTATTTTTATTTGCAATTATAGTGTTGTAATGAATTTAAATATTTTAATGAATTTCTTGATTTTATATTAATATGATAATTTATGGTATTTAATTTTTATTTATTATAATAGTATGATTGTTACAACATAATTCTTAAGTGTACTTACTAACAAAAAATAATATGGATCACTGTATCTGAATTAAATTATAAAATAAATAAATTATCTCTTTTTCTATGTTTTTGTTTAGAGTTCTTAAGGGGCCGTATAAATCGAGTGCGACAAATGTTGCGCTAGTATGCCTGTCGGAGCAATACACACAGCTACTGTGAACTGTACGACCACGCACACATTGGCATTGACATGACATTTGCGTGACGCGAAAGCACTACTAGCTTTTGAAAATTTGTGATAAATTCGATTCTGTGTGTTCTTGTATTCCGTGTTATTTCGCTTCCTTTTTTGACTACTCTCTTGGACATTTGATTTATGCTTCACCCTGAAAACTCGGCTTCTACTACGGACATTTCTTTTTTCGAATCTCACGCTTATATTTGACTTTCTGGTCGACACTGGATTTTGATTTACACTGTGAACAATGACGTGTATCAACTGTATTGACTAGAAATAATTTATCCCGACGAAGTGGCATCCTAGAATATTGCTGTAATTGCCTAGTTGGTCGCCGAACGCTCGGTTGTTGTGCCCATGTAATGACAATGGTGCCGATTCTCTTGTCACAAAATTCTCTAAACTAAACTAAAAATCACTAAAATTTAGTTTAGTCCTGTCAAACGATCAAACTCATTCTGAAATAGACTTTAAATGACACAACTTAACTATAATTGGACGTAGTTATGCTACAACGTTCCAATCCACACGCAGGTCGAACTGAGTAAATCGCGTTTTTGTAATTTTGTGGTACGCTTTTTTTTGGTAGCGAGTACAACTAAGTAGTATGTATCGCTTCAACTAAATAAATAAACATTATTTTAGTATATACTTGTTATTAAAATTTATTAATATTTCTCATACAAATTTTGAAAAAAATGCACTTGGAACGTTTTTGAAAAAAGGCTTTTTGTATGGAAGTAGCTTTTAACTTAATTTGCAAAAACGATCCAATATCTGAAAATTGGTATATTTTGGTAGTTAATATATATTTTTTCTAAAACATAAGGTATAACAATGAAACAACATTATTAAAAAAATATTTATTAAGAAATAGTTGTATCAAAGCATGGAAAATCATCACAATTTATTCATCATCCAGATCGAAATCCAGCTCCTTACCAAATCCATCGACTAAAACTAAACTGGCTGCTGGCAAAGGAGATAAAGATTGAAAAAGCTAGATTATATTCTATTTTTATGAAAACGTCTCTTGATGAGGATTATAACGAACTTAACATTAAAAAAACGACAAAAGGAGAGATTTCGACTATACATAGATCTGATCTGAAACAGTTATGGCCTAACGGGAAACCCATTGCTCCAGCTAAATTGGCTGATTTACGATCTGTTTACAAGTTTATTCCAGCAGATTGCCTTAGTTTTTATAAAACATTGAAAGCGTCTAATGACGCAGCTCAGCTCATTATATTTTTGTAGAAGAGGAATAAATACATTAATCAAGATGCTGTATTTTTTTATTAGACTCAACAGACTTTCAACAGATTAGGTTCGCTCATCAATATTTACACAAGCTTGATATTAATTTGACGTCTTCAACTGGTAGATATAATCTATACAAAATCAATGCACCCTCAATGTAGACGGTTGGTGTCGTACTGCTGCTACCGGAGCAGTGCGGATGCGATGTGGGTGATGGGTGTCATACTCCCGCTCTTATGCCAGTTTATATGCTGTCTGTCTGGACTCTTGGATGCCTTATCCGTAGCTTTCATCACAGTAGTATCAGCTTTTCTACTCTTCATCATCTTTCACGCAATCCATCTATCGTTTCAATCAAATAAATCATGAATTATTTATTAATGTACTTTTTCAACTCATATCGCCGCTGTAAACAACGATTCGAAACGATTCGAACGAAAACGATACCAAACACGACCTATTTGCGAAACTTTTGCAGATATCGACATAAGAGTGCAACGCGGTAGATGGGTTTTTCCCCCCCCTCCCCCACCTACCTGCAGGGTGGGGCCACGTGGGTACAGGGCTAAATTAGCTCAGATGACCACTAGGTATGCCTGTGCCAAGCGGAAGATGATTTGCAAGGTTGACGACACTAAATACCCCACTAATATAGAAGCAACAAGAATACTGTACCCAGGATTTTGTAAATATCTATATCCATTTTTAAAAGAGTGTCCTTGGAGTTTCTTGCCCATTCTTACCACCGAGCAGAAGCTAAAAATAAGCCATTTTTGCCGGAAAGTTGGACATGGCGTTTCGCAAATGGCTGTGCAATACCATTCACTAAAGCAAAAAGCCATACAAACCCATACCTCCCTTAAAACCGTGACCGAAGCTCGAGATCTATCAGATTGTCTCATGGAGATGAACCGGACGATTCAGGAGTCCTGTACGAAGCAGGAAGCAAGATCTACATCTTTTGCAGACATGGTGAAAAAGGGGTCCAAAACCTTTGTTCTTCCTAATACTCTCAGCTCCGTGGCCATTTATCCCAGTGAAAACTCAAAGACCAGTGACGAAACCAAGAACATGGTCCAAAAAATCATATGCCCTGGAGAAATGAAGCTGAAAGTACGAGGCGTCCGCAAAATTGGGAAAGGAGGACTCATAATCAGCACTGAAACCAAAGATGACCCAGATAGGATCAAGCAAACAGTCCAACTCGCTTCGTCAGGACTTACCGTCGACGAACCTAAAAAGCGCAAACCTCGCATTATAGTTATAGGTGTTCCCAAATCAATGGCTGAAAATGAGGTTTATAAATGTATTTATGAACAAAACTTGGCCGACAAATTGCCCACTATATCTCTTGATACATTTTTGACCTCAATAAAACTAAGCCACAAATCTGGCAGGAAAGATGCTGAGCATTGCAACTTTATTATAGAAGTTCCAGCCGTAATACGTAAGGCCCTTATCACACAAGACAGATTATTCATAAATTGGTCGTCGTGCCCGGTGCGAGACTTCACACTAATAACAAGATGTTACAAATGCCAGCAGTACGGCCATGCAGCCAAATCATGCAAAATTGCTGCCCCTACATGTGGACATTGTGGTCAAGAAGGACACCCAACTCAAGACTGCTCAAACAAAGCCGATGCGCCAAAATGTGCTACATATCTGCGCTTTAAAAAACAAGCCAACCACAAGACAGGAGACGCAGATTTCCCGGCTAAAAAAGCTGCCGAACACAGGTACATCAACTCGATCGATTATGAAGGCGCCTAAGAGCGCCACATACTTGTTTATATTTTAGACGTAATTTATTATTGTTATTTTTGTAGTCTAGAATGGATAATAACTTAATTACCGACATAGATAACACATTCTTAACTGAGTCAAAGACTTGTGACGTTGAGGATTGCAGACAATATCTTTCCGATTATCAAAATTCACTAACCGTACTGACCCAAAACATCCGTAGTGTTTATAAGAACATGGATAGCTTTAAAATTTTCCTTCACAGACTTAACTTTGACTGTGACATAATGGTACTAACCGAGTGCTGGTTAGCTAACCGCATCGATAACCTCCCAGTAATATTTGGTTACAACCTATTACATACCAATATAAACCACAATCAAAATGATGGTGTGGTGGTCTTTGCTAAGGAATCATTAAAGGTAACTGTCGAGGAACCTACTCTACAAGACTGTATGATTAATTGCTTAATTATCAAAATTGGTACAACCACAGCGATAATTGCTGTGTATAGGTCCCCCTCCGCCAGAAACTTGGCCTCTTTTCACAATTCCTTAAACCAGATTTTACAAGGGCTGACCTCGTTTAAGAATGTTATACTAACAGGTGATCTAAATATAAATATTGGCTCCGAAAACTGCGATGCAGGGACCCAAGACTAATATCTGCTCATACCATGGATTTCTTCCCGCTCACATATTGCCTACTCATCAGAGCGAGTCCTGCCTCGATCATATGATGATCAAAACCAGCCTATCATATATTACGCTTGTTACTAACGCAACAATTACGGACCATCACGCTGTCCTACTTACCGTAAATCTAACGCTGCCTAAGCTAAATCGTCCCCTGACCAAAAGCAAATTAAACATAAATAAACTCGAATATGATTTATGCAACCTTGATTTTAGCCTAGTTTACAATACTGCTGACGTTAATTTGGCTTTATCGTACTTAATAAAACATGTCCAACATGTAATATTACGTTACACGACAGTTTCTACAGTAAATAAGAAATTTTACAATATTAAACCTTCGATTACTCCTGGACTAATTTGGTGTATAAGACACAGAGATAAACTTCATCAGAGAACTAAGAGACACCCTGAAAATCCAATAATTCAAGCCACTTATAAAAGATACAAGAACTTCTGCAACAATCTCCTAAGGAGGTTAAAAAATAATTACGACAAAACTGAATTAAACAGAGCAGGTAACAATAGCAAGCAACTTTGGAAGCTTATTAAAAACGTCACCAATATGTCTAAACAGCGTGAATCAAATTCGAGTTTACTGCTTACTAATCCCTCACCACTCTTGTCAGCTAACAACGTTAATAACTTCTTTGTCAATGTTGGGAAAACTCTTGCTGAAAAGATTCCGAAACATTATTGTGACCAACCACCTTTCCAAAAATCAAGCAATAGCTGTAATCAGAAATCTTTTGCTATGCTAGACACTGACGTCGACGAAATAACCCGAATCATTTCTGGACTAAAGGATGACTGTGCAGTTGGATGGGATAATATAAGCAATAAGATCCTTGTTGGGGATAGCTTGAGCGAAGATGAATAATAACACGCAGTAGGATAATGTTCTGGAGGTAACGACGGCGAGGAATGGGGAGCAGAGTTTCTTCTTAGTGTTCATTAGTCGAGCGCTGGGATCGGAGTGTGTCCGCTAAGCGAAATGGCCCGTCTTTTATACTCGCGGCTTACCCCCTCCACCGTCTCTTCCCTTTCCTCACCCCCGCTATTCTCATTTATTATTTATTCAATAAATTTACATTTCGTTATATTATTACTAGTGTTTTCTTATTACTATTTACTTATTCTGACTAGTTACATATGTATTTAGTCTCTACGACGTCTTGTTTGGCTGTGGCGTGAGGATTCACTTAATTTTACCCTGCCTCCCGCCTCACCACTATAAAAGCGCGCTGTAGCGCGTCTTATCATTTTATTCCTATTTCAGACGTCGCAAAGGTAAGGTAATGAAACACAAGGGTTTACGATGCTTTATTACAGGTTTCTACTATCTTAATTAACATAATTTACTAAAATCTAATAATTAATAACCACATAAATGTCTGACAACTTAATGCTTAATTTTTATCACATTGCACACAGTTTTGTTTACTAAAATGCTCTAAATACTAATAGGAACATCACAACTCTTAATTACAGCTGTTTACACTAATGAGAATCTAATTAGAACGATTATATAATGAGATAATCACAGGTACATTTTACATATTTTCATTCGCTTATATTTCCTAAACGGTTGGACCGATTTACATAATTCCAACGCTCAAATTGGTTTTGAGAACATAGCTAAACATTACAATAAACAGAATTTAAATATCTCTATAAACAAAAAAGTAGTTTTTCAAGTTACGTAATATTTTACACACAAATTTTTCTAAGTCTTTTTTATACTGAATATAACTTTACTTTAAGAGGTTAATCTTTACAAAACTAATAAGATTCGAATGAGATCTTTACATATTACATATATCCAATAATAATCTTGTATGACTTAAGTGAAAATACTCACAGTTTATGTTAATTCTTATTGGAATTTTACTGTAGCTCCTCCGCTACTTGTGCTATGATACACGGATAGGGTCCTTTTCACTACACTGAGTCTAGCACTGTTCACTGATTTTAAAGTTTTTACACTATTTCACTTTTCGTACGCCGCTACTTGTGCCCACGAGCGAGGTGACCTCAGGGCATCGTGCACAATCCTTAAACTCTTTAAGCATATTCTGGTACCACCCTTAACGCATATATTTCGAATCTGTCTTTCCAAAAGAATTTTCCCTAGTTGTCTTAAAAAGGCAATTGTAATCCCTGTCTTCAAATCTGGTAGTAGACTTAGTAAATAATTATAGGCCAATATCGTTACTCCCATCAATCTCAAAAATATTAGAGAAAATTATAAACAGTAGACTAGTTAACTATCTAGAAAAATAAATATTTCTTATCCCCTGCGCAATTTGGTTTTAGAGCCAAATTATCCACAACCGACGCGGTGCATAGCCTGACCGATTATATTTCAGAAGAACTCGGAAAAGGAAATCAGATCCTGTTAGTCTTCCTTGATTTAGCTAAGGCCTTCGACACGGTGTCTGTTTCTGTTCTTCTAAACAAATTAAAGGCCATAGGAATAAGGGGAACGCCTCTGCAACTATTTGCTGACTACTTAGATGACCGATACCAATGTGTTAGAATAGATAATATAACGAGGGATGAGCAGAAATGTGCTGGTTTTGGTGTTCCCCAGGGAAGTATTTTGGGCCCCACGCTATTCCTGATTTATATCAACGACTTGTGTAATCTTAGTATTAAAGACGGCAAAATTATATCATATGCCGATGACACGGCGTTAATATTTACCGCTAAAACCAGTAGTGACCTGTTCGAAATTGCTCAACTAGGTTTTAATACTGTGACTAATTGGCTACAAAGCAATTTACTAACATTAAATGCTGACAAGACAAAATATATTCACTTCTCCATGCGCAAGCCTCAAGTTAACATTACTAACCCTCATCTATATGCCCATCAATGTGGAAACCGTTCAGTCAACATGTGTGATTGCCCTTTGATCCTCAAAACTAGCAGCATAAAATACCTGGGGGTAATAATGGACGACACACTGACCTTCAGAAAACATATTGAAAGTCTAGTTAAAAGAGTGCGCAAATTAATAATATGTTTTTTAAAAATTGCGAACATTTGCAGATTCAAAATTAACAAAATTTAAACACACAAGTTTATTTAGCCCTGTGTCAATCCATAATTCAATACTGCATCACTTCATGGGGTGGCTCACCAAAAACCAATCTTCTTCCGCTTGAAAGAGCTCAGAGAGCAATTTTAAAGGTAGCAAACTTCCATCCCTTTTACTTTCCCACAGATCTAATTTATAAATCCTGCAATGTGCTGACTGTTCGCCAACTTTTCATTATGCACTTAGTATTAAAACAGCACACCATGCTTACCTATACTGCTGACAACACTAACAAGATGATGGAATGATATAGTATGCACATCAAATGCGGCCTCAAAACATGTCTTTGTAGAAAGATTTTTTACATTCTTAGGCCCATTTCTGTATAATAGACTAAATAAAAAACTTAGTATTTATAAATGAAATTACTTTAGCTGTAAAAAAATTATACTTAAGTATTTACTAACCATAGATTATGCACAGACAGAAGATCTACTTGTTGTCACCAAATAGAGTCGCTAACACGCTATTTTACTATTTTACTTACTGTTTACTTTTTATATACCTAATTCTAATTTAGCTTTTACCCATTGTTAATTTATTACATTAAGTATTTATGCACTTCCTAGCCTGAAACACAGGTTCAACCTAGTTCAGGCAAATAAGCAACTGTGCTCTATTTTATTTGTTAAGTTACTTACTGTAAATGTGCCCCTTTTTATAAATAAACGATTTATTATTTATTATATTTTATTATTTATTTTAGTTTAAAGTCGATAATCGTATCTATCTGTTATTAAATAACAGCCTGTTATATTTGTACGGACGATAAATACGTAAGTAACAGCCGCGGTAACAGTCTGTATGGGGATTGTTATAATGTATTAACGGTAACAGTCGCGGTAACAGTCTTGAGGATGTGTTATTTTATGTAACAGGTATGTTTTTATTATTAGGAACAATTGTCTGTTACGATAAATACGCCTCACCCCTATTTTAAAATGTAAACGTCATCTGTCCAACCAACCTGTCATGGCTGGCTGTCTATGGTCGTATTTCTCCTGACAAACGTAAACATTTTCAGTTAATAATTAGTACCGCCTCCCGATTTTAAAATGTAAACGTCATCTGTCCAACCAACCTGTCATGGCCGGCTGTCTATGGTCGTATTTCTCCTGACAAACGTCAAACATTTTCAGTTAATAATTAGTACCGCCTTCCGCGTCGCGGGTTAGAGTCCTGGCGGAGGAAGCGGTGTCCCGGGGCGGGGTGATGTTGGCGGTGTCCTTGGACATCTCCAACGCCTTCAACACGCTGCCCTGGAGTTGTATTCGGGAGGCACTGCGGTATCATGGGGTGCCTCCCTACCTCCGCCACATCGTTGGGGCTTATCTGTCGGAGAGGTGTGTCACCCACATGGGACGTGATGGCGGAAACCAGCGCCGCATGCCGTGCGGTGTTCCAAAGGGCTCAGTTGTAGGCCCACTCCTGTGGAACATCGGGTACGACTGGGTGCTGAGGGGCGAGCTTGGACCGGGGGTAGACCTGACGTGTTACGCGGATGACACGCTGGTCACTGCCCGGGGGAGCTCGCAAAGGGAAGCAGCGTTGCTGGCGACGACTGCGGTCTCACAGGTGGTGAGCAGCATACGTCGCCTAGGGCTGGAGATGGCCCTCAGCAAGTCGGAGGCCATGGTGTTTCATGGCCCCCGGCGGGCGCCGCCACCCGGGTCACACATCGTGGTCGGGGGGGCTCGGATCGCTGTCGAGTCTACCATGAAGTACCTCGGATTGGTGCTCGACAGCCGGTGGGACTTCGGGCCCCACTTCCGACAGCCGGCGCCCAAGTTGCTGGGCGCTGCTGGGGCGCTGTCAACGCTGCATCCCAATCTCGGGGGCCCGAGCGCCGCTTGTAGGCGGCTCTACGTGGAGATCGTGCGGTCGATGGTCCTTTACGGGGCCCCAATCTGGGCGGCTGACGTGACGGCCGGTAGTATCGCAGTCCTGCGCAAGCCGCAGAGAGCGATGGCCGTCAGCGTCATCAGAGGGTACCGCACGATTTCCTACGAGGCGGCTTGTGCACTGGCCGGACCCCGCCCTGGGACCTCGAGGTGAAAGTACTCGCGTCATCGTACTGGTGGCGCGAGGAAGCGAGGGCGCGGGGCGAGCAACCGATGCAGCGACACATAGAGCTGCAAAGGAATGGCGGGACAGGCTTTCACGCCCTACCGACCGCCTCGACATCATCGGGCTGGCTCGAGCGCTGGCTCGGGAGGAGGCACGGCTCCCTGTCGTTTCGGGTGACGCAGGTGCTCTCGGGGCATGGTTGCTTCGGGAAGTACCTGTGTTGCATAAACAGGGAGCCGGACGCTCGGTGTCACCACTGCGTCGACTGCCGGGAGTACACGGCGCGGCATACGCTGGCAGAGTGTGCCGCTTGGGAAGAGCCGCGCCGTGCCCTCATCTCAGAAGTAGGAAGTGACTTGTCGCTGTCGGCCGTAGTGAATGCCATGGTTGGCAGCGAGGAGTCTTGGGACGCGGTGGTTTCCTACTGCGAGACGGTCGTCTCGCAGACGAAGCTGCGGGAAGGGAGAGGCAGATTTCGTCCACTCACCCGGCCCGCAGCAGGCGCACCGGGCGTCGGCGGAGGGCGGATAACGCCCTAAATGGGTCCAGGGGTGACGGACTCGGGGACGTCCGTCGCCCCCCACACTTCAGGACTCGAGGTGGCGGTGCGTAGTGTTCCACGCGCGCCCCTCTTAGACGTCACGGGGGTAGTCAAACACCTCACTCCCCCCCCTGACCCGAGGAGGACCGCAACGGGCCGGCACCAGTCGGGGGTTGCGGAAGATTTTTACGTTCCCGCGACCCCCGGCGTAGGTGTGAGTCGGAACACCGGGGTGGTTATTAGTCAGTAAGAGTCTGACAGACCCCTCCGCCCGCCCCAGGGCGGACGACATCCATGAGGATTTTCCACCCCGGAAAAAAAAGAAAAGGTTTGGTCAGGTTCCCCACCGAGGGTGTCTCCACGTTGTCGTCGTGGTGGGGCTTGCGCGTCTCAATGATCTTGGGGCTCTGCCGGTAGAGTTACTCACCCGGAAAGGCCCTAGTGAGAGACCAGACTAAGAGAGATAACGGGACGGGGTCGCTCCTGATCGGTCGAAGATAGTCGATGCGACCATGCCGCTGCGGTGCAGGCGCACCAAAGCGGCGCGTGTTTGAAGACAACTTCTCAACGAGAGAACTTTCGTCGGGTTGACTGGACAGCGAACGGAGGCATGTCTGATGCCGCCGTCGGGGGCTTGACTTAATTGCCTGTCCCAGAGGAAGGCCACCTCTAAGATAAAAAACCACCTAATCCTAAGCTTTAAAGCGCGGCGAGAGGATGAGTGGCTGGTGGGGGACCAGTCGCTAGCGCTTCCCCTGTAGATACCTGCCGCACTCTACAGTATATAGGCTTATTTAGTTATTTATTTATTTGGGACAAACCAACAGTAACACATTATATCTGCGCAAATAATATAAACAAAGATGTTATATAAATGTGAAATTCACACCGTTATCCACGGCATATACAATTCATATAACTATACTAATGAACAATCTATGCGAGTAAGACTACAAGCCTGTTCAAATAACTATACATCGGAATCCTTAAGTTTCTTTAACAAAACAGAATGAAATCTATTTGCTGACACTGAGAATAAATCTAATTCTGTAGTTTCTGAACAAAAGTCATTATAGTTTTTGCACAAGCGACGTAGAGGCGCCCGCAGGCCAGCATTGGTGCGGCAATGGGACACAGTAGCATATTTTATTAGTAATCTTAGAGCAGTTATACCTGTTATAGCATACGTCGAAAAGAAACATAATTTCTAGATATAAACGTCTAGACTTCAGGCTCATTATATTGTATTTATTTAGAAGATTTTTATAGGTTGGGAAATTGTGGCAGCACCTATAGTGCATCGATCTAAGGAATTTGCGCTGCACTCTTTCTAGCATCTCAACGTAGGTATTTATTATAAAAAGGGTTCCACACCACCACTGCATATTCGAGTTGAGATCTAACTAGTGCTTTATAGAGATGAGAATAAGTGCTTGCGTGTTTCAATTCAGTAGCTGATCTCATAACGAACCCGTACATACGATAAGCCTTTTTAGTGATGTTATCAATATGTTGATCAAGGTGAAGTTTGTTATCTAGCAGTAGGCTTACCTGGTATCTAGGCTCTGCCAGGTGGACATTTTGTTTGAGGATGAAGAGCACGTGGGGTTCTCTTCCAGCGAGGAGAACTTACCCGCTAAGGGCAGGAGAGGACGGGGTCGTGCATACCGGTGCCTGGACATTGGGCATGTCAGGGCACGGTGCACCGCAACTGCGTGGAACGAAACTGCGCGGAAATAACGTGTCACTGCCAACCGTAGTTCATTCAATGGTCGGCAGTGCAGACTCTTGAGACGCGGTGGTATCCTTCTGCGAATCAGTTATCTCACAGAAGGGAGTTGCAGAAAGAGAAACAGAGATCACAATTGCTCTCCTGTTCCATTTATGTTAAAACCACTTTAGCTTTGAAGACATAACTTTTCCCTTTACTCAGGTCAAGGCCCATCAAAATCTGTCTCAGGGTTATTCAGGTCCGACAATGTTAGGTTAGGTGATGTATGGGCGGCACTCACACGTCCGCCACAGTTAAAACCACTGCAGTTTTGAAGACATAAGTATAGTAAAATAAAATCATGAAAATCATCTATTTTTAGGGTACCTCCCCTACACGTAGAGTTTTTCTTCTCTATCCCATGATGTGGGGTGTCGTTAGAAAATATTGTGAGTCTGTGAAAAGCATTTTTGGATTCAGGGATCCGTTTACGAAATATTAAGCTTTAAAGGGCTATCTGACTGGGCGATAATAATCCCAGCACGGCCAGCCACTACGTGTGAATTACTTAAAAGAGCAGATAAAACTGAACATTTTTTTATTATGACACCATCAAAATCTGTCCCGGAGGAACCGAGCTACGTGCATCTAAAGTATTTTTTCTGTCCGCGGCTTAGCTCAGAGACTATTATGACTAGAAAGCTGTTATCTGGCATGGATATTCATATTAATCACGCTGACAAAGCGGTAAAATAAAATCAGGAAAATCATCTTTTTAACCGACTTCTTCAAAAAGGAGGAGGTTCTCAATTCGTCTGTAAGTTTTTTTTTTTTTTTTTTTTTTGTATGTTTGTTACGCGATCACTCCGCCAATTATGAATCGATTTTGATGATTCTTTTTTTATTTGGTAGGTCATGCTTCCGAGGTGGTCCCATATAAAATTTATTAACTTTGCTTGCGTAATTTTTGAGTTAGCTTCAATATTACGTATTTTTCCCACTTAGTTTATCTAGACGATATCCTGTTTGACTCCTTCACTGTTATTTATATAGCAGGTAGTGGGATTCGGATTTGGGGTAGGTATCACAACTAAAAAGTGAAAAATAAAAACTTTTTACAAAAAAAAAAAACAACCGACTTCCAAAAAAAACACTAAAAAAGTGAAAAATAACTTTAATTTCGGAAGTCGGTGGCAAAAAACGGAAATTGAAAAGCAAAGACACCGACTTCCGAAATTAAAGTTATTTTTCACTTTTTTAGTGTTTTTTTTGGAAGTCGGTTGTTTTTTTTTTTGTAAAAAGTTTTTTTCCCACTTAGTTTATCTAGACGATATCCTGTTCGACTCCTTCACTGTTATTTACATAGCAGGTAGTGGTATTCGGATTTGTGTGGGGTAGGTACCACAACTAAAAAGTGAAAAATAAAATATTTTTACAAAAAAAAAACAACCGACTTCCAAAAAAAACACTAAAAAAGTGAAAAATAACTTTAATTTCGGAAGTCGGTGGCAAAAAGCGGAAATTAAAAAGCAAAGACACCGACTTCCGAAATTAAAGTTATTTTTCACTTTTTTTGTGTTTTTTTTGGAAGTCGGTTGTTTTTTTTAACCCCCGACTGAAAAAGAGGGGTGTTATAAGTTTAACGTGTGATCGTAGCTGCCAAACCGCTGAACCGATTTTGTTTTTTTTTGTTTTGTTTGAAAGGTGACTTGATCGAGAGTGTTCTTAGCTATTATTCAAGAAAATCGGTTCAGCCATTTGAAGATTATCAGCTCTTTTCTAGTTGATGAATGGATGTGAGCATCTTTCACAGGTCTAATCGATTGGAAATTTAGAATTCTGTTACTTCAATGATATTAGAAGAATATAGTTACCTTGAACTGATGCTGCAGCATCACCTGGATGCAGGATACCCAACTCCCTCACCAACTTACAGCAGAGGTATCGTGTTTGGGCTCATTGGAAAGGTCTCAAAAAATAGGTTACAGATGGATGGTGGTCAGGGTCTGATGATGGAGTAGGAAAGAGGAATGAGACTAAATTAGAAACTAGCTTCACTGTGGCAAAAGTACGTACAGCTACGCAGATATCGGTGAGCCGCGGGTTGATCATAGCGTTTCTACTAGTAATATAATATGAAATTTTAAAAGCTGGAAATAAAAGTTAAATTAAAAATTTAAAAAACCCCCGACTAAAACAAAGCATTTAAAAAGTAAAAAAATAATATGTATTGGCCCTTTAAGTTTAATATAAAAGTTGTAGGTAATATTTTGATCCAAGCGTCGTCGCGTCGGGGGACGGCTAATGAAAACGCCATCATACACTAGGAATTATGAATATATGCTATTGTAGAAAGGATAGCTGCTGTTAATTTCCTATTTTCATGAGCCGTCCCCCGACGCGACGACGCTTGGATCAAAATATTACCTACAACTTTTATATTAAACTTAAAGGGCCAATACATATTATTTTTTTACTTTTATAATGCTTTGTTTTTGTCGGGTGTTTTTTAAATTTTTAATTTAACTTTTTTTGTAAAAAGTTTTTTAGGATACCTCCTCTACAAGTAGAGTGGGGATGTTGTTCTTTTTCTCCTCTATCCCATGGTGTGGGGTGTCGTTGGGAAGGTCATTTGAAAATATTGTGAGTCTGTGAAAACCATTTTTGGATTCAGGGATAACCGATCCTCGTTCCGCTCAACTGTCGATTGGCCTTTAGAAGGCGGATAACAATTAAATTCTATTGTGTCTCGTTAGTGACAGTTGGAGGTTTATGCTTACAATTATTGTTTGCGCTTGCCAATAAAAATTGATGCAACACAATCTTTGATGAGAGAGCATCGCCAGAATCGTAATAAAATGGATATGACTCACTCAGTATTCATCTGCTCGGATTGCTGTTAACGCAAACTTAAACGCGTCTCTCGCTATTCGCCACTGCCGCAGGTACTGGCCCGGAATCACCTGGGGCCCCTGTTGTGCTGGCGCCTCCACCATTGCTTCGTGGACATCTCGACGAAAAATGTTCGGTGTTGCCGCATCGAAAACAGATGCTGTCCGAACGCTGATTTGGTCCCACCAAAAAGGTAGCATTGGATGCATGCATTGTCTTTCACCTCAATTCTGCCCACCTGAGCCTGAAGTGCAGTAATAGACATTTGGTCGGTTTTGAGTTCAATAAATATTCTGAATCGTCATTTAATTACCTATCAGTCGAATTAACACTTTTTTTTCTAGCGCTACTAAAGAATTTAATTAATTTTTTTTTTCGGATGAAGTAACAGCAAAAATATCACAGATTTGTTAAAATATTCAATGTTTACTAGCTTAACCGCAGTAAAATTAATACTGCACAAGATTTTTCTCTGTTTCCTAACTAAATTGCGGTATTTTATCACATTTTGTGGCATTTAATATAGTAGGTAGTTTGTTCTAGAAGATTAAAGAAAAAACTTATTAAATTATTATTATTATTTATTTGTCAGAAAACAATTATCCATAATGGTTAGTAACAATTGAAACTTATAAACTATGTTAGTAGTCACAAAAATCACAAAATAAATATTACAAAATTAAATAGGCATTTGAAAATTTAAATTGGATTCACGATTTAAAATAAAATTGTAACATTAGTCTTTACGTGAACCATACAGCAGTGGTTCACGTACTGACAGTCAAAACGTTCAGAAAACGCGCTCAGGATACTGTTGCGGCTGCCCCGCATCCTACGCACCAGGGATGTGCACCGTTTGCGCATGATTGTGTGGAAACAATCCACACGAGCTTCGGCAAACATCCCCGACGCGCTACAGAAGCGAGGCAGCCTCAAGAGCACCCTGAACGCATTGTTATAATGGACACGTAGGGCTCCGTACTGTTTCTGCGTGTAATCCAACCACAGACTGCCAGTATAAAAGGACGTACAGAATGCCCTAAACAGGGCTATTTTGACGTCCCTCGAGCACCGAGCAAATCTGCGGGCGATCATATTTGCACGAACAGACAGCGCCCTACGTTCCCTTTCGATGTCTGCATCATCTTTCAGGTCAGAGGTTAATAAATGTCCAAGATATTTAAACATGTCAACTCTTTTAAGTGGGCATCCGTTGAGCTTAATTGCTGGTAAGTAATTTGGACTCCCCCTGGCCTGAAAGACCATGCATTCACTCTTGCTCGTATTATACAGCAAACCATGTTCTTTTGCATATTCTTCACAAATGCTAATCAGTTTTGCCCCTCCACAAACAGAGGCGCTCAGCAGCACCATATCGTCTGCGTAGCTGATATTGTTAAGGCACACACCTCCAATATGGCAACCGACATGCATGCTGCTGAGCCTCTCTATCAGTGCATTCATAAAAGAGTAGTGTAATTAAAGTTCAGTATTATTCGACGCCATACAAATTGATTATACTGCAAAATTAAGAAAAAATATACTTTATATATATTCCTAATTAAAATGCAGTATTAACATTACTTATTGTACATTAATTAACTTGTGGGAGATTTTATAATCTCTTATGAAAATCTGCCTATTTCCAAAAACGGTGCAAATGAAATACTTGAATTTGATGTAGACGAGTAAAATTATATTACTTCACTATAAACAATGAAGACAGTTTTTTTTATTTTAGTATTGAAAATTCTTTCTCGGTCGTTTCAGTAATACCCGTTTTCACGAAAAGTGCGACCCGGCTACCGTCCTCAATTATTAAGATAGAGAAATGAAAATGGTATCAAAAGATGCGTTACTGAAAAGGCTGTAATACCGCAAATTCTTTTTTTACTTGTTTTTTAATTTAAAAAAAGACGCCGAGTTTTGACAGCTTCTTTTGGGACTATTTTCAACGAATCTTAAACTTCTCAAAAATGATAAAAGATAATTATAGAAAAAAGAAATTTACCCTGGCGAATTTAAAGGGCTACAAAATGATACCATTCTGATTTCGATAGGATTATAATTAAGGGTAGTCGCCCCTTTCTGAGACACCTTTTTTAACTGCTCCGATTTTAAGTGTCTTAATGAAATAAAGTCATTTTCAATGCAACGGAGGGTCATGCGACCATGAGTTCTGTGGTTTTTTTATCCTATTAATTTTAGTGATATTAATTAGTTTGATTTGTTTTTTTTTTAATGCACATGTGGCTTCCCTGGTACCTTATAAACGGCATAATTATGTAAGAGTCTATTAACTGCTCCCAAATTACCATGTTTATTCTCTTTACATTCATCCTTGACATAATCATTGTATTTGACATTATTCCTATTATTATAGATACCTCCAATTTAATTTCAACTCCTAGTAGCTTTTGTGGACATGATAATTATTCAATTTGTTACAGTTGTAATAGCAATCACGTCATTTGGCTGAAATAGGTTTTTATTTTTATTTTTTATTGTTTGTCTTTTACATAGATTATTTTCTATTTTGTGAATGTGAGAACTTTGTAGGCTTATTGGACTGTAGATTTACTGAACATCTATTTTGTTAAGTACCTGGTACTTACTTGTTGAAAGGCCTACATTGTCCTCCCATGCCTACTAATACTGTAATTTGAAAATATTGTATAAGCCAATAATTTTTAAAAGAGTAATCGTGGAGTTTCTTGCCGGCTCTTCTCCATAGGAAACGACCAATTGGAACCGTGCACCTAGCTTCTGACGTTTCATAAGTGCCCATGTAGGTTTATGTGAAATAAAATATTTTGATTTTGATTTTGATTTTGAATGTACGTAAAACTCTATTGGCTATACTGTATAGACAAGAATACTCATTCAGTACCTAATTAACTAGTTACTTTATGTTCAGAAGACAGATTTTATTTTTTGATTTTTGCGTGCGTAATACATGTGATTAACGTTATATGGTGCATTTACTGGTTAAGATTATCAAAATCTCGTAAAAACTGATAATAATGCCACCCATATATATTTTTTGACGATTAGTTTGTTTTAAGGTAGAATGTCTTGATATACCTAGTTAAAGTTTTGTTTAAAAAAATACATTTTTTTATTAGAATTAAAGGTAATTTTATTTTACTATAAGTGTGGGACTTCGTAATTTGTTCTAAAAACAGATTAAATAGCAGTATTTTCACAATATTACTGCACTTTATTTAGTAACAATCATTAATTTCAATCGTTTTTTTCTAAAAATGTAGTAATAACAGGATTTACTGCATTTAAAAGAGTTTTTTAAAAGATTTTGTAAAAAAACCTGTGTGTAGTAAAAGGGGCTAAACAATAAAAATGGCCATAATTATAGTTTTTATAAAAAAAAAACTTAACGTGACAATGTTTATTATTTTAGTTTTTTATGTAACCTTTGACCTTGCATTCAAGGTTTTATCGAAAAGTCTCTTTTAGATATATTTTTATGGATTCTAAACTTTAACCGCGTTTTTCTCGAATTCGTGTTTTCGCTGTTACTGCACTTTAGGTTCGGGAGGGCAGAATTGATGAGTAGTCAGACGATCGGTGAAACTTCGATTGCTTGCACTCTGGAGCGGCGTCAGTCGAGTTCCCAATTGAAGCCTTCCTTTTCAAAAATGAGAACGCTTGAAGTTCACTCTGCAGCTTGTTTCTGTTGTTGACTTCCGTAGTAAATGCCAACCTCTATACGCCCATCAAATTTCGCCATATGTGCAAGCACAGTGGATATGGCTCATCTGCTCAGAGCTCATGTTTTGACAGCGTGATGCGAGCCTAGACATCAATCGTGCGGCGTAATCAGCATAGCATTCACCTTCCTTAGGCTTGCTATTCATTACTTTGACAAGAGTAGCTGCTGGTGTGTCAGGGCAATCGTAACGGGATAGAAACAAGCTTTTGAAGTCAGACCATGTCATACCCTCAAACGCTATTTGTGCAAGCCAACGTGAAGCACTTTCTTTCAGAGGCTTGCTCAAGGTTATGATTAGAGCACTTCTCTGAAGCGATACTTCCGTTAAGCACAGGTCCGCTGTAGTACATCAGCCACGTACGTTTGCATCCGTCTTATCCGGGTCAAATTCGGGCAAAGAAATGTGCTTGGTACCTGTCGGACCCTTAATGACTTCTATCAGGGACATCATATTCTGATTTTGAGCCTCCAGCAATGTGTGAAGTAAATTCTCGTCACACCGTGACGTCATCGCTCCATTCTCCATAATTCCTTCAGCTCGAGTGTATCCCAATTCTGATGTCGCATCATGGGTGGCCGAGATGCGGAACATCGGGTCTTCTTCACGATCCGACATAGTTTAAGGCACTGTAGTGGGTACTCGATCGGAAAGATAATTCTGATTAAATAACTTTAATAATCTTGCGAACGAAACAAACACGTGTTTTCGGAAACAGACACGTGCGTTGGTAATGTGCGTTTGCCAAGACCGTCCGAGCTCGACTGTTTACTGCAGACTGTCGCAACGCTCGGTCTCTCCTCTAGTCCGAGCTGCATCCCCTCTACCGACGATCGTGTCCAAGCGGTAGGGCACGCGTGCGTTTCCGATCACATGATTATTCGTTTTCGAATCAAATTGTTAGATGGCGCTGTCCACAGTACTGTGGCGCCATCTATCCACGACAAGTACATCAATCCACTCTAACAATTAAATACAATATTAAATCCAAGGTGGAGACTCAGTGAAATAGCAAACAAGGGGCCTTAACCGGCCACATTAGCAATTCCTCTAAAAGCAGTTCATATCCTGGGGGCTTAAAACGGTCACTTTAGTAGAATCATAATAGGAAAATATTAGGTCTTTACCTATGAAATTGCCGTTCTGCAGTACTGGCCATTTCAAATCAAAATAATTTTTGTTTGGCTAAGAATTCTAATTTCAAATTTATTTTATTTTAAAAACATGGATTTTTTTTTCCAAAAGTAGTCTTTATTGATTAGTGTTACATTTTCATCGCATTTCAATCTTTTTCGTCATCATGGATACGTTAAAAATTCGAGTAAATATGGAATATGAGTACCGTCGTGGCAGCAACGCGGCACAAGCGGCACGCAACATCAACGACGTTTACGGAGCTAACACTACAAACCAACGCACCACCTGTTATTGGTTTGCTCGCTTCCGTTCTGGAAATTTCGACCTGAACAATGAACCTCGCGGTCGTCCGAAGACTTTGGTCGACAATGACGAATTAAAGGCGATTGTGGAAGCTGATGATACACAATCTACGGCTGAATTAGCAGCAGCTTTCGACGTTAGCGTCAAAACAATATTGGTCCATTTGCGTCAAATTGGCAAGGTAAAAAAGCTTGACAAATGGGTGCCCCACGAACTCAATGATCGCCAGCGCGAAGTACGCGTCGAGACGTGCCTTGCACTGCTCAACAGACACACAAATGAAGGAATTTTGAACCGCATTGTTACCTGCGATGAAAAATGGATTCTGTTTGATAACCGCAAGCGCTCAGCAAGTTGGTTGGATCCTGGTTCAGCACCTAAACAATGCCCTAAACGAAAACTTACCCCTAGAAAAGTGATGGTCACTGTTTGGTGGTCTAGCGCCGGTGTGATTCATCACAGCATCTTACCAAACGGGGTGAGCATAACTGCAGATGTGTACTGTGAAGAACTGAACACAATGATGGAGAAGCTGGCGCATCTCCAACCAGCATTGGTCAATCGCTCGTCTCCGCTGCTCCTGCACGACAACGCGCGACCTCATACTGCACAGCAGACGGTCTCCAAGTTGCAAGAACTGGGGTTGGAAGCTCTCCGTCATCCGCCCTACTCACCAGACCTTGCGCCTACAGACTACTACTTTTTCCAGAATTTGGATAACTTTTTGGCGGGAAAAAAATTCAATACCCGAGAGGCAGTACAAAATGCCTTTGAAGAATTTGTTGCCTCCCGTCCAGCTGATTTCTTTAAGAAGGGCATCAATAAACTGCCAATGCGATGGCAAAGATGCATTGATTGCATGGGTGATTACTTCGATTAATACAAATAAAAAATTCATGAAAAAAATTCGTTTAAATTTTTTCATACAAAACGGCAATTTCATAGGTAAAGACCTATTATTATAAATCATCGTGTAATGCCATTGGTGACATTACAATTCAATGACAATTCATAATTATGATGTGTGTCTATTTCATTTTACGAAGTAATTCATCTGTTTGACAGTTTTCTATCGAGACTCGTAAAATGGTCCACAAATTATGAATTGCTCTTGTGTCAATTACAGTTAGTTGTTACATTTAATGTTTTATATTGCTATTCTTCTTTCTGCTATTCTCTTTTTAAGCAGCCTCTCTTCGCTGGTCTGTTTTGGCATTCTAAAAAGCAACAAATCAAAAATGTATGAATAAGAAACTTGATCATTAGTATGCCACCCTTATTATAAATTATTAATAGGTCTTACTTACTGTCAAGTACCTACATATCATTGACTTTGCTAATCAAACTGTCTTGCAACGTAAAAACTGGCTATATATGTACGAAAAATACATAAACAGTACATATTTAAAATTTGGTGGCTGGTTTTCAATTTTGGTGGCGTGAAACCGCCATCAAAGCCACCAAAATTGACCCACCAAAATTGGAACCTGGCATAAAAAAAATCTTTAAAAATAGGGGTTTTAAGTTACAATTAAATTAATATTACTGATGTATGCGTAACCCAAATCACTACCTTTAACGTGTAGCTTACTATTAAAACACTTTAAAATCAACAGCAAATCGATCCGCCAAAAATTGAACAATTCTTGTCCCCCCGTGCCACCCAAGATGATATTTACCTTTTTGGCAGGAAATCACAGGACTAATCACGCACCTGTTACGCGAAAGTGCAAGCGCACGACTGAGACATGCGAAATAATAAAACACGATTGAACACACACGCACGGAACTTTATGTTATAGTAAGTTGAAAAAGTGTCACCAAAATTTTGATTTTTACTTGGACAAACTTTGATCAAGTATCCTGTGCTTTTAAATTAGATTTTATAATGTGGTTTAATTGTTTTTAGATTATGTGTCTTATGCATATACTAACGAAATTGTTTGTTTTTTATTTTACCTTAAATTGATAATTTGATGAACGCAATTATATCAAAGAATGGAGCTGGGACAAGCCACCCAACTTGAATTTTAAGACGATTTTTTTCCCCTTATTATTTACATACACTTATATTTAAAAAAAATGTGGCCCTAATTGAAGCAAGTTATGTAGAACACTATAAAAAAAAATAAGAAACATCCTATAATTTAACACCTCGATTCTCAACGTGGACACGTATAATTTTCCGCGGGGATATTCACCCTTATAATACAGAATAAACAATATGAAAACGTCATTTACGCTGTAAAAATGTGCGAAATTAAATTCGCTTTAACTGTTTTTTGGGAAAAAAAAAGATGTAAGAACCTAGATAAATACTGTCTAAATCCGAATATCAACTTACAATGGTGGAAATATGCTCAAATTGCAAATAATTTAGGAAAGTAATCCTATTGTATAGAAAAAATATCGGTCGCCGCATTCTTAAGCTGTTTGTGTATTTAAGCAAGTCGGTTATTGTACTGGTATATATAACACTGTTTTGCTTATAAAAAAAAAGATTGGTATGGCACCTATTATATTTAACAAATTACCAAAATCCCCTCGACGGTAACACCGACTCAATGAGTCGGCCGTCAACCACTTATCTGTAACCCGACTCAATGAGTTGACGCCACAGATGTGGCTCGGGTCGGATATAATGCGAAATATTGCCAGTTTAAACTATACCTTTGCTGCTCTAACTTTAACAGAGTGTAGGGAAAAGAACAGGAAAGGTATAATAACATCACATTAGAAATCTGTCCATAATTCCCGTCGTAATGTCTTTTTCTTTTAGTCAGTATATGTTACACAATCGAGAATTTCGTGGGACCTGATAATTCTCACGGAATGCTGGTTACCGCTTGCCTCAAACCTTCCGTTATTAAATGGCTATAAATATTACTCAACTAACAAAAACAAAACACAAAACGAGGGTGTAGTTGTTTACATACAACCGACTTCAAAAAAAAACACTAAAAACGTGAAAAATAACTTTAATTTCGGAAGTCGGTGCTTTTCAATTTTTGTTTTTTGCCACCGACTTCCGATATTAAAGTTATTTTTCACGTTTTTAGTGTTTTTTTTTGAAGTCGGTTGTTTTTTTTTTTGTAAAAAGTTTTTATTTTTCCACTTTTTAGTTGTGGTACCTACCCTACACACATTCGAATACCACTACCTGCTATGTAAATAACAGTGACGGAGTCCAACAATATATCGTCTACATACACTAAGTGGGAAAAATACGTAATTATTGAAGCTAACTCAAAAACTACGCAAGCAAAGTTAATAAAATTTATATGGGACCACCTCTGAAGCATGACCTACCAAACAAAAAAAGAATCATCAAAATCGATTCATAATTGACGGAGTAATCGCGTAACATACACACAAAAAAAAAAAAAAAAAAAAAAAAACGTACAGACGAATTGAGAACCTCCTCCTTTTTGAAGAAGTCGGTTAAAAAAATGGCACACATGTTAATGTTCTCGAACCTGACTTTCATGATGCAAATTGCCTAACAATACAAATTAATAATGACACCGTTGTTTTAGCTATTTATCGCCCACCATCATAATTATAAAAATATATCAAACTTCCTGCAATCCCTAAATGAAATATTAATAAACTATTCTTCTTGTAGAAACATTATTCTCACCGGTGACATAAATTTAGATATCAGTACTTCAAATCATGATCGAAATGCTTCAGCTTACCTCGATCTGACATCGTTTCACGGCTTGCTACCAGCTCACGTTATCCCTACACACGGAAAAACATGTCTAGATCACGTCATTCTGAAAACAAAAGCTCCTGCCTGCAAAAGTTTTTATAGCTCAAACAACCCTCACAGATCATTATACTGTCATCCTTTCGTTGAATCAATGTTTTCCTAGACACATGAAACACAATACCTCACGGATAGATTCAGTTGGATTACTTTCCGACTTAAATGGGGCAAACTTTCAACCAGTTCTCGAGGCAAATGATGCAAACGTAGCAGCTGACAAACTGGTTAGCATTCTTAAAACTGTAGTGGAGTCAAACACTAAAATAATTACCGTCTCCTCGCGGAAAACAATTATTAAACCCTGGATAACTCCAGGTCTCTTAAGATGTATAAAGAACAGAGACAATATAAATAAAAAATTAAAAAAACACCCTGACAATGTAATACTAAAGACAACATACACAAGGTATCGAAATTATTGCAACAAAATTTTGAAAAAAGTTAAAAGGGAATTTGAAAGAGAAGAAGTAAAAAAGGCGGGAAAGGAGAACCGCCGCCTCTGGAAAATAATAAATAAAGTTTCAAATAGATCAAGACCCAAAACATCACCGACTGAGTTAATAAGCCCGCAGGATCAACTAGTAAATTGCTTAAACAATGTAAATATTTTTTTTGCCAATATTGGCTCAACCCTGGCTGGTAAAATAACCGCCCAACAGCAGGGTTATGATGACCCCCCTGCTAGTACCCACCCACCAACCTTTTCACATTCCATGGTTATCCTGCCCGCTGATGAGCATGAGGTAGCTGCCATTATTACCTCTCTCAAGCGCGACTGCGCCGTGGGCTGCGACAATATTTCTTCAAACCTTCTCATTGCTCATAAGAATCTTTTGGTACCCTCGATTACACATATCTGCAACTTGGCGATAGAAACTGGTACCTTTCCTCTTGCGTTTAAAAAGGCACTTATCCATCCGATTCACAAGAGTGGGGACCGACACTGTGTTAATAATTATAGACCAATAGCAATTCTGCCTGCCTTATCAAAAATTCTGGAACGGCTATTGAACAACAGGTTAGTGAAATATCTAGAATCAAACAACCTGCTGTCCCAGTTTCAGTTCGGTTTTCGTGCAGGGAAATCGACAGCCATGGCAGTGCACGAATTAACAAACTCTATTGTTTCTATCATGGATGATCGAAAAAAGTCGTTAGCCATCTTTTTAGACCTAGCTAAAGCCTTTGATACAGTGTCGGTCCCGATCTTGCTTCGTAAGCTTGCAAACATCGGTATACGTGAAAATCAATTGTCACTCTTCAAAGATTACTTAAATAACCGCACGCAAATTGTTAAAATTGATAACCACTTTAGTGGCACTCTTCCCGTAGCTTTTGGAGTTCCTCAGGGTAGCATCCTGGGGCCCACATTATTTCTGGTGTATATTAACGACCTCTGCAATCTCTGGCTTCAAAATGGTCGTATTATTACCTTTGCGGATGACACTGTGCTTCTTTTCAGTGCTGACTCATGAGAAGAGGGGCATAAGTACGCACAAGTTCGGTTTAATACTGTAAATAATTGGCTAAGAACTAACATACTCACCTTAAATTCCACTAAAACCACAAGTATATTGCATTTTCATTAAGGACCAGTCCGCAGTCATCTCTCCAAACATTCTCCATTCT
The DNA here is from genome assembly GCA_948473465.1 of Lithophane ornitopus. Classification (NCBI taxonomy): domain Eukaryota; kingdom Metazoa; phylum Arthropoda; class Insecta; order Lepidoptera; family Noctuidae; genus Lithophane; species Lithophane ornitopus. Next base: position 239,688 of record OX419617.1, read on the forward strand.
TGCTCACACCTGTTCATTCCCTCATAACGGGGATTGTTCTTGTTCCAAATTGCAGAAAGTGGACCATATTAAGTACTTGGGGGTCACTTTGGATTCTAAATTAAACTTTGCCGAACATAAATTGTCTGACTAGCAGAATACGGAAATTACATAGCGATAGCACTGCTCGCTGCGGTCTATTTCAGCGGTGCACCGTGCTCTGACATGCCCAATGTCGAGGCAACGGTAGCATCGCAAGGCCCTGGGTTGCAGCCGCTTCACCCTCGCTACCACCCACCCCACCAATAGACGCCCAGCGTCGGCGACTTTGTTCGCCGCCGCCACCGGGCACCGCACCCAGATCGCGCCGAGCCCGGAAGATTCGACGCGTACCTCGCCTGTCCGGACATCTTCGGGCAGGCAAACACCGGAACGGGCGACGGCCGCCACGACTTCAGCCGGAGTCGTCGAGTCGTCCAACCCGTCGACGCGCAATTCAGCGGTCTTCATCGGCCTGGACACCCGAACGTCATCCGGGTTGAAAGAGCGGACGTCCTGGCCGCCAAGCTGAGGGAGGTCCTCAGCTTGGCGGCCAGGACGTCCGCTCTTTCGCCGCTAGAGGCACGCGACACCTCAAGCAGTCGCGCCCCCGTTACCGCCTGCCTCAATCTCCGTGGTGGACCCGGGTGCAGTCGCCGAGGTCGCGTTCGCCAAGGGTGTGGTCACCGGTAGTGTGGCTGTCCGGGAAATGGACGCGGACGCGCCCTCCGCAGGCTTTTGGGTCCTTTTGCTTGCCGCAGGACCCGGTTTCGTGGGCTCCTCCTTCCTCCGCTTATCCGCAGCGAGCGGCGGCCGGAGAGTCTCTGCTGGGAGAAGCCTCGACTCCAGGCCCTGCAGGCGGGCATTCAGCATACCCCCACGTTGCAGCATGCAGATACGGACGATCTTCTCGATCTCCGCATCCACAGGTGCGGGGGTAGAGACCGACGACGGGGCCGGCGGTGTCAGGGCAGCAGCGGGAGCGAAACCGGTGGCCGCAGGACGCCTCTGTTGCCATTCCGCCCTCTGCGCGGCAAGCTCCCGCTTGAGGTCCTCGAGCTCAGATCTGAGACGGCTGTTCTCCTCCCACAGCTTCGCCGTCTCGTCTGAGCTTGTGCGACTAAGAAGGACCCCAACTGCCTCCTTTATGTGCCCTTCAGGCTGCCAGATTTTGTGGCAACCATTAAAACAACGTCCACGCCGTCCAAAACTTGGCGACTGAGCGCCACCGCCGATAGGTTCTCTCCGGCAGCCGCCTGAGCAGACCGGCGCTCTCGGGCCAGTCGGGCCATTTCGCTGACCTCGTCAGCCGCCACCGCCTTCCGCTGCGTCCGCCTTGCGGCGTTCATCTCCGCCTTGTTGCTTTGCAACAACAGCGGGGACGCAGCGAAGTCTTCACTTGGGTCCCCCTGGGTCCCGTCGCTTTCGGCGCTCCCCATCGGTACCGGGGTACCGCAAAAAACGGCCCCGCAAGTCGCGGTCCGGTAACCGAGCGGAAGCTCCACCAGCTCCTACACGCCCCCGCCCCCTCTGCGCAGTACCAATTTTGGTAACTGCTAGGTTTTCCTCGCTAGAGGAGAGCGAGCGCTTTCCGTCTGCGTGGATATGCCCGCGCGTGTCCTGGTCGGACAGTAGGTCCTTCTCAGGACATGAGCCTCCTCGGCTCTTGCTCCAGGCTAACCCGTAGCTTTTCTTGCGACGCAAGACTTGGTTGACGAAAGTCGGCGGTGGTCTGCGGGCCTACGAGACTATTGATGCCTCCCCCATATACGGTGGGGCTGCCTTCCGTAGAAGGACGGGATTGTTCCTCCATGAGGAGGTTGCCCGCCTGGGGATTTTTTCCATTAGCCTGCATATTTCATGTGTGTTCCTTTTTAAGGGTAAGGTCCCTTTTTTGCACTAACGGCCGGATCCCCTCCGGCCATACATCCCCTCGGCACGCTAGACCTTGGGATTGGGGTAATTTTTTAGAGAGGTTGTCTTCCTCGCGGCCCGTGTCTCAGTGCCCCGGACCCCCGGTCCTGAACTCAGGATTACGGGGTGGCCGACGGCTGGCAGAACCAATCGCCGCCCTGGTCCCCAAGCTGCCGCCGGATACCGGACAGACGCAGAGCGTGCATTGGACAGGGAGTCCAATGCACGCTCTCCCCCCTCACCACCCACGTTCCGTGGGTGCAGCGGTGCAAACCGCCCATCCCCAGTGTACGCCAACTCACCTCCCTCTGTAAGCAGAGGAGGAGTAGACGTATGTCCCTCTGTAGCCATGTTCCCTTCACCGACCATGATGGATGATTGGTGATTGGAACCATGACCCTTCCCCGCTTGTTGAGAATTAGCCGCCGGCCCCAACTGTGCCCAGCACTGGGTTGCGACAATCGCACTCTCCATGACGCCATGAGATCCGGCCGGAGCTTTGTCAGCTGTGCCGCGATTTCTCGCGGCAGTTAGGATATACCAGTGGTCGGAATACGTCTCCACCCCCTCCATGACGCCCCAGTCAATGACACGCGGTGACAGAGCGGGGCTGGCAAACGAGATGTCCACCACCGATTCACCCCGCATCCACACACACGTGGGGACAGAACCCCGGTTTAGGACGACCAGGCCTGTCTCAAGAGCTCAGTCCTCCACCATCCTGCCCCGTGTGTCCGTATACCGGGAACCGACGAGCACGGAGAGGGAACGGAACCCGACGACGACGACTTTCAACTCCGCAAGGGAGTTGTGTTGTTCGGGGAGCAATACACCCCTACCACGACAATCTCCCCGAACCGTGCTGCCACGCAACCCCTTCCTCTCTTGACAGCCTCGAGGGACGGGGTACCGGCGGCGGTCGACGAAATAAGGGTCACTGAGCCGCTCAGGTCCTCCACCCAGTCAATCCTGGGCGGGACAAAGTACGGCTCAGCGACCACGGCGATATTAATGGACCACTGCACCATGCTCTGGAGCAACAGATCCTGAGCGGCGGCGCAGTGGTTGATGTTCGCCTGGAGGAGGCGAAATGTGGGTTGCGAAATGTGGGCGAATGTGGTATGCCATTATGGCACTCCATTTCAATCCCCTCCCGAGACCCATGTGAGGGCCCTGCCGCAGCAGCTGCAGCGGTGACGACGACGGTGTTGGAGGCGGCAGCGGCGGTTGCAGTGACGGTGGCTGCGGCCGTGACGGCGGTGATGGCTGTTGGTGTGGTGGCGGAGGGTTTGCCCCTGCTCCTGGCTTTGCCAGGCTTTGGTGGAGCGCAGGCCTTACCCCCGATCCGGTGGTCGGCCGGCTTTCTCGCCGCCGCACATACGACGCAGTGCGGGCGAGGCCTTACATGTGCCGGCCTTGTGACCGGGCTGACCGCAGCGGTAGCAGGCATCGCTGCGCTCAACCTCCGAGGTGCATTTCGCTCCCACGTGGTCATCCAAATGGCAGCGGAAGCACCTCCGAGGTCTGGGTTCGAGCAGTTTGCACCTGCGTGGACACCCAGCCCACCAGAAGCCTTTTACCCTCCCCGGCTATTTTCTTGGCCGCTGCCACGGGGCAGCTCACCATAACGGCTTGCATCCCCCTGGAGTCGGGACGGATTCTATAAGGGTTCCGTTTTTCCTTTTGAGGTACAGAACCATAAAAATATATAAATGTAATGCGTTTTTTATTTTTTCGAGTTCAATTAATATTTGTTACGCGCTCTCGTTATAGCAGAAATAATTTGACCATAGCATGAACATTATTTTTTGTGAAACAAGCAGTATAATGAGGTGAGTGCGGTGCATATGTGCGGCGAGAAGAGCGGCGCGCCACTGCACGATGACGTGCGGCGTGGGAGCGGCGCTGCTCGCGTGCGGTGCGCTGCTGGCGCTGACGGCGCCGGCGCGGCCGCAGGGCGCCTGCTCATACGCGCACTCTGGTGAGACTCACACGACACGACACTGCGGGCGTACTCCATCTAAATTGTGAAGCAAACACTGTCATAGCTTTTGCGCGCTGCGTTCGATCCGAATCTGAGAAACTAAGCTGCGAACAAAACATCACAACATGTTTGGACCGAATGGAATTCGGATCTAGTGCGCAAGACTTTCATACAAATACCACTTCAGACCGCGAATACTCACCCACGTTACCCACGTCATTCACGTCATCCACGTCATCTGACTTACGGGAAGGTATCTCAATGTATTGGGCATGGTTAAAACCCATCCGAGTTGCTATACAACCAAACAGCTCTGTGGATAAAATACTTAATTATAATTCATTTTATTCGACTCGAACATCGAAACTACAGCCTAATATTTTATTCGAAACAAAACTTTAAATTTAGTCCCTATCGCTTTAGAACAAAGGGATATGTTTCAAACAGTCTACAAAGCGCACTGGATAATGAAGTGAAGATATTTTTCTTGGACAAAATGCATAATAATTCTCATGCCCAAGAATTTTCGGGCGAAGGCACCCGCCTGGGCAACAGGGTTAGGTGACGCTTCCAGAAATATTTGGCTGAGCCGTATTCTCGGAAGACGAACTCTAAGTTCGGTATTTGGAGATCTGTAAATATATTGGTTATGTGCACGCGCCATACTCACTCCAAGCAATGAACAAGCTGCCGGAAACTCTAAATTACACGCGGACGAAGTCGCGAGCAATAGCTTGTAGTGTATTGTGACAGTATGATTATATTGTGATATTGTCACAGTATAATTATATATTGTGATATTGTTCCGCGTCAGTCGTCTGCCGTTACATCATCAATAATGAGTGTTTCTGCTTGAACAGGTTACCTTATGGGGCTGCCGTACCAGCTGCCTGTGACGTACCTGACTCCTGGCGTGGCCGACTGGAACGTAGCCGTCCCTGTGAGTATCAACACACTAGGTTACCCTAACCCTGGCTTAGTCGCAAATGCGTCACATTAAAATATTTTTTAATTTAGGTTAAAAGATACGCCTTTCGTTGTTAACTATCTACATATAAAGTGCCCATGTAAATCAATCTATACCTTTTAAACCTTTTTTCCACACCTGGAATCAGACTAAATATGGATAAAGAAGTTATAGAAGAATATTGAAGGTTAAAGTCACCATGTTTATAAAATCCACCGTCCCGTTCAGCGAAACACACGTAGGTAAGCTTCAGTCTTTTGCGTTAGCAGTTTTCAGCAGTTTTCTTTAAAAAAAAATGTAGGCAATTAATTAGGCCCATACTTCGATATTACAGAATAATGATGTTAATTTGGTTGTGGTTTTGTTCCAAACTCTCATGATTTACCCCATTAATACTAGCTAGCAAAACTCCGCAGACGTGATGGGTATCGATCTATAAGAAAGAAACAAGATTTGATGATTTTTTCAAGACCGCTGGTAGTGTTGTTCCTTGAAGTATGAGTTTAGGAAATCTGTTTTCTTTTATTTTATCATATTTTGATAACGATACAAATTAAGACTAAAGTAGGTAAGTATTATAAAGAAAAACAGATTTTTTAACTTATATTTCAAGTGACTACACTAACAGCTGCGGTTGATGACCACAAAAAAAACTCATATACCCTTGTTCTACCGGAGTCGCGTCAATTCATATGGAAATTGTTCTACCAGAGTCGTTTTTTATCCGACATCTTCAAAAAGGAGGAGGTTTCCAATTTTTCTATAAGTTTTTTTTTTTTTGTTTGTTTCTTACGCGATTACTCCGCCAATTATGAATCAAGCAACCGCTAGCAGGTTCGTCATACTCCCTTAGATGTCACTGCTTGCGGTAGCGTCGGGGATCGGGTTGTCTCCTTCCTCAAATATGGCGAGGGGGGTAATGGCTGATCTTTGCGTTATACTCGTGAACGGGTGCTGCTTGTGGTGACTGGCTGATCTCGGTTTTGTTAATGTTATTATTAATTAACTTTTTATTTATTTTACTTCGATGGTCCTAGTTTATCATTAATAACTTCCAGTTACAGCTATATGTAAGCGGGCACGCCCTTTGTGCCTGGAGGCTTTTATTTAGTTAATTTATGTTTAACTTTTATTTCTGTTTATTTCGGTTAATTTTTATTTATTTATTTTATCATATTTTTTTTTTGGTTGGTACTCGTATATTGGCGTGTGCTAGCTGATATATGGCTAATAATTAGATTTAAGTTTTATGTATGTAATGTAAATGTTTTTGTTTAGAATCAATTTTTCTCTAACTGAACAGACAGCTGTGCTGCTGGGGAGTTTGTTGCGCCACTTCTTCTTCCCAGCTAAAGCACTAGGAAGTGGTGAAGGGTGGGCGTTTTGGGGGACTGTCTTATGTAATTTTGACTTTCGAAAAGTGCTGATTCTCAGCCTAGTTTGAATAACTGACTTTTTGATTTTGATTCAATTTTGATGATTCTTTTTTTGTTTGGCAAGTCATGCTTCAGAGGTGGTCCCATATAAATTTTATTAACTTTGCTTGCGTATATACGTATTTTTCCCACTTAGTGTTTGTAGACGATAAATTATTTGACTCCAAACTTGAGACCTTGAACTTGAGACTAGAAATGCCGATGCATTCGACCAGTTTTTATGACAAGTCTTTTACAGTTCAAGCAGTATGGTTATGGAATGCCTTGCCCGTGTCGATAGGCGTGCTCAATCTTTGTCCAATTTTAAAATTCTGGTAAAAAAAACTTCGTCTCTCCTTAAACATCGTCATTAAATATAGCTCTTTCCTACTGTTTCATGTTTATTATTGTATATATATATATTATATTTATATAGATAAGTATATTATGCTTTATATATGTATGTATTTATTGTATATGTAAATAGTACACCACTGACTACCTGCAGTATTATCTGTCCTTCTAGCTTTAATTCATCCAAAGGTTGTCTGTAAAAGATCGCTTTTAGCGATAAGACCGCCCATTGTGTCACCTTATGTTAAATTTCTACAGTTATATCTGTATTTTTTAATGGTGTACATAATAAAGAGTATTCTATTCTATTCTATTCTGTCACTTTTATTTACATAGCAGGTAGTGCTATTCGAATTTGTGTGGGGTAGGTACCACAACTAAAAAGTGAAAAATAAAAACTTTTTACAATAAATAATTAAAAAATTAAAAAACACGACTGCCCTACTAAAAACGAACTAAAAAGTAAAAAACAAGTTGATAAAATTGTCATTGCAGTCGGGGGACCTCTTAGATTAAAAAGTGTTCCACAGAACGGTCCCCCTTTATTTTTATTTTTATACATTTTAGTGACAAGTTTTATTCTTTTGGAAGTTTAGGTACATTTGTGTTTACCGCTATGCAATAGTTGGCATTGTGTTAATGTTTACATTTTTTATTTTTTATTTGCCTAAGTATATACTGTGTGATGATGAAAGAATTCTAGTAATAACTCAATCATTTACTAAACCATTCACTCATTTAGACATTTGCAGTGTTACTAAAGTCTGATGAAATGGTTTGCAGCCAAAGATTTCATGTTTTTTTGCATGTACACCCTACCTATGTAAAATATATGCCAATAAATTATATAGTTTTGGAATGTGCAAAAACAGAAACATCAAGGCCTTCAATTGGATACCCATATTGTAAATAATAGAAGTTTTTTTTTCACATTTGAATATGGAGCCATACTGCCGCCAAATTGATGTTTTTCAAAAAAATCACTTGAAAAAAATCATACAGGGATAATGTAAGGATTCTAACGATTCCCCACACATTCAAATCCGTTCGGGCATTTTAAAGTTATGGTGGAATAAAGAAACTCACATACATACATATATACGTGAACCCTGAAAACATTACACTCCTTTTTGGACTCAGGACTGCCCGTCCTGTAAAAAGAAAACAACCGACTTCCAAAAAAACACTAAAAACGTGAAAAATAACTTTAATTTCGGAAGTCGGTGTCTTTGCTTTTCAATTTTCGTTTTTTGCCACCGATTTCCGAAATTAAAGTTATTTTTCACGTTTTTAGTGTTTTCTAGGGAGGTTGGTTGTTTTTTTGTCTGCGTAGTTTCACTTGCTAATTTAATTTGACCTTGTATAGCCACTGGCTTCACATGACCTACGATTTCACAAAAAATCACAGGCCGTGGTGAAGCCAGCTTTACAATGGTGACTCGTGCCGCAGGTTCCGGTGGAGTGCGCGGCCGCAGGCGGGCAGGCGCTGGGGCAGGAGGCGCTGGCATGCGACCACGACGCTCGGCCAAGCGTGCGCGCCGAGCGCGGCGGCCTGTACGTGCGCCGCACCGGCTGGCTGCGCGGGTACGCCAACGTGCAGCTCACCGTGTACTGCGTATTCCCCTACGCACCGCCGCCGTTGAACACCGAGATGAGCATGTTGCCTGCGCAGCCAAACATGTTGCCCGCTTGGCCGAACGCATTGCCTGCACTGCCAAATAGATCTCAGAACGTGTCTGAGCCGGCGCTACCGTGGACAGATCCCACATCACAGCAGCCAAATGACACGGTATCGTCTAAAGCAACGATGACTTCTCCTGAACTATCGTCATCATCCGATGAGGAGGAGGATGAGGAGAAGAATTCGGAGTTGAAACCAGAGGACCACCGTCGACAGCAGTGGAAACCGGCACAGGTCACGCAGCTACCGCGGGATACCATGAAGTTCCTGCACGCTGATTAAATAATAAATACGTGTAAAACTATCATTCAATTTTTTTCGGAACAAAGATACCTAATAAATAAAACCTTTATTATTTATAGCTGCATTGAAATTGAAACTCTTTATTTCGGACACAAAATATACATATAGTGTTAGTAACATACAAAAATAACTTATTGCTTAGTGTTAGTATAAATCAACCTCCGCACAAACTGCTGAACAATCGGAGAGCCGAAGCTCTCGGCTACAGTTTTCAGGATGCTGTTCCATTGCACATACGAGTAGAACCATAATCAGCCACATGCTAAACTCCTTTCACAGTTATTTTATCTCTGACAGCAATCCAGCACAAAAAATAACACTCTCATTTTGTACTCACGTCACTCAGATTCTAGAGTGCTCGCAAGATAAGTCTGCGCGGCTGGAATCGGAAGTATTATGGATGCCGCCATCTTCTTGTTTGTAAGGTCAAATTAAGTACCTATAGAAATATTTACTCGTAATTTTATTTTTTGTTTTTGTATTCGGTTTTCGGTCGAAAAACAAATAGGGCCAAATTGCATTTTCGTTTTCGATGGAAAATAACGAATTCGTTGCGACTCCACTTTTGGCGCGGTGATCAACATACATTCGGCCGCACTCGGCCGCTACGAAGTCGTGGGATGGGTCGAATGCGGCATAGTGGTCACGGCATCCCGCGTCGTTCAGGTGGTGTACGACTGTCAATGTGTCGGAAGGACTCAGGCTCAGGGCGACGGGTCCACTTGGTGTACACGTGTACAAATTCGCATCAAATAAACGCGGCCTTACTGTACATACATTAAAGATAAATGTGGTCAGTAAATATCTCGTTCCAAACATCAATTATATCACATTTCCGCCAACTGCCTTGTAAAAATAAGTAAGTGCATGTCATAATTCGCTCCACGCATTAGTTACAGTGATTACTAATTGTTTGCATAGAAAACAATTTTAAGAACATGTATAGAATATATAGTAACAATAAGTCGGCGACGTAGTGGAGCGCTTTACCGTTAGATAGTCATAGAGCCGCGCGCAACAAGGTACGCCGCCCGTTTCCACAGTCAGGCGTCGTGCTCACGATGGTCCCCCGCTGGCCGTATGTGGCTCTCCTGCTCGTTGCGAGTGTCGCCGCGCTGCGCTCGCCTCAATACAGTCTTCGGGAACGACCGCCAAGCAATTGTGGGTTCGCCCATTATGGTTAGTTTCATCATGCTAAATGTCAGGGCACACGTATCAGTTCGGCATCGGTTCGGCAACCCCTCTACTTGATGCGATCAGCATTCTTTCTATGAAATGCCATACAGCAACGCCCACTAATCAGAATCGTAACGTCACCGTGCAGTCACCCTGCTTACGTAGGGTCGTCACCGCCTCCATACAGTCGTAAACACGGCGACCATGTCGACACAACAGAGGCGCTCCGGTTACCTACGTGACTACTTTGCGTTGACGCCACGCCTGCGGTCTGATTGACGTCGAGCCTTCGAGGCGAGTTGATGCCGATGCCATTGCCGAGCTTATTATGTGTGCGATAACCGTTAACCAAGACACACCTACTTACTAGGATCTGAATGATATTGTACCGCTACAATAGATATGAATTTAGTTTAGATTAATTTGGAGAAGGTAATGAAGATGCTTTCCTGGATTATTTCAATTAGGAAGGACTCTTGCCTATTTTTGTTATTGATAAATTCTACAGATATGAACAGTTGCGTGTGAGTCAGTGTTATCAGCTGCCGTAGCGTGTCCTAGGTACATGTGTTGTTGTGTGACAGACAGGCAGCGCCGCGGGTTCGGCACAGCGTCTGGTCGAGACGCACCTGGCACCTGGGGTCGCCGACTGGAACATCGTCGTACCTGTGAGTAACATACACATATTCTTTATTTTGGAAGATAAAGCAAGCTATAGAACAGAGAGTTGTAACAACCCATTGCCTAGCAACTGTGAACTATAATTAGTTGGCATCGTTGTGCAGATGCCGCCGCCGTGCGCGGAGGCACAGGTGACGGGCGCGGACATGCGCGTGTGCGATGCAGACGCGCCACCGGACGTGGCCATGAGCGACGCACGGGCGGCGCGCGTACACCGCGCTGGGCAGCTCGCTGGGTTCGCCACCGTCAACGTCACCGTCTACTGCATCCTGCCCCCGCCACCCCCGCCTACCCCGCCGCCTCCGCCACCCCCGCAGCCCCCACTGCGTCCAGCACCCATGCCGCCTCCTACAACCACCAGCATCGCCCCGCCGCTGTTGCACCTCACAGACTCGAAGTCCACATACGAGATGTTATCGAATGAAGTGAGCTCAAAAGAAGTGACTTCAAACGAAGAGACGTCGTACGAATCGGAATCAATTGACTTGAAGTCGACCGAGCTTACAACAACAGTGAAGCCAACTTTGAGTACAACGTTGCCATCTACTCAAGAGGTGACGACAGTGCACGCTGAACTTACAGCACCAACTGAAGTGGTTACAGCCCCACCAAATAACACGACCCGTACAAAAGAAAAAATACCACACTCACTGAAAGTAACGATTAATATTACACCAACCAACCAAGTATCCACAGAGGACGACGTATCGCAGTCATATGGCGTAGAGCTACCTTCGTTATCGATCAAAGAAAAGCCAGACGAAGTGATGTCATCACATAGTCCCAGGTTTTCATCAGTACCATTCATAGTGACACCTCCACGAATTTCTGCGATGCCCCCGTGGAAACGTGTCAAGCAACCGCATTGGCCAGGATCGCCAGCGCAGCTGGCTGCTGCGCCGCACCGGCCACCCGGAGCGTACCCGCATCCTGCGCACCAACAGCTCGATGCGCACCAACAGCGCGGCCGGCCGTCGCCTCGCCCGCGATTGTGGTCACCGCACTACCCAGCTGGCCCGCAGTACTTCGCGATGCCGTCGCCGTACGACCTGATGCCGCCATATTCGCTCGCTCCGGTCTACAGACCGCTCAGCTTGCTCAGTCCGCGCTTGACGTTCCTGCAGCATCGTCAGCCGCTGCTGTTTTTCCGGCATTTTTAACTCTTCTTGCTAAATATTTCGTAAGATGACGTTCAAATTGCGATATTGTGCCGACTGTCTTCCTCCACCAGATAGCGAGCTGGGCTGCATAGGGATCACTAAAACGCTCGCTCCACGCAGCACAAGCATTCCAAGAATTTTACATGGCAGCTGCATCGTCAGAAAATGACTGTGTTTATTGCTTTTTCTCAAACATGCTTAGAAATTCGAACATTATTTTGACAACCTTCGTCGAGATAAATTGAAGTTGCAGTTCTGGTCGAATACATGTGAGCGCCCGGCCGGCAATGTTTCTTTGAAAATCCATAGCTGTCGTGTTTAGCGGCCAAATAAATTACTATGAAAACTCATAAATGTCGTGTTATTGAAAAAATTAATTCAAATCGTTTATTGCAAAAAAAAAAGCGGAACGAACTTTTTACTTGAACACATGGCAAGCAAGGTGGTAACTAATCAAAGATTAAATTTTCGATTTGGCTTGCAAATATTGCTGTCTAAAGTAAAGAAGAAACAAGTGCACATAATTATTGGCTCGTGAAAAATTATCATTGTTCGTCATTGATTCTGGAAGTTATAGTTAAAGGTACCTAGTTTGAATTTCCACGCGTTATTTAAAAAAATTACTATACAAGACTTGTAGAGTTAGTGTAGAGTTTGTGAAGGCTTGTAGAGTTAGAAGCTCGGCTCTACATGAGATCTGATAACTTTTTGTCTCGTCTTGGCATCATTTTACATGAAAATGTTTTTGGTGGGATTTCACATCTTTTTTTAAATTGCTTAAGACAATAATTTTTAGTTTGTTCATTGTTTCTTTCTTTTTTGTGTTGTATTTCTTGCACATCAGGGGTGTTTTTTTTTATAGCCCACTCTCTTTATTCGTATAATATAAGTATACTAATGTAGCATATTCTGAAACCTACCGAAAGACACTTTTATCCCCTAATTTAAGGGGTTGAGAGGATATTTAAAAATAAACCTATAATACGTATTTTTAAATCAGACTTCTTATTATTATCTTATTAAGTGTACTTACATAATTTTCAGATCTCTAGCATAAAATTAAGTTTATATGGGAAAACCAATACAAACTTCCATCCCCTAATTTACAGGGTGTGAGGTGATTTACTAAAAATCCTAAAATACATATTTTATTATTTATAACAAGGAGTCCCTATATCAATTTTGAGATCTCTAGTATTAAAATTTGCGGAAGTCTCATACAAACTTCCATCCCCTAGTTTAAGGGGTTGGGGGGTAAAAGGTCCAAGTTTTTTTTTTTTTTTGTTGTTTGTGTTTTGTGTACTAATACTAGCATACATACCAAATTTCAGCTTTCTAGGACTTCACGAAGTACCCTAAGAATTTTGATGATCATCAGTAAGTGAGTGAGTGAGTCAGTCAGTGACGAAATCGGGGTTTTTTAGATATAAATAAAATCGAAAGTATAAAAGCTTTGCAATTGAAACTTTCTACGTTTAATAAGTCTACTATTGACTATTGAATTTTGTTTATCTGGTATAATCCAAACCCAAGTTATGAGGGTTCAAAAAAATTACGAAGCACTTCGAGAAAAGGTAGGTAGTGCCCTCCTTGCGCTTCGCTTAGCTCGTCTTGGCGGGGGCACTCCCGTGCCCCCAGATTAAAAATACATTTCTTAAATATAATTATTCCACCTCATCGTTAGCAACACAGGACTGTCACTTATTTTAGAGATCCTTAAGGTATGGAACAAGCTCTGATTTCTGTACAGAGTAGTTAACATTACAACAGTCACATACTTAAATTCTCTAGATTTTCCTGAAAGTATAGGTGAATTAAGTAGGCTAATTATTTCAGCTTTGCGGCTGTTAGCCAGTGGCGGGTGGGTAATTATATTTCAGATCGCAGCCGACTGCAATAATTCAGTTAGTTAATAAATAATCTGGTTATAAATATTCTGATTTATTAAATAGGTTTCCTTCATTAGCACTGCTTATTTAGGAATAATAAACTATTGTTTTTCAACAAAATTGACAACAAGTAACCCCCATTGTACCTGACTCAATTGATGCCAGCTCTTTGTAGGACTGGTGTATTTGTGTTTTACTGTGAGAGGATTTGTTCTGTACCTACTTAAAATCAGATCAGGAGGATATTTGTTAAATTGAATACTTTTGAAAGTTTCCAGGGCTGGAAATAGCAGTCGTAGTCTATGTCTCCGTGAACGTAAACGTTCACTTATTTCAGATGCGGTGTTAAGCTTAATGCATGAGTTTACAGCTCCTAAGCTCTATAATTATATTTTTGTATTTATGGGCGATTCTTATAATTTGCGGAACGTTATTGGTTAGCTATCACGGAATCTATTAGTACCAGTTGGGCAATAGAAAATGTTATCGTTGGTAAACAGAAGTTTTTGTAGCGCTAGCTTATGAGTTTGAAGTTTTGCAAGTACTATTTAATAGGTTAATTTGGCTAATTTCCCTTTGTGGTCTTGCACAGGTCTATTAATCTCTTTACTATTTTTATTTATTGATTAATTGTTATTGTTTGTAGCTATAGAATTGTATAAGTACTCGAGTTTGTTATTTTGTCTGTTTGTTTAGCAAGTAGAATAATTTAATATTCATGTCAATTAGATAATTATGATATTACTTTGGTTTTGGTTTTAATTAAGAAAAAATTAACATTATTGCATCAGCCAAGTCCTTCAACAGTTTGTCTATGTTCTTCATAAGCATAGGGTCAGTCTTTGCTTTACCTATAGTGAAAGTAACAAATGCAGTTTGTTAATGGTGGAGTATGTCTTTCATCTTATTATGAATAAGTAGGGGAGCGTGGAATAATACTTTGTATGTGTTTGGTCCATTTCAGTTATATCTAAAATCAAGATTTTCCATAGATATCTTAGCATTTGTCATCAACCATTGTATCCTAGGATCATGTTAACCAAGTATTGAATGTATGAGTGTAAAAATTACAAAATTTTGCTTTATTGTTTGGTTTCATCATCTGCCTAGCCTTTACCTGCCTTTTTTTTGGTTTACAAAATAGATATAATTTATCAATTTGTTAGGATAATTAAACCACCTAGTGCTTAGATAAGTCACTGAGTATATTTGTTTGTTAAAACTGAGAACGCAGCAACGTAGTCATAAACAGAAATGTAATAACATTCTAATGAGCTAGTGTTTATATCAGTAGCAGGCATGTGTGGCATTAGCTGAAGAGAAGTAATCAGTCAAGATGAAGTGTGCTTCCATAATAGCATCCTTCATGTTAAAGTTAGATAACCTAGATTACTTGCTATGAGAAACATCCATTGTGCTTACACTCTTGATGTGAAAGCTAGATCACCTCCTATTGAGATAACATGCGATGAGCAACTCGTGTTAAGCATTAACAGGGCATGATGCAAGCCAAATATGTAGCAATAATTGATAATAGTCCAGGTGCGGTAGAATCCCACACTTACTGAGTAAAATGCTTTGCAATTTAATAACCTACAGACCATGCTAATTATGTACCCACGAGCAACATAGGATCAATGTTACTAAGAATATCGCGTACTCACTGATAACAATCCAGGTGCGGTAGAATCCCGCACTCACTGAGTATAATTTGCAAATTAATAACCCACAGACAATGTACAGGACTAAGTAAGGCTGTTTCGCAGCCTTCACACTCGTAAATTAGAAGCATATTGGACCACCTTTTAACTATTTCTTAACCTAGGTCTTTAAAATGTGGCTTACCTGTTATGACGAGTACAGTCACAAGCAATAACATAGAAACGCCCGTATAATTCAAATTCGCCCTTATAATTCAACATTAAATCTCAAAAATAAGTATGGTAACTGTGCCTAATAATTATGTAAACGTTAAATTGTGTCAAAATGAACTACACATTTTTATCAAATTTTCGTTAGCAATAGATTACCAAAATATAATATCAACTTTTAGTTACATAATTATGTACCCAAGGAAACAAAAACATGACTGTATAAAGTACAGTTCGAACTTATGTAAACAATTACAAAGCAACAGTTTCAAGCAGCTTGAGCTCGCAAATAAGTCGTAATTTGTGGGATCCCACGTTGTGATTTTACCAAATTGTCAAAATCAGTGTACATAAATATAGGATGTTACTATATTATTAATTTTAGATTTATTATCATTCATATTATGTTACAGAAAGTTAGCTAGTTGCCATCAGCGAGTGGCATCGACACGACCGTTGACTGTTTTTATTTCCTTAAACTGTCCTATAGTTATTTGTGCAACAAGAGAGAAAAGTTGGTTTTTGCTGCGAGTGTTGATTTTGAATCGCGAGTACGCGAAAGATTCTATAACTGATTCACGAGCGTAGCGAGTGATTCTAGGTTAGAATCCTGTGCACAGCGAGGGATTCAAAGACACGAGATGCAAATAACTTTGGTCTCGTGTGTAACATACAATTTTTCACCTCAGCAGCGAGAACATATTAGGGGTTTAAATATGAAATTGCAGTTTTGTACTGAAAATCTGTACAGGTCTAATAAGGTAGGTAAGGCAAGCTTTGACGCGCGCTTCTCTCTGCAGATCAGTTAAATCATGGGGCACCTATTTTTTAAGCTTTTTTCTCACCGAACTGATGCAAATGGGTCAATATTGTGGGTATGCTAACATCAAACCATGCCGCTAATTCCTTGGTAGTTTGATACGGATCGGCTTCTATCATCGCATCCAATTCGTCGTTATTTACCTTAGTGGCTGGTCTTTCTTGAGGTTCATTCTTCAAGACGCGACGAGAAATCGATTAAACCATAAACCCACAGTGCGTTCATTAGCCGTATCCTCTGCACACACAGCATTTATTTTGCGAGCTGTTCCATGTCGGAACTAGTATTAAAAAAAATTAAAGTGATAAAAACTAAAACCCAACTACGACAAAAAAGACTATCAACTAAAAAGGTATAAACAAGACACCACAGAAAGAAAAATAAAAAATCCGGAGTAACACGGTCGTGTTAGGGCATAAATCGAACAGATTACGTGTGACTCCGGATTTTTTATTTTTCTTTCTGTGGTGTCTTATCTTATACCTTAGTTGATTGACTTTTTTGTCTTTTATTTTTTTTTGGATTATAATATATACAGGATGTAAGGGTAGATACCGTTGTCACTCAAACCATTTTTTTTATTCTACATTTTACCACAAGAGACACAAGTTCGTTGCCCTTTGCGCTAGGGCAACGAACTTGCGTCTCAACACAGGTGGGGGGCGCGGGCCGTGACCTGACTGACCGCGAGCGCGACCCCTCCCTCAGTTAGTCAGATGTTTCGCTAGCGAGCATGGTGTCGGAGAGAAACTTTTTAAAATCTTTTAATGAAAATAACGTTTTTTTTTTGTTGCTACTTGGTCATTTATTTTTATATTTAAGCCCTTTAATTTGATACCCAACATAGTATGATTAAATTTTTTTTTTTTAGTTCATGACTTTATGTCCTCTAGAGGGCGCCATTTTTTAATTTAGTCGTCACATAGCTTATAACCTGCGGACAATCATCAGACGCTTCCAACAATACCTCATTTTTCAAATTGTGATGACTCGTTTAGAATTTATGAGGGAACAGATGAACATACATACATACCGGTCAAAATCATAACCCTCCTTTTTTCTTCGCCGTAGTCGGGTAAAAATCGCAGGGTTGGTCGGTTGAAGCCAGGCACTCTCGTCACATTAGTGTTCTGGGAGTCCTCAGGATAATGGTTCATCCAATATTAGTCAGGAGTCAGGTCTAAAGCGCTTCTGATGTTTGTAGCTGCTTCCCTTGATGTCTTTGATGAACGCCGCGGCAGTCTCAGGTGTCCACTAACGAATACACTTGCCTTCACTTAACATAGTTAACCTTTTGTTATTTTGTTCAGCGATATAATCCTCCAACTTATATTATGCCTGCCTACATAACATAGTGTGCGTTTTATACAAGTTTTGAATTTAGTCTCATTCAGTTGAAAGTATGTGGGCAGGAATTTTATTATAACATTTTAAACAGTACCCCATGAAACATGAGTCTACTTTAGCCAGTCTGGAACCTGGTTGAACTAATAGGTCTCAATTTCTAGTACAATAATTATGTCTATCACCTCTTTTACTAAAAAAGATGCAATTTTTTTCTTACGTGCACGATGTTTTCGTGTACCGGGTGTTAGGGTAGACACCGTTATCCTTGAAACAAAAAAAAATCAGCTGTTCCATACATTTTGTCGATTTAAGTGAACACAAATCAAAATCAAAAAATCAAAATATTTTATTTCACATAAACCTACATGGGCACTTATGAAACGTCAGAAGCTAGGTGCACGGTTCCAATTGGTCGTTTCCTATGGAGAAGAGCCGGCAAGAAACTCCACGGTTACTCTTTTAAAAATAATTGGCTTTTACAATATTTTCAAATTACAGTGTTAGTAGGCATGGGAGGACAATGTAGGCCTTTCAACAAGTAAGTACCAGGTACTTAACAAAATAGATGTTCAGTAAATCTACAGTCCAATAAGCCTACAAAGTTCTCACATTCACAAAATAGAAAATAATCTATATAAAAGACAAACAATAAAAATAAAAAATAAAAACCTATTTCAGCCAAATGACGTGATTGCTATTACAACTGTAACAAATTGAATAATTATCATGTCCACAAAAGCCACTAGGAGTTGAAATTAAATTGGAGGTATCTATAATAATAGGAATAATGTCAAATACAATGATTATGTCAAGGATGAATGTAAAGAGAATAAACATGGTAATTTGGGAGCAGTTAATAGACTCTTACATAATTATGCTGTTTATAAGGTACCAGGGACGCCACATGTGCAGAAGGAATTATTGCCAAACTTCCTTGTCATCAACGTAGTCTTTAATCTTATAATATGCTTTTTTGATAAGGACACGTTTGATATGGGTTTTAAATTTTCCATCGCTAAGTTCTGTAACCGACTTTGGCAACTTGTTATAAAAGCGGATACTGTTTATAAGAAATGACTTGCTTGTTTTAGTTAATCTAAATTTGGGTATGACAATTTCGTGTCTACTACGTGTATTTATATTATGGAAATCGCTTCTTGTTTTGAAAAGTCCTAAGTTTTTGCGAACATACAAAATACTTTCAAAGATATAGAGAGAAGACAGAGTCAGTATATCAATTTCTTTGAATTTGTCTCTAAGGGACTCGCGAGGACGCATTTTATAGATCGTGCGGATTGCCCTCTTGTGTAAAATGAAAATTGAATCTACGTCAGCTGCCGAACCCCACAGCAGAACGCCATAAGACATAATACTGTGGAAATAAGCAAAGTATACTAACCTAGCTGTGGCTATATCAGTCAACTGCCTTATTTTTCTTACTGCATATGCAGCTGAACTTAGTCTGAAAGAGTTCTGATGTGGGCGCCCCATTGTAGTTTTGAATCTAAAGTAATTCCTAAAAATATAGTTTCTGTAATTGCATCTAGTTTCTTGCCATCAAGTTTTAGATTTAGACCCACTTGAGGTACATTTGGTAATGAGAACCTAATACATTTAGTTTTGTTCGCATTAAGTAAAAGATTATTAGCTGCGAACCATTCCGAAAGAGTAGCCAGACTATCGTTGACATGTGAGACATCTGTATCTTTTCTATCTATTTTAAAAATAAGAGAAGTGTCGTCAGCGAATAGTTTTATATCCGACAAGTTAGCCATCATGTAAAGAAGGTCATTTATATAAACTAGAAATAAGAAAGGGCCGAGTATTGAACCTGAAATGTATGGGACAGCTGATTTTTTTTTCGCGATAGAAAAAGTATATTATAGATGACACCAAACCACTAGTTTCAAGTATAACGGTGTCTACCCTATCACCCTGTTTATAATGACAAGGTACCGTCATGATGTTAAAATTCTTAAACAGTTCCCTTAAAGAATCGCGCCTGCGGAGATTATAAATGGCTCTGATCGCTCTTTTCTGCAGAATAAAAATATAATCGATGTGTGCAGCCCATCCCCATAGTAAAATACCATAAGACATGATGCTATGAAAGTAACTAAAATAGACTAGCCTCGTGGTATCTACATCAGTAAATTGACGGATTTTTCTGACAGCATATGCTGCTGAACTTAGCCGTCCTGCAAAAGATGTTAAATGAGGACCCCATTGCAGCCTTGAGTTGAGCGTGATCCCCAGGAAAACAGTTTTATCGACGAATTCTAGTTTCTCTTGATTCAATACTATCTCACACTCACTACTTTTGACATTTGGTAAAGAAAATTTTATGCATTTAGTTTTTTTCCATTTAATACTAAATTATTAGCAGGGAACCAATTTTGGACCTGCAGTAGGGCGTTAATTACTTCGTCAAAATTTGTAGTACGTCTTAAACATTAAGGAAGTATCGTCAGCAAATATCACCATGTGTGGCTGATTTTTTAATTAATGGAGTAGATCATTAATATATACTAACAACTGACTTCCAAAAAAACACTAAAAACGTGAAAAATAACTTTAACCTCTAGACGACCTGGCTAGTAAGCTCTTTCAGAACTATCAAGCCCCGCCGTGTCACTCGTGAGACGTTTCGCCATAATTCGCACGGCCCGCCGGGGCTTGTGCACTATTCGTGGCTTGTCGCCGCACGCATAAAAACAAAGGCACTTAAAATACACTGAACGCAGCTCGTTAACGTTAATTGGTTTGGGTTCTTGAATAAACAGACCACACGGCCGCTGGTTATAGGCTATGTGACGTTAAATTGAATATGGCGCCCTCTAGAGGACATAAAGTAATGAACTAAAAAAAAAAGTTTTTTAGTGAGGCCATGTTGGGTATCAAATGAAAGGGCTTAATTAGCACATTTCAAAAATATATATATTATAACCCCAAAAAATTTAAATAAAAGTTATAAGAATTGTTGTGCCCTAACACGTGTGACTCCGGATTTTTAATTTGTCTGTCTGTGATTCTTGTTTATACCTTTTTAACAGACTTCTTCAAAAGGACGAGGTTCTCAATTCATCTGTATGTTTTTTTTTGTATGTCTGTTACGCGATTACTCCACACATTATGAATCGATTTTGATGATTCTTTTGTTTGGTAGGTCATGCTTCAGAGGTGGTCCCATATAAATTTTATTAAATCTGCTTGCGTAGTTTTTGAGTAAGCATAAAATACGTTACCTATATTGAATCTGGGGGCACGGGAGTGCCCCCGCCAAGACGAGCCAAGGGAAGCGCAAGGAGGGCACTACCTACCTTTTCTCGAAGCGCTTCGTCGTTTTTTGGAACCCTCATAACTTGGGTTTGGATTATACCAGATAACCATAATTCTCGGGATATGAAGACAATAGTGGACGATTACGTATTATAATACCTAAGTTTGTTCTAACTATTTTCAAGATAACTACGGTTGATTTACATATGTTCATAACGCATATTGGTCGACTCAACTACTGTTAAACTTACTTAATGTTGACTAAACTAAAGTTAATCGCACTAACGAACGATTAATCTAATTATTTTTTAACATATTGGATTTTTCAACTATGTATGAAATGACTAATGGACGACTCGCATACAGTTTATTAATACTGAGGGGTAAGTAATATATGATATAATTACATAATCTCTAATATTACAAGTTATAACAACTGAATCTATAATTTTATTTGATATAATGAACAGTTAATATAAATTCACCAAAAACATTTTCATGTAAAATGTTGCCAAGACGAGACATAAAGTTATCAGATCTCATGTAGAGCCGAGGTTCTAACTCTACAAGCCCTAACTTCACAAACTCTACATCTTAATAACCGCCTGGCCGCCTTACTTTCCTGTAAGACAACAGTTAATTATTCATTCATTTAGTTAATTATTTATCATGTAGATGTGATCGGGCCAGAAACGGCCAAGCCACATATTTTGACTAAGGTGTAGAGTTTGTGAAGTTAGGGCTTGAAGAGTTAGAGCGTGTATAGTTAAAAGCTTGGCTCTACATGAGATCTGATAACTTTTTGTCTCGTCTTGGCAACATTTTACATAAAAATGTTTTTGGTGAGATTTCACTTGTTTTTGTAAATTGCTTAAGACAATAATTTTTAGTTTGTTAATTGTTTCTTTCATTTTTTGTGTTGTATTTCTTGCACAAAAGGGGTGTCTTTTTTCATAGCCTACTCTCTTTATTTGTATAATATAAGTATACTAATGTAGTATATTCTGAAACCTAACGAAACCTCCATGTACACTTTTATCCCCTAATTTAAGGGGTTGAGAGGTGATTAAAAAAAAAACTAAAACACGTATTTTTTATTTGTAATAAGAAATCACAGACTTCTTATTATTATCTTATTAAGTGTAATTGCATAATTTTCAGATCTCTAGCATAAAATTAAGTTTATATGGGAAAACCCATACAAACTTCCATCCCCTAATTAACAGGGTGGGAGGTGATTTACTAAAAATCCTAATATATGTATCTGGGGGCACGGGAGTGCCCCCGCCAAAACGAGCCACGCGAAGCGCAAGGAGGGCACTACCTACCTTTTCTCGAAACGCTTCGTCGTTTTTTTGAACCCTCATAACTTGGGTTTGGATTATACCAGATAAATAATAAGAAATCACAGACTTCTTATTAAGTGTATTTGCATTTTCAGATCTCTAGCATACAATTAGGTTTATATTGGAAAACCCATCTAAACTTCCATCCCCTAATTTACAGGGTGGGAGGTGATTTACTAAAAATCCTGAAATATGTATTTTATTATTTATAACAAGGAGTCCTTATATCAATTTTGAGACCTCTAGTATTAAAATTTGCGGAAGTCTCATACAAACTTCCATCCCCTAGCTTAAGGGGTTGGGGAGTAAAAGTTCCAAGTTATAGATCTTTTGTTGTTTGTGTACTAATACTAGCATACATACCAAATTTCAGTTTTGATGATCATCAGTGAGTGAGTGAGTCAGTCAGTCAGTGACGAAATCGGGGATTTATAGATATCAATAAAATCGAAAGTATAAAAGCTTTGCAATTGAAACTTGCTACGTTTAATAAGTCCACTATTTCAATAAACAAAATTCTCGGGATATGACGTCAACGTCATATCCCGAGAATTTTGTTTATCTGGTATAATCCAAACCCAAGTTATGAGGGTTCAAAAAAACGACGAAGCGCTTCGAGAAAAGGTAGGTAGTGCCCTCCTTGCGCTTCCCTTGGCTCGTCTTGGTGGGGGCAGTCCCGAGCCCCCAGATATTAGTTATGGTTTGTTATTTGGGGTGCTGAATACTGGAAGGGTTTCCATAAACGCTGCGCCGCCGGTGTCCAATAAAAGAAAAAAGAAAGAATAAAGTTTATTTGGACACAGTTCATGAAACACATAACACAAATATCAAAATAAAGAATAAATAATGGTTTTTAAAACGATAATGTGTGCCTCACGGCTGCGCCAAAAAGGCTCATTTCAGCATTAATGCCAGACAGAATATACTGTCTGACGCTGGAAACGAATACGGAAATCAGCGGTGCTGGCAATCGATGTTTTTAATCTCGGCTGCCGGCAGTAGGTAATGTCACTGCCCAATGGCTTTCCTTTTTGGGTGCAGGCGCCGGCGCCAGCAGCGGATGCACTCCCTTTTATTTTACTTAAATTTTACTGGAACAATGGCCTCGTTCCCAGTATCTATTAAACAACGTAATATTTACTTTAAGGCTCTTACATACTGGCGTGACTCGTCGTGCGACGCGTTGCCGCCGCATTGTTCGCCGTGAAGTTTTCTCAGAAATTATTTTGTTATAAGTCGCGCCGCGCGACAAGTCGCACCAGTATGTAAGAGCCTTTATGTCCTGTTTTATAATTTCCGGATTGGTTCCGGGCTCTGATCTGGCAGATAATGCTATACTTTATTGTCAGAGCGAATCCTTGGTATTTTTTTTGTGGTTAGTCTTAAGGCAAGCGACCTCGTGGCAGACCCAGGCAGAGATGCTGGAATAAGCTGGAGTCTTGGATTTCTGAATGAGAATATATGTTAACTTACCGACGCGACGTTCACTTGGTTCGTTCAGGACTTGGCTATTCGCGACATAAAATGTCGGTGCTGTCCGGTACCGCCACGCGATGGATTGATGCTGTACTCGTGTCTAACAACATACATCTATGGTTCTGAGTAATGTAGCTCAATTGGTCACGCGAAATCTTTACAGATGGTTATTAATAACTCGCTAACTACTTGAAAAATAATTTTCAGAACATGATTGTAGGAATTAATGAGTGATGTCGTGGTAACGCGCGGCGGTCAATTAGCGGCGCTTAGTGGTCCGGCTAAATAGACGCGCCCGTGACGCCGGAGCACAGTCCAGCTGAGTCCCACCAGCCGCCGCACAGCATGATGCCCGCGCCGCATTTCGCGGGCGCCGCCGCGCTCACGACGCCCACGACCCTCACAACCCTCACCGTACTCACAGTCATAGCACTCGCGCACGCGCAGGACCTGTGCGACTCCATGCAGATCGGTGAGTAGTCAGTCACACGTACTCTCGAGCCAACGCTAGCTGGGGAATTTTGTTATGCCCCTAGAGGTCCATTTTACAAAAAAAATCAACTCTACAATTCTCTTCACCAGCATAATCAGCATATAATGTTCTAACTGCTGGGACACAGGCCTTCTCTCTGTGAGAGGGAATGGGCAGTAATACACCACTTGGGCCAAGTGTGATTTGGTGGATGTCCCACACTATATTTTCTTTCACAGTTTTGAGAGCACTGGTAAAAAAAAAACACATAAGAATTGAGAACCTCCTCCTTTCTGAAGAAGTCGGTTAATAAAATAAATTGTTTCGATGGTTCGAGCCCACTAACTACAACTCGGAGGTCGAAATGGAGGCTGCTTTTAATTATCTTCAACGAGGCTTACCAGACTTTTGCGACGTAGAAGTCGTCCGGTTATGAAAATTCTACTTTTCCATGTAAGTAGATTTAACAAACTCTAAATGACACGGTCCAATAATTTCAATGATAACTGTGGTTATTTTATCACATATCCACAACAACCATACACAGATGGCAGGAGGGTTACTTGTCTCTAAAAAAATTTAGTAGGTACGTAAAAGCTTAATATTTTGCAAACGAATCCCTGAAGCCACAAATGGTTTTCACACACAAACAATATTTTTGAACGACCTTTCGACACCCCTCACCATGGGATAGACGAGAAAAAAACTCAACCCCGCTTTACGTGTAGGGGAGCTACCTACCCAACATTTTTTTATTTTACCACTTTGTTGGCGTGATTATATGTATACCTATGGCAAATTACAGCTTTCTAGTACTAAGAGTCTCTGAGCTAGGCCACGGACAGACAGACAAACAGACAGACAGACGGATATGGCGGAACTATAAGGGTTCCTTGTTGACTACGGAACTCTAAAAAAAGATCGAGCGAGCTTGCCGGCCTCGTCGACAAAATGGTTGTGCTGAGATGATTGATCTACACGGGCCTCAAGTTCTACAGAAGTTCATTTGATCATAGTTACAGGAACATACGGCGTTCTACGTTTTAATGATTATTACTATCACAGTCGCATTTCGTGTCTGACTGTGTGTGCGCTTGGTTCTTCTAACCTACACAATGGATTTAAACGCATTTTTACCATCATTAAGAAGTGTATTCCGAAAATTTTAGGGTCAGTTACTACTGGGCCCGTGTCAACTCAACCCGAATAATAATATCAGATACTACGTCGTCAAAACGCCTAAAAAAGTGATGTGTACCGTCGGCATGAAAAGTATCGACCTCTTAAAATATTGAAGATTTTTTAAATTTATTCATAGATTAAGTATTTAGGTACTTATTTATTTTTATGAATAGGTAAATTTAATAGCGCTGCAGTAAAGTCTGTTTTTATTCATTTAAAAACTTATTCATATAAGCAGAAATCAGAATCGCCAACATCATCTTCTGTTTTTTTATGTTCTACTAGACTATTGTAACTTTGATGTGTGTGAGTGAGATAGAAAACTTTTATTTTGTCATAACATCCGACATTTGTGTCATTATTAGCAAAGGAAGGCGTCTTTTTTAGTTCAGACAATTCAAAAAAACTAATGAACTTAGGCTTGTTACTTATAGGTATCATAATATTGAAATAGGCGTTGTAGATAATTATGTTTAAAAAACCAAAATCATTAGAAAACGAAATTAAATTCGTAATGAATTATTTTAAAATATCGATTTTCTGGCTGACTGTAGAAATCACCGTAATCGGGAGTAAAATATTTGGTATTATGATTCGGGTTGAGTTGACACGGGCCCAGTTGTCACTGACCCAAATTTTAACGTGTTTAATACACAAATATTTTATTAACCCGTGTAAAATAAGTTTGTAGTATAAAATGTCAACATGCAGAATTTAAAGTTAAATCGAGTTTTAGTTAAAATTTAAATTTTATTTATTGATTCTAACTTCTTGGTAATAGGGCCGTCTCTAATATAAAACCGGTCAAGTGCGTGTCGGACCCCGCAGAATGAAGGGTTCCGTAGTTGGGATGAAATCCCAAGAACAAACTTAACATTTTAGTTGAAAAACATGTTTCCCTATTCCAACTGCAAATTTTATGTAAGTTTGTTCGCACAATATTGAGACATTTACCATGTTATTTTAAGACTAGAGACTTCTTATATCTTATATCCTGTAATCTATGAGTTTCGGAAATAATAAGGGTCCCCCTTTATCAACTAACCTAACTCATAGATGGTCAATTTTAATTTATTTTCATAAATATATTTAAAAGTGTTTATTTTAAAATGATAAAACAAAATAATAATACCTATGTTTGAAATCCTCGCAATGAGCCTTATTATTTGATAAATCACACGGTTTTTTTTCTTATTTGCCCCCGGAAGTAACCCCCATTTATTCAAAATTCATTTATTTATGTTACACGTCCGTGTAATATTATATGTAGTAGGTATATCAAATTTCAACTTAATCGGTCTATTAGATTCGGATAAAATGTCTTTGACACACGGACTGACAGACAGACGGACAGACAGACAGACACACGAGTCATCCTACAAGGGTTCTGTTTTTTCCTGTTGAGGTACGGAACCCTAAAAATTGTGAGTCAGTCGGTCAAATAGATAATGATCGAGCTATGGCCGCCCAGTTCGTTGCTGTTCCTCTTTTCCGAACTGGGCTGAAACACTGCCGTGTACCTCGATGGATGGTGATTTGATGATTGTGGTTGTGCAGGGAACGAGACTCAGTTCGCGCTTAGCCTGGCGGAGCGACGCGTGGAGCCCGACATGTTCACTCTGGAGATCAGCGAGCCCGACGTGAGTACCACTGACCGCATCCTGCAGCAGACCGCAGCCTGCAGCTGACCACTACCTGGAGCTCACCACCGCCTTAAGCAAAACTCTTCAAAAAACCAAACATGCTTAACATGAATTATGAATGGTATTTTGAATCGTTTTCTGCGTATTATCTGAAAGAAAAGGGAGTTAATGATAGCGTGACGATTGACAGCCTGCAGCTCACCACCGCCTTAAGCACAATACTTCAAAAAAGCAAACTTGCTTAACATATATTATGACTTATTGGTTTTTTTTACCGTTTTCTGCGTATTATCTGAAAGAAAAGGGAGTTAATGATAGCGTGACGATTGACAGCCTGCAGGTCACCACCGCCTTAAGCACAACACTTCAAAAAACTAAACTTGCTTTACATCAATTACCGTGAAACCGGTCAACATTGCCCTTGGAGTCTAACTTTGCCCGAACACAAAATTTATCTAAAATCTTGAATAAAATTATTAATAAATTGATATAGCTGGCAACATTTTTTAATCTTTAGGGTAAATTAGTCTATTTTTCTGGCAAACCCAAACCTTTTTGGACGTATGATCTGAAAGAAAAGGACGAGACAGAGACGATTGACAGGGGACGAACGGAACGGAAGAAGAAAACGTGTTGCGCCGACCCCCAGTAACTCGGGACTTGGAAGATGATGATTTATATATCAATTATGAATGGTCTAGGTTATTTGACTGGATTTTGCTGTCAAATATCCTATTATCCTATATACAGAGCTATTGGTTATAGGTACGTCGGCAATCCATTAAGGGAATGTAAGAGAGGTCATTTACAACCAAATGACCCCTTTTGACTCCTATGCAAATGTTAACAATTTTTGAGTCATTTGACATTTTATATTTTTGTTTCATACATTTTAAAATATAAAATTACTCGAAAATGGTTGACATTGGTATAGGGGTCATCATTACCTCTCCTACATCCTTTTAATGGATTGCCGAGATATAACCAATAACCCTGTAGTCCTATTCCTTGACACATCCAAAGCCGTACAAAATGAAATAAACCAAGCAGCTGCTTGCATTGTAAAGCATTTGATAATATTAACTGATAGGTATTACTAATAATATTGTGACAGGTGTGCTCAGACTCGGCGGCCGTGGGGTTGAAGGTGACGGCGTGCGACCTCGAGCAGGCGCCGCGCGTGTACCTGCTGGATACGGCCCGCGGCATGGTAGTGCGCGAAGGTAGCGTAGCCACGCCGGCCTACGTCTACATTACAGTATACTGCGCGTCGGAGTCGGACGAAGCTTTGGACGCATCTGTGGAATCGCCGATTGTATCGAACCGGTTCTTAGAAGAAGCATTGCTACAGTCGTCATCGATACCATCACCACCGTTATCGCTACCTCCCACCGTTAGATCCGTTTCCACACCAATAACTTTATCAACGCAGCGGTCAATTTCTACACCAGGTTCTCTTCCACTATCGGAAGTCGGATCCCCATCTATACTGACCTCTTCGACTGACCAATATTTGCCACCAGTACAGTTAGAATCCCGGTTTTCTTCACTAGATCAGTCAATACCTACAATGTTATCATCTAGGTTAAAAGGTCTGTGGAAAAAACACGCTGCACCATCACTAGGTCAGTTAAAAAGTCAATCATTTCCAAAAACCATATCATCTAGGTCGCAGGAAAATGAACCATCATTGTTAGATAAAACTAAAAACCAACAATCGATTTTGGATTCGTATTCATCATTTTTGAATGGCTTGCCACAATGGCCTCAAAATCCATCGTCATCTTTATCGGATACGCCATCTTCATCTTTGGCAAAACGTTTAACAGCTTTGCGACCCAAGCAACCATCGAAATGGCTCGCCAATCGATCACCGGCGTGGCTGAAACGTCCAACCAGGCGTCCTTCATCTCCGTGGTTGAAACTGCGATCCCTGTCTGACGGGAAAACACGAAAATCAATGACACGGTCACGTAACCGTCCATCAAGTCGAACTTCTGACTACGGTGATCCATGGTCTCCTTATGATGACGAGCCACTATCCCTGCATTGGTCTGATGAACCAACGGATCCAAATCCCTGGTACGCAGACGGTGAACCGCAATCGCAATATGTAAACAGTGGCGGTCCGTGGCGGTCCAAGCACCCACAGGTACATCATTTTCACGAAGCGCCGCCTTCTTCATTACTGCATGAACGCCCATCGCCGCCGGCGATAAAACACATGTCGAAGAAGCAAACTAGATATGTACCTCCAATACACGAAGAAGATCCTGCTCTGTTGGCGGAGTGGAAAAGAGACCTACATCGGTCGCCACGACCATTGCTGCCGAAACTGCTGCTCTTGTTGCAGGAGCAAGATGATCCGGCGCTGCTACAGAGAAATTGTGAGTCAGCACATTCTGTTGAAGACGCCGAGCCGTGGTGGTCGAACCAGCCGTTTAAGGAAAATTTGGATGAAGGCATTCCGTGGCAACCAGATTATCCAACAGACTATTCTGCCGACGATGGCGATGCGCGGTCATATTTTCCAGAGCGTTATACTGATGACAGAGAGCAGTCACCACATTTACCGCCAGCTCATATCGAAGAGCCGGAGCACCAGTGGTGCCCACATTGCGGCCTCGAGCACCCCGGGGACGCGCGCCACAATCCGCACGCTCCGAACTTCCCGCGGCACCCGAGTGCAGAACCGCCTCAGGTCCTACCGCACCCGCCACTCGAATCTTTTCTTTATTACAGTCCCACCCCTCTGACTGAGCGGCCCTTGTTAACGTCAACAGTACGTCATTCGTTGTCGTGGGTTAAAAGCTCAAACCCAGCTACACCCATGCAGCTAAAGCAACCTATGCCGAACGCCGAGCCGTCGGAGCACCACCCGTCGACTGCGCCGTGGAACTTCCTGTCGCAGCTGTTGCTCTCGCATCCCACGTTCCGAGATTCAACTCATGTGATCCGTATCCGGTAATCAGACTTATAGGCTATAGGCACTGGCTGTGCAAATTAGACCAATAATTGTAATATTAGGTAAAAAATTATAAGTTGATTATATCACTCGTCAGTAATTTGCTCAACCACGAACGTTTTTTTCTTTAAGGACAACATTTTTATTAAGTACTGCACAGCTGCCCCGCTCCGGCTTCGCACTAAGTACCTACCCTACCTACCCTACCTACCCTACCTACCCTACCTACCCTACCTACCCTACCTACCCTACCTACCCTACCTACCCTACCTACCCTACCTACCCTACCTACCCTACCTACCCTACCTACCCTACCTACCCTACCTACCCTACCTACCCTACCTACCCTACCTACCCTACCTACCCTACCTACCCTACCTACCCTACCTACCCTACCTACCCTACCTACCCTACCTACCCTACCTACCCTACCTACCCTACCTACCCTACCTACCCTACCTACCCTACCTACCCTACCTACCCTACCTACCCTACCTACCCTACCTACCCTACCTACCCTACCTACCCTACCTACCCTACCTACCCTACCTACCCTACCTACCCTACCTACCCTACCTACCCTACCTACCCTACCTACCCTGCCTACCCTGCCTACCCTACCTACCCTACCTACCCTACCTACCCTACCTACCCTACCTACCCTACCTACCTACATACCTACCCTACCAACCTTACCTCCACCTACTTTACGTTTAAACCTTCCCTTGAGAATAAGGGACACAACAAAAAAAGAATTATCAAAATCGGTCCAGCCGTTCTCGAGTTTTAGCGAGACAAACGAACAGCAATTAATTTATATATAGATACATATATTTCTCCGAAGGAATTTATTACATTGGTGGTCAATATAAGGTTTATAAAAGGCAATGTGTTTCATTTAAGAACATTAACTACGTCAACATAATTAGAATATAATTATGTATCATTGTGTATGTTCAGTAATTTTAGGGCTATATTTCACCGGGACACCATGGCGGCGCAACCAGTCGCCGCTACCAACAAAATGTATACAGCACTGTCCGTTTGGTTGCGCAACCAATTTGGCGGCGCGACCAGCTCGGACGCATGCATAGAATGTTACTGGTCGCGCCGGCACCCTGGTCGCGACACCCCGAATTACTATAGCGCTGTATGGTGTCTCACTCACTCGGCCGCCAGTCCGGCCAGTGACGCCCCCACCTCTTCAGGACTGACTGATTTTCTTAATATTGTGTCTTGTTCCAACAAATCATTTTCACACAAAGTCAGTTACTCATCAAAGGACCTCACGGACATTCTCACATAGCTAAAAATCTTATCCGGATATCTTCTTAGATTGTCGTATATGTTGAGAATTGTCCTTTCATACAGCGATCGGCTAAATAAGGATGAACCCACCACTGTTTCTTTTTTCTCTTGAACTCTCTTTTCCTACGTACATACAGCAGTAGTGCTATCTCTTCGATATCCATTTTGATACTGTATCAGTGTGGTGTAGCGACTCTGGTGTCTGTATGGTGTCTAGTTTGGTAGCATACGGACACCACAGTGGCGCGATTGGTTGCGTCGCCTTGATGTCCCGGTGAAATATAGCCCTTAAGGTCAATAATTTTACCTCTGACACCAACCTAAGCAGCAACCCATCAGCAACCATGCTGCAACCCACCAGCAACCATGCTGCAACCCACCAGCAACCATGCTGCACCGAGAATAAAGATCACTTTTATTCCTGACAGTGATGCAAAATCAGAGGCAAAATAACTCTTTCAAAGGACAAAGAACAAAAAGTGATAATTATGAACGCGACGATCGCGTATTCACGCGACGAAAGTTTTTATGAAGGACGCGGCCTCGACGTTTACGTTAAACCGCTATGTCGGCTCCCCGACACAGCCCCACCCGATTTTTTCAACTGGAGCTATTTTAATAATAATAAAGCCATGTATTCACTGAGCAACAGTGTTTCGGATACACAGTTTCTGAAACATCACGTAGATGTTTCCAGGAACACTGTTTCGGAAACTCTGCCGTCCACACAGTTCAGTTGTTTCTCAAACAGTTCTATTAAATTTTTCGTCGTCCCACACTACAGCCATGTTTATAAACAAATGTACGACGCGTCCACACTCGCATGCATCTGTTGCGCATCTGAAGCCATGTATTCACTGAGAAACAATTGTTTATAAACTCTGTTTCAGAAACACGTAGATTTTGTATCTTGTTTCTCTATAAATGGTCCAATGGTGTACAGGTTCAAAAAGATAGGTAAGGCAAGCTTCAACACGCGGTTCTCTCTGCAGATCAGTCAAATCATAGGGCACCTATTTTTCAAGCTTTTTGTCTCACCGATTGATGCAAATTGGTCATTATTTTGGGTATGCTTATACTAACATCAAACCATGCCGCTAGT
Source organism: Lithophane ornitopus (assembly GCA_948473465.1). Taxonomy (NCBI): domain Eukaryota; kingdom Metazoa; phylum Arthropoda; class Insecta; order Lepidoptera; family Noctuidae; genus Lithophane; species Lithophane ornitopus. The sequence continues at coordinate 272,041 of OX419617.1, forward strand.
TCCTTGGTTGTTTGTTATGAGCGGCTTCTACCATCGCATCTAATTCATCGTTAGTTACCTTAGAGGCTGGTCTTTCTCGGGGTTCATTCTTCAAATCGAAGTTTCCGAACCCTACGAAAGCGGTTAAACAAAAAACGCACGGTGCGTTCATTAGCCGTATCCTCTCCAAACACAACATTGATATTGCGAGCTGTTTCCACTGCGTTAGATCCACGTCGGAACTCGTATTCAAAAATTACTCTAATTTTCAATATAATTAAAATAAATAAAATAAAATAGCCTTTATTTACTCTGACCTTTGCACAATTTGTAATATAATAAAACAAACTATACTATACTAACTATACTTATTTCTATTTTTTCTGTAAGTATGTATAAATCTTAACATTTAGTATCAGTTACCAGGTCGGGCTGTCTTGCGACATAGGCCTCCTCAAGTTCCCTCCACCTTTGTCTGTCCATTGCTGTCCTTCTCCAACCTTTGGGCAGATCGTCTTCCCATCTTTTTTTCTGCCTTCCTCTGCGTCTTCTTCCGTCCCGCGGGTACCATACTGTTACTTTTTTTTTCACTTTCCTGTTGTTGCTCTCATCATGTAACCAGTCCATTTCCATTTCAAGGTTCGTGTTTTTACTTTAACATCTGCTACTTTGGTGATGACTCTTTCGCCAGAATTAGCTCACCTACTGACAGGTTATATGAGTTCATATAATTTATCAGAGATTAAAAATAATATTAAAAAGACTGTATAGTCAATTTAATATTATTTTTAATCTAATTTATTGTTGACGTATTCCACTCATTACAGTGTTTTCTATGTATATGAGTTGTATTGCAAGATGTGGTTATCTAGTGACCTCGACAATTGATCATTTTTGTTCTTGCCTGAGCAACCGGCAGCAGGTTCGTCATGCTCCCTTAGATGTCACTGCTTGCGGTAGCGTCGGAAGTCGGGTTGCCTCCTTCCCTCAAATATGGCGAGGGGGGTAATGGCTGATATATGCGTTATGCTCGTGAACGGGTGCTGCTTGTGGTGATTGGTCGTCTTGCTGATCTTGGTTTTGTTATTGTTATTAGTAATTAACTTTTATTTATTTTTACGTCGAGGGTCCTAGTTTATCATTTATAACTTCTAGTTATAGCTATAAATAGCTTTATGTAAGCGGGATCGCCCTTTGTGCCTGGAGGCTTTTAGTTAGATATTATTTTATAGTAATAGTAATAGTCCATTTATTTGTGAGAATATTGTTACATAGAGATGTTACATAGTTTTTGTAGTACATAATATTCTGCCGTTCCCGGCGTACAAATACATTTTCAGGGTTTTGTTTGTCACACATTGAATTGGCATTGAATTAAATAGATTAGGATAACATATTCATATTTTATTTTGGATAACATTCAAATTGAAAATTAGTCAAGTATTAGTTATGGAAATGTCAGAAGGATTAAGTTAGGTCAAAGAAATAATAAGAAGAAAATATCGTCCCCGTAGTTGGAAAACTAAATAACTCCGATTTTCTAGTTTTGAGATAAACGCGATTTAGTGTTTTTTTTTTCAATTAATGTTCATTTGTTAAAAAAATTGAGACAATTTTAGTGTCGGTAATTTTATATTTTGTGGACCTGATTATCTTTAACATTATGCTTAAACAAACTAGACTCTATCTTCAACAATAACTAAATAAAATATATAAAACCAAGTTGTTTAATTTTGCCACAACTACTTTTTGTAACGTAACTGCAATTAGTTATTTATTTCGGCTATTTATTTAGTTTTCCTACAACCAAGATCCATCTGGTAGAGTAAAAGAAGGTGAAATAAATGCAGTTATTGAATTTATCAAACTTGAAATATGTTTAAACGTAAAAGTTGAACGTTTATTTAACTTTGATATTGTTTAACTGTTATTGGTGCCATTAAAAATAATAAGCTGTATTTTGACATAAAATAGACTTTATTAAAAAATGAATAACAAATCAAAGGTATAGCAATCATTATAAAACTTTGAAACAACTCAATTCAAATAAAAATATTTCTTCATTGGTAATTTAGGAAACACAACTAAAATAAAACTCAAAAAATAATATGACTCATCAGGTACATTGAGTACAAAAATTAACAAACTTCTAATAACAATTACTTAAGACTATTGATCCTACAATTAAGTAAAATAAAACATTTAAAATTCAAAACAATTGAAATGTCTGTACGTAATCAATACTGAAAGGTAAATGTAAGAGACATAAACAAAAGTACAGCAACTTAAAATAAAAACTACCTTCATACACATTAAATAAAACACGGCGTATGTATGTAATTTAAAATCACGTAAATTTAACAATGTAAATCCCTAAAAACTCAAATAGTGACAACGTCTTATAAATTGGTTTGCCGGGTGACACTTCAAGAAACTGCGTTACGCTCCGCTCACGTTATGCGCTCACAATGAGAGCGAGTGAGAGGCACGCGTCCCTTCCACTCGGGCATGGTTAGCCCGCCTAAGAGCGAGAGAGACAGACATAAAAAGTGAAAGGCACGCGTCCCTTCCACTCGAGCACAGTTAGCCCGCCTAAGAGCGAGAGAGACAGAGCGAGAGAGAGAGAGTGAGAGAGATAGGCATACACACCGGTTCATGTCGGTGTAAACGCTGTTTCATTGTACGCAAATGTATTGCAAGTTATTGTATGTATATTTGTATATAATTACGTATGTATGTGTAAAGGTAAAAATAAAATTTTGTTAATATGAAATTCAGTGCGAGATTCTTTGTATAAATTAATGTTTTAAATATAATTCTTTGTATAAATAAATGTTTTAAATTGTTACTATTATTTCATCCGTCTTCCTACTATACGAATGAATATTCACATTAAAATTATTTTACCACTCAAAGTCGTTGTCACGTAAAACTTTCGCCCGTATACCGACTTTACAGGCAACCAATTTTTTTTCTTACAAAGCTGTAAAAGATCTTTCTTTTTTTGTTTTGTTATAGGAAGACATTGTTTATATGCCCGGGGAAGATCTTTAGTGTTTATAGTTGGCATTTCAGAGTTTTGAGTTCTTCTAGTCGGTCTCCCTGGTTTACAAAGAGCATTTAATAAATTATATGGCCCATCGTAATCGTATCTGTATTTAATAAAACCAGGTAAATCCGTTTGAAATCTTAGACATTTTATTTTCAACCAACACACCTTCTCCCCATTCTCCGCTATAGTTTTGTTTTTAATTATTTTTGAAGAAAGTGATTTTACATCAATCATGTCTTGATACGACAACTCATTTACTTTATACGGATTTACATTTTTATTTTGTCTTTTGGATCTTGCCCGTTGCATAATTCCCTTCCAATCTATTATAGAAAACGTGTCTGTGTACCATAACCTCCATATAACTATGACCACTTTCGAGATACTTTTGTTCTAACACTTTTATAGTCCCATGTGTATGTACTAAGTACAATAAAAATGCTGCTATGTACTGGTTCCGGTTTTGTCCCGAGCATGTGTCTGAATAAAGGGTGACGTGCGTGACAGCCTCGGGTAGATTCTTAATCCATAAATAAATAGCAGATGCTATTTCCACACTGCCTCTTTTGCCGTTTATTTCCGTCCAGATCATACAGTGAGCGTTTTGTGGAGGTTTAAACTCATAAATAGATAAATTATATAAATTTAATTTTCTGGAATAATACATTAGACTATCTGCAGTCGATGGAATCTGCAGTAGACTTTGCAAGTCCATGGTGACACACAAATATGAATCATCTTCTTCCGACCTCTTCTTATCCAGCTCTTTAGATCTATAAGACGCCTCATTTCGCTCTATATGCTGAGTATATTCATTTAGGATATTTATATTACTTTTATCTTTATTGTAATTATTACACGTGCTACATTGGTCCTTCTTGGGTTGATAGAACGCTAAATTGTATTGTGTGCCAAATACTTTCTTATAAATGTTAAATTTAACTGGCACTTTATTGTTTTTTTTCATTCTCTGCACATACAAATCATACATTTTTGATATTGACAAGGTAGGCTCTAAGTATTTCCTGTTTGATTTTTTTCTAAAGTAATGGGAATCCATTACAGGAAAACTTTCAATGTGATTTTTTACGTCTTGTATCTGTTCTTCTGGAGTTTTGTTTGCAGGCGCTTGTCTACCACGGTTATCTATTTTTGTAAATGCACCATGATCATCCACGTGTTTTACTGCTGTTTCAATAGGACCAGTAGAAATGCAAAGAGTGGACATAAAATAATTCTTGCATACTTGTTCAAATACAGTCTTATTTTTATAAAAACCATATTGTCTTCTAGTACTTCTTTGTTTGTCGATCGGTACAGATTTTCTTGTAGTCTGCACCGGTTTAATGATGATGCGCTTAAGCAGAAACTCTTTTTGTAGCTTATAATCTTGTATAGACCAATAGTGTTTGCAAATTATTTCACGCTCGTTTTGTGTAAACTTTTCTGTGCATTTTTGACGGCAACTATTGCTGCATTTAGGACTTTTAGGTAGTTTAGCTGCACAAAGCTTTCCAGTTTTACTCTTATATGGCAACCATTTTCGTTTCTTCTCTAACTCTTTGTTTCTTTTCCAATTTGTTTGATTACTTTTTTTCCATCTGTAGATTTCTTTTTCCTTATTGCCTGCTTCTGTTTCTGTTTCTGAATCTGTTGTTTCTGCAATTGTGACATCGTGTTTCATGGTTCTTCTATCGGGGTTAACTAATGAGACTTGGTCAAAAGGAGTTTCAATAATAGCGCGAGTTGTTATAATTTTACTTGTTTCATCTTCAGAATCACTCGACGGAATTGAGTTTATACCTTCAAATCTCATGTTCATTAAAGATGTACGTTTTCTTTTTATTTTTATTTCTTCTTCTGAGTCCGGAATCCATGACAATCCAGAATCAGAAAAAGGTTCTTCATCTGTCGAAGGTGGCATTGGTTCGACACCCGAAATGGGACTTGACCCTCTGACTGGTGAACTGACATCTTTATAGTTGTATAATGGTATGTTGTCATCTTCATTTAAATTAATTTTACTGCTACACAAAGACATGAGACTGACATTTACGGGCATAGGTGCTGATTGGGGTGGTTTAATGTTATTAGAAATCATTTCGCTAGCCATTATTGAAGCAGGAGCCGATTCGCATGTAATAATCTTAAATTCGTCATGCTCAGGAAGGTTAAGAACATCAGGCGTAATATCAACAGCGAAATTTACGTCATTGGAAACATGTTTGTTAATTTTGGATGGTGATTTCTGGCATGTTATAATATTATGTTTTTGTGGGCTGACGGTACTTTGCTCCTGTTGTTTTATTGTCTTATTTTCACCCTAAAACAATAAGAAGCCATATTGTAGGTATTAAATTACGAAAAAAGAAAAACAATAACAACTTGACAAGAGTTTATGCAGTCAAGTGACAGCATACTCAAATCCATACCTACTCTTCATTGTTTTATTAAGTATTAAAAAACAGAGGATTAACCCTAAAAATGTTCAACAAAAATATCTACCAAAAAAAAAAACGTAACAAGCTAAAAGTAACCCTAAACCTTCAGTTTAAGAGTCAAAATTCAAATGACGGCTGAAGAGTTATTAACTTCTCCCACAACTTAAAGTGATTCATATATCAAATTGGCTTAACTTAGGAAATAGTAAAAAATAATGATTTCAGTATTATGATGACATAAATCAGTCTTGGTTTCGTGGGAGATGCACTGAAGAGTTTTTCTACTTACAAAAAATTGGTTCTAAATCATCGTAGCTACATACCTCAGATGAATGTAAAACTCTCACTCTGGTCACTGACGTCAACGCAATTGAAGGTTACGCATTACACTAAAATGCTTGTGACGCGAGCGATGCATCAGTCACACGCGCTGACACCCGCGCTTCCCCCCGCGCACTTCCTTGTTCCGATTCATTGAATAGACACTACAATATTTCGCGTGGCAATTATAAATAACTTAATCTATTTGATTTTATTTGCCTATCATCTTGTAATTAATACCTATCTAGTTGTAGAAGAAATAGATAACATCAAATGTTTATAAAGTAATGTACGTTTTGACAGAATTCTGAGTAGCAAAATTAAATAAGTAGAGTTATATAGTTTTCCTAGAACTTTGTTAGTTTTATGATAGAATTTGTAAATTGAAGAAAAAATCAACAACTTATTTTATTTAATTTATTAAAAATTTAACTAATCATTGACCACAGTTATTGATTTATTTATTGAGTTGTTTATTTTTCCTTCAAAAAATTAGAATTAGTTTGAAGATATGCATTATTCCATCTGAACGACAAAAATGGCTATATTTTTGGAACGGAATAAGATAAGTAAATTCCTGTAAGACTCAAACATGTGTCATGTTTTGGATTATTTAAAAATAGGGAAAAGACAAAATCGCCAAAAACGAAGTTATTTACTTTTCCAAATACGGGGACGATATGATATTATTTCCTAATATTTATATCAACTTTTCATTCATAAAATCATTGGTCGAGTAGTAGCATTTATTTAGAAGATAATTGAATAATTTACTTTTAAATGTCCTAAAGTTTAGAGTTTTAAAACAGTCTGGCAGTTTATTATAAACTTTGGTCGCCATACAAAATACATTATTAGAAAATAGTTTATTATTTCACCTAGGTACATGGAACATGTGAACTTTGCGGCTAGGTCTGGATACAATATCATTATGCAGAACAAATTCATGCGTACACAAACATACAGATTTCAAAAATATACAATGCTGGGAGTGGTAATATTTTAATGTTCTTGAATAGTGGGACACAGCTGTCCAATGGGTGCGCTCCACATATTGAGCGAATACATTTCTTTTGCACTCGAAACACTCTGTTAAGTTCTACAAAATTACCCCATATTAATGCCAAAACGCAAAATTGATGCGACATAGCCATGGTATGCACATAGTGCCGCATCAACACCAGCCACACGTGTTAGTCTGTATAAAACGAATACGAATCTGTCTATCTTTGCGCAGAGTTCGTCAATATGAGCTTTCCAGTTACAGTGTTTGTCTATTGTTATTCCTAGGAACTTTGTACTCTCAACTTCTTCAATTGTGTCATGATCATGCTGTATTTTTAGCCTTGTACGCTTACTATTGTAGGTTTGGAACTGCATCATTTTGGTTTTGCTTATATTGATGTGGAGATTTTTTTTTGAGTCATGTGATAATTTTATTTAGTGTCTCGTTAATTTCGGTTTGAATGCAAAGGGTCGTATCGTCAGCATATAGGATGCAGTTATGGGGGTTACGCTAGCTAAGTCATTAGCATACAGCAGAAACAAAAGAGGTCCCAGTATGGTTCCTTGGGGAACACCACAATTGTTTTCCCGATAGGGAGATCTGCAGACAATTTTTTGGCGTCCTGTTTGTTTCGAGATTTCAACACATTGTTGTCGATGGGTGAGGTAGCTTTCGAGCCATTTCAATGCGTTTCCTCTTATCCCATCTCGATTCAATTTGAGAAGAAGCAATTTATAATTGACGAAATCGAAAGCCTTGGACATGTCTAGGAAAACAGAGGTAATTGGTATATTATCATTAAGACTTTTGGTTATTAATTTCAATAAAGCAAAGCAAGCCAATGTGGTAGATTTGTGTTTTCTAAATCCAAATTGTTCTTCATTTAAAATGTCGTATTTCGTTATGAAACTGTAAAGTTTAGCATGCATTACTTTTTCAAAAACTTTTGAGATTATCGGTATGAGCGTTATTGGACGATAGTTGTTCATGTCATTGGTGTTGGCCTTCGTGTGGATTGGTTTAACAATAGAGAGCTTTAGACGCGAGGGGAATAAACCTTGAGTAAATGATAGGTTAATCATATGGCTTATATGTGTCGACAAATTTTTTGAGCATAATTTGAGAATGTTGGTGTTTATGTCATCATACCCTGTAGAGTTGGTCGATTTTAGGGAATTAATTGTTTTGAAAACAGTCGTCTCATTGGTTGGGGCCAAAAAAATAGTATTTGGAAGGTCAGCTATCGGTGGTGTGAAGTCAATATATGGGTCAAAGGTCTTATTTGTCATGTCCATGAAAAAAATATTAAAAATGTCAGCTATTGTTTCTGGTTGTGTGTAAGTTTGCTGGCCCAATTTAACTTCGTTTATTTCTTGTACGTTTTTTGAGTCACTACTGTTACTTTTGATTATTTTCCAGGCAGCTTTACATCTGTTACTGGATTGGGCTAGATAATGTGTGTTTTCTACCTTTTGCGCTTGTAACATACACCGTTTTAGGGCTGTAGTATATTTGATGTAGGTATTTCTGTGTAGGTTTTTATTTACTTTTGTTAAACGATATTTTAGGTATAGACGCCACTTGTTTACACAACATTTTTTTATACCTTTAGTCATCCATTTATGTTTTAGGGGCTTGATAGTTACTTTCACCTTTATTATGGGGAAGCACAGATTATAAAATAAAGTCAAAATGTCATGAAAGTAATTAAATGCAGTTTCCGTGTCTTCCGTTTCATATATTTCTGAAAAGGACAATGATGAGAGGCAGTTAACAAACTTTTTGATATTTTTGTGACTAAAGTCGCGTCTTTGTTCAAACCAAAAAGTTTTTTTCATATTCGTTGTGTCTACCTTTGCATCAAAAGATATCGTTTGTCCAGTTTGGTGGTCAGATAATGCAAGATAGTGTATTTGGGGCTTAACGTTTGGGATATTGCTTGCAATTAGGTCAATACAGGAGAGTTTTCTTGTTGGCTTGGTAATGTGATTAGTTATATTAAAGTTCTTTAGAATAGATTCTAATTCTTTGAAATGCTTGTCTGCTTTTACAGCGTCTAGATTCCAGTCTCCACATAATATGGCGGTTTTATTTTTCTTTAACAGGTTTCTTAGAAGAAGGTTTAAATTTTCCAAGAACAATGTAATATTTGAATTAGGTGTACGGTAAATGCATATTATATAAAGCTTTAGAGTAGTTATTTCAATTCCGCAGCATTCAAAATAGTACAATTTAGGCTCTATTAGGTTGTTTATGGTTTTGCAGTCAAGATCTCTTTTGACCAATATGCAGGTTCCACCTCTTCGCTGATGTGGCCTGGAATAGGCAGAAACGAGCTTATAATTTTTAGAGTGAGGTTGGCTTCTGCTCCTTTTCGTATAAAAGTTTCACATAAACATAATAATGTCAATACTCATCTCAGTTTTTTCTAGTTCAATTATTGATGTTTCAAGAAGGTCTTTTTTATTTAATATACCAGCTATGTTTTGATGAAGAAGAGAGCACCTACGTTTAGCCTCGAAAAAACATTAGTTGACTAGTGTTATCATGGCTATTATAGGCTTAGGAACTTGATTGGAGGTTTTATTTTGTTTTGGAAAATAATATGGGATAGTTCCTTTTTCGCATAAATTAGTTTTTGGTGAAAAATTGGTGTTAATTTTGTATTGCTTTTCTTTGTTGGCATTTCTTAACTCAAGTTGTTCAGCTATTAATTTTTGAAAGTTAACATTATCAATTTCTATATTTAACTTAGAACACACTCTTCGATACAAAATTATAATTTTATTATGAGTGCTTATCATAACATCAGATGTATCAATAAATTTGCAGTTTGGGTAATTTTACACAAATAGGTTTATGTTGTAATTTAGAAACTCAGTATTTAGGTATTGATTATTTAGGACATTAAGGATAAACATTTTGTTATTTTTCAATTTATAGAGTAGAGAACACAACTCTGTTCAAAATATGTATGGATTTCTGTCATTACTTCCAATACCTAATACAATGATGTCGTCACTTGTTATATTTTTTATTGTCTCGTCGAAGTTGCTTAAGACCTGTGTATTGGTTGCATAAGGTTTTGATGTTCCCGATACGGAGTAGATATTGTTCCATATATTATTGTTTCTCTGTGTTACTATTTCCTCAGCAAACCCCCGTACTTGTTGATCACCTAGGATGAATATCCTTGGTGTGATTATGGTCTGGCTTTGTTTTTGTTTGATTTTTGTGGAGGGAATTATGTAATGATACAGTGATCTTTTCGTGTATCTTGAGTTAGCTTGGGAGGGCATTTATTGCTGGATCTGTTCGGACTTTTATTTTGGTCTAGAGATGCCGTGGGCTTGTTCGTTATGTGCCCCTTTACTGTAGGTGGTTCGGGAGTATTAAGTACATGGGTTGACTTCAAATGTTTAGCCTTTAGGGGAGTAGAATGTGTAGATGTGTGGTCCGTCCTGATGATGCTACGTGTACGTGAGGTTGTAGGTGTCATAGTTTTCCTGTCAGACGAGATAATTTTCTTATAAGTATCAATAACTTTCTGCCCTTCGCCTAAATCCATTTTTAGTCGGAAGTTTTCGCTGTTTAGGTTTTCAATTTCTTGATGTGCTGATTGTAGTTCCATTGTTAATCGATTGATTGTGTCATTAAGGTTGGTTATAGTATCACTTTCATTCAAATACGTGTTTGGCAGGCTCTTCATAGTGGTGTCGAGCAGAGTAGAGTTATTTGTGAAGAGATTATCTAGTGAATTTGCCCGTCGTGGCTTTCTGATAGTGATATTTTCTACTTCCATTTCAAAGGAATTCATAGTGCCTCTTATGATCAGTATTATGCAGGAATAAATGAAGTTATAATTTTTTTTATTTTTTATATATTTTTGCAAAATATTGTGATGTATTTGAACAACGAAAGATTATAAAATAAACTGTAAAATAATAAACTATAAAATAAATCACAAAAAGTATAATAAAATTGGTGTAGCTGTGGTATGAACGTGCGCACTGTACCTTAAGATGTTAACTCAAACTCAAAGCATTTATTTCAATTAAACCATTTACAGGCACTTTTAAATTGTCAAATAGTCGGTCAGTTAGTCAGAGAGTTGAAGCTAGTTGCCCATTCCAAAGCGTAGATCTCTATGGAGAAGAACGGGCAAGAAACTCCAAGGACACTCTTTTAAAAAATGGATATAGATATTACAAAATCCTGGGTACAGCATTCATGTTGCTTCTATATGTGAAAGAACAATGTAAAACAAAAAAAAGTATCAAAATCAATTCAAAATTTAAGATTAAAAATAAGCTCTGGTAAATAAGAGGTGACCAGTCTCAACTGACGGCGCCCGTTCACGAACATGACATGTGGATCAGCACCATCCAGCTCAACCATTTTGTAGGGAACCGAATGATCCCACACACGTGCCACCATCAGCGAAACATTTAAGTGAGCATGACATACTCTCATCTGCCATGCTATTTCAAGTCAACATACATCATACCATACTAAACGGCTCCATGGTACTCACATTTACAATCATTGAAAAAATGCTTCTAAATTATACAAAACTAGTTTGCAAAGAAATTGAGCAATTAATATAATATTATTTTCAGATAAGTTAAATAACAATAAACAATAAGTTCGTAAAGTCAGGAAAAAAAAAATTAGTAAAAAGCAACACTTCCAATTATGAAATTTTAACTAGTGAGCCCAAGTGCCTGTGGAGTAGGACCAGCGTTAAGCCAAGCATTTTTATCTACGATATAATCATCCAACTTATAATATGCTTGTCTACATAGTGTGCGTTTAATGCATGTTTTAAATTTCTTCTCATTTAGTTGAAGAATATCGAGTGGAATTTTATTAAAACATTTTACACAGTACCCCATAAAAGAAGTATGTACTTAAGACAATCTGAAACGTGGTTGATCTACTTTGTTCCTATTTCTAGTGTTAAAATTATGCCTGTCACTTATTTTACTAAAAAGATGTAGATTTTTCCGAACGTACATAATGTTTTCATATATATACTGACAAGGTACCGTCATGATGTTAATTTTTTTTAACGGTTCCCTTAGAGATTCGCGTCTGCGGAGGTTGTAGATGGCTTGGATAGCTCTTTTTTGCAGAATAAAGATAGAATCAATATCTGCAGCCCGTCCCCACAGCAAAATACCGAAAGACATGATGCTATGAAAGTAACTAAAGTACACCAGTCTCGCGGTATCCACGTCTGTTAGTTGGCGGATTTTCCAAACAGCGTAAGCGGCTGAACTAAGTCGCCCTGCAAGTGATGTTAAGTGAGGACCCCACTGTAATTTTGAATCAAGCGTAATCCCCAGGAAATCTTTTCGACGAATTGTAGTATCTCCTTATTCAGTACAACTTGACAATCACTACTTCTAACATTCGGTAACGCGAATCTAATGCATTTCGTTTTCTTCTCATTTAATACCAAATTATTTACAGTAAACCAATTATGGACCTTAAGCATAGCGTTATTTACGTCAAGTTCAAGTTGAAACTTTCGCTTTTAGTAAATCAATAGCAAGTGAGGGCGAGGAATTTAAAGTTTCCGTAGTCTTAATTGGAATATTGGTAAAAAAAGTTGCAAATTCCTGAGCAACATCGATGTTAGCACTAATGAGACCGCGGGAAGTTTCCAGTGTGTAATCAGTATTACGTCTTTTGTTCTTGTTAGTGTACCAGATAAACTAATAAACCACGAAATTCCATTGGGTTCTATATTCCAGGTACCCACTATCCATCATTGCATCGTCTATATACAAGTAAAAGTAAAGTAACACGATTTCAAATACCTTTCGATTTGCAACCTCGTTGGACAAACCGTTGGAATTTAAAATTATAATTATATTGGATGAATAGAAGTTTAAGGTAGGTACTTAATAAAGTTCTGGTTTTAATAAGAAGTACCAAATAAAATACGTACATAATAATTTCAAGCAAAATATTATATAAACGAGACTACTTGTTAAGCGATTGGTTAAAATATTAAAAGCACGATTAATGGATTATTATTTTGCCAGAATTATAATAATAATATGTTCGTAAGTATTAAGAAAATATAACGTAGGCGTGTACTTACAGATCACTATCCCACTTCTGAGATATAGGATATCTCAGAAATAACCACAGGTAACCTTCAAAACTTATTTATTATTCTCAAAACTTATTAATTCTAAACTTATTTCTTAAAATATATCACCACAGTACAGCAATACCACGACCGCTCGCTGCCAACTCCCATCAAAAAGTCCCCGATCTCTGCCATGTCACTGCCATTGTCACCACCAGTGTGGCCAGTGTAATAAATTCAATCTCCCGATTTTATTTAAATACGCATTTCCGTCGTCAGTATGGCCAGTACAAAATGTTTAAACCGTGTAGTTTTAGATAAATTAATAAAACCTTACAATAATAGTATGCAAAATCATTCACATTACGGAACAAAAAAAAACATAAATCTTATTATTAGCCATATGTCAGCTAGCACACGCCATTATACCAACCAAAAAAAAAATATCGAGAACTGTAAGTACTCAAGCAGAAATAAAAAGTAAATGTAAACATAACGTCGTACGAAGCGCATGCAAAAAGTAGGAGCTCCGTGTTATTACTTTCAAAAAATTTGTAAACATTAACATTCACAGTTTATAAATACTCCAATCCATAGTAAAAAGTGCAAGTGACAATAATATCATATCTAAATAAACAAACCACCAACAGTGCGTGATAAACAATCAAAAAACTGTCAAAGAAGTACCTAAAAAAATGTGTTGTGAACGTGAACCACAGTGACGCATCGGCTGAGTGCGCGGAGTGATTCGCTACCATATAAGGTCGCAAACCCGGCACACTAATTAGCTAAATTACTGGGCTGTACAAATAGTCTATTAATTTCGACTGCTCTAACAAGAAGTCGCATGGCGTAGAGGCTTAGACATTAAACATGGGCACACACTGGCCAAGTAACATGTCAAAATTTTGTTCCGTATTTAAAAATTAGATTTTTTAATTGTTAAGCGTAATTAAGGTGTAATATTATAACTAAATGTGAAGTAACTGTATAAGAATTCAGGATTATTGTTTTCCTGCAAATTTACAAAGCAAAACACAGTTGGTTACCCACCGTTACCGGTAACCTATCGCGAACAGCTGATGTTCGACCTGCGGATCAAACGGGGAGTATTGTTTACTTTTAATATAATATAATTAGCAAACAATCGTCCCTTAGACCCTCACTTATTCATTGAGTCCCATTAACACAATTTTATTACTGGTTGATTGGGCACCCTGCACTTGGTCTAAGTCACTTTGTTTATATAGCTAACGAAACTTAGTACCTATTGTTAATTATCAAAATACTGTAATTTTATTATCATTTTACTGTACAACACAACAATAACGTTAACTATCCTCACTTTGATGTAATCTTTATGCAAAACTAGATTATTTAGTTTTTTTCATCTAGGCATCCTACCCACAAAAGCAAATGTTAAATCTTAAGACAAAAGAATCAATGTAACATTGTACTTGATCTAATTATATTAGTTGGATTTCAATTAAATTCAACAGCCTACCTCATTTCTCTATAAAACAACACTGACTTCTCCCATTTTCCTTTTCATTTTCTAGCTTTCCTTTATTTTTTGTTTTGTTTGTCTGTCTTAATTAGTTCTCACCGTTCCTTTAATTCTACTTTCAGTACTCATTCCTTAAACCATGCCTGTGATGACCCGTAAGGCTGCTGCTCAGGAGTTGGAGCTTAAATTAAGAACAACCATTCAAGATCTTAAGGCTTCAAACAGTAAATGTGAACAGCTGTTACAAGAAATGGATGATAGTGAGAAGGAAGTCGAGAAGGTCGTTAACAAGAATACATGCTTAAAACAGGAGCTAGTACACCTACATCAGCAATACCTGGATGTTGTTGATGAACGGGACAAACTGCGGCTGGTCACGGATGGTTTTAGTAATTGCAGTAACTTATATGAGTAGGCTTTGTGTAAGGTTAGGGACCTAGAAGAGGAACTAATTGATGCAAATGTACGAATAACTAAGTTACAAAAACAGAAAGATTGTACTCGGGCTAGGGAAACAAATAACTTATATGGTGAATTATTTAATACTAATTGCAACCCTCATTCTTTAGTAACAATAGACCTTACTGAAGATTCTATATTGAAACATAATAATAGTTGTTATAAAGTTAGTCAAAATAAAATTAAAAAATATGCAAAACTAAATAAAATCATAAATAAATGCAATAAATTCAGGAAACAACAAAAACACATTTCCAACAATAATAACTAAGGAAAGAACGTGTTTTTCTAATAAATAAATTAAAAAACTATCAGGTTAAATTAGAAGACAGTAAAAACATTTATCATATTGACACTCAACAATTACAGTCTGAGATTGAGGTGCTTGAAGAGTCACTACATTCACTTTATATTAAGTTTGTGAGCTCTCAAAAACAAATAAAGGAACACATCCTTGCTGCAAACGAGTTAGTAGAAATGTGTAACGTTGAGGCAGACAGAGTGGTCCCTATGACTCTCAGCATGACTCCATGTTGTTGTCAAAGGGAGTCCAACCTTGAGGCTCTTCAACCTGAGGCAACGGAGGACCCGTCCCAGTCTGGAGAGGCTCAGGACTCAATCCCCCATCAAGATATACCACATATTGTTCATGTACAAGCCTCATCTCAAGTAGCACAGACAGATTCTTGTTCAAGTAATGTTTCTTATTGTTCTATTATGTTTTCAGATAGTTTAGGGAGAGGGTTAGGTAAATTGTTAAGTAACAACCTGAGTACATCTGCTGTTAATTATTGTATGCCAGGGAAATCCTACAAAGACATAATTTCATCAATAACGGGGAATAAATACGATCCGAAAGCCATTATTTCTGTATTTGTAGGCAATAGTACTAATGTTAAAAAAGATAACATTACTGACAGTGTCACTGAAATCTTAAAGATTAATTGTCAGAAAATAATATTGTGTGCGTTTCCATACTTCGAGCACTTGTCAAGTAGGCAAAATCATTATATACATATGCTAAATAACCATATGCATTTATTAGCTAATCACTAGAGTGATAAACTTATATTTTTTGACACCAACACTTTTGTTGAGAAATTAAAATCGACCAGGGATACTGCGTATCTGCCCATTAGTTTTAGACGTCAAATAGCATGGCTATTAGCTTTTAATATTATAAACTCAGACATAAGTAATATGTCGAAGTCTCATGTAATAAGCACCACAAAAAATAGTAATAATACTAATATTAAGGTGGTTAGCGATAGTTTAAACTAGTCAGTAAGACAACCCACAATGTCACCATTCACAAGGTATCTTCTAGCACTCAATTAGTTAACAATATTTGTAAAAAAGGGGCTAAGCAGAATTCCTTGAAATTGTTTCACCAAAATATTCAAGGTTTTGTCTTCCAAACAATTAGAAATTGAATTGTTTTTAGAAAAACAATGCTTGATATTATTTGCATAACCGAACACTGGTTGAAAGATTATGAAACATTAATTAATTTTGAAAACTATAGGGTGGGCAGTTGTTTTAACCGAAAATCCATGCTGCGTGGAGGTTCAGTAATCTTAATTAAAAATTGTATAAAATCTAAGACTCGTAATGACATAGTTGAAATATCGGTGGAACATAGCATTGAACTGTCTTGTGTTGAGCTGGATAAGCATTACATAGTGTGCGTATACCGACCTCCTAATTATCAAAACTACTCTATATTCGAGTCAGTAATGGAAGATGTTTTGGCAAAACTTGTAACGGGTAATAAATCAGTCATTATTTGTGGTGACTTTAATATTAATATTTTGGAAAATAATTCAAATAGCAGTAGATTATTAAGTCTTTTCAAATCATTCAAACTGTCAAATGTGTTTTTGGAACCAACGCGAATTACTACGACTACTGCTACATGTATTAATAATGTCTTTTGTAGCTGCGACTATTTAGATAAAGCCATTGTAAATTATCTCCCATCTGATCACAGCGGTCTAACCGTTGTTTTTGAGTCCGACACACCACTACAAAAAGTGCAGATACAAACTAGACCAATAACTTCGGGTAATTTAAATAGGTTTAATAGCACTCTAATTAGCAAGTTAAGTATTCAGGGCCTAAATATAGACAATGGTAATATTTTGTATGAAAAATTCTTTTTATTAGTGCAAACAGAGTTTAATAACTCATTTAAGAAAAAAACCAAAACTATTTGCCCTAAGTTTTTATTCAGTGACTGGTTGCCCAGTAAACTAAAGGCATCAGGAAAAGTAGGGAAAGATTATTTGAACTGTATGGCCTTAAGCCGTATATTAACACGGAAACTTTTAATAAGTATGTTGCTACTTACTCTAAAACGTTTAAAATAGTCTGCAAAGCAGCTAAAGCTTCTTTTATTAGCAACAAGGTTAAATCAGCAGACAATAAAATAAAGACAGTTTGGAAAATTATAAGGATAATTTGATACAAAGATAGTTGGTTTGTCAGAAAAACAATAAGAAAAATTGTTTTCTTTTGGGTTATTTTTTAAAATTTGTATTCAGTTATTTCAATCAAGGATATTTAATAATGATGATTTATTTATTTTTATTTTTTTATTTACTCATTATTGTAATTCTTTCGAAATGTGCTCGATATTTGCCGAGTGTAAGGTTTCACCAGATACGTGTATGAGGACATACACGTCGTCAGGATGGTCGAGTGTAAGGTTTTATTAATTTATCTAAAACTACACGGTTTAAACATTTTGTACTGGCCATACTGACGACGGAAATGCGTATTTAAATAAAATCGGGAGATTGAATTTATTGCACTGGCCACACTGGTGGTGACAATGGCAGTGACATGGCAGAGATTGGGGACTTTTTGATGGGAGTTGGCAGCGAACGGTCGTGGTATTGCTGTACTGTGGTGATATATTTTAAGAAATAAGTTTAGAATTAATAAGTTTTGAGAATAATAAATAAGTTTTGAAGGTTACCTGTGGTTATTTCTGAGATATCCTATATTATATAGAATCATTTTTTTCTAACTAAACAGACAGCTGTGCTGTTGGGGAGTTTGTTCCGCCACTTCTTCTTCCCAGCTAAAGCACTAGGAAGTGGTGAAGGGTGGGCGTTTTGGGGGGACAGTCTTATGTAATTTTGACGTTCGAAAAATGCTGATTCTCAGCCTAGTTTGAATAAATGACTTTTGATTTGATTTGATTTATTTTGATGCTCCTAATTGTTGTAGCTTTCCATTTGTCTTTCAACCTTAGTCCCAACATACTTCTTTCCATTCCTCTTTGACATACAACCAGTTTTTGCTCAATTTTCTGTGTTAGTGGCCAGGTCAGGCAGCCGTAGGTGAGACATGGAAGTATACAAGTGTTGTAGACAGTTTTCTTTTCCGAAATGGGCATAGATTTATTTTTCATAATTTCCCTGAGGGACCAGTATCTTTGCCAGGTATTATTTACTCGCCTTTATGCAAAGTGAAGTAAGAAGAGCTATCCAAACACAGAAAGCTGGTAAATCACCTGGAGATGATATGATAACAAACGAATTACTAAAACTTACCATGGAAGAGATAACACAAACATTTACACATATATGCAACGAAATTTTGGAAACCGAACAAATTCCTTCCCAATGCACTTCGTCAACAATAATCCTTCTGTATAAAAAAGGAGATAAAAGTGAAATTAACAACTATCCCCATCAGTTTGATGTCGAACTTGTACAAAGTGTTCAGCAAAATTTTAATACACCGCTTGACTAAAAAACTAGACAGTAATCAACCCAAGGAGCAAGCGGGCTTCCGCTCAGATTTCTCAACAATCGAACATATACACACTGTCAAGCAAATTATTGAAAAATGCAACGAATACGACCGCCCGTACTACCTGTCCTTCGTAGACTACAATAAGACATTCGACTCTTTAAATCATAATTACATATATGGGAATCTTTAAAAAACCAAGGAGTGGAAAGTAAATTTATTAAGATCATCAAGAACATATACGTCAACAGCACAGAAAAAATACAACTTGAAAACGTTGGAGATCAATTTAAAATACAGAAGGGTGTAAGACAGGAAGACCCGCTGTCACCAAAAATATTTATTGCAATTTTAGAAAATATATTCAGGCAACTTAATTGGGAAAATTTCGGTATTCAAATAAACGGAGAAAAACTACATCACCTGAGATTCGCAGATGACCTCATTCTGTTTGCAGAAGATAATAATAATATTACGTTCTAAATATCTACAATATCCACCCCACACTCAGATTGTTCTTAGAATCTACCATGCAAAATTGGCAAACTGTACTTAAAATAAATGAAGCCTCCTCGACCTTGGCCACTGAACCAATCCACATAAAACGTGGAATTTTTCAAGGCGATGCTCTAAGTCCTTTATGGTTTTGCATGGCACTGAACCCACTCTCACACTTACTAGATAAGACTAATACAGGATTCAAAATAACAAACGATAACACACAATTCACCTTATCACACCTTATGTATATGGATGATATAAAGTTGTACGCAGCAGATAAAAAATCACTTTTTCATTTAGCAGTCACCACACAAGAATTTTCGAATGATATTAGTATGCAATTCGGGGTAGACAAATGCAACATTTTGTCAATTGTAAAAGGAAAAATACAAAATAACAGATATACACTCGGATCAGGTAACTCTATTGAGCCAATGGACGAACACAGTACTTACAAATACCTAGGTTTCAAACAATCCAGAAAGATAGAACAAAAGATGACAAAACAAGAACTACTCAAAAAGTTTAAACATCGCCCTAACCTAATTCTTAAAACCAACCTTAACTCGAGAAACACAAGTAAAGCTGTCAATACATTCGCAATACCCATTCTTACATACTCTTTCGGAATTATACGATGGTCCAAAACCGATATCAGAAAACTACAGCGCACTATCAATACACTCTTTACCAAGCACAGGAAACACCACCCGAAATCATGCATACAGCGACTTACGCTACCACGCCAAGAAGGAGGAAGAGGAATAATTGACATACACAATTTGCATAACAAACAAATACTTTCACTCAGATCTTACTTCCATAAAAAATCAGAACATTCATCACTACACAAACATGTAACAGAAGCAGATAAAAAACTTACACTACTCAACTTACAAAATAGAAACACTCAAATCAATTAATTAATAATTTATTTTTCTCAAATTAATGAAAATCTCATAAGCACACAACAAAAAATTGCAGCATGGTCTATGAAAGCGCTACATGGAAGACACCGAGCATTCCTGAGCCAGCCACACGTCGATAAAACTAAGTCGACCGAATGGCTCAAACGAGGCGAATTGTTTCCTGAAACTGAAGGTTTCATGCTTGCGATTCAGGATCAAATTATAGCCACTCGTAACTACAGAAAGTACATAATTAAAGACCCCAATCAGCCGACAGACACATGCAGGCACTGCAACAGTGCCTCTGAGACCATTCAACACATTACAGGGGCCTGTAAAACACTCGCACAGACAGATTATAAACACCGACATGACCACGTTGCCGCAATCATACACCAACACTTAGCACACAAATATAAACTTATAGGTGAGATGATTCCATATTATAAGTACAAACCTGAAACCATTTTAGAAAACAGGAATCAGAAAATCTATTGGGACCGAACAATAATTACAGACAAAACTATACATTACAATAGACCTGATATCACCGTTCACGACAAAATAAATAAAACAGTTTACTTGATAGATATAGCTATACCTAACTCCCACAACATTCAAACTACAATATCGGAAAAACTTAGTAAGTACCAAGACCTCGCCATAGAAATAAAAACGCAATGGAAAGCACAAACCGTCCATATCGTCCCTATAGTACTCTCGTCTACCGGTGTAGTGCCAAAGGCTCTTACACAAAGTCTTAACACTCTACACATGCCTTCTCATACACTTTACATGCTCCAGAAAGCCACCATCCTTAACACCTGTCGCATCACCCGAAAGTTCCTGACTTCTTCTACATTATCATCATCCACCTTTTCAATTTCAACCTTACACACTTGGTTCCGGCCCGTGTGTAAGATCGTAGGTAAACTCTCTCAAAAGAGAAGAAAAATAAAGAACATAAATATAATAATAATATATTTATTCAAAATAAAAGTTGGTAAAATACAGAGTAGGTAAAGCTTAGAAATAATGTAGGTATTACAAAGTATGATGCCTGTACTAGGATAAACCTGTATCACAGGCGGCATTAGTTCTTACGATTACTATTAGGACAACTGATTTCTTAACAATATTTAATATAAGTTTTAAGAATAGTGAGATAGCTAGTTAATTTACTATGTTATAATTTACTTAAACACTAATAATTAAGGTAAATAGTTGTTAGCACTTAGTTACACGATTACGATTGCGACTGCAGTATTATTAATTGGGTTAAAACAAATATTGCATAAATCAATCAAGGCTACATTCGATTTTTGAAGCGATGGCCTAATGTGCTTAGACAGCTACAAATCGCTAGGTAAGTAGGACAGCGCAGTGGCCAGGGATTTATGTTGAGTCAGCAAACAAGAGTTACGGAAGTCAGGCCTTGAGTATGACGCAGGTGCCCTCATAATCGATGGAGTTAATGTATCTGAATTCTGCTATTTTCCTGGCTGGGCATTCAGCGTCTCCCCTTTTGTGATCACTGGGCTTTTTAAAGCGGGAGCAAGTTGCACATTTCGGAATGTCGGCTTTCTTTGCGCATTCGGATAACGAATGGCCTGCGACACCGCAGTGACCACACGTAGAAACGATCTCTCGACAAGTTATTGCTGCATGGCCATATTGTTGGCATTTATAACACCTTGTTACCAATGTAAAGTCCCTGACAGGACAGGAAGTCCAATTTATAAAAAGTCTTGATTGAAGGATTAGGGCTTTCCATATATCGGCTGAAACTTCAACAACGTAGTTACAGGTCGTAGCATCATTCTTCCCCGATTTGTGGCTTAATTTTATGAAGGTCAAGAAGGATTCCAAGGACATCCCTGGTAACTTTTCGGCTACGTTTTGTTCGAAAATGCATCTGAACACCTCATTTTCAGCCAAGGAAGTAGGCACTCCTACAACCACGATCCTAGGTTTGCGCTTGTTGGGCTCGGCGGTGGTAAGTCCAGATAGAGAGAGGTGAACTGCATGCTTCCGTTTATCAGCGTCATCTTTCGTTTCGGTACTGATAATTACGCCCCCATTTTTTGTATTCCGTACACCTCGAACGAGGAGCTTCATTTGCTCCGGCCGTATGATTGTTTGCACGAGCTCTTTTGTTTCGACACTTGTTTTTATCATTGGGATAAATAGCAATAGAGCTTAGGTTATTGGGTCGAACGAAATCATTTGTTCCCTTCTTCACCATTTCGGCAAACGAACCTTTCCCCGCAGAACCAGAATCCTGAATCGTCTGCTTGACTTCCGAAATCTGCTCCATCAGGTCGCGCTTTTCTTGAAGGGCATCAACCGTGTTGTACGCGTGAATGGCTTTTTGCTTGAGGGACTGGTATAGGACTGCCATTTGTAAGGTTGCGGATCCTACTTTACGACATAGCGTAGAAGTTTTCATTTTCTGCTCCGAGTTGAGTTTGCCTTCCGCGGTAATAGCGCAAACATCATGTAAGTTCTGCTCGATGGCTGACATCCATTTTTGAATCTCAGGCGTTGAAACAACTTCAACGATCTCCGACTCAAGGGCTGGGTTTTGCGTCGTCGTCTTCGACGGTGAGGCGGAGGGGTGCATTGGCCCCCTTGTATTAAAGGGGCTGTTATCCATTTTGTATTTTCACGAGTTCACTATTTCGCGTCCATTATTCGCTGAAACTATACACTTAGCCAAATTACAGTTGCATTACGTTAGTAATGCAATAAAGGAGGTCACTTTTTTAAAAGTAGGTAATTATTAAATATTGCTAACGAGCACGTCCGTACACTGCGAATGCCAAATGCGAATGAAGATCCTATCACACTAAAAACAATGTTACAACAACTAACAGCTGAAAGTAAAAAGGCAGGTTTAACGATGAATATCAGTAAAACAAAATTGATGACTAGGGACCGGATTATATGCATTTGCATATTTAAGCCATTCTCAGCGGTATTACCATATTTTACCTAAGATCTAGTTATGATGCATATATGATCAAAATATGTGGCTTGGCCGTTTCGCTACCGTCACTGGGCGTAAGGTAAAAAATGTATTTACTGTTCATTACTTTCCTGTAAGGCAATAGTTAATTATTCATTCATTTAGTTTTTGACTAATGTGTAGAGTTTGTTAAGTTAGGGCTTGTAGAGTTAGGGCGTGTAGAGTTAGAAGCTCGGCTCTACATGAGATCTGATAACTTTTTGTCTCGTCTTGGCAACATTTTACATGAAAATGTTTTTGGTGGGATTTCACTTCTTTTTGTAAATTGCTTAAGACAATAATTTTTAGTTTGTTCATTGTTCTTTCTTTTTTTGTGTTGTATTTCTTGCACATTAGGGGTGTCTTTTTTCATAGCCCACTCTCTTTATTCGTATGATATAAGTATGTTCTGAATATGTAGTATATTCTGAAACCTAACGAAAGCCCCATGTACACTTTTATCCCCTAATTGAAGGGGTTGAGTGGTGATTTAAAAAAAAACCTAAAACACGTATTTTTTTATTTGTAATAAGAAATAACAGACTTCTTATTATTATCTTATTAAGTGTACTAAAAACATCAAAATCAAAATATTTTATTTCACATAAACCTACATGGGCACTTATGAAACGTCAGAAGCTAGGTGCACGGTTCCAATTGGTCGTTTCCTATGGAGAAGAGCCGGCAAGAAACTCCACGGTTACTCTTTTAAAAATAATAGGCTTTTACAATATTTTCAAATTACAGTGTTAGTAGGCATGGGAGGACAATGTAGGCCTTTCAACATGTAAGAACCAGGTACTTAACAAAATAGAGGTTCAGTAAATCTACAGTCCAATAAGCCTACAAAGTTCTCACATTCACAAAATAGAAAATAATCTATATAAAAGACAAACAATAAAAAAAAACCTATTTCAGCCAAATGACGTGATTGCTATTACAACTGCAACAAATTGAATAATTATCATGTCCACAAAAGCCACTAGGAGTTGAAATTAAATTGGAGGTATCTATAATAATAGGAATAATGTCAAATACAATGATTATGTCAAGGATGAATGTAAAGAGAATAAACATGGTAATTTGGGAGCAGTTAATAGACTCTTACATAATTATGCCGTTTATAAGGTACCAGGGAAACCACATGTGCAGAAGGAATTATTGAAAAAAAATTCCTTGTCATCAACGTAGTCTTTAATCTTATAATATGCTTTTTTGATAAGGACACGTTTGATATGGGTTTTGAACTTTCCATCGCTAAGTTCTGTAACCGACTTTGGCAACTTGTTATAAAAGCAGATACTGTTTATAAGAAATGACTTGCATGTTTTAGTTAATCTAAATTTGGGTATGACAATTTCGTGTTTACTACGTGTAGGTATTTATATTATGGAAATCGCTTCTTATTTTGAAAAGTCCTAAGTTTTTGCGAACATACAAAATACTTTCAAAGATATAGAGAGAAGACAGAGTCAGTATATCAATTTCTTTGAATTTGTTTCTAAGGGACTCGCGAGGACCCATTTTATAGATCGCGCGGATTGCCCTCTTCTGTAAAATGAAAATTGAATCTACGTCAGCTGCCGATCCCCACAGCAGAACGCCATAAGACATAATACTGTGGAAATAGGCAAAGTATACTAACCTAGCTGTGGCTATATCAGTCAACTGCCTTATTTTTCTTACTGCATATGCAGCTGAACTTATTCTACCTGAAAGAGTTCTGATGTGGGCGCCCCATTGTAATTTTGAATCTAAAGTAATTCCTAAAAATATAGTTTCTGTAATTGCATCTAGTTTCTTGCCATCAAGTTTTAGATTTAGACCCACTTGAGGTACATTTGGTAATCAAAACCTAATACATTTAGTTTTGTTCGCATTAAGTAAAAGATTATTAGCTGCGAACCATTCCGAAAGAGTAGCCAGACTATCGTTGACATGTGAGACATCTGTATCTTTTCTATCTATTTTAAAAATAAGAAAAGTGTCGTCAGCGAATTGTATTATATCCGACAAGTTAGCCATCATGTAAGGAAGGTCATTTATATAAACTAGAAATAAGAAAGGGCCGAGTATTGAACCTTGAGGCGCGCCCATTTTAACTAGAGACCCCGAGTACGTCGCCCCGTTAACATTTACTTTTTGCTGCCTGTTTGATAGGTAAGAAAGAACAAGATCAGCAGCTTGTCCACGAATTCCGTAGTGGTGTAATTTACAGATCAGTGTATTATGGTCGTCGCAGTCAAACGCTTTTGAGAGGTCACAGAAAATGCCAATTGCATCCTGGGACTTCTCCCAGGATGCAATTGGCATTTTACTACCTACTTGCATAATTTTCAGATCTCTAGCATAAAATTAAGTTTATATGGGAAAAACCATACAAACTTCCATCCACTAATTTACAAGGTGGGAGGTGATTTACTAAAATCCTGAAATATGTTTTTTATTATTTAAAACAAGGAGTCCCTATATCAATTTTGATACCTCTAGTATTAAAATTTGCGGAAGTCTCATACAAACTTCCATTCCCTAGTTTAAGGGAGGGGGGGGGGGTAAAAGTTCCAAGTTTTAGATTTTTTGTTGTTCGTGTACTAATACAGGACGTACCCTAAGAATTTTGATGATCATCAGTGAGTGAGTGAGTGAGTCAGTCAGTGACGAAATCGAAATCGAAGTGGGGTTTATTAGATATCAATAAAATCGAAATTATAAACGCTTTGCAATTGAAACTTTCTACGTTTCATAAGTCCACTATTGGCATCATATCTCGAGAATTTTGTTTATCTGGTATAATCCAAACCCAAGTTATGAGGGTTCAAAAAAAAGACGAAGCGCTTCGAGAAAAGGTAGGTAGTGCCCTCCTTGCGCTTCGCTTGACTCGAGATGTTATGTAGGTGTTGTTTTTTTTTGGGTTTCTACGTTTCTTCATTTAATTTCGCATATTCTGCCAATTTTCGTGTATATTTCAAGCATTTTTCATGCTTATTTGCATACGCATCAAGCTTTTTATGTTGCATATAATCCGGTCTTTTTATGATGACAAACAAGACCGAAGTCAAAATTAAGGTAGACGAACAAGAGATCGAATACGTGAAAGAGTATATTTTCCTGGGGCAAGTCATATCTGTGGAAGACTTATCAACTAAAGAAGTAGAAAGCGGAGTAAATTTCTGTTTCTTTAATTATTATTTTTTTAAAGCTGAATGCAAAAACAATTGAAAGTAAAAAATCGAATCTTGTGAAAAAAGTATAACTCTGGAATCTAAAATCATGATGCAAGTTTAATTCAAAGTGCCAATATGATATAACGGCAATTTCATATTTAAACCCACATTATTACCTAAAGGTAAAAAAACACAACATGGTCAACTTTAAGGCGCTTGGTCCTGTTTAGTACCGTAACATGGTCAATTTAAAAAGCCTACTGCTCATTAACGGCTCGGATAAAAGATCTGAAAAAAATATTTTGCTAAATCGAATTTTGCTCACTGTCTGTAGACAGCAAAACCTGCTTGTTAGAGGTGAAAATAAAATTATACTGTTTCTGAAACATAATGATTTGTTTCAGATACACGTATTTTATTTTAACATTCTAACGTTTGAAATTCGTGGACGTTTGTGTAGCGTAGTAAGTTGCAGTCTTACTAGGTACCTTACGGGCGGCGCGGGCCGGCTAGCGGCTGATTGCGTCCGCCGCATCACAATGCGCTATTGTTGGGAAACATAAATAAATACAAGCACAAAAGACGACGCTTTCTTGCTATAATGAGGCCGGGCCGCGCGGAAGCAGATAGTTTAGTGACGCGCTGCATTCTGTCACCGGGCGGCGTGTATCAGCGCAGCACCCGCGCCTGGGGCCATTGTGACGCGTCGCGCTCGTCATTATACTCGCACGTGTCGCCGGTGTCGCAGCGCCATCGAACACTTCTGCGGCGAGACTACCATCACAATATTGGGTGTCTATTTTCGGCTTATTATTATTTTAATTTAAAAAAAACAACAGTCTTCCAAAAAAAAACACAAAAAGTGTGTTTTTTTTGGAAGACGGTTGTTTTTTTTGGAAAATGTTTTTATTTTTCACTTTTTGGATATGGTACTTACCCCACACAAATTCGAATACCACTACCTGCTATGTAAATAACAGTGACGGAGTCACAATAGAACATCGTCTACTTATACTAAGTGGGAATACAAAAAAAAACACTAAAAAGTGAAAAATAACTTTAATATCGGAGCGAGCGAAGTGGACGGGTGTATGTCGGTCTTATACACTTGTTCGCTTCGCTCGCTCGTGAATAAAATGTTACTCGCCGGATGTCATCTTACGCACGTGTATCATACAACGTTTTACTATGCATTGTGCGAGGAAATAAAAAAAATATATTGAAAAAAAAACAACCGACTTCCAAAAAACACTAAAAAAGTGAAAAATAACTTTAATTTCGGAAGTCGGTGGCAAAAAACGAAAATTGAAAAGCAAAGACACCGACTTCCGAAATTAAAGTTATTTTTCACTTTTTTAGTGTTTTTTGGAAGTCGGTTGTTTTTTTTTATGTAAAAAGTTTTTATTTTTCACTTTTTAGTTGCGGTACCTACCCCACACAAATTCGAATACCACTACCTGCTATGTAAATAACAGTGACGGAGTCAAACAATATATCGTCTACATACACTAAGTGGGAAAAATACGTAATTATTAAAGCTAACTCAAAAAATACGCAAGCAAAGTTGATAAAATTTATATGGGACCACCTCTGAAGCATGACCT
This sequence comes from Lithophane ornitopus, assembly GCA_948473465.1. Lineage (NCBI taxonomy): Eukaryota > Metazoa > Arthropoda > Insecta > Lepidoptera > Noctuidae > Lithophane > Lithophane ornitopus. The sequence goes on from OX419617.1 coordinate 299,855, forward strand.
ACCAAACAAAAAAAGAATCATCAAAATCGATTCATAATTGGCGGAGTAATCGCAAAAAAAAAACCAAAAAAACATACAGACGAATTGAGAAACTCCTCGTTTTTGAAGAAGTCGGTTAAAAAATAATAAGCATATTGATCAAAATTTAAATCTATAGAAGGTAATTAATAACGCGTTTAATGAAGTACTTATTAGTTTTATTGCTAAGGAACTTCGTTCCCGACGCACACATTGACTCCCGTCTGGACCGAGGCCTTCTCATATAATGATTTACAATAAAATCAACGTCGGGCTGACGACGGAGTAAAAAGCACTAGCGAAAAAATGGCACTTTCCGCTCAATTTTCTATTTTCGAGCACATGCATTATATAAAGTATTTTGCAAACTGTACCGTTTGACATATCAAATGAAAAGGCTTGTTGCGAGGATCTTTAAATATTTTTTTAAATAATTTTTAAATAATCTGGCGGCACGGGAGTGCCCCCGCCAAGACGTGAAATCCCACCAAAAACATTTTCATGTAAAATGTTGCCAAGACGAGACAAAAAGTTATCAGATCTCATGTAGAGCCAAGCTTCTAACTCTACAAGCCTTAACGTCACAAACTCTACACATTAGGCAAAATATGTGGCTTGGTCGTTTCGCTACCGTCACAGGGCGTAAGGTGAAAAATGTATTTACTGTTAATTACTTTCCTGTTAGACAATAGTTAATTATTAATTCATTTAGTTACTCATGTAGATGCGATCGGGCCGGAAACGGCCGGTATAAACGGCCGAATACGGAAAGGTAGGGTAGGTAGGGTAGGTAGGGTAGGTAGGGTAGGTAGGGTAGGTAGGGTAGGTAGGGTAGGTAGGGTAGGTAGGGTAGGTAGGGTAGGTAGGGTAGGTAGGGTAGGTAGGGTAGGTAGGGTAGGTAGGGTAGGTAGGGTAGGTAGGGTAGGTAGGGTAGGTAGGGTAGGTAGGGTAGGTAGGGTAGGTAGGGTAGGTAGGGTAGGTAGGGTAGGTAGGGTAGGTAGGGTAGGTAGGGTAGGTAGGGTAGGTAGGGTAGGTAGGGTAGGTAGGGTAGGTAGGGTAGGTAGGGTAGGTAGGGTAGGTAGGGTAGGTAGGGTAGGTAGGGTAGGTAGGGTAGGTAGGGTAGGTAGGGTAGGTAGGGTAGGTAGGGTAGGTAGGGTAGGTAGGGTAGGTAGGGTAGGTAGGGTAGGTAGGGTAGGTAGGGTAGGTAGGGTAGGTAGGGTAGGTAGGGTAGGTAGGGTCCCTATCTACTGAGATATCATCAAATTCTTCATCAAAGTCTTTTTACACGTCTGTGGATCAACTTAACGCGGCGGGCTTACAAAGCCTTGCGTGTGCAGTACAACGACGCTTTGAGGGCAGTGTTAAGAAAACCCTGATACTGAAGTGCGTCCGCAATGTTTGCAGATGCATCGGTCGATGATTTCTTTGCAGTAATTAGAAAAAGAACTGCATCGATGATGAGCAGGGTTCGTGGTAGCACCAACACTGTCCTCAAAACGTTAGCGTGCAAGATTGGCAGTCCATTTACTGTGTACTGGGCAGGGGTTCACCTGCACAGGAATAGGAAATAGACGTAAGTTGTTATTGTGTTACCTGTTTTGTTTACTAACAAATAACTAACACCATTTTAATATATTAGATATTTAAACTTTCTGTGTGTATTACTAAGAACCCTACTAACAGCTTTTTTCTATGTAAGTAATATTTTTCTTTTTTATGGACTGTGTGTCTGAGAAATAAAGACTAATAAATATAATAAATAAATAAAGGTATTTATTTTGATAAGGATTAATACCAAGACACAAATAAAGAGCTTTTTCTAGCGGTGTCATTTCAATTTTTTCAAAATAAAATAACACTTTTGTGGCATAACTATAATAGCGAGACATATATGCTGTCGCGACACTTTTTGTTAATAATAATGTGTTGTGCATTGCCGTGGTACATTATTTTATTCTATCCTCAATAGTTTTCGCAGCACACGCGATGTAAAGAATATTTTAGGTACTTTTTTACACCTTGGGTTACATTATTGGAGTTTTAGTAAGGATCCCTAATCTTTTCTAGCAATAAATATAGCCTATGTTACTCGGGGTGAATGTAGCTTTAAATGGTGAAAGAATTTTTGAAATCGGCGCAGTTGTTTTTGAGTTTATTCATTAGTAACATACACACAAAAATACAAAAATACAAATCTTTCCTCTTTATAATATTATATTTATATTAAATATTAATATTATTATAGTATGTAAGTGTAGAAGTGTAGATACGAACTTTTTTTTTTGTGAAATTAAATCCTGATTATTATAAGACTGCTTCTAAAAGCTACTCTAAACAATTACGTGACAAAAAAAGATAAGATATTAAGATACCTTATAGGAAAACAGCACTAATCAATAAAAGTATTCTCTGTATGGCAACATTAAATTGATTTACAACAAGTTGCCTGATGATGTCAAAAAGTTACCTGTTCATCAATTCAAGTTGAAGCTGCACAAATTCCTAGTAAATAAATGTTATTATAATGTCAAGGAGAACTTACAGGATAAAAATATAGATAAACACATAAATTAAGAGTAATTTATTGACATTGAATAATAATGACAATACAAATAATGTGACATGCTATAATAATTTATCTGTATAATTTTATTTTATTTCAATCTGGACCAATAATTTAATTTAATTGATCGTTAATCTATGACATGTATTTTAATTCATGTGTCAATTTTTATTTTTATTTTTAATCCTTTGACATGGTGTAGTATTCTGAATTGTTAAAAATATATTTTAATTTAATTTTTTGAGTGGGTATAATAATTTTGTAATGCTACTTTAATAATTATTTGAAGAAGTTTGTATGGGTTTTCCCATATAAACTTAATTTTATGCTAGAGATCTGAAAATTATGCAAGTACACTTAATAAGAAGTCTGTGATTTCTTATTACAAATAAAAAATACGTGTTTTAGGTATTTTTTTAAATCACTACTCAACCCATTCAATTAGGGGATAAAAGTGTACATGGGGCTTTCGTTAGGTTTCAGAATATACTACATTAGTATACTTATATTATACGAATAAAGAGAGTAGGCTATGAAAAAAGACACCCCTAATGTGCAAGAAATACAACACAAAAAAAGAAAGAAACAATGAACAAACCAAAAATTATTGTCTTAAGCAACTTATAAAAAGAAGTGAAATCCCACCAAAAACATTTTCATGTAAAATGTTGCCAAGACGAGACAAAAAGTTATCAGATCTCATGTAGAGCCAAGCTTCTAACTCTACAATCCCTAACTTCACAAACTCTACACCTTAGTCAAAATATGTGGCTTGGCCGTTTCCGGCCCGATCGCATCTATGTGAGAAATAATTAACTAATTGAATGAATAATTAACTATTGTTGTACAGTCTTACACTGTACATGTTTTGCTGACGCGGTGGTTTGCACCAGACGTGCGTCATTTCTATTACTATAAATATACATACATTACAATAAATCAGCGAGTGCGATTACTGCTACGCGGTGACTAACATTAGAGAAAGGAATCGTCAACAATATTACTTGTAAACACTATTTATACGTAATAAACCTAACGGGAACTAAGTGATCTTTTCTCTACGCGCTTCAACCTTAACAACAACAACTCTGCAAGTGTACGAACCGTACATTTTATGGTCCTTCGAGCCGGATGTTTGTGACCATCGTCAATGGCCAGTTGCTTCAATGTTCGCATAGCTAGCCATGGTGCGCATTTAGTCCCGTAGGTTACGGTGCAGAGCTGGTAATCGCGAAGATGTTGATCTCGTGAGTCCCGCCATACAATTCTCTGTAGATGTTGTTGTTCTTTTGAAATCCAAATGCAGCGGTACATTTTTTCAATGTCAGCAGTGAATGCGTATTTATAAGTTCTCCATTTAAGTATAAGAGCTTGAATATCTTTTTGTAAATTGGCGCCCTTTTCCATGACATTGTTCAGACTGAAGCCACTAGTAGTTTGTTGAGATGCGTTAAATACGACCCTCAGCTTTGTTGTTGTGGAGTTTTCTCTCAAGACACCGTGATGCGGCAGAAAGTATATGTCAGTAGGTATCTGAGGTGCACGTTTCATGTGACCCAGATCTGCATACTCTTCCATGAATTGTTTGTACATTAATGAAAGTCTTGCTTTCTTCTCTAGCCGTTTTTCCAACTGTAAAAACTGCGAAACAGCAATTGTTCTAGATTTGCCTAGTTTCTCTTCGTAGTCTGAAACGAGAGGCATTTTGACGATGTACTTTCCATCAGATGATCTTCTCACAGTTTCTTTATAAAATTGTTCGCACTGGTCGTCCTTGGGGATATCTGTCGTATTTTGAATTTCTTCATTCTCCCAAAATTTTGTGAGATCCTCTAAGTTGAATAATGTAGCGTGGCAGTCAAACGTTTGCTTCATCTTTCCGCATAGAATCCACCCAATTTGCGTGTGTTGTGCAACTGGGGAGCTGTTATTGCCTTTCAATACACCTTCTATGATAATTTCGGAGTATACGTCGGCTCCTAGTAATAGGTCGATTTTCCGAGATACGTTGAAGTCAGGATCTGCAAGTTTCAAGTTTTCTAAATGCGTCCATGCGCCTTTCTCGAACGTTTTCGTAGGTAAGTTGTTTGTTAGCTTCGTCATGATAAGTGCTTGAGTTTCAAAACTGTAATCGGAGTAAATCGATTGGCAGGTAAATTTTAGTTTTCCCCTGCATTCTCTAGAAACAGAGCCGATTCCCGATACCGATGCGTTGAACCCGTTCCGAGGAAGACGTAACCTTTGTGCTGCGTTTTCTGCTATCAAGTTTACTTGTGAGCCTTGATCGAGTAGCGCACGCAGTGTTACATAAGTCCCATCCACGGATTTGACTTTCAGTTGGACCGTAGTTAGTAGAACTTCCATGTTGTCTTTAAACAAATGGTTAGATGTTGGTTGTTGAGTTGATGATGAAGAGCGTTGCTCAATGTTGTTTTTTTCTGGTCGTTGACGTTATGTTTTGTTTGTCCGAATTGTGCAATAGTGTGTGGTGTTTCAAGTTACATTCTTGGCACGTTTTAGTTGATTTGCACTCGTTGTTTCCATGGCTGAACAAACAGTTTTTGCAGAGCTGCAATTTTGAAACTGTGTCATTTCGTTTGCCGAAGTCCATTTGAAGGAATTTGTCACATTGGCGTAGTACGTGACTTCCGTTGCAGAATGGGCATTTTCCATGTAAAGTGTGATAGTTGTTTGTTTTATTTTGATTGACGCTATAGTTATGTTTCTTCATCTGGGTTTGCTTGTTGAATGTTTTCCAGTTGGATGATTTTTCTGGAGCTGTAGGATTCGCTTTCTTAGCTGACTTCATGGTTTCGTATGCCATGAACTGTGTTTCGAGGAAATACAAAAAGTCGTGCAGTTTTTGTAGTTCTCTATGATCTTGGAGTTCCTTCATGTAGTCACTCAAAGTACTGGAGTCCAGTTTTTGTGACATGATATGCACAATGATCGGGTCCCAGGTTGATGTGTCAATACCGATGTTAGAGATACCGTTTAGGCATTCGGTAATGACGTCATGCATCTTCTTCAAGTTGAATGAATCTGCATGTTGTATGATTGGCAGATTTAGCATGTTGTTCATAAATGAAGTAAACTGCAGGCGACGATTGTCATAGCGCTGATTTAATATATCCCAACATGAGTTATAGTTTTCAGTGCTAATGGTCAGATGCTGCACTAAGCGTTCTGCTCGCAGCTTGGTCTTTAGATGTTGCATTTTCTGCGCGTTGTTAATCATTGGATTTTTATGTATTGCTTCCAGAAACAGGTCTTTGAAGGAGATCCACTGGCTGTAGGTGCCTGAGAACTCAGGGATTTCGATCTTAGGTGTCGATTTCTGGTAGTGGACGGTGGACCAGATTTTGGCATTAATTTTCCTCTTCAGCTCATCGTATTTCTGTTCGATGTCCGTGAACATTTGGTAGTAATGCTCGTTGGATCCTTTCAGTTGGAAGTCTATTTCCCAGTGAAGTTTATCGATGGGTTCCCATTTCGATTTCAACGTCGTAAGGTGGTCTTCCAGTTCCCATCTTTCCGTGATAGTTATTACGTCAATTTTGGAGATAACACGGTATATTGCGTTGAAGTTGCATTCTTGCTTGTTAAGCAAGAGTTGTATGTTATTACCGTCGTCATCTTCTGAAGTCCCACCTAGGTCGAACTTCACGTTTTGTTTGCCCCAAGTTGCCAGTTTGTTAGTTATGTCCGTTTTAGTTCATAAGAACATTTCTTTAGTTTTCCCGTAGATGTCATCCTTGAAGTATGCTATATTCTTATCTTCTAGTTCTAACAACAGTTGGGCATGCCTGCTTTCGAAGTCTTGCCATTGGTTTTCTAGCGACAACAGGCGTTTCTTCAAGTATTCCACAGTTTTTCGTGATGAAGAATCCTTGCGATAGTTAGCACATAATGTCTTGATGTTCTCGAAGCACGTCGACTGCAACTCCAGTTTATCCATATTGATGCTTCTTGTTGTTACCGTTGCGTTGTTAGATGACTCAAGAGACCTGGCACGTCGTTGACGGTGACAGGAGAGCGTTGTGTTGTGTTGTGAAGGCTACTGCGTTGCTTGTAGTCTTCTCCGTTTCAAATCTTGAAATCGTTATCTTCCTTGATTTGAAATGGTCAGTGGAACTCAGCACCCATGCGCCTCGGTTGCGATATTATGCGATTTCTCAATCTAACTGGGGCGACCCGCTTCTGGGAGACCAGCTAAACCGATTCGCTACCGTAAAGAGACACAACAGCACCAGAAATCCGGCTCGAAGGACCATAAAATGTACGGTTCGTACACTTGCAGAGTTGTTGTTGTTAAGGTTGAAGCGCGTAGATACATAATATTGTTGACGATTCCTTTCTCTAATGTTAGTCACCGCGTAGCAGTAATCGCACGGTTCAACGTTCATCTAACGGGAACTAAGTGGTCGTTTCTCTACGCGCTTCAACCTTAACAACAACAACTCTGCAAGTGTACGAACCGTACAATTGTCTTACAAGAAAGTACAATACAAACATTTTTTACCTTACGCCCAGTGATGGTAGCGAAACGGCCAAGCCACATATTTTGACTAAGGCGTAGAGTTTGTAAAGTTAGGGCTTGTAGAGTTAGGTCGTGTAGAGTTAGGGCGTGTAGAGTTAGAAGCTCAGCTCTACATGAGATCTGATAAGTTTTTGTCTCGTCTTGGCAACATTTTACATGAAAATATTTTTGGTGGGATATATTTTATTTGTAACATCTGTTTATACCTACCTGTATTAAGCAAATTTTGATTTGATTTGATAGGTGTCGCGGCAGCGGCGATCGATCGCTTCATCCAAGTCGGTCGCAGTTACGCGGCTAATTGGTATTTTTAGGACACCAAAATAGAAATTAATTGAGGTTCTCAAAAGGAGGTGCATTCATTATATTAGACTGTTAATTCATATTTTTAGGAAAGCAAATGGGAATTATTTGAGATACGATTACATGCCCTAAGTTATTAGCACATCGCACGCCTACTAACGTTCATAGGTCGCTCTCTCCAGACACTTGTCCGACATTGTACCCAAAACCAGAATTTTCTTGCACTAGTCACGGGCCAATGCACTTGCATTGGCCCGTGACTAGTGCAAGAAAATTCTGGTCGGCCGACCGCGTTCGGTCAACGGCTCGCCCAACGTGCAGGTACTGAGGGCTTTAGTCTATAGGCGCGCTCTAATATGCGCGGCGACAGGAATAGAATAATATTTATTTGCTCAAAATGTAGGTATTTACAATAAGCGGTTACAATATATTAAAGAATCCATTATACATACATTCTACCATTTTGGCATGCCAACATTGGTGCAGTTCATCAGTTTTGAAAGTTGTTACCTACTGGTTCCTCTTTTAAAGAATTAGGAATGTGGATAAAAATGACGAGGATATCGTCAGCAACAGACAAACATTATAGAGAGCTTCTACTTGGCTCGGTTGTATGTTCCAGTAGGAAACCCTCAACAGGGGTAGTGCGCGAGTGTCATACTGACGCACATGAGGAGCGACATAGTCTCAAAACAGTTGTTGCGATGAGCTCGCAGTACTTGAGATTGTGCTGAGCTAGGATTGCTTCTGAGCATACTATGTGAAAAAACATCAGTTGGGTTAGTACCGGTCGCCGACCCCACGATCAAAACACTTGGAGGGATATATACACCTATTGATTAGAAATGTGTGGAATTGTGGAAGTGTATCAGGGTCCAATATTGTACAAATAAATATTATTTGTAGCACCAAACCAGATGTCCCGCGCAGTAATTATTAGTTATTAGATTGAAATCACGTGTATCGTTAAGCTAACCTATTTCGAGTACTTACATAATAAAAAACGACTCAAGTAACTAAGTATGTCTATGTATGTGGCGTGGTGTGGGTACGCACGAGTCAAACTGTGTCACGTATTCACAAAACGACTGCGTTTTGGTAGAGCTTCAGATTTCGTAGAGGGTCTACTTCGCTACGTATGTGCTACGCATTGCTACGCCGAGGCAAAGGCGCTACGATCAAAGCTTTCTGTATCAAAGTGAATTTCACGTTATTATTATTTTGTGTAATACGTGATTGTGTCGATTACGTCACGAGCCAAGATGAAGTCTCGAGCCAGAGAAGTGAACAACAGCCTATTGTGTACAATGTACATAGCCACACTATACATTCAGTAATAATCTGTAATCCTTTCTCTCCGACCACGTTTTTAGCTTAACCTGCATTTTTGTGTAGGTATGTTTAATCCCAGATAAGCGCGGCGGCACGCGGCGTTTCCTCTGTAGTCATGTTAAATAGAGAAACTAATCGAATATTGTAAGGTTACGAGTAAAGTGGTATGCGCGGTGAATGTTAGCAGTAACTACGAGTTACGACCACTTCTAAAATCGCATACCTACATATTTTGTAATATTATTTAGTTGTCGTGCTAGCGGCCGTGCTCTTAACTTTAGTAATTTTTTAACCGACTTCAAAAAATGAGGAGGTTCGGTGTTTTTTTGTGTTTGTAACCTGATTTCTTCTTGATTCCTGAGCCGATTTATGTGATAGAGGAAGGCCGCGTGGTGGTCCCATGTCAAGTTTATTAACCTAACTCGTGAAGTTTTTAAGTTGGTAAGCATCATTAATAGGTTCTTAATCCATTTCGCCTATATTGATTATGTAGTTATATTTTCACAAAGTGTGTGTGTGTGTGTGAAGCTATAACTAAATAGTAGAAAAGAAAATTAAAGAAACCCGCCTGCAAAAACGCATAGGTAACTTAAAAGACAAAAACAAGCATTATAATTTGTAGAATTTTGGTATAACAGGCGGGGAACAAACCAATATCCTGATATATGGTGTAACTTTTGTTTGTTCCCCGCCTGTTATACCAAAATTATAACATTATACTACAGATTATAATGCTTGTTTTTCTCTTTTAAGTTATGCGCTTTTGGAGGCGGGTTTTAAGTTTTTTTAAATAATTAGTTTTATTTCAAGCTTTCTAGTTTTATTAATTTATATATTTGGAATTAACTCATTACTAGCTTTTATTTGATACCAATATGGAAATTTATTTTTAAAAAACCTTCCCCTCCCTTTTTTTTGTTTGCAGATGAAATATATAAAAAAAATATAGCTTATGTCACTCCCACAATTAAGACGAACCTTACGACACCTCGTATGTTAAAATCCATCAAGCTGTTTCAAAGTCAAAGTCAAATCATTTATTTCAAATAGGCACCATAAAAGGCACTTTTGAACGTCAAAAACAGAGAAATAGAACTGATTCTAGTTGCCCCTTCCAAAAGGTAGTTTTCGTATGCAGAAGAATGGGCAAGAAACTCCACCGTTACCCTTTAAAAAATGTTTTACAATATTATTTTGTATACATGAATTATATAATTATATGTGAAGACGATGCACTTACTATTGGATTACTGTACCACAAAAGGTAAAAAGAATTATAAATGGAGCAATGACAAGTAAATTAATTATGTGAAATTTACTATTTTAAATAAAATACACAGTCTAAGTCTAGCAATATGTACAAAGGGAAAAAATTATATATAAAGGAAGGCCTCATAGGGCGTCAAAATTATGTGATAGATCCATGGTGCTCACATATTTACAAACATTGTAAAAGTAAACGATATTACAATATTCCTAACATTGATTAACACTAATAATATAATACTAATAGGTCAGTGCATGAGTCTAAGTAATCACAGAGTGTAAAAATCAAGTATTACATACATACATACAAATATTACAAAATATACCACTAAGTTAGCAACCAGTTTGATTTTGTCAGACTCTAATTTGTCCTATGGAGCAAGACCAGCATGTTTCCAAGCATCTTGGATATAATCCTCTAGTTTGTAATATGCTTGTTTACAAAGTGTACTTTTTATATGAGTTTTAAATTTTCTTTCATTTAATTGCAATATATCACAAGGTATTTTGTTATAACATTTAACGCAGTACCCCATAAAAGAGTTTTGTACTTTAGCTAATCTGAAAAATGGTTGATCTAGTTTATCTTTATTTCTAGTATTAAAATTATGTCTAACACTTATTTTATAAAAAAGATTTTTTTTCTTACATAGATAATATTCTCATATATGAATTGGCAAGGTACTGTCATAATATTAATTGTTTAAATAATTCCCTGAGAGATTCGCGGCGACATAGATTATAAATGGCTCTGACGGCTCTCTTTTGCAAAATAAAGATGGATTCAATGTCAGCAGCCCGACCCCACAGTAAAATGCCATACGACATAATGCTGTGGAAGTAACTGAAATAGACCAAACGTGCGGTTTCTACATGTATTAACTGTGTTATCTTTCTAACAGCATAAGCGGCCGAGCTTAGCCGCCCCGCAAGAGATTTTATATGAGGTCCCCATTGTAATTTCTCGTCTAGCGTGATTCCCAGGAAAACTGTTTGATTAATAAACTCCAGTTAGTTTAGGCTACAGAGCGAGCCAAAGAAATAGACATACATACTCTCGAAAAACATTACCCTCCTTCTGGGGCAGTCGGGTAAAAATGATTAAACAAAAACCCTTCCTTATTTGGCAGTCGGTAAAAAGACTTCAATAAAGGTTGTTCTTTTTGGATTATTATAATATATTTTTATTTAAGTACATAAAGGTCTAGCTAGATCACTGGTATTTAGGAGAGACAGTGTCGACTCCTTGAGTATCACTGTTATCATGTTTTGTGCTTTTGGAGCTTTAAGTATCAAAACACAAAGGATAAAATCGTACAATTAAAATAAAACAAATTAGAATGAGGAGTTTGAGGAGTGTTGATGTGGTGAGGCGAGTGAGTGCGTGTGCATAATGTGTGTGTGTATGAGTATGTGGGGGTGAGTGTGTGTGGGGAATCCCCCTCTGAGCATAAAATTTTTAGGCATAATATTGTTTGGCATAAAGTTTTCTCGTAACTTTTATAAGCATAATAATACCTTGGCATGGTAAAGGTTAGCTTAACTGTCATTTGGTCTAATTTGTTTTAGTCAATGATAATATCTGTAGTATAATGGTTTCTTTGTACACCGAATAACAGCTTTAATACCGCTATTATACAGCTTCTCTTCTACTAAAGCAAAAAGCTGTATAATATGGGCCTTTTTTTACTTACAAGGACTGTATAAGCGCTTAAACAGCCTATATACAGCCTGAATATACAGCTTCTAGTATAAAAACCAACTTAAATACAGCTTGTATACAGCTTGCAATGCTACTTGGGAAATTACAACCTGCCCTCTAAAAAGCGAGAAATATAAACACTACATAGTGAAAAATAACTAAATGAAAGTTGGTGGCAAAACCCAAAAATAAGTACAAAACCAAAGGAGTAAGTTATATTATTACGATTTATTATTTTTTCCAAAGAACATTATGTGCAAATCTGGGGCACGGGAGTGCCTCCGCCAAGACGAGCTAAGCGAAGCGCAAGGAGGGCACTACCTACCTTTTCTCGAAGCACTTCGTCGTTTTTTTGAACCCTCATAACTTGGGTTTGGATTATACAAGATAAATAAAATTCTCGGGATATGATGTCAATAGTAAATTTATTAAACGTAGAAAGTTTCAATTGCAAAGCTCTTATACTTTCGATTTTATTGATATCTAAAAAATCCCGATTTCGTCACTGACTGACTCACTCACTCACTCACTGATGATCATCAAAATTCTTAGGGTACTTCCTGAAGTCCTAGAAAGCTGAAATTTGGTATGTATACTAGTAGTACAACAACAAACAACAAAAAAAATCTAAAACTTGGAACTTTTACCCCCCAACCCCTTAAACTAGGTCATGGAAGTTTGTATGAGACTTTCGCAAAAGAGACGTTTCATTTTTATATGCCATAACATGTACACTTTATAAAACCTGGAAAACGAACCCCTGAATACAGTAAAGGCATTTTTTTTTCATAATATCTGATACTTTTTAGGCACTAATTATAAACTGAAAATGTTTAACGTTAAACGACCATCGACAGCCAGTCATGACAGATTGGTTGGACAGATGAAGTTTACATTTTTTTTTAATAGGGGTGAGGCGATGTATCGTAACAGATAGAAATAACAGATATTAAAAAATAACGGTTAACAATTGTTCCTAACAATAAACCACACCTTTTACATAAAATAAGAGATCCTCAAGACTGTTACCGCGGTCTTTACTGTTAATACATTAACAATCCCCACACTGATTGTTACCGTGGCTGTTACTTACGTATTTATCGTTCGTAACAGGCTTTTATTTAATAACAGATAGATACGATTATCGACTTTAAACCAAAAGAGATATAGAAGATATTAAATTGATAGTTATATACGTATTTATCGTCCGTACAAAAATAACAGGTTGTTATTTAATAACAGATATTTGGGATCTGTTATTTTTTTGTAACAGTAACAGTGATAACAGTTATCGTGTTTAATCTGTTACAACCCATCTCTATTTTAAAATCTAGAACTGTCAAAGATGTGATGTCAAAATACCAATTGAATATTTCGTCCAGAAGTACCTACAAATCTACAATCCTCGTTTTTTTTAAAATGATGAATCACGCTTTATAATTCACCAAAAAAGTTGTTTTTAAGGTAGCTATCTTATCTTAATAGCAGAGCAATACATGCCTTTCGTATTATTAAAATAACGTCTACGTGATTTTATTATGTTTAAATGTAACATGACTTCTGGACGAAAGCATTGTGTAATTAAGACAACGCCAGGATCAATAGAATATGGCAATTATTTGATAAACTATTATTTTTTGTGCCAAAGAAATCAGGGGAATATTCAGGAAAGAATATTTTTCCTCAATTCGTGGAATTTTTTCCTTTTTTTTCAATACCGTTCACTTTATGGCCGAAAATGTAACTTCTCTTTTGAATACTAGAGGTCTCAAAATTGATATAGGGAATCCTTGTTATAAATAATAAAATACATATTTCAGGATTTTTAGTAAATCACCTCCCACCCTGTAAATTAGGGGATGGAAGTTTGTATGGGTTTTCCCATATGAACTTAATTTTATGCTAGAGATCTGAAAATTATGCAAGTACACTTAATAAGATAATAATAAGAAGTCTGTGATTTCTTATTACAAATAAAAAATACGTGTTTTAGGTTTTTTTTTAAATTAATTAATTTATTTATCACAAACACAACTATCATTACAGGCAATAATCCTAATGCGGTAGCGTGGTCTTTACTTAAATCATCAATTACAAGGAATACTACTAATTATGTATTAGCATAACACAATACAAACCACCACTAACTATAGAAGCTTGGCTCTACATGAGATCTGATAACTTTTTGTTTCGTCTTGGCAACATTTTACATGAAAATGTTTTTGGTGGGATATCATTATGCGTTTATAACATTATGCTGCATTATTATTATACCAAGAGTATTTATGGCAATTAACATTATGGCAAAACATTTATGCCTAATAATATTATGCGTAATGATCATTAAGCTGAATTTCGTTATGCCAATGTAAATTATGACATGTTTTTAGCTTAACGTTAGTAAACCGTGTGTGTGTGCATTTAAATAATAGGAAATGGGGCGTATGAGGTTACCTTCATGTAAGTGACACTAAATACTTTTAAGTCTCGTCGTAGGTTTTATTCAGGAGGAATGCACGAAGGGCGAATTTGCATTTGCCATGTGGTAAATTATAGATACACTAGCTGTGCCCCGCGGTTTCACCCGCGTAGGTCTCGATCCCATGGGAATATAGGGATAAAACGTATCCTATGTCCTTTCCAGGTCATGGTCTACCCGTGTGCCCATCCTGTCCTCTCTAGAGTAGAACGTCGCGGCGCGGCGCGGCGCCGGCGTCGAACGGTTCGCGTATTGCATTTTTATACTCGTGATAACTTTGAAATTAAATTTCCGATTCGAATTAATTAAAAAGTATTTCACTGCTACATAAATACCCTTGATATTAAAACTATTTATTTGAATAAGAATTAATATTATGTTGATAAAACTCCTTCGCAAATCATGCATTAATTTCGAACAAATTTGATTACCATTAAAAAACGTTATAGTGAGTCAATATTAAGTGATAGACATATGCTATCGCGGACTTTTTTTTAGTACTTTTAAAGAGGAACAATTCCATCATACATAATATTTGCGTAACTTAAACCATTTACGCAGCGCACGCAACGGAAGCTCTCAAAAAGATATATATTTTCTCGTTTTTGCAACATTTTACATTTATGCTCCGCTCCTATTGGTCGTAGCGTGATGTTATATACCTTCCTCGATAAATGGACTATCCAACACAAAAAGAATTTTTCAATTCGAACCAGTAGTTCCTGAGATTAGCGCGTTATATAACATTACGCTACGACCAATAGGAGCGGCGCATAAATGTAAAATGTTGCAAAAACGAGAAAATATATATATTTTTGAGAGCTTCCGTTGCGTGCGCTGCGTAAATGGTTTAAGTTACGCAAATTATTATGTATGATGGAATTGTTCCTCTTTAAAAGTTCTAAAAAAAATTCCGCAACAGCATATCTCTATTAAGATTGACTCACTATAACCTTTTTTATGGTAATCAATTATTTTCGAAGTTAATGCATTATTCGCGAAGTAGTTTATATTAATTCTTATTCAAATAAATAGTTTTAACATCAAGGATATTTATGTAGCAGTAAAATACTTTTTAATTCATTCGAATCGGACATTTAATTTCGAAGATATCACGATATAAAAATGCAATACGCGAACCGTTCGACGTCGGCGCCGCGCCTCCGCGACGTTCCCTACTTTAGAGTGGAGAGGATGAGCACAGGGGTAGACATGACCTGGAATAGGACATAGGATACGTTTTATCCCTATATTCCCACGAGATGGACATCTACGCGGGTGAAACCGCGGGGCACAGCTAGTTTTTATTATACAAGCAAGGCCTAAGATAGGAGAGAAGTCTATCAGCAAGTCTGTCGGTGCATGTGCCACCACACATTTAGACCTCGCCCTATATCCGGGGCTCAGTAGGGGCCTTACATTATACAAACCGGGGTTCAGTAAGGGACTATACATACATTATACAACATTAGTTCTTGTTTACTCTAAAATTCAGCTGTTACAAGTTTCATGGAACTTTTGTGTTTTTGTGAGGCAAGTGTACGCAGGTAAGAGTTTTCTCGTTGTACATTCATATTTCCGCAAATCTGTTTGTCTTTCAACTAATTTGCATTTATATTGAATCCGGCTCGAAGGACCTTATTCTGTCGACGACAATGCGACGGTGTATGACCAAAACTTTCATTAAAAATTCGGAAAATGTTTGCATTTTATTTCAGAATATTTTTTTTATGACAATTTGTCATCGATGTGAGACCTAATTCAAGTGATGTGCAACTATGGAAGTTGTAGGTGCATGTACCATCGCGGACACAGGCGGTGAACCACTTTTCAACCTTATTACTAAGAGAATAAGGGTGAAAAGTGGTTCACCGCAAATATCCGCGGTTGTAGGTACATACTTCAAGCACGTAATCTGAATTAACCGGTACCTTGTTAATAGTGTCGGTAATGACAATGTCAGCAGAGAGTCGAGAGCGTGGCCGATCGCATCACTTTCGACAACACAGCCACGTGAAACTGTGTTATTAATTAGAAAAGCGTGATTACACCTGCTAATTATAATGAGTTGACCAATACAATCAGTCATATATTATAATTATTTTGCTGTGGCCGACAAGTATCCACGACATAATATTAATATGAATTCGGTGAAAGCGATTGCTAAACATTTTCACAGCGGGTAAACGATATCTCATCAATTGAGTAACTTTTTGACTAACTTTTTTTTTGTAAAAAGTTATTATTTTTCACTTTTTAGTTATGGTACCTACCCCACACAAATAACGTTACTACGTGAATCTTTCTTTCAACAATTCTGATCGATGAGCGGTGTGTGTGTGGGGGTGTGTGTGTGTGATGTCACACACACACACCCCCCTAGTTGTCTGGCATGCATGCTGAACTGGGCCTGTTTGGCGCAGCCGTGAGGCGCACAATACTATTTTTTATGTTCTTTGTTTGGTTTTGTATAAATATTGTGTGCCTTGTCAATCTATCTGGCCAATCGACAGTTTCAGGGTTATCCATTATTTACGCCACACCCTGTATATCGTCTACATAGACTAAGTGGGAAAAATACGTAATTATTGAAACTAACTCAAAAACTACGCAAACAAAGTTAATGTTTTTTAAAATTAAATATAATGACAAAATTATTAAAGAGACTAAATAGACCAAATTTCTTGGATTAAGTATAGAAAACACGTTACAATGGCATACACAGATCGATAAAGTATGTAGTAAACTTAATTAATATTGCTATGCCTTGCATATGTTAAGCAAAACGGCAAATAGAACAACAGTCTTAAAAGCATATCATGGTCTAGTTACCTCAACATTGAGATACGGCATTATATTTTGGGTTAATGCCACAGGCAAGGACATGGTATTTAAGTGTTAAAAAAGATGTATAAGAGCTACCTATTTGTAATGTGCGAACCACCGACAGTTGCAACCCTTATTTTAAAAATATGAGAATCCTTACTGTGCCCTCCTTATACATATACGAAACAGCTATGTTTGTTAAAAATAATATGCATAGATTTTCTCGAGTATCATGTCAGCGTCGATGTGACCAGTTAAATTTAGTTGGATCTAGAACCGCATTATTTAAGAAAAGCATCTTTGTAATGGCTCCAAAAATTTATAATAAATTACTAAAAATGCATAAGAAGTGTAGAAAATGTTGGCCAATTTAAAAGTAAATTATTCTTATTTCTAATAGAGAAGACCTACTACTCCATAGAAGATTATTTAAATGATAATTTATGACACTGAAATTTTTGAATAATTTATTGACATTATTAAATTTGACTTAGACACTTGAAATCATTTATTTAATCATATATAATTCTTTGGATTATTAGGAATTATTGCATGCTTCGAATCATTATAAGTACTTATTAAAATTATGTAACGAATTATTTGTATACCAATTGCATTGATAGAACCTAGAGATCACGCTAAAATGTATATTTTAAGACCTTTTATGTACCTATGTTCACAAATAAAGTTTGATTTGATTTGATTTGATTTGATGTTTATATGGGACCACTTCTAATGCATGACCTACCAAACAAAAAAAGAATCATCAAAATCGATTCATAATAAAATTGACGGAGAAATAGCGTAACACACACATTAAAAAAAAACATACCGACGAATTGAGAATCTCCTCCTTTTTGAAAAAGTCGGTTAAAAACACAATCACGGTCAAAATTCTAAAGTTTGTACAGTATACTTACACACAATCATGTTGTGTGAGGAAAAGGAAGAAGTAGGCCTTTGCCCAAAAGTGGTACATAACAGGGTAGATAGATTTAATGGATATCACACACACACACCCCAACACACACACCACTCATCGATCAGAATTGTTGAAAGAAAGATTCACGTAGTGACGTGGTCAGTCCCTCTCTACCCGCGATGTACTAAGGGCTGCTTTACTCTTGATCTAATCCCGCAATCCCGTGCAGAGCTCGAGCGGAGAGCGTGGGTGTTGCTGCTAGAACACAATATCTGAGGCAGAGCGCCGCGCAGAGTTCGAATAAACACTTGAGCGCTAACTTGTGAGAAAACTGACGAATTAGGTCTATACCTATCGTCTTATCCAGTATCCACCTACCCATAGTAAATACAGGCACGAATATACATTAATTTCGTCGGCGGCCTGGATGTTTGTAACTGTGTACGTACCTATGTACGGTCCCGTTCTAAATTGCATTAGCACGTTAAGACTCGTATTCGAATGAACACACGATACAGTCCGTTCATCTGTATGTGTAAGCAACACACACTGTCGTATCGTCACGAATTCTCGCGTGTCGTGGTCATCCTAAACGGACGAATCAAAAATATACTTCCGATACTTTTGCTAGATACGGTCACACACACGCATCAGGCGCGTGACCTCGGCTAGTTTATCCCATTGCTTAATTCGAGTAAGCAGTGAGCGTCTTGCGATGGACTGTAATGCAGGTGGCTTAGGTTCTAATCTCGTACATCGCCGCGCGATTTATGCATATATTTATATTTTTGTTTGCAATTACAATAATATTCATAAGAATTGCTGCCGTTTTTATTAATGTTGTTATTGCAATAAAGGGTTTAGAATAAAAAAAATGCGTGATGAGTGATAAGAAATATAAAAAATATGTATTCGTAACAAGTAGGTTTTTATTTTACATAAAGTTAACAAACCGCTACAAATGAGTATTTGTTATTTTGACATAAAAAGGTTTTAAATTATTTATTTATTTCACCATAAACATTAAGCTTCAATTATAATCGATGTAATTAAGCATTATATAAGAATATTAGTATATATGCAAAATGCAAAACAACTACTTACTTACTAAATAAGTGTGTGCAGGACAGCCGATCGCATAGTTTAAGCTGTAGAATTAAATGATATAGGCATGTGTTATTTTTAGGAAAAATACCATTTTAGTTGTTAACCATTTTAGAAAGTAGCCACATGTTCGAAACCCTCTGGCGGTGCTCGGGAATTTTGGGTTATATTGTATCTGCTTATTGCCGAGAGTCGTAGTAAAATTCATTGTTTTATTAGTGTCTACTTGTTTTGTTAATGGTAGCGCAAAACGTGGATTATTTATTGTCTGCTTCATAGAATGTGCATTTGTTTTAATACTTTTTATAGTTTGTAGTAACAGTTTTGTGCCGGTATTGTTTGTCCAAATAAAGGCAGTTCCGAGTGACCATCCGAGTTACGTCATTCGACGCGCGCCAGCGGCAGCGGTCGGTCGTGTGCAGTGCGGTGCGAAGTGCTCCCGGTTCCGGAATCAAGTGTTCCTGTCTTCTATAGTCGTAGACACTATCTTCAGCTACTAGTTGTTTGCCTTTTTCAAGGCACAGCTAGTAAAGTATTCTTATCAGATTTCATTCTGAAAAACGTATCGTCGCGTGTTTGGCCCCTTCTGGGTACCCCTTCAGGGTAAAACCACAGTTTCGTGGTCCTCGGTGGATATCATACGGTGCCAACGAAGCCGGGGGGTGTTGACCCAATCGCACCCGCCGATTCCCCTTCAGGGTTGAGGCAGATACGTTGGACGGGTCCCAGTGTTCGGCCTTGGGGGGTCTCCTAGTCGGCATTGGTGACAGTTTTCCTTCAACAGCAACACACCCCGTGTGGTTGGGTGTGTCTACCCCTTCGCACCGGACCCCGTTAGGACCCCGTTGCACAAATAAGATAGGCAATGGGCAAAAGCAAGCTTAGGGCTCACCTTAGGTACTCAACCTCCCTATCTACACCCGACAGGGAGGGTTTACACATCCCCGGGCATTCCTCCAGGGGAGATAGGAGTAGGTCACTTAAAAAAAAAGTTAGGCATATGTTAGGGTAAAATCCCTAAATAGTTAGTTAGCTATGGCACTAGACCCTCTCACCAGGAGGCTCTTTGCCATTATACTTAGGGTAATAGCCAGCCCACCCCTGAGCAAGAAATTGCGATTAGAAAAGATATAGAGGCAGTGTTGCCTCTATTAGAGTTAGACGACAATCCCATCGCTGAATTCAGAGATTCAACAGCCGGGAGGGACTGAGAAATCAACGCTGATTTCTCAGTCCCTCCCGGCTGTTGAATGGGCTGACCCTTCTGTCCGTCGTTCTCCCAGTCCGGCCTTCAGCCCAGCTTTAGTAGAGTCTATGGACACTACAGAGCCCGATTCCTCAAAGCGGGCCTCCACCCCATTCGTTTACGGGCCCTCTCATGCCTCTGACTCAGAGAATGCCTCTCCTGCGACCTCTCCTTCCCAATCCGAAGACGACGGGTTTACCCCAGTCTTAGGAAAAGGAAGTAAGAGGAAGAAGAAGAAGCAAAACTCAGGTCAAGCGAGCAAAGTCGTCGCCGTCGACGACGATTCCCCCACCCCTACCCCCGTAGCGCAAGTAGCCGCGGTAGCGCCTAGTAGTGCAACCGTCGCTACCGTAATTTCCCCCTCCACCTCTCCCGCCGCGACCGATGCACAAGTTGCTACCCTCCCGCGTACTATTACTTCGAGCTCTAAGAAGCTCTCGCTTCCACCCCCCGTGTTCATTCAGGACAAGGGGAAGTAGACCGAAGTGTCCAAATGGTGTGTCGATAAGAAAATCGGCTTCACCAATGCCAAGTCTACCCTACAGGGTATAAAAGTCTTAGTTCCGACTTCGACCGACTACCGCGAGCTTACCAAGCTCCTGCGAGCCAGAGGAGTGTCATTCCACACCTTCTCGCACGCAGAAGACCGACAGATTAGGGTTGTTATAAAACGCATCCCTAAGAAAATCACTCCTGACGATATAAAAGACGACCTTCTGTCGCAAAACGTCCCCGTGGACGAGGTCCACCGTATGCACCGCTCGCGAGGCGGTGAGACATTCGACATGGTTCTTGTCGTCTGCTCTCCAGTAGAGGGGCATCACCCCATTTTCAATATAAGGTGACTTTGTAACCTTACCGGCTTCATTATCCAGAAGCCGCGTAAGAACGGAAACATAGGGCAATGTCATCGTTGCCAGCTGTACGGTCACTCGCAGAGGCAGTGCCATGCAAAACCCAGGTGCGTAAAGTGCCTGGGCGAGCACGGCACGGCCGACTGCACCCGTCCCAAGGACCGTAATTTATGCCTCAGCCCTCCGCTGTGTACTATGCGGACAGGAGGGTCACCCGGCCAACTACCGTGGCTGCTCGAAAGCTCCAAAATCTAGTTCTCCCAAGCTTAGTAAGCGTGCTGACAATCGTCAGCAAAGGGAATGCCCCACCGCCCCCTCCTCCCAAATCCCTCAGAGGCTTAGCCCTCAGAGGCCTAGTCCGTGGAATAAACTCCACCACCACGAGGTATTCCCAAAGTTGGCTACCGCGAAACCCCCAGCCCCACAAACCCCTCTTTACTCTCTTCTGGATCCTCGTATCCAAGCTCGCCCTCCGGCGCACTATGCGTCCCCCTCCCGCCCCGTGCACTATGCAACCCCCTCCCCCCACGCGCCCTAAGCGCCCGCGCCCCCGCAAAACGCGCTCCCGCTCCCGTAGCACCGCGTCCCGGTCCCGCTCCCGTGGCCGCTCGCGATTACTTGTCGGATCCTTTCAATATGATCACTACGACATACATGCAGTTCTTGTCCCCCCGCGCTACTCGTATGGCCGCCGAACTGCAGGCAGCCCGAGATAGATGCGACCTTACTCAGATCACTCTGATCTACAATGCTTATACCGACATTAAGCGAGCCCTAATTGACCTAACTAAACCGACTCATAATGGATAAAGCCATCATTTCTAGATTCAAACCCCGATCCCTCAGTATAGGCATCTTCAATGCAAACGGTATCAATGGTCAACGAGACGAGATAGCTCTCTTTCTCCGCGACCTCCAAATAGATATTCTCCTGTTACAAGAAACCTTTTTAAAACCCAGCCACCGCGATCCCTCCATAGCCAACTATCGTCAGCTTCAGGCTAGGAAGTGCATAAATACTTAATGTAATAAATTAACAATGGGTAAAAGCTAAATTAGAATTAGGTAAATAAAAAGTAGACAGTAAGTAAATAGTAAAATAGCGTGTTAGCGACTCTATTTGGTGACAACAAGTAGATCTTCTGTCTGTGCATAATCTATGGTTAGAAAATACTTAAGTATAATTTTTTTACAGCTAAAGTAATTTCATTTATAAATACTATTTTTTTATTAGTCTATTATACAGAAATGGGCCTAAGAATGTAAAAAATCTTTCTACAAAGACATGTTTTGAGGCCGCATTTGATGTGCATACTATATCATTCCGTCTCTTGTTAGTGTTGTCAGCAGTATAGGTAAGCATGGTGTGCTGTTTTAATACTAAGTGCATAATGAAAAGTTGGCGAACAGTCAGCACATTGCAGGATTTATAAAGTAGATCTGTGGGAAAGTAAAAGGGATGGAAGTTTGCTACCTTTAAAATTGCTCTCTGAGCTCTTTCAAGCGGAAGAAGATTGGTTTTTGGTGAGCCACCCCATGAAGTGATGCAGTATTGAATTATGGATTGACACAGGGCTAAATAAACTTGTGTGATTAATTTTGAATCTGCAAAAGTTCGCAATTTTTTAAAAACATATATTAATTTGCGCACTCTTTTAACTAGACTTTCAATATGTTTTCTGAAGGTCAGTGTGTCGTCCATTATTACCCCCAGGTATTTTATGCTGCTAGTTTTGAGGATCAAAGGGCAATCACACATGTTGACTGAACGGTTTCCACATTGATGGGCATATAGATGAGGGTTAGTAATGTTAACTTGAGGCTTGCGCATGGAGAAGTGAATATATTTTGTCTTGTCAGCATTTAATGTTAGTAAATTGCTTTGTAGCCAATTAGTCACAGTATTAAAACCTAGTTGAGCAATTTCGAACAGGTCACTACTGGTTTTAGCGGTAAATATTAACGCCGTGTCATCGGCATATGATATAATTTTGCTGTCTTTAATACTAAGATTACACAAGTCGTTGATATAAATCAGGAATAGCGTGGGGCCCAAAATAATTCCCTGGGGAACACCAAAACCAGTACATTTCTGCTCATCACTCGTGATATTATCTATTCTAACACATTGGTATCGGTCATCTAAGTAGTCAGCAAATAGTTGCAGAGGCGTTCCCCTTATTCCTATGGCCTCTAATTTGTTTAGAAGAACAGAAACAGACACCGTGTCGAAAGCCTTGGCTAAATCAAGGAAGACTCCCAGGGTCTGATTTCCTTTTCCGAGTTCTTCTGAAATATAATCGGTCAGGCTATGAACCGCGTCGGTTGTGGATAATTTGGCTCTAAAACCGAATTGTGCAGGGGATAAGAAATTATTTTTTTCTAGATAGTTAACTAGTCTACTGTTTATAATTTTCTCTAATATTTTTGAGATTGATGGGAGTAACGATATTGGCCTATAATTATTTACTAAGTCTTTACTACCAGATTTGAAGACAGGGATTACAAAGTCCTGTACGAAGCAGGAAGCAACATCTACATCTTTTGCAGACATGGTGAAAAAGGGGTCCAAAACCTTTGTTCGTCCTAATACTCTCAGCTCCGTGGCCATTTATCCCAGTGACAACTCAAAGACCAGTGACGAAACTAAGAACATGGTCCAAAAAATCATATGCCCTGGAGAAATGAAGCTGAAAGTACGAGGCGTCCGCAAAATTGGGAAAGGAGGACTCATAATCAGCACTGAAACCAAAGATGACCTAGATAGGATCAAGCAAACAGTCCAACTCGCTTCGTCAGGGCTTACCGTCGACGAACCTAAAAAGCGCAAACCTCGCATTATAGTTATAGGTGTTCCCACATCAATGGCTGAAAATGAGGTTTATAAATGTATTTATGAACAAAACTTGGCCGACAAACTGCCCACTATATCTCTTGATACATTTTTGACCTCAATAAAACTAAGCCACAAATCTGGCAGGAAAGATGCTGAGCATTGCAACTTTATTATAGAAGTTCCAGCCGTAATACGTAAGGCCCTCATCACACAAGACAGATTATTCATAAATTGGTCGTCCTGCCCGGTGCGAGACTTCACACTAGTAACAAGATGTTACAAATGCCAGCAGTACGGCCATGCAGCCAAATCATGCAAAATTGCTGCCCCTACGTGTGGACATTGCGGTCAAGAAGGACACACAACTCAAGACTGCACAAACAAAGCCGATGCGCCAAAATGTGCTACATGTCTGCGCTTTAAAAAACAAGCCAACCACAGAACAGGAGACGCAGATTGCCCGGCTAAAAAAGCTGCCGAACACAGGTACATCAACTCGATCGATTATGAAGGCGCCTAAGAGTGCCACATACTTGTTTATATTTTAGACGTAATTTATTATTGTTATTTTTGTAGTCTAGAATGGATAATAAATTAATTACCGACATAGATAACACATTCTTAACTGAGTCAAAGACTTGTGACGTTGAGGATTGCAGACAATATCTTTCCGATTATCAAAATTCACTAACCGTACTGACCCAAAACATCCGTAGTATTTATAAGAACATGGATAGCTTTAAAATTTTCCTTCACAGACTTAACTTTGACTGTGACATAATGGTACTAACCGAGTGCTGGTTAGCTAACCGCATCGATAACCTCCCAGTAATATCTGGTTACTACCTATTACATACCAATATAAACCACAATCAAAATGATGGTGTGGTTGTCTTTGCTAAGGAATCATTAAAGGTAACTGTCGAGGAACCTACTCTACAAGACTGTATGATTAATTGCTTAATTATCAAAATTGGTGCAACCACAGCGATAATTGCTATGCATAGGTCCCCCTCCGCCAGAAACTTGGCCTCTTTTCACAATTCCTTAAACCAGATTTTACAAGGGCTGACCTCGTTTAAGAATGTTATACTAACAGGTGATCTTAATATAAATATTGGCTCCGAAAACTGCGATGCAGGGACCCAAGACTATCTTAATATCTGCTCATACCATGGACTTCTTCCCGCTCACATATTGCCTACTCATCAGAGCGGTTCCTGCCTCGATCATATGATGATCAAAACCAGCTTATCATATATTACGCTTGTTACTAACGCAACAATTACGGACCATCACGCTGTCCTACTTACCGTAAATCTAACGCTGCCTAAGCTAAATCGTCCCCAGACCAAAAGCAAATTAAACATAAATAAACTCGAATATGATTTATGCAACCTTGATTTTAGCCTAGTTTACAATACTGCTGACGTTAATTTGGCTTTATCGTACTTAATAAAACATGTCCAATATGCAATATTACGTAACACGACCGTTTCTACAGTAAATAAGAAATTTTACAATATTAAACCTTGGATTACTCCTGGACTAATTCGGTGTATAAGACACAGAGATAAACTTCATCAGAGAACTAAGAGACACCCTGAAAATACAATAATTCAAACCACTTATAAAAGATACAGGAACTTCTGCAACAATCTCCTAAGGAGGTTAAAAAATAATTACGACAAAACTGAATTAAACAGAGCAGGTAACAATAGCAAGCAACTTTGGAAGCTTATTAAAAACGTCACCAATATGTCTAAACAGCGTGAATCAAATTCGAGTTTACTGCTTACTAATCCCTCACCACTCTTGTCAGCTAACAACGTTAATAACTTCTTTGTCAATGTTGGGAAAACTCTTGCTGAAAAGATTCCGAAACATTATTGTGACCAACCACCTTTCCAAAAATCAAGCAATAGCTGTAATCAGAAATCTTTTGCTATGCTAGACACTGACGTTGACGAAATAACCCGAATCATTTCTGGACTAAAGGATGACTGTGCAGTTGGATGGGATAATATAAGCAATAAGATCCTTAAACTCTTTAAGCATATTCTGGTACCACCCTTAACGCATATATTTCGAATCTGTCTTTCCAAAGGAATTTTCCCTAGTTGTCTTAAAAAGGCAATTGTAATCCCTGTCTTCAAATCTGGTAGTAAAGACTTAGTAAATAATTATAGGCCAATATCGTTACTCCCATCAATCTCAAAAATATTAGAGAAAATTATAAACAGTAGACTAGTTAACTATCTAGAAAAAAATAATTTCTTATCCCCTGCGCAATTCGGTTTTAGAGCCAAATTATCCACAACCGACGCGGTTCATAGCCTGACCGATTATATTTCAGAAGAACTCGGAAAAGGAAATCAGACCCTGGGAGTCTTCCTTGATTTAGCCAAGGCTTTCGACACGGTGTCTGTTTCTGTTCTTCTAAACAAATTAGAGGCCATAGGAATAAGGGGAACGCCTCTGCAACTATTTGCTGACTACTTAGATGACCGATACCAATGTGTTAGAATAGATAATATCACGAGTGATGAGCAGAAATGTACTGGTTTTGGTGTTCCCCAGGGAATTATTTTGGGCCCCACGCTATTCCTGATTTATATCAACGACTTGTGTAATCTTAGTATTAAAGACAGCAAAATTATATCATATGCCGATGACACGGCGTTAATATTTACCGCTAAAACCAGTAGTGACCTGTTCGAAATTGCTCAACTAGGTTTTAATACTGTGACTAATTGGCTACAAAGCAATTTACTAACATTAAATGCTGACAAGACAAAATATATTCACTTCTCCATGCGCAAGCCTCAAGTTAACATTACTAACCCTCATCTATATGCCCATCAATGTGGAAACCGTTCAGTCAACATGTGTGATTGCCCTTTGATCCTCAAAACTAGCAGCATAAAATACCTGGGGGTAATAATGGACGACACACTGACCTTCAGAAAACATATTGAAAGTCTAGTTAAAAGAGTGCGCAAATTAATATATGTTTTTAAAAAATTGCGAACTTTTGCAGATTCAAAATTAATCACACAAGTTTATTTAGCCCTGTGTCAATCCATAATTCAATACTGCATCACTTCATGGGGTGGCTCACCAAAAACCAATCTTCTTCCGCTTGAAAGAGCTCAGAGAGCAATTTTAAAGGTAGCAAACTTCCATCCCTTTTACTTTCCCACAGATCTACTTTATAAATCCTGCAATGTGCTGACTGTTCGCCAACTTTTCATTATGCACTTAGTATTAAAACAGCACACCATGCTTACCTATACTGCTGACAACACTAACAAGAGACGGAATGATATAGTATGCACATCAAATGCGGCCTCAAAACATGTCTTTGTAGAAAGATTTTTTACATTCTTAGGCCCATTTCTGTATAATAGACTAATAAAAAAATAGTATTTATAAATGAAATTACTTTAGCTGTAAAAAAATTATACTTAAGTATTTTCTAACCATAGATTATGCACAGACAGAAGATCTACTTGTTGTCACCAAATAGAGTCGCTAACACGCTATTTTACTATTTACTTACTGTCTACTTTTTATTTACCTAATTCTAATTTAGCTTTTACCCATTGTTAATTTATTACATTAAGTATTTATGCACTTCCTAGCCTGGAGCACAGGTTCAACCTAGTTCAGGCAAATAAGCAACTGTGCTCTATTTTATTTGTTAAGTTACTTACTGTAAATGTGCCCCTTTTCATAAATAAACGATTTATTATATTATTTAAAAAATAATAATAAGAAGTCTGTGATTTAAAAATACGTAAAATACAAGTAAAAAATACGTGTTTTAGGTATTTTTTTAAATCTCCTCTCAACCCCTTAAATTAGGGGATAAAAGTGTATTTCGTTAGGTTTCAGATATACTACATTAGTATACTTATATATTATACGAATAAAGAGAATTGGCTATGAAAAAAAAACAACCTTGATGTGCAAGAAATACAACACAAAAAAGAAAGAAACAATGAACAAACTAAAAATTATTGTCTTAAGCAATTTACAAAAAGAAGTGAAATCCCACCAAAAATATTTTCATGTAAAATGTTGCCAAGACGAGACAAAAAGTTATCAGATCTCATGTAGAGCCAAGCTTCTAACTCTACATGCCCTAACTCTACAAGCCCTAACTCTACAAGCCGTAACTTCACAAACTCTACACTTTAGTCAAAATATGTGGCTTGGCCGTTTCCGGCCCGATCGATAAGTTAATGAATAATTAACTATTGTCTAACAGGAAAGTAATGAACAGTAAATACATTTTTCACCTTACGCCCTGTGACGGTAGCGAAACGGCCAAGCCACGTATTTTGACTAAAGTGTAGAGTTTGTGAAGGCTTGTAGAGTTAGGGCGTGTAGAGTTAAAAGCTCGGCTCTACATGAGATCTGATAACTTTTTGTCTCGTCTTGGCAACATTTTACATGAAAATGTTTTTGGTGGGATTATTATTACAGGAATGTTGGTTTACTCTTATGTACGGTCTAAACTCTAAAGGCAAGCGTAAGATTACGCTGTAGGAGTGGATACGCCATGCGCCATGCTCTACCAGTTAAGTAGATGGATGAGGTGGAATTTTTTATTGTGGCATTACTATTTACATAATTGTTAAATGTTCACCTGCTAGAAGTAAAATTAGAAAGGAACACTAATGCTACGGCTACATTGTCGCGCAAAATTTTTTGTCGCGTTGGCGCGATAAAAACTATAAACTTTATGTTCGATCTACGACGATCTATATTTGGCTACATTGAATTGTCGCGATAAAGCGAAGATTCGCGATTTCGCGACACATCTGGAAAACAATTCGTCACATCGCGAATCATTCTGGCGAACTGGAATGCCAAAGACCTTCGTAGTTAAAACGTCGTGATAATTCAGGCGGACTTGACGCGGAAAAAAATGGAAGACGCGGTTGCCCTTAATTATAATTATTATGTTGAAAATAATTATTTATTGCATCTTTATTATTTTAATAAAATAAATAACAGAGTATAGAAGAGAAATAAAAGGAGATGGTGGATGTTATATAAACGAAATTACTTACTTACTTACAAGAAAAATAAAATATAAGTATATAATAAGCGCTTTGACGTGAAGTTACCTCAGTAAGACAAATACGTGTAGACCGTTCGGCGTCTCGTTGTAAACAAAGAGTGCGCGAAGTGTGGCTAACAGCACGAACTTTGTCGCGATAAAACCCTTTACATAATCAGCCTAAAATGTTCCCACTGCTAGCCTCCTCTCTGAGAGAGGGAGTGGGCCGTAATCCACCACGCAGGCCGAGTGCGGGTTGGTAGATGTCACGTCTTCGAGTTTTTGGTTCTAGGACATGCCGGTTTCCTCACGATGTTTTCCTTCACCGTTTTGAGAGCAGTGGTGATGAAATTATTTACACAAAGTAAAGCGACTGTCAGGGTTCGAATCTACGACCTACAACTCGTAAGTCGCGGCCGTCACCACTGGGCCACCTCTGCTTTCAACAAAACCCTTTGATGTGCAGTAATTTACCGACAGCCGCGAGAAAGCTTCGAGTTCGCGATGTGATGAATAGCTTGTGTGAATAGCGACAGCGCAAATCTTCGCTTTATCGCGATAGTGTAGCCGTAGCATAAACGCTTTAGTACCGACCATTAGCCAAACTTCGCATGAAATAAGTAGAGATTAATTTAGTCATTTGTTTCACACGATGATTAGTTATGGTTTCTTTGATAAGGTTTTATATTTATTATTGAACAACGTAAATCATTTAATTTGTAGTTAATCGCCTTATCGAGCGCGTGTAACGCATCGTGTGACGGATCGTGCCGGTTAGACACGCCGCGCGATTAGCGTGTTCCAACAAATGAGCTGTAGATTACGTTTAATAAGCAGGTAATTTGATAAGAGACAAGCTATAACGTCACTGTGCCGTCAAACGGTACTTTACGCGGTAGATCTTGGCATACTAAATGTTACTCTGGCCTAGAAAACCAATAAAAAAAATATTTTGGCATATTCGCGGGGCTTTGCTTTTTAGTTATTTAAAAAGTAAGTATTGATTTACATGTACAATTCAGAATAATGGTTACTAAAACATACTATGCGCCCTCTGGCTGGTAACGTGCCTACGAACTCATCACTGCAAACATTAGGTACCTACTCTGTGACGCGTATTCGTTTACATCTTCCGTTACCGTAAATTCAAATAAATAGCGACGTACCTAAAGCAAGTTATCTATGATCCAAATTGATGGACGAACCGCAATATGATTCGATGAAGACGCACGTAGGTACGCGTGGACGGGACGCGCGCGGCGCGGGCCGTACTCGGTGCAATACTCAATACTTTATTGCATTCCACATGTAGGTATTAGGTGGTAAACTTATAATTAGATCATATGGACCCTGTCGGGCACAGCAAAATAAGTGAGTTAGGAGAGAGGAACCATTTGTTATTTATTTAACATTACTTATCAAACTACTTATAATAATAAAGATGTACGTATTTTCTGAGATAGACTAATATACTAATACGCTTTAATCCTACTAATATTATAAATGTGGAAGTTTGTGTGTTTGTGTGTTTGGATGTTTGTTACTCAATCACGTAAAAACGGCTGAATGGATTTGGATGAAATTTGGCAAACAGAACCTGGGTTAACACATAGGATACTTTTTATCCCGATATTCCCACGGAATCGAGACTTACACGGGTGAAACCGCGGGGTGCAGCTAGTGCAAAATATAAATAGGTGAGATGAGGCGAGGTGGGGTCATTTAGTGATCTAATAATAATAGGATTAAGTAATAAGTCTCGAGTGCTTAAGTTATGATTTTATAAGACTATCATTTAGTTATTCGCTTACTGAGTAGTAGCTTTTATTTAGCAAAAATTGCCAAAGTTTTTTTTTTAAATATGTTAATTTTCTCTTCTTTTTTTATTAGTGCAGGTAGTTTATTATATAATTTAATGGACATAACATAGGGACTTGTAGAGTGCATTTAACCGAGAACTTGGTATGTTTAGCCTAGATCGGTGTCTGAGTAGGTAGCGTGCTTAAATACCTACAGACAGACATCGATACACTTTTAAGACGCTCGCTTTACTCCGCTCCACTCGACGGCAATTTCGTTCGTAATGTCTCTTTGCGGTTTATTCGCACGAAACATTTCAATGGTGCCATAAAAATATTAACATTGTGCCGCGGATATCTACATAATACAATTATGGTACAGTTTGTGCTCACGCAAAAAGTAATCTTGTCGACTGACTGCGCCGCTTGTTGCGAATAATAGTAGACGAGCGGAGTACTCGACGTACTCGCACTGTACGAGAGGTTACAGTCACGTCGTCTCGGGCGCTCGCTCACTTTGTGTACAACAGGTACCGTGCGATGGCACTCAAAGTGTCGCCGCCGACGGCTCATTAATCAGAGCTCGTCTCAAACCGTTCGTTTGTCGGACGGAGTCATGATTCATGGACGTTTTACAAGCGTCCGTAATGCGCACGTAATCAGTATTCCGTCGGCATCGCGTGGGTTCCATTCCGTATCTATTTCAAATGACAACTACAAAGAATATATATTTAATTTGGTTGCAGCTGCACCGACTGGCGGGTCTGCGTGCACTGCGTGCACTGTGGGGGGCGTGTGAGGGGGTGCCCTGCCGGACTGTGATTGCAAGTTGCAACAACGACAGTAATTGTTATATAGGTACTTTGCAATTGTTTGTGTCTGGACTCTGGAGCCTGGACGCGACGCGCTTCACCACCTAAAGTTCTTTATATTAAAATAAACTAGATACTATTTAATATGCTTTCATTTTACAGTACGACAAGAGTGTAGGTAGGTATTTGAGACGCTTCGCGAATGCTTCGATCCTATATTTTGAATTATTAAAACCTTTACGAAAACCTTAAAAAAATGAATGGCACACATAACATCAGAGTAGTAGTTTGGTGACAGAACGACAGTTAGCTATTACAGAATCGTCAGGCCAGTGGTTGCGTTCGGGTGACGCTGCTGTCCGGTGAGGTCTGGGCTTGCAGGTGCCCCATTCAAAGACTATCAAAACGGTTTGGGTGAGCTCACTGTCATAATTACCTACCTGAACATCTCAATTTACTTTACCAAAAGTATGGAAGGCTCGAACACATAGAAAGAAAGAAAATCAAGAAAATACTTTTAAGTACATTATGTAGTAAACATGACGCAAAGAAAGAAACGTATTTAGATGCCTCTGGGAATAAGAACATTTTGTGACACACACCACTGTCAGAAGAGAGCAGTCTCTGCAACTATTTGTCCACGTTTGCTTCCATTAGGCGACATCGCCGTCATCGCACAATAGCGAAATAAAACGCGAACAATTACGAGCGTCCCGAGGGCGTGCGATATGTGGGCGCGCATTGTTCGCGTGGAGAAAGATCGCGCAAGTTTTGTGCGGCGCGCCAGCCACGCGGGCAGGGGGGAGGACCTCCCGCGGTCACACTCGGCGCATTGTTGTGGAGCGGCGACCAGGTGTCGGCGACCAAACGTTTTATTATTATTGTCATGACTCGACGTGCTCTATCTGTCTATCTGTGATATCAGCTATGGTTGACGAGTGGCTGATATCAGTTGTACTTGTAATGAAAAAAAAATTACAATCTGTGGTACAACTGAGAAAAATCATTCTATTGCATACATTAGTTAGGTTTTCTTACCAGTAATCTGTCATCAGTATACTCCGGGTGCAAACAATAAACCTTTAGGCATAGTTTTTATTTTAATGTTTTAAAGTAAATTATACTTTTAATAGCAACTATGATATAAACTGTGTTTCGATACGTAATATTATGGACTCATAGTCGCAATAGTTATACTTAGGTAGTAGGTACCCATAGAAACAGTCACCGCTGATAATTAACATTTCGTAAATTCAGTTGGACGACTTAGAAAAAAAAAAACAATTTGGTACTTATGCACGTATAGTTGGACAAAGGCTAGGCAGACTGACTGACTTATGCACGTACATACGTGATTGTGTATATCAAGATTACATTGCCAATTTGACATGGATAGAATAAATCGATATGGGCATTGTAGATACATAATAGTACTTTGTGATACGAGTGTGCTCTATTGGATATTACAATCGAGGCGATATTATACGTGCGAGCTGCAGGCGAGCGCGATAAGGTAGCCGAGTGTGTAATAATCAATGCACACGCGTTTTATACGACGTATTTCAACACACTTGTGAGGAAAAAATAGACTTGTTGTAAGAACATAATTATGCTACAATAACGTAACTATAGAGATGATAGACTTATAAGTGTGACTGACCTTTTTTGCCAGGTTGACTATCCGGAGTTCCTCTTAAAAACTTCTATGTCGGTTGGTGACAATACTTTAAATTTTGTATTTTTTATAATAATTAACCACACAACGAAAACGATGATAAATATTTATGGAAAATGGCGTGCTGGTTTTTGTGGTTTTGTTTTTCCATAGGTGTAAATAAAGGCACTGGCAAAACCGTTAGACAGCAGATACAAAAAAATATGATTTGAATAAGAAAAAAATGTTACTATAACTAAACTTACCATGGCGGAATCAAATCTTTTTATTATTATTTACGCTCTTCTCCCCTACGTGAAATCGACATTTTTAATTAATAATGATTTTAACCACACAACAAATAAGTTAACTAATATGTATGGAAAATGGCGGCTGGTTTTGTTTTTTCCGCTAGCTATGCGCGCCGGTGTAAATAAAGGCACTGGTAATACCGCTGAATAGCCTATATAAAAATATAATAATGTTTATAATTCATAATACGCAAATGGGGTTAGGGTAGTGAACAATATAGTATAAAATATAAGTGACTGAAATTGCCACAGACGATATAAACTCTTATTTAATAGTACAGATAAAGTTTTATTCTGCGCGAACGCGGTGGCTGGCACACGGGCAGGCCAGCGCGGTTCATCGGGGCGGGTCAAGTGGCCAGCGCGCGTGCCACCCGCGCTTGTCTTTGGTAAAAAGCTTCTTTCGAGCGCTTGTCTTTGGTAAAAAGCTTCGTCAAAAACAATTTCTATTGGATACATGGCTGTGGGCAAAAATGTGGACTGTATTTTAAAACGATCAATAAAATTACCATTTGCTGACACAACTGTTTAATTTTGACATAAAAGTATAAAGAGCAAAAAACCCTTTAGTGACAATGTCAGCTACGCGCACGACCCTTCTTTCATCTTTTCCCGGGTACACTTTGGTCACGCGCCCCATAGGCCACACTCCTCGGGGTAAGTCAGGGTCCACAACCAGCACAACGTCATCAACAGCTAAATTACGATATCTTTCTCCTTGCTGCCTCTTTGTCTTGAAAAGGGGTAAATATTCTTTGAGCCACCTACACCAAATAATTACAGAGAGGCGAAGAGCCTTTTTCTACTCTTTTCTTAATGAGAAAACTCCGTCGTCCAGAGGAATAGGTAACTGCTGATTTGATGAGCTGCCTATTAAAAAATGAAAAGGTGTGAGGCTTTGATATTCATTATTAGCTGCAACATATGTCAAAGGCCTCGAATTAACAATTGCTTCGGCTTCCAATAGAAGCGTGTGTAGCAGTTCTTCTCGTGGGGCTTTTTCTCTTAAAGTCACCTGAAGGGCTTTCTTGACAGAGCGTATCAGCCTCTCCCAACAACCACCCATAAAAGGTGACGCAGGTGGAATGAAGCTCCATTCAATTTGATTATTCGCAACAAACTCTTGCACAGCGTCGCTAATAAATTCATTTAGTTGGCGGTTTGCCCCAATAAAAGCAGTGCCGTTATCTGACAGGATTTTTCTTGGCACACCTCGACGTGCCATAAACCGACGTAAGCAGGAGATGGCCGAGTCAGCAGAAAGGTTTGCTACAATCTCTAGGTGCACTGCTCGTGTTGTCAAACATGTAAACAGTGCCACCCAACGCTTCTCTCTACGACGACCAATAGACACATCCAGAGGGCCAAAGTAGTCTAAACCGACGTTGGTAAATGGACGACTGTAACAATCGAGTCTAACATCAGGCAAATCCCCTGTAGCTGGCGTTTGAGGTGCTGCTTTTCGTTTCAAGCAAAATGTGCAATTTCTTGATTTCTTCCGGACCTCACTACGGCATCTCAAAATCCAATTACGTTGTTTTAGCTCATTGCAGACTAGCTCGTTGAAGGCGTGAGCGTTAAGGTGGTAGAACTGAATGAGGAGGCGAACAGCTGACCATCAAGTATAATCGGAGATGTGGTGTTGTAGTCCATATTTTTCATATATTATATTTTACCCGGATGTCCAGCCTAAGTAAGCCTTCTTCGTCTAGTACAAAAGCCAAGGAGTGCAGTTTGCTCGTTTTAGGTATCTTGGATTGTGTGGGGTCGTGCAACACGGTAAATTCTAGGCCAAAACTGTCCATCTGAGTCTTCTTTAAAATGGCGTTCTGCTTTCTGCATATCT
The DNA here is from genome assembly GCA_948473465.1 of Lithophane ornitopus. Taxonomy (NCBI): domain Eukaryota; kingdom Metazoa; phylum Arthropoda; class Insecta; order Lepidoptera; family Noctuidae; genus Lithophane; species Lithophane ornitopus. The sequence goes on from OX419617.1 coordinate 335,339, forward strand.
GAACCAGTCAATGGTGAAAACTTGGAAGAAGAGGTATTAGTGTGCAATTTCGAATTTTGACCTTTAAAACGTGCTAAAAGAGATCGAAATTTATACGCGCATTGGTAAATGCGCGCGGTTGCACGCACCAATCGATTCCACTTACTAAATCGTAAGGGATTTGGGATTATCGGCGAAAGAACCTGCTCGCAACTTGTGAGACCCACAATCGATTTAGAGGGTTTCAGTTCTTCTGAACCGATTGAAGTCTCAAAAGTTGATGGTGGTTTAGGCCATTCGGACTGTGGGTATAAGAGATACTCTGGTCCGGATAGCCAACGGTTTAAGTCTTTTAACCTTGTCGCATCATCTGCTACGTTCAAACTACGGGCACATATCTCCAATTATTTACATTTGTTGACTCGGTAATCTCACCGACACGGTTCGCTACAAAAGGTTTGAAAGTTCGAGCATCGCTTCGGATCCAACTAAAAACGGTGGTTGAATCCGACCAAAAGTATGTATGGTCAACTTGAACATCGTGGCCGGTAATGACTGTATTGGTAAAACGAGCAGCAATCAGAGCTGCTTGCAGTGCTAATCGTGGTATAGATGAAGAAGTGGGTTTTAGAGGAGCTAAGCGCACCTTTCCACCAATGAGTGACAGCTTCACCGAACCATCAAAAAAAGTGAATCGCCAATATGCGACACAAGAATACGCTTGCTCACTTGCATCAGCAAGAACATTGAGCTGTCTGTCACTAATTGTTTTATCTTTAAAATCACATCTATACCATCTAGGAATATTTTGATTTTAGAAATATTGGCTAGCTGCCGCGACCAAAATAGCCATTTCTGGACAATGTCTGATTGCAACTCGGTATCCCAGTCAATGCCTGTTCTCCATGTTTGTTGAAATAATATACGTCCTTGAATTACAAAAGGAGTTAAGAGACCAAGGGGGTCATAAACGCACATTAAATAAGATAGAACTTTGCATTTAGTTAATTTATCATTGCTATCGATTTGGGACCCGTTCCGAAAATTGAAGGTGTCGCTCTGAGGATGCCAAATAAGACCTAACGTTCGAACGGTGTCCTCAGGCCCTACGTGAATATTTTTGGGAGTTGCAGCACGCAGGTCTTCAGGAACGCCAGTGAGTGCGGCGGGCTCGTTTGAAACCCAACCACGCATCTCCATTCCTGCTGACTTGTGAACTGTGATAATGTCAGCTGCAAGCTGCGAAGCCTCCTGTGTGTCATCCATACTGCCTAAAAATCGTACATGTAATGATCATTGATGATAGCTTTTGCTGCTGCAGGGTACAACGTCTGTAGTTCTTGTGCGTTGCGATTTTTAATATAGAGAGCCGTGCAAGGGCTGCACGCAGCACCAAAAATTACAGAGGTCATTCTAAACTCTTTCAATTCGCAAGGCGTCTCGGTCATGTTCTCTCATTTTGATCTGAGAAAACATCTCCTTTATGGCAGCAGTCAAAGCAACACGACCTAAGAAGGGAATTGAGGCTAATCCCGGAGGTCCTTGTTCTTTTTCTGCGGATGTACAACCGGAAAATGTGGTAAATACCAATGAATTTTATTAAGATTGGTAAATTCATTGCGTTGTGGTACGTGTCCTTAGGGCACTCTTCCGCGTATCGTTTTTGCAGCATATTATAAATGAAAGCGCAGTACCCCTTTTTAAAATTGGCGTCACGTGCCATACGTTTCTCTAAACCAAAAAATCTTGACAGCGCATGAGGGTAGCTGTCAGGTACATCTGGAATATCGTTACGCCACAATAAACCAACTTCGAATCTACCAGATGGCAACCGCTTATATTTCTAGGGCATACTTATCCTGCTTGGAACATGAAGTTTCTAAGTTTGAGATTCCTATTGCATCAAGACGAAAAGAGTTTTTGATAAGACTATCTAAGTTGGAACTGTCATGGAGAGAAACGTGGTTCACGAAATGGACAGGCTTGGTCCAACTACTACATTTTCCATGCAATACCCATCCTAAAGCTGTGCGGGTTGCTACAGGTTGAATTTTAGAACCCTCTCTCACGTCACGACTAACTGTCAAATACCAATGTTCAGCACCCAGAAGAATTTTGGGTGTGGCATCAACGAGTGTGAGGTGATCAATTAAATCTGTTAAATGACAACACTGATATAAATCGTCGCGGGTAATAGTTTGCGTGAATAAGGATAGTGTGTCCATAGCTTTAGCATTACTGATGGAAAATGCATCACTACAATTTTTACCTTTGATAGAAAAGCTAACATGTTGGATAGGTTTGTGCGTTGACATTCCAGCAACACCGTCAACCTTGATTGATTCTACGGGTCCTGTCGCGCCAATTTGACGTGCCAACTCTGAGTCAATCAAGGTTGCCGTGGATCTGTCATCAAGTGATGCGTAAGTGTTGTTCCACTAGGGCCGGTTACTTCTACGGGCACTATTTTGAGAAACACACGGGATTGAGATATATTTTTACTCAATAAACCAGACTCAGTAGTGTTGGAAATAGTTACGATTCGAGCCCTATCATCAGCATCGGATGAAATACAATTTGAACTAGTGACAGAACTCTTTGACAGTATGAGTCGCATGAACAGGCGACGCTGAATGCAGGAGCGGATTATGAAAGCGTTCGCAGCCGTCGACGCCACATCGAGAGATCCTGCACGTTTTCCACCGATGAACCTTGGATTTAAGACACTTGTAACAAATCTTAACTTCTCTCGAACAACGCCACTTATCATCTAAAGGTAGAGCCTTGAAATCACTACATTCACTCAATTCGTGTTTATTCTTACAGTATCGGCAAATCCCTGTACTATTGCTACTAGTTGACGTGACGTGCGTGCTTTCACGTCGAACAAAATCGCTGTCGCCATGGTGAGCATTAGGACGTTTGGCGTAATCTAGAACTAAACCAAACCTTCCTTTTATCGGCTTCAATATCAAGAAATGTAGTTTTGGTATAGATCGGTCGCTAAGGTAAGCAAAATCTTTCCACTGACTGTACAATATTGGAATTAATTTGCTGAGTACAGTATGGAATATTTCAATAGAGTACAGATATTCTTTTTGGTTCAAACTATTAATGACGGCTATGCAGTAATGCAACCAACATGCAAAAGAATTAAGCTCTCTTTGGTCATGGTTTTTCTTAGGTAAATTCCGGACGAGCGAAATCTCACGTAACACAATAGTCTCGGGTAGCGCGAACGTCTGCTCCAGCATGTCCAGCACTGCTTCAGGGCGCTCGGCAGTGTACAGCAACACAGACACGCTTTCCAGGGCGCGCCCGCGTAGCGCGCAGCGTAAGCGAGCGAGATTTTCTGTAGGCGTACAAATGTTGAGTGTCGTGATAAGTGCGTTTAAACATTACCCACTCCGTAGCCTTTCCGCTAAATGTCATTAATTCTATATACTTATGAGAAAACCTGTGTGAATTAATATTTGTAGGATTCATTACAACCTCAGGTCTTGTCAATTGTTGGTGTGACATTACAACGGGCCTATTTGTTGCATGATTATCATGATTCGGTTCCACGAAATGGGTTTCTCCAGTCAAAATAGGGTGATCGTGGGATGTCAACATGTCTTTTCGCGGTGGGTCATTATGTAGGAATTGACGACTGTCGTGAACCCAAGATTGCGTACGGGAATGACTCACCGACCGAATTGACTTTTCATCAGACTCCTGCGACGCTAGGTTTCCTAGCAACTCGAGCTCTTCCACGCGTGTTACCTGTTGGTGGAGCTTACGGTCGCGAGCTAGCCGCTCCTCTGCGAGCTGATGCTGCTTCTCACGCCGCTGTTCGGCGAGCTGCTGCTCACGCCGCTGTTCGGCAAGCTGCTGCCCACGTAGCAGCAGTTGTTGTTCCCTTTCCAGCGATCTTCTAGCCAAAACTGCCTCTGCGGTCAACTTACGAGCCTTCATAGTGGCTGATGACCGTGAGGAACCTGACACACTAGATTATGATTCTGGCGAGATGCTCCGGAGACCGGATAGACGGCCGCGGGTATAATCGTGACTTCGGTCGAAAAGGGTCCAATTCAGGGGACCGACCGAGCCCACCCACGGCGGGCGAATCTGACTCCGAAAACATTTCGCCAGTAGCCCGGAGCTATGCCATCTGCTTAGTTTTCGATCGCATGTTCATATTAAGGCGAGATAGGACCAAAAATGGGGGCAAAAATGTGAACTGTATTTTAAAACGATCAATAAAATTACCATTTGCTCAGAATCAGAATCAGAAATTTATTTGCTATGAATGTAGGTACAGGTATAAGATGTTGTACATAAATAAATGTGATCGGCTACAGTCTACCTTACGGCGTGCAAATTATTAGGTACAAAAATTAAAATATTAATACAAACAAAATAATGTCATCAAAACAGAAATTACTAACAATATTATAGTTAGGTACATAGAGTCTTACATGGTCAAATTTGGAATTAAAATCAATCATAATCTGGATAAATTAGTATCATTTAGAAAGTCCTTCAATGAGTAAATAACATTTGCCTAAAAGTAGTGACCTTAGATTCAAAAATGTTTAAAGAATAATTCTTTAAACCATAAGGTATTTTAATAAAAATGACAGGCCCCATTGTCATAATACTTTTCTTTAACAGTGCTGTTTTGTAATTACCCGAATGTAGTAAGTTCTTGTATTGGGATCTCAAGGGGCCATTACGCGTTCTTATATTAGCCAGGGACGGAAATAAGTTGAGCTTGGTTTCTAAAAAAATTGCCACCTCCAATATGTATGGAAAAGTCCTCAGAGACCGAAACACAGGTTCACAGCTGTCTGTGCTTTTAAGGTTTGACATAGACCTTATACACCGTTTCTGGGCCTTAAAAATCTCCTCCCTCTCACTACAATTACCTCAAAATATTAGGTCTTTACCTATGAAATTGCCGTTCTGCAGTACTGGCCATTTCAAATCAAAATAATTTTGGTTTGGCTAAGAATTCTAATTTCAAGTTAATTTTATTTTAAAAACATGGATTTTTTTTTCCAAAAGTAGTCATTTCTTTATTGATTAGTGTTACATTTTCATCGCATTTCAATCTTTTTCGTCATCATGGATACGTTAAAAATTCGAGTAATTATGGAATATGAGTACCGTCGTGGCAGCAACGCGGCACAAGCGGCACGCAGCATCAACGACGTTTACGGAGCTAACACTACAAACCAACGCACCACCTGTTATTGGTTTGCTCGCTTCCGTTCTGGAAATTTCGACCTGAAAAATGAACCTCGCGGTCGTCCGAAGACTTTGGTCGACAATGACGAATTAAAGGCGATTGTGGAAGCTGATGATACACAATCTACGGCTGAATTAGCAGCAGCTTTCGACGTTAGCGTCAAAACAATATTGGTCCATTTGCGTCAAATTGGCAAGGTAAAAAAGCTTGACAAATGGGTGCCCCACGAACTCAATGATCGCCAGCGCGAAGTACGCGTCGAGACGTGCCTTGCACTGCTCAACAGACACACAAATGAAGGAATTTTGAACCGCATTGTTACCTGCGATGAAAAATGGATTCTGTTTGATAACCGCAAGCGCTCAGCAAGTTGGTTGGATCCTGGTTCAGCACCTAAACAATGCCCTAAACGAAAACTTACCCCTAGAAAAGTGATGGTCACTGTTTGATGGTCTAGCGCCGGTGTGATTCATTACAGCTTCTTACCAAACGGGGTGAGCATTACTGCAGATGTATACTGTGAAGAACTGAACACAATGATGGAGAAGCTGGCGCATCTCCAACCAGCATTGGTCAATCGCTCGTCTCCGCTGCTCCTGCATGACAACGCGCGACCTCATACTGCACAGCAGACGGTCTCCAAGTTGCAAGAACTGGGGTTGGAAGCTCTCCGTCATCCGCCCTACTCACCAGACCTTGCGCCTACAGACTACTACTTTTTCCAGAATTTGGATAACTTCTTGGCGGGACAAAAATTCAAAACCCGAGAGGCAGTACAAAATGCCTTTGAAGAATTTGTTGCCTCCCGTCCAGCTGATTTCTTTAAGAAGGGCATCAATAAACTGCCACTGCGATGGCAAAGATGCATTGATTGCATGGGTGATTACTTCGATTAATACAAATAAAAAATTCATGAAAAAAATTCGTTTAAATTTTTTCATACAAAACGGCAATTTCATAGGTATCTCACTACGATTTGGAATCACTATTATGATTCCAAATCTTAACACTGTCGCAACCAACCCATGATAATCTAGTAGACGTGTATCTTTGTGTGATTGGTTAAACAGTACGTAAGCTGATTTATTTAATTTCTTACATATGTCATCGGCATGCGGTTTCCAAGTCAAATTATTGTCAATCAGGATGCCTAGAAATTTCGCTACACAAGTTGTATCCACTTTTGACCATTATAACTAACATTTATATCATCAGGGCGTATCCTTTGATAGAAGTGCATTACTTTAGTCTTTTTTATATTTATAATTAAGTCATTTGTATCAAGCCAATGTATAATTGTTTCTAAAGTGTTATTAATTTCCTTTTCATAGTTCTCTTTATTGGTACACTTAACTATCCCTGTACTATCGTTTGCAAATAGTACCATGGGTTGTCGTGTCTGTCGTGGCAAGTCATTTATATATAGGAGAAATAGAGGAGGTCCCAAGACACTCCCTTGTGGTACAAGGACCGGCGCTGACACAACTGTTTAATTTTGACATAAAAGTATAAAAAGTAAAAAACCACAAAGAATTACATAAAAAGGTCGCAACAATGGCAATCGATGCAGTTTCGTATAAGGATGTTTTGGACTAATTGAGGTTAGAGTACTGAGAAAATTCACGCATAAGTAAGCAAGTAAGTACCTACATTTCGTAGAGAGAGTTTTTTATTTATTATTTAAAAAAAAGGCGTAATGTTACGTTTGTAATGTATTCATAATTTGTCTAGCCTTTTCCCGACTACGTAAGGATCATCTTTGAATCTAACTGGATGCAGTTGATTACCAGTATTTTACATGGAGCTATCTATCTCTCTACCTATCTAACCTCTACAACCCAGGCACTGAGATACCTCTTGAAAAGCTGGATTTTCGACTTTCGGGCTTCTGACTACCTGTTACGACTGTCAAAGATCTACAAATAAGAGCCGGGACACGACCCCGCCTCGTCTTGGTAATTAAGACTTTGCCAGCTTCATTTAGACTAGTATGTGCCTAAATACATATAAGTTAGATAACTTGTTTATCACTTTGATAGCTTGGGAAATCTAACTCACTTGCCTCAAACCTAAAAGCTCTTCTGCTATTCAAACGAAACAGGTAAAAAAATCCAAGAGATAGCCGGAGTCAACAAGAAAGACTTATCCAGAATGCGAATAGCTAAACAGTCTCAGAACAGTAAGAAACAAAGTAAAAATATTACATCGCCACATGCGAACTACGCATCAAAGACCTGACGTCAGACAGACGTCACATAAATCCTGCATCGCGCAATTAAAATTTACCGTGCAGTGGACATATATACGAGAACCCAACATCAAGCGTTGGGCAGTTGCCCGCCAGACACAACAACCGTCTGGTTGGAGGATCCTCCCTTTTCTATGGTGGATGAGTGAACTTTACACCCTGTTCCTCATGCCCCTAAAGTAGGTAAAAACCGCCCAAGTGCGAGTCGGGGTCGCGCACGAAGGGTTCCGTACCATTATGTATAAAATGGCAAAAACAAATCATGTCTGTTGTATGGGAGCCCCCCGTAAATATTTATTTTATTCTGGTTTTTTTTCAGTATTTTGTTGTTATAGCGGCAACAGAAATACATCATCTGTGAAAATTTCAACTGTCTAACTATCACGGTTCATGAGATACAGCCTGGTGACAGACGGACAGACTGCGGAGCCTTAGTAATAGGGTCCCGTTTTACCCTTTGGGTACGGAACACTAAAAAAGAGCTATCCAACGATGTATTAGAAATGGTTTACTAATGTTTGCCATAATTTAAAATGCCATAATTTTATATACCATAATAATCATATGCCATCATTTCATTAGAAATAACGCTTCAGTTGCCATAATCGTCAAATGACATCAAATAATTTTCACTAATTTCATTGGTCATAATTGATCAAGTGTCATAATAATTTTGCTATATTTTTCATTTTCAATAATGTCGTTTTCCATACCATTTATTCATCATAATATTAGTTTGCCCATATTAGCACAACAATACTAGTTTAGTACAAGCGCCTGCAATTTTGATGTTATGTTAGAATGAATAATTTTGCTATAGCATAGTCACAGAAAAATGGTTTATGCTGCACGAACACAAGGCACAAAAAAAAACAAGCAGCAGCCATGGTTTCTGTCACGGCTCCGGCGCTGCGGGGCTCCGGCGGTCCCACGCGAGCTTATCGTCACAGATGGTTTAACGGTCACCACCGCAGCTTCGTCTTGCGGTCAGCTGCGGCGGCGAGCGTTACAACCACCCACTCCTCAACTCGCGGGCCTCCTCCATGCCTACGCAATTTTAAACTACACTCTAGACTGCGTGGAGTCGGATTTACAGCGATGCGTTCTGTCACTGAAACCTAATTTTTTGCAAATGTTATAGGATTAACAATCTATACAGAGTAGGGCTATACAAAAAATAGGTACTCCCTACCAATTTTTTGTACAAAAACAATAAACGTTTCTCAATTATATTAAATGTTGCTTATGTCGAGTATCGATTATGTAATGTGTTACTTATAGAAAGTAATGATTATGACACATGTTATTATGGCAACTAATTTTATGGAAAATAAAAGTTATGACTAATAAGTTGATATGGCAAACGTTATTAGTTATTATGAGTGAGGACGATTATGGAAAACAATATTATGATTACCATTACAAATGGCTATTGGAGGGGCACCGGCATCATCTTTTATACCATTTCCCCTCTAAAAAGCTTATTTTATTCACTGAAAACAGTGAATAAAAAGCACTTTTAGTCACTGTTTTGGTGTTTGAATTTAGAACACATCAATATATTCGAACTCCATCTCAATGTTGTACAACCTTCTTGCGAAAAAATACTCGATACAAACTCAGATGTGATTGGTTGACACTTTCGACTAGGAGTTTAGCATTAGAATAAAACTGTTTTGTGTTCTTTGCTTTCATTAGTAAATTGGCGCTATTTTAAATATTGTAAGTTGTATGAACACGAAAGTTTAGTGTTACTTCATAATAAATCGTTTGAAAATGCATTCAAGTGTGATGAGTTAACAAGATGTCACGATGTGTTAACATCCGAGTTTATAAAAAGAGGGCGGCCGATATAATTATAGTAGAAAACTTGCTTCCCAACAAATCACGGCTGGTTTACATCAAAGCCTACGATAAGTTTTGGAAATGTAATAATGAAAATCAAGCTTCTGGAAAATTTTCAGAGTCTGTTTTCCTAACTTATTTTAATGAGTTGTCGAAGAAAAAGAAGTCATCGACATTTTGGAGTACGTATTCTATGCTACGGTGTACTATAAAAACAAGGCATAACATTGACATAATAACATACTCGAAGTTGCAAGTTCTTTTTCTCGTAGTCATGGTATAAAGTATAGTATGCAACTCTTGAATAAAACGGCCATGAATTTGCGTGTTTTTATTTTTTTTTCACTCGCGTCGCTCAGGATTCTAACACTTGAATCACTCCCTACGGTCGTGATTCAATGTTAGAATCCTTCACTTGCTCGTGATGCATCTATGGCCCTCGCTTTAAATCCGTCCTTTATTCACTAATTGCATAATATACTATTAAATCACAGCATTTTAATTGCTTTATACTCCAAGTGCTCTTATACACATCAAGCTATACATTTCCAGTTTATACTTATCTCGCATTGTATAGGATTTCCGTACAATGCGAGGTCAGCAATTATAGCTTGATGTGTAGCCGTGTGTACTACTTACTGCAATTATAAATCATATTTGGAATCTAAAACAACGCTGAACCATCGTTCTATACGAAAATGTTTACGAGCACTTTTGCTAAAGCACCAAAGCGCTAAATAAAAAGGAAAACACTTTTGCTAAACTGCCACACAATTAATAATATAATTCAGGTAAAACTACTAATAAGGTCTTTATTCATGAAATAGAGAAACGCAAAAATGCTAAAGCGTTGTCAGACATAAATATACAGTGAGCATCTGACTAAAGCGACATCAACTTTAAAATAAAGCTTGTAAAAACGTCGCATCAAACCATGATTAAATGAAAAACGCAAGAAAATTGTGATGCTGAAGCGCCAAAAAAGTGCTCAAATCGACACGAAACCTATACCAATCGACGCAGAAAAAAAATCAGTTCAGTTATATGTATATATAACTCAATATCGACCAAAATGGCGCTTTAGCCATTTTACCTTTCCACTGACGATATTATAAATTCGAAAGTAACTCTGTCTGTCTGTATGTTACCTTTTCACGCCTAAACCACTGAACAGATTTTAACAAAATTGGGCAAGCATAGCACCCTGGGGAAGGACATAGGCTACTTTTTATCCACATACCGTGCGGGCGAAGCCGCAGGCAGAAGCTAGTAACATTATAAAATATTCAGTCATTCTGGTCCTTTATAAAAACCGTTTGCAAAAGGTGTTGTATAATTCGAACGGTTTAAAGTAGTATTTTGTTCCTCTGTTGTTCGTGCACTTGCAATTGGTGACAGGGCATGGGTTAGTGTAACACTTTTTATGAGTAAACCGTGGCAGCACACCTTCCCTTGACAGCACACAGTATTGTGACCGACTCTTGTAACGCGTTTTGATATAGGAAGGCAGATTACGAGCCGACCCGACTGCCGACTACCCGCTAATGAGCGCACCTCGTTAAACACAACGAGATTTATAACGTAGCCACCGCGAAAATAATTAACATTGAAATAACAAAACCCAGTAAGTATACGAAAATGAGTAATTACTTTTTATAATGCCTCTACACCGGATTAAGCCGGGTCGACACCGCACACAAAGCGCGCGTAAAAAAACTCTCGCGAACACAGAATTGAAAATTGTATGATCAGTGCTCAGCAGGTCCACTCAATCAAATCTGTGTGGTTTTTTCATGAAATACCATTTCAGACTCTAATCTACATGGTCCTCATAGGGCCTGACCAAGATTATATCTGGACTTTAAAAGAGACTGTGACCTCTGAGTTTGTTTCAGCCTTTCTTCTCAGAGTAGGTAGTCAGATAGGAAACGCCGACCTCATCTAGCTTATTTTAATATGACGTGCAAAAGTGATTCCAATATCCTATTTACAGAATAAACAATTTCATTTCATTTCATTTCTCAGTGTACCGTGGGCTCCCCCGCCTTATTACACAATTTTCACTACTTTATTAAAAGGTTTTCTTTTATAACTTTTTATGTCGTTGTACTTTGACTCCGGAAACGTAATCACAGCTTTCGTTGGGAATTTCACCGACAGCGACGCGATGCAACACAGGGAATTTAAAAACTGTAGCTTTAACGAATCCGAGTTTAAAGTCATAGGTACGGGTTTTTATTAGTTGAGGAGTACTAATATAATGTGTTAGCAGCGGCCACTTAACACAGTTGTGTCGGAAGGGCGGCGGAAAGTTGGTATTAACATGAGTGTCGCCTTCACGCTCACGTCAATGACCGCTACGAATGTTAGTCAGATGAATCTGAAGGTAGAACACTGGTCATGTCATGTAGCCTGAATATTATAGCAGGGACTGATACAGGCTGCTATGATTGATAACATTAGGTAAGTATTTGGCAGTTACAATGTTCAAATAAGTAAATAGCATATTTAATTCGGGTGTAAAGTTTTACGGCGCAGTTGTATGCAAATTGTTGTTTCGGTAACGTTTTTGTTGTGTCCAACTGTTAGACCTGTGTGCACCATCTGACGGGGTCCGTTAGGACCGATGCCTTCCAAGGTTGCGGGATAGTCCGAAAGGGATACCGGGACCCTGGCAACAGGCTACTGAAGGAACATGGGTGGGTTTTAGTCAGTAAAAGTCTAACGCACCCTTCCGCTCCGCCCATATCGGGAGAAGTCATTTGAAGATTTCCCAACCGAAAAAAAAAAGGACCTGTGTGCACGCTAAATTAATACAATTTTTTATAACGTTTTATGCAAATTATAATGCATCAAAATGCCATCATGCGCGGTGAAGTGGTGGCGGAAACATTCCAAGACATCAAGTTACAACAAGGATGGCATAACTTTTCATTGGTAAGTAAAATAAATATAATTATGTTTAAGAATAATTGAAGGGCTCAAGCTAAACTGGTTGTTTACGTAAAAAGGCACAAAAATGTACATCGCGTTGATGTCTTTTTGAAAAGTCCCTATCTGTCACTAGGGTATTGCAATACGTCTGTCTCTTTCTATCTGCACCTTTACTGTTGTGCAACTTGCATATTACGGTGTTTCGTAATAGTAAAAAAGTAACATTAAGTACTTACTCCTGTATTCATAAACGTTGCTTAACGTTAAGTAATGATTACCGACTGTTTAATCATACATTTTTGAAGTTTAAACGTCTCTTAACTTTAATCATCGTTTATGCACATAGATATTTATGAATAAACCTCCTAATGTTTACATTTTAGATTTAAAAATATTCCAAGGCATTTCACAGCAGATTAAAAATAAGTAATAGCAATGTCAATTCCTGTCGGATAGAAGATAAATTCATTCTATTTGTGTGCATGAACCAAGCGGCCGTTTCCGGCCCGATCGCATCTACATGATAAATAATTAACTAAATGAATGAATAATTAACTATTGTTATATTACAGTTCTATTACAGGAAAATAATGAACAGTAAATACATATTTTACCTTACGCCCTGTGACGGTAGCGAAACGGCCAAGCCACATATTTTGACTAAGGTGTAGAGTTTGTGAAGTTAGGACTTGTAGAGTTAGGGCGTGTAGAGTTAGAAACTCGGCTCTACATGAGATCTGATAACTTTTTGTCTCGTCTTGGCAACATTTTCATGAAAATGTTTTTGGTGCGATCACTATGTTTGGAACTTTCGTCCTGACATTTCGGCCAATCACAAACGCTGTAATTTATTCGTTGCCGGGACCGCAGTTGTGAGTCGTGTGCCTAGACGAAATCGGTCTATCAGCTCTCAAGTGGTTTAGTTATCTTTGTCTACTACGAATGCGGCCGGGTCAAGCGGCGTATGGCAGTCTCGTGCACAGCTATTTGATATAGCTGTGGCTGTAATGATGGCAGAGAACGACACTAGCTCATCAAAATTCACCAGAAGGAGCCAGGCTACACACCCGACAGTAACAGTACAAGGCCACAGTTGGTGCAGATTACACGTGCGCCAGACTACCGTCATCCGTCGTCATCACACCTCTCTGCATTGTACTTCACCAAATCACAGGCCCCTTGCAAACGCTCACTTAACATTTGGTGGCTATACTCATACTTACATAAGCTATAATACTCATACTCGCATAATGAATTTCTTAAATAAATTTAATTTAATAGTAAATAACCAAGGTGGTTTTCAAAATAACACTTGCTGCATTCTCACTAATACTAAAAACAACAGAAAACATCGATAAACGTAATAGAGTTGCTGCAATTTTCTTTGATATGAGCAAAGCATTCGATTTCGTAGATCACAAAACATTACTTAGTAAATGCGAGCTATATGGAATCCGAGGCAAAGCTCTCGATTGGATTAAAATCTACCTTAGCAATAGAAAACAATGTGTCGAAATAAACAAATTAAATGATCAACTCCTCAGGTCAATCATCCATTCAGGTCTACTTTTAAAACTAATAAATTCGGTGTTCCCCAAGGAAGCGTACTAGGCCCTCTTCTCTTCCTTATAAATGACATTCCTCAAGTGACATCACATCAGTGCATTCTATTTGCGGACGATATTTCGGTTATAGTACCGGAAAACCCAGATGCTTTCTGGGTTTTCCGCTACTATAACCGAAATATCGACGAAATGTCACTACTACGAAATGTCATTAAACAGCACTGTAGAATCAATAATGAACTGGTTAAATGACAATAATCTAACAGCTAATATTTCTAAAACTAAAATTTTACAATTCTTTAATTATAACAATTCTCAAATAAAACCCTTAGACATAAACTACAAAAACGCGAAAATTGAAGAAGTACTTGATACAACATTTTTAGGTATTATCTTAGATAGACACTGCAATTGGAAAGCACACACAACCCACATATGCTCTGTCTTCGCTCTAAAAAAACTTAAGAAGTTGTCAAGTCAAAAAACTGCTATGACTGCTTACCATGGCTACGTCATACTCATGCCCCTAGTCGCCGCAGAAGGTGCCCTGGGCGTCGGGAATCCCAGGCCGATTCCCGGCCACCGTAGGTGAGCAATGGGTAGCTCACCGGCCGATAAGGACCAGGTCGACGGCGCGTTGTGTTCCACCCGCGTCTCAAAGACATATGTCAGTACAACTGACGGGGTCCGCTAGGGCCGCGATGCATATGCGATGCGTATGCCTGCCAGGGTCGCGAGAAAGTCCCGAAGGGTTACCATGGCCTGAAGGAACACGGGTGGGTTTTAGTCAGTAAGGGTCTGACACGCCCTCCCGCTCCGCCCAGAGCGGGAGAAGTTAAGTACTTGATAATCTCACCCAAAAAAAGAAAAAGTAAAAGGTCCACGAAAAATTTATGTCTGCAACTTCAGTTTTTTGAGAAAGTCCTATAAACACGACAGTTTTTTTTCTGCAATGACTCCGCAAATAATCCCTTTTAATAAGTGCTTTTTATTCATAATTTTACGTTAATTTGGTATTTTTTTTGTCGTTTTTATTAACAAAACGACGTAAAAGCGTAATTTTGTTGGTAAAATACGATTCTTGAATCCAAGGTCACGATGTACGTATGTTGCGTCATCATTTGTGTTTTTATTTTCTTTTATAATCTTATTCTGTAATTGTTATTCGATTACTAATCTATTCAAAATACCACCTGCAAAATTTCGTGTCAATAGATTTAGTATTTTTAACAGAATTCGTCAAAACAAAAGAACACCGACACTACTGATAACATTCATTGTTTGTAAATACAGTTGTAGTCATGCGGCTTTTGTTTATAGATAAGTATGTGGTCTGTTTATTCAAGAACCCAAACCAATTAACGTTAACGAGCTGCGTTCAGTATATTTTAAGTGCCTTTGTTTTTTATGCGTGCGGCGATAAGCCGCCGCGGGTGTTCAAGTCCCGCGGGCCTTGCGTCATATGACGTAAGTGACACGTGTGTCACCGGGGTTTAGATGTTTTTTTTTTTTACGTGGTATTCGTGGGCCCTATCGGTTAAGTTTATATGGGAAAAGCCATACAAACTTCCAACCCCTAATTTACAGGGTGGGAGGTGATTTACTAAAAATCCTGAAATACGTATTTTATTATTTATAACAAGGAGTCCCTATATCAATTTTTATACCTCTAGTATTAAAATTTGCGGAAGTCTCATACAAACTTCCATCCCCTAGTTTAAGGGGTTGGGGGGTAAAAGTTCCAAGTTTTCGTTTTTTTTTGTTGTTTGTGTACTAATACTAGCATACATACCAAATTTCAGCTTTCTAGGACTTCAGGAAGTACCCTATGAATTTTGATGATCATCAGTGAGTGAGTCAGTCAGTGACGAAATCGGGGTTTTTTAGATATCATTAAAATCGAAATTATAAAAGCTTTGCAATTGAAACTTTATACGTTTAATAGGTTCACTATTGGCATCATATCCCGAGAATTTTGGTCATCTGGTATAATCCAAACCCAAGTTATGAGGGTTCAAAAATACGACGAAGTGCTTCGAGAAAAGGTAGGTAGTGCCCTCCTTGCGCTTCGCTTGGCTCGTCTTGGCGGGGGCACTCCCGTGCCCTCAGATATAGCTGTGCCAGGCGGTGTTTCGGGGTTGGTCGCCTTCAGGCCCATATCTAATACAGCGAGTTGAGTATAAATCGCCTTTTCAAATGTATACCCAGAACAGAGTGCCCAGTAATAATATTCAGCAATACTTTTAGACACACAGACATTGGAAATACACAGCACGGCACATCATGGCACTGAACGTCACAGTAGGCAACTGTTTACACATTACTATTACTGGCTGAACGTGAATACGTGGCGGCAAATTAATCTTCTCACTGCGGATTGATTTACATGTTCCGCGCGCCACATACATTACACCGAAAAAAAGATTTGTTCCCTCGTCAAAAAATAATGAACGTTTCACCGTGATGTATGTTCTAGATTAGTGGAGGAGACAGACAGACGCACAGAACAAATTACGGACATAAACTGCTGAGATTGGGAACGGTGCGCACCGAAAAGCTGCGCCTCCGTGCACCGTGGCGCGTTGATATACATATACGCGTGGCGCGCGACCAATCACAGCACGCATCTATGAGTCGTCGTAATGGCAAGTGAAATCAACAATTCTATATTTCAGAGAACTTGTATCTCAACCATATGTACCCACCTAACAGAATACTCATCGTGTGTTCAAAAAGGAAAAGAAACGTCGGTGTCCGCCAAAATGCAGCGCGAATATTGTTCCACGCGGAGTGACAGCAATCCTGATTTTAAATTCACGCACTGACTTATTAGTATTACCTACCTACTTACTTGTAAAATTTTAGGAATATGGTGAATTGTTGATGTATCGTATACGTGTGCGTTACCCTAGCAAGGTAAGGTGTATTATCCTACATAATTTAGAAGATAGCATAATGTACTAGGCGGCCTTTTTTTCGGGTCGGGTTACCACGGTCTTGGACTTCCTAATCACTTTTATTTTATTATCTCGTTAATTACTATATTTACTACGCTGAAATTTTACGGGCATAAAACTGAACTAAGCAACTAATTATTGATATAATTAAGTTTATTTATCCACATACAGGTTTACTGGTGGCCAAATAACTCCGCGCGCATTATGACCGTGAACGTGGAGAACTGAATATCATCATATTTTGTTAATTACTTACAGGACACTAATGAAACTTCACATACATTTGAATGCCGTTACAAGCTACAAAATAACGTTTAAAGTCGTTTTAGAGCTCTTATTCAGAGTGTTAGGACCTATTGTTTATATAATAAATTATATACCCCATAAATGGTGTATCATTTTGTTTTTTCTATTGCACAGCAAATTAAAACTAATTCCTAAGAAGTCATGTACAAAAGATGATAAGAATCCGCTTAACCGTTTCAGAGAACCAGCAAAACCACAAACGTTACTCCAACAGGATTTCGAATAACATCGCAGGGGAAGAAAAAAAATAAAAATCTTGCAACATTTACCTCGTCAAGACAATTATAATTATACAACATAATGTTTTCTTTATGCTAAACCCGAAAAGGGGTCATTGTACTCATCATTTTGAACAATTTTTTCTATGGGTCCAACATTGAAATCGCGAAAAAAAAAACAGCTTCCCTACATTTGTGTTCACTTAAATCGACAAAATGTATGGAACAGCTGATTTTTTTTTCGCGATTTCAATGTTGGTCCCATTGAAAAAGTTGTTCAAAATGAAGAGTATCGCACACTCTTAAAATATTTGTAGCACCATGTATTTATCACATAATTAACTTATTTGTCATAGCTTCATTTATAATTTTTTACCTATTGTGGTATATCGTCTTCACATATAATTATATAATTGATTTATACAAAATTGTAAAACATTTTTTTTAAAGAGTAACGGAGGAGCTTCTTGCCCGTTGTTCTCTATACGAAAACTACCTTTTGGAAGGGGCAACTAGAATCAGTTCTATTTCTTTGTTTTGTAAATTAATTGAAATAAATTATTTGACTTTGACTTTGAGTTAGTGCTGGGAGCGGAAAAATAAGTAAATAAGTGTTGCAGTAGCTACGGGTGCTGGAGCGAAGTAAGTGACCTGAGCGAGCGGAGCGGAGATAACTCATTGCGGATGACTGAGCGGTGCTCATCACACGAGATCACTCAGGGAGATACATTATGTCACTCTACGATACTCATCACTTTATAAGTATACAATATCATTGTCTGCGGGGTGATAACCAAGTCATGTCATTTTATAGCATTATTAGACATTGTTTGCCAGTTATAGCAGGGTTACTTATTGAACTTATAAGTAGGCGGGTTACACAATCATGATACCTGCTTAGTGCTTAGTGCCAACGTCACTTGAGATTGGTAATACATAGCTATTACATAGATAATACCTTTTATCGAACCACTCGTCAAACGAACAAAAAAGGGTTGCCAGTGATAGAGAAATGCCATAAAAATAAGAGTTATTAAACTAAAAGTCAATCAAGTAAAAGGTATAAAATTTAATGTGACGTCATAATTATAGACTATAACGAGCGAATGATCAAAAAGTTTCCAACGATATTTGTCAAATTGTGATGAGTAGTTATGAAGTTGAAGGTGAAGGTGAAGAGGGAACAGATGAACATACTTACCGATCAAAATCATAAGAGATAGTCATAAGAGGTAGAGTTAGGGCGTGTAGAGTTAGAAGCTTGGCTCTACATGAGATCTGATAACTTTTTGTCTCTACTTGGCAACATTTTACATGAAAATGTTTTTGGTGGGATTACATTTGTCTGGCAGATGAGACATATTCGATTAACGGCCGCCTCCTTACCGCGACTCACCGCGTCACACGGTCGCACCGTACCGTTTGAATTTCATTTAAACTTACGAAACGAGTTATATGAATCCAGTTCACGATAGTAAGACGTTTGAAAGAGCCTCGCAGCGGAAAATGAAAAATAATCCGTGTCGGGATGAAAATAGTAAATATATTATATTGTGGGCGAGGTGCGGCGGTCGCGGCGGAACAAACGCGCGGTCCGCTGTATCGCAATAAGAGCTCTAAACGGATTTAAGTACGAGCCCGATTTTAATTTCATCTCGGCGTCGCCGTCACATCGCTGTCACGTTATATTATTAGTCTGAACGCGCCCGCTGCGCCGCCGCAAGTACAGCAGTACTGTACACTATAATCGCCGTCTGCTTCTGATTTCGGTATAAAGCCTCCTTATAACTGTTTGGGATTATTTACATAATGCTGGAGGATACAGAAAAACGACTTTAATGAAATCTTGAGAACTGAATGATATTTGAAGGACGGTCTTTCGAAACGTTTATTGTTTTTTAGATTCTCGATAAATGTTCAGCTTGAACTGTAATTCTACATAAAAACGTTTTATAAAAAAAAAAACGGCTTCCAAAAAAAAACACTCAAAACTGAAAAATAACTTAAGTTTCGGAAGTCGGTGTCTTTGCTTTTCAATTTTCGTTTTTTGCCACCGACTTCCGAAATTAAAGTTATTTTTCAGTTTTGAGTGTTTTTTTTTGCTTGTAAAAAGTTTTTATTTTACACTTTTTAGTAGTGGTACCTACCCCACAAAAATTCGAATACCACTAGCTGATGAAAATAACAGTGAAGGAGTAAATGAAAACATCGTCTAGATAAACTAAGTGGAAAAATACGTAATATTGACGCTAACTCAAAAACTACCCAAGCAAAGTTAATAAAATTTATATGGGACCACTTCGGAAGCATGACCTACTATGATTTTGATAATTCTTTTTTTGTATGAAAAGAATTATCAAAATCGATTCATAATTGGCGGAGTAATCGCGTAACAAACATACAAAAAAAAAGGTTCAGACGAATTGAGAACCTCCTCCTTTTTCAAGAAGTCGGTTAAAAAGAGAGGTCATTCATAATCTTACTACAATCCAATTGGCCCAAAGCATACCAAGTGATTATAGGTACAATTGCACACATCATTGGACATAGTGTTCTGCATAGTAGGTACTTTGTATAAGAAACTAAATAAACAAAAGTTGAAGCAAAATAAACGTTTCATTTTATTTGAAACCTACAGTAAGAGTTGGTAGACCATTGTCAGTCATTCACCACAGAACACACACACCACATTCAACAAATTACACATCATATTCACCACATCACACGCACATCACACATCACATTCACCACATCGCACATCACATTCACCACATTTCACACACATCACACCATCATTATGCACCACATCACTCACACATCACACATCACATTCACCATAATTATACATCCTTTAATTTATTTGCCATTCTTTATAATGGGTTCTTATTGAGGTATTTTTAACCGACTTCTTCAAAAAGGAGGAGGTTCTCAATTCGTCTGTGTTTTTTTATTTTTTATGTAGGTATGTTACGCGATTACTCCGCCAATTATGAATCGATATGAAAAAAGAACCATCAATGTTCTTTTTTTGTTTAGTAGGTCATGCTTCAGAGGTGGTCCTATATAAATTGTATTAACTTTGCTTGCGTAGTTTTTGAGTTGGCTTCAATATTACGTATTTTTTCCTACTTGGTCTGTGTAGACGATATATTATTTGACTCCGTCACTGTTATTTACATAGCAGGTAGTGGTATTCGAATTTGTGTGGGGTAGGTAGGTACCACAACTAAAAAGTGAAAATTAAAAACTTTTTATTACAAAAAAAAACAACCGTCTTCCAAAAAAAAAGTGAAAAATAACTTTAATTTCGGATGTCGGTGGCCAAAAACCGAAAATTGTTAAAAACTTTTTACAAAAAAAAACAACCGACTTCCAAAAAAAACACAAAAAAGTGAAAATAGGAAAAGGAAAATTTCGGAAGTCGGTGTCTTTGCTTTTCAATTTTCGTTTTTTGCCACCGACTTCCGAAATTAAAGTTTTTATTTTTCACTTTTTAGTTGTGGTACCTACCCCACACAAATTCGAATACCACTACCTGGTATGTAAATAACAGTGACGGAGTCAAACAATATATCGTCTACATACACTAAGTGGGAAAAAATATGTAATAATGAAGCTAACTCAAAAACTACGCAAGCAAAATTAATAAAATTTATATGGGACCACCTTTGAAGCATGACCTACCAAACAAAAAAAGAATTATCAAAATCTATTCATAATTGGCGGAGCAATCGAGTAACATACATACAATTTAAAAAAACATACTGACGAATTGAGTACCTCCTCCTTTTTGAATAAGTCGGTTAAAAAGCAAAGACACCGACTTCCAAAATTAAAGTTATTTTTCACTTTTTGTGCGTTTTTTTAATTTTGGAAGTCGGTTGTTTTTTTTTATATCACCGCGATGTCGCGTTCAAGATAACGCAAAAGGCAACATTATGAAAATGAAGCTGCGTCTGATGAAAGAATTAAGCGAGTTCATAGCGTCACTCATTGTACATACTACATTAATTAACATTATAGTGTAACGTTACACTGTATGTGTAACGTCGCAGTCACAGTACCACACTACCATCTTGGACACAACATAATAAAGAACGTCGTATGCACTACACACTAACCTACCTGCGACTCACGCTACACTGCGAGGCTCGTAAATTCTAGCTACTTCTTTATTGTGTACAACATGTAAATATATGCCAGTAGACATACAAATTCGCTACCTGTGATGTTGTTATTACATTTTACTATTTGTTCCTGCGCCTTAAACGTCTGTCATCATTCTTCGTTGTCCCGATAACGGTGTCAGATACATAAATATTATGTTCTTCTATTATACATTTTAAATTAAATTGGCTAAAAGTGATTGAAGATGAAACTGATGGTGGAGACACGTCGTTCTAGCCGGTTGCCAACATTTCTGATAGTTCTGTACAAATATTTGCTCTTATCGTGCGAAGAATACCGTGGTGCGGTGCTCGTGGTCAAGGTGGATGGGCGGAAGTTCGCGGCCGCTACAATGTTTTGTTTCGTTTTACTTCCAAAATCTTTCCCGACAGGATTTCGTCCCAACGTGTTGTTTTTATTCTCTTATTTCACTATTCCAGTCTTCTACGGAACTTTTAAAAACAGAAACATTTCAGTTGCAACCGCAGTCAATTATTTACTGTTGAACCAAAGCTCCTCACTAATACTTAATAATAATTTCGGTAACCGTCGAAATGATTGATCTATTGCTGAAACTCGGAAATTTATGAACGGCGTCGTCTTAAAGGATTACTGCGAAAGACTGTACGAATCACCTGTAGTCATCGGAAGCGATCTCGGACGAGAGAGGCGGCTGCAGAAGGGTGCGCGAGTCACGTCGAGTTCGACCCACAGCCCCGGACGCAACTGTTAGCCGGAGATAACCAACCGATGGCTAGTAGTGCCCTCAGGAAGACGAAGCCGTATGCAGCTGCCACTTGATGCAGTGTTTATAGTTTGAATTTGCAATTACAAAAAATCTGATTAGACATAACTAGCTAAATAGTCAGTATTTTCACAGCACATTCAAATGTATTTAGTTACACCCCCATTTAATGTGGCTGTAACTTCTATAGCTCACCCTTGGAGGAATACGATCGGGAGTTCATAAATTCATTGATTGGTTTAACCAAATAAACTAATCGATTTGTTTCAAACATAAGTCGGCTACAGTGACGACCTGTCTGAATTAGAAATTAGAATAATTTAGGAAACGTGATTACGTTTTACAGCTGGGTTGCCTGGGTTCCTTCAATTTCAGTAATAAATGTACGAGCAATCTTCCAAAAAGTTCCAATCTATCCATTTTGTACCTGGATTGAACCATTCATAAAATTTATTGGATAACTAAGTTTTTGAATTGAATCTCACTTTTCCAATCAAAGCAAAAGAATACTAAAATTATATTTAAATTCAGAAATGGAGACATGAAACTGGTTGATTACGAACTTGTGCTGCAGGGTTCCGATATATACTTAGAGAAGAAAATCTCTTGAAAGTAATTAAAACAATGATTGCTGTAATTACTTTCAAGAGATTTTCTTGTAAATAATATATAACTATCATCATCTATCATCATTAATCTGCCCTTTTCCCAATTTATTTGTGGTCTGTGCCCCTTTCTTCCATACTTGATCACGCTACCTTATCAAATGGAATAATACCGCCTCAAGTGTCGTAACCAATACAGCACGCTTGTATTACATTGTACTCTTGTTAAATAGGAGTAGGTGATAGACAGTCACACCAGCGACAATGCACTACCGAGTAATGGCTCCTATCCTCTAAATCATGGTAATAAAAACTTTTTACAAAAAAAAAACAACCGACTTCCAAAAAAAACACTAAAAAAGTGAAAAATAACTTTAATTTCGGAAGTCGGTGTCTTTGCTTTTCAATTTCCGTCTTTTGCCACTTTGATTTTAAGCATTCTATCGCTTTTGTGTATTCACTTTTCAGTTGACAGCTAATTAGAATTTCGGGCCATCGGGCTGCAGTGACAACTGGGCCCGTGTCAACGTAATCCGAAAATAATAATACCAGATATTTAACTCGCAATTACGGTGATTTGTTCGGCCAGGCAGAAAATCGACGTCTTTGCTTTTCAATTTCCGTTTTTTGCCACCGACTTCCGAAATTAAAGTTTTTTTTTTTTTTTTTTAAAGTCGGTTGTTTTTGTTTTTGTAAAAAGTTTTTATTTTTCTCTTTTTAGTTGTGGTACCTACCCCACACAAATCCGAATACCACTACCTGCTATGTAAATAACAGTGAAGGAGTCAAACAGTATATCGTCTAGATAAACTAAGTGGGAAAAATACGTAATATTGAAGCTAACTCAAAAATTACGCAAGCAAAGTTAATAAAATTTATATGGGACCACCTTGGAAGCATGACCTACCAAACAAAAAAAGAATCATCAAAATCGATTCATAATTGGCGGAGAAATCGCGTAACAAACATACAAAAAAAAAAAAACATACAGACGAATTGAGAACCTCCTCCTTTTTGAAGAAGTCGGTTAAAAAGACGCCGGTAGGTGCTATACTATCCAAAGTAATAAGCGATCTTGCCACAGCATATTTCGTTACATCATTATGGTTTTGGCAAGAGACTGAAATGAAAGAGGTACCTATCACGTTAAAGATGTAAAGAGAGACAAAATAAAAACATGGGTGATAGGAACGGAACCCTAAACGATGCAGCATCGTAAACAGTGGTCGTAAATAGCAATGAACAACTGTGCAGTGGCGGAAAACGCGTTTTCCCTAGTTAGAACTTGTTTTTACTAAATGCTTTCGTTAAAACTAGAATTAACTAATGCTCAAAATTGATAATCAGTCATAACTAGTTCTTACCAGACAAAACGCTATAAAGTTCCTTTTTGTTCCTTTTTGAAATTTTATGATTGTGTTCTGTTGACTTGTTTGATTATTTTATTTACTTTTAATTAATATTGTCACCTTAGCAGCTACTTTAGTTCCCTAGAATGTTCCTTTGGTGTAAGATTATTATTTTTATTAGGTAGATGACTCTGTGTCCTAGATCTTTTTACCCGACTGCCCAAGAATGAGGGTTTTTCGAGAGCATGTATGTATGTTTTACAATACTGGTTAATTTTACAATATTGGTATCAAATAAAAGCTAGTAATGAGTTAATTCCAAATATATATACACTAAAAAACTAACAAGCTTGAAATAAAACAAATTGTTGATCCCCGCCTGTAATACAAAAATTCTTCGCATTATAATGCTTGTTTTTCTCTTTTAAGTTATGCGTTTTAGCAGACGGGATTTTATTTTTTAAATAAATAATAAATATTTTTTAAACTATAATATCTTGTTTTCAATCTCAAATTAGTATCTCTAGTCGGGTATTTAGTGACATGATTTGTTCTAGAACCTTGCAAATCTTCAACAAAGGAAGCCGCTTGGTACAGGCATACCTAGTGGTCATCTGAGCTGATTTAGCCCTGTACCAACGTGGCACCACCCTGCATTTAGGTGGGGGAGGGGGGGGGGGGAAACCCATCAAAATTTCGCAAACAGGTCGTGTTTGGTATCATTTTGGTATAATTCAAGGACGAGGAATTCATTTCTGGAACAACATTTTCACTCGTTCATAGAAAAAAAGAGAGTAAGGCGCAAAAATATACATTAGAAAAAAAAAATATACATGAGCGATTTATCAGGGAGTACATGGAGTCAACTTTTAGAACCAGTACCTACAAGACCGGCCATGTCCTACTGACTGGGGTAGGCCAAAAATAATGGCATATTGGAGCCTGTGTGGACCACCCTACCACCAGCAGCCGCTACTTGCATCGATGCAAACAAAAATGCGCAGCAGCGAAAACTGTTAATAAATTTTGTTTTTTTTTTAACTCTTATTTACTAAAACTGTACTATTATTCTTTATTTCATTATTATTTTAGGTAAACAAAACGAAGTCTAATTATGGGAATGCCGAATTGAACTCACATTTCTTTTAAATAAGCTGGAGTAGTGGTTATCTCAGTGCCAATTTTTTTTTATTTTTTTTTCTAGATATTTCTTTAAGAATACTACATGAAGCACGTTTGCTAATCAGTGTCATTATTAAACAATAAGTGCCAAATCCTATCCAAAATACGCACTTCTCCTATCGCAGCTCCGCCGCGCGACGCAAACGATTTTTTTTGACACATTTATAAGTTAAATCTATTAAGAAAGTTTATTTTTATATATTTTAGATAAACAGGGCTATTTACTCCATTTTTTTTTATAAAGCACAATCTCGTCATTTAATTGTAAGCAAAGATTTTGTAATATTTGTTATTTTTATATTTTTGCGCCTAACTCTCTTTTTTTCTATGAACGAGTGAAAATGTTGTTCCAGAAATGAATTCCTCGTCCTTGAATTATACGAAAACGATACCAAACACGACCTATTTGCGAAACTTTTGCAGATATCGACGTAAGAGTGCAACGCGGTAGATGGGTTCCCCCCCCCCCCTCCCCCACATACCTGCAGGGTGGTGCCACGTGGGTACAGGGCTAAATCAGCTCAGATGACCACTAGGTATGCCTGTGACAAGCGGCTTTCTTTGTTGAAGATTTGCAAGGTTGACGACACTAAATACCCCACTACTCTAGGCTAGTTGGATTTCGAAAAAACAGATCTACAACGCTAGCTGTTTATAAATACATCCAAGAAGCATTAAATATTATAAATAATAAACAATATGCAATAGGGATATTACTCGATATGACCAAGGCCTACGACAAAGTGCAATATAAAATATTATTAAATAAGCTATACGGAATAGGAATACGCGGGAAAGCCCATGACTGGTTCGCATCATATTTAAAGGATAGAGAGCAATTAGTTGAGATTGAATATTATAATCAAAAAACAAAAGAAGCAGAGCTCATTCGATCTGCTGTTAAATCAATACACGCTTCAATTCCCCAGGGAAGTGTTATAGGTTGCTTCCTTTTCCTCATTTATATAAATGACCTCCCCAAAACCATAGACGGGCCATGTGTACTGTTTGCGGATGATATCTCAATCCTGACTTCATGCCAAACGAATGCCAATTTAAATGTAGAACATACGACTATTCTTGAAAAAACTGAAATCTGGATGAACGACCATAATCTTGAAATAAAGTTTACCAAAACCAAACTAATGGCGTTTCACCCCTGGCAGAAAAAGCAAATAAATATAGATTTTACTTTCAATCAACATAAATTAGAAAAAGTTAACAATTTCATTCTCCTAGGTTTAACAATAGACACTCATATTAACTGGAAAACGCATATACAGACAGTAAAATCAAAAATTTCAAAGTTTTCATATGCTCTCCGTGAAATAAAAAAGATTACAAACCTAAAAACCGCACTAGTCACATACTACGCGTATGCCCATGCTTGGTTTAGTTATAGCATCATCTTATGGGGAAATAGTACCGACGCTCCCTCCCTATTTACCCTGCAAAAAAAGCTAATACGAATAATTGCCAATATAGAACAAACCGATAGTTGCAAGCCTTACTTTCAGAAACATAAAATTCTCACCTTGGTTGGTATCTATGTCTTAGAACTATGTAAACTGGTCCGTAACTATCCAGATTCTTACAGCACACGGGGAGGCATACAAACAAATTATTCGTTGCGCCATAAAAATAGACTAAATTTACCCCCCTCCCGCCTTAAATTACATTCATCTAGTCCATATTCAATGTCAATAAGAATATATAATAAATTACCAGAAGACATAAAACAACAAAACAAAACCAGTATATTTTTAAATAAACTAAAACAATACTTAATTAAAAAAAGCTATTATACAATACAAGAATATCTTACGGATACATCCAATAATAATAATTAAAATAACAAAAATAAATTGTACCAAAATACTTAATAATTAAATTAGATACATTAATAACAATGAACAATTTTTAAGCGAGTAATGAAACAACAATACAAAATATAATTAAATAAATAATAAATGAATAGATAGACCTGTACTTATACAAAATATTAATAGAATAAGTACCTAAACTAATGAAAATATAAATACACAAATACATAGATAATAGGATACTGAAAAACGTAAAACGGATAAATTCAATCCAATAATAATTACGCATAATTATGACTCCCTGATATATTCTAATGAGTAAAATAATAAAAATAAACTATACCATAATACTTAATTATACTACATTAATAATAATAAATAATTCTTAAGCATGTAAAGAAGTAAGCAATATTAAATATACTTAAATAAATAAATAAATGGATACACTTGTATATAAAATATTAATAGAATATGGAAATATGAATACATAGGAAATAGGATATAAATAATTCCTAACTTAATATCAAGAAAAAATTGTAAAGAGCTCCTCTCTCTACCTATTTAAAAATTTGCTGTGCCCGACAGGGTCCATAATTGTTTCTATTTTTTTTATTTACCACCTATATTTTGTACATTATGGATTGCAATAAACGATTTGATTTGATTTAGTTTTAACTAAAGCTCGGAGTGACAACTAGTTTTATCTGAAAATAAAATATATCAGTGGTAAATTCAAGTTTTGACTAGGTATTTCTAGTTTTAACAAAGGCATTTGGTAAAAACTAGTTTTAACTCAGGAAAACGAGTTCTAACGAAATACGGGTTTTAACTGTAACAGATACACCGTGCACCGGGGAAATATAGTTAAGTAGAAAGTATGAGTTTTACTTAAACAAGTGATTTTTGGTGTGATTACAATGAGGGTTTCAATTCAGACTGTGGATAGCGTTATCGCGACCGCTTCACTGCGCTATCAGTGAATATTCGTCGCTAACGTCCGAAGGCATCCGCTGTGAATGCGTAAACATGCGCAGCATAGCCGAACGGCTGCTAAACCGATGTAAATTGATTGCACGCAAGTCAATTTGACGAGAATGACCACAACGTCCGACCGATAAATTAGTGAGACAAACAGACGCGACGCGACGCGGCCCGCTCCGCGCCGCGCCGCATGCAGGCGCGGTCAAGCGGTGCCTGCTGTCAGACGTGCGCGTACTAAGTACTGAGTGTTTAAACTAATTGACATAATATAGCAGCTGATTATAATACATTGATAACGTTGAAAACTCTCTCCGTGATCTAGTTCTGTAGTAGCAGCTCACGTAAGAATTGAATCGATGGTAATGGTCGATAAATCGGCACACGCCCGCGCTGGTTTTATTTAATATTCCACGTGCGTCATGTCGGTAAGTCAATGCTGATGATCACAACATGGTGCCGACTGTACGCGCGTTGTTTTTAACCGACTTCTTCAAAAAGGAGGAGGTTCTCAATTCGTCTGTATGTTTTTTTTTTTTTTTTTTTTTGTATGTTTGTTACGCGATTACTCCGCCAATTATGAATCGATTTTGATGATTCTTTTTTGTTTGGTAGGTCATGCTTCCGAGGTGGTCCCATATAAATTTTATTAACTTTGCTTGCGTAGTTTTTGAGTTAGCTTCAATATTACGTATTTTTCCCGCTTAGTTTATCTAGACGATATCCTGTTTGACTCCTTCACTGTTATTTACATAGCAGGTAGTGGTATTCGGATTTGTGTGGGGTAGTTACCACAACTAAAAAGTGAAAAATAAAAACTTTTTACAAAAAAAAACAACCGACTTCCAAAAAAAACACTAAAAAAGTGAAAAATAACTTTAATTTCGGAAGTCGGTGGCAAAAAACGGAAATTGAAAAGCAAAGACACCGACTTCCGAAATTAAAGTTATTTTTCACTTTTTTAGTGTTTTTTTTGGAAGTCGGTTGTTTTTTTTTGTAAAAAGTTTTTATTGCTTACGATTCATATTTCACGAAACAGGAGTTATTGGGTAAAAAAGCCCTGCTTTGTAACATAGCCTAAAATTAAATGCTCTTCATTAGTATCACATAATTATCCTATTTTTACACGACTGCCCAAAAAGGAGTGTAATGTTTTCAAAATAATATTTACAAGTTTATAAAATAAACTCGTAAAATGTGGTTACATTGTAGACGCGTCGCCTCATTGACTTTGACGAGCTAGTGAATACGTCGACCGTAGCCGAGGTTGTCCGGAATGACGAGACGGCGCGCGGTTTGTCGCACGGACCGGTCGCAGGGGCCGCGACTCTTCAGCGCTTTTAAACGCACCATTAGACAATTGCAAGGATGCAAGGATTTATTTAGTGTTTAATGTTTAATCATGTTATATCAATATGTCTTACTACCCATATGGGAAGATGACGTGAGTTTATTATGTATGTATGTTTGTTTATCTATGTTTACTTAATGCTGCAACAAAAATGATTTCAAAGCTATTATGACTTCGAAATCTCCAACCAGCATGGACTTAATAGGAAGAGACGAAACGGAATGAGTATGAACTGTTTAAAATTCTCGTCAGTGTATACTTCAGGTGAATGTTGGTGGTAGGCTGCCGTTCACCAGTAATCACACGTCACACAAATTGCAGAGCAGCCGGCGACGTGCCCCGACATGTCGCGACGTGCTGCGACGTGTCGCGGAGGAGGTCGAGAATTAAAAGGTAAAGTGGGCCGCCTGGAGGCACCTTTGAACTACGCACGAAAACTGTTCCTAAAGTTATGACTAGTTACATAAAGAGGAAGGGGAAAATGGGATAAAGAGTCCTTTGATTTGCCCCCCACCCCCGAGAGGTCATGTGCACGCTCTGTTGGTGCCGGTCACCTGCGGCTGCCGGCCACCTGTGGGGTCATTTGTTGATTTTAAGCATTCTATCGCTTTTGTGTATTCACTTTTCAGTTGACAGCTAATTAGAATTTCGGGCCATCGGGCTGCAGTGACAACTGGGAGAATTATCAAAATCGATTCATAATTGGCGGAGTAATCGCGTAACAAACATACCAAAAAAAAAAAAAAAACATGCTTACGAATTGAGAACCTTCTCCTTTTTGAAGAAGTCGGTTAAAAATAAGTCATTATGTATTTAATTTTGTGTTCCGAAGATTTTGGTTTTTTATTCACATACAAAACAGGAAAACATAATCATCTACAACGCCTTTTTCAATTATGATACCTATACAACATACAACAACTAATTCCTAAGAAGTCACGTACAAAAGATGATAAGAATCCGCTTAACCGTTTCAGAGATCCAGCAAAACCACAAACGTTACTCCAGCAGGATTTCGAATAACATAACATCATTTTGTTTTCTCAAAAAGTTGTTCAAAATGATGAGTACAATGACCCCTTTTCGGGTTTAGCATAAAGAAAAAAAAATTGTTTATAAGTATACTAAGTTCATTCGTTTTTAGGGTTCCGTACCCAAATGGTAAAACGCTGTCTGTCTGTCTGTCTGTCCGTCTGTTACCAGGCTGTATCTCATGAACCGTAATAGTTAGACAGTTGAATCACAGATGATGTATTTCTGTTGCAACAACAAATACTGAAAAACAGAATAAAATAAATATTTAAGGGGGCTCCCATACAACAAACGTGATATTTTTGCTCGATATTGATAACGACAACAGGTAGACGGTTGAAATATTCGCAGAATATTCAGTTATAATATTCACTTTAAAAATAAATAATTAAATTAAAATTAAACAAATATTTAAGGGGGGCTCCCATACAACAGACATGATTTTTTTGCCGTTTTTATAGATAATGGTACGGAACCCTTCGTGCGCGAGTCCGACTCGCACTTGGCCGGTTTTTTAAATTATTTGGACTAAAAAAGACAAGTGTTCCTTTGCTAAGATAAATTTATGACACACGTCGGATCTGATTACTGTAGAAAAGTTTTCTATCTCACTCTTGCACATCTTTACAATAGTCTAGTAGGTAGACCAAAAAAGACAAGAAGGTGATTTCTGCACTGCTGCTGGTACACAACACTTTTTTAGGCGCTTTGACGACGTAGTATCTGCGGGGCTAAAACGTCCACCTTAGCAATTCCTCTAATTTGACACAAACCCAATTCATAATGTGTGGACCATTTTACGAATCTCCCTAGAAAACTGTGAAATAGATGAATTATTTCCTAGATCGACCCTAGACCCAGATCATATTATGAATTGGCAGTTTCTGACATTTTAGGATGATTCATAATAATAATAATAATAAATGGCTACAAAGATCACACGCCTGCTTAGCCTCGCAATTCCAGTCATCTCTAGAGACTGGGTCGCTACCACTGTTCTTTACGACAGGAGTTACCCACCTGCTCCACAAATCGGGTAGTACTGCGGAACCTAAAAACTATAGACCAATTACATGTTTACCGACGGTCTATAAAGTTCTTACATCCATTCTTAGAGCAAAAATTGCACAACATATTTATAGCAACTCAATTATGTCTGTGTCTCAGAATGGATGTAAGAATGGGTCCCGCGGTACTAAGGAGCTGCTCCTTATAGACATGGCCATAAGCCAACAGGTGCGTAGATCCCGGAAGGATTTGTCGACATGTTGGATAGATTATAAGAAGGCCTATGATTCGGTGCCACATACATGGCTCATTACGGTGCTGGAGTTGTACAAAATAGACGCAACTCTACGTACCTTTTTGATGTCGTGTATGGGGCAATGGAGAACAACCCTTCTCTATCCAGGATGTCGACAGATACGAGGGATCGATGAACCGATCAGGATTGAGCGGGGAATATTCCAGGGCGATAGTTTGAGTCCGCTTTGGTTTTGCTTAGCCTTGAATCCTCTAAGCACACTGCTGGAGGATTCAGGTCTAGGCTATCGGTTGAGAAGGGGCGGTCAGGTGATATCTCACCTCCTTTACATGGATGATCTGAAACTCTTCGCCCCCAACAACTTGCGACTGATGGAGCTACTGAAGGTAACAGAAACATTCAGTAGCGCCATCAGGATGGAATTTGGTGTGGACAAATGTGCAGTCATGTAAAGCGAGGGGGGATTATGGAATCCGTGGGAACCCAACTCTCGGATTCCATACACCTTAGATCCCTCTCCTCAACCGAAACCTACAAGTATTTGGGTATGTCGGAAGCATTAGGCATCAATGTTGCCGACATGAAACAATCGTTGAGGGAGCGCTTCTTTGGCCGCCTGAATAAAGTGTTAAATAGTCTTTTATCAGGCGGAAACAAGGTGCGAGCCTTCAACGGTTGGGTCATGCCGGTTTTGATGTATTCTTTTGGCATACTCAAATGGACTCAGACGGAACTTGACGCCCTGGATAGGAAGGTCCGTACACTGCTGACAGCAAATCGGATGCATCACCCACGGTCATCAGTTATGAGACTGTACATCCCGCGGAAGTGTGGGGGTCGTGGTTTCTTAAATGCCAAGACCCTCCACAACCGCGAGATTTGCAGTCTCAGGGAATATTTCCTTCAAACTGACGTGGGGATGCACCGAGATGTGGTTGCAGTAGACAAGGGCCTTACCCCGCTCTCCTTGGCGAAAGAGAACTGGCGCAAACCTACAGTACTTGATACTAACGACCGTAAGGAAGTATGGCAAGGCAAAGAGCTACACGGACGCTTTTTCCGGGCTCTCCATGGGCCTGAAGTAGACTTTCTGGCGTCTGTATCCTGGCTACGCTTCGGCGACCTTTTCGGGGAAACCGAAGGTTTTGTATGTGCGATTATGGATGAAGTTATCATGACGAATAATTACCGGAAATATATTGTCAAGGACGGTACGGTTGACATCTGTCGGGCATGCCACTGTCCCGGTGAATCAATCCGACATATTGTTTCCGGTTGTTCTCGTCTTGCTAACGGCGAGTACTTGCACAGACACAACCTAGTAGCTAGGATTATCCACCAGCAACTTGCCTTGCAGTACAACCTTGTGGATTATGAAGTACCATACTACAGGTATGTGCCCGACCCAGTTCTCGAAAATGGTCACGCCACATTGTACTGGGATCGATCTATCATCACTGACAGGACTATTGTAGCCAATAAGCCTGATATTGTGGTGATAGATCGACGAGAGCGCCGTGCAATGATTGTTGATATCGCTGTCCCTCATGACGAGAATCTCGTGAAAGCTGAGAAAGATAAAAAAATCAAGTATCTTGACTTAGCACACGAGATTGTCGACATGTGGGAGGTGGACTCTGCAATCATTGTACCGATAATCGTTACGGTCAATGGCTTAATAGCGAAGAGCCTCGACCAACATCTCAGGAGGCTCTCATTGCGCGGCTGGGTCAAGGGTTTGATTCAGAAAGCAGTACTCCTGGACACCGCACGCATAGTGAGGAGGTTCCTCTCTCTAGAGCCCTGACCACCGGCAGCTTGGACCCTGATCCTGGTGCCGATGGGCTACTAGTTTTTATATTTTTAAATGTTTTTTTTTTTTTATGTTTTTTTATAAAAATATTTAAAAATGTAAAAATTATGTTTTGAAAAAGGAATAAATGATAATAATAATAATATTTTCCAAAGTGACTGTTTTAAGCCCCCTGGTATTATTATTCGGGTTGAGTTGACTCGGGCCCAGTTGTCACTGACCCGTAAACCTAGTCTAATCGATTCAGTTGGTTCTATGTGTAATATGTGATAAACGGAAAGATAATAAGATGTTTGTTTTCCAACCTCAAACATTTGTAACAGCATCAAGATAATTAGGTATACGTTCAATTCGTTTTATTATTCTCGATATTAACGATTTAGTACTTCACCAACGTAAGCATAGCTGTTTGTTGCTGAACCTTGTGTTCCATCTGCAACATAACGAGCAGAATGGGATTTCTGTGATTTGATGAATGAACGCTTACTCTCAACTTCGGTCGCTCGCTCGCTTGTCTCTGCGTCGCGTCGCTTACTTAGTGCAGAGTGCAAAACTGAGAGCTAGTTTTTACCAGACTACGGCGGTGGGTTATTTCCATTACTTTTCATTGTGCCAGCGGAACACTCGATGTTACTTGCCAGTGATTGCGCGATTTTCTTACACAGATCTTAGGTTACGGAGTAATAACAATACATTATTGTATTATAAAGGGTTTGGCAAACGTAGACTGCCTTTCAGCCGTGCGATAACAGTTACAACCACTAGCACCAGTAGAGCGCTCTAAACAGATCAGATCTCTGCTGTATGGGTACACCCTGAGTAGCTTCACAGTTATCTTTGAGGATCGATAATTCAGCTCAGTACAGCATCCATCAGATGTCTCCCCTCTCCGACACAACACTGTGTTACGGTAGCAGTAACGGTAATTAACTGAGAGAGAGCGCACTCATTAATTTATTATTTATGTCGCGCGCTTTTTCTCACAAGTACGGCGAGACAAAGGACCAAATGTTATTTATTATGCATGGTAGAGGTAGCTTCCATGTTTGTTGCGATGATCTCAAAACGTTATGTATTGTCTTCCCGTGGATGCTACCCGACCGTAAGTTGTTGTAAACTAAGTATGTCAGATGGATCATCAGTCCACTGCTGGTCATAGGCCTCTTCAATTGCACGCCATTCAGCTCGATTCTCGGCAACTCTCATCCAGTTGCTACTAGCCACCCTGCGAAAATCGTCGCTCCACCTAGCCTGAGGGCGCTTACCGATTCGCGGTCTCCACTCAAGAACACGTCTACCCCAACGGTCATCGGTTCTACGGCTAATACGGCCGGCCCATTGCCACTTCAGCTTGCTTATTCTGTGAGCTATGTCAACAACTGGTTCTCTCCCGGATTACCTCATTCCTGATTCTATCTCTCAGAGACACTCCAAGCATAGCTCGTTCCGTAGCTCGCTGAGCGACCTTGAATTTCTGGACCAGCCTGCCGTACCGTGAGTGTCCACGATTTGGCTCCGTAGGTCATGACAGGCAGGACGCACTGATTGAAGACTTTAGTCTTTAGGCTCTGCGGAATACACGACGAGAAGACTCGACGGAGCTTCCCAAAAGCTGCCCAGCCCAGCTGAATACTTCTGTTAGCTTCCTTCTCAAAGTTGTTCTTACCAAACTGCAGAGTTTGCCCGAGGTGAACGTATTCACGAACAACTTCGAGAGCACCGCCATTGACAGCAATCCCGGTCCCGGACTACCGTGGTCGTTGAACATAACTTGGGTTTTGTCAAAGTTCATCCGGAAACCAATGCGTACAGAAGAATCAACTAGGCCGCCCAGCATCTGCTGCAAGTCATGCAGCGACTCAGCCATTATGACGATGTCATCTGCAAATCTCAAGTGTGAGATGTACTCGCCGTTGATGTTAATGCCGAGTCCTTCCCAGTTTAGCGTCTTAAACACATCCTCCAGTTGCGTTAGAGAACAAGCCGCACTGTGTAGATGTGGTCTATGATGCTGTATCCTCGTCGAAACCCGGCCTGCTCCGGCAGCTGAAACTCGTCGAGGCTTCGCGCTAGACGATTCGTGACGACTCTTGAAAACAACTTATATACGTGGCTCAGGAGCGAAATGGGTCTGTAGTTCTTTAAAAGGGTCTTATCGCCCTTTTTAAAGAAGAGAACGACCACGCTCCTTCGCCACGCTTCTGGAGTTCTCCCAGAGAACAGGACAGAGTTGAAAAGCTCCCGAAGCTCTTTCAGTACAGACTTCCTCCCGCTTTCAGGAGCTCAGTCGTAATCCCGTCCTCACCAGGACCTCAGATGGATGGACAGTTTATATTTACATAATGTCTAAAAGCTGTCATTAAGTCCACCTCTATGTATATTATCATAATCTGCCTTATATACCTTCGTTTATAAAAAGCATATGAAAATGTGTTCAAAAATTGACCCTATTCACTACATTTGGTAAACAGTGGGCTTGATCACGCGCAATCTGAGATCTGCTAAACGGATGGTAAAAATGGCTGTGTCTCTTACCCGTATTGCTAAAATATTACGTTTGCGTTTAAGAATACATTATGTGTAAATAAACGTGCCTGGCGAGGCAGGCGGACAATGCCGGACAAAGGTAGCGCTATCACGAGAACAAAGCGTCGCCACCTGCGAGTCAGACAGCGAATCAGAAACTAGTCGGTGCGTCACCTGGGTAAGACCTATCTCGTCTGTGTGGATACTAGATATTCAGTGATTGTGATGTTCATCGCAAACATATAAATTATATTATGAATACATAAATGTTACGCAACACATACACAGCCTACAATATCAGGCAAGTATGTTTCTTTACAGTTTACTCCGGAACTGGAAAATAAATATTCGTAGCGTTTGCCTGTTATTTCGAGATATAAAGCGGTATCACCCCGCACCCGCCGCGCCGCGCCGGTCAGTCTCACGAAAATCTCTAGGAGAGGTCACGGTTGCGCACGCAATTTGCAACATTGCGATTATTCGATGGTGTGTCGTGAAATTGTTACCTCATGTACCTAGGTACATGAGTTATCCTGTTTTAGTGTTAGTGTACCGGACTGTAACGTAATTACGTAAGATGCATAGGACGAGAGGAAATAGTCGTGTGCCATTAACCAACGACCAGTCTGTTACTAAACTTGTTGTAAAATCCCAGACAGTGCTTAGAAAACTTGACAATTTGCGGACCCTTATTATGTTTACAAAATCGAGGAGGACATTTCGAATTTCGAGCATCTGTTAAAATACACGTAAGTTTTAGTCATTTTAAAGAAATTGTAAATAAGACTATTATTGTAAATAACGTGATTCCAACTTTTTAAATACGCCTACAATACAATCCGTGGAGCCGCGGTGGCATTCCGGAATGCCGGCGGATCTTTACGGCAGCGATTCATTTGGAGTGCGCGAGAACCACTCGAGTGCTGATACCAGGTTAGTCACTAACCACATGAAAAGAAGAAGTTACAAAAATGGTCTCGTAATTTTTTTTTTTACAATGTTTTCATGCGCTCGCGGGGTCGCGGTAATCAAAAGCGCGGCAGCTCGGCTCGGGTCCGGGGCGCGCTGCAACGCGGGTGCGGGGGGGCGCGCGGAGCGCGGAGCGGTTGATTCATAGATACTTTGTCCCTACGTAGGTTAGGTACTACTATGCGAAATTTACGATAGCGGTAATACGAGGAATTATTGAGTTGATACTTTTATAGTTTTCATGGTTTTAACAACTTTGTTATTTTTTAATTATTTTCCATAATGACATGCTCTATATTTTCTTTGTAGCACGTTGAATGATATATTTAAATTTGTCGCGTCTATTCAATTTCATCCTGTAGAGTAACACATTAGTCGTCTCCTCAAATTGATTGTGATAAAAATATTTTCTCAAAGCAGAGCAATTAAGGAAGCCTTCCGTTTCTCTCGGACTGATGTTTATCTTTCGACTTGAACCGTTCGAGTAGCTCCTGTGTTGGTATCAGTCCGAGCTCACGGCGATGCCGCGATGGTTCATTCGTGATGTTGTTGATTTGTAGCTAAAGGAGAACTTTCTTGGGGGGGCGCAAGACGGATTTAGAGAGATGGCTAACAATTTCATCTTGTTAAAACTTCTTTTCAACGATGAGACTAGTAAGTTACCTCTTCTGACGAGATAAATATGCTAGAGATTGGTATAGATTGGTATGTCTAAGAAACGAGCGGGATTTCCCTATTATAAATTGCTGAAATATTGAATTTGTATGTGGTATAATTATAATTTCCTAACTGTTGTTAATCTTAATATCATTTTTTTTTAATGATCTAGATTCTCATGTGACGGTAGATTAGGGACTTTATTATAAAAAATCATCTGTGTACAAACATTCATTGATCAGTAAACCCATGTTTGCAAAGTGATCTAACGATCTTACTTTGTCGTTCCTACGCTACGGTTCCCTAGAAGAGCGTTTCCGGTGAATATGACAGATTTTCATGGTGCTATTGTATACCGTAGTATACCGTCATGAACATCTGTAACTTTCACCAGTATTTCACATGAAAGTGTCATAAAACGCTCTGTATTTGGACAGTCATTAATTATTGTGTGACAGTGCACCACTTTCTTAGGAAACCAAAGCTGTAGGGTGAGTGTCACTGATGTGCAATACATTCGGTCAGTTTGTGTCTGTGGGACTAGCTGGTGTCGTTACCCTTGTTTGCCATCGACTTGGAACGGCGGCGGCGGCGGTTCGTTTGTGGCGGGCCAGTCGCCGGTCAGCGCTAAATTGATCGACCGCCACGTTGCGCGCTGGGACCCTCAGACGGCATAGACACCTACAGAAATTGATACTGCAAGTTACTGCATTGATAATGTCAAAATATTATTACTTGTTTCACTAATTAATACTTCGGTATAATTAGCAAAAAAATGTCAGTAATAAATACGACTGCCTCTCCGGAGAGCACGGCGTGAATTTCGTGGTACTTACTCGTCGATATTGTAAAGATACCTATGATCCTAAACACATTTCTAATTTGCGTTGGTTTTCGACTTCGGCTTTCGTTTTCGGCTTTAATATTTTAAATTAAAGCCGATTATATTGGTTTGGTAGTTTCGGGAATGTGTTTTATTAACCGACTTCTAAAAAGGAGAAGGTTCTATGTTCGTAGATTTTGAAAATTGTTTTTTCATTTGGTAGAGGAAGCTTATGCGGTGGTCCCATAAAAGATAAACTTCGGGTATTGTCTTGTTTTCCATAAAATTATTTTATACTATTATTGTTTTTGATAATCGTCCCCCTCATAATATTTACTTGCACTATTATCATTTATCCTAATAACGCTTATAATATCAACTTATTAGTCATAACTCTTATTTGTTATCTCATAAAATAAGTTTCCATAATAACATGTAGTGTTATAATCATTAGTTTATATAAGTAATATATTACTCTAAAGGAGAATGGGCCCCTGCTTATGGGGTTCTGCCCTGAAGCCCAATAAAAATAAGATATATACCAATGGAAAGAGCTTTTCAAGGGGAACGTCCTTTCCTACTAAGACGACTTTTGCCAATTGTTAGTCAGTTCGGAGTAAATGACCTAAATGGGTGTGAATACTTGGGCATCGAAGTTAAGGAATTTTCTTGGCCCATAAGATATGAATGGAAGATATCAATGGCTTTAGCTTTTTGAGGGGAACTTTTGCTACTAACATGACTATTGCCAATTGTTAGTCAATTCGCAGTTAATGGCATAAATAGGTGACTACTTCGGTGCCGAAATTAAGGAATTTTCTTAGCCCAATTTTAAAATTATTACCGAATTTTCTTAGCCCAATAGCCATAAGATATACACATATGCAAAGAGCTTTCCTATAAGAACCTTTAGTACAACACAAATTTTGCCAATTGTTAGTCAGTTTGGAGTTAATTACCTAAATAAGTTTTACTACTGGGGCACCGAAGTTAAGGAATTTTCTTGACCCAATAGCCGTAAGATATTCACCAATGGAAAGAGCTTTTTGAGGAGAACCTTTACTGATATTATGACTGTTGCCAATTTTTAATCAGTTTGGAGTTAATGACCTAAATAGGTGACTACTTCGGCACCAAAGTTAAGGAATTTTCTTAACCCAATAGCCATAAGATATACACCAATAGAAACAGCTTTTCAAAAGGAATCTTTTCTACTAACACGACTTTTGCCAATTGTTAGTCAGTTCGGAGTAAATGACCCAAATAAGTGTGAATACTTGGGCATCGAAGTTAAGGAATATTCTTGGCCCAATAGCCATAAGATATACATCATTGGCTTTAGCTTTTTGAGGGAAACCTTTGATACTAACATGAATATTGTCAATTGTTAGTCAGTTAGGAGTTAATGGCATAAATAGGTGACTACTGGGGCACCGAAGTTAAGGAATTTTCTTGGCCCTATAGCCATAAGATATTTATTTATTTTCTTTATTTATTTATTCTTCAGAAAGCTTACAGTCTAATATCTTTAAAGTAGGTTATGTACAATAGCGCTTACAATTGCCATTTACAAGCTTTCACAAATTAAAAACTATGTACGGTAGGTTCCAAAAGTCGATATGCAAACTCATACAGCAATGGATTGACGAGTCGATTTGACTTACGACCTTCTTCTCTACGTTGTTTCAATACTATATACATGCACACACACTTACTTTGTCTGCAACTGATAGTAGTTTATTATTTCAACCAACATATAAATGGCATATTAGCTCAGTGGTTAATTAATGTGCTTTAATAGGTGCTACTATGGCAAGCCAGGATTGAATCTCGTCCGCGGTTAACCTTTTTTTATTGTTATAATTACTATTTATAGTTTTTGTTAGCTTTTTATAATACCTAGTATTTCGATAAATAAATAGTAAGTATTTGTTTTTTTTTTAACTACTAGTAGTAATTCGATATCATTAGTGTTTTGTCTCGTTCGACTTGGTCACATAAATAATTAAAGTTTTGTAGGTAAACAGAAAACAAAGTAAATTATTTCGATTTCTGTAAGGTAGACAGATGCAGTTCGTTACGAGTATTCACCTATGCTTAGAAAGCTGTTGGTTCGTGATTATTGTGGCTGACGAGTGTTATAAATCTATTAGCGGTGTTGTAGTTATTCTTTTCACGTAAACATATTAATATTGAACATGCAGTAAAATATTAATATTGAAGCGAGGGCAAATATTATTACGCTGCGTAAAAGTGGATGACTGAGTGTGTGTGTTATCATTTTAAATACATATTTCATATTTTACTGAACATAAATCTAAATCAAAGACATTGTTAATCCTTTTACTCAGAAGATATCTAATTAAATAAAGTTTTAAATTCATTATGAGGTTTAAATAAAAGAAAAGAATAATATTATAAATAATTTTGAAGATTATTTATTTCGATTACTGAATGATAAATAATTATTATGTGTAATAAATATAATGTTATTTATATATGTTTTTTTTTCTTAATTATGAATAGTAAAATAAACAGTTTTAGTATTTAGCTTAGCGATGTCTAACAGTAGCATTATTTGTTCTAGATAAATACTGTGAGTCTGTGGGTCAAGATTTATGAGGCTGGTGTTTAATTCCAGTGACGTCACATGGTAATTTGAAAGATTATTTATTTCGATTAGTTAATGTCAAATAATTATTGTGTAATAAATATAATGTTATTTTTGTATTTTTTTCTTAATTAGGAATAGTAAAGTATTAAATACACATTTCGTAAAACAATAATCTTTATTTCAAATTAATTAAAAATAGACAGACGTCAACAACCGTCAGCGCGACTGACGACGCCACTTGGTGGCCAGTACATATCAGTCCTCCGCCGCCATTCCTGGTTGTCCGACGCCCGGGGCTGGAAGCAGCTGTTCCAGGTGTCTACGCCACACGACGCCACCGTCTGTACTTCATAATGAAGCCTGCCTAGGCAACGCACTATCGTGCCGAACTCCCATCTTCTTCTCTGGTCGGAGTAGGCTCTAGCCTGGACTCGATCACCTACGGAGTAAGCCCTGGTAGGAGGCGGTGTGTTTTCTGTGTTGAACGCCTTCGGGGCAGATGAGTCTCTGAACATTACATGTAACTTTGTTCTCACATCCCGACTGAACATCAATTCATAGGGGTTCTGTCCGTTTAGGTTTGGTGTGCGTCTGAGCCGGGTCTTAAGGACAAGGAGCTTATCCGTAACATCGCCCCTCTCCCCCTCCATTGCGCGTAGTGCTTTCTTAATTGTTTGCACGTAACGTTCAGCCTGTCCGTTAGTGGCTGGGTGGTACGGGGCTGACGTCAAGTGTGTTACACCGCAGCTGGAAAGGTAGCTCTTGAATTCTTGAGACACAAACTGCCGTGCGTTGTCTGAAACAAGTGTGTATGGTGTGCCGAATGTGCAGAATAGTTCCTTCAACTTAACAACGCACCAAGCACTTGTTGTGGTCTTTGTTGGGAAGACTTCCACCCACTTTGAAAAGGCATCCACGACTATTAGAAGTTGATGCCCTAAAATAGGTCCTGCAAAATCTATATGAAGACGTTGACATGGTCCTGAAGGTTGTTCCCAATGGTGTGGAGGTGCTTTCGGTGACTCATTTTGTTCTAATCGGCATGCTCTACAGGATTTTATATCTCGATATCTCTATCTATATTTTTCCAGTATATGTAGCTGCGAGCTAGTAATTTCATTTTAAGTATACCAATGTGTCCGGTGTGTAGTTCATCAAGTACAAGCATGTGTAAGCTTTTGGGTATTACCACTCGAGTTCCTTTCAATATGCAGTTGTCTTGAAGTGTTAATTCATTATCTCCGTAGCCATATTGTCGTAATGAGTGATGGGCTTGTAGCGCTTCCAGTAATGTTTTAAGTTCATCGTCTTTTCTAGTTTCATTAGCTATAACTTGTAGTCGAATTTCTAGGACGTTAATCTGCTGTAGTTGGAACAATGTTGGTCTATTGAGGTTTCTTTTTCTACAGGGAATCTTGATAGGGAATCAGCGTTTGAATGTTTCGCTGAAGCTTTGTATTCCACATCGTAGATGAATCCCGAAAAGAAATGTGCGTAATGAAATAATCGCCTTGTGCTCAATTCTGGTAATGTCTGGTGGGGATGAAAAATTGAGGTAAGGGGCTTATGGTCCGTCACTAATGTGAATTTTCTGCCGTAACAGTAGTGAAAGAATTTTTTTTATGCCCCAGTAGATCGCCGTAGCTTCTTTGTCAATTTGACTATATTTCCTTTCACTAAATGAAAGTGATCTAGAGGCGAATGCAATTGGTCTATCAGAGCCATCA
Source organism: Lithophane ornitopus (assembly GCA_948473465.1). Taxonomy (NCBI): domain Eukaryota; kingdom Metazoa; phylum Arthropoda; class Insecta; order Lepidoptera; family Noctuidae; genus Lithophane; species Lithophane ornitopus. The sequence goes on from OX419617.1 coordinate 378,249, forward strand.
AGTAGTTTGTGAGAGAGAACAGCTCCTAAGCCCGTTGGTGAAGCGTCAGTAGCTAGTATCAGTGGTTTTCCTGGGTCAAAGTGAATAAGAACTCTTTCGCTCAAAATCTCCTTCTTAATGTTATTGAAACTGTCTTCGCATTTAGAGGTCCAGTGAAAATGTTTCTCTCTCTTTAGTAACTCATTTAGTGAGTTTGTTAAAGAGGCAAGGTTCGGTATGAATTTGTTATAGTAGTTTGACATACCTAGGAAGGTTCGTAGTTCGTTTGTATTAGTTGGTCTTTCAGTGTTCACGATGGCTTTTACTTTGTCTTTGTTCTTATGTAAACCATCTTTATCGATTGTGTGTCCGAGGTAGTTAATGTTACGTTTAAAAAAATGACATTTTTCTCTGTTAACGTGGAGGTTACTCTCTTTCAGTTAGTCCTCTGATGCTCCTTGAATTATGATGTCGTCAAAAAAACATTTTATTCCGTCTAGTCCCTGAAGTAATTGGTCCATGAATTTCTGCCAAAGGCTTGGTGCTACTTTGACTCCAAACATTAAGCGATTGACTTAGTAAGTACCTTTGTGCGTACTTAATGTTTGTAAGAGGGCGCTTTCTTCGCCCATAACCAAATTTAGATAGGCTTGGGTAATGTCTAAGGTGCAGAAGTATTTGCCTCCGTTCATTTCTGCAAATATATCCTCTATTATAGGGATTGGGTAATGTTCGTCCCTGATGACTTTGTTAAGGGTGACCTTGTAGTCTGCGCATAGTCGAATGCTCCCATTTGATGTCACAATCGGTACGATTGGCGTGCCCCAATCAGAATGGACTTTGGTGATTACTCCTTCTGAACATAGTCGTTCAATTTCTTTATCGACTTTTTCCTTTAACGCGTTCGATATTCGTCGTGGTTTTATGAAAATCGGTCGTGTGTTTTCCTTAAGATTTAAGTGAGCTTCATAGTTGGGTATTTTTCCCAAACCTGAATTAAAAACAGTTGTTGTAAATTCTTCTAATAATTTATCAAGTTTGTCGGATCGTTCAGAAGTTTTTAAAACCCTTATGTCTGCAATTTTCACATTCAGTTCTTTCATCCAGCTTCTTCCAAATATTGGGTCGACGTTTTGATTGATTATGTATAATTTCCCGTTGAAGGTCTGGTCTTTATACGTGCCTTTTACGTATGTCACTCCTGCAGGCTTGATGATTTCTCCAGTGTAGGTTCTCAATTTCATTTCTCTTTTGAAAATTTTGTTTGTTAATTTTAGGCTTTTGTATTGTTTGACTGACATTGAGGACAAGGTCGCTCCTGTGTCGAATTCCATGCCAACCTGTTTGTTCTCTATTTTTACTGTGATCATATATTTTACAAATATCTCACTTTTAATTAGGTTGATATCTCTCATGCTTTCGTTCCTCGCGTTACTTGTATTGTCGTCTAGTTGATTGGTATTTAAGTTCCGCTGTAAACAGACTCGTGCCAGATGTCCAGTCTTCTTGCATTTCCGGCAGGTAGATTTGATGGCGCCACACTCATTAGCTCGATAATACATTTCTCTTGGTCTAGTTGTTCGTCTGGAGTTTCTAATTCTATGTTATGCTGTATTTCTTGTAATTTCTGTAACGTTTCTTGGAGCGATTGAAGTCTTGACTCGGTTTCTTCTTGTGGTAGCGATTCTCGATTGTTCAGGTAATTTTCTAGTTTTGTAATCATACCGTGCAATGAGGCGCGGGTTTTCTTCAATTTTTTTGTATCATTAGTCGATATCCTCGTCGCCAATTTATTAAATACACACTTCGTAAAACAATAATCTTTATTTCAAATTAATGAAAAATAGACAGACGTCCACAACCGTCAGCGCGACAGACGACGCCACTTGGTGGCCAGTACATATCATAAAGTAAACAGTTTTAGTATTTTTCTTGGAGATGTCTAACAGTAGGTATGACATTATTTGTTTTAGAAAAATACTGTGAGTCTGTGGGTCAAGATATATGAGGAAGATGGTAGCCTTGCTAGTCGAGCGCGAAGTGGACGGTATTTATTTACGAGGACGAGTGACGTCACATGGTGATTGAATATGAAACAAATGGTTTCATACCAACGAGACATTTTGCTGAATTTCCGTTCACCGTGCATTCACCACTGACCTGGCTTGCATCATCGAAGACTAGACTTCAATTGGGACAATTCAACATCTACTTCACTGTATCGAGAATAATGGGAGTTATTAAAAAATATTTACCGTCATAAAAAATGTTTACATTATCGGTTTTATAATATTACTCATTATAAGTAATGAGTAATATTATATAATTATTTAAGGTTTATTTGAGGTTTAGTTTTGAAGTGTTACGGGGTAGAATCAATAAAAGGAACTTTACAGTTGGACAACTTGTATTACTGCCTACCTCGGCACTTCCTTATTGCTTACGATACAAAACGAATACGGACAAAGGACAGGTTGAACCAGAACGATACAGATATGACACGAAAGAATTGGAGCTAGTTATGAGAGATCTAGGGCTTAGAGGAAGTCTAGATTTCCGAGCAGAGAGGAGCGTGCGTTCGACTCAAGACGGGATCGTGCACTGAGGTCGTTGACCTCTGAGAATAAAATTTTGCCGATCATGTGTGCGTTTCATTACACTGTCTAACGCACGTTCCTTTTCTCTCATATGTTATGTACATTTACCTTATTAGATGTGGAGTGTAAATATAATTGTTAATTTTGTTATAATATGTGCGTAGATATTATGTGTGTTGTAAATATAGTAAATAAGTAATAGTTGTAATTAATTGTTAGTCATGTTGTGCAATAGATAATGATATATTTCTCGTTTGTTGTCTATGGTGAGCGGAATATGAATGTGACAGATTGAAAGTGTCAAACGAGAAACGTGATGTAATAGGTTATGAAATGTGCGTGTTTAGTGTTTACAACTAGTTATTAAATAAGATTCTATATAATAAACTAGGAGTGCTAACCGCTACATTACTCCCCCCCTGAGGCCGTGGTTGGTAAATTACGGGCGATAGTAATCCGGGAAATGTACTGTTCGTCCGGAACGGATTTTTCTTTCGACGGCGACGTTTGGTGTCGGGGTTGTGTGCGTACCCGGTGATGATGCCGTCGCGCTGGGAGTGGTGTCGCGTTCGTTGTTGAGGTAAGCCGGTTTCAACCTGTCGATGGTTAGGTACGGTGGTCTCCTTCCCCTTAACCTCAATCTTGTATGTCTTCTCGCCTTTTTGTAGGACTTTGAACGGCCCGGTGTAAGGTGGGTCGAGTGGTCGGTGCACGGCGTCATGTCGCAGGAAGACGTGTGTTGCCGACGCCAAACTGCTGGGCACGTAGAAGGGTCTGTCGCCGTGTCGACTCGCCGGTGCTGGCGACAACTTCGCCATTTGAAGACGGAGTCTCGCTGCGAAGTCGGTGAAGTCTACGGTGCCGGTGAGTGATGGGCTTATGAACTCCCCTGGGAGTCTTAGGGGCTCCCCGTAGACTAACTCAGCCGCTGACCCCTTTATATCTTCTTTCCAGGCGCTGCGGATACCCAGCAGCACCAGTGGAAGCGCCTCGGATCAGTTGGTGTCCGTGTGGCATCGGATGGCCGCCTTCAGCTGGCGGTGCAGGCGTTCGACCATGCCATTGCAGGCTGGATGGTACGCCGTGGTTGGCCGATGTTGGCTACCTAGGAGCGCTGCGATGGAGTGGAAGAGCCTGCTCTCGAACTGCTTGCCCCTGTCGGTAGTGATGCGGTGGGGGCAGCCGAAGCGGGACGCCCAGCCGATGATGAAGGTGCGAGCACATGTCTCAGCCGTGATGTCAGCGATGGGGTATGCCACAGGCCAGCGTGTGAAACGGTCGATGACGGTGAGACAATACCTGTTATCAGATGAAACATTTAGTAGCCCTACTATGTCCATGTGGACGTGGGAAAAACGCTGGGAAGGAACAGGGGATGGAGAGGTGCCTCAATACCTATTACCAACGCAAGACGCTCACTGCTATATGAACTTATTAGATATATCGGAATTAAGCAATGGAATAAACTGACTAAAGTCACGCGCATGATGCGTGTGTGTGACCGTGTCTAGCAAATATTTAATGTCGGAACTATTAGCACGACGCGCGCGAATACGTGACGATACGACAGTATGTGTACCGTGTTGCTTACACATACATATGTTCGGACTGTATCGTGTGTTCAATCGATAACGATTCTCAACGCACCTATTTTGAGGCCTTACTATACATACAATTTAAAAAAGAAAAGAAACATACTAATATTTATAAGATAAAAATTCAAAACAAAATCATACAGATAACTTAACAAATTCTTCTTTAAACAAAACAAAACAAATTAATTCAACTTTAAACAAAACAAAACAAATGCTACTTTGAAATAAAACATAAAAGATCTTGGAATTTATGGATTGCGGTCTATAACAAAGTATTCTTTATTTATGGTATGTCTTAATGTACTAGGGCTGGTTCTAAAAAGATTAACATCTAAATGAGAGGTCAGATTATTAAAGCTTGCTGCGCTACGTAAGAAAAAGGCATTCCGTCGGTAGTTTGTTGATGCGAATGGAATGTGAAGAAGTGGTCGCTGCCTAAAGCCTACGTGATGGGTTCGGAGTGATATTTTGGAGAGAAGTTGGGAACAATCGATGGAAATATTGGCAATATTTAACAGAAAAGTGATATCATTAGTATGGCGTCTGTTTTCCAACGGTAGAAAATGGTATCTTTTGCAACGATGGGTGTAATCCGTTGAGCATTGCTTTGTCTTATAATCTAAATATCTTAGAAACTTTTTTTGGATGTTTTCTATTCTTGACTTATACACGTCGTATTTTGGGTTCCACACTTGAAATGAGTATTCAAGGTGGCTACGTACGTATGAACAGTATAATACTTTAAGTGGTTTTAGAGAGCTGATACAAGTAGAAGATATTATTATGAAACCTAAGGACTTGGACGCTTTCTTTACGATATCATCAACATATACACCAATGAAAAGAGCTTTCCGAAGACAACCCTTGTTTCTAACATAACTGTTGCCAATTGTTAGTCAGTTCGGAGTTAATGACCTAAATAGGTAATAACTTGCGCACCGAAGAATGGAATGAATCCAAGAATGGAATTCTTGGCGTCCAATAGCCATAAGATATAAACCACTGAAAAGAGCTTTTTAGGGACAACCTTTGCTACAAACACAACTTTTGCCTATTATTAGTAAATTCACAGTTAATGACCTAAATAGGTGATGAATTTCAATAATGCTTAATTACTCACATATATCTTAACTCTATTGGGGGATGTGGCAGGCTTAACGAAGGCTTAACGATCTGTACTGCCGATCGACTCTTAAAAACATTGTTCCTAAAACGGCATCTAGGAGGCCAACGTATTAAAATTTTCGTTTATAAATGAAATGAAATTGTTTATTCTGTAAATAGGATATTGGAATCACTTTTACACGTCATATTATAAAAAAAAATATTAAAAATAAGCTAGATGAGGTCGGCGTTTCCTATCTGACTACTCTGAGAAGAAAGGCCGAAACAAACTCAGAGGTCACAGTCTCTTTTAAAGTCCAGAAATAATCTTGGTCAAGCCATATGAGGACCATGTAAATTCGAGTCTGAAATGGTCTTTTGAGGAAAGAACCACACAGATTTGAGTGGACCTGTCCAGTCAGTGCAAGCATTTGTCAGTAATGGCGGAGCTCAACTCAGATTATAGATAGAGCCGCGTCTGCAGAGACTATAGATTTGCAAGATCATTTTTGCAAGGCTCAAAGTTAATAAAAGTCATTTCATTGTCTAAATACCTGAATTTCACTAATGCTTATTTACTCACTGGAGACTGACCGGCGTGGGGGGCGCGGGGCGGGAGCAGTGCGGGCGGGCGGACAGCGGGGGTTGGCCGAGAACAGGGAAGGGATGCAAAATACATGCGCTAGCGGCTTGGCAACGTCGCACGCCCCTACTTCGTGGAAACACCGTTGATACTCAAACCATGGGTAGTTGACAAAAATAAATGACACAGTAACAAAAAAAAAACCTTGTTTTCATTAAAAGATTTTTTAAAGTTAATATCCGACACCGTCCCGCAAACTCATGGATACGCACGCGCCCGAGAGACGTAGTTTCTTATTACTTGATGATCCGTGAATGCTGACGCAATACATTTCATATCCGTATTTACCGCCCTGACGGGTTAGGTACTTCTGAATGATCGTCAATTTAGACCAGCTTGACGAATACAGGCTTCTCTCGAGGCGATTGACTCCAAAGGTAATTGTAGTAGGTTCTACCTAACTTAGGTGTTGTGACTAGTCTACATATAAATTTGATTTTCGTTTCGTTCTTGAAGATCAACTGGCAACTGCGCAGGTTGCCACGATCCTGAGCGTGAGGCGGTACGGTGAACTGGCCGTAAGTAGCTACGCATCCTTTGTGTGGCCGCCAAGATAGTTTCACGATTTAGCACAATTGTAACCTGAATTATTACTCTTATCACCCGCGATAGCGTAAAGTGCACTGTTCATTAATGTAAGACATAATCACATAACTACAATTATTATTTACGTACGAGAAATGAGCGGGCGGTGCTACGCGACTGGAACACGGCTTTACATTATGTGCACTCGCTCGCTAACGAAACAGCTGACTTACAACTGGGATCGCGCGCTCGCGGCCGGTAAGGTAACGTCCCGCGCGCCCCGCCCACTCCACTTTGTTGAGACGCAAGTTCATTGCCCTTGAGTATAGGGTGAAATATTCTTGTAAGGAAGATATTCTTTTTAAAAAAAGTTGTGTTTTCCATTGATTTTACGTTCTATAAATGAAACCAAACCACTGACTGGTTTCAAGGATAACGGTGTTTAACCTAACACCCTGAATACCTAGAAATTTTTATGCTAAAGAGTACCAAATACATGATGCTTTAATGAATGAACTAAAACGTACGAAATAAAACTTACGTAAACATCGAATTTTAACATCTTCTTCTTACACTATTAAGCCATTAAGAAAATGTTAAGAAACTCTTTATTCCACCATAATGCCTGAACGGATTCGAATGTATGGGGTATCATTAGAATCCTTACAGCATCTCGAGTGACAAAGGCTATGTTAAAAAAAAACAATATGTTGGCAGTATGGGTCCATTTACAAATGTGAAAATTAAAAAATCTTCAATAATTTACAATATCCGATATCCAATTGAAGGTTTTGATGAGTATATTCCAAAACTATATAATTTATTCGCATAAATTTGACATAGGTAAGGTGTACATGCAAAACAAACAATCCTTCTTTGTCTGCAAACGATAATCAGACTTTAGAAACTGAGAATGTCTACATGAGTGAATAGTTTGGTAGATGATTGAGTTAGGTTATAATAGAATCCTCTCATCATCACACGAGTAACATTTGGAGGTAAGTAGGTAATAAAAAATAAAAATTAACACAATGCCAACTATTGCGTAATAGCTGTAATCAAAAATGTAACTAAAAAAAACAATTCGTCTCTAAAATGTAATAAATAATTAAAAGATTAAAAAACACGACTGGCCTGCCAAAAAACGAACTAAAAATGTTAAAAAAAGTTAATAAATGCAGTCCCCCGGACCTCTAAGTTAAATTTAAAAAGAATGACCATATCTCCGAAAATACTGAGCCTAAAATTTTAAATTTTGGGTTACTACATAATTAAATAATAAAAATATATACTTATTACACGTACCTATGATCTTATTATAGTATATTGTAATACGAGTGTGCTGTATTGGATATTACAGTCGAGGCGTATTATTACGATAAGGTAGCCGAGAGTGTAATAATCAATGCACACGCGTCTTTGTTGCCAGGTACTGACTATCCGGAGTTTCTCTCAAAAACTTCTATGTCGGTTGGTGACAATACTGTTTCGGCTGTTGCCGCTGTGTATTGGACTTCGAAATAATGAACTGCTGGTTCGATAAATTGTGTATTTTCTGATAGATTACAATGTTTGTTCTGATGGTTTATGTTTCTGATGTAATTATTGTATTGTAATGATGGCCGCTGCTTGGCCGCTGTAGTCGTTGTGTCTCGCGCGACGCTCTCTGCCAGCAGTGTTGCCACTCCCCGAGCGCCCCTGGCGGCGCGAAGGGAACGACGGGGCATGGTCTCAGTAAGTACCGCCGCCGTGCGCCACCTGGCGGCGGCGGGGCCGTAACAGGCTCCCGGGCTTGAAGTTTGCTTCAAGATGATGCTGCGATGATAGGGAGAGGGCATATGTTATTGTATGCCCTCTGGATGACCCCCTTGGAAGTCCGAATGTCCGCCACCCTGCTGATGCTGTCTGGTCCGGGATGAAGCTTGACTATTCTCCCCAGTAGCCACACCAGAGGAGGCTGGTGTCTGTCCCTGACGAGGACCAAGGAACCCAGCTTCAAGTCTTCTCCAGCTGCTGAATTCCATTTAGTTTTAGCCTGTAGAAGGGTAATGTATTCTTGTGAGAACCTCAGCCAGAAATGTTCTTTAAGTTTTTGTATCCTTTCATGGCGCTTCAGTCGGTTTAAATCGGCTGCGACTGGAGGATCCGATACCGATGTTAGGGTTCGTCCGTTAAGGAAGTGGGATGGTGTAAGACAGGTGAGGTCTGAAGGGTCTGTAGATAAAGGAGTAAGGGGCCGAGAATTAAGGATAGCCTCTATCTGTGCCAGGCAAGTCGACATCTCCTCATATGTGAGGTGTGTCAGTGAAAGTATTCTCCTGAGATGATGTTTTACCGACTTAACTGCTGATTCCCATAACCCACCAAAGTGTGGAGTATAGGGTGGAATGAATTTAAAATCTATGCCTTGACTGGCCATGTCTGTTTGAATATCATCTGAATAAGTCCTAAAAAATGACTGAATTTCGTTACTAGCTCCGACAAAGGTTGTTGCATTATCTGAAGAAATAGTCTGTGGCTTGCCACGGCGGCTCACGAACCGATGAAGAGCAGCAATGAATGCCTCTTTCGTGAGGTCCGTGACGAGCTCGAGGTGCAAGGCTTTAACTGCGAAACAGACAAAAACACAAATATAAGATTTCGTGAGTCTACTACCTCTGCCTCTTCGATCTGATATCAACACTGGCCCAGCATAATCAATACCAGTGTGTAGGAAAGGAAACTCTAAATGTGTCCTGTCATGCGGTAAGTTACTCATAACAGGCTGAACTGACTTAGGTTTAAATCTAGAGCAACGTACACAGTTGTGTACGGTACGCCTCGCGAGGTTCCTCCCCCCCACTGGCGAGTAAGATTGTCTGATGTGTGACAGTAGCAGTTGTGGGCCTGCATGTAACAATTCTATGTGATGTTTGTGAAAGATGATCTGTGTAAGACGATGTTTGCTGTTTAGTAAAATGGGGTGTTTTACATCATATTCATAATTTGAATTATTTAGGCGTCCACCAACGCGTAATTTGTTTTTGGAATCTACAAAAGGTGATAATGAATTTAATCTGTGTTTTTTATATAAAGATTGGCCTTATTTAATACTGTGGTATTCCTCAGAGAACATATCACATTGTGCGATGTTTAGAAAGTTGATGTATGTTTGTTGAAGAAAGCTTGGTCCGTGCCACCACAGCGCTGACTCAGTGATGAGATCAGCCTTCATTCCGCGAGAAACTAGGTCTGCAGGATTGTCTTTAGACGGCACGTAGCTCCATTTGCAATCGGAAGTTATATCTTGAATTTCACCTACTCTGTTACGTACAAACGTTTTTAAGCGACTTGGTGAAGTGTTAAGCCAACCGAGGACGATCATAGAATCAGTCCAGTAAAAAGAATTATTGAATTTAATTGTTAGTGATTTCAAGATTTTAGTGCAAAGTCTTGTACCCAGCAATGCTCCACATAACTCTAGCCTGGGAATAGTGACTGGTTTCAAAGGCGTTACCTTATTTTTAGAGGCGAGTAGTCTGACACAGGCATTGCCTTGTGCGTCAACTGTTCTAACATACACACATGCACCATATGCACGTTCTAAGGCATCTGTGAATGTATGTAATTCAAATGTTACAGCAATTTCACTACACACCCAGCGGTATGCGTAATGAATTTAAATGAGATAGTGACTGAATAAAGTTCTGAAATTTGGTTCTGGTATCAAGTGACACTTCTTCATCCCAGCTGCATTTTTCAAGCCATAATGTCTGCATGAGCATTTTTGCCTCAACTGTACATGCTCCTAACAGCCCTAAGGGATCAAAGACTTGACTGATTAAAGATAATATTATTCGTTTAGTAACTTTCTTTTTGTTTGACTCAATGTTAATGCAAAACAATAAGTTATCTGTTTTAGAATCCCAATGTAGTCCTAATGTCTTATTAGGTAGTGATTCAAGTAAGTCTAATGTTTTCTGTTTTATTTCTGTTGCTGTATCTGGCCAAATTATTTTTAAGATTTCTGAATTATTAGACTGCCATTTTCTCAAATTAAAATTAGCAGTTTTCAATGTTCTAATAACATTCTGACAGAGGCCTATTACTGCTGGAATTGTCTCCCCTCCACTAAGGAAATCGTCGACATAGAAATCCCTAATAATAGCCTGTTTTGCATCTGGATCCAAGCATTGTTCTGCGAGGGAAACTAAACACTTAGTGGCTAAATATGGCGCTGATGCCGTGCCATACGTTACCGTATTAAGAAAGTTTTTAAAGGTTCTGAAGGACTAAATCTAAACAAAATTTGCTGTAGTGATCGTTGTGAAGCTGTAACTAATATGGCTCTGTACATTTTCTCTATGTCACCTGTGATTACGAATTTGTGTTGTCTGAATCTGAGTATGATATGGACAGCGAGTCGTCCTGGACCACTGGTCCAACCATCTGAATATCATTTAATGATTTTCCTGTTGTTGTCACGGCCGAAGCGTCGAAGACGACTCGCAACTTAGTGGTTGTACTTGCCTCACGGACTACTCCATGATGAGGTAGATAATAACTGACCTTTGGTTCTGTATTCTGTTTATTTTCTGTCATGTGTCCCAGGGATTGATATTCTGACATAAAATGTAAGTACGCCTCTTTTAGATGTAAGTCACGTAGCAGTCTGCGTTCTAAGGAGAGAAAAAGTTGCTTCGCCATTGAGTAAGAGTCTCCAAGTACTTCAGGTGAGTCTTTTAATGGTATAGATACTACGAAATTACCTGCATCATCTCGTCGAGTGTTCTCTGCGAAGCTCTGCTCACAAGCTCGTTCCTCCCGATAAGTTGTGATTTGAGGACACTGATTCCAACTCCCAAAACCGGGTAAGTTGTAAATCTTCATTTTGTGTATTGTAACATTTATGTTGTTCTATCTGTGTATGTTTCTGTAAGTTCTGAATTTTCTGAATGTCTGTATTTTTATTGTTGTAAGTATGAATTTGATAATTCTGAATTTCTGTATTTATGTGTGTCTGTTTGGTTATATTGATTCTGCCTGAAACTAACCAACCTAATTTAGTTTGCTGCAACTTCGGACGTTGGCTGCCTAAATCTATGAAATTGGAAGTTAAGATATCCCAAAAGATCTCTGCTCCAACTAATATGTCTATAGTGGAGGGAACGTTAAAAGAGGGATCTGCTAAAATTATGCCCGGGGGAAGAGGCAAGTCTTTGATGTCTATGTATGACGAAGGCAAAGACTTTGTAATTTTAGGTAATACATAACAATTTAGTTTTGCTACATAGTCGCCTGAGAATGATTGCATAGTTATGTCACAAGACTCTGCACTATAGGAACATTGATTGTTGATACCTGATACAATGGAGCCTGCGTTGTATGCAATAAGACCTAGTTCCTCACAGAAGTGCTGCGTGATGAAGTGAGAAGTGCTGCCGTTGTCAAGAAGGACTCGAGCGGTGCGAAGTCTTCCCGTGGAATCTGCCACTTTCACGAGCGCTGTGGAAAGCAGGATGCAAGGTCTGTCAGTCTGAATTTCAGCTGACAAAGCGACGGGAACTGATGTTTCTGTCTCTTTGTCCATGTGAAGAAGCGTGTTGTGTCTGTCTGTGCAGTACTTGCAGTGTGTTAATTTGCAATGTTTTTCTGTGTGACCTGAGCGCAAACAATTTTTGCAAAATTTGAAATTAACCATTTTCTGATTGCGGGTGATAACACCTAAGTTTCTGAAATCTTGACAACTGAAAAGTTCATGGTTCTTTTTGCACATGGGACATGTAACTGGAGATGACTGAGATTCATTAGAATTAGAGGCCACTGAGGTTTTAGTTTTATTCCTATCTGTTTTTTTTAAGTTTTGTTTATTGTTTTTGTGTGTTGTTTCTTGTTGAATAGTATCCAACAAGTCTGCTCGATTTGTTAAAAAGGCAAGAAATTGTTCAAGTGTAGGACAACCTTTAATTGTACTACGATGCTCTTCCCATTCCCGGAATGATTTGTAATCTAACTTTTTTGTCATGAAATAAATAATTATGTCATCCCAGTTGTCTGTTGGTAACCCTAAAGTGGAAAGCGCACACAAGTTATTGTTTGTCGTGTCAATGACTGTCCTTAGAAAGGCACTTGATTCTTTCTGAGCTTGTTCAAAATCAAAAAGTGCATTCATGTGATTATTTATTAAGAGACGTTCATTGTCAAACCTGTTTGTTAACAAATCCCACGCTATTTTATAGTTATCTGATCTGAATTCTACAACTTTGAATGACTAAAGCTGCATTGCCTTTGAGTGCAGCGCGAAGGTAATGAAATTTGTGGATCTGATTTATGCTTTTGTTATTGTGTATGAGTGAGATATACGTATCTTTGAACTCGAGCCAGTGTTGAAAGTTGCCGTCGAAGTGAGGCAGGTTGATCTTTGGTAACCTCACGAAACCTTGATGAGCGTCGTTGTCAGACCCGGCGTCGTGCTCGCTCGCTTCCCGCTCGTCACGGGCCACCCGTTTCCGTGCTGTTTTAACCAGCGCGGTGGCTTCTTCTTGCAACGCGAAGAGCCGGTTGTCAAATTGCTCTCGCTGCTCGTACTCATCTTCGCCTTCGTCGGCCAGCGCCTCGATCTCCGTCTGTATGGTATCAAATTGAGCGAAGACTGTATCTCGTTTGTTTAAGCGGCATTCAAGTTCGGTTAGCTTAATTTCTGATATTTGAGTTAGGGATTCTGACTTAAATGAATTTAAGTGGTTGGCAAAATGTTAGCTTGGCTTTCAAGCTGCCACGTGCTGCTATTAATTGCTTAAAGCGAATTTCAGACATTTTTAATGAACTTTAATTTAGCGTGCTGCCTGTGGTACGTAATAAAATATAAGATGCGCAGTGAAATCTGCCAAGCACACCAATACGCGAAAGATGCCCCGACCCGACAAGCACAAAACGAGGCAGGAATATGGTAGGGTGATTTATGGATATAAGGGAAATCGGAACGAACTCACTCAGTCTCAGCCCTCATATCCTATTTTCTCTGCTCTGCGTGGCTTCGTAACTCGTAATGCTGCGGGCTCATCGTAGTTGTACAGGACAAGATGGATGGCGCGAATGCGCGATGGCGTGGCTTGATTCTTGCTTGATTTTCTGACGGTAGAAGGACCACTGTTTCGGCTGTTGCCGCTGTGTATTGGACTTCGAAATAATGAACTGCTGTTTCGATAAATTGTGTATTTTCTGATAGATTACAATGTTTGTTCTGATGGTTTCTGTTTCTGATGTAATTATTGTATTGTAATGATGGCCGCTGCTTGGCCGCTGTAGTCGTTGTGTGTCGCGCGACGCTCTCTGCCAGCAGTGTTGCCACTTCCCGAGCGCCCCTGGCGGCGCGAAGGGAACGACGGGGCATGGTCTCAGTAAGTACCGCCGCCGTGCGCCACCTGGCGGTGGCGGGGCCGTAACAATACTTTTGTATTTTTGATATACCACACAACGAAAACGATAATAAATAAATATTTATGGGAAAAGGCGTGCTCGCTGGTTTTGTTTTTCCATAGGTGTAAATAAAGGCACTGGCAAAACCGTTAGACAGCCTATACAAAAAAATATGATTTGAATAAGAAAAAAAAAAATAATTATAACTAAACTTAACTTATTATTTTGCAGCAATGACAACCCCATTTTTTCTGTCCACGCAATCACTGGCCATTCTAAAGTTGCCTGGAAGAGATCGCAGAAAGCGATAAGGCCGCCCATTGTATGTTTTGTCGTGTAAAATTTATTTATTTTCGCTATGTATTTTCTGGTGTACAATAAAGTATATATAAATAAATAAACGTATCATAACGGAGTCAAATAGATTTATTATTATGAACGCTCTTCTCCCCTACGTGAAATCGACATTTTTAATAATGATTTTAACCACACAACAAAAAAGTTAAAAATAATTATTTATGGAAAAAGACGGCTGGTTTTGTTTTTTCCGCTAGCGATACACGCACGGGTGTAAATAAAGGCACTGGTAATACTGCTGAATAGCCTATATAAAAATATAATAATTTTAATAATACATAATACGCAAATGGGGTTAGGATAGTGAACAATATAGACTGAAATGACCACAGACGATATAAACCCTTATTTAATAGTACGGATAGACTTTTATTCCGCGCGAACGCGGTGGCACAAGGGCAGGCCAGCGCGCGGAGTTATTGTAAAAAAAAAACCCATGGGCATGCATGGGATTTTTTTTTACCATAACTAAACGCCACTGGTTCGCTTATGATTCTTTTTAGGGTTTCGTAGTCAACAAGGAACCCTTATAATTTCGCCATGTCAAAATCCAAAATCGCCATGTCCGTCTGTCCGTCTGTCCGCGGCTTAGCTCAGAGACCGTTGGTACTACAAAACGGTAATTTCTTCCTGTATCGTGGGTGCGTTTACAAACATAGAAACTCACATACACTAACACCCAGACCCGGAACAACTACTTGCAGATCATACAAATATTTGTTCCGTGCGGGAATCGAACCAACTACACGTTGCGCAGCAGTCCATAGCTCAGCCACTGCGCCAACCGTGTCGTCATTTTTTTTACGGTACCTCCCGTACTCGTAAAGTGGGGATGTTTTTTTTTTCTCGTCAATCCCATGGTGTGGGATATCGTTGGAAAGGTCGTTTAAAAATAATGTGGGTTTGTGAAAACCATTTTTGACCCAATGGAGCGCCATCATCTACGTCACAAAACTATTTTTGCAAGGCGTTTCTTTTGCTATCTGGGTGGCTACTTATACAATAAAACTCATAAGGTGCTACATATCTTTAGCCTCACAAAGAATAAATGCAAAAAGAGGCTAACAGTCAGTTAGCCTCTTTTTGCTAAAATTAAACTATAATCATACTGAAAACATCCTTATAATGACCTAAACACACGCTCAAGCCCTCTCACAGACCTACACAATCCCATACTACACATCTACTAACATTCGTCTCGCATACTTTAATAGATTACCCTAGATTTTAATCATAATCATAATAAATAAATTATAAAATGTCGTATGATTCCTTACATTCTGTCAGCGCGCTTAGTACATAATTTATGAAAAGAAAATGTAGTAAAGGGGTGGGATCCTGGGTCCTGAAACACAGGCCACGAGCCTAGCTTAGGCACCAGTCTCCTACAATATATACTTACCTGAATTGTGTATCATTGTCGAATCTGACCAATGTAAAATAATTTTTGTATATTGTGGTGAGAAAATAAATTGAGATTGATTGATTGATTTTTGGATTCAGGGATCCGTTTGCGGAATATTAAGCTTAGAAAAGCGAATTTTTGTTAAGTGTGTCCCCCCCCTGCCAGCTAAATGGTTGGGTTTGGGTATGTGAAAAAATTCACGGCAGTAGTATATATAACGAAATTAAAAGGAAAACTATCACCGCTACGTAGGGTCCACAAATTACCGAGTATTTTTATATATTATATGTTAAGTTTGTTTTATAAATTCGAACTACGGAACCCTTAAGTGTGCATGGTGTGACATGCAGTTGTTTATTTTTAAATAAAAACTTGCTTTTGAGCGCTTGTCTTTGGTAAAAAGCTTCACCAAAAACAATTTCTATTGGATACTAATTCCATGCTGCCATGATAGTACTTACTAATTCCATACTGCCATGTCATTACTCCGACTAGTAAATAGTAATCTGTGGCGCACATTACCGCACTAGTGCGGTAATATAAAGTAAAAAGCACGCATCCATTATACATTGCATTATGAACCTAGAAGCGGTTCAATAAGAGCCACTTTACGAGCAAGTGTATTGAAAAAAATATTATATGTATTTCACGTTTATGTTTGTTGAGAGATGTACGCGGGCCGAGTACGTCCGGGGAGATGACTATTTGTATTGTTAGATTGTTTGTACACTGGTTGCTCAATTTCTTTGCAAACTAGTTTTGTATAATTTAGAAGCATTTTTTCAATTATTGTAAATGTGAGTACCATGGAGCCGTTTAGTATGGTATGATGTATGTTGACTTGAAATAGCATGGCAGATGAGAGTATGTCATGCTCACTTAAATGTCTCGCTGATGGTGGCACGTGTGTTGGATCATTCGGTTCCCTACAAAATGGTTGAGCTGGATGGTGCTGATCCACATGTCATGTTCGTGAACGGGCGCCGTCAGTTGAGACTGGTCACCTCTTATTTGCCAGAGCTTATTTTTAATATTAAATTTTGAATTGCTTTTGATTCTTTTTTTGTTTTACATTGTTCTCACATATAGAAGCAACATGAATACTGTACCCAGGATTTTGTAATATCTATATCCATTTTTTAAAAGAGTGTCCTTGGAGTTTCTTGCCCGTTCTTCTCCATAGAGATCTACGTTTTGGAATGGGCAACTAGCTTCAACTCTCTGACTAACTGACCGACTCTTTGACAATTCAAAAGTGCCTGTAAATGGTTTAATTGAAATAAATGCTTTGAGTTTGAGTTTGAGTTTGATTCTGCCGAGTATTACTTTAACGCGAAATGATGAGATTTAAAATATGTAACGTTATATAGACCCAACTGTTGTCTCTTGAATTGAGTTTATTTCCTTAAACACTCCCGTTACAACGGAAGTTTTTCAGTTAGTTTACTAGCCTATATGTAAAGGGTTCATAATGGCCGAGCAGAAAACTTATTGCAAACTAGTTTCAAGAAACATTCAAATGATTCCAGAACAAAGAAATGTACTTTTCGCAATACAGTAGCACGAGACGTAAAGACGCTCCCGACTAGATAATATCCAAGTTTGTATTACTGTTCGCAGATAAAACTGCATCGCTGTAAGAGCGGCACGCGGGCACGTACCCTGCACTTTATTTACCAACATCGTCTTAAACCAAACAAGATACTACGACTACTTCGCCGGGGAAAAATCTGCTCGCAGGTAAATGTTGGCAACTTCTGGCAGCGGTCCTCCAGTCCGCGCTGCCCCGCGCCCCGTGCCTTCCACCCCTGCGCCCCGCCGGCCGCTGTGAGTTACTTACCAACCATTCGCGCATACACCACACAACCACTTTGAAACTTCCCTTTGAGAGCATCCGTAGCGCCGTACCGTCGTAGCGGCTCGTAGCGCATAGCGCGTAGCTCGTAGCGGCTTTGCTCCCATTTTATGTGAAACGAAAAAACTACACAACGGGTATAAGTAAAGTTTCCTCTGTAAGACACATATGACAAAGCGCGCCCGTCTGTAATAAACACACTGTTTTTACACTATGTTCTCGAACATTTAGAAATGAGTTCACTCGCAGTCCAAGTTACAATAACAGCGAGAGTTCCATCCCAGTTTAAAAGCATAATTGAAACTAAATGATATAAATAATTAAGAGTAAGTCACAGTGAAGTTAATGATTTTGTTCATTAAGAAGAATTCGGCGCGGGATGCCCCGAGGAGCGGATTAACGAGGTTCTTCCTGAAAGTCCGCGTGGCGACGGCGGCGGCCTCCAGGCGGCCCGAGGCCTCCAGGCGCGCCAATTAAGAGGACACAAAGAGGCGGCCGCGAGACCTGCCGGATAATTATGTGGACCCAATGACTCGCACCGGCTTAAGTGTGTTCCATAATTTTGGCGCGACTATTAAGGAGGACGTTGGCGGTGGCTTTCAATGAGCATTCCTATTGCACGTTATGTGAGGTGGGGGAATAGTTCGATGTTTCATATTGTGTGGGAGATACAGCTGGCTGAGCTGTAACTGAGTTAGTGCTGACGTCAGTCACTGTGACGGCTGTTCGACACTTGATGTGCGTTCTAGTATGTACCTACATTGCAGCGACACACAATACATCATGTAGCTTCAGGCCGGGAATGTTTTTTTAATTTATCAGCAGAACAGATGCGTGTACAACAGGCATGATGGATATACATACAATCATAAAAGTTTGTACAGTCACGAAAGGGACAAAATATTTCGATGTACTATTCGCACCCGGCATTTTTCACTATGCACTTCATACAGACGAATTCAGATTAAAAACACTTCACCTTCCGCTACCCAAAACTGTTCGGCGTTGGGCTGTGTATGTAATTTTCGGAGCATCGTCCGACGTCGCGCCGTACAATGCGCATAGTGCTGCAAAAAGAGCAGCACTCTTCTGTTACCAAGTTTATATTGCAATAGAGAGCTGGGACAATGTGTGTGAAGTGTAGAGCACTGCGGGGGGCGGGGAGAACAATTTAGTGTGGGCGAATATTGAATATCAAACGGCGAGCGATCGGCACGCTAACCGCCGTGTCGTGCGCCGTGTGCGGCTCAGGTTTTTTATAATAATATTCAGCTCTTGCACTGCAGCTTAAGTTCACTCACACTGCACGAAACTACTCAAAAGGTTTTACCTTTTTTAATCTTCACACTTGAGCAGTGTTGTCAAGGAGTTAGATCGATCCAAGATTCACGTGATGATGAAGTCTGTGTTCATGAGTTTCTGCATATTTTTTCTGCATCATACGACATCTATCTTGCGGTCCCGGTGTAGGTCGCTGTTTCTAATGTATCAGGGCGCGTTGACTATATCCCTAAGTACTATGTTTTGAAACGTTGTATGACTTGTCGATTGTTTTGGCTGGTGCAAGCCCACAGCTGAATACCGTAGGTTCAAGCAGGCTTTAAAACTTCTTTATATTTAAACAACAATTTGTTGGATATGGGCATTGGCGACAGGCTACGAAGCCATTACCATAATTAATTTTAGATAATCATAAAACAGCCAATTGACCTTTTTTGTGATAACCCTTTTGGAATTTTGACCTTAGTACATAAAAATCATTTTCTTGAAACCTAGGCCCAAGTTGAAAGTAATATTTTTGTAGGTGGTAAACCTTAGTATAAGGGATCTAATTGTACCTACCAGACAGAGGTTCTACTTCGAAATAGAAAAAAAAAAAAAAAACTGATTTCGGAAAAACATTGTTTTTGTGGGTTCTATTACGATTTCTGATGAAATAAAAACGGGAAAATATGCGCCTAGATTTGCTTCATAAATATGTAATTCAAATAAAAATCAATCATATACAGTTTTTTCTGTACGAATTATTTTCAGTATTTTGACCTTCAAATTCAAAGTAACGAAAACTTAAAGATAAAAAAAAAAATAGAGTATACAAAATTGGCACATGGGAGTTCTACTCGTGCATTTTTAGTGAACTATTGAGTAGAAATATTCAATAAAAAGCAAATGTCACTTTTTTGGGGCAATAAAAACACTGTGCATTGAAGTGACGAATTCTAAATTTCCAATCGATTAGACCTGTGGAAGATGCTCACATCCATTCATCAACTAGAAAAGAGCTGATAATCTTCAAACGGCTGAACCGATTTTCTTGAATCATACACATTCTCGATCAAGTTACCTTTCAAATTAAACAAAAAAATCTAAATCGGTTCAGCCATTTGGGAGCTACGATGGCGCAGACAGACACACAGATACACATTATTAAACTTATAACACCCCTCTTTTTCCGTAGGGTGTTAAAAATACCTGTGTATTATCAGATTGCCCAAAGACCACACGTCAATATTTATAATGACGAGGCAAGGTGATAAATAAGGAAGTTCAAATTATAATTAATTATTTCGCCATAAGTAGCTTGTCATTATTCATAATGCGCGGGCATTATGAAAAATGCCTAAATTTATTACTTGGTCCATAACATATACAACCACATTCAGTAATTCAATATGCGTGCTGTTCAAATAAATCATGTCTTGCATCGAAATCATTCTATTAACAGAAGTTACACTGCGTATCTGTAATATTCATCGCGGACGTTTCAAAGATTATATTATGTTTACCTGCTTTAACTGTGGCTATCTACGTTGATTTATGTCAGTGGATAAATAGTAGTCGTCCGAGTCGTATTCCTACATAGACATAAATTAAAGGGAACTATAGGAAATAACCTATAGATGCTGGAAGGCGTTCGTATTAGCTTTTCATCCTTTGATGACATGTCCTCGTACATAGTTTCTGGTCAGCGATGTAACCTTTATTTCGTAAGAAGTACGTGAGCCGACATGTCATGACGTATTTCCTAATGGCCGGCGATGTGAGAAACGAACAGCCGTAGTGCATCCCACGAGGTTTACATGTGGTTTAACGGTGTTACTAGTCCTTAAAAAGTCCAACAATTAGCTGATGCTGATGATGGCAAATATAAATTTTGACAATAATTGAAAGGTCCATGAAGGAAATAAAAAGTAAAGACTAGCCCCTACATAATGTGCACTTTCCAGGGGTCTAGACAAGTTCAGTTATCTCATACGTTGCTACAATTAATTCAACTACGGATATATTCCCGGCGCGTCTCGCTGCCCCCAAGCCCCCCCAAGTCCCGCCTCGCTCCTCGCGGAGACCCCTCCATGTGCCATCGGAATTATAATCTGTAATTTATTGTCTGAGAGAAAGTTTGAGCGTCCGCCTCCGTGGTTTCCCGAACTTATGGCCCGATTGTTAGCGCTTGCGGCATTCAATAGTCTAAGGAATTGGCATGATTGGAATTCTTGTATTAAATTACATTTGCTGGAATAATCTTTTTGCTTTAAAATTTTTGAACGATTATTCAGTCAGTTTAGTAGGTATTGGAAATCATAATCATAAATAATAGCATTTTTTCAGAAAATCCCAGAATACAGTTTAAAATGATCAGTAGCAAAAAGCATTTTCGAATTTCGCAGAGGATATGTTTTCAAAAGCAACGGAAACTTGACTCCGCACATAGCGAACAAACATTTTAGTTCTGAAACAATAATGATCGTATTGCAAATCTGCACGTTGCGTTGTAGCGCACTTCAAAACTGTAACTATTTTTGTTTGGAACTCGAAAGAATACTCGCTTGATAGTCTGTATCCTCACACTATCAAGCGAGTATTCTTTCGAGTGTTGCCCAACTGAACGAGCGGAGTTCGTGTGATTATAATCGCTCGCGTAACGTATTCATTAAGGTTTGGGAATGAAGCTGTTTGCTATTCGATTGGAACTTTGATTTTCAGTTTCGAATGTTTTATTGTGCCTGATGGAAAGAACATACAACTGTTTGTACAGCATTACCATTAATATGTTTTGTTAAACTGCTCTTTGATCAGCATTGGTATTCTTGACTACAATGTTTAACCCCGTTGCCGTGCCAGGGTCTGGAGCTCATGTGAAGAGTGATGTGACGGATTTTCTTTCGCTTAGCTGACGAGCGAGCGAAAATCTATAATTTTCTTTATTTCCAAAAAGTGACAAAATTGAAGAGCGAAAATCTATAATTTTCTTTATTTCCAAAAAGTGACAAAATTGAAGAGCGAAAATCTATAATTTTCTTTATTTCCAAAAATCTTAATCATTGGTTTCCTGGCTCCCAAACTAAATTTATACCGGCTAGGAAGTCAGTGTTCTTCCATTATAAAAGTCATTTATTATTTCTAGTCTATCGTGACAGCGTTATAACTAAATCCACATTAAATGGTATTAGTATGGACGGCTTTAGCTTATTTTCTATTAGAGACTGCCTTTGTGTGCGGACTGCAGGTGGAAACTTTAAATTGACTCCGTTTGTACTGTAGGAATAAAATAATGAAATACTCTGGTTCCTACGGGCGTCCGCGCCGTAATACGGACACGAACCTCGCACCTCCACCGGAAACGAAGTAATTTAACATAAATTGATTTGTTATAAACAGTTAAAATATTGTTATGACTGCTGTGGTGTTGTTGCTTGCACAGCCCATACGTAACATTGTACGTTTTGCTCGCGTTTTCACAATGTTATTGGATTCTAGCAAAAAAAAACATTTTCGTCGGCAATCGCTATCCAAAGTTATTTCCGCGAGCAAATGATGTTATCTTCAAAAATGCTTGCCGAACTTTTCCCGTGATGTCAACTGAAAGCTTTTTTTGATTTCTAGTATTGAACAAAGAGGTTAGCCAATCCGTTTAATAATTACGAAGTTATTGAATAACAACGTCTAAACACGGTTCGTATACCTACACTACGTGATCACAACACAGTGAAGTAACTACTACGTAGAGAGCTACTGCCAGCGCGTGCTGGTACTACGGGGGAGCTACTGCCAGCGCATGCTGGTACTGCGTAGGGAGCTACTGCCAGCGCGTGCTGGTACTACGGGGGAGCTACTGCCAGCGCGTGCTGGTACTCATTACGTGATACGTCAAAGGATTTCTTGGAATATTCTACTTCTAATAATAAAAATAAATCTATACATATAATAAATCTGTAGACGAGGCGTTTCTGTACAATGAAAAAAAAAAACCTAGCTGGAGTGTCCAAGAATAACCAACAGATGCCATTTCTACCATTTTTGGAATTTTTGTCTGTTTATCTGTTTGTCTGTTTGTCTGTTCGTTTGTTTGATTGTTCCAGTATCACGTAAAAAGTACGAAATCGATATGGTTAACTTATAAACTCAAATATTGTGTGTAACTCGATGTTTCATTTAGTTTTTGTTTCATCGCAATCGCTTCAAAATATCAAAAGATATAAGAGTTTAAAGTATTCAAGAAGAAATTTTCATTAGGTACGTAATGTAGATACACGTAACGACATCTATTGTCGTAAAATGACACTAGCGTAAAATCAGGTAGGTTTGTGAGAACGTGTGTAACACACGATCATAATCATCATATGTTCACATACTTCGCGCGGAAACATAACGCGATACATTGTGAATTTACCCAATCTAAAGTTTGGTTAATTCAAGTTTTCCAAATCCATTGTTTGGTAGTAGTGCCATAGGTGGCGCTATCTATCTTTTAAATCATGATACAAACATTAATCATGAAAAAATGGTGATAAATTTTAATTTCTTAAAAATTGTAGATTGTTACATCGAGCAAAAAGTGAGTAATTAAGGCACGAACGCGCTTACTAAATAAACACGAGTGCATTAATTACTCACTTTAGCAAGGTACGTAATCTACTTTTCTTTCAACTACCAATGTACCTGCTGCGATAAAATATACCTGCTCAAGGTTAACTCAACTCAATCCAAATCAAGTTAGGTAAAGTTAGGTCAAGTCAGGTCAAGTCAGGTCAAGTCAGGTCAAGTCAGGTCAAGTCAGGTCAAGTCAGGTCAAGTCAGGTCAAGTCAGGTCAAGTCAGGTCAAGTCAGGTCAAGTCAGGTCAAGTCAGGTCAAGTCAGGTCAAGTCAGGTCAAGTCAGGTCAAGTCAGGTCAAGTCAGGTCAAGTCAGGTCAAGTCAGGTCAAGTCAGGTCAAGTCAGGTCAAGTCAGGTCAAGTCAGGTCAAGTCAGGTCAAGTCAGGTCAAGTCAGGTCAAGTCAGGTCAAGTCAGGTCAAGTCAGGTCAAGTCAGGTCAAGTCAGGTCAAGTCAGGTCAAGTCAGGTCAAGTCAGGTCAAGTCAGGTCAAGTCAGGTCAAGTCAGGTCAAGTCAGGTCAAGTCAGGTCAAGTCAGGTCAAGTCAGGTCAAGTCAGGTCAAGTCAGGTCAAGTCAGGTCAAGTCAGGTCAAGTCAGGTCAAGTCAGGTCAAGTCAGGTCATGTCGTCAAGTCAAGTCAGGTCAAGTCAGTCATGGAACCCTACATCTTTTCTACATACCTTACAGAGTGTTCGAACGTTTTCCCATATATTTTGACAGTATCACTTCGTGCTCGATAGATGGCGTTGTTCATTTAACGTCATTTTCTGAATCGCGGTGTTAAGAGTCTCCGTAGAAGAATGACTTTTGCCGAATTCATAATTATCGAGTATTTGGCTCATTTTGAATTGAACACATAATCCATACTAATCGATGCTTAAAAGTATAAATTCGATAGTAACTCTGTCTGTCTGTCCGTCTGTAATTCTGTATGTTACCTTTTCACGCCTGATCCACTGAACGGATCTCGATAAAATTTGGTAAAGATATAGATGGCATCCCGGCGAAGAACATAGGCAATTATTTTCTCAAAAACAAATTTAAGGGGGGGGGGTGATATAGGGGATGAAAGTTTTTATGGGAAACCTATCATTTTTAGAGTTCCGCAGTCAACAAGGAAGCTTTATAGTTTTGCCATGTCCGTCTGTCTGTCTGTCTGTCCGCGACTTAGCTCAAAAACTTTTAATCGACCAACTTACATGTGCAGTTGCAAAAACCCAAACATTCTGTATGCGAGAACAAGTTTTTTAACTACAATGTTTTTTTAACTACACTTTGAGGGACAGTAAACGCCCATAGACGTAATGACAATAAAACTTTGTGAAAGTTTGTTTGGTAAATTAATTCATCCCAACTACGGAACCCTTCATTGTGCATGGTTCGACACGCACTTGGCCAGTTTTTTTTTAACTTAGGGCTGTGAAAATTTTTGCTTTTTGTAACTAACAAAGAGTTATGTTCTTCTAAAATCATCCCTCATGAGGGTAAAAACCCTTCTTTACCCTCTTGATTTTAAAATTCACATGTAAGTACTTATTATTGACATTTTTGCGGGACTCTCTTCAAGAGCGTTAAGGGATTGAGAATATTGTCATAGTCCGTATCTTGAGAATCTGTCCACTCAATCAAAAGTTATTACTACTTGGCTCTTGGCTTGGAACGAAGAGTTTGAGTTTACCAGTGAGTACTTACTCGATAGATGGCGTTGTGCAAATGATGCGATTTTCTTAAGGGGCATGCGCCGGTAGCCCGCGAAATTCAAATCTTAAGTTTTTTGCCATTTGCAAGTCAGTGTCAGACAGGTTGTATGTTAAAATGAAATTGTTTATTCTGTAAATAGGTTATTGGAATCACTTTTACACGTCGTAATAATATCAAAAAATGTAAAATTAAGCTAGATTAGGTCGGCGTTTCCTATCTGACTACTCTGAGAAGAAAGGCCGAAACAAACTCAGTCTCTTTTAAAGTCCGGACATACCTAGGTCAGATATTGGCATATTGGTCAGGCCCTATGAGGGCCATGTAGATTAGAGTCTGAAATGGTCTTTTGAGGAATGAACCACAGAGATTTGAGTGAACCTGTCCTGTCACTGCAAGCATTTGTCAGTAATAGTGGAGCTCAGCTCAGAACTTAAGGAGCTCAACGACTCGACGAACAATACCAAAGAAAGGACATTTGTGTAGGCCGCATAAAGTTCTCAAATTGCCAGACCATTGTTAAAACCAACTGAGAACGAAAATTCACATTCATCCTCACATTCACAATAATTCAATACTTTACAAAGTAATCATTTGTCAATATCCTACATATAATATTCAATAATGTGAATTTGTATATAAAACTGGTAGGTATATTTTGATGATTTTCCATAGTACTTATTCAAAATGTCACAATGCCAAAATGACAAAATGTTAACAGAGCGAGCAGCTCAATCCCATGCTTTTTGTCTTCTAAATAATCTGAAATTGTATAGTACCCTTTTTTACAAAGTTTGGTTTTAATACAGCTTTTAAATCGTTTAATGGGTAAGTTTCGAATGTCAATATGAATAAAATATGATTCGCGATCGTAGCAAATAGTAGCTTTACAGAATAATAACCATTAGATACAGGAATACAACTCCTGCAATATTAGTTAGATTAGATAAATAAATATTTAAAACAACTGCGACTCATTATTTAGATCAACATAAAACTTGATACTGACCTGTAAAAAGCAAAAAACATAAGATAATTTGAATTTCGCAGGCTCCCGCAAAGCTTTCGCCTTAGTTTCCATCGTCCATACAATATGCCATAGTTTTTTCATTAATCTTTAGGTATACAATATTTTTTCATTAATCTTTCCGACAGTTTCATACTGCTGTCCATACTATCCACACTATCACCACAATATAGATATGGAGTACCACTAATATATAAAGTTACTGGCTGTCTCATGTCTGTTACTTTTACGCCGTAACGCCTAGGTCGCCTAGACAGACCACGTGGGTTATGGGACATAGGATACTTTTATCCCGGTAGCACATTCCCGTGGGATAATTTCCGACATCCACGCGGGCGAAGCCGCGGGCAAAAGCTAGTAATAAAATAAAAAACATTTATTTCGAGCAATTTTAACTCATAACATAACATAACATACATAAAAACTTTTTTATTTTTCACTTTTTAGTTGTGGTACCTACCCCACACAAATCAGAATACCACTACCTGCTATGTAAATAACAGTGAAGGAGTCGAACAGGATATCGTCTAGATAAACTAAGCGGGAAAAATACGTAATATTGAAGCTAACTCAAAAACTACGCAAGCAAAGTTAATAAAATTTATATGGGACCACCTCGGAAGCATGACCTACCAAACAGATTCATAATTGGCGGAGTAATCGCGTAACAAACATACAAAAAAAAATTAAAAACATACAGACGAATTGAGAACCTCCTCCGGTAAAAAATACAGAAACACAATTAAAGACTTAATACCTAATCGGCCTGCTGACGGCAACATGCCTATCACAGCACCAGTGCCGTAAGTATGGGCAGTCCATCCATTCCGCGATCATCGCCAGGACAACATTGGTGCTACCTAATACCGAATGAAGACATCAGAAGCAATTCTCGGAACCTGTTGCCTCACCGGTACATACCATTACAACCGGTGTTAACGACCAAGTCTATTCCTATTTGTGTGTATATTAGTCCCGGGGACCTGTCCGGTCGGTCTCGTGGTCGCAAGCGCGTCTGCTGAGCCCACGGTCCAGGGTCCGGTTCCCAGGTCGAAACCCAAAACCCCTTATTGGGTACCTTACGAATTTCTCAGTAGCAACTCGGAGTTTGGAAGTTGGTGGTATGTCATCCCCGAGCTTCGGAACCACGTAATTTAAAGCCGTTGGTCCTGCGCTTGATCTCTCCCCGCAAGTGTCGGATCGACGATCCATCAGATTATGAGATTGCACCTGTGTTTGCGTACACACGTCTTGTTCACTATAATAATATCTCGAGCGAACTTGTCTCTGTTCAGAGTGGCCGCCGTGACCGGTATTCAGTCGGGAGGATAGATGTCCCGGATCGTCGATCGGTCAGATCCATTGGGTTAGGAAGATCTATCCACCCTCACACCCAACACTCAGTTTCATAAGATAACTAATAGAATACATATAAGATGACTACCCCCTGGGAAAACTAATCCAACATATTTATACCTTATTATCAACACGTCTGCTCTAGAGCTATTTCCAAGCGGAAAATATGAAATATGTACCTACGATATTTCCAAATAATTTTAATATAATATCAATGCTTATAATCGCACGGACAAAATCTCAAGAAAATTATTTAGAGTGGTAAATTTTCAAATTTATGGCTGTAATTTTTATGGTGTACATAATAAAGAGTATTCTATCTATCTATCTATCAATATTTTATTTCTAATCTTATTTTCAAACAGAATGCATGTTACGCAAAAGGACTGGAAAGCGCAGAGCGCTCGCCCATTGTGATATGTTCCTTGACTGTCCTTGACTGAGCGGCGTTATTATGAGTGACACTAGCTGTCATTAGCTCAAGGAACTCGATGAATAATTAATTCATTCATGCCGGAATGGAATTAGTAAGTAAAAGCTATTTATAAATTCTAATAAAGTATATTATTTGGCGAATGTGTCATGTTTTCATTTAAACTGCACAGAGCGCCGCTCCACGGTACACATGTAACAACATTACCTAATAAAGCTAATTCGTGTTCCTAACTATCCTGGAACACAGTAAATTAGTTTAACAGGTTACAGCGCCGTCGTAGCCGCCGCGCTACGAGTGCTACGCCGTAGCAGCGCTACGTGTGTTACACCATAGCATACGTCTCCTTGTTCATGTCGCTGTCGCGACAGTTATTCATATGTTGTTGGTCCAAAACTTCGCCACTGCCACGGCGTTATCGGTGACAGCGCAGAGGTCACTTTGGCAGCATGCTTATTATGTTGTAGTATTGAGCTACGGCGAGGCTACGGGACGCCACCCGTCTTGGGAAATAGCCATTTCGTTCTCAGACTATTTGAACATTTTTGTCAACTTCAACGTGTTGGATTTTATTTAATAACCAACAGATATTTACTTACCGAAAGATTTAGGTGACAAATAGTAGGTCTAAACATCTAACTGGATTATCTTTTACAACATATTATAATTAGCCCTACCTTTGTGGTTCCCATTTAGTATTATTATTTTGACCTGTTGAGGATCCGCAGATCTCAGAGTTTGTCATCTATTCTGATCATTCACAAATGGGTTTTATGATTAAAGTTTCCAGGTTTTTATAACAAATGTGTGTGTAAAATAATCTTGTTACTTTATAGTTTGTAATTATTATTGAAACTGATATAGTTCTCGAATTAAATGATTTCATTGAGGTATTGAGCATTAAACACATACAAATGAAACACACATTTGACACAAACCGCATCATAATCAGAACTCACTGTGTCAAATGTGGAATTGTTATTATTACTTAATCCCGAATTTTATAGAATTGAAATGATCCCTTTTATAGTTTTAACTACAAAATAAAAATTAGTTTAATAATTGACCTCACAAGCCAATAGATGTCGCTGATCTCTTTCAGAAATCGATACTGTATTGATTGTTACAATAAACCACAAATACCATCAAGATTGTAATACATAGGTATTATAATTTAGTTCCTAGTAAGATTGAGTAATAGTATTTATGTATAAGCTAGATGCTCTTGCGGGGACAGACATAATCTGTATTTGCGAAACATTCCTAAAATGTGGAGAAGAATCAAAGGTAATATAAAACTAAGGAATTGATTCCTTAGTTTAGCTCAAGTAACAAAAGGCAAAAAAAAAAATCTTCACGTCAATTTTATAATACTAAATACCGCACTTATAATAAAATCTTAAAAGAAGTAATCTATCAGAGAAGCACAACAATGATCGATTGCCGATGATATCGATTGCCGTTCCCCGTACTAGTACTTCCGTCGTCATGCGGCGCCTTGTTGTTTGTAAGCTGCTTTAGAGTAATAAATTCTAATCTCGTACCCGTTATATAAAGAACTAGCTGCGCCTCGCAGTTTCACCCGCGTAGGTCTCGACTCCGTGGGAATATATGGATAAAACGTATCCTATCTCCTATTCCAGGTCATGGTCTACCCGTGTGCTAAACATCTCTAGAGTCGGGAACGTCGCACTGCAGATAGAAAAAAAAAGCAGCATTTGAAAATTTGCATTCACTGATTTCAATTTTACGAGTGTTTTTGGTTATATGACTTTACACGTTATTGCGTTTGCGTAAAGATTATTTTCACCTAAAGCAGTAATAAATATTGGAGATTTTGAAGGCGCACTCAGTTCGGATAGTGATTTGGGGGCACGGGAGTGCCCCCGCCAAGACGAGCCAAACGAAGCGCAAGGAGGGCACTACCTACCTTTTCTCGAAGCGCTTCGTCGTTTTTTTGAACCCTCATAACTTGGGTTTGGATTATACCAGATAACCAAAATTCTCGGGATATGATGGCAATAGTGGACTTATTAAACGTAGAAAGTTTCAATTGCAAAGCTTTTATACTTTCGATTTTATTGATATCTAAAAATCCCCGATTTCGTCACTGACTGACTCACTCACTCACTCACTGATGATCATCAAAATTCTTAGGGTACTTCCTGAAGTCCTAGAAAGCTGAAATTTGGTATGTATGCTAGTATTAGTACACAAACAACAACAAAAAAACTAAAACTTGGAACTTTTACCCCCCAACTCCTTAAACTAGGGGATGGAAGTTTGTATGAGACTTCCGCAAATTTTAATACTAGAGGTATCAAAATTGATATAGGGACTCCTTGTTATAAATAATAAAATATATTTCAGGATTTTTAGTAAATCACCTCCCACCGTGTAAATAAGGGGATGGAAGTTTGTATGGGTTTTCCCATATAAACTTAATTTTATGCTAGAGATCTGAAAATTATGCAAGCACACTTAATAAGATAATAATAAGAAGTCTGTGATTTCTTATTACAATTAAAAAATCGTGTTTTAGGTTTTTTTTAAATCACCACTCAACCCCTTAAATTAGGGGATACAAGTGTACATGTGGCTTACGTTAGGTTTCAGAATACTACATTAGTATACTTATATTTTACTTATAAAGAGAGTAGGTTATGAAAAAAGACACCCATGATGTGCAGAAAATACAACACAAAAAAAGAAAGAAACAATGAACAAACTAAAAATTATTGTCTTAAGCAATTTACAAAAAGAAGTGAAATCTCACCAAAAACATTTTCATGTAAAATGTTGCCAAGACGAGACAAAAAGTTCTCAGATCTCATGTAGAGCCGAGCTTCTAACTCTACAAGCCCTAACTTCACAAACTCTACACCTTAGTCAAAATATGTGGCTTGGCCGTTTCCGGCCCGATCGCATCTACATGATAAATAATTAACTAAATGAATGAATAATTAACTATTGTCTTACAGGAAAGTAATGAACAGTGAATACATATTTTACCTTACGCCCTGTGACGGTAGCGAAACAGCCAAGCCACATATTTTGACAAAGGTGTAGAGTTTGTGAAGTTAGGGCTTGTAGAGTTAGGGCGTGTAGGGCTAGAAGCTCGACTCTACATGAGATCTGATAACTTTTTGTCTCGTC
The DNA here is from genome assembly GCA_948473465.1 of Lithophane ornitopus. Lineage (NCBI taxonomy): Eukaryota > Metazoa > Arthropoda > Insecta > Lepidoptera > Noctuidae > Lithophane > Lithophane ornitopus. Next base: position 409,247 of record OX419617.1, read on the forward strand.
TTGGCAACATTTTACATGAAAATGTTTTTGGTGAGATTTCACTTCTTTTTGTAAATTGCTTAAGACAATAATTTTTAGTTTGTTCATTGTTTCTTTCTTTTTTTGTGTTGTATTTTTGTTGTACAAAGTACCTGTCTATGTTTTAAGTTAGAAGCGAATCAAAGTAGAGTACCATCACTCGTCTTCGAATAATAATATTTAAGTCGACTTTTGCGACCTCCACCGGCAAAGAAGAAGTTATCTATTCATAGCAGATCCGCGGAGTTGACTTCAAAGGCGAAAGTCGGCGAATAAATTATAACAAGAAGTGTCTAAACAGTGTGAAGCGAGTACGTGTGGCGAATGTCGATCAGCTGAGCAGTGGGCCACGCTGGCAAACGGACAGTTTGTTACAGAGCGATCTAACAAGTCGCGGGCGGCTTTGCATGTCAATAATTACCGTCGGCATAATTATTACCACCGGTGTCAATGTATTTAACCTCAGAAAACTAGAACTACGAAATATATTTAACCTCAGAAAACTAGAACTACGAAATATATTTAACCTCAGAAAGTTAATTTGTTTGAAGGTTTCATTCGCTCGTCGAAAACAATTAGAGTGTGTAATAAGCACTAGTGCTTATACTCGACAGTACAGGCCCTGATACAGATAATCAAAGAAATACATACGTACAAGTTACATCTGGGTCAATATCAACAAAGTGCATTTTTCTTCAATTTTGGTGGCGAAATTTTTTCTTCTGTTTTCGTGAAACATAAAGACCTGGTATAAGAGTAGAAAGTCCAAGCTAGAAGGATCTTCAAGAGGTCTGAGAATATCTCGATAACTTTTTGAGATATTTTAGTTTAAAGTCTAGTGTGGCCACCAAAATTGAAAATTGAATCGAAAGTGCCCACCAAAATGAAAATCAGTGGCACCAAAATTGGATTTCTCTGTCACAAACCTCAATCTCACTAATTAATAAAGCACAATGTAACTGTGGCGGTATCTACATCGCCACATGCGAACTACGCATTAAAGACCTGACGTCAGACAGACGTCACATAAATCCTGCATCGCGCAATTAAAGTTTACCGTGCAGTGGACATATATACGAGAACCCAACATCAATCGTTGGGCAGTTGCCCGCCAGACACAACACCCGTCTGGTCGGAGGATCTTCCCTTTTCTATGGAGTATGAGTGAACTTTACACTCTGTTCCTCATACCCCTAAATTGGTGACCCCGAATATGAACGTCAACGCAGCCTTCGTGCAACTACTCCAGCGTGACGTCATCATCATCACTCCCGCAAGCTTTCAGTGAGGCTCGTCACACAGCCAAGCCAACACCCGAGGCGTCAACGGGTATCCTGACCACCAACATGCAGCGAACGCGCATTCCTGGTCATCACCCTCAGCCTCATCACCCCGACCCACTGGGGAATCACCTCAATCACCTCATCACCCCGACCCACTGGGGAATCACCGCAATCACCTAATCACCCCGACCCACTGGGGAATCACCGCAATCACCTCAATCACCACAACCGCCGCAAACAGTTCCGACCCACCGCGAACATTGCGGCACCCGGTTCCGACTCACTGGAACCACAACTGGCACTGGCAAGCATCGCAAGATACAAGACTCAGCCCACTATCGACCTCCGGTCTCCGGAGGGGAGTGATGTGGCGGTATCTACATCGCCACATGCGAACTACGCATTAAAGACCTGACGTCAGACAGACGTCACATAAATCCTGCATCGCGCAATTAAAGTTTACCGTGCAGTGGACATATATACGAGAACCCAACATCAATCGTTGGGCAGTTGCCCGCCAGACACAACACCCGTCTGGTCGGAGGATCCTCCCTTTTCTATGGAGTATGAGTGAACTTTACACCCTGTTCCTCATACCCCTAAATAACCAATCTCACAAATTCTCGGGATTTATCAATAACTTTCATAGGTTTATAAAACTCTCTATTGTTGAAACATAATATATTTATTATGATTTGTCTGCTAAATTCATAATTTTAAGTTACAAATAAATTAATATAACTGATTTATGCGTAACCCAAATCACTACAATCATAGCAAATCGATCCACCAAAAATTTAACAATTCTTGTCCCCCGTGCCACCGAAGATGATACTTACGTTTTTGGCAGAAAGTCACAGCACTAATCACACCCCTATTACGCGCAAGTGCTGGCGCACGCCTGAGACATGCGAAATAATAAACACGATTGAACACACACGCACGAAACTTTATGTTATAGTAAATTGAACAAGTGCCACCAAAATTTAGATTTTTGCTTGGACAAACTTTGATCGAGTATCCTGTGCTTTCAAATTAGATTTTCTAATATGTTTTAATTGTTTTTAGATAATGTTTTTAAGGCGATTTTTTCCCCTTATTATTTACATACACTTTTATTTAAAAAAAAATTGGCCCTAATTGAACCAAGTTACGTAGTACACTATAAAAAAAAAAAAACATCCTATCATTTAACACCTCGATTCTCAACGTATAATTTGCCGCCGGGATATTCACCCATTTAATTACATTATTATTATATTCTCTAGAAATCGCGACATGTCTGCTGTTATTGATTTCAAACCTTTCTTAAACCACAACACATACATACACACTTGTGACCAAACTCGTTCTCGGTAAACGCGGACTTGAACCGGCATGTAGACACATTCCAGTGCCTACGGTAATCAGGCGGCGTCGGATGCCGCTTGTAGGTGCTATACTATCCAAAGTAATAAGCGATCTTGCCATGACATGTTTCGTTACATATCGTTTTTGCAAGTGACCCCCTACTGACAGACGCAGAAACACTATCACAACTCACAACAGCAACACAATTAAACACTAACAGTTACAAAGTAAACTGTTAGTGTACCTGCAGAGTTTGAGATAGAACATGAAACAATACGCCAGGTGTGCGAGCGAGACAAAGGACGGGGTTGTTTGTAGTGCGACGCAATATAACTGCTACTAACTGACGAACGACTTGTGCACGCTAGCACGCCGCACGCTAGATCTTACTACGATCTACTTGGAATTTAAAATTTGAAAAGTCTAGAACTAATTACCTGTTTTATTTGAATCAAAACTACGATTTCCTTATTATTATTCCTCTTCTCGTTAGTGATTAATTAATTTCTCCCATGGGTATGAGGCAGGGACTTTGAAATAACTACACTCTAAATCAAGCTAATAGAATTTCCTAGAACAAGTACAATGCAATTTACAATCTACATTAATTTCATACACAGTTTACGAGACTTCTTGAGAAATGGCAATAAAACATTGATACCTACTCGGAACAATGGGAGTGGTAGTCGCATCTATCTCGCGTCGTGGTGCGCGCTGCTCAGATTTATCTAGCAGTTGCGCGCGGATAATTTTATAATATCCGCCGCTTGTCCGCAGCGATAGCCGCTTTAATCTGTTCCTGCACCACAGCATCCACAGCACTCCTCTTAGTTGTCTAGCTTTATATCAGATCATAACTTTTTATATTGATGTTTCAATTTTAATTAATGTTGAATTTATTAAATAATCTCTTGATTTCTGAATATTGTTGTCTGAATGTTCTCAAACTATAGAATTAATGTGAGAGTGAGATTTCCTTATCCCTACTAATGAAAAGGATTAAACTCTGTTTTCTATTCTTGTGATATTTGTTCAAACGGCACAACCAATAAATGCGTGGGTGTGATTCAGCTTGTCAGAGTGGGTCCAATATTTGCACAATGTTTGCGTGAGCTCACTCAAGGAGTGTGTGCTCAGCGTTATGTTGGCTCATTGCTTTTGATAAGGGGCTTTGCTTTGACTTTATGAGAACAAGGAAAAGTATCGGCGTCTGATTAACTGACGATCCCAGCTAATCGAGTGCGAGTCCTCGATTGTACGAGAGTACAAATGTCGCGTGTTGAAGGGGGTTTTATGGTTTGTTGATAAGAGTCAGTTCTTTCTCCAATTGCTGGCTGGAATTGCATATTAGGGAAGAAGCAGTGAATATACGTATTAGCCGCGTTGAGGAAAAGTCAAGAGTAAAAATATGTACAGATACACACTAAAATTGATCAACAACACCGCAAGACTGCCTTCAGTAGGATTTTGTTTCACCTCAAAATAATGCTAAGATTACCTCCAAGCAAATATTATTTGCGGGTTCAATTTAGATAACCTTTGAAGTAGCTTGTTGTACAGAATAACGCCATTATCATTTTATGTTTTTTTATTTTATTTAATCGTATTTGTAAGGCTTATCGGCTGAACGATCATTGAGATGATACTCAGAAAACATTTTTACGTTACTTTGATAGATCTACTAAGATGGTTGAGACGTTGTTTCTCTAAATAAATTCGGTCTTTGTGCTTCTAACGATGTTAAGAGTAGTGATGAACATGTATTGTACTGTGAAACACGTCGATCGGTCACGGCCCCCTTCAATGCCGAATGAGACCTACAACATATAATAAGACTTTAGTAACCTACAAAGCGTCTTTTGAATTTGTTTTTCATACCAATAAGTATATTTTATTCCTTACTAAAGGCATACCAAATAACTGTAGATAATTTTTGTGTAGGATTATTAAACTGTTCAGTGCATAGTGTGATTAGTGTACATGTTCAGTACTTGCAAGTGATGAACTGACAAGTTTGGAGAGGATAATGTCCAGCAGTGCCCATGAACTGGTGAGCATGGTGAGCTCCCATGATGTCTGATACTTCAACAAAGTTTCTCAAGATACCTACGGATTCTGCTAAGCTCACATTTGGTATTTCATGTTTATTTATATCGCTACAAACTTGTAAAACACTTTTTAACGGCGTTCGAACTTAATTTACTAAAAAGGTTTCGTTTATTTAAAATGAAAAAGAAACATTGTTAACAGTTTGAACAAACACAAAATCAACCTCAAGTTACCTCTCAGTTTCTCTCGTTCGTTTGGACATACGAAACGCTAATTAAAAGTCACCTTTTTATTCCATAAAAAAGGGCCGTCCCACACTTCAGGCAAACACCGCAGAATGAAGTACACTCATAATGATTGTGAACTAAATAAACACCTGGTGCGGGTGAGGGAGGGGTGCGGCTGAGGGAGGGGCGCGGGGGGCGCGTGCGGCACTGCGATTAGCTCTGCTAATTAACGTTATTCAATATTTGTTTGCAACGAAAAGGTCCACTACCCCCTGCAACCCCCCTCACTCGGCGTCTCGGCGTCGTCCTAAGCAAATAGAGGAATTACGCGAGCGCCATACATACAAACAAACAGACAGACAGGATACAGATGGATTTTTCTTATCGTTTGCGCAACGACGGGAATGTTTGACTAACTGCTTGGATTTATGATTAAACTAGCTGCGCCCCGCTGTTTCACCCGCGTAAGTCTCGATCCCGTAGGAATATCGGGATAAAAAGTATCCAATGTGTTAATACAGGTTATAGACTATCTGTTTGCCAAATTTCATCCAAATCCATTCAGCCGTTTTTACGTGATTGAGTAACAAACATCCAAACACACAAACTTGCTTTGACGTTTTGTATTCAGTATACATGAGTTGCTTTGTAATTTTTGGAAAATATGTGGCGGTATCTACATCGCCAAATGCCAATTACGCATCAAAAACCTGACGTCACATAAATCCTGCATCGCGCAATTAAAGTTTATAATGCAGTGGACATATATACAAGAACCCAACATCAATCGTTGGGCAGTTGCCCGCCAGACACAACACCCGTCTGGTCGGAGAATCCTCCCTTTTCTATGGTGGTTGAGTGAACTTTATACCTGTTCTTCATACCCCTAAAAATACAATGATGATAATTATTCTCATAATACACATACAGCCGGTTTCTGATTTAAGTACCTGTTTGAAGTTGAGAATTTCTCAAACTCTTCTTAAGCATTACTTAAGGTGATTCCTTTAATGTCACCCGCGAAATTCAATACGCTTTTTCAAAATCAATTTTAGGAATCACCTTAAGCACAAGCTTAAGGTGATTCCTAAAATTGATTGAAATTGAAATTAATTGACCCTGAAAAAATGCAATGCTTAAGAAGAGTTTGAGCAATTCTCAACTTCAAATACTTAAATCAGAAACCGGCTGTTAGATATTTCTACTTCAATTTACTTAAACAAAATTCTTAAGTAAAATAATATTATGTAAAAAAACAACACAAGCAATTCTAAGACAAGTAACACACGACACGCTTGAACTACAAAACACGAGTATTTTCTGTTTGAATGGACTAGGTTATCAAATTCTCAAGAAATGATTCATGAGATCTGTATTTCTGTTTATTTTCTTCTCGAAGCAAATGTTTTTCGGATATGTAACACATTGATGTTTTATTTCGTAGCAAACGTCTTCCCGGCGTTTCGAATCGGTAGGTATAAATATGTTTTTATGTACAACATTAATTATTAAAATTAAATGAGTTTTGGACAATGAGGCACTTAGGCTTAGGTGTCAACGTACTATTATTATAAAAACTGCATAGATATGGTATCGATAACGATGACGGGTACGAGACAAAGGGGTGTGCAGAGTTATTCTTACGTCAATGGACCCTATAGCCGAACACGAGAGCAGCCTCCATATCCATACATCACGGAGTTCCGCCACCGATACAACCAATTGGTCAACCGATCGCTTCCGAACCTATTATACACAAGTATGCTCGACATATCGTAGCTCTCGTAGCGCGTAGCTCGCACCACTTTGCTACGCCGTAGATCATCGCACAAAGTTCCTTCACCTCCATGCACCGTGCATGTTTCGCTCATATTGTTGCAGGCAAACGGGAAAAAAAAAGCACAATTGGAACAAGTCCAGGCCATAAATAGTAATAACAATTGTCGGCGCATGACGTATAAAATACTCTAAAATATACGACTGCAGTTACTATAATTACTTCGGAATTTATTTGGGCTAAAAATATCTAGAGAATAAAACGGACTGTGTTTTGTACGGACGTATTTTTGTGTGGTTAAAGAAGCATCAAACACAAACGCGTTTTTATTCAAATTAAACCATTTACGACTTTTAAATTGTCAAGGAATGGGTCAGTGAGTCAGAGAGTTGAAATTAGTTGCTACAAAATTCTGTTACATTATTCTATAAACGATCTAATAATAAAATCAATTGATACATAGACTTATTTCCTGGAACATTTTATGTAATTGAGCATCTTAATCAGTACGTGTGAAGCCTCAGGTAATAATGGGCTACACACCGCACAGTTTGCGCGCTGGAGACGGTTATCAACAATCACGTGTCAGCTCAGAGAAACAATCGCGCCTCTCTGCACTGCACACACACAAACTGTTTCTTTCACTCACAGACTTGTACATATATAATGCGTGTTGTGTATCAATGTTATCGTATTTCAAAAATGCCGGCCGGCGCATGTTGCGTCATTGTCATGTCACCAAAGTCAAATCAGTTTATTATAAGCAGTACTAGCAAATATTTGTATATTGACTGGTTTCCGAGCAAAAGAAAATGTTGACATAAAATAATCAGATTACCTTCATTTATTTTTGTATTTGAAACAGTAAACAATTATTTAGATACAGCTGTTAATAACAGGAGGTTTAAATTAAAAGCGGCGATAAAGCGAACAATGAGCGCACACTCAACATCAAATGTATTTCAGACTAAATGTAAGGATAAAATTACTGAAGCCTTTTATTATTTCGCTTTATTTCATTCGGGATTAATCTTAAAATTAATAAATCAAAGTATATCCCACCAAAAAAATACTTGTAAAAAATGCAAGTCTCGCAACGCAGTTCTTCTACCGCAAAAAGATGTGTAATCTATTGTAAAACCAAGTCTGTTAATTGATTCAGTACCAACATAATTTTCATCTTTATTTCTTTAGAATAATCTTAAGTGATTATGTTGCCGTAACAACATTATTTTTTGTTTATGCTAAACCCGAAAAGGGGTCATTGTACTCATCATTTTGAACCACTTTTTCTATGGCAACAATATTGAATTCGAAAAAAAGAAAAAATAATTTTGTATAGGTATTCCATACTAATATTATAAATTCGAAATTAACTCTGCCTGTCTATCTGTCTGCATGTTACCTAATCCACTACAAACGGATTGCGATAAAACGCAAGAAGATAGATGGCATCCCGGGGAAGGACATAGGCTACTTTTTATCGACATACCACGCGGGCGAAGCCGCGGGCGGAAGATAGTAATATTATAAATGCGAAAGTGAGTTTGACATACAGACAGACAGACAGACAGAGTTACTTTCGAATTTATAATATAAGTATGGAAGTATGGATTATAGTTAGAATTTTTTTAAATAAAAGAAGTTAAGATTATGTCTGGACTTTAAAAGAGTCTTTGACCCATGTTTGTTTCACTATTTCTTCGCAGGGATAGTCAAATAGGAAATGTCGACTACATCTAGCTTATTTTTAATCTTTTTTAATATGACGTGTAAAATAGGGTGGATTGAAACCGACAACAAATATTTTTATTTTTTTCGTTTCTCCTGTGTCATTAATAGTTGACCCTATAGCATAGAATTAAGTATACAAAATATCAGGAGCGCAGGACTTCATCTTCAGGTGGCGCACAGACGGTAGATACCCTACATACTTCTACCCGCTATTTAATAAGTGTTTTAACTATTTTCACTGTAATTATGTGTTACCCATAATTTCGACCAGATTTTCAGGGGTAAAGGTTCAATTCAAGCCAATTTCACGAAAGTTCGAATTTAATACAGACTACGTTTTGTGGCCAGGTAAACCTGTGAAATGCCTCAATTACGGAAAGATATACGTTGTCCATTAGTTGGTCTACCTAAAACAGTAAGTGATAATGTGTTGCCGACGTATTTTGATGCAATCAAATATTATTTGTGGATACGGTGTGATTTAATTGAATTATGTAACGGAAAAAAATCCTGCAGTTAAGATTTTGCATATATGCGACATAGTTGCCACCGTCATCGAAAAAATATGGAACAAAGCGTCTTTTTCTATTAACAGCCATCAAAAAGTTGGTGCGAGATTGATTTCATATTATAACAAGTACAAACAAATTAAAAAAATACGTAAAGAAAACAAAACACAAGAGTTCTACGAAGAATCTTTGAAAAAGTTATTCGATATTGCGATATGCAAGTTTGTACTTGACACGATCTGAAAACAATCGTCTTATAGACTATTAGCTTCCACCCGCGGCTTCGCCCGCGTGGATGTCGATAAAATGTCCTTCCCCGGGATGAATTTTCGAAAATCCCTGTTATACATTATTACCGGACTAACATTGATTTTCGAGTTAATTAACCATGCGTAAAAATTCTTCTATACAACCTTTGACACACCCCTATTCCTGTTTAGGGGGTAGTATAGAAAAACTAAAAATGACAAACATTATCATTTACTTATATAAGTATTCGTGCCAAGTTTCAAGTCTATTAACTCAAGGAATAATATTTTTCATACACACGAAATTCCCCCTTTTCACCCCTTTTAAGGTCGAATTACCAGAAACCCTTTCATAGTGGACGTCTAGGTCCTTATTACTATCTATGTGCCAAATTTCAGCCCAATCCGTTCAGTGGTTTAAGCTGTGACGTAGACTACCCATTTTCAACCGTTAGGGGTAGATTTTTTAAAAACCCTGATACACATTATTGTTTATTTTTGGTTTTAAGTATAAATCCTGAGTTTCGAGTTAATCAGACAGCGCGTTAAAATTCTTCCCCCAATCCCCGTTTAGGGGGTAGTTTATAAAAACAAAAAATTACAAACTTTATAATTTACTTAGATAAGTATTCGTGCCAAGTTTCAAGTCTATTAATTCAAGGAATAAGATGTTTCATACAAACGAAATCCCCCCATTTCACCCTCTTATGGGTGGAATTTCGAAAAATCGTTTTTCAATGGAAACTTACTCTTCATAATGAACACACCCTCCAAATTTCATGTCTAGGACCAGCGGTTTAGGCTGGGCGTTGATACCTGTCACCCTTGCCTTTTATAAATGCTATAGATAGATTCGAAAACATATTCTGGATGCACTACACAATTCATTGTGTAGTGCATCCAGAATATGTTTTGCTTGCTACAAGACGATGCACCAGAAATAAGAGCGAAGAATTTTGAGCGCTAGCGTACAGACCAAAGGCAAGAAAGAACGTCAGTTTCAGCACCCTGAATTCAGATTGAGGCGTCACACTATTACGATTTAATAGACTAGTCAAAAGAAAAAGTTACCGAACCACCAATGACAATGCAATACAGTGACGGCCAAATCAAAGAGATGATATCATCTGCAGACAATTTATTGTATTTCCGGAAGTTCCCTTGTCACACCCAGGCTGTACAGCGATGCTTCTTCAAATCAAATCAATTTATTTGTTACAAAGTATTGGTACAATTTCGGCCTTAACATGAATAATCCAGATCCTTCTTATCTGAACAACAGAATTCAGAGGGTCGATGTTAATGGCAAGAGATCTGCAGGATCTTCGGTCACCATGGGCGTTCCGCAGGGTTCAATTCTAGGTCCTTTCTTATTTCTCATTTATATTAATGATTTACCTTACCACATAAGGGATAATCACAAGATCGTGTTATTCGCAGATGATACTTCCCTCATTTTTAAAATAAAACGTCAGTTAGTCAACTTTGAACAAGTTAACGATGCACTCTCTAAAGTGGTGCATTGGTTTAATGTAAATAATCTTCTCCTGAATGAGAAAAAGACTAAACTCATTAAATTTTCAACGCCAAATGTCAGGCAGCTATCTACCAATGTTAAAGTTAATGGAATAGAGTTGGACCCCGTTGAGTCGACAGTTTTTCTTGGAATAACCATTGACGGTAAATTACAATGGGGCCCACACATAGAAAAATTGTCTGGAAGGCTTAGTTCGGCCGCCTACGCCGTTAAAAAAATTAGACAGATAACTGACGTAGATACAGCCAGAATTGATTATTTTAGTTATTTTCATAGTCTTCTGTCTTATGGGATTCTTCTCTGGGGAGCCTGTGCGGACATTAATGCTATCTTTGTTTTACAGAAAAGGGCTATTCGAGCCATTTACAACCTAGGTCCAAGGGATTCCCTTCGAGAAAAATTCAGAGAAATAGATATTCTGACTGTAGCCTCACAATATATATTTGAAAATCTATTGTATGTACACAAAAATATATCTAATTTTAAGAAAATGTCCGATATTCATAGTTTATATACCAGGAATAAACACAATCTTGCTGTACATCGCACTCGTCTCCACAGAGTAGGCAACTCGTTCATGGGTCAATGTATACGCTTTTATAACAAACTTTCCATTGACATTCGAAACTTACCCATTAAACGATTTAAAAGCTGCATTAAAACCAAACTTTGTAGAAAAGGGTACTATAAAATTTCAGATTACTTAGAAGACAAAAAAGCATGGGATTGAGCTGCTCGCTCTGCTAAGCATTGTAACATTTTGAATAATATGGAAAATCATCAAAGTATATCAACCAGTTTTATTTACAAATTGACATTATTGAATATTCTATACAAAATGACATGATTACTTTGTAAAGTATTTTATTATTGTGAATGTGAGGACTATGTGAATTTTTTTTAATTTTTTTTTTTCGTTCTCAGTTAATTTTATCATTGGTCTGGCAATTTGAGAATTTTATGCGGCCTACCCAAATGTCCTTTCTTTGGTATTTTTCGTCAAGTCGCTGAGCTCCTTAAGTTCTGAGTTGAGCTCCGCCATTACTGACAAATGCTTGCACTGACTGGACAGGTCCACTCAAATCTGTGTGGTTCTTTCCTCAAAAGACCATTTCAGACTCGGATTTACATGGTCCTCATATGGCTTGACCAAGATTATGTCTGGACTTTAAAAGAGACTGTGACCTCTGAGTTTGTTTCGGCCTTTCTTCTCAGAGTAGTCAGATAGGAAACGCCGACCTCATCTAGCTTATTTTTAATATTTTTTAATATGACGTGTAAAAGTGATTCCAATATCCTATTTACAGAATAAACAATTTCATTTCATTTCATTCCTTAACCTTTGAACGTGGATCTCGTTGAGAAACAATGGATTTTTAATTGTGTCTGTAATTACGGCATACTACGGGTTAATACTTAGTCAATCTAGAGAAGGTTAGCGTTGGAGGAGGCCTTCACCTGTGGATTCGTTAAGTTGTTTGTGTAATATTCCCACTTGTAAGAACCCCTTTTACAAGTGGGAATATTACACAAACAAATTCATAAACTAGAATTAATTTCTGTTCTGTAAACAACTTGTAGGAAGTAAAAGATGTTTTATTTTTATTTTATAACACTTAGTCATAATAATGTGACATGCAAACATTTGGGTTTATAATTATTATTTTTGTCTTTCATAATCCATCTTCACCCGTTTACGGACCAGTGGCAAGAGATGGGTTTATAAAATCAAGAATAAAAATAAGACGAGACTTAACAGTTTTTGACACAACATCGCAATATTTCGTTCAAAAACAAAGACGTCTCTTAAAGAAGAGACTGAATTCTATTTATAAAAGTGTATTTTGTTAAAATGAATCCCACAAAAAAACATTTTCATGTAAAACGTTGCCAAGACGAGACAAAAAGTTATCAGATCTCATGTAGAGCCAAGCTTCTAACTCAACATGCCCTAACTCTACAAGCCCAAACTTCACAAACTCTACACCTTAGTCAAAATATGTGGCTTGGCCGTTTCGCTACCGTCACAGGTCGTAAGGTAAAAAATGTATTAACTGTTCATTACTTTCCTGTAACACAATAGTTAATTATTCATTCATCTAATTAATTATTTATCATGTAGATGCGATCGGGCCGGAAACGGCCAAGCCACATATTTTAACTAAGGTGTAGAGTTTGTGAAGTTAGGGCTTGTAGAGTTAGGGCATGTAGAGTTAGAAGCTTTACATGAGATATGATAACTTTTTGTCTCGTCTTGGCAACATTTTACATGAAAATGTTTTTGGTGAGATTTCACTTCTTTTTGTAAATTGCTTCAGACAATAATTTTTAGTTTGTTCATTGTTTCTTTCTTTTTTTGTGTTGTATTTTCTGCACATCATGGGTGTCTTTTTTCATAGCCTACTCTCTTTATTCGTATAATATAAGTTTATTAATGTAGTATATTCTGAAATCTAACGAAAGCCCCATTACACTTTTATCCCCTAATTTATAAAAAAAAAACCTTAAAACTCGTATTTTTTACTTGTAATAAGAAATCACAGACTTCTTTTCTTGCATAATTTTCAGATCTCTAGCATACAATTAAGTTTATATGGGAAAACCCATACAAACTTCCATCCCCTAATTTACAGGGTGGGAGGTGATTTACAAAAAATCCTGAAATTTGTATTTTATTATTTATAACAAGGAGTCCATATATCAATTTTGATACCTCTAGTATTAAAATTTGCGGAAGTCTCATACAAACTTCCATCCCGTAGTTTAAGGGGTTGGAAGTACCCTAAGAATTTTGATGATCATCAGTGAGTGAGTGAGTGAGTCAGTCAGTGATGAAATCGAGGTTTTTTAGATACCAATAAAATCGAAAGTATAAAAGCTTTGCAATTGAAACTTTCTACGTTTAATAAGTCTACTATTGACATCATATCCCAAGAATTTTGTTTTTCTGGTAAAATCCATACCCAAGTTATGAGGGTTAAAAAAAACGACGAAGCGCTTCGAGAAAAGGTAGGTGGTAGTGCCCTCTTTGCGCTTCACTTGGCTCGTCTTGGCGGGGGCACTCCCGTGCCCCCAGATATTATTCACTCACTATCTTCGATAAAAAAATATAAAACATTCGTTTTTAGGGTTCCGTACCCAAAGGGTAAAACGGGACCCTATTACTAAGGCTCCGCTGTCTGTCTGTCTGTCTGTCCGTCTGTCACCAGGTGGTATCTCATGAACCGTGATAGTTAGACAGTTGAAATTTTCACAGATGATGTATTTCTGTTGCCGCTATAACAACAAATACTAAAAAACAGAATAAAATAAATATTTAAGGGGGCTCGCATACAACAAACATGATTTTTTTGCCGTTTTTATAGATCGGTACGGAACCCTTCGTGCGCCAGTCCAACTCGCACTTGGCCGGTTTTCATTGTGAGTACCTAATATTTGTACCTTGAGTTTTAGCTATTATATTGAAATTTTGAAACATGGTGCGTCACCTGAAGATTCTGACTTAGCAGGCTGAATTTTTACATGTATCTTTCTTCCCAGGAGTTCCCAGGTCATTGATTGGTAATAGGTACGGGAAAAAAATAGTTTAAAAAATAATAACGTCGCTCCACCCTAGTGTAAAAGTGATTCCGGTATCCTATTTACAGAATAAACAATTTCATTTTATTTAATTTCATTTCCTCTTAAGCGACCTGTAGTAGCCGTGAATAACCAATTCATTGCAATTTCAGTTTTTTTGGTGTCACCTCTCCGTACAAAATAGATCTGCGACTGCAGCCTTCCAGCTCAGCAGCTCAGCAGCTTACCGCTTGACGAAAAGTAATGCGCGGCGCGATAGTCCCGCGACGGAGGGAGCACATCACAGTCGGTGCTAAGTACCGCCGCGGCAGTGCAAGTTAGCGACGAATTGTACGCGATGTGCAGTGTGGATTGCCTATTTGTATGCATTAGTAGAGGTTGCACTTATTTAGGATTTTCTTGTAAATACCCCATACGGAGAGACTTATCTACTTATAAATTCTGTGGCCCTAGTGAAAAGGGGTATAAGTCCGATTTTGTGGAAAATGAGTTAAGTATATGTAGTGATCAGAAAAAAAACCGGCCAAGTGCGAGTCGGACTCGCGCACGAAGGGTTCTGTACCATTATCTATAAAATCGGCAAAAAAATCACGTTTGTTGTATGGGAGCCCCCTTAAATATTCATTTTATTCTGTTTTTTAGTATTTGTTGTTATAGTGGCAACAGAAATACATCATCTGTGAAAATTTCAACTGTCTAGCTATCACGGTTCATGAGATACAGTCTGGTGACAGACGTACAGACAGACAGACAGCGGAGTCTTAGTAAAAGGGTCCCGTTTTACCCTTAGGGTACGGAACCCTAAAAATGCTCTATCGTTTGGTGTAAACGGGTCTAAGCTATCTCTAAAAATAAAGAAGTTACCTTGTGTAAAAGGGTCCAACTGACACCTAAAAAACTACAAAAGTCGGTTTCAAGTAATTTTGTATTCTTTTAAACGGATTTAAAAAAAAAATATTTTGTGTTTTTTAATCTAAATTAACATACGTTACCGACGTTTACATTTGGTTGGTGTTTATCAATAAAACAACACCTGGTTCTTAAAAATGGTTTAGTGAGTACCTAATGTGGTATAATTAGACATAAATCCGTTTTCACCAAAATAAAGGGAAAAAATCAAAGTAACTCTGTTGAGATTATTATGAACATAATCATTCCAAATGCGTATCCGTTTTCACTTGTGTGAATTAACATTTAACATAAGGGAGAAGGGGTATAACTTATATTATACCCTCAAGGAATTTATTTTGTGGTGAGTAGGGAGGCACTCCGGTACCACCGGATGCCGGAACCTACCTCTGTCGTGTGGTCGAGGCCTATCTGACGGACAGGGCCGTCATCTACCCCGGTCACCAGGGAGTGTGGAACCAGCGAGAGATGTCGTGCGGTGTCCCGCAGGGATCAGTCCTGGGGCCGCATCTGTGGGACATCGGATACGACTTGGTGCTGCGCGCCGGCCTCCCTAACGGCGTCAGCGTACGTCAGCTACGCTGGCGGGCGCGTTCCCTGAGGCTGCGGCCAGCCCACCGGTTGAACGCGTCCCAAAGGGTCATGGCCATTCGGCTGGCCCGGGAATACCACACGGTCTCCCGTAAGGTGGCGAGCCTCCTTGCCGGATTACCGCCATGGGATCTGGAGGCGAAAGTCCTCACCCACATTTGGGAGTGGCGCTAGGAGGTGAAACGCCAGGGCGTAACTCCGCTGCCACGAGAAATCGCGGCACAGCAGACAGAGCTCCGGCGGGATCTCATGGCGGCATGGAGAGTGCGATAGTCACAACCCAGTGCTGGGCACGCCACAATTGCGGCGATAAGTCCCCTCTTTGAGGAGTGGCTAGAGAGGCGCCACGGCGTCCTCACCTTCCGTCTGACGCAGGTCCTCACCGGACATGACAACCTCGGGAGGTTCCTGTGTAGAATTAGGCGGGAGGAAATGCCCGGGTGTCACCACTGTGTGGATCGCTCGGAGGACACGGTGGAGCATACAGTGGAGGTGTGCCCTGCTTGGGCGGAGCACCGCCGTGTCTTCGTGGAGGCGATTGGTGGCGATGACCCCTCGCGTCCGGCCCTGGTCCAGGCCATGGTACGGAGCGAGAGTGCATGAGAATCCGTCACCTCCTTCTGCGAAGCAGTAATGCTCGCGAAGGATGCCCTCACGTCCCTAACCGCCGCCGCTGGAGACACCCTGGGCATCGGGAATCCCAGGCGGATTCCCGGCCACCATAGGCGCGGGCTTGCGAACGGAGAGCGATGGGTAGCTCGCCGTCCGATAAGCACCAGGCCCAGGTCGATGGCGTGTCGTGTTCCACGCGCGCCTCAAAGAGATGTCAGCCCAATTGGCGGGGTCCGCTAGGACCGATGCCTGCCAGGGTTGCGGGAATGTCCTAAAGGGATACCGGGACCTTGGCAACAGGCAACTGAAGGAACACGGGTGGGTTTTAATCAGTAAAAGTCTGACACGCCCTTCCGCTCCGCCCAGAGTGGGAGAAGTCAATTGATGATATTCCACTAACAAAAAAAAAAATGCCTAAGGTGTAGAGTTTGTGACGTTAAGGCTTGTAGAGTTAGGGCGTGTAGAGTTAGAAGCTAGGTGATCTGATAACTTATTGTCTCGTCTTGGCAACATTTTACATGAAAATGTTTTTGGTGGGATTTCACTTCTTTTTGTAAATTGCTTGACAATAACTTTTAGTTTGTTCATTGTTTTTTTCTTTCTTTTTTTGTGTTGTATTTCTTTCACATCAGGGGTGTCTTTTTTCATAGCCTACTCTCTTTATTCGTATAATATAAGTATACTAATGTAGTCTAACGAACGCCCTTTCATCCCCTAATTTAAGGGGTTGAGAGTTGATTTAAAAAAAAAAACTTAAAACACGTATTTTTTATTTGTAATAAGAAATCATAGACTTCTTATTAAGTGTACTTGCATAATTTTTAGATCACTGGCATAAAATTTGGTTTATATTGGAAAACCCATACAAACTTCCATCCCCTAATTTACAGGGTGGGCGTTGATTTACTAAAAATCCTGAAATATGTATTTTCTTATTTATAACAAGGAGTCCCTATATCAATTTTGATACCTCTAGTATTAAAATTCGCGGAAGTCTCATACAAACTTCCATCCCCTAGTTTAAGGGGTTGGGGTAAAAGTTCCAAGTTTTAGAAATTTTTTTTGTTTGTTTACTAACACTAGCAAACATAACAAATTTCAGTTTTCTAGGACTTCAGGAAGTATAAAAAAGAATTTTGATGATCATCAGTGAGTGAGTGAGTCAGTCAGTGACGAAATCGGGGTTTTTTAGATATCAATAAAATCGAAAGTATAAAAGCTTTGCAATTGAAACTTTCTACGTTTAATAAGTCCACTATGGACATCATATCCCGAGAATTTTGTTTATCTGTAAAAAAACGACGAAGTGTTTCGAGAAAAGGTAGGTAGTGCCCTCCTCGCGCTTCGCGTGGCTCGTCTTGGCAGGGGCACTCCCGTGCCCCCAGATGTTAATAAAGACATTTTTGTAAATATTTTTTAATCAAGAAAAATCAAAGCTACTTAAAAGAGCGGGTAGGTATCAACCTGCTAATCATTTTTGCAAGTAGCGCACAAGTCGTGCGTGCTCTGGCCGTCACAGCATGCGGCAGAGTGTTTTTCGGACAAGCGACGCGCTTAAAACCTAGTTTTGTGATATCAAATGGCATAAGCACCGACTCGTAATTAAATCCTTATTGGTTAGGCAGTATAAGTGACGTATGAGTATGATTGTAGAACGTGGAAGTAGGTTATAATCGACATCGTGATATCTAATTTAATTTAAGTAATAAGGTATCAGCGACAATACTGAATTTATATTGTAAACGGAAGTAAAGTATACCCAACAGTGTGATATTAAGATAAATCTAGGTAATAGGGGATAACTTACATAGCTGTCATAAAGTACTGAATGGTAATAGGGTATAACCGCCACAGTAATATGAAAATGAATTTTGTATATAGGGTACAAGCGCCATAGCTATTTTAAATTACGAAATGGAAGTAGGCTTTAAACAACGTTTGTACTTTTTGAGGGAAAAGCTTAAAAGGCATAAACAACCGTAAGCTCGACACCCTTACGAAGTAAAAAAGCATTACCGACAACAAATGAATCATTTTTGTAGGGGTACAAGCCCCTTTATAGCAAAAATGACCTGAATTTTCGTCGGTTACGAAAAATTATACTAGGAAAATGATTTTTTTTGCTAGTGCATAAACGCCAAAAAAAGTCATCGTAGAGCCATGGGAGTAAGCGCATTCGAAAGAGCGAAAAATTTTACGTCGAATGGCATAAAAAACTCATTTTTGACCAAAATATCGCTTATGCCCGCATACTTCGATTAGGGTTTAAAAAAAAAAATATATATACTCTAACAGACTTAAAATTAAATATGTATAATAATATAACAAAATTAAAAATAAAGGGGAGGAGCTCATTCGGCATCAAAAAAAGTACCCAAAAGGCTGGCAGCATTGCCACGTTGAATGGCGGTTGTCCCTACTCCCAATGAGTTTTTGCCCGTCGGATAACTTAATTTGACAACTTTTGATGAATCAGCTACTTTCGGATGGGCCCGTATATTCATTGACAGACTTAGAGAGTAGAGCCCCAGTGTATCCGCAACCGCAACGATCGTATAGCAAGCCATAAATGCTACAACTGAACAACTGCGCGTCTCTGGGGTCGCTCGGTGAATGCCAGAATTCTTCCGTGTTTAGTACAACGCAACGTCTCAAGTACTTATTTTACCTGAATAGAGAGATTTTGCGACAATTTGTAAATACAGACATCTGTAAACCTAACGAACTTTTATTTTAAATCAAGAGCACAAAAATAACTTTCTTTAAAAACATGTTTATGCATGCTTTTAGTTTGAATGTAGGTATCTAATTCTTGTTAATTGCGTGCGACTATTTTGTTATATAATTATTTGTCATTTTCTGCAGTCGACTTCCGGTGCAGTAAATACTGTCTCCGGTCAGTGAACGGAAGTCGATTGCAAATTCGATTAAAATAATATTGAATACTAGCTGCGCCCCGCGGTTTCACCCGCGTAAGGCACGATTCCGTGGGAATATCGGGATGAAAAGTATCCTATGTATTAATCCAGGTTATAAACTATCTGTGTGCCAAATTTCAGTAGTATCCTATGTATTAATCCAGGTTATAAACTATCTGTGTGCCAAATTTCATCCAAATCCGTTCAGTAGTTTTTGCGTGAAAGAGTAACAAACATCCATCCATCCATCCATACTTACAAACTTTCGCGTTTATAATATTAGTTAGATTCTATTAACGGAAAATAATTGCTATTTGCAGTTTTAAGATGTAAAAAGGTATGAAAGCAAATGTCAGTGCATTTTAAAGTTAGTTCCGTAGGAATAAAGAGCTTTAACGTTACGGGTGGTGTAGGCCCCGCTCGCCCCTTGGATCTTGCCCCAATTACCTAAGTGTACCACCCACTCGCCCCTTTGAATATTAGATAGCCCCACTCGCCCCCGATTGTTAGTAGGTTAAAAGTACAGTCAGCACTCACTTCAATCAAAACCTAACAAAAAGTACTAGGCTTGCATGAATTCAAGACAGTACTTATTACAACCATTAGTATTATCGCAATATTGAGATTTGTATGAAAGGGACATAAATAATTTATAACTAATAAAAAGTACTAGGCTTGCATGAATTCAAGATAGTATTACAATTTCGTTAATTTATAATTATCTATTAACATTTTTAAATATTTAAAAATATAAAGAACCAGTGGTTAGGGTTGCAGAGACAGGAACCTCCTCACAATGCGAGCCGTATCAAGGAGCCTTCTGAATCAGGCCCTTGATCCAACCGCCTAACGAGAGCCTCGAGAGATGTTGGTCGAGGCTTTCGGCCATAAGCCGTTACGACTATCGGCTCAATGATAGCCGAGCTCATGTTCCTCATGTCGACAACCTCGTGTGCTAAGTTGAGATATTTTATTTGTTTCTCTTTCTCAGCTTTCAGAGATTCTCGTCATGCGGGACAGTATTACAAACATCATTAGTATTATCCCACTAATAATATTTATATGAAAGGCACACAAATAGTTTATAACTATCAAAAAGTACTAGGCTTGCATACATTCACGTTTAGTTACACCTGGAGATAAGTAATAAACTAATTAGCAAATATCGCAAAACGCATACCTTCCACATTATAATACGAACATAGAAAGAGAAAGCATTCATAATATATTCGACTCTAATCCGATTTTCTCAACGGGTAACATATTTTACCAAACGTTTTGTTTAATAGACCTATGAAAAAGGTTCCTTTTGTTATTATTGTGTTTCGTTAATGATAGTTGAAGGTTTATAGGTAAGCCAAGTAGCATAAACTATCATAAGTGTCATGAGATGGTGAGATTACAGATAGAGTTATAAAAGTAATCAAACATAGCGTTATTCATAATGAGTGCATTTTTCTGTCTGACTGTACCTTTTTTGGTTACATTTCAATGGAAATGCCGCAAGGGGCGAATCGGTACATCAAAATAATTATTTAAATGTCAATTTTCCACTCGCCCCTTCGTAAGGGGCGAGTCAGTACACCAAAATTAATAAAAAACGGAGCGACTGGGACATTTTAATGAAAGGGGCAGAATCCAAGGGTCGAACGGGACCTACATCACGCTGCTCGTTTTATTGTCCTAATCTGTTCTGATTTCCTACACGTCTATGATTTTTTTAAATCGAATTTTTTAAACAGATTAATTTTAATATTAATCAATTAAAAAAAAAAAAAAATATACCGATTTTATTAAATTCGTTTGTGTATGTAGGTATGTTCTCATAAGGGCTCAGTGCACAGAAAATAACAAAATACAATTTCAATAAAACAGATATCAAACGAACGAATTGCAATACTGGGGGCAAGCTAATATTATTAGCTCTCGTGTTCTTTGTGTAACTTAATCATTGTTAAATAAAAACATAATACTATTCTTGTTAACTTTGTCCCCTGCGCGTCCGCTGTCACAGACACATCGCTTTTATGTACCTACCTGCACGCTAGTCGAAAATAACCTAGCTACTTTCCAAATTGAACCATTAATTGAATCTATATGTAAATATGTAATATGTATATACCACTTTAAATGGACGTAACATAAATTACACAGAAAACCTACAGACGAAAGGTCACGATATTTTTTTGATCAAGCGACTTTAAACCCGTAAATGGTCCGAGAATGACCCGATGTGGCACCCAACGACCCATTTAGTAATAAATCATTCGCCAGTAATGCAATGAAAAACTCATTTCAACCCTAAACTGCAAGGGTTTAAGTCGAAACAGATGGGCGTAAGGCAGGCCGCGGCCGCAATCCCGGCAGAAACTCGGGGCGCGGGATTACCGCGGGAGCGCGTTATTTATAGATCCTAGTAGCAAGCATCGACAATGTTGAACCATCAGTGAGAGCTTAACTGTAAATTATTTTAAGCACCGACAGCAGACCCGGTTGCATAATTTATAATCATTTTCCTGTAAGAAAAATATTGTGCTAGAAAATATCAAGCGTTTTATTAGCGTATTTAATTTTAGGATGGATTGTGGTGTGTATTTGAATATTTGGTTACTAACATAATTCTTAAGTATACTAACAAAAATATGGATCACTGTGTCTGAATTAAATATAGGGTCTACTAAATCAGATTTGATTATAATTATCAACTACTGTTAGAATATAAATTAGTCAAATGAAGGAGGCGCCACGAAAACTTACTCAGCAATTTGGCGACACTGAAAACCAATTAAAAGGGTGCCTCACGACGAGGCCCGCATCGTACACTCGAACGCGGCAACTCTCCTGTTCTAATCCGCGACACATTTAGTTGTGAAACAAAACGAGCTCACTGACTCGCGCAGTTAATGAAACAAAACTAAAACACGACTAGAACCCAACGAAGCAACCTAGTAGAGGGCGCGGGGAGCGGACTGAGGGGAGGGGGAAGGGTGAAAGTGGAAAATCACTGGAAATGCATCTGTACCCGGTGCAATAGAGATTTTTCCCGCGAATACAGCGGATAATACCCGCCGAGATATATAGAAGACATTCGAAAGAAATTCCCTTGACGCGCGTAAACGGACTAAAACATCGATACAAACAATGTAATTGAGATCCTCTCTTAATAAAAATAAGG
The DNA here is from genome assembly GCA_948473465.1 of Lithophane ornitopus. Lineage (NCBI taxonomy): Eukaryota > Metazoa > Arthropoda > Insecta > Lepidoptera > Noctuidae > Lithophane > Lithophane ornitopus. Next base: position 431,763 of record OX419617.1, read on the forward strand.
TGCAAAGTGGTATGCCCGTGAGGTGAGATATGAAGAAAAGTATGAAAACAAAGCTTAAATCGGGCTGGAGGGCACTTAAACGCTGCTAGTTCGGCGAGTGAATTATTCGCGATGGCAAATGCTTTGTTCGCTTAATGCTGGCTCGCACCTACTGCACACAATAATACACAGTCGCTGGAGGCTGCTCCCGTGCAACCCGTGCATCAGGAGAGAAGAAGATGAAGTCACATGTAAGAGATTAGGGAGCATACATTCATACGAAAATACAAAGTAAGATGGTAAATGACTACATATATCGTAAGTTTGAAGCTGACCTCAATGTATTTGGGCTAGAAAGTTGATGATGGGTATCGTAAGTTTAATAATGTTTTTAATATCTGTCTGTAACCATAATTTATTATATTAATAGCAGCGCCGCGCAGTTTCACCCGCGTAAGCCTCGATCCCGTGGGAATATCGGGATAAAAAGTATCCTATCGTAAAGTAAAAGTATAGCTATCTGTGTACCAAATTTCATCCAAATCCATTCAGTAGTACAACATCCATCTATCCTCACCAATTTTCGCGTTTTTAGTACACTGGCGTTTTGAATGACACTGACGTTTATAATACAATACCTTCAAAACTTAGTACCTAGTACCACACTTTTAAAATTGCAATTTCTCGTAAACTGAAGAAGCCAAAGTTTTGAAATAAAAAACGTTTTATAGCACATCAGCTTTCTTGGAAATTATAGTTACTTATGTATAATAATACATAGTAACGTTTTTAACTGAAACCAAAAAATAGCCATTTTTAACTTACTGGCAAAAACTTAAACAACATTTAAAACTACAGTTTTACGCTTTATTTAATTTTGTTTTTGACACCTTGGTTAAAAAATACATGTGAAAACAAAAACTTTTACTTGTTGTACTTAGTGTTGTGTTATTGTTCCGAAATATTTTTTTTATTATTTATTTAAAACAGAAAAAAAGAGTCAAAAGTTGCAACAATTGAAACAACACATCAAACAACAAAAACACTCCTTGTTTTTGTTTATAATGTTTTTTTAGCCGTTCCTTAAAAGACGGTTATCGGCTATAATTTTGTTTTTTTTTGTATTCCTTTTTATTTCGAAAATATATCTTGTGTAATTTAAAAAATATTGCAATTTTAGAAGTGTGGTACTAACTTTTGACGGCCAGTGTATTAAATAAATAAATAATACTTTATTTCAGACATAGTCCATAATTTTGTTAGTTTTGATGTTAGTAACAATGGTGCTTAAACAAGTAGGTTAGTATTGTTAGTTTCCACACAATTTATTTATTTTTGAAGACCTAGGACTGTCTCCTCCCAGTGTCCCTGAAAGGGACAGTCCGGTCTGTCAGCGATCATTTTCAGAATGCTGTTGTCACTACCGTACAGGCGCTGTAGTAAGGAGGCCGCTTTCATTCGCATTATGGCATGGAAACCATCTGTGCGAGCCTCCACAACACAGATCCACCACAACAAGAACAGCATCCTAAAAGCAATATTAAATTGAACACGCAGGACGTTATAGGCTCGGCGCGTGTATGACACCCACAGGCCACTCGTGTAAAATGACTGACAGAACGCCTTAAAAAGGGTAACTTTGACTGTAGTACAACGAGCGAACCTGTGGGCAAGCATATTGCTCCTCACCGACAACGCCCTGCGCTCCCTCTCTATATCTACGTCGTTCCTTCGGCCACTCGTGACAATATGGCCGAGGTATCGAAAACGATCCACGACTTTGAGTGCTACGCCGTTTGGACTTATGGGTGGAACATGGCGCGGCTGTTGCTTAGGTACTTTAAAAACAAGAAGCTCACTCAATTTCTTCAAGCCACCCATCGAGGGACTGAGAAGCACCATTTCGTATTAGTAGGATTTGTCTGCATTCAAATAACATGAATCGATGAATACAACATTTCAACGAATGTTACCAAAGAAAATTAATGATCCACGATGAAAGCTCGGCCTAATATTCAATGGTCGCATGAAACATGAATTTTGTGTAATGCACACAATAATGCGTTATGTATCCAGCTATTACTAGAATCTCATTAGATACAAACAGATTATGATGAACTTAGCCGTTTTGTTCACGATAGTAATAGGTAGAGCCAGTAAGGGTAACTCTAGTGATTGTGTGATACAGCATTAAACTAGGTATATTATACTATAGCAATAAAGTAGGTACGTTATTTACTAGTAAAGAACTCAATGATTAACCAAGTACAAAAACTAGTTATAAATATTCTATTCCAAAACAGTCAAAACTTCAATAGATAAAGTTAGTTAAATCTCGATAAATAATGCATTAAAAAACAGAACTTTGAACGGTCCAATAAACAAAATCTGTAGTGAAGAGCTCTACAATACGAAACAATTACTTTATATCGACATGCAAAAGACTGTCCCGACTCCACCCTCTACCTCCTCTAGCTATGTCTGATTCAAAATCAAACGCAGGTATCCAAACAGCTCTCCTTCGCAACAATTATAAAACAATTAATTTCTTAAAAACCCCTCAGGAACAAACGCAATCCCCTTTTTTTAAGACCATTCCACCACGAGGAACAAAGGTACCGGCCGCTAGCCACGAATCAATTAATTCTTTGATTACCCGCGTTTTTCCAATCTTTCGTCCTCCCCCCGCCGCCCCTCGCCGCCTTACCCCCGCAAATCTCCTGTTCTACATCACAATTAACATTTTAATAGGCCCATTAAAACGAATGGTAGTACGGAGGATGGTATCTCAACAAAAAGTGGCGCTCGTCGTAACCGATAGTTACCTGGTTACGATCCGTATCAGCTGGATCGGTAGGTTTTGTGGTATTATCTGTTACTTGGGACGATGAGGACGCGAAGGTTGCGGGCGGGTTAACGACTTTCTTGTAGTCCTTCGTCAACAAGCCCGTGACCGCTTGATTGCAATCATGTTCAGAGACTAATTGGTAACGTAAAGGCGGAATCCTACGAGTACTATAATTATGTACAATACTTGTTATCTAACAAAAAGGTAAAGCAGGAACCCTCCAGTAATTCGTTTAGTATGAGGGCAATGTGGATATATTGCACGGGCACCCCAGCCCACATGTTGAAGTCTCTTTTGTTCTATTCGTGTGAGATATGACGATAACTCCTTATTACTATTTCTAGGCTCACTCACAAAATATTCGGGATCAAAGGCATGTAATGTCAGAAACCCGGCCAATGGTATGCGTTTATTCTGGGAGGAAAATGACAACGGAGATACTACTAGTAAAAGTAAGACTAAATTACACAACCAGGTGAAATAGTTAGTACAATCAAAAGCTAGTTATGTATTTGTACATAATGCTTACCTACAATGAGGATAAAATAGATTAAAAGCTAAAAACAAATTGAATGTAAATCTAAGTACCTACCTACCGACATACTTACCACGCTCCAGAGCATATACACCGCGAATGATGTAAGATAGCAGCGCACAGTTCCTTCATATGAGCTGCTCATCGGTTGTAACTGAAGGTTAGTGCCCAGTCATCACCGCGACACGTGACTTGTGCCACGCGGGGCAATGCCCTCTAGAGTAAGAACGCCAGCTATGGAAGCAAGGAAAATGAGCCCGAGGAGTATGAATGTTACATCAGTTTTTGTGGTGTCTGCAAAACCACAGGGACCACAGGGACTGTCAGTGGACTATGAATATGACGGCATCAGCGATGGCTGAGCGATAGTGCCGTCATCATCTCCATTCAGTGGTACGGACTCGATAGTGCATGTTTACAATAAAACACGATGATCCAGCAAATCAGTTAGTTATTTCGGTTACGTATTATAATACCTAAGTTTGTTCTAACTATTTTCAAGATAACAACAGTTGATTTACATAAGTTCATAACGCATATTGGTCGACTCAACTACAGACTGTTTAAATCAAATCAAATCAAATCATTTATTTGCATCATCTTCATCAGAATATGGGTACATCAGGTGATAGGTACATACAATGAAAGTTCTTTAAACCATATCCTACCTAAACAGGTGTGCAGATATCTAGTATTATTCAATTATTTAACTATGACAAATATATTAGATCATTTATGAGATTTATTAATTATATCATTTTATACAAATTTAATTTAATTTATCATCCAGGCTTTTTTCAGGTAAAATGTCAGTTAATCATATCATGAACACACATGCTTCATTTAATGTCAGAGTGTCAAAGAGTAACATGTCAAAGTATAAAAAAATAAAAAAATACAATTCAATTAGCATGTCAAAGTATCATTCAGATAGTAGTTTAAATTATAATAACATTTATTACATAGCTATTCTTTCAGTTTCTTTTTAAAACCATTTAAATTCAACTCTTTGATTGACTTTGGAATTTTGTTATAAACTTGGGGAGCTATGCAGAATATACTTTTCCACATTAAGGCTGTTCTGGCTCTCCTTCCGCGTAGCATGTCATTCCGCCTGCTACGTTTAACAGTATCAGATAGGTGCGGAAACAAGTGTGCATTCAACTTAACAAATAAGGCACTTTCATAAATATACAAAGAAGGCAGTGTTAAAATTTTGTATTTTTTGAAATATGGTTCACAACTGTCCGTTACTTATCTTAGTCCAAACATGGCTCTGATGGATCGCTTTTGCGCTTTAAAAGCGGCTTCTCTATTTGTAGAATTAGCCCAAAATATAATACCGTATCTTAATGCAGATGCAACAAGACCATGATAAGCTGTGAGTAGTTGTTAGGAATTGAGAACGCAATCATTATTTGTTTTTTTTTAAGTTTGCCTCACTGGCATTATGTTGGCAACACTTCTTCCTTTCTCCTGTTTCATCCATCTTGTTGTGTAGAACTCGTGGTAGTTCAATAAAACGTTTTGTGCATTTTATCCGAGTTACTTTATTTATCAACCATAAATATCAACATGGTAGCAGAGCGTGGTTGATTAAAATCGTTATATATGAAAACGCAGAAATAACTAACAATAACCGGCCGGCGCATTTATTCCGTACCTAGCATTTTGAGGTTACCTAACCTGGAGCGGCGTGCTCAGTCACATAGCGTCGAAAAATTAATAGTACACGACGAAAATTTCCAGTACAGGCCATAATCCATTCCACATTGATAGACTCGTCGGAAGAGATAACTACGCGAGTTGGAAATTTGCCGTGGAAGCTTATTTCAAGCTTGAAGATTTATGGAGCTGTGTTGAAGGAACTAATACAGACGCAAAAAAGGAAACAAAGGCAAAATCTAAGCTTATTCTACTGTTAGACCCGATCAACTATGTGCATGTACAGAGCGCGACTACATGTAAAGAAGTCTGGGAAAGTTTGCAACGGGCTTTTGATGACAGCGGGCTATACAGGAAAGTTGCCTTGTTGAGAGACCTCATCACTACTACATTGGACAGTTCCCGAAATGTAGATGACTATGTGAACAAGATTATGTCGACCGCTCATAAGCTTAGGAACATCAAGTTTGACATTGATGATGAATGGCTTGGAACGCTGATGTTGGCTGGCTTACCTGAAATTTATAAGCCAATGATAATGGGTCTGGAGAGCTCAGGGATCAAGATCAGTGCAGACTCGATCAAAACAAAACTCCTGCAGGAAGTTCAATGCTCAGAGAGTACAGCATTCTTCACTAGGAGAGCGGCCAATAATGGGAAAGCGAAGGCTCAAAGTCAGAATTATCATAAAGGGCCCCGATGCTACAATTGTAACAAGCATGGACACTTTGCGAAGAATTGTCGTGCTCCGAATAAGAAGTATACAGAAAATAAAGTAGAAGAAAATAAAAGCGAAAATAAAAGTTTTGTTGCAGCTTTTTCAGCATCTTCACAGACAATGAATCCGGACCTTTGGTATATCGACTCAGGTGCGTCCATGCACATGCCCAATAGATGTGACTGGATGTATGATGTAACAAGTCCACCGATACCCACCATAACTGTAGCTAGTAAGACACCGCTACCTGTGGAAAGTATGGGAAAGGTTAATTTATTGATGAATAGTAATGATCAAACTAAAATTCAGGTAAGGCAAGTTTTATACATACCTGAACTTGCTGCCAATCTCTTATCAGTAAGTGCTATGGTGAAAAATGGCTGTAAGGTACATTTTAGAGACAAATGCTCTGATATTTATGACAGAAATGACAAATTTCTATGCTCAGCCACACTAGTAAACAATTTCTACCAGTTAAACATCCACAGAGAAGTTTTTTCAAACTTTACAAGCACTAATAATTTAAATGATTTCGTCCTGTGGCACAGACGCATGGGACGCCTGAATTTTTCAGATGTTAACAAGTTACCGCAGTGTGTAGAGGGGGTCAATCAATTTCGTGACAAAAATAAAGGTCTTATCACATGTACCACCTGTCTTGAAGGTAAACAGAGCAGACTGCCTTTTAATAATATTGGTTCGAGAGCTACACAGCCACTGCAGCTTATCCACACAGACTTATATAATAGACCGATGGAACAAGCATAACTGGGAGGTATGAAGTACTTTATTACCTTTATAGATGAATTCACTAGAAAAGTTCATGTTTATTTACTGAAAGACAAATTGAGTGTACTTGAAGTATTCAAAGATTATAAAAGTAAAGTAGAGAATCAACTTGCACAACAGATAAAAATTGTTCGGTCAGATAATGGAACAGATACTGTAACAAAGAATTTTACAGTTTCTTAAATAGGCATGGAATTGAGCATCAAACAAGTACCCCATACTCACCACAGCAGAACGGTCTTGCAGAAAGGATGAACAGGACACTGGTGGAAAGGGCCAAGTGTATGTTGTTTGATGCTAATTTGTCAAAGCAATTCTGGGGAGAGGCGATTGCAACAGCTGCCTATATAGTTAATAGGTCACCCACAAGATCAATTGATGGCAAAACTCCTATGGAAATGTGGTCAGGCAAGAAACCCAATTTATCAAATATAAAAATTTTTGGCTCTGAAGTTATGGCTCTAATAACTAAAGAAAAACGCCAAAAATGGGACAATAAATCTAAAAAATATATATTTGTTGGCTATTGTGAATCTAGCAAGGGTTATCGGTTACTTGATTCAGACACTAATAAAGTTATCAAGAGTAGAGATTTAGTATTTTTAGAAAATGTTCATAAATTTGATCATAATGTGTACTTACCTTGCATACTTAGTGGTCCCGACATGAAATTACCTGAAGAACCCTGCAAAGAAGAATTGGAAACAAACTCAGATCATTCTTCAACAGACAGCGTTAAATATCTAGGTGTTCAAATAGATAGTGAACTAAAATGGGAAAAGCAAATTGATGCTCTCACCACCAGAACCCTCCGTCTCTTACACATATTTAAGTCCCTAAGAGAATCCGCTAATCTCGACACTATAAAAATGGTGTACTTTGGCCTGTGTCAATCGGTACTAGGACACTGCATAACGGTGTGGGGAGGGGCGAGTAAAACATTCCTTCTCAAACTAGAGAGAGCACAGAGAGCTATACTTAAAGTTATGACCAGAAAACCCTACAGATACCCTACAACTCAACTGTATTCCGACTGTAAAATTCTCTCAGTGCGGCAACTCTTTGTGCTCTACTCAGTTCTTAAAAAACATTCATCCCTACCTCCTTCCAACGGAAATAAACGCACATTTATCCCTCCTAGTACTCCTCATAAAACTGCTTTTGCCAAACATCAGTATCATATTCTGAGCTGTCTCATTTACAGGAAAATTCACAAACGCCTAAACATACTTGATCTGACAAAATGGGAAATTAAACGGACACTTACAGAGTGGCTACTTCAACAAGACTATGATCACACAGAATCGCTATTAACCTACATAACCTAGCTCATACACATTCATACATACTCATGCACATACATTCACAAACACACACACATGCACACTCACACACACAACACACATACACACTCACAAGAACCAAGTTCTTTATTTTATTTTTATCTTCCTCAATTTTACTTACCCCTTCCATTGTCTGTAAATTGTTTACTTGTGGGTAGATCGACAGACTCCCTACTTAAATAATAGGTAATACTAAAAAATAACCTTATGGCCGTCCACTGTCTCTTAAGATACAGGTATACCCTAGTTTAAGAGACAGGGTAATGTAAATTGTCAACAGATGTACCTTGTATACTTATAGCAACATGTTCTACCTTAAAATTTAGTACATGACCTGTATAACTAGCTTAAGTAGTGTAAGTTTTGTTTTCTCACCATCTGTACCTTCTTGTTTAATAAACAATTTATTTATTTATTTATTCTTCAAGTGACGACTATATGTCTGGCGACAATGACGATTCATCCTACATACCAGAGGTATCAGTTGATCTTTCGACACCAGCACGTAATATAAATTTACGTCCACGTAAAGCTGTCCAGTATGCAGAGGATGATCATGATGTGAGTTACTTTTGTCCAATACTTGATTTGAATGATCCTCAGAGTCTTGGTGAAGCTCTTTCGTCATCGCATGCTAACCAGTGGAAGAAGGCCATGCAGGAGGAATATGATTCCTTAATAAAGAATAAAACTTGGTCACTGGTAAATTTGCCATCAGGTAAAAGAGCCTTGCCATGTAAATGGGTATTTAAAAGTAAAACAAATGAGAAAGGAGAGATTGTTCGTTACAAAGCAAGATTGGTAATTAAAGGGTATGCACAAAGAAAAGGTAATGATTATGACGAGGTTTATGCTCCTGTGGTAAGATATACCTCAGTTCGATTCCTGTTTGCTCTAGCTGCTAAATATAATCTAGAAATGGTTCAGATGGATGCCATAAGCGCATTTCTACAGGGTGACATAGACACTGAAATCTACATGTCACAACCAGAATGCTATGAAGCGAATGCTCAGGTATGTCACCTTCATAAATCAATCTATGGGCTCAAGCAAGCTAGCCGTCAATGGAACCTGAAACTAAACAATGTTCTGCTTAAAATTGGATTGGTAAGGTCAAAAATTGATCCATGTATCTATTATTCAGTGAATGAGTCAAAAATGATATTTATTGCAGTATGGATGGATGATTTCTTGATTTTCACAAGTGATAAGAAAACAGGAACAGATATCAAAGATAAATTAAAAGAAGAACTCTGCATGAAAGATCTGGGTGAGTTACAGCAGTGTATTGGCATGAATATAAATAGAAATCGTGAGGCAGGTATGATCATGATAGACCAGGAAAAATATACAAACCTTGTGTTGGAACGCTTTGGCATGTCTGAGTGCAAACCAGTACGCACTCCAATAGAGGTAAATGCAAAATTTTATAAGAAACCTGAGAATGAAGATAGCAATTTCCCATACAGGGAGGTAGTGGACTGTCTTATATATCTGGCACAAGTTACACGACCTGACATCATCTATGCGGTCAATAAATTGAGTCAGTACTGCAATGGTCCAGGAATTCAACACTGGCTTGGAGTAAAGAGGGTCAAGAGATACCTTCAAGGAACCAAAAACCTAAAATTATGTTTTGTTAAAGAAGACTCTAGAGAAATAATAACTGGGTATTGTGATGCCGACTGGGCTAGTGACCCTTTGGACCGGAAATCATGCACTGGCTACACTTTTATTTTCCAAAATGCTTGCATATCTTGGAATTCCTGTAAACAACAGACTGTAGCCGTCTCCACAGCAGAGGCCGAATATATGGCGATGGCGTCGGCGACCCAGGAGGCCTTATGGCTTCAGCAAGATGAACTGGGCCAAAGCCTGGACAGTGTGCTACCTATCTATATTGATAACCAAAGTGCAATAAGACTGGCATCAACAGACTGTTATAAACCTAAGACTAAACACATAGATATTCGTTTACATTTTCTTAGACAAAACATTGTTAAGTCTAAAGTTAAATTTCTATTTGTGAATGGTTGTAATATGGTAGCTGACAGTTTAACTAAGGGTGTACCACTTGCAAAACATTTGTATTGTATTAGCAAAATGGGTTTGCGTTCTGGAGGGAGTGTTAGGAATTGAGAACGCAATCTTTATTTGTTTTTTTTTAAGTTTGCCTCATCCATCTTGTTGTGTAGAACTCGTGGTAGTTCAATAAAACGTTGTGTGCATTTTATCCGAGTTAGTTTATTTATCAACCATAAATATCAACAGTAGTGCATCTGTGTTAACTGTTGGAGCAAGTTTATACAGGGCATATGATGAACTACTAATTTTCTTACATAGCGCTTCAATGTGATCCTTCGAATTGAGCTGCCTATCAATAATTAAGCATAGAAATTTTGCACTGTCTACATCATGAATTTTGTTACCTAGGTGTTGAACCTCCATTTTCGGACCGGGGTTTTTACGGCCAAAGTACATTATTTGGGTTTTTCCAAGATTCATTCTTAAATTATTATTATTAAGCCAAGAGATTAATAAACTGACCGCGTTATTTACATCAAATTCATACAATTTAGGTTTATTGCAAGGTATTGTAACCGTACTATCGTCAGCAAAGAGTGTTATAGGGAAGTATATGGCTTTGGGCAGGTCATTAATATAAATCAAGAACAGTTAGGGACCCAATACACCCTGTGGCACTCCAAAATACACTGTGCGCTCTTTGGACAGGTATGTGACTTCTTCTTTGGTATTAAAATTTAAGTCTGGTAAAGCAGTGAATTGTTTTCTTTTTGAGAGGTAAGTGCATAATAAGTCCAAAATGTTACCTCTTATACCATAGGAGTCAAGTTTGTTTCTTAAAATATTGTGGTCAACACAGTCAAAAGCTTGTGTCATATCACAATACATAGCACAAAGTGGTGTCTTATTATCAATGTTAGTCATAATTTTATCTAAAAGTCATAAATAGCCATATTAACTGTCATATTCTTTCGGAAACCTTTTTGTTCGTTACAGAGAATCATATGTTTTTCTAAGTATGCGTATAACTCATTATAAATATATTTTCATAAATTTTGGAAAAAATCGACAATAGCGCAATAGGTCTATAGTTTTGCATTAGCTGCTTATTACCCTTTTTAAATACAGGTTTAACTATGGAGAACATAAGACGGTCAGGAAACTTACCCGGGCTGATACAAAGGTTAAGAATGTGACTCAAGTGTTTAGAAACTAAATCCGCAACATTATAATAATCTTAGTTGAAATTTCGTCATATCCTACGCTATTAGTGTTTTTGAGACCTTTTATAATGTTATATATTTGAATCGGTAGACATGGAGCCATGAACATAGATTTTTGTTTATTTATTATATAAGCACTCGATCTTTTACCTGATCCTGGTACTGGCATAATTTTTTCTACGAAATAGTCATTGAACTTGTTAGCAATTAATTGAGGTTTGTTGATTGTTTCATTCTCAATTTGAATATTATTTATCGAGTCATTAGGTAGATTTAATTTAGGGTTTTTTATTATTTTCCATGTCATTTTGCTTTTATTGTCAGAAGTTATAATATTGTAGTTATTTTGAGATCTTTTAGTCAGTTTAATAATTTTGAGTAATTTGAATAATTTATTTTATTTATTTGAGTAGGTTTAAGTCTAGACTTCCATAATAATTGCCGTTTCTTGAAGCTACATATTTTAAGTCCTCGCGATATCCATTTAGGTTTTTTGCATATTGGTATTTTAATACGTCAAAGGGGGAAGCATAGGTCATAAAATAATTTAAATTGTTCGATAAATGAGTTAAATGCATTATTTGGATCGTCGTTGTCGTAGATTTCAGAGAACGTTAGTTTCTCAAGGCAGGTTCTGAATTGTATCATATTCTCTGGGCTAAAATCCCGTTGTGATCTATACCAATATTTCAAAACACAGTCAGTAGGTACGGGACACTACAGCAATTGCGCAGTGTGATCCGATAGGGCAAATTCCAACACCTCCGTCCTGCATTTTTTCTCGAAATTGTGAGCAAAATTATCAATGCAGGTTTGGCTTTGCATCCTGGTTGGTTTTTCTATTGCTAATTTCATGTTAAAACTTTTTAGGAGACATCTTAGTTCGAAAGTAATGTTATTTTTTTTTCAGTATGTCTATATTGAGATCGCCTGCAATAATAATATTTCTACAACCTCTTCTTGCCAACAATGTCAATAATTGCTCCAATTTGCTAAAAAATACATTCAAATTCCCTGTTTTTGGTACTCTATAGATACATATTATTACAATTTTATAGACTGACAGTTCAATTGCACAGCATTCTACAACATTAGGCAAAGAAAGTTCTGAAACGTCTGGTAACTCCCTCCATAAATGTCAGACCGGACCAGAATGCAAGATCCGCCTCTTTTACTATTTTGTCTGCTGAAACATGCAGCCAATCTATAGTTAGGTACTACAAGGCGGTCTTCATGACCTGACATCATAAAATGCTCCGTTATGCATAGTACATCAACGGACAGGTCTTTTTCTGACAGTTCACTAAGGCATATAGAGAGGGTGTCGGCTTTGTTAAGCAAACCCGCTATATTTTGGTGGAGAACACATAGGTATTTATTCACGAAAAAAATCACTACGTACAGTATTTTTCCCTAAAGACTGATTATTACTCGACGAGTCATTATTACCTATTTTTACTTCGACATTGTCGATCTCAATTTTATTATTATGGTTTGTAAAGTCAGTTTGTACAGATTTATCGACATATATTTTTTTACTTTGTCTAATTAATAAGTTTTGATATTAATTTGATTTGTATTTATAGTCCAATTGCAAAATTTCCCTTAGTAAAGATCTAGCTAGATTAAGTATAAAATGTGTTCTCCTAGGTCGATATCTAGAGTAGTCCATACCCATAAATATAACATTGTCATACTTTCCACAGATAAACCCCTTTGATGAAACCTCGCTTATAATTATATTTGTGTTCTTGATGGATAAGGTTTAACTTACTTAATGTCGATTAAACTAAAGTTAATCGCACTAACGAACGATTAATCTAATGATTTTTTACGATATTGGATATTTCAACTATGTATGAAATACCTAATGGACGACTCGCATACACTTTATTAATATTGAGGGTTTAAGTAATTATGATATAATTACAAAATCTCCAATATTTACAAGATATAACAACTGAATCTATAATTTTATTTGATATAATGATCAGTTATTGTAATAAACGATTGATATAATTTTAAAGTAACTAATTTTTATAAGGCTGTCATACATTGAATATAAATTCGTTTGATATACCACTCAAGACATAAAACTTATTTAGTCTAATATTGTTATATTTTTTTATTATTTGATAGTCAATCAATCGAAGCATGAATCAATAAAAAACAGTTGATTGTGAACATTAATGTGGTTTTTATTTCCCTGTAAAAAACATGCAAACAAGCATACACCATGCATGCAGCAGGCATGCAAACAAGCATACACCATACATGCAGCATGCAAACAAGCAAGCAGCAACATGCAGCAGGCATGGTTTCTGTCACGGCTCCGGCGCTGCGGGGCCCAGGCGGTCCCCTGCTCCTCACCTCGCAGGCCGCCTCGCCCCTCCGCGCCTACGCGATTTTAAATAACACTATAGGTAGGGCAGACAAGACTACGTGGAGTCGGTATTGCAGCGATTCATTTCTGTCACGCCAGCAGCACGCTCGCTTCACTCATTCGCCTTCGCGCGTGAATGGTCACTGTTCTAACCTAACCTAACCCAAATGATTCAGCAACATAGCCCATAATCTTCTGTCAAAAACATTTCCCGCGCGCTGCCAGCAAGTCGGACAAAAAAAATTGTCGATCACCCCATCGAAAATATGGCAAATAAATCATATGGCAAATAAAAATAAACCACAGATAAATCAACAGTAGGTGAATCGTCCGTTAGTTTAACCAACCTTAGGTGAATTAATTGTAGTCGAATAAACCGTAGATGAATTCTCCTTTATGGGTTTCGTTCATTAGTTATTACAAAAATCGGTGAAACGATCTTTAGATATTTTAAACGCTAGGTCTTTTGACCGTAGTTATCATGAAAATAGTTAGAATAAACTTAGGTATTTTAATACGTAACCAGTATTTCACATTCAGAACAATCATCACAGTAGGTTCAATACTAATAATGGTCACGCACTACTTTACACGTTCGGGCAAAACGACAGTATCGCATAGGAGAAGTGGAGGTCTGCATCCGTTCGTTGCCCTCACAACACTGACTCGTCGCTGATCGCTCAGCCACTTCCCTTACTACGACTCTGTCCATGTGACGCCCCACTCTGGCGAGCGCGTCACGGCGTTACCCTCACCTTAGACAAAAACTAGTTATTATAATAGTCTCTCGATAATAGTCTCTCAATTATCGCACAACTTTTATAAGCTACGATACATACCTATATTATTTCGTTTAACAATTTTACAGTTGCATGACAGAAAACTGTCAAGAGCAATCCCGAAATTATTGGCAATATGACATGTGCAAGAACAAAAATGACTTTTTTAATGAACGGGCAAATCTAAGAAGACATTACCGCAATAACAAGGACTGGTGATCAGTGATCATACTACATAACATCACGCCTGTAATCCCCTATGAGTTAGGCAAAGATGTCCCTATAATACACCCACATGTAATGGAGCCGAGCCATCAACCGGGTACAAATCCAGACTCCGGGCTGTTACTGAGTTTTTTTTTTTTTGTGATCATTCTATTTTCCTTTATTTGCCCATCTGGCACTTAACATCATTAGGGCTGACAGTGATTAAGCAAAAAAAAACTACTTTAAATCAAAATACAGTACGTAGCAACAAAGTGTAATCTCATTATCCAGTGTTTTTGTTCAGCTGTTGTGTTATGATTCAGGTTTATATCGTGCTCGTAAACCAGCCGCCGACGTTCTCGCCCATCCGACAACACTAAACGAGGATGGAACCCTTTTTATCCCATCCTACCCTTACCGAACTGAACCAGTAAACTCTGCTGCTGTAGGTAAGATTCCCATATTTATAACCTTCATAACGCTTAAAACATATTATACGATGTACCTACAAATGTACAGCGATATATCTTGTTACCCGACTACGGCGAAGAAAAAAGGAGGGTTATGTAAGTATGTAAGTATGTATGTTCATCTGTTCCCTCATATCTTTTAAAAGACTCATCACAATTTGACAAATGAGGTATCGTTGAAAGCGTCTTGATCGTCCAATTTAGACATAGGTGCCGATTCTCTTGTCACAAAATTCTCTAAAATAAACTAAAAATCACTAAAATTTAGTTTAGTCCTGTCAAACGATCAAACTCATTTTGAAATAGACTTTAAATGACACAACTTAACTATAATTTAGTTTGACAGCACTAAGATGGCACTGAGATTAGTTTAGTGAAAATGCTATTCTGAATTTGACGATTTAACCTAAAATTTTGTCCTGTATCTAAAACCCTCTTACTAAATCTGACTATATTTAATCGCGATTAAAAATGTGTGGAATACAATTAGATGTCATGAACTAAAATTCAAACCAACACCTCGACTTCAGTTACAAAAAACAGTACTCTACTTTTTTATTTTCTTTTGCTTATATCTCGAAAACGGTGTGTCCTATCGCAAAAATAATGAAAATTTCGACCCCCTTTAGGAGACCCTTAAACCCCTAATTCTCAACATGTTGGTAATTATTTTTCACTTTTTTTCGTTATTTTCCATACAAAAACTGAAAAATTCCATTAAAAACACGTCGAGGCTGCCGTGCATGCGCGCCTCTGGCTCTAAAAAAAAAACACGGGGTAGGGAAAACAAGTACCAAGTGGAGGCGCGCGGTTGTCAAATTCGATTTTAGTTGTGTCAAAATAAGTTTTAAATTTAGAGAATTTATTTGGCAGAATAGCTCCATGATTCCCATAGTCAAAAATAAGGAATTTTAGTGATAGTTTAGTTAGTTTAGTTCGGTGTACAAGAGAATCCGCACCATAGTCTCGTATAAAACGTGTAGGTAGGTACCTACTGTAAACATATACCTGCGTACTGTTTCAGAAACATCTGCTCGAATAGCGGAGAGAGAAAAAATTTGAGTTTGTTTTCTATGAGGCAGGCTGCTGCGCTACCAATGTTGTTA
This sequence comes from Lithophane ornitopus, assembly GCA_948473465.1. Lineage (NCBI taxonomy): Eukaryota > Metazoa > Arthropoda > Insecta > Lepidoptera > Noctuidae > Lithophane > Lithophane ornitopus. Next base: position 447,833 of record OX419617.1, read on the forward strand.
TCCAAGGGAACCATGTTAGTTTTTACCCGACTACGGCGAAGAAAAAAGGAGGGTTATGATTTTGACCGGTATGTATGTATCTATGTATGTTCATCTGTTCCCTCATATCTTCTAAACGACTCACGGATATGTGACGTCACATTAAATTAAAAATGGCGCCCACTAGAGGACATAAAGTCAGGAACTTAAAGAAAATATTGTTTAATCGTACCGTGTTGGGTATCAAATGAAAGGGCTTAATGAGCACATTTCAAAAATATATATATTATAACCCCAAAAGAATAAAATAAAAAAAGTAGTAAAAAAATAAAACCCAACTACAACTAAAAAGGTATAAACAAGACACCACAGACAGACAAATTAAAAATCCGGAGTCACACGTGTTAATGAGCACATTTCAAAAATATATATATTATAACCCCAAAAGAATAAAATAAAAAAAAAGTAGTAAAAAAATAAAACCCAACTACAACTAAAAAGGTATAAACAAGACACCACAGACAGACAAATAAAAAATCCGGAGTCACACGTGTTAGGGCAATCGAACAGATTACGTGTGACTCCAGATTTTTAATTTGTCTGTCTGTGTTGTCTTGTTTATACCTTTTTAGTCTTAGTTGGGTTTTAGTTTTTATTACTTTAATTTTTTATAAAGGTAGTCTTTTCCAGCCACATACATATTTACCCTATTAAAAATATTTGAAGTATGAACACTTTTTCTTCAATAATACTAGGTATAATTATTTACCAATGTCCGCACGTAAGTACATGAAACCTTAAAATTTTAAATAGTATTCAGTAAGTACCAAAAAAATAAACTTATAAACTGATATATTTCGACATTTCTCTAAACGCCATAAATCTTACTATCACGTTACACAAGTATTCTCACATTGCGAGAGGAGGCGGGTTCCGCATTTCTAACAAAATACGCAAAAATTTGCAATAAAACGTTTTATAGCGGTGTTCGGTAGAACACGCATCGTCCGCACTTCTCACGAGTTCTACACGTGCTGTTATTGTAAGCGGTCGATAAATATCTGAATCATATAGAGGCGCCACGTGACGTAAGCGCGACTAATCACGCGCCGGATCAATTGCTTTGTCTTACAATCACGTTGTTACGTAAGCCGGTAATGACAGGTTCGATTGATGTACAAGTTGAAGCGGTACCTATTCCCAAAATAATAGTAAAAATTTTACCCGACTATGGCGAAGGAAAAAGGAGGGTAATGATTATGACCGGTATGTCTAGTTGTTCATCTGTTCCCTCATATCTTCTAAACGACTCATCACAATTTGACAAATGAGGTATCATTGGAAGCGTCTTGATCGTCCGCTGGTTATAGGTTATGTGAAGTCACATTCAATTTAAAATGGCGCCCTTTAGAGGACATAAAGGCATGACGTATATTTTTAAATTATACCATATATATATACTATGTTGTATCATGTATCAAATGAAAGTGCTTATATAATTATCACATTCCAAATAAAACCCAGAAATTATAAAACTAAAACCCAACTATGACTAAAAAGGTATAAAAGACACCACAGACAGACAAATTAAAAATCCAGAGTCACACGTGTTAGGGCATAAATCGAACGGATTACGTGTGACTCCGGATTTTTAATTTGTCTGTCTGTGGTGTCTTGTTTATACCTTTTTAGTCGTAGTTGGGTTTTAGTTGTTACTACTTTTTTTTTTTTTAATTCTTTTGGGGTTATAATATATATATATTTGAAATGTGCTCATTAAACCCTTTCATTTGATATCCAACATGCTACGATTAAACAATTTTTTTTTTTAGTTCCTGACTTTATGGCCTCTATAGGGCGCCATTTTTAATTTAATGTGACGTAAAGATACCTCATTTGTCAAATTGTGATGAGTGGTTTAGATGATAGGAGGGAACAGATGAACATACATACATACATACATACCGGTCGAAATCATAACCCTCCTTTTGTCTTCGCCGTAGTCGGGTAAAAAGAGTCACACGTAATCTTCGTTTGATTTAATATTCTGTTAGATTTAACACGTGTGGCTCCGAATTTTGAATTAGTCCGTCTATGATGTCTTGTTTTACCTTTTTAGTTGACTTTTTTGTTAGCTGATTGACTTTTTTGTCGTAGTTTGGTTTTAGTTTTATAACTTTTATTTATACAGGCTTCTTGAATCAGACACGTAGGATTGTGGATAAATTTTATTCATTCATCCAGTAAGCATGGCAACAAGCACCAAAAATAATAATTCTATGTATGACGAAAATTTAACAAAGCGAATAAAGGAACTTAATGAAAGAACTTACTTAAAGGAATCTTGACCTGTAACAATTAAGTGATCAAAAACCCAAGTTACTGTCTAACGTGTTCGCATTATTAATTTTACTAATATCCAATAAATTAAGAATATTATTTACAGCGTGATGGCAAGCTACCAATTTTACCTTTAATATTTCAGCGCAGGCACTTTGATTAAATTTACCAAGAGGGAAATAATTTGAGGGATATAAAGGATAGTCGATGAAGTACCTGTGTGTGAGCGGTGCAGCTGTAGTGGCGAACAGACTTAAAGTGTGTAAAACGTATTCACAAAATGAAGTTCGTAATTATTTGACGTATAGAAGCGTTCAGATTTACAAAAATACCATTTATAAAAAGGTATAGTCGACCTCGTAATTGCTTTACCATTTTTGGCAACAATGCTCAGAAAATTGCAACTCTAGCATAGTGAGCCTATAATGTTCCCACTGCTGGGATAAAGGCGTCGTCTCGGTAAGAGGGAGCGGGCCGCGGGCCCAGTGCGGGGCACTAGATGTCACATGACTTCGAATTTTTGATTGTAGGACGTGCCGGATTTCCTTCACGTTTTGAGAGCAGTGGTGTTGATATTGTAACTTTACTAAGGTTAAAATTATTAAACTGTCTTGCATGTTACAGTCAACTTTATGGTTATAAAGCAATTACAAATTCGACTATACACAAGAGAAATGATACCTACTAGTACTTCGACTATACACAAGAGGAATGACACTAGTAATTGCTAAATGAAAAACAACAGTTAGCAACCTATATAAAACGATAGACTCATCTGTTTCAGTAACAGTAAGCAACCCATACAACGTTAGACTCATCTGTTTCAGTAACAGTAAGCAACCTATATGTATACAAGGTTAGACTTACAGTGAATAAGAAAGACGTTATTGGACGATTTATTAATTTTATAGTTATTAAGCAGTTTAAGTTATATTTTTTTGTTTTTTTTTGTTTAAGTAGTCCTTTTAGTTTTAGTTTTTTTATGTCAATAGTTATTAGTGTTATATAAATGTTGAATATAGAAAAAAGTTGTACTATAAAATTATAAACTAATAGGTTAGTTAGATTTCAAATAGGGAAAAAAACTGATTCAGTAACATATTTAATGTTTTGACATCAACGAATGTTCCCTTCATTATTAAACTTTCATCTTTAAAAATGTTTCACCAAGTTATTTAAGGAATCCACAATGTTTCCAGAATAATGAATTAATCCGAAACTAGATAATGAAAGCCTCTAAAAGCAATTATGTCCAAGTAATAATTTATTGTGATGGAATTTTCTAATTAACTGACCAACTTTTAGTTACAATTCTATTCAAAGTCCTTGATTTAAATTAGAATTAAAGTTAGTAAAAACATTGCAATCTGTAATTTAAACATCAAGTGTCATGCGCCAATAACTTGAACATATTGCTAAAAGATTATACTACAACATGTTATTTTCCTGTATTAGAGAGTAAAACTTATGAATATGTATCTAAGTAGCGCTCTTACAGTACCGGGCCAATAAAAGGCGTATTTTATAACTTTGGATAGTGTTCCAAGAATCAACTACTTTTACTTACATCCTGAGGGGCGCTGTCAGCTGCACGAGCTGACACTCCACTCTTTCTTCTAAAATCAAAACCATAATATTTTATACCTATCACTTATTATTAAGTTTGTATGGAAAAAACCATACAGACTACCATCCCCTAATTTAAAGGGTGGGGGGTGATTTACTAACAATCCTGAAATATGTATTTTATTATTTATAACAAGGATTTGGGGACTCCTTGTTGTAAATAGTAATCAATTTTCAGACCTCTAGCATCATTTGCGGAAGTCTCATACAAACTTCCATCGGCTAGTTTTAGGGGTTGAGGGTTAAAAATTCCAAGTTTTAGATTTTTTGTGTTGTTTGTGTACTAATACTAGCTTACATACAAAATTTCAGCATTCTAGGACTTCAGGAAGTACCATAAGAATTTTGATAATCATCAGTGAGTCAGAGAGTGACGAAATCGGGGTTTTTTAGATATCAATAAAATCTAAAGTATAAGAGCTATGCAATTGAAACTTTATATGTTCAATAAATCCACTATTGAAATCATATCCCGAGAATTTTATCTGGTATAATCCAAACCCAAGTTATGAGGGTTCAAAAAACCGACATTTTTTCAGTTTATTTCGAATTACATGAATTTTTGTATTTCCTGTGTGAAATTGAAGGATTATAATGAATATAGAATTTTCAAGATGGTACAGCATTTACTCCAAAAGTACCTATGTTGTGTTAATTGTTCAGTAAGATTTCAACGCAATGTGCGAAGACATTGTCCGAAGCTACAGACGTGCGGTAACTTGTGAACGCTTTTGTATCAAGGGCACGGCGCGGCGGTATCAAGTTGAGAGGTGGAGCGACTTGCATCTTTTTTAGATGAAATACTATCTATTTCTCAGTCGTCTGACGTTGAAATTGATATACTTAATAAAAATGCATTCTTGCACGTTTTGATTTTTGCTTTCAATAACTGTCCAAAACACCCAATATTTCTACTAAATATTACTGAACAGTGCACTATTTTACTAAACTACAACACCGATGTGGCCAACCTACTCACTAAACAATAGTCTTCTCTCTCTTAGTGATTTTTAAGTTACGATCGTATTCCTCATTTATCCCCGTTAGACGAAGTATATTACTATTACTACCACTGTAATCTAGAGATCATATGGAATAAATCAACATGGAAGGGAGCAGTGGTGGCCCAGTGGTAACGGGCACGACTTACGAGTTGTAGGTCGTAGGTTCGAACCCTGACAGGCGCTTTACTTTGTGTAAATTATTTCATCGCCACTGCTCTCAAAACGGTGAAGGAAAACATCGTGAGGAAACCGGCATGTCCTAGAACCAAAAATTCGAAGACATGTGACATCTACCAACCCGCACTGGGCCCACGTGGTGGGTTACGGCCCGCTCCCTCCCACAGAGAAAAGGCCTGTGTCCCAGCAGTGGGAAAATTATAGGCGATTAGGGCTACCGAAAATTCTGATTTCTGTTAATTCAGAAATTAAACGCATGTTGATTTAGCATATCTATGCTAAATCAACATGCGTTTCATTAACAGAAATCAGAATTTTCGGTGGCCCTAATCACCGAACAAAAAACTATCTCCTTTCGATTTGACTTGCAAATAGAGCTATTTACAGTAAAGAAGAAACAAAATAATATATTGGCGCATGAAAAAATGTCATTGTTCGTTATTGATACTGGATTTTTTATTTTGAGTAAATTAAATTTGAATTTCCTCGCATTATTTGAGAAAAGTATACTATACAAGCCTTGGCCGCAATCCATTGATGGACTCACGTATGTATTAATATTTTAATTGCTCTTTTGGAACATAAACGATAAAACCTTTTGTTTGCAGATAGCATGGAGATGAGAGCGCAACATCGCAACAAGTTAGCGAGCGGTCGGACAAGTTGCTAAACGACAAAATAGCGGCTATTTTAACAGTTAAATTGAGAAGTAAACAAGTTACAAGTTGTTGGCGAAGCACTTGTTTGAACTTGTTATACTCTAATGTCGACAACGTTCGGCGCATTCTTACACAAATAGCCCCGAGAGGGCGAGTTGGCGCCACTGCTCAACTTGTGCTCAAAATAAGGAAACACTATGCTTTACTTATTATGTAGATACCTACTCATGCAAAACAGCTAAACCTCGCCGATAAAAGTTTTTCAAGTACCTGCAACATAGATACATTTTATGAAATTAAAATATTTGCTGTGAAGTAAAAGGAGTAGACTATGTTAGGATCGTAAAAGGTGACGTTCTGAAGTTGCCCGCATGTTCCCATGCAGCATGGTAGGCAGAAACTTCAGAACGCAGAAAAGACAGTTTATGTATGTATATTTTTGCTGTATGTCTATACAATTTACTGGCTTTATTTGCGCAGTACTCGGAGTTAAATAAAATCGTACCTACGTAAAGTATTTGAAACCGTGGGTGGGTCTCAAGTTCTTGATCACATCACGAAATAACCGTATTACCGAATCTTTGTTTGCAAATTCGCGTATGCATTCCATACTTAACATTCAGTAGTGATTTACTTGCGTTATATATGCGAGGCAGTCCCTGCCTATACTTCATACATAAAAAGCTTAGTACCGTCGTAAAATGTCCATATCAGGTATATTGGGTTGGGATCCCCTTTCAATGGGATACATTGTGCCGCACGTCAGGTACGCTCAGCCGCATGTAATATGACCCGAGTGAAGTCTCATTATTTTTTCGACAATGGAGATAGGGCGGCCGCTACTCTTTCCATAAAATTAAAATAAATAATTATCTACTTTATAAAATCAACCATCTGCTACAGTCCATTTAGTTCTTTTTCTGAGTACTAGTCTGTTTTGATTAGTCTTAAAATATTTGATACTTATTTATTTCAAATTCATAACTATGAATTTGCGTGATGGTTGACAAGGTAGAACGGAAGAAGAAAACGTGTTTCGCCGACCAAGTACCAAGTAACATGGGACAAGGGCAGGAAGATGACGATAATGAAATATGAAAAAAAAAACTTTACTCGTGTATAAATTCGAGTTTGGTCGAATCCGCCCTTATGCAACAAACCCTGTCCATGTGTGCCAGTATCCGCTAGATGGCGCTGTCACCCCATGCGGCGCTGAGTTATCGCTCAATTACTTCGCTGCCTGTTCCTTGCCCACCCCCGGCTACCGTGAGCGTGAACACTCGAGGGCCTACTATAAATCTGATGAAAACCTTTTATGAAATGTAATCTATTACAATAGCTTACAGGAGGGAAAGGCACGTACCTTGTAGTTACAGGTGCACGACGTACAAACAAAACTTTATTTTGTACACAAATGCTTGATCTTGATGCAAAGACAGGTTGATTTTATGTTATTTTAATGTTTTAGTGTGAAACAAATGTTTGTAATTTCCAACTTAATCTCTCTAAACATATACATAGAAAATCAGGATAATTATCGAGGACTAAGCATGAGTATAATTACTAAATTAAACGAAGTTACCTAAGTGAAGTACTATTGTAATCATACAAAATGCTTAGTTACTACGATACTATGTTCCCTCCCAAGGCCTGAACAAGACCATAGTTTGTTTTTTGACCTGGGAATGAAGTTGGGGAATTACTGTCTGTTAATTTTAATTCTCTCATTGCAGATTACTCTAAATATAATGACATTAGCTGATTATAATTGCCAGTGTAAAAGTTAATTTTGCAGGATTTCTCTGAATGTTCGCGTGTACACGGTAGAATAATGGTGGGACTAGGTTTTTAACCGACGATAAAAAGGGTCTCTGGTCGAAGCGTGTATTTTTTGTATGTACGACTATCCACGCATAACTGTTTACAAACTAGTCCAATTTTGACGTTTCTTTTCATTGAATAATTTTAATTTGATTTAGAAAAAAAAACAATCTCTCGAATCACAATGAGAACTGATATAAATTTTCCTCTTCCAATGAAACTTCATTAGACTATCAACATTATATGACTTTTACACATTCGTCTCGGGATCAGTGCCTCCGCTTTAGACCTTTTTTTTTGTTTTAAAAGGTTAATCTTTTTTTATGAATCCCCTAAGCCCCACAGAATTACTGATTTAGTAATAAAATATGCTCACAATATTCAAAAGCGGAGCTGCATAGGACAGGAGCCTGCAACTTACATTATTCACAGATTACCGCAAGCTCTTTAACTAGTTAGTAGTCGTGCTACTTTCTGTTAAACAGTTTGTTCAATATTTAAAGACGTTTCTCCTCTGTGAGACTTCTCATATAGTATAGGGAACAAGTCATGTTGTGCCCGATGGGTTTTCCCATCGTCAAAAAAGGCGAACTTCCATATAAACTGTCATCCCCTAATTAACCCCAATATGAATGAACTTTCAAAAATGCTTCCTTAAATTATTAATAGTCATTGTCACTAGAGGAACTCTTGTTCAAAATTTCATGCTTCTAGAGCCAGCAATTTAAGCTGTGCGTTGTCTGTCATTGAGAGAATGAATGAATTTAATATTTTTATTAAGTAGGTGAGTTTAGTTTGAAAGTTTATGACTTGAATTTTATCAGGTTTTTAGAGGAAAAAGTATTCAAAGGTCATACTTGTAAGAATTATGAATCGAACCCGCAATCGATATAAGTAGTGTATCTCTTTTCAGAGGCAACTAAACACTTTTTTCGGGACACGCGCTTCAATTGCGAGCGCTATACAATTATACTATACTATACAAGCGGATGAATTTACATTTTAGGTAATTTCATCTGTGGCTAATTTAAAAAAAATATAAGCACCATGAGGCTACGGTAACATGTCTGTATGATTTATCTGATAGTGTTCTATGAACCGACTGCATCGTCCGTAAATAATAGCTAACAAACAATAAAATTATTATATTCTCCATAAAAACATATTGATCTGGCTACTACACCACGTCATTATTTACGCTACGCTCACTCTTATTTGTGGCCAGAAATAACATAAGCACATGACGTCAGCACCGTGACGTCTCCCTCATCACGTCACCAAGGATCCTTTGTACACGAAACAGATTATAATAAGCGAAATAATTTAATCTCGAGTGTGAGGGTGGGCAGAGACAGCGCTAGTTTTAATATAAAGCGGCTTAGGACTTGGTAGCATGAATATTTAACAAATGTGACCCTTCGCCCTTGCTCTAATGAAAACATGCTCCCATAATAGATATTTTAGGATTATTTTATTTTTCATAGTTTGGGGCATGGTGTTTAAATAAACTAATGTGGCGGTTAGTAACTTGTTTAATGTGTGTAGTTGTTGAAAATAGGGTCCTTGATAAAAATTAATAACACTCTTAACATATTTGTTGTAAACACTTTTCTTCTTTAAAATAATCAGAAACAGACGAAAACAGAAACGTAATGAAAGACATTTTTGCTTCGTACCGTATCTGCTACGGCGTAGCAAGCGTAGCGGTGACATCACTACGCTACGCGTTGGAAGTGATGTAGCACAGAGTGACCGCTAAAGCGTTTTTTTGAAGATAATTGTGGAACTGCTTGTACCGGTGTACCTGTTGTCTTTTTTTTTTAATATAAAATTTAATTAAGGCAAAAATATTATTAGATAAACAAAATCAACTAACAAACTATTAAGAGCATTTATTCTGAAAGTGGGCAACGTCGCAAATAGATGTCAAATATTTCGCTATAATTGTAATTCATGATTAATATTCTAGTAAGTTAGTTAGCGATATTTCATAGTTCATACAGTAATATTGCCAACATAATCAAAACAGGTAAATATTTGACAGCGAATATCTTTTATTTGCGACGTCGCCAACTTTTAGAATCAACGTTCTTAAAATAAAGATACATAATATTGGTGCCGATTCTCTTGTACACCGAACTAAACTATCACTAAAATTCCTTACTTTTGTCTATGGTAATCTTGGAGCTATTCTGCCAAATAAATTCTCTAAATTTAAAACTTATTTTGACACAACTAAAATCGAATTTGACAATCACGCGCCTCCACTTGGTATTTGTTTTCCCTACCCCGTGTTATTTTTTAGAGCCAGAGGCGCGCATGCACGGCAGCCTCGACGTGTTTTTAATGGAATGTTTCAGCTTTTGTATGGAAAATAACGACAAAAAAAATTACCAACATGTTGAGAATTAGGGGTTTAAGGGTCTCCTAAAGGGGGTCGAAATTTTCATTATTTTTGCGATAGGACACACCGTTTTCGAGATATAAGCAAAAGAAAAAAAAAAAAAAGAGTACTGTTTTTTGTAACTGAAGTCGAGGTGTTGGTTTGAATTTTAGTTCATGACATCTAATTGTATTCCACACATTTTTAATCGCGATTAAATATAGTCAGATTTAGTAAGAGGGTTTTAGATACAGGACAAAATTTTAGGTTAAATCGTCAAATTCAGAATAGCATTTTCACTAAACTAATCTCAGTGCCATCTTAGTGCTGTCAAACTAAATTATAGTTAAGTTGTGTCATTTATAGTCTATTTTAGAATGAGTTTGATCGTTTGACAGGACTAAACTAAATTTTAGTGATTTTTAGTTTAGTTTAGAGAATTTTGTGACAAGAGAATCGGCACCATTATCCTATTATACTAAACTATGATCTTCAATTAAATCATACGGTTGGTTGTCACTTTCCGGCACCCAAGAGCTGGCTTTTACATACAACGCATTGCCATACAACGTGACAATGCCGCCAGTCAGAGTATAAATTAGCAGTTGACAGCCATGCGGAGGAATTTTTCGATGCCATATTTAATTTGTTTATGTTAAGTTACCTAGGTTATTATATTCTTATTTTAATAGTTTGTTAGTTAATTTAGTTTATATATTTAATGTTTTGTTTACGACGTTATGTGCTCTCTGTGAGCTGTGCCAACTTTGACCACAAGTTGTATGTTACGAGAGGATTTTGCTAGCAATAAACTCTGCGACCTCTAATGCGTGCAAAATATTATGTGACTTTGGGAAAGGTTTTTTAAACAGGAACCAACTGCGGCTAAAGTTTTCGTTTCGAAGACAAGCCATTTTATATGGTCGTGAAGGCGACGCCTGTGGATTTTGTAAGAATTTTTGTCTGCCTTATTATGAAAAAACAACTTACTAAACATACTGATTAAAATAATCAATCTAAGTTAAATACTAGCTAAACTGACAGGCTGACTATTGATTGCCCTACAGTCAGTTCACGTCTTCAAAGCACAGGCGACACCTAATCTGAAAGAGCTTGCAATGTACTGGAGTACTACATCCAAGTGACAAGTCTTCTACTAGCTTGCCACAAAAAGTGCAGCATGAAGTAGGACTGCCCCCACGCGGCGATGTGGTGTATAAAGGGGCCGCTCCACAGCAGCTCATGACTAAGCTACGCACGTGTACTTAGTTCGCTTTGTGTGAAAAGGAGGTGGGATTGTCCATTGCGACCCGCGGCCACGCTACGCCTGGGGGCCAAGTCTACTATTGCAATTGTGTCGAAATAAGAATAATTTATGTGTAAAAATATACATACATTTAAATAATATGATGAAACACTATGAAACACTTAAATCTATGATCAGATTTTGGAACATTTGTGTCTGAACTAGATATAAAATATCTGTATTTCAAACATCAGCGCTCCTCCCCTGTTGTATGATGATGATCTCACCCTGTCATTGTTGATTTTTACAGATTTGGGTAACTCCAAATTGAAAGGCGTCATTATGATTTTCCGTCGGCGGCGTGCCACTGATACTCCATTGGGAAAATTGTTCGTATATTTGGTAATCTCATACTCATACATGACAAACCGTAACCTTCTATTATTTTGACATTATTTTTGACCACTGACACACCGTTATGAATTTATGAGATTACGAACTTTTAGCACAATGGTAATAGCATACTTTAGTATCGCTGTTAACCTATCATTGATAATAGCAGATTTGGCCGCACGGATGCGTGACTGGCAAACAAATGAACCGCGCAGTCAACGTGGCAAACAAATGAACCGCGCAGTCAACGTGACAAACCTCTCCGTTCACATCCTACATAGAAGGTGGACGGTAGTCTTAAAGCCGTGACGCTCGCGCGGTTCGCCTGCAAATTTGCGCTTGCGGCCGATAAATCGTTCGCTCACCTAAAGGCATTCCACTTAGATTGCAGGCGCCGGAATGTCACCTAATTGTTGTCCTCACCCCGAGGCGCCCCTTCCCGCCTGGGCGGCGCATCGCCTCACCCCCACTGGCGTCCGGTGCATAGGTCGTAGTGTTACAGTGAATAACGCAGTTGTCTAATAAATCAACTGTTAACTTCATTATTAATTTAAAAGTGTAATTTTATTTATTACAAAAGGAAGTCAAAGTTCTTTGTGTTCTGTTATGCCGAGGTAACGATAGCCTAATCTAACACAAACTTTAGCTAAGCGTTATTCCTGTCACCGTCGTAACTGTCAAACAACAAGTGCAAGAGAGGAGCGGGATCATGTCTAAGCCAAAGCACGAGTAAAGCAACATTATAGATCTCGGCCTTAGAGTTTATTTCACCACACGCCATCGTCCATTACCATCGCCATCATCATAGGTATATTCCCAAAATACCTAAACTAAAAAACACCAGAAAATACAAAACATGATTCTTAACATAAAGAACAAGGGATTTTGATACAAACATCTTAGAGCGATGGCGGGGGCTGGCATTAGCTCTCTAGTTAATAACTCTAATTTGTCGGCACAATCTACGCCAATTCAGTCACCGTCTCTCACCGCGTCTCACTGACGGAGCTCAGCTCCTTACGGTACAACTCGCCGTCATAGCCTCTACAAACAAGAGATTGGTAAAGAAAGCGTTCACACAGGTATTCTAATAAGAGGTCAGGTTTTTTATTTACTAATGAATCGAGTTAAATAAAATCGAGCCGCATCACTACCTGACACTGTCAGAAAGACAAGTGACCTTGCCCTTAAATAATTAACCTTTTTTTTTTTGTTTCCGATTGGAATATCCTCATTGATGTCCTCCGCCCTGGGGTGGGTTAGGGGTCTGTCAGACTCTTACTGACTAAAAACCACCCCGGTGTTCCAACTCACATACGCCAGGGGTCGCGGGAACGTAAGAATCTTCCGCAACCCCCGACTGGTGACTCCCCCCGCGACGTCTATGAGGGGCGCGCGTGGAACACTACGCGCCGCCACCTCGGGTCCTGATGTGTGGGGGGTGATGGACGTCCCCGAGTCCGTCACCCCTGGACTCATTTAGGGGGGCTGGAAGAGGGCGTTATCCGCGGGAATCCCCCTCTTGGCATATTTTTTTTTTCCATAATATTGTTTGGCATAACGTTTTCTCATAACTTTTATCATAGCATGTTCAGATTTATTAAATTGTATAAAATTGGATTTTTAGACAATATATATATAACACAACTAACTATTTACATAAAACACTAAAACTTAAGGAACTAACTAAGTATAACTAAAGTAAGGCGTCGAAAAATTCCTCCGCATCGCTGTCGGCTGGTAATGTACCCAAGAGACTGGCGGCATTGCCACGTTGAATGGCAATGCTTAGCCTCTGACCAAGGTAAAAGCCAGCCCTTGGGTCACGGGAAGTGTCAAGCAGCCGTTTGGAGATTTCATTAAACAGACTATGAGCACTCGGACCCCACGGCCCTAGGGTTTCAACCCCAAACGGCTCGAAAATATAATTGTCTATAAGGCTATTATACTTTCGCCGCTTGAGGTTTTCCGCAGCCGCAGCGGCAGCGCCAGCACAGCACGCCGAGCCAGGAAGATGGGATGGCGCAAGAGTATCAACACACGTTGCGTCCCACACTAAAAGCCTACCCATCTTCCATGGGAATAAGGACATACCGTCCGGTCTTTTGCCATCGTCGCGTGCCAAGCCATTGGGTTCTAATACAGCTGGAACGCCGACGGTGACAAGAGCTCGTCGGATGATGTCATTAATATTAGCGTGCCGCGCTAAGCGACCCGCACTTCGGCTGCAAGACAGGCCGTGGTGTCCGAGGCTGTTGACAACTTCGCCACAGTGACAGCGATGAGGAGTACAACAATAGCATAATAATTCTGTGGCATAATAATACCTTGGCATAATGCTAAGGTTAGCATAACTGTCATTTGGTCTAATTTGTTTAGGCATAATTTATTTATTCGTCTTTTAATCGTAAGCCATTGGGAATTACTTTATCGGATTAGGTTAAGGTGCGGCGGGCCCTGAGCCGCGAACATGTTTGTTTTTTAACCGACTTCTAAGAGAAGTAGGTTATCAATTCGGAGGTTTTTTTATGTTTATTCGTTTATACGTCGTGAATAAACGGATTTGCAAAATTCTATTTTTTATAATAACTCGTACAATTACTCTCAGAAAGCACCATTTGGTGAAGTGGAACTGATGATGAAGACCACAGATTGCCACCGGAAATACTCAATAATAAGTATTTCACGGGTTGCGATTCCATTATTTTATGGTTGCCAAGTAATTTATGCTCGTCACAATGGATATGGTGAAGTGGAGCTAGAACTCCTCAACGATTAACGTCCCTGCATCGGAAAAAGCAATATTTTGTAATGGTGGTGAGCAGTTGACATTAGGCTATTGTAACTTAGATAAATTACAAACTGACCCACTAAAAAGCGAGAAATAAAAACACTACATAGTGTAAAATAACTTAAATTTCGAAAGTTGGTGGCATAAACCAAAAATACAAAATCAAAGGAGTGAGTTATATTTGGATTTAATATTTTTATTCCAAAGAACATTATGTATAAATATCATTATGCGTTTATAAAAGTATGCTTTTTATCATTATGCTGCATTATTATTATGTCAACAGTATTTATGGCAATTAACATTATGGCAAAACATTTATGCCTAATAATATTATGCGTAATGATCATTATGCTGAATTTCGTTATGCCAATGTAAATTATGACAATCTATTTTATGCTTAACATTAGTAAACCGTTATCCGCCATCCGCAGACGCCTGGTGCGCCTGCTGCGGACCGGGTGAGTGACTTTGACTTTGACGAGACTTCCTTTCCGCAGCCTCCTCCTGCGAGACGACTGTCTCGCAGTAGGAAACAACCGCGTCCCAGGACTCCTCGCATCACTCCGACCATCGCATTCACTACGGCCGACAGCGACAAGTCACTGACTGATTTTGATGCGCCGTGGCTTGAGTACAGGGAGAAGTAATGTCTTCAAAACTACAGTGGTTTCAACTGTGGCGGACGTGGGTGTGCCGCCAATACATTTTTGCCCATGATCCTTTCGATTTGGCTTGCAAATAGAGCTGTTCATATTAGCGCGTGAAAAAGTATCGTAAGCCCTGGCCACAATCAGGTATTGATGGACTCATGTATGTGAGTCTCGGCTTCGCCTCGGCCCACGATTTCACGATTGTCCAACAATGGCCCAGTTCCAGGCCGCGACAGAATGTACCATTTTTTTTTTCCGTTTCTTTCGGATTGCATAAAATTGATATGTCTGTTTTCCCGTGTGTAATTGAAGGATGAATAATTATGTAATTTGTTTTGCCAAAGAGTCAATCTTTGCCCATCCTAGGATCATATCTCGCTGTGCTGGTGGCAGGAGCCAAACATAGCGCAGTGAATGCGTGTTTATTATTATTGCTGTAAAAGTGTTCTACGTACGTACTACGTAACTTACTTTTTATATTATTAACTGGCTAGTTAATAATATAAAAATTGTTGTGGGGGCGGAGCGGATGGCTACCCGCCCCTACTTCGCACGGTTGCAATGAAAAGGGGGCCTAAAACAGCCACATTAGCAATTCCTCCAAAAGCAATTTAGTTCCTGAATTCCCAGCTGTCATTAGCAATTCCTCTAATTTAACACATAATGGTAACACAATACCTATTAGCTGAATCATTATGTACTCTGGTGTGAAAAATCACTATTTACGGTCGTGCGCAACGGAACGCACGCAGAACATTATGTTTATGTTTATAAACTTCAATAAAGTAATTTATAATTTGTGGACCATTCTCCCTAGAAAACTGTCAAACAGATGTTTTGTGGACCATTCCTCCTAGAAAACTGTCAAACAGATGTATAGCGTAATATGAATTGCACGCAGATCATTTATGAGTTGTCAGTTTGTGACATTTTACGATGATTCATAATATTATCCTATTATGATTCTGCCAAAGTGGCCGTTTTAAGCCCCCTGTTCAACTGTGAAAACATCGAGATTTCTGCGCTTTAACGAAGTTAAATATTATGCTACACACCGCATCAGACTACATTGTGTAGGTTAAAAGATAAGACACGAAAAGTGACTTTATTTTTAAAGTTACTTTATAGATTCGATACGAATTGAACCTCATACCTCGAGAACCTCAGCCCGTCCGCTCTTACTAGACGCCCAAGTGTATCAAACTAGTTCAAACAGTGTGAACCGCGAGGTGGCGCCACTGTCGCTGTGTTCACACCGGAACGTGGCGAGACGCGGACGCTGCGTGACTTGCTTACTCAACGTGTTTCAACTCCGAGCTCTTATCTATGTGGCGACTGTAGCCCTTCACCGATGGCGGGGAAAAGGGTCCATGGATTGCAATAGAATGCCAACTCCATGTTAATAGAACAATTATATTTAGCACTTTACCATAAACCTAACAAATTATAATATCTCGACTTCGAGGAGTTAATAAGGGTTTCGAAGTAATCCTAATCCCACCAAAAACATTTTCATGTAAAATGTTGCCAAGACGAGACAAAAAGTTATCAGATCTCATGTAGAGCCAAGCTTCTAACTATACACTCTCTAACTCTACAAGCCCTAACTTCACAAACTCTACACCTTAGTCAAAATATGTGGCTTGGCCGTTTCGTTACCGTCACAGGGCGTACCTAATGTGAAAAATGTATTATTATTTATACAGTTATTATATATACTGTACATTACTTTCCTGTTAGACAATATTTAATCATTCATTCATTTAGTTAATTATTTATCATGTAGATGCGATCGGGCCGGAAACAGCCGAGCCACATATTTTGACTAAGGTGTAGAGTTTGTGAAGTTAGGGCTTGTAGAGTTAGAAGCTTGGCTCTACATGAGATCTGATAACTTTTTGTCTCGTCTTGGCAACATTTTACATGAAAATGTTTTTGGTGGGATTTCACTTCTTTTTGTAAATTGCTAAAGACAATAATTTTTAGTTTGTTCATTGTTACTTTCTTTTTTTGTGTTGTATTTCTTGCACATCAGGGGTGTCTTTTTTCATAGCCTACTCTCTTTATTCGTATGATATAAGTATACTAATGTAGTATATTCTGAAACCTAACGAAACCCCCATGTACACTTTTATCCCCTAATTTAAGGGGATGAGAGGTGATTAAAAAAAAAAAACTAAAACTTATGATAAACTCAGTAAAAGCGACTCTAGCTAAGGTACCGTTTAGATTCAGTCATAATTAAATCCCTAATCCTGTAATTTTCGTGGAATGTACCCAGGAAATCCAATACATCAGTAAAGTCGTGTGAGAAAGCAAGTGTTCCATAATATAGACATAATAAGGATAATACAATTACTTAAATGTGATTAACATGAACCTCGTGGAGCGGAGCCGATTACGTGTAATTTGTAATTAGAATTAATAACATGCGCGCGTGAGAGTCACGTGCGCTTATCAAAACGAGATGTATCGATGTTCCGGGTCGTGATAACACTATAGAGTATTAGTGTAGTACACAAGGGAAATATGATTATTAATTGGTATAATTTCTTTGTTTAATTAAAGTAGAAAGCAACTGCAATAGGTAAAACGTTATTTTTAAAGTGGTTTTTAAATTGCTTTAAATGCCGAACTGAGGGGTTACTTAAGTTGAACTTCAGTAATGTCGATAACGAATAAACTACGTTCTCATTCGCTCATTGCTTTTCCATAAAAACAACGAGCTTGTTCCAAGCATAGCTCCAATTTTGGGTTGTAAAAAGTTTTTTTTACTGAAAATCTCAATTGCAGTACATCCAGGAATTTTATTGGAAAACCTGAAATGATTGTCCCGAATTAGTTTAAAGGATTGTAATACCTAAAACAATTTTTTCTGATATGTCAGAGAACCTAACTTATGTGAGGGCACGGGAGTGCCCCCGCCAAGACGAGCCAAGAGAGCGAACTATACCTACCTTTTCTCGAAGCGCTTCGTCGTTTTTTTGAACCCTCATAACTTGGGTTTGGATTATACCAGATAAACAAAATTCTCGGGATATGATGTTAATAGTGGACTTATTAAACGTTGAAAGTTTCAATTCCAAAGCTTTTATACTTCGATTTTATTGATACCTAAAAAAACCCGATCGTCTTGGCGGCAGCACTCCCGTGCCCCCAGATTTCGTCACTAACTCACTCATTCACTCACTGATGATCATCAAAATTCTTAGGGTACTTCCTAAAGTCCTAGAAAGCTGAAATTTGGTATGTATGCTAGTACATAAACGACAAAAAAAAATCTAAAACTTGGAACTTTTACCCCCCAACCCCTTAAACTAGGGGATGGAAGTTTGTATGAGACTTCCGCAAATTTTAATACTAGAGATCTCAAAATTGATATAGGGACTCTTTGTTATAAATAATAAAGTACATATTTCAGGATTTTTAGTAAATCACCTCCCACCCTGTAAATTAGGGGATGGAAGTAAACTTAATTTTATGCTAGAGATCTGAAAATTATGCAAGTACACTAGATAATAATAAAAAGTCTGTGATTTCTTATTACAAATGAAAAATACGTGTTTTAGGTTTTTTTTTAAATCTCCTCTAATCCCCTTATGGGGCTTTCGTTAGGTTTCAGAATCTACTACGTAAGTATACTAAAAAGAGTGGGCTATGAAAAAAAGACACCCCTGATGTGCAAGAAATACAATACAAAAAAAGAAAGACAATGAACAAATTAAAAATTAATGTCTTATGCAAATTACAAAAATAAGTGAAATTAGTAAAACTTCACAAATCCTACACCTTAGTCAAAATATGTGGCTTGGCCGTTTTTGGCGCGATCGCATCTACATGAGAAATAATTAACTAAATGAATGAATAATTAACTATTGTCTAACAGGAAAGTAATGAACAGTAAACATTTTTCACCTTACGCCCTGTGACGGTAGCGAAACGGCCACATATTTTGACTAAGGTGTAGAGTTTATGACGTTAAGACTTGTAGAGTTAGGGCGTGTACAGTTAGAAGCTTGGCTCTACATGGGCACTACCTACCTTTACTCGAAGCGCTTCGTCGTTTTTAACCGACTTCTTCAAAAAGGAGGAGGTTCTCAATTCGTCTGTATGTTTTTGTTTTTCTTTTTGTATGTTTGTTATGCGATTACTCCGCCTCATTAATTTAGTTAATTATTTCTCATGTAGATGCGATCGCGCCAAAAACGGCCAAGCCACATATATTGACTAAGGTGTAGGATTTGTGAAGTTTTAATAATTTCACTTATTTTTGTAATTTGCATAAGACAATAATTTTTAGTTTGTTCATTGTCTTTCTTTTTTGTATTGTATTTCTTGCACATCAGGGGTGTCTTTTTTTCATAGTAATAATAATAATCGTTTATTTCGAGCAATTTACTTAATTTAAGTATTTACCGCCCTCTGGGGCCCCGGGCACATGCACTTAACTTGTGCTTGAACCCAGTGTCCCAGTAGGGGGCTGTCCAGCTTGTGGCTTAGCATGCACACCATAGCCCACTCTCTTTAGTATACTTATGTAGTAGATTCTGAAACCTAACGAAAGCCCCATGTACACTTTTATCCCCTAATTTAAGGGGATTAGAGGAGATTTAAAAAAAAGACCTAAAACACGTATTTTTCATTTGTAATAAGAAATCACAGACTTTTTATTATTATCTAGTGTACTTGCATAATTTTCAGATCTCTAGCATAAAATTAAGTTTACTTCCATCCTCTAATTTACAGGGTGGGAGGTGATTTACTAAAAATCCTGAAATATGTACTTTATTATTTATAACAAAGAGTCCCTATATCAATTTTGAGATCTCTAGTATTAAAATTTGCGGAAGTCTCATACAAACTTCCATCCCCTAGTTTAAGGGGTTGGGGGGTAAAAGTTCCAAGTTTTAGATTTTTTTTTGTCGTTTGTGTACTAGCATACATACCAAATTTCAGCTTTCTAGGACTTTAGGAAGTACCCTAAGAATTTTGATGATCATCAGTGAGTGAATGAGTGAGTTAGTGACGAAATCTGGGGGCACGGGAGTGCTGCCGCCAAGACGATCGGGTTTTTTTAGGTAATAAAATCGAAGTATAAAAGCTTTGGAATTGAAACTTTCAACGTTTAATAAGTCCACTATTAACATCATATACCGAGAATTTTGTTTATCTGGTATAATCCAAACCCAAGTTATGAGGGTTCAAAAAAACGACAAGCGCTTCGAGAAAAGGTAGGTATAGTTCGCTCTCTTGGCTCGTCTTGGCGGGGGCACTCCCGTGCCCTCACATAAGTTAGGTTCTCTGACATAACAGAAAAAAATGTTTTAGGTATTACAATCCTTTAAACTAATTCGGGACAATCATTTCAGGTTTTCCAATAAAATTCCTGGATGTACTGCAATTGAGATTTTCAGTAAAAAAAACTTTTTACAACCCAAAATTGGAGCTATGCTTGGAACAAGCTCGTTGTTTTTATGGAAAAGCAATGAGCGAATGAGAACGTAGTTTATTCGTTATCGACATTACTGAAGTTCAACTTAAGTAACCCCTCAGTTCGGCATTTAAAGCAATTTAAAAACCACTTTAAAAATAACGTTTTACCTATTGCGGTTGCTTTCTACTTTAATTAAACAAAGAAATTATACCAATTAATAATCATATTTCCCTTGTGTACTACACTAATACTCTATAATGTTATCACGACCCGGAACATCGATACATCTCGTTTTGATAAGCGCACGTGACTCTCACGCGCGCATGTTATTAATTCTAATTACAAATTACACGTAATCGGCTCCGCTCCACGAGGTTCATGTTAATCACATTTAAGTAATTGTATTATCCTTATTATGTCTATATTATGGAACACTTGCTTTCTCACACGACTTTACTGATGTATTGGATTTCCTGGGTACATTCCACGAAAATTACAGGATTAGGGATTTAATTATGACTGAATCTAAACGGTACCTTAGCTAGAGTCGCTTTTACTGAGTTTATCATAAGTTTGTCTGCATCAATTACACAAACTCTGCCACTCGGTGCACGCAACTTGCACTATTGCAGATGCTACTAACGGTATTCCTAAAAACTACCTACTCCACTGCCAATACAAACACCAATTTTTGCATTCATAAACATTATTATACATAATTCGGATTATTCCAAAGCGGATTACTCTCCAAGCTTCTGCGATGGCATAATACTTACAAGAGAACAAAATTCTGGAAACTTTCGGAGCAGTCTTCACAGAAACGATCCACATAAAGTCCAGAGAAGTTTTAATATCTACAGCCCTCGGCTAAGAGTTTCAAACTCACTGTATTATGATTAGTAGTGCTGTGGTTATTCGTAGCTATTTATCAAGTATTTCCGATAGTGCTGAACTGCGCAACTGCGGTAAATTGCCAGAAGTTGCGCGCCGTGTATCAGCCGATGCCGATGGCATGTTATTGCACTTAGATTGTATTTTGAACTAGGTACACTACAACAATGTAGCTTAACCTACACATAACTACATCTAAGTGTGGCTGACACGTAAATAACAAAAAAAAATTAATAGAATTGGCGAAATTATACAAGATGTATATTAAATAAAGGGATTTTATTTGATCTCAGAGGAACACACATATTAGCAGAACCGTTGACGGCGCAAGAGAGAGAGAGAACATGAAATGAAAGTGACAGCAGATGATTGCGTTTCGTTTACATTTCTAACACTGGCCCTTAAACAAAGCAATCATTAATTAAACTGGCCCTTAACAAAGCAATCATTAATTAAACTGGCCCTTAAAATAAAAACCCAAAGTTATATAAATTCTAAAAATTAAAATATCTTTATAGTTATAGAACCTTTAAGTTTTACAATACATATTTAGATGATCTCTGTTAAACCAAGCTGACTAACAAATTTTTCAGTTTTCTCTTTAGTTAAAGGTTTAGTTAAAACATCAGCCATCATTTTATCAGTAGACAAATAAATTAAATCAATAATACCTTTGTTTACAATTCCTCGAATGAAATGATGTCGTACATCAATATGCTTAGTCCTAGCATGATACATAGGATTAACACAAAGTTTTTGTGCAGATTGACTATCGTTGTACATAGAAATTGTACAACTTGTACCTAAACATTCATACAAGAATGTTCTGATAAATAAAGCCTCTTTACATGCATCAGAGAGTGCCATATACTCCGCCTCCGTGCTGGAAAGAGCGACTGTCTTTTGTTTTCGACTTTCCCATGATACTGTGGACTTTCCTATTTTAAAGACAAACCCAGTAAATGATCTCCGATCTATCTCATTGGCGGCCCAATCTGCATCAACGTATGCGCTGACGGCCATGCTACTCTTATCATAAGTAAGACAATGATTAACCGTACCTTTCAGATACCGAAGCACTCGTTTTGCTGCCTTCCAGTGTAATTCAGCATGACAATCGTTGAACTGACTGAGTATACTAACTGCATTTGCAATGTCTGGCCTTGTGCAGACTGCAATGTACATCAAACATCCAACCAATTCTCTGTAAGGAAAATTATTTTCTTCACAATCTGGTTTTACAAGCTTCAATCCAGATTCCATAGGAGTGCACGCTGATTTACAATCAGACATCTGAAAACGCTCTAATACTCTTTTAATATAACTAGACTGATCCAAACTCAACTTGCCATCCCTTCTGCATAGTTTCATGCCAAGGACGTGATGAGCTGGCCCTAGATCCTTCATTTCGAACTGAGTCATAAGCTTCTCTTTAATCTTTAATTTTTCCTGTTCGTTGTTTGAAAACAAGATTATATCATCAACATACAGTGCTATTATTGTCATTGTTCCATCATGATTCTTCATAAAAACACATGGTTCTGAAGAAAACTTTCTAAAGCTCAGTTTATCTACTATAACTGTATTTATCTTGTCATACCAACTCTTAGAAGCTTGTTTAAGCCCATAAATCGCTTTATTCAAGCGATAAACTTTCCTTGGGTTCTTATTGTCCTCAAAGCCCTCCGGCTGTTCCATGTAAATGGTCTCCTTGAGGTCTCCATTCAAAAATGCAGTTTTCACATCAAGGTGATCTATCTCCATTTTCATCTCGGCGGCCAGAGCAAGCAGCATTCTAATAGTTGAATATCTCACCACTGGTGAGAAAGTTTCGTAATAGTTTATACCATACTTTTGTGTATAACCTTTTGCCACCAATCGAGCTTTGTATTTCAATATTTCTCCATTCAATCCTCTCTTCCTTTTATAAACCCACTTGCACTTCACAGGCCTCTGCCCTTCTGGTAAGTCAGTCATAGTCCAGCATTTGTTATCCAAAAATGATTTATACTCATCTGACATAGCATCTCTCCATTTCTTGGATTCTGTTCCTTGCAAAGCTTCCACCACTGTTTCTGGTTCGTCATCAAAGCCTTGTTGTGTGATGATGTATGATGCCAAGTTCACTGCTTCGCTGTACTCTGCTGAAGTATCCATTGTTGTGTCCTCTGGAACGTAAGTTTCATCACGCGAATCATCTGATTCAGAGCTACTCACTGATATAATACTACTATTCCTGGACCTTGAACTAGATTCATCAGACCTCGCATTACTGAGTATCCCTGTTTCATCATTTGAATCTAATAAGGCCTGATCTGGACTAGACAGGTTTGGTGACTCTGGAGAGTTTTGAATGTGAGAACGTGTTAACACTAGCTCAGTGAAGTCATCACTTTCACCTTTTGATGAATAAAATTCATTTTCTAGGAATGTTACATTTCTTGCCTTTATGCATTCTGACGGACGTAAAGGGTTTAATAATCTATACCCTTTTGTCTCTTCACAGTAGCCCACAAAAATGTATTTCTTACATTTTGGATCAAATTTCTTACGTTTTTCTGTCAATGCATAAGCTAAGCAGCCAAAAGTTCTAAGGTGAGTAATATTTACCTTTTTATTTGACCATTTTTCCTCAGGAGTAGTACCCAGAACCGCTTTAGTCGGATTCCTGTTCTTCAGGTAAACAGCAGTGTTTACCGCCTCTGCCCATAACCGCTGATCAAGGCCTGCATCCTGAAGCATGCACCTGGCCTTCTCCACTATGGTACGGTTGGCACGTTCAGCAACTCCATTTTGCTGCGGGGAGTGGGGTACAGTGGTCTGGTGACGGATCCCACAGCTCTTTAGGAAATCCTGTAAACATTTATTTACATATTCACCACCATTGTCAGTGCGAAATACTTTTATTTTGTTACCTGTTTGATTTTCCACCATAGCCTTAAACTCCTTAAATTTATCAAAAACTTGGTTTTTAGACTTCAGAAAATATACATATGTTTTCCTGGTAAAATCATCAATAAACGTTAGAAAGTATCTCGATCCACTTAGTGAATTAGTTGAAAATGGTCCACAAAGATCACTGTGCACAAGCCCCAAGAAGGCTTTTGCTCTACTCTTTGACTTTTTCGGAAAAGGCAACTTTGTTTGTTTACCTTGAATGCAAGCAACACATGATTTAAAAGTTGAGTTATCAAAATCCATGCCAGTAGACATACCTTTTAAAAGCTGCATACTCCGCACATTGAGATGTCCAAGCCTTTTATGCCAAACCTCCTGCGACTCCCTGGGCGCAGCCTGAGATACAGGCACGACCAACTCCGCAACTTGCTCTGTTGGTAAAACAAAACCTTTCCCCTCCTGACACACAGACACAGTACATGGCCTCTCCTCAGTCACAAAAGAAGCTTCACGTTTGGTATTTAGTATATAAATTCCATTCTGACATGTAGCCATGGCAACCACTTCCTTGCCGTCATAAATTTTACATAAATTTCCTTGAAATATTACATTAAAACCTTTGCGTGTCATTGCACTAACAGACAGCAAGTTAGTTGCTAGCTTGGGTACATATAACACTTCACTTACAGTTTTTAAAGAGTTCTGTAAAGGAATTTTTACATTTCCTTTGCCACATGACGTGAGTTTCTCGCCATTCGCAACACTAACCGTGACTGGAGTGTTATACACAAAATTATGTAAAATATTTTTGTTATTACACATGTGACTTGATGCCCCCGAGTCCACATACCAAACATTATTCAGTAGTTTAACTGATAATGCAGACAACAAGGCCTTATCTGAGCCCTTGCTCTTGGAATGACCATCATCCTTGCAAACAGCTTTACAAGGACAATCCTTGATACTGTGCCCTGGTTTCTTGCATCTGAAGCAACGAAACACTTTCAACTGCTTCTTCACAACCAGTGCTGTGCCTACCTCTTCTCGTTCCTGTCTCCGCTGGTACTCTTGGGTTAACCTTGATCTCACAAACTCTGTGGTGAGTTTCAACGTAGAATTTTCCAAAGTCATGATGAGTGGGTCATAGTCTGATGTGAGCCCGCTCAGCATCACGATAGCTAAAAAGTTGTCTTCTACACTGGCACCAATATCATGAAGCTGTTGGCCTATCTCATCCACCTTTGTGAGATAAGTCTCCATGTTTTTGAAAGAATCAAGTTTCATCCCGAATAACGTGCGTAACAATGACAAGCGCCTGCTCAGGCCCTTACTTTCATAGACATTTTCAAGATTGTACCATGCTTCATGTGCCGTCTCTGCGCTTCTAATGTGTGGATAAACGCATGGTTGAACGAGGAGACAAATACGTGCTAATGCCTTCTTCTGTATTTTGTCATCTTTTCCCTTCTTTTCTTCCACTGCATCCCAGAGTTCTTCATGTATTAGTAACATTTTTGTTACAAATTTCCAAGTTCCGTAATTTTCGACACCACGTAGTTTTTCAATAGTCGTCTTGGGGTCGGCCATGACGCCTTATTGTTAAAGGTTTCGAACTGGGGAAAAACTATGACAATCTGTCTGATCTTAAAAATAATACTTGAATTAACCGCAGGGAAGCAAGCTGGGCCCATAACCTAGTAGAATTGGCGAAATTATACAAGATGTATATTAAATAAAGGGATTTTATTTGATCTCAGAGGAACACACATATTAGCAGAACCGTTGACGGCGCAAGAGAGAGAGAGAACATGAAATGAAAGTGACAGCAGATGATTGCGTTTCGTTTACATTTCTAACAAAAATAACCATACCTGCAAAATAACGGAAATTAGAAGGGGATTACATAAATATAATATATAAGTTATTATGTTTATGAATAACAAATTGGTTAAAAAAAAAATGATATCATAAAAACGGGCCATGTTTGTGTCGGACCTCGTAAATCGCCTGCGAAGCCTTGCTGCATACTAATGCTAATTTATAATAAAATAAAAAGCTGAAAATAAAAAAAAGTTATTTAAAAAACGAAAAAGCCATCACTGAAAAGAGAAAAACAAGAATAGAATAGCATTAGCAATATAACAAGCATTATTATTTAGAGAATTATATCGCAGGCTCAAACCAATAACCTGAATGTAACTTTTGTTTGAGACAGAATTTTGGTATCTCAGGTTGTACGGGTGTACCCGTACAACCTGAGATACCAAAATTCTGTACATAACATAACATAATCAGCCTATAACGTCCCCCACTGCTGGGACACATAAATTCTATACATAAAATAAAAAAAACATACTATACATTTACAATTTTATATATATATATTAATTATGCTTATTTTTCTCTTTTTAACCGACTTGTTCAAAAAGGAGGAGGTTCTCAATTCGTCTGTATGTTTTTTTTTTTTTTTTTTTGTGTGTTTATTTTACGCGATTACTCCGCCAATTATGAATCGATTTTGACGATTCTTTTTTTGTTTGGTAGGTCATGCTTCAGAGGTGGTCCCATATAAATTTTATTAATTTTGCTTGCGTAGTTTTTGAGTTAGCTTCAATAATTACGTATTTTTCCCACTTAGTATATGTAGACGATATATTTTGTTGACTCCGTCACTGTTATTTACATAGCAGGTAGTGTATTCGAATTTGTGTAGGGTAGGTACCACAACTAAAAAGTGAAAAATAAAAACTTTTTACAAAAAAAAAAAACAACCGACTTCCAAAAAACACTAAAAACGTGAAAAATAACTTTAATTTCGGAAGTCGGTGGCAAAAAACGAAAATTGAAAAGCAAAGACACCGACTAGGTAGGGAAAAGCAAGGACACCGAAGTCGGTTGTTTTTTTTTTTTTGTAAAAAGTTTTTTCAGTTATGTGATTTTGCAGTCGGGTTTTCTACTTACAAAAATTATTAGTTTCTACCTAATATGATGGCTAAAATAAGTTATTTTAGTTTGTCAATAGTTTATGTTAAGTTAAGATAATTATATTATTATTGTATTACATATGTAGAGTTAGACAAGTTCTCAACTTCAAATCCTCAATTCAGAAACCGGGTGCTAGCTTTAAAATATGGTGAGATTTAAAATCTTTTATTAAAACCGAAATAGAAGAAAAGTATCTTTTTTTTAATTTTCAGGTGTAAGCTGATCAAGGCATTATAAGATTTACTTCGACCTCCGGAGCCAGATTAATGACGTCATAAAAACTTGATGTGACGCGACGCCGGCGGCTATTCGGCCTATCATGGAAGTTTTTATTATGCCTGAGCAGGATTTTTAAATATCTTATGAGTATTTATTTCTATAAAAATCTCATTAAGTTTTGCGGACTATAAAAATAAATACTTTACTACAAAATTGCATCAAACTAACCACATTTGTATTAAGTTCACGAATTAAAGCAACATAAACTAAAGTAGCAAGCGCTACATAGGACAGCTTTACACCACTTCACTGCTCTCTAGAAGAAGACAGCTAATTCTCAACCAGTTAAACATCAGTTAAAGATAATCCGCCGCGAGCTCGTCCGGTACTCGAGCGGCCGAGCACTGAGGAGGACTGAGGTCAACCGGCCAAGTTGGTGGACAATGCGGAAACACTCCGAAATACTTGGTACTCGATACTGTAATCACGATGATCGCACCTACATCTCATTTATATTCGATTCTTTATTGCATTCCATATGTGTTACATAGATGGTATAACAAGTAAAAGATCAATGAGGACCCTGTCGGGCACAACAAAATTAGGAGAGAGGAAGAGAGCTAAGTAGCAATTCAAGCAATTCAAGCAATTCAATATTATTATAAGGTATTAAGTGTGTTTAAAAAAAATATGTTTTATAAATATTAGGTTTAATTGGGTGTATATCGATTAGTCAGGGTCGCCATATTGTGACATATTCCGAATAAGTAAAACAGCTTCATAAAAGTTATTGTTGAACGTCAAAATAAAGCGATCGTAAAAAATAAATATTAGATGCGGAGAGTTTAGTACAGCTAGTAAAAAATGAAGGAGCATCAAATATTAACAGCCTGCGCTCCTCGGAGGAAAATAAACAAAATCGTTTTATTCATGCTTTGCTAATAATTTTCACGGTGTCTAAGCCGAAAATCCTGAAACCTCTTCCCAGGGGACGAGCGAAAGCGATCTTCTGAATTATTCAGACATCACACCTACTTGCAGCTGCTGGGATGTTTCACACATACTTATAAGTCGTGATTATCTTCGACAGCTATCCTTTTTAATTTGCTGATAATATTGACAGTCAAATTAGGTTGTGATTGTGGCTCATCTATAAACAGAAGTCCATTGATCCGATCTCTTCTCATTACGACATGATTTCGTTCGTCCCACTTGATGCTACAAAGCTATTCAGGCGGATCTCTAACGAGCTAGTAATTAATAGATCCGTAGTAAGTGGCAGTGAATCGAAGCCCTGTGCGTGACAAATGCCCACTACTCGCTAAGGAAGTGGCGAGAGGGATGGAGGGACGGGATGGATGGCAAGCGACGGATGAGCGCCATCACTCAGGGGATAACGTCGAGCCAGCAAGGTGCGCAGACAACGGACACATTTGCATGAAAATTCACATTGTATCTTTGTAGGTTATAAAGCTACGCAGCATTAGCTACGTCGTAGCAAGGTCTACGCCGTAGATCTACGCGACGTCTTGTTACTTATGTTCGCAGTACACAGAAGTACTCTCCACAGATTAAATGTAAACATTTCGTAGTCTTAACCCGTTCAAGTTTGAAGCAAGATTTTATTAGTAAAGCACCGATCCTATCCCGAACACTATGTACTTGTAACAAGAAAAGTACGAACTTGTCAGAACTACGCGAGGAATATGGCTCTGGATAATGTGATGATAAGGTAGGTACCATCGTGAGAGGAAAATGTGAAAAGACGTTTCGGATTAAAAGCTTTCTTAATCTCTGCAGGTATATATACTCTCCATGTAGTATAATTAACTAAATGGTAGAAGTAGTCTTAGTTTTGACATACTCGCTGTATCTAAACTTTGCAAGTTGCATTACTTACCTAAATTAAAACACACTCAGCATTCTCATTAACATTCAGTTGCTAAGGAAGAAACACAAGAGGCAAAAGCCTGAATATACAAGAGCCAAGCCATCTTTTGTCCACTTGAAAAATAAGAGTCACTAAATTTTGTCGCTCATAAATAATAATGTGGTATTTATAAAAGCGGGTGCAGACGGCGCGCGGCGCGGCGCGTTTCGGCGCGACACGCGCGCGCTCGCATATTCATTGCGCATAATCTGTCGCTAAGTGATAGCGTGGTGATGGTGCATGAATATTTAAAGTTATGCACTCGCGCTCAACTGTTGCGGTCGCGAGACGGAACGCAGAGGTGTGACGTGAGTGGCGAGCTAAGTGACGCGGCCAAATGGCAGATAATAGCTACAAGCCAACGTACAACGTGTCCGTGTTATTTCTGCACCTGATAGCGTACAAGGTACACGTGTTCTAATCAGACATCTTGATGCTATGTATTTATTAACATTACAACTACTAAGTTTTGACGGCAAACAAGGGTATGGACGAAGGAAAGATGCTACGTGGACCTCAAGTAAATTAAGATAAGAGCAGGATGGCAAGCCGCAGATTTGTGGTTCTGCACACAAAAAAAAAAACTCAATACCTACATCGCTCATTCGATTAGTGAATAAAGCTTATTGCACGATGCATATTGCACACTGAAGGAGCTAATAGACACTACGTGATGATCACCGCCAGGCTATCTAACACGCTTCCTCCCCATCCTCCCCCCCCCCCTCATGCCCTCACGCCCCACAGCCGGCGCCCGCGCTGACGGACGCGCGCTGATAACGTTCACAGCTTTTTATGCAGTTTCTCTGAGAACTTCCATTTAAAGAACAAAGGAAATTGTGTAGTCTTTTTAAACCTTTGTCGCTTGTATTTAACGAATATCATACTAAAGTTAAATGTGAAATACCTAGGCAAAGATTTAAATCTTTGTAGATTAATACACCTGTATTCTAGAGCGACATTTGTGAGGTCAATAATTATAAAAATAAAACAGAAAGCTGACAACAAGCTGTAAAAAAATCAAATTTAATATTACGGTTTTCATTCACATAATTATAAACAACTTTTACACCTATTATAAAGCCATAACACACGCAACGACCCGACAACAAGCGACACACTACGACACACACCGACACACACTACACACAGGCCGCTTTCAGCCAAATAACAAATATAAACAGTAATGGCGACAATTATGTGTCCCTACAACACAAAACAATAACTGCAGAACGTCTACTCGATGAGTCAACTAATTTACTTGTTATTCTATTTTTAGTTTTTTTTAATTTAGTCTTGTTTATTTTGACAAATTTTAAATAAAATAAATTTAATTTTTTCCCTTTGTACAAAATGTTATCGTTAAATTGTTTAACGATAACATTTTGTACAAAGGGAAAAAATTAAATTTATAGGAAAAGCTCATCAAAAAATTCATCCGCATCGCTGTCAGTGGGAAAAGTCAAAGCCCAAAAGGCTGGCAGCATTGCCACGTTGGATAGCAATGCTGATTCTTTGAACTAAAAACAAACAATTTAAAAAACAAAAAACCCGACTGCAAAATCCTATAACCGAAAAGAGAAAAACAAGCATTGAACTTTGGTTTTTGTAAGGTATTGCAGGCGGGGACAAACTAATAGCCTGAAATAAGGTGTAACTATTGTTTGTCCCCGCCTGCAATACATACAAAGTTAAATGCTGGGTTTTTTGTTTTTCAAATAATTTGTTTTATTTCAAGCTTTTTAGTCTTATATATATTTGGAATTAACTCATTACTAGCTTTTATTTGATACTAGTATTGATAAAATTTATTTAAAAAAAACCTTATCCTCCGTTTTTTTTTCTATTTGCAGATGAAATATATAAAAAATATAGCCTATGTCACTCCCTCAATTAAGCCGAACCTAACGACACCTCGTATGTTAAAATCCAGCAAGCCGTTTAGGCTACAGAGCGTGCCAAAGAAATAGATATACATACATACATACATACTCTTGAAAAATATTACCCTCCTTCTGGGGCAGCCGGGTAAAAATTGGCCAGCCCTCTGGTCATGTGAAGAGTCGACCAACCGCTGGGCGATGTCCCGAAATACTCGATGAGCACTCGGACCCACGGCCCTAATGTTTCTACCCCAAACAGCTCAAAAATATAGCTTGTTATATTGTTTGGTAAGGTTGTTATATTTGCGCCGTTTGAGGTTTTCTGCACCTGCAGCAGCCGCCCCAGCACAGCCCGCCGTGCAAGGAAGAAGGGATGGCGCGAGGGTGTCGACACACGTTGCATCCTACAACAAAGGCCTACCCAACTTAATTCCAAGGCATTATGGTCATTCCATCTGGCGTTGACATTATTGAAAATGAAAAATATAGCAAATAAAATGAATTAAAACTATTATGACACTGGATCGATTATGACCAATGAAATGAGTCAAAATGATTTTATGTAATTTCACGAATAGAGCAACTGAAGCGTTATTTCTAATAAAATTATGGCAAATACAATAGTATGGTATATAAAATTATGGCATTTTAAATGATGGCAAACATTAGTAAACCCATACAGTGAACCTTCTGGCCCTCAGTTCTGCCGCTACACACTCAACAAACAAGGGACGCTTTCAATTTTATAGCTTCATATCTACGATACATTCGCGATCGTTGGCATACATTAACCGGATTTAAGGCCGTAAGCTGCTGAATGGACCGAATATCACCAGGGTACACGATGTTGGTGCCACTGCTACAATCTTCAGATTATGGCGGCTAAGGCTTTGACGTGGGTTATCATATTAACTGTCTTAACAGTTCTAGTTCGAGGTTTTGTAACCTTATACCTATTCTAAATGTGGTGATACTTTAATTTAATTTTGTTAAAATCACGGGGTTTTATGATTATTGTCTGAGGTATCTGTTCGTTTAGTTTATAATTATTAGTATAGTGTCGCGTCATGTCGTGACTATATGTTTGTCGCGTGTCCCGAGAACGCGTGCGTTTAACGATATGTCAGGCGTAATGCCGACCAATTTACTGCGTGATGCCGATGCCGATTTAAATGGCTGCCATCATTCTGTGAAGCACTTTTTTATTCCAAGCCGCTGGTATACGTTTATTGCAGCCGATAATATGCCCATAAAGTATTGTGCAATTTATGATTCGTGAGCTTTATGCCTGGGCTTATATAAAGCTTGAATTAAACTCGTAAAGTTGTAGAGAGTTCAACTACTTGCGAACAAGCTTGATTTCAGGACTAAGTTTTGGACATCAAAAAAGTTGTAAAACTATCAAACCTTTGTAAAAGTTATATTTAAGGTAATCAAGTTGATAGTAGCTACACCTCGTTGTTCATATTAGTTCCAAAGCTTGTCTTGTCGCTGGACAGTCGTGTAGAAATTAATAATCATAATCATTCTATAATGTTCCTACTGCTGGGATACTCTCTGGGCTCCTCTCTGTTGGGGAGAGGTTGAAATTAATGTGTGAATGAAACTTATTTTATGAAAGTTTCTGGCTGTCTCCTAAAAGCTCAACAGTATTTAGATGAAGTGTTTACGACAGCTCGGTTCGTTAAGATTTAGAACAAGAAAAAGTACAAAATTATAAATAAGTAGGTACTCAAATTGTAAGAACCAGTGAAGCAAATGATGACACACACAGCCGAAACACTCGTGGTTCCCCAAACTCATCGGCAATGCAATCAGCCCTGAGCATCGCAATGTAATGCCACAGTATAATAATATGTCAGGGCACAGCAGTATTGGATAATCACGAGCAAATATTTCAGGAGTGTCGCGCTGTCAATATCTCGCATTGTGCTGTACCCAATGCGCAATAAAATAGCCTGTGGCGGGGAATAGGGCTGGTACTATCTGATCGAAGAATCGAAGGGGCAATAATAAATGGAATGCCAAATTATAACACTGTAGAGTCTGATGAGGACATAATTAAAACTTAAACATGAGAGAAGCATTATTAAGTGGCACAATGCACTGGACATAATGATCTTCTTCTACTTAATAAACATCTTAAATTCAATCATTCATTCACTGACAGACAACGCACAGCCACTGGCTACCACTGGCTCCAGAAACATGTTTTGCACAAGAGTTCCTTATATTATATTACGACGACAAGCACTAGATTGGATTTTTTTAAATTTACATCCAAACGGAGTTTAATAGAGGATTAAAGCTTATAGGGAACTTCGACATCGATGGGAAATCGCATTGGGCACACGGCTTCTGAATAAAAGTTAAACTACAGTGGTGTTCGAAAGAATATCGCAAGCTGACCAACCCTGCGTGTAACAACGGTATAATATTAATATTAATGACTGCTGATTGCTCTGCACGTTGAGCGCTGATTGCAACTGAAGAAATACACCTGCATTGTAAGCATGAGGAGGAAACTCAACCAGTAGTTGTGGAAGAAGAATACATTAATATGGGCATTATTTTATCATAATTATTTTTCACAACTAGTACCTATACTATGATCCTGAACAAAGTGACATTCTATTAGCGAGGTAATGCTGAAAGAAACATCAAAAATATCTTGACTTATGGTAACGATACGGTAACGTGTTGAAAGTTGTTGTAGAAATACGAAATGCTTTGAAAGCGTCTTACTTGTCTAGACCGTCTGTATTAATAGGTACCTTAACTAACACCTAGGAGCAGAACAATATTTATTCCTATCGGGCACCGAAATCTATACATATAATAAATCTGTAGACGAGGCGTTTCTATACAACGAAAAAAAAAAAAAAAACGTAGTTGGTGTGTCCAAGAATAACCAACAGATGCCATTTCTACCATTTTTGGAATTTTTGTCTGTTTGTCTGTTCGTCTGTTTGTCTGTTTGTCTGTTCGTTTGTTTGATTGTTCCAGTATCACGTAAAAAGTACGAAATCAATATGGTTAACTTATAAACTCAAATATTGTGTGTAACTCGATGTTTCATTTAGTCTTTGTTTCATCGCAATCGCTTCAAAATATCAAAAGATATAAAAGTTTAAAGTATTCAAGAAGAAATTTTCATTAGGTACGTAATGTAGATACACGTAACGACATCTATTGACGTAAAATGACACTAGCGTAAAATCAGGTAGGTTTGTGAGAACGTGTGTAACACACGATCATAATCATCATATGTTCACATACTTCGCGCGGAAACATAATAAATTTTAATTTCTTAAAAATTGTAGATTGTTACATCGAGCAAAAAGTGAGTAATTAAGGCACGAATGCGCTTACTAAATTAACACGAGTGCATTAATTACTCACTTTAGCAAGGTACGTAATCTACTTTTCTTTCAACTACCAATGTACCTGCTGCGATAAAATATACCTGCGCAAGGTTAACTCAACTCAATCCAAATCAAGTTAGGTCAAGTTAGGTCAAGTCAGGTCAAGTCAGGTCAAGTCAGGTCAAGTCAAGTCAAGTCAAGTCAGGTCAAGTCAGTCATGGAACCCTAAAAACAGTCTTTTCTACATAGCTTACAGAGTGTTCGAACGTTTTCCCATATATTTTGACAGTATCACTTCGTGCTCGATAGATGGCGTTGTTTATTTAACGTCATTTTCTGAATCGCGGTGTTAAGAGTCTCTGTAGAAGAATGACTTTCACCGAATTCATAATTATCGAATATTTGGCTCATTTTGATTTGAACACATATTCCATACTAATCGATGCTTAAAAGTATAAATTCGACAGTAACTCTGTCTGTCTGTCCGTCTGTAATTCTGTATGTTACCTTTTCACGCCTGATCCACTGAACGGATCTCGATAAAATTTGGTAAAGAGATAGATGGCATCCCGGGGAAGAACATAGGCAATTATTTTCTCAAAAACAAATTTAAGGGGGGGGGGGATATAGGGGATGAAAGTTTTTATGGGACACCTATCATTTTTAGAGTTCCGTAGTCAACAAGGAAGCTTTATAGTTTCACCATGTCCGTCTGTCTGTATGTCTGTCCGCGACTTAGCTCAAAAACTTTTAATCGACCAACTTACATGTGCAGTTGCAAAAACCCAAACATTCTGTATGCGAGAACAAGTTTTTTAACTACAATGTTAACACTTTGAGGGACAGTAAACGTCCATAGACGTAATAACAATAAAACTTTGCGAAAGTTTGTTTGATAAATTAATTCATCCCAACTACGGAACCCTTCATTGTGCATGGTTCGACACGCACTTGGCCGGTTTTTTTTTAAGTTAGGGCTGTGAAAATTTATGCTTTTTGTAACTAACAAAGAGTTAATTTTTTCTAAAATCATCCCTCATGAGGGTAAAAACCCTTCTTTACCCTCTTGATTTTAAAATTCACATGTAAGTACTTATTATTGAGATTTTTGCGGGACTCTCTTCAAGAGCGTTAAGGGATTGAGAATATAGCCATAGTCCGTATCTTGAGAATCTGTCCACTCAATCAAAAGTTATTACTACTTGGCTCTTGGCTTGGAACGAAGAGTTTGAGTTTACCAGTGAGTACTTACTCGATAGATGGCGTTGTGCAAATGATGCGATTTTCTTAAGGTAGATGCGCAGGTAGCCCGCGAAATTCAAATCTTAAGTTTTTTGCAATTTGCAAGTCAGTGTCAGGCAGGTTGTATGTTGAAATGAAATGAAATGAAATTGTTTATTCTGTAAATAGGTTATTGGAATCACTTTTACACGTCGTAATAATATCAAAAAATTGTAAAATTAAGCTAGATGAGGTCGGCGTTTCCTATCTGACTACTCTGAGAAGAAAGGCCGAAACAAACTCACAGTCTCTTTTAAAGTCAAGACATACCTAGGTCAGATATTGGCATATTGGTCAGGTCCTATGAGGACCATGTAGATTAGAGTCTGAAATGGTCTTTTGAGGAATGAACCACACAGATTTGAGTGAACCTGTCCTGTCAGTGCAAGCATTTGTCAGTAATAGTGGAGCTCAGCTCAGAACTTAAGGAGCTCAACGACTCGACGAACAATACCAAAGAAAGGACATTTGTGTAGGCCGCATAAAGTTCTCAAATGGCCAGACCATTGTTAAAACTAACTGAGAACGAAAAAATATAAGAATAAAAACAAAATAAACATCCACATAGTCCTCACATTCACAATAATACAATACTTTACAAAGTAATCATGTCATTTTGTCAATATACTACATATAATATTCAATAATGTGAATTTGTATATAAAACTGGTAGGTATATTTTGATGATTTTCCATAGTACTTATTCAAAATGTCACAATGCCAAAATGACAAAATGTTAGCAGAGCGAGCAGCTCAATCCCATGCTTTTTGTCTTCAAAATAATCTGAAATTGTATAGTACCCTTTTTTACAAACTTTGGTTTGAATACAGCTTTTAAATCGTTTAATGGGTAAATTTCGAATGTCAATATGATTAAAATATGATTCGCGATCGTAGCAAATAGTAGCTTTACAGAATAATAACCATTAGATACAGGAATACAACTCCTGCAATATTAGTTAGATTAGATAAATAAATATGTGATACAACTGCGACTCATTATTTAGATCAACATAAAACTTGATACTGACCTGTAAAAAGCAAAAAACATAAGAAAATTTGAATTTCGCAGGCTCCCCCAAAGCTTTCGCCTTAGTTTCCATCGTCCATACAATATGCCATAGTTTTTTCATTAATCTTTATACAATATTTTTTCATTAATCTTTCCGACAGTTTCATACTGCTGTCCATACTATCCACACTATCACCACAATATAGATATGGACTACCACTAATATATCAAGTTACTGGCTGTCTCATGTCTGTTACTTTTACGCCGTAACGCCTAGATCGCCTAGACAGACCACGTGGGTTATGGGACATAGGATACTTTTATCCCGGTAGCACATTCCCGTGGGATAATTTGCGACATCCACGCGGGCGAAGCCGCGGGCAAAAGCTAGTCACTAATAATTCCATCGAATCCAATCACAGAACTATGACTGCGCCAATGGAATCTCACACACTAAACTTAGACACTCTCTCTTCTTCTCATTAATGACGACTCTCAAAGTAAACAATCCCTGCTAATGTGATCGATCATAGAACAATGTTGTTAGTAATCAATAGAGAAGGTGATCCACCTACCGCGCGATTGACCCTCCGAGGTGCAACTAGAGTGAAGCTACAGCCGCCATAGCCGACACAATGAGGCGTGTGATCGCAGATCATCTGTGAGACGAGATAGGAGTTTAATTAACTTAATGTCGTCAAGTCTGTGTTGAGGATAACACATGTTCTTGGGTTTATTAATGAGCCGCAACGAAGAAAGAAAGATGGAAAATTTGTTTATTCTACACAAACAAAACGCACTAATTTTAAGATCTTTGAATGACCTATATTTTGTTTTGTCTCTCTCTCCTAATTTAATAATATGATGATTGTAATGATAATTTATTAAAATAATAATTTATATTTATATTGTATGTCTAAGAGACTGGACATAGCCGATCTTGATCGATTGTAATAATTAATTGTATTGCAAATGTTTATTATAATAATTTATTGTATTATTAATATTGAATTTTTTGATTAATTTGTATGTAATATCGATTTTAAATTCTTAAAATTATTGCTAAATAGTGTATGCCCTAACGGGTAGTTTTTTGAGTTACCATAACCTAAATATAAGACCAATTGCATCACCAAAAATCACACTAATAAATACTTTGACTTTTGACTTTTGCACATTCAACAAAAAAAGACATAAAATACACACATACAAAAGTAGCCGAAAGCCAATACAAGTTTGTCAATATTGTTCATACTTATTCTACTCTTTCATGTTTGTTCATTGGTTGATGTCAAGGCCAGGGACCAAAGACAATATTGCGTAATTACTTTTGCGACATTGGCAAATGGCAACAAATAAACATAACAAAAACCGGCCAAGTGCATGTTGGACTACGCACAATGAAGGATTCCGTAGTTGGGATGAATTTATGCCAAGAAAAAACTTAACATTGTAGTTGAAAAATAACACATTACAAACTTAACATTGGAGTTGTTTTCGCAACTCCAAATTAAGTTGGTCGATTATTACTCGTTAACTTTTATAGCCTACATAGCTGTGATAGTTTTCTTTTTAATTTCGTTATAAAATTATGTGTACTACTGCCGTGAATTTTTAACCATTTAGCTGGCACACTCTAACAAAAATTGGCACTTCAAAGCTTAATATTTCGCAAACCGATCTCTGAATCCAAAAATGATTTTCAAACACTCACAATGTTTTTAAACCTTTCCAACGATACCCCACACCATGGGACAGACGAGAAAAAAAAACCCACTCTACGTGTTTGTGTATACAAAAAAAAAACATGATTTTATTGTACAACTTTGTCGGCGTAATTAATATGTACACCCCTGCCAAATTACAGCTTTCTAGTACTGAGAGTCTCTGAGCTAAGCCGCGGACAGACAGACGGACATGGCGAAATTATAAGGGTTCCTTGTTGACTACGGAACCCTAAAAACAAAATACTGATCGCAGAGTTAACAACTCTTGTAAGCCAAGTTGACGATTCAAAAAAAGAACCGGCTGAGAGCAAGCTAAATGTGATTATATTTTTGTGTTCCGTACCTACTGCATTTAATTTCACGTACGGTATTTGTAAAAGCTAGAAAAATATTCGTTAGTTCCATAACCTAAAGTAGTGACTGACACTCAGGTTAAAACTCATATTAAAAGTACACTTTGTAAAGAAGCATACTACAAATTAGAGGATTATATCCAAGATAAGAATGCTTGGAAACATGGTGGTCTTGCTCCATAAGACAATTTAGAGTCTAGACAAAATCAAAGTGGTTGCTAATTTAATTGTATAATAAATTTTATTATTATTTTTATATATATGTTTACATATCTCGGGACCATGGGGTCTTTTGGAAGGCGTACGAGGGGCCGAAGCCAACTCGCAGAGGCCCGTCTTGATAAATTGTCATCGTATGATTAGTGTGAGCGAGATGGCTGTAGTTCTCTTTTTTTTTTTTTGTTAATTTTTTTTTTTTGTGGTTGGTATATCGGCGTGTGCTAGCTGACATATGGCTAATAATTAGATTTAAGTTTTATGTATGTAATGTAAATGATTTTGTAGAATTAATTTTTCTCTAACTGAACAGACAGCTATGCTGCTGGGGAGTTTGTTGCGCCACTTCTTCTTCTCAGCTAAAGCACTAGGAAGTGGTGAAGGGTGGGCGTTTTGGGGGACTGTCTTATGTAATTTTGACGTTCGAAAAGTGCTGATTCTCAGCCTAGTTTGAATAAATGACTTTTGATTGATTTTGATGTTTAGATGTGGCGACCGCGTGCGATCGCTAGCGTCCTACTATGACGCGCCGGGTTCGGATAACGCCTGGAGTCGACAACATTTTGGTGATTCCTTTGCAACGGCGTATTGTTCTGGGAGTGTAACGGCAGTTTTGAAAAATAATAAAGTAAAGGTAGTGTGGACGGGTCTACAAGTTGTGTTCATAAAAGTTTTTTGGAAGCCGCAAATTCATTGACTGATGAACCCACAACCTCATGCGAACCACAGACAGTCTCGATTTTAACCCAGATAACAATCAATAATGTATAACCAATTGATAAATTATTATATGAGGAGGTAGGATAAAATGTTTACAACCACTGATTTAGTCACAAACGTATGATGTCCTGCCAGTATCTATAGTACTTCCAGAAAGACGTGCGTCATCCTTCATACAAAATAACGACCTGCTAGCAGGACGATCAAAGTCGTTCTGGAAGAGCTTCTAGCAGGACAATCGTTTGGACGATCTATCAAGACGTTTTTAATGGAATGAGGCACCAACCGACGATTATCCCTGTTCGCACTATGCAAGTACAGCCAGGGACAATCCGCGGTTGGAGTACGACTATTGCAGAATAGGGAAACAAAGATATTGGATTATGGGTTTGGGTGGCTTACATTTTTAATTATTTTTACTTATTTTGGTACAGTAATCTTATTTTAGGTGCATTATCTTCGCAATAAATTATATAATTTATGTATACAAAATATTGTTAAACATTTTTAAAAGAGTAACGGTGGAGTATTTTGCCCATTCTTCTCCATACGAAAACAAAAGGTAGTTTTCGTATGGAGAAGAATGGGCAAAAAACAAGGAAGGGGCAACTAAAATCAGTTCTATTTCTTTGTTTTTGACGTTCAAAAGTGCCTTTTATGTGCCCAATTGAAATAAATTATTTGACTTTGAGGTAATTCCTAGCGTTTACCTTTTGCTATCGCCCGAAGTAATCTCCACGTGTACACTGCGTAGACGTTGGCCTGTATTGCAGGAATTCTAAATTGTATGCGGGTTCAAAGTTGAGAGGGTCCTTCCTTTGAGTGCCGCCTGCTTTACGTTTTAGAACCGTAACCTTTATAAACCAAATTAATGAGCTGGCGGTTCGTTTGAAAATTAAAAACTATATTCTAGAAATATAATTATGCTTTTACCTATTAATTTTTAATGCAATTCTATAATAATGTATAATGAATCTATTTTATCAAGACAACCCTACATAAAAAGGCAAATGGCTTACGAAATCCAATGAAATCATCGTCGTAATAATAGCGCGAAATCAGCCTTGCTGTGACATCACAAGCGCGGCTCATCGGGAACAGTAATATCACATAAATACAGAAGGTCAACTCCATACTATGCTGCTATTGCTTCCAGCAAGTGCAAGCGCACTCGCGACTGGCATTTGTTTTACTCATTTTGAGATCGCCGGACACGTCTATAAAGTGTGTTCCAAAATTATCGTAAAAATTTAAACCAATGGATCAGAAAACGTACCTGTGGATGCCAATTTGTAGAGCCAATTACAAATTGAGTGCTTTGATTTGATTATTAAACCCGAAATTCTAATATTAAATAACCCAAAAGATGTTTTTCGTTTAACAATTGGGGTTAACTTTATAACATGGTGGTGATATTATATTTATGACAAAAAATAAAATAACCGCCATGTACAAAAAATAATTTTCGGAAAAAGTGATGAGATATACATTTTTAAAACCATCTTAATTTACGTGAATAGCCGCCTTTACACCACTCGCGCTTTCACTCGCGATCGGAGTGTGCACGATTGAACGCGGGAAAGCTTGCACACGCAATCGTGCGTGATTGTTTTTATCCATTTTTATGTGCCTTGAATTATGTTCGAAGCGCACAGACTTGAACGCATGATAGCGCGAGCTGGCGGCGCGCGCGTGCTTTCTCGTTCTCGTTTTCATATTTACACGCGGGTTCTTTCCTGCGTGAAAGGCCTCTCACGCGTGCAAGAACGTGTCGTGTAAAGGCGGCTAATGTGATACTAATTCCCTTTAGTGAGTGATTGCGTAAGAATGTTTTTGAATTGTTTTTTTTGTGTTTTATTTACTTAATTAATTTAGGTAAACTATAAAACATATTAGTTGTCTGTCTGCTATCTTCATTTCTAAGAAACTGAAACTTAACCACTTCTTAGTAAGCAGGGAAGTGGTGAAACTAAGTAACTCCCCAATAACACGCTGTCTGGTGTAGCTATAACAACTTTTGGTTCTCATACAGTAGTGTACAATAGGAATCGCATCAAAAACTAACCAGTATTTTACTGACCCACGATTCCTTGAAATCTAATTTTAAGCCATTTTTCACGAAACTAAAATTATTATTAGAAAGTATTTTCAACCAACAATGAAGGCTACGTTTTTGATTTGACCTTTCTCCTGAGTCACAGTACAAAGCCAGACCGTTCAAACAAGTTCGCGTTTGTTGTTGTTGATAATTATTATGAACATCCTACTAAATAATTTCCATTGATTCTGACAGTGTTCCGAAATTTTCTCAAACTCCCGAATCATACCGTCCAAAAATATAGCTCATTCTGTAATTGAAATCGTTTATTTATTAGCAGGGGCCACGGGGCCGTGGCGTGGGGCGGCATTGGGCGCGCCCTACAGACAGCAAGCAGCTAAGTCGTCCGCACAGATTTATGTACACCTTGCCGTTATTCTAAATTGCCCTTTAATTTGTAATGACTTTTAAATAACCAGTGAAAAGTTTTAAAAAGATAAGCCTGCTGGCGATTACGATTTAGAATGGAGGCTGTGTTTAGTTTGTTTAGCAGTAGCCTTTTCAGGACTGCTAAATAACGTGTTTTTCTAACCTGAACATGGTAACATCATACATTACTTATTTGCCATTTATCAAACCTGGTATAACATTCTTATAAACAAAGACAAGAACATTAACTCAAACGCAACCATAACTACTGAAGCACCATTTCATCTGATTCCCACATGTTACTGTAATATTGCCATTTATTATCCGCTGTATTAACAAAGAAGTAGGTACATGTATAACACGCACTTGGCGTGCCATCCATCCATCACGCGTGACGGGCACACAATACGCCGTATTACCCATAAATACGCCATAACCGCGGAAAATCCTGCGAGGCCGACGATGTACTAGAACATCGTCTTATAGCCATACGTTTGATGTATTTATTGCCCTTCATAAACGATGTGATGTGGTGAGGAGCGACGCCTTTGACGTGCACTTATAGGTAGATCATTATTAGTCACATTGTAAATGAACACTTTTTGTGGTTTTAGGCAAAATGTGCATGAATCATGCAATATATTGGTTCTAATTTCAGCAGAACTGAAGAAGGACGAAGCAGAGTGTTGGTTAGAAATACTAAGTGAGTCCTGTAGTAAACTAAGTACTGGAGGATAAGACTCATTAGGTCTGAATGAATCTATACCTATATGTTATAAGGAGGAAAAGTAATCCCTCGACACTAGTCAGATTCTTATTTCACACTAGACAGTAATGTGCATGGTAATAGTAATAGTGAGTATGTCCATACTGGAGCTTACTTGCACAAAATCGTAGTTACATACACATATGAGCTAATATTTTGAACGACCCCGTAGGTATCAGAAGATCGTACGATCGTTCGAGAAGACTCGCGGGTCCTATTCGATGTTATATCCTACGCGAGAAAAGTGAATACAAATTCGTTTATAGAATTTTATGGATTTCAACGGAAGAATACACGATACGAGGTGCTCCGGAAATACTTATTTCAAAAATGTATGATACTACGGTTCCTAGAAACATGAATTTGGGTAACCACAGAACGTAAGTTTAATATTATATCAACATTAAATAATTTTTTTTAATGTTGATATAATATATTCTGGTATTCAGCTGCATCCGGTTAGACTGGAAGCCGACCCCAACATAGTTGGGAAAAGACTAGGCAGATTGATTGATCAACATTAAATACATTTAATAGTTATTTCATCTTGAAAATTTATCATGTTTCATAAAAAAATCACGATAGTTAATTGATTCAGGCGTGACTTTGCGGAAATCCACTATAAAATACAATAGACGTAGATATATTTAGTAACCAATTCCGCTTGACTATTCTTCAAGAGTCCTAAAAAACCCTGTAAGAAATCGACACGTGTTTCACCTCTCAACGAGGCATCCTCAGGATGACGATTGACCAATTGCAAACCAGAACGCGACGTGTTACCACACCGAGCGCTGGACGCAAAGAACTCACTTTGCGTCCAGCGCTCGGTGAAACACGTGTCGATTTCTTACAGGGTTTTTTAGGACTCTTGAAGAATAGTCAAGCGGAATTGGTTACTAAATATATCTACGTCTATTGTATTTAAAAAAAAATCACGCTTTAAAGAAATTTACTGGTTTTTTTTTTCATTTTGAATCTAAAGAAATCTCCTTCTGTAGACTGTTCAGATGCCAAGTAGTTGAGTTTAAGTGACGGTTAAAAATAATTACACATACATTCGATACTTGTATTTCGTTACATTAAATCAGTTATATTAACAAATATACTTAACACGACGTAATAAAAAACATATAATACAACATTTTGAAATAAAACGTATAAACATTTTGTTCACAGAATTCTGGTCTCCTTCTGTAGACGCGTAAAATAACCCAAAATATGCCAACGATGAACACATCGTTATTATTTTGATTTTTGTGTTGGTAGCACTGTATTCTCTGTAATTTGCTCGATTGTGAATTTTACGTAAAGTGCGTCTGACGTGAAAAATCGCAATTTTATTTAATTACACACGTTTTTGGTCGAGATCAGTGTTTCTTTCCTATGCAAAGGACACCCGATTAATTAGCTTTTAAAAATAAATAAAATGATCAAGATAGTGTATGCGTATGGGCGCTGTTGCTTACATTGCTTAAATTCTAACTTCATAATGTAGGATGCCATGTTTTGATTTATCAAAATGTGTCTCTCGTGTAGACATCTTTACTGTAGACTTAGTGTAAAAAAATAAGTTTATTTATTTATGGTGAAGATGGCGATTAGGCGAATAACAGAAAAAAACGGCCGACGAATTTCACGG
Organism: Lithophane ornitopus; assembly: GCA_948473465.1. Lineage (NCBI taxonomy): Eukaryota > Metazoa > Arthropoda > Insecta > Lepidoptera > Noctuidae > Lithophane > Lithophane ornitopus. Next base: position 492,694 of record OX419617.1, read on the forward strand.
AGGATGATTCTCACGAGGATTGATATATATTTTAATTTACATGTCCACAGAAGCATTATGTATGTTCTGTGGACAACATATTTTGATTATTTTTTTGTAGGGAATTGGTAAAGATTTTTGAGTATGACTTGTTTAGTGGTCAAAGAGAACTCCATTTTAAGTTTTTTGTTCATTGTTTCTATTCTTGATCGTATGTATGTATGATTATATAAGGCCAATTTTTGTTTTCTTCTGTAGACAAGACAATCTCTATTGTAGACGTAAAAAACTAAAAACGTGATTTTATTCCTAAAATATCCAAGAGCGATCTCTACTGATATTATTCTACAAATATTATTATCGAACTTTAAATAAATAAAATGTTTCATAACAATTCGTGGAGTTTTATTATTAATATTTTGTAATGTTCACTTTTTGTGTATGACCCATTAGAGAAAGTTCAAGTTAAAAAGCTTAAATAATTGTCGTGTCCTGTGCAAGGGTCAGGCCACACTTATTAAGAATGACAATCCATTTTGCATAACTGACAATGACAAATACATTGTTTTGACACGAAAGTTTAGATGTCTTTAATATAACTGTGCTGTGGTTTCTTTGTCGCCGAGTCGCTAGGGCCTCGTCGCTTAATTAAAACTGTTCATTAAAATTAACTGAGCACAATCAGCTCTCAACAGCAGACAAAAGCTAAAAATATCAAGACTGTTAGAACATTTAAAAACTAATTCATTCAGAGTAGTTTGAAAGTCGAAAGAATAATAGTGTCCTGCTTTAACCTCCCCTCTTTCAACACACAGTAGCAAATAGCAGAAGGACTTTCGAATATCCAAAAGAACATCAAATAATTGTAGTTACAAATAAGTAAACACACTCATCAAACGGCTTCTCTTCACACATCTACTTTAAAAAATTGACTTTCAGTGACTACTAAAATAAACTTACAAAATTATATTTAAATCCCCGATAAATAAAATTGTTGGTTGCAAGCAGTTTGTTTTAAGGGGTTCCGTAGCCAAATAGGGAAAAACAATCAACGCACGTGCGCTGCTCGTGGCTAAATAATAACAGCCGCACGGGTCGATCGCACGCCGAGCTACGCCTGCGAGAGGTCGGTCCGTGGATGAGCGAGCATCCATTACATATCGAGAGGGGTCCTTGCCTCGGAGAGCACGTTAAGCCGTTGGTCCCGACTGTCATTCGTAGATCTTTGGCAGTCATTACGGGTACTCAGAAGCCCGAAAATCAGACAAACAGTCTTTCCAAGGGATATCGTGTTACCCAGTAACTAGGCTGTGGAGGTCAGTCTGATAACCATGTAAAATTCTGGTATTCAGCTGAATCCGGTTAGACTGGAAGCCGACCCCACAGTACTTGGGAAAAAGCTAGGCCAACTGACTGATACAAGCGTGTAGGGTATCGTTGGATAAGGTCATTTAAAAAAATATTGTGTTCCTAAGTGACTAAGTCAGTGAGTTTTTGAGATATGGGATAATTTCGGATACAACCGCATTTTTGATTGTCATAGTTTTTTTGAGAAAAACTGTGAAATACAAACTTTTTTGGAATTGGATAAAATCAATACTGTTGATTGATTGTTACTGCCCATATTTTGAAAATATGTGATAATCACCGTTATGCAAATTAAGTTTCTGAACTAATAACCGCAAATAGTATAAAGTGGTCCTTTTGCATAATCTTCATCGTCACCCCGCTTTCCCCTCTTTTGCCCCAGTGTCTATAACTGGAGGTGCCCGTCCGGTACGTCACGTCGAGACGCAGTGCCTCGCCGGAACCCGAGACTCTCTATGTCGGGAGTCAGGAGGACCTCGAGACTTTATGTTGGGAGTCAGGAGGACCCCGAGGCTCGCGGATAGAGCCGGGAGGACTCTGCAAGTTGCCGGACGTCGGGGCCGCTGAGAACGACGTCTAACAAGTCTTAGTGAAGCTGTATTTATAATGCAAGTTGCAGTAATGCACGAGTTTTTTATGTTAGTGTCGGACTTGTCCAGAGGAGTCTTCTAAATCTTTTTCTCGCCAACTTGGTGTTTTCTTTAGAAAAACGTAATTTTTACCCGACTACGGCAAAGCCAAAAGGAAGGGTTATGATTTTGGCAATCTATATATTATGTAAGTGTTTGTATTTACCTAATTGTATTCCACCGTAGTGCCTAAACTACTAAACCGAAAATTTTGATGCATGAGGTTTGCAATAGATTTGTAATTAATGGTCTGGGTGACATAGGCTGTATAAATTCTCCATAAATAATATGGTGGACTTTACACGTACATTTCTGAACTCGAAAAAAATTTGATTGAGATAATCTTGTTTGGTATCAAAAGAAAAGTCTTGAGAAGCACATTAAAAATACGTATGTATATTATCTTAGCGTCAGTAAATAAATAATGTTTAAATTGTTAAAATACAAACAAGCAAAAGTGAGACTGCGCTACGTCCGGCGCGAAGGCTATGCAGTCGTCGATGCTATGCGTTAGCTCTTAGCCGCCCTGAATGTTAAAGCCGTCGTCGAAGCCATTATAATTTTGTAGGTATTCCTGGCACCCACATGGTACGCAGATACAGGCATGCGACCACGGGTTTACGTTGACCATTTTTTATTTAAGTCTTGATTTCTGTCTGAAATATTTTCTTGTTTCGTACTTTATAGATCACTTTTATATTTTTCCGTAGTGCGGGTTTCAGTTACAAAAAAATGTAGTTTAAAAAACGTTTTTTTTTTACAAGGTTGTTTTAGTACTTAATATTTTCAGAACTCGTCTTTAATTATAGGAAATGAACTCTCTACTCTCTAGGACGGTAAGCAATATAAGAAAAAAAAAATACTATTTTTATTTTTCCTGCCATATAAAACAACAGTTAGGTATAGGGATGATCGTCTTATTGACACAAAAAGTTGACTTACGTAACTAAAGTAACTGGTGAAAGAATTTTTAAAACCGGTTCAGTAATTTTTGAGTTTATTCATTGCAAGCAAAAATACAAATCTTTTCTTTCGTCTTATTTAGATAACGAGTGTGTGTGAGTGCATCTCTCTCACATCTAAAATTGTATTTTTGTAATTTGGATCTAGTTTCCTGATAATTAAATACATTATTTATTATAAGTACATCGCCATAAACGAGTGTGAAATTGGACCTGTAATATGAGTTTTTTTTAGGACAAGACAAGTAATGAGTTTGGTCACAACTAAGTTTAGTCCTTAGACTAGCCAATGTTATTGTTTTAATAACGATACTTACATTAAAAACTTTGAAATTAATTGAGGAATGCCCTCATTGACACTCGCCCTAACAAAACATCAGCACTCTCGATGTTGGATCCATATTTGACGTGAGCCGTAACAAAATGTAAAGAGGACGTCCGGAACTGTAGAGACCGATGCACTATGATTCGTCTAGCACATGCTAGCTGGACAAAATTCAATATCGAATATGACAAAAATTATTACCTATTATTATAATCAATATCCAGGAACCTCCAATTCCAAGAATTTTAATTAACCTGGGGTTGCGCTTATTAAGTGTCGCAGGTAAGTATACAAGAAAACGGGTAAGTAAACTGATTATCATTAGCAATTTTGCATTCGACGCGAATACTTATAAAACTGATTTTAATGTGGTTTTGGTTTAATTTACTGATGAATGTTGAAGTTAAAGGTATGTACTATCTTATTTTACAAAAAAAGTTAGCAAGGTACAACTAGTTTTTTTATTATTTATCATCAAATTCTAATTTTACAATTTTTTTCCTATTTTCTTATCTATTACGGAGCCGGAAAGCATTGCCCGCGCGTGCCACAGACCTACAACTTACATATATGGTAGCTTTAATCCTCTTCTTTCAAATAATAATAAATCTACCCTGTGGACTGCTGTGGATCAATATTTTTGTTTTTTTTCTAGAGCACCTCTTCTCCATCTCAAGATTAGAACTTTTTGAGGAACTCGCTTAAACAGAGCAAATAAAATCGGAATAGCGGACTGTTTGGTCTACTACCATCAAAATACGACCTATCCGGTATTACCGAAGATTTTTCGAGGACTCTGAAGAAGTCAATCAGCGGATTTAGCGCAAGTTTTGAAAAAACATGGTACGCTCACAAAAAGCGTCACAATGTTATTTTTTTTTGCTTTTAAATGAACTATGTACCTCAAAAGAGTTCGTATATAAGGTATCCCTTCACCACGCACAGCTATCTCCATCCACTGCACCCTCAACTGCTGGACGTCAAAGTCCCGAAAAGTGTAAAACCATGAAAAATAAATAGTGACAGTGAAAGCAGCAATCAAAGGTGTGTAGCGATGAAGAGGCTTTGGCATATTAGGTATGTGGATTCAAAATCAACAAGCCACTCCTACAAGCAGACACGTAACTGAAGTGAATGGATGGAATGCATGGTTTTTCCATCAATTTATAGTCTTAGGAAAGAGCTAACCTAAGAGAAAATGTTTCCCTCCAGAGAAAGATTTATTTGTGGATGAGACTCGTGCAGAAATTAAACTTAAAGCTGTTTTTAATAAAACAGTTGTAGAATTGTTCAAATACCTCATAAAGCCAATGTTAACATGCAGCTGTAGGACAGTACCAATTCTACAGCTGATGATTCATGAAAAGAGGAAGAAATAAGCGATAACGAGGATTAGAGAGTATTATTATAATATTTATTGACAATAATTAGTACAAATTAGATTAATTAAAAAAGTTAGAGAGTCATCGCTAATTTTTACCTGCTAGACCTTTTTGTGACAACCTGCTGAATGCCTGACTAATAGCCGATATCTGTAAACGTGCAGATTGCTCATGGTAATTGTTTTCAGGTTTTATTATCAAAATATATCCTTTTTTTTTGTACGAAATGGATTTTTTTTACATAGTCTATAACTACCACCCCCTCTCCCCCAAAATGGGTCCACATACACCAAAAAAAAATTAGATTGTCATAATAGGTTATAAGAAAGCCCTCGGGGACCAAAAATCGCAAAAAATAGATTTGTCCAGCTAGCATGTTCTAGACGAATCATAGTGCGATGGCGAGGTCCGACGATATGAGGCGATGTGAGGCGATATGAGGCGAGTGGCATGCATTAGCGGGACATCTATCACGCGATATGATCGGCGGCAACACGCCGCGACCGCTGCCTCTCGCCTGAGCACGGCGCTGACGTGTGATAAGGCGCAGTCATGTTACCACTACTACTGATGACGGATTCCCGCCAAAGCAAACGCCCAACAAAGCAGATATGCTTTGTGTCAGCTCTAGTTTTTGTGGACCAAAATAATTTTCTCGGTTTCGGGATCCGCGCACAGTGCAGGTTTTTTGTTGACTTTTCTGATTATTATCACTACGAGAGATCAGTTCGTGGCCGCCTTCACAACACACCTCCTTTGGGCGTCATCATTCTATTGCCCTTATCCCAATTTATTGCGGGCGGCGCAACATGTCAACATGTTTTCACTTTATAGTCAGTAACATATAACAATTACCTATTAGAACAGAGGACATTACGCACATGCACGCAGTATGCAGTGACATCATGCATCGCAGCTAAAACATTGCCTCGACACACACAAACACCTATAAACTGGGACTCGAATGTTCCTCGGATATGAATTTTTTGTCGCAAAATACGCGTCTTTATTTTTCTATTTTTAAAGAATTTTCATTAAAACTCCGCTGTTTGTGTGAGGCGGAATAAACAGATTTATTTCGGATGGACGTCGGCGTCGGTTTGCTTATTATTAAGAAAATATGACATTTGGTGGGGTCGACGAAATAAATAATTACAATATATTTATCAAGATCAGGGAGGGTACGCTGTATTGTTTGAGCAAGGCTACCTTGGATGGTCATACTGAGCGAGTCTTTGTATTGAGAGCAGTCAATTCTTCTTTGCTAAAATACCAGCCTATTATGCCCATTAGCCCACGTTATCATACCTAAATAAGATCTCAAATCATGATTTTAATAAAAACATCTGCCGAGAGTTGAACATTACGTACATTGTTTGCACGAAGAGGCACAAGTTCAGCAGTACACGTTTTCAGGATGTTATGATGAAGAAAATAATGTTTCGCTAATTTCACTATTATTACTATTTGAATTTATACTCTGTTTTGATTATGTAGTAGGTAAATATTCAACCGTATCTTCGGTGTTTCACAATTGTTATGCTATACCTCAAGGAAACAGCAACAATTTAACAAAACCATAACAACTGTAAATCCCGGCCAGGAACGATTAACCCCAATTCAATTGACCCCCAGTCAATTACCCGCTTAGTTAAAATGTATTGTGTAATTTAGAACAAGCCTCACTGCGCGCCGAGCTACTAACGGATTACTGCGCGTACCTCCTACCGCCCGCGCCGGCGTCGACCGGCTAAACCACTTTCTGTAATAGATTATGATTTACGAGCTGTCGTACTCTATACTAACGGTTTAGGGCAGAAAAGGACAAAAGGACAACTTTTCACTAGGTATCGGTGTTTTCTTCGAGATGTTTGGTTGTTGGGACCATTGCTGCCACATGTTACAATTGCATCTGACTATTAATATACAAATCTCACATTGTTATTTGTGTCATCTTGCCTAATCTAGAGTAAAATAACGAGGATTACAATCAAACAGCAAACGAGGACAACGTTACAAGTAATGAGGACGAAGATTCACTCTGTTTTTGAGTCGTTTGTAAGCTAAGCGCGCTTTGTGTAATGTTATCCTTCTGCTTATGTTAGGTTCTTAGGGTTTGTTGTTGTGTAGACCTAGATTTGCTGTTAGTCTGATAATGCAAAACTGTTTAGAGATCAAATAAATAGTTCAAGGAATCTATCGACAGTTGGGATTGTTGATCGTTATCATCGCTGTTTATCGTAAAGAATACTACGGTTCATGTCACTTTTTTTTTTTTTTTTTTTTTTAAACATTGTGAGCAGTATTGAAGAGATTTTCTTCTATGAAAGTTTCCGAGTACTATAATAATTACTTTTCCTTTGTTTCATCAAAGCAGCGTTAAAGCTCCCACAAAAACGCGCGACGCGACTTTAACAAAAAGAAATCTGAGAAAACTTCACGGTGAACAATCGCGCGACAACTTGCGCCAGTATGTAAAATATTCAAATAATCTAATCCAATCACTCGATTTGTAAGTGGCACCACAGGTGGCACAGGTGGCACAGTTAGCGTCCACGGGTTCGACTTCTGATTCATTTGTTTAAATTCATTAGTTACTTTAAATGGACAGAAAATTTAATAAATTGTGTCGCTCTCTAACCACAAGTGCGGTATTCAATGCGAAACTAATTATTTTGTGTAAATGCACATTCAGTTATCTCGTGTCAATTGAGTACCTGGTATAAATATACGTAGAACATTGCGGATAGCATAGTAACATTTTGTATTAAGCAATTTGGCCTATGAGGCAAGCTCGAAGCAAGCTAAAACTATTTACCAAATACTTACACATATCTATCTGCCTAGCCTTTTCCCAACTATGTTGGGGTCGGCTTCCAGTCTAACCGGATGCAGCTGAATACCAGTTTTTTACATGGAGCGATTGCCTATCTGACCTCCACAACCCAGTAACTGGGTAACGATAGATACCCCTTGGTAAGACAGCTTGTCAGACTTTCGGGCTTCTGACGACCCGTAACGACTGTCAAAGATCCACAAATGACAGCCGGGACCAACAGCTTAACGTGCTTTCCGAGGCACGGTGGAGTCTCGGTATGTAAAGATCAAAGTCACCCATCCCCGGACCAACCCCGGCAAGCGTAGCTTAACCAGATGGATCGACCCGTGCAACTGTTATTACATAGCCACGAGCTCCTCCTCATTTACAAAATTCACATAAATACTTATATATTATACTTAATGAAATATATATATATACATAATGTATATACATAATGTTTATACATAATATATATACATAATGAAACTAACTTGTTTTACTTCCTTTACCGCAATAATTAGAACTGTTCATAACTACCCGTTTGATCAAGTAAGCAACTACAAAACTGAATTAAATAAATAAAAACAGCTGAACAAGTACATCTTTATTTACTATTCGACTTAAAGTTTTAAAGGTAAAGGCTTTTTACTAGATTCAGAGAGAACTTATTTGGAAATAATTATATTTTATTAAATCTTATCTTAAAAGTAAGAATGGAGGTGATTCTAGAAAGATATTAAGCGATGTTATGTATGTATGGCTGTATTTTACATTAATATGACGGAAACGTCAAGTTTCCGTCATATTAATGTAAAATACAGCCCCGTACTAAGAAAAAATTTAAAAGTTATTAGATGGTTTTATATTTTAGTTGCTTGTATAGTGTAATTAAGTTTTACAACAGAATTAAAAATACGCTACATAATAAAAAATGTAAAAATGTAATTAAAGATAATTACTATTTTTGAAGCTCCACTTACTTCAAGCAATACCAACCCATCCGTCAACATTGTGATTAGGCTTCGCTCTTACTAACTTTATTATAAATTACTAAAATTCGTCTTTGGTTTGCCATAATAATATCATGTATTTAATTATGAACAATATAGGTAATTTTAGAACTAACAAAACAATCTGTGTAACAAAGTCAACATAAAAAATAGATTTATCAAGTTCATCCTAAAAGGTTCATCTTCCACTGTAAGGACCAGCTGTCAATGAAAACAGATGTTTCATAACAAAAGTTGTTCACCTGTAACGTAACGTTTGAACACGCAATTCTCACATCAGGAATCTTCATAAATAGGTATCTATCATGACTCTCGTCAGAATAACAGTCGTTATCTACGACTACATCCCTCCGTGTCTTCTAACGCAGATGAAGGCTAAATAAAACGTTTCACTAACGTAGACATATTTTAAAATCTTCTCTGAGAATTTTATTACTTTTGGAGGTGTACTTAACTTAATAGTTATTTGTTATACAAGGCTGCAAAGTTGTTTTTGGCGCGAGTACTTGTATTGAAACCTGAGCAAACGAAGGATTCTAGGATTATAGAATCCTGAGCGTTGCGAGGTTTTCAAAGGTACGACACGCAGAATAACTTTGCTGCCGAGCGAAACACACAAGTTTTTACCTCACTACAGCGAGGAAAATGCTAGGTTTCTCCATTCATTGAACAAAATATTGTACGCTCAATTCGGCATTATGTACCGCTTGCACTAACCACTGTTAAACAAACCAAAATAATGAAAAGTGAATTGAATATACAAAAGAAAATTATATAAAGTTTTTTTAAGTGAAAACTTCTTTAGGCGCGTTGAGCGATTTTTTTTCGTGCTGATCAGTGCGATTATTCTAAAAATGAGGTTGGCGCTCTGACATAAAATAAGTATTGATGCATTATCAGTGGACCCGGCAGTATAGAAAATTGTTGAATAGAAAGGTTCGAATTTTAAAAACTCACTCACACGCTAGCGGATAAATAAAAGTGCATTTACTTTTGCACGCAGATTTTGAATGTAAAACAGAATCTGCAAAATTATTATGTTCTAATATAGACATAACAAGACGTATTCATTCGTTCTTAGAAAATGTTTATGATTATGTACTAGTGTAGTGTAACTAATTTGATTTCTGAATTTCATTCAAACAGGACTTGTCTTCATAATTAGCAAAATTTTATCAATTTACGCACTAAAAACAGTCAGTCAATGAAATGGTAAGTCTAGTTCTCTTGACCCCTGAACATTCTCATTCACTTGAGCTAATATTAAAAATCATCCGCAAATGTTTAAGTTTAGCGGACGTCGGAGCCGACTGTACTTACTAAGAGAGCTTAAATTAACTTCTTGTTCCTACCGCAGCCTCTTCGGTCTATAGATGAGACAAGCCTCGTATATGACGTTGAACACGTCTAGATTAATATCATATTATTACTCAAAACCTCAACATGTCAGAGACACGCTATTAATCATAATAGGGTGTCAGTTTGCGTAAATAATGATTTATCAATAAATCTTCTCGTGTTACTACAATTGAATCACTGTTCGTCAAAGTCAATCACATGTCTCACTCGAACAAGATACAATAACGTGGAGAGATCTCTAAATAAACACTATGTTTGTACATCTAAACGATATAGTCTGGTGCAAATGATTCACCATTTGGTTCAGAAAATGTTGCAAAATTCGCGCAAAATTCCAGACAAACATGTCTGTCCATTCTTATCGCTTTACGTCCGTGGCGGACAATGTACAAAGCGCTTGAAGTCGGACCATCTCATCAGGGCTAGTGCTTACATAGCGCTTGCAGCGGCCCTCCCAAGCCTGTCTCCACTTGTTACAGTTTGTACGCAGATAGCGCTGCAGCGCTGCACGGGGTTGTACCACGATGCGCTCTTTTACTATTCAAGCTATCAGAAATTTAATTATTTTAAAATATTACTAACATAATAATAATATGTTGTTGGACACCAACTGTGCAGTGCAGTGTGTAGCTGTGCAGCTACACACTCACAGCGGCAAGCTATCGTCTGGCAGCCGCTGTACAATCTTCTTCTTTTCGTGTCACAAAACTCTGACTCCGTGTTAGTCACTAACCAACCCGGTGTCAGAGTTTTAAAGCCGCCCGAGGGCCTCTGACTTGGCTTCATAAGTCGTCGAGAAATATCGCTCAGGCATGCTGTACAACTTACACATTTGCTGTACAATGAAAGTTTATTTTCATGTCAAAGCTACAGATAAAATTACTTTAATGTAACATTTTGACCTACCCTGACGTATGTTTTAATTTACCTGAAAAAGTACATTAATATTTAAAATCCACTTCGTTAAGAAGATTCTATGTAGGACGTTACTCTATTCGACTATTTTCTTTGAATGCATAAGCTTTGCGTTTTTCCATATGAAGTAACGTGCTCTTAGCAATTCCGATACGCGGGGGAAGCTCGCTGGCATGCAAAGTAAGCCATTCCTCATGTGCACACAATTTGTGCTGGAAAATAATTACAAATGAGCTTAACAATCCCTTTTTAAAATATAATAGTAATTGATAGATATGTTAATTAGATAAAATATTCATTCATTATAATTATTATTGTAGATTCTCGTATTACATTATCTGATATTTATACAACCGAAACATTCCTAGAATAATTAAAATATTTTAAAGCAGCAAAACACGTTGAAGGAGATAATTAAAATAACACGTAAAATGGTTCGTGTTGGCCGCTCGGCTGCTGGCTGTCAGACTTACGGCACACGGTTTTAATGGCGTAAATTTGTGCCTGGCTAGTGGCTGGGGGTTATTGTGCTCAGCGTGGCCAAACAACGCGCATTAGTCATAGCCCCGCAGCCGCAGCAGACATGACCCAAGTTGTGCGCTGGCCGGTTTGTAAGACATTGTGTGCGTGGCACTAAGTGTTCACGCTAATGGGGGCAGGACAATGCACACACATTATTTGCATTCTGCATGCCGCTGAACAATCGCATACCAGTGTGGAGACAGACAGAGAAATGTTACGCCATTACTCTAAACATTTTCCACATACAATTTTCGTTTTGTTTCTGTTACTTCTTAAAAAATAACGCAGTTAGAACTATCATATCTATATACAAACCACGATAAAGACTCATCCATTTTAAACTTACTTACCAACCGAAAAAAGGTACTACAACAATAATGCATATTTGTTACACCAAGTGTCAAACACTCCACTGCATGGTCCTTGTATCCACACAAAAACAAAGCTCAACCAGCTATAAAACGTTCGACTCAACCGTCGGTGTTCGTAAAAGGTCGCGAGCTTACGCAAGAGGTCGCAGGCATACGCAAGTGCGCCGAGAGCGGTCGAGGGTCTGCCTTTGCACTGCCGGGATGTACCGCCTCAAAGGAAATCACAATTGAAGCAGAGCACGCAATTAGATGGATTAAGTATGTGGAAAGATTTGAATGATCTACTCATAATCTGGTCGGTGAGCAGTTTACTAATCTATGCTAGTCTGTATGTCGCTTGAGTGCAGTTAAATAAAATAATATTATTGGTTAGTATTATTAGTTGGTATTCATTAGTCGGTCTGCAGTGAACTTGTAAAGCGCAAAGGTGACAAAAGTAAGTAACTAAACCATTTTATGCTGTTTCTTATGTTTATTGGAGCTTTGGCTAAGGTCCTTTATTAATCAATAACATACATACCTAAATCATCCATAATTCAATCTGATCCGCACTGATTCGCCATTCACAAGTAAATGAGTCAAGGCACATAGTAAGCACACTTTGCTCTCGCGTTGTACCGGCCACATTTGCGGGACATTAAGCCTGACCTGCAACAAGCGTTAAATCGCCGAGAATCGCAGCTAGTCGCACGTGTGTGGCCGTACGCAATCTCGTCGGATGCTCCGCCATTCATAAAGGCTGGTTTTGCAGACGAGACAAATTGGCCCGGATTAGCCTGCGCTATCGAGTTTGTTTGTGCGATAGAAAAATAAAGTTCACTTTGGAATACAAGATGTTATCATTTCATTCTGAAAGTCCTAGTTGGTATAACCTAATGAGCTTTTTGACGAGATAATTTTATTTTAAGACTTTTATTGTAGACTGAGTAATTGAAATAGCCTTTTGGTCTTTGCAGTTTCCTTTGCAGATAAAAATATCTGAAATTAAAAACTGGGGTACCTACACTGTTTATTTTAACCCATTTTATACGTCTGTTGCAAGGTTGGCTTGCACTATGATACTAAATGGAGATTTTATTTAATAGTTCATTGTTCATACTTGATTTTAGTCAAACTTTAGAGCTTTTTATTCTGGAAGGCATTTAAAACAAGCCAAATAAATGAAATTAAAAACCCCGTCAACTTGACTAATCTAACTTCACTTGTTGATAAGCAGCTGGCGAGTTAATGAACTAGCTGCATGTATCTTAAAACATCCACGTATCCGTCACTGCGTCAAACACTGGCAGCGTCGGTTTGCATATCATTCCGCGGCAGCCGCCGCGGCCGGCTATTTGCAGTGCGCATGAGGCACTTAGACCCGCGTGCCGGGTACTTAGGGCTGGCACTACAGTTTATGAGCTAAAAGACAAGTACTTTAAAGTTATTCAAAACGTAGACCATTACGCCTGTATTCCCTGTAGGTATAGGCAAAGGTTTAGCTATAGTCAACCCATAATCCGCCAGGTATGATATCAAGTCTCCCAGTATGGGAGGCGAGCCAATTATCATTGCCATGAACACGGTCAATTTCAGACTCTGGGCTGCTAATGGAAAACTGAATAACACTTTAACCTGACCTAGGGATTGAACCCAGGACCCCAGACACGTTCAGTATTCCCACTTTCGACAACTAGATCAATGAGGCAGTCACAGGTCGTGAGAGAGAGCTTCATTCATGATGGAAATGTTCAATTAAGCGATGTTCACGATAAGTTATAAAGTAACAGTTAGTGGCCTATAATCTTGAGCAGTAAAAATAATGTTTTAGAGCGCACTTGACGAGGTAACGCAATATTGCACCACTTTGTTGTTTACGATAAGAGTAATGGCTCCGTTATTATTGCTTTAGATGTACAATACAGTATTTCAAAGTAATATCCATTAAAAAATATTTATTTAAATTAAGTTCTAGTTCACCATGTCATAAGTCAGACTAGGATTTTATTATTTTTATTAAAAGCCATAATCTGTTCTAGATGCATTAGTAACAAAGCTTGTTGAACCTATCAACAGCTTTACAATAAATCTATAAATCTAATATCTATGTCAACGCCTTCAACGAATGGTGATCAAAGTCCTCTGCATTGTCAGCCCTACTCCGAGCCTGCCGGAAGCCTGTGATTTTTCTCTCAGCGCGGTGTTTTTATTGATGTGAATGTAACGTGTAACACAACGTTACGGCAGCGGCTCGTGAAGTATTGACGATCTATTACTACTATGTACTATCGTTGCCTCGCTGGTTTTCCACAGATTTTCCTGTTTTGATCCCGCCCACACCTCTGAAATGGGTGGAATCACTCACACCTGACATAATTAATATGATACTCAATTTCCTCCATAAATTACGGTATATGAGAGGAACGTATCGATGTCTTACTGCCATTTCAATAGTAATTCAATGTATTAATCAGACTGTACGCATTGTTCACATATTAGCTCATTTGACATGATAGAGTCACTCACGCATGTAATGAGAGACTGGTATGTGGAATCCAATCGGCCATGTTACCATTACTGCTTAAGCAGATGCCAAAAACTTTCATATTTAATTTATGTTTGTTACTTGTCTCCAAGCAACCACCACAGACAGTACCTAAGGACCAACAACCAGCTTTTATGCGTAACGCGTAAAAACATCTATTATACTTGAGTCAACGATCACTTCACTCATAAACTGTACGCATCTTACGATCTCGGAACACCATGGACAATTTTATTTCCGCTACAAAGTGCGGGGCTATAAATCTGCGGGGCTATTTCCCGCGCAATGGGCAAGGGTGGGCTAGTGTAGGTAAGGGTGGGCAAAGTGCCTGTATCGAGGTATTAGTTACAGCTGCCTATCGGCAACTGCGTGAGGTGAGAGATGAAGACAAAATAATGGATGTGATGTTTCGGGAAGGATCCAAAAGTGATGAGTGATTTAGAATGAGTACTGTGTGGTAGAGTGCTGACAGATGTATTTTATATCAATTTGGTATTATTTACCAGATAGTAGTTCTGAAAGAATATTATGAAGTTAAGGAAGAAGAAGATCAATATTATGTTCTCATTTGTAGTAGGTACCTAATATGAAAATCATTTATAATACTTAAAATCAAATCAAATTCCTTCGAAAAAATCACTCAAGCAACTTCTAATGCACCAACTTATTCTTCAAATAATAAAAGCCAATATAGAATAAAAGGCAGCACATATTTCCCGGCGCGTGCAGTCGACAAGTCGATAGCGGGCAGCCGGCCTTAGCGGCGACCGCCGAGTGGAGTGGCTACAGCATCTATTACTTTATGCAAATCGCGGCAGAGGCGGCGACGCCGTGCTAAGGCCCCGTTCACGACTTGCGACGCCGCTTGCGTCAAGCGACGCGCTCGTGTCGCTTTTTGCAAGTTGCGTTGCGGTGACTCGTCGTGGTATGCTCTAAGCAACTTCTTTCATTTGTTTTCTCCATAGTCGTTGTCGCGCGATGCTTGTCGCTCGTGGCCGCGGGGTACGGTATATCACGGACGAGCATCTATGACACCACTTTTCTACTTTTTCCTTTCAACTTGAGCTGTTGAAGATATCATTCTTAAAATAAGCTTTGAAAACCTCTGGTTTCATTTAAAGATACTCTTTCCTTGAACTTAGAATAAAAGTACAGTTTCTGTAATACTATATAATATATATACCTTAATAATTAAAGGAAACATACAACAATGAAGTCCTTCTACATTGCACATTGTAAAACGTCTTCGAGTTATTGGCCCATCTAACCGATGTAGCTAGAACCGATGTAGTTGGCCCATCTATCTGCGATCGACGCGTGCGGCTGTTATCATTTAGCCACGAGCCCCTCCAACATTTATGTACAGTCAGGGAAATTATTTTTTAAGCAAATTGGCTTATTGGCAGCCTACGTCGATGTAACTCGACTCCTTCCAAAAAAGAGATCGCCCCCGGGTGGGCTCGAACCACCCTTTCGTTTAACAGCCGAACGCGCTAACCGTTGCGCCACGGACGCTCCTGGAAGCGGAAATTACATGCCTTACTATTGTGTAGATTGGGGTAGGTACCTTATTCCGGAACCACAGCCTATCGTAAATTGAGGTTTCCCGAAGTCATGGAATACTAAACGCAAGGTTGTGGCGCGCGTTACTATCGAGTGTTCCACCGCAGCTGTGCATGCGATCGCCACAATCCCAAGTGTCCCTAATGTCGCGAGTGTCGCGAGTTCCACGACACCGCATTTTTATGGATAACACACCGTGATTTGCTCTGCAGGCGATTTTTTTATGGTGACAACTTCGGACATACCTACTAATCCACAGTGTGCATTTTCTTTCAGAATTTATTGAGATTCAAAGTTAGAATTCTGAAAATCTCGCTTGAAGAACGTTCGTAAACATTAGACCCAAATGGCTTTAATATTCTAGCTCAAAGAAGTTTCATTTTTCATCGTATAAGCGAAAATAATGTAAAAATATCAAATAAAATATTGAAAAAACGAAACACGGACTGGTTCGCTGACTAAGATTGATGAGATTTAGTACAAAATATTTTTAAAACAGTGTTGCGTTGTAATTTTTTACACTAGGTCTGGCATGATTGAACTAAGCGTTCCTTAAATATATTCAGATGACGAAAATAAGCGTAATGTAGATTCTCCTCGTGGTTCACCAGACGAAAGTTAAGTAGCTAGGGAAACAAGCAACTGTTTGAAATATTAAAACAAAGTTGATATAATCAGTTCTTGCCACTTTGCTGGGTCTACTAGAGCATCACCTGCTAATTGTCGAAGGAGCTGATTCATATTTTAAACACAACTAATTTTATATTAAAAAAAATTAAAATTAAAAAACACCTGCTAAAAATGAACTAAAAAGTAAAAAACAAGTTGGATCGTTCCGTGGAACACTTTTTAATCTAAGAGGTCCCCCGACTGCAATGACAATTAATTTTATCAACTTGTTTTTTACTTTTTAGTTCGTTTTTTAGCAGGGCAGTCGTGTTTTTTAATTTTATTATTAAATAATTTATTTTTATTTTATACATTTTAGTGACAAGTTTTGTTTTTTTTGGAAGTATAGGTACATTTTTAGTTACCGCTTAAGGTAATAGTTGGCGTTGTGTTAAAGTTAACAATTTTTTGATACTCGTGAGATGATGAAAGAATTGTAATAATAACTCAATCACCTACCGAACCATTCACTTAGATATTCGCAGTGTTACTAATCTGATTAAATCGTTTGCAGCCAAAGATGAAATGTTTGTTATGCATGTACACCCTACATATGTAAAATGTATGCCAATTAATTATATAGTTTTGGAATGTGCTCATCAAGTTCTTTAATTGGATACCCATATTTTAAATAATTGAAGGTTTTTTTTTTCACATTTGGTAATGGAGCCATACCGCCGCCATATTGATTAAAAAAAAAAAAACGGCCTATGTCACTCGGGGTGATGTAAGGATTCTAACGATACCCCATTCATCCAAATCCGTTCAGGCATTTTAAAGTTATGGTGGAATAAATAAACGCAAATACATACATACATAAACTCTGAAAAAAATTCCAATTCTTTTTGGGCAGTCGTGTAATAACGAAACCGAACCTTACTGACCTGTTACTCCTTATTGGATGTTCCAGAAAATAAACAAAGTATTTATTCATTTAAAGGTGCTCTGCAGGTAATCAGATAACCCTGATCATTATAATACACGTCTCAGTAAGCCATTATTAGAGCAGTTAGTGAATACTGGAGTGAATACGTTAACGGTTTGTGTTTCCATAACTACGCCGAAAGCTGCGGGGCACATAATTGCTATGATAGGGTTCGGATCTGCCGCCATTTGTGATAATATGATATGCTAAACAGTAAGGCAACTGGGCCGTGTTCTTGAAATGTTTATCCATATTTACATAAAGTCAATATGTTGATGCTTAAAATTGGTGCACAGATTGGTGAAATGTAGCACAAATGAGCCGTCTAGTACAAATACAACATGAAATGTGTCACAAAAACTAGGTGAATATGTTTCAATGTAACCGCTTCACCAATCTAGGTATACCCAGCACTTGGTCCCGGTATCTCTTTCGGACCTTCCCGCAACCCTGGCAGGAGAGTATAAATTGGTACAAGTTTATAAGCGCGTGGATGCTTAATGAAGCAGTGGTTTATTTCAAGTTGCGTTACTGTGCCTATATTGACTGTGGTAGTACTGCGTGCATTATGCTACCACACAGCACGGTATATGTAAAGTTTGCAATCACCGTTTTATAGTTTGGTATAAGGAGAGTCTGTATCAGATAAGCAACTGATTGTATATTTTAACACGTCAAGCATTGCCGTCCCGTGAATAAACCGCTGTTTAAATTAAATATACGGTATCTTGAGAGATAGATACAATTGCGTTAGCAGATCTGACCCCTTTTTTGTTTTTTTTTTGACGGTGGAAAATCATCAAATGACTTCTTCCGCTCTGGGCGGAGCGGAAGGGCGTGTCAGACTTTTACTAACTAAAACCAACCCGTGTTCCTTCAGTTATCTGTTGCCAAGGTCCCGGTATCTCTTTCGGACCTTCCCGCAACCCTGGCAGGAGATCTGACCTGACTGGACTGACTAAAACTGTTGCTCTTTCAGTATAAATTGGTACAAGTTTATAAGCGCGTGGGTGCTTAATGAAGCAGTGGTTTATTTCAAGTTGCGTTACTGTGCCTATATTGACTGTGGTAGTACTGCGTGCATTATTTAGATGATCTATGTTAGAGGGAGCATAGCCTACTCAATACACGTGTATACGTCCGCATGTGTCACAGAGATACCAAGAAATGTTGCCACTGCCGTAAATGCTAAGGAAAATCAATTTTCTTGGTATCTTCTGTTGTATCAATACACAAGGTATATGCTTCTTTATTATAATTAAGTATGATCAGGAAAATAAAAGCGATATGTATTTTCAATAGCAAAGGACATCGCTGAATCACTACATCTATCATGTTTACGTCGAGTTACAAAAAAAAACTATTTTTTGTATTTCACGACTTGGCCAGATTTATTCAAATTAAGATTGTGTTCTATTCCTACAATTTCCTAATGATTTTAGCAGCTATAACAAACAATAAACAATTATTACTGGTCACTCCACCTGCCCTGTCTTAATATAATTACATAAAATAGTTGACAGCGACGAGCTTCGCTTTAATGCAGTTAGGCGCGATCTGCTTCTTCTCATTTAGCTAGAAACGCTGTAGAATTGCATTTAATAATATTATGAGTAAACAAAGTAATAATGACATTGTACTTGAATATTTAATAAAGATCTTTGTGATGGAGTTATTGCGCGATTGTACTATTACGTTCATTACATTCTTGCCGCCAACCGCCAAGTAACATAAATACTGGTTAACAGTTCTATATTTCTATGTTACACAGAAGAAAAGTTGAAACTTTTCATCCATGTTAAGGTACCGGACATAACGAAATAATAGGTAGGTACGTATGACAGACATAAGAGGTAATTGTCAGACAAGGTATAGGTAAGTAAGTAGCACATGTGAAGGAGTTTTGATACCAGACTAAAAAAGTAAACAGTCTGCAACTTTCAACTCAGAAAGTATTTTTGGCTTCGAAAATGTATTTTCCCTCTATAAAAGTCCCACCAACCATTTCCAGAGCTACCATTCAAGCGAGAAATCTATAATTTAGCCTAAGCCCTAGTCGATACGTGCGGCTTAACCGTAACTGTCGCTTGGCCGCAACGTGTCGCTTAGCCGGTATTAATTTACGAGCGCGATAAGCGAATCACGCCGTTTTGAACTCGCCCCAATATTAATCATATTCGGATGACTTTGACTGTGCAGTGTGTGTGCCACTCGAGTCGGGGCTTGCTTTTTGCTTAAGAACCAATTTATTGATGTTTGCGGTGTACATATTGGCAAGAGTGGGTGTTGGCGCATAATAGCGTTGCTGCCAAGAAATGTAAGTTCCAACATAACCACACAAGGTAACACATCTATGTTCTCTGAAGGGAACGGCAGATGCTTATAATAGTACACCCACACAGGTACACGTAGAATCTAGCCTGTGCTTTGATGTAAAACGACGTGTGATATAACAGAACTGGGTCATACATAGTCATTATACGTAAACAAGTACTCTTTACATTATTTTGAAAGCTGTTTGTGTGAAAATTCGATCTCAATTTTCATCCCACTTTTAATGGAGTCTAGAACGCCTAAAATTATACCTACGTGTGGTCCAATCTGAACTAACCACAATGGGATCAAAGTGTACGGACTGGAACATTACGTAACCCATACAATTTATATCAGACGTGGCTATTACATTAGAGTCGCTTAGTCTGACGGTCAGGCGGTCAGCCGGTCAGACACTGTGCGGTCCGGTCCAGCCGTGCAGCCGGTAAATAAGCCGTTTGTACGCATTTGAGCGTGGCCCGACACGGCGGTCGCACTTTATTGTTACTATGGTGCCACCGGGAATACTACATATTTGCGCGCTCGTGCAGATTTGTGAGACACTTTGCATATACGAACAGAGCTTAAGATTTAATTTTATGACACACACACCGAGTGTGTGTATGTCATCCACACAATATCACACACATATCTGATGGGTTCAAAAATAATACCTACATTTCTCAATATTCATCTAGTAAACCAGTGACTATTATGAAGATACACCAATTAAGGGAATATTATCCAGCTGCCTCATAACCGGACGCTTTCATGTGGTCTTAAAACCGGATAATTACGAAGTCCTTCCTTAATTGGGTGAAAATACTCGTGAACCGGAGTGCGTACATCTTGCAACCGGCAACACTGAGTAAGCACTAATTATCGTAAATAAACAGCAAAGGATCGTGCGTAGGCGGGCGATGGTCAGCGCTGGTCCACTATCTCGCAGGGACACTGTTGATTTAGGCCTGCTTGTACCGCACCTGATACATCGGGCCTAAACACATCAATTGTGTCCGCCACTTTATGACTCCGCTCTGTCGGTACCATTGCGATACAACGCCCAACATGTTCCGACACACTGATTGTGGACTCACGATGAGGCGGACCCGGCAGTTTTGAACAAACACACCCCTAATATTTTATTAAACTGCCTACTCATATTTTTTGTTTAAGGATTTGAATAGCCTGGAATGAAATAACGACTAGAAAAGCGCTAATTTAAAAAAGCTGTGTAAATATTTTAAAAGCGAACCCGAGTAATCCAGAACATAGAGTCAGAGAAAATGGCACAGAGGAATAACTATACCTCTCAAATTATAAGCAAAACAGAGTGGGACAGTCGCTCGGCCCCACACTCCGCAACGCACACAAGCAGGGTTTACAATTAAAACGTCAGCCGAAGTGCGCGCGTGTGTGACGGACATAATTAGGGCTGCCCCATTCCTGTTGTTTTGTAATTTATTGTGAGCAGCGCCGTCTCGCCCCGCGCCAGCCCTGCCAGATGCCAGTGATAAAAGCCTTACTTTTGCGAAATGGAAAATTTGCATAATAGAACATTATTCTAGAACACCTAGTTCGAATGCAGGAGCTGCATCATACTCCTATTGATCTCGGACAAAGGCCAGTAACGCAATCACCGAGGGAATCAAATGGCAGAGCTCACGAACTTATCTCTTGCGATCCATTTTGAGAGGAGTTCTTTTCACAAAAAAGAGTAATTTCAACTCGATGAGATTGGCTTTAAATAGCAATTGAAGGAGTGTAGTTGACGCGCACGAGCGGGCGCCCGCTGTTGTATGAAGTCACATCAGTTAGTAAAGAATAATAAAACACTTTAAAGGTGAAACTTTCGTCAGCTAACGAGTTTCCTCCTGCCATTACCGCGGTACCTACTACCCGCGCAGGTAGACTTTTTATAAAATAAATTGTGGAAGTACTCATCAACTCTTTGCTTTGTTATTTTTATGTGGTGTAATAAAGACTCCCACGGGGAAATTATTTAATAATGTTTTAAGTATTCCTTTAAGGAGAAAGCATCAGGGTAGCCCACAAAATTCTTTTCTTAGGTTTTTTTGTATTTGCAGGTCAGTATCAAGAGTTATGTTGATCTAAATAATAAATGATTGGCGGTAGTATCAAATATTTATTTACTAGCACTTTTCCCGCGACTTCGTCCGCGTGGATTTCGTACTTTCCTCTAAAAAGTTCAACAACCCTCCATCCCCTATATAGTTTTCTTTAAAAGTCATCTTTAAAATGTATTTACGATCATTATTACTCCTTAAACTTTATTACCATTTTCACCCCGTTAGGAGCTGACTTAAAAAAATAAACCCCGAAACACGTACTTTTTTTAAATTTATTTTTTGTTTTAAGTATTAGTACCATACCGAGTTTCTAGTTAATCTGACATGACAACGCTTTAAAATGTTTACTTACTGACTGGCACCCCGTAATTCCTCTATGTGAGCGGTTTCTTAAAAAAACTAAGTCACTATCTTATTATTTACTAAGGCAAGTATTGCCAGGTTTCAAGTTTATTACAAAGGTATAAGATTTTTCATATACTGTAACTGTATCACTTTATTTTCACCCCCACACGGCATTAATTTTAATAAATCGATTGAGATGTTTATAATATTTTGACTCAAAGATTATTTAAGTAAGTATATCAATTTTTAAGTTAATCACACCACGCAGTAAAATCCTGCCAAGTTTCAAGTCTATTAACTCAAGGAATAAGATTTTTCATACAAACGAAATCCCGTTTTCACCCCCTTAAAGGTCCAATTTCCAAAAACTGTTTCTTGGTGGATGCTTACGTCCTAATAACTATCTGTGTAACAAATTTCAGCCCAATTCGTCCAGCGGTTTGAGCTGTGATATAGACTACCCCTTTTCACCCCGTTAGGGGTAGATTTTTGAAAAATCCTGATTCGCAATATTTTTTTTATTTTTATTTAGAATTATATAAGTATCTATACTGAGTTTCGAGTTAATCGGACCGCGTGTTAAAATTCTTCTATACAAACTTTGACACCCCGCAATCTCCGTTTAGGGGGCAGTTTAAAAAACTAAAAATGAAAATCTTTTTTATTTACTTAGATTAGATAGAAGTATTCGTGCCAAGTTTTAAGTCTATTAACTCAAGGAATCACTTTGCCCCCATTTTTCACCCCCTTAGGGGTAGAATTTCGGAAAATCCTTTCTTATTGGATGCCTACGTCATACAAAGTACAAGTTTCAGGTCTCTACGATCAGCGGTTTAGGCTGTGCGTTGATCCGTCAGTCATTCAGGACAAAGCATTTTATTATGTTGTAGATACAATCATGATCATAAAAATCATCAACACAACTCTCTGAGTTCATTATAATCCCATTGAATGACTATTTCATGAAATCATGGAAGATTTAATTTAACATAATTATGGAGTTGTATTCCTTTATCTAATGGTTATAATTCTGTAAATCCATATTTGCTACGGTCGCGAATCATATTTTAATCAACATACAACCTGACACTGACTTGCGAATTGCAAAAAAACGTAAGCAAATAATAAGAATTTGGCGGGCTATCTTGGCGCATCCCCCATAACTGGTGCGAAACAGCAGTTCACTTGTGCACAGTGCGAATTACTCAAAACCATTTCCAATTTTTGTTTTGAAAATAGCTTAGTGGCTGGTGGGTTATTTTCATGAAAATTAAGTATTTAGCATCCCTCACGAGAGATAATCCACATTCACGTACATTAAAGGTCAATCACGCGCACTGATTACACGGCAGGCGCTGTATAATATAAGAGTTGAGAGAAAGCGGAACCTTTGGCATGCAAATGTATTCCGTTGTACATCGCGAGTTAATCCTTGACGAATGCTAAATACGTTAACTCACGCCCGTGTTCCCGAGCCGGGAGAAAAAACGTGTGAGCACCGGACCGGCGGCGGCGCCGGCGGCTAGCGGCGGCGCGGCGGGGCCGGGCGTGCCTCGCGGCAGTCGCGCGGCGCCCGCCGCACAGTCCGTACGTCGCCGCGCCGCATTGCCGCTGGAATCATCGCTTCGCTCCGTCCGTTCGAGCTCGTCGACTCGTTCAGCCGCGTTCGGAACACCTGTGACGTGATAGTGTTATGGTGGAAGTTTTCGGAATGCTAGTGTGGTGTGAATAAAAGATCGGGGCTACCTCGGAGAGCCGGCACCGCTCGAGGTGGGTCACATCACATGTATTATTTAGAAGATCGCTCTGCTGTCGTCGTTCAGCGAGTTATTAAGACAGGCTGCGACGAACCGCGTGAATGTTTAATGTGATAAGTTTATAAGCAAGCGGGTCTGGGGCCTGTATCTCGCCGGAGTCAGCGATGCGAGCTGTCCACGATAGATAAGCGCCTGGTTATTCGTCCCCTTACGTCCATTACAGACTCGAAACAGTCGGGACTACTCATAACCGTTGTTTTGAGAAACCTCCTTTTTAAAAGCTATTAGGTAGTCTATACAACAACGTGAAAAGATTTTCTACAGACTGAAACTTTTGAAATGACAACTTACGGTAAATAAATATTAATTTCTTTAAGAAGTATGCTCATGTTCTACTTATTTTTTTGATCTGAGTGTAAGCTCGATCACTTATTTACATAATATATTACCCGACATAATATAAACCTACTAAAGTATTTGCCTAATGCTCTGTATCCTAGAATAAAGAATGAGTGGCGTAAAGCCATCATAAATATATGATCTTTCAACCTTGCTTGAATTACATTAGATAAAATGTTCATATATGTTATGTTCTATTACATTGACCCAAAAGACATGCCAACATTTTCAAATTATGAAAAAACTTTACATTTTCACAAGGCTTTTAACTAAATATTTTCCCTAACAAAAACTATGGTTCCACGAAATTTTGCTTCATACACATTCTTGCAAATATTTGGCGTTTGCCCAGAATGACGGTAGTTGCGATTTTGCTAACTAAGCGTTACAACGCCTCGTCTTACGTAAACGGTAATAAAGGATACGTTTCGTGTAATACAACTGACTCGGTTCACGAAAGTAGTACGTAATTTAGCTGACAACAACACACTATTACAAATGGTCTGCCTACCTACCTCCTTTCCAATTAACGTTGGGATTAATGGCGGAGAATCAAAGCAAGTAATTAATGCCAAAAGCTTGTTATTAATAATAATTGCACTGTCTTGTTCATAGTTCATCCATACTAATATTATAAATTCGAAAGTAACTCTGTCTGTCTGTATGTTACATTTTCACGCCTAAATCACTGAACGGATTTCCAAAAAATTGACAAGGAGATAGATGGTAACCTGTGGAAGGACATAGGCTACTTTTTATCGATAAACGGCGCGGGCGAAGCCGCGGCCTAAAGCTATTATTGGATAATAGTTAGTTGTGTAATTAACGTTATCGGTAGCGGGCTACGTTGCTACCGATAACGTAAAAATCTCTAGAAGTTTAGGTTTGACAATTATGAATTATATTCTGAGATATAAGTTAAATGAGATTACAGAAAAAAGTTCTTGGAAATCAAGTGCAGTCATTTAATTAGGAATGAAAAATTGCTACATAGGTTCATATAGACGAGAACTAATTAGTGAAGAAGCCAACGACCCGTTTAAAGACTCATTAAGGCTCAGTCTGAGTATTTCAGAAAATCCAGCTTCAAATAGTGAGCTTACAAGATCTACGTTTAATCTCTGAACAGGAGAAAAGAAAAACAATGAATTTAAATAAAATACATAAAGTAGCATAAGGATCTATTAGTGTCGTAAAAAATGCTTCAAGTTTAAAAAAAATACAGATTACTGTTTCATGAATAATTTTATTCTGGCATCGACATTTTACGGTCTTTCTAGATTGAGTGATTGTAATATAAAGCTCAATTACGGACAGTTTCTGGATCTTATCTGAGTTCCTTCGTCCAACACACCCATACCCATACCTGGGGTGTCTGGGCTACAAGGGCAGAGGCTCGATGGCAGGCGTGATAAGCGCCAATAAACTTGCTTTATGTCCTCAATAAAACTGCGGGAGCGGCGCACTCGCTGGCTGTGCCCGCACTTGCCAAGACGTTGTTACAGATTTTAACTTACTTAGCTGCCACAATATTGTTATAAATCAAGAAAGAACAAAATTAGTAAGTAATTAAAAGCAATTTACAGGTGTAAGATTCTTCTTTATTAAGAACCGTCCGCGTGTTTCTTTGAAATATAAGAGAAATCTAGCAGATCTAGTTGTTGCTTTTAATCAGGTAACACTACAGACAATCCTAAGCCTTTTAAATAAAGGACTCATTTTTAACTACCGGTATACATTTTTCTTGCATACTCCAATCATTTCAACTGTTTTAAGAAGCTAAGGAAGTAAAGGTTTAACACAAAAAACTGAATTCTATGATATAATCAATAAGCTTGTTTATCTAGATGATATAATGATTTATTATTTGTACAAACCGCTGTTTTGCTATCGCTGCCCTGTTCAAGTTAATAACTGTGTGTTGGTTGCTACAAAGTGCGCTGCGATGGACATGCAATTTGTCGCATCATTGCACCGCAGTCCTTCACACATGACGTACTTGCTACATGCACACCACAGCCATCCGTAGGAGTCATGTGCCGCAATTTCGCATCTGATTTAAAGATCCACAAAACATGCCACATTATTGTAACTAGTTATTTTTCAAAAACACAGAGCGAATGGATATGTAAATGTTATCAATTTATCATTGTTTTCACGCTTTTTGTCCTTATAAGGATAGTGAATATTTCAGAAGCTTCTCAGCTTAACACAATATCTCCCAAAAACAACATTTGAACAAAAACTTTAGTGGAACATTGTGCGTGTGTACCTGTACCTACACCAGTTATTAAATTATTTTTTATTTAAATTGATAATAGTTAAACGTCTATATACTAACATTTTTTTAAATTTTCAACAGAATATTCCTTTCACTTAACGTTCCCTAAAACTTGCAAGTAATTAAGTTATAAACGAGGACACGTAAGCCCGGCGAGCCCGACATGTACCCCTCTCGGTGCCGGCTCCGCTGCCGGCTGTTTGCGTATGATAAACTTGGACATATCATTAATGCCGCGCGTGTGTACTAGAATAACATTATCACATAATTACAGGCACACGGTTGTGTACATAGCCTTGTTTTCTTTTAGGTATTTAGTGATAGAACCTGACTAATGAGGCAGTAATTTGTGAACTCAGTTTGAAGCCACATTATAGTAACTAAAATACATTTAGGTGAAAGTAAATTCTTTGTACACACGAGGATTTTTGGTAGACTTTTTCACCAATACAATGGAAGATGTAACACAATGTTGCTAAGTCCTCTTTTATGACACGTTAGGAAAAGTACGGTCTGATGGACTAGCAACTTAGAATACGGGCGTTTTCTGAATTTATTTTTTATTTATACTTTTTTCCAAAAAAAAAGTAATAAAACGCAGTTACCTGCTCATGTTACTCGTATTCTACCATTTTACAAAGACGTAAAACGATTAATTGGACACCGTTCCCGGCTCTACGATATTAAAACGTATTTCAAATGAAAAGCCAGACGTATTCATTACGTTGCCGCTGCGGCTCCAGTCAGCTCCACTTGCCAGCCTTTGTCACTATTCTGACTCCATTCACTTCTTTATAATTCAATGTAACAGCAATAAACTTTTCATGAAAAAAAGGAATACTACATAAAAATATTGAATATGTTTAGTTACATAATTATAATTAAGTACTTAATAAATAATATTATGTTTTTGAATTTTAATACGTTTTAGTTTTGGTACATATTACTTCTTGACCATTTTTTCCAATTGGGAATCTGACAGGCTAAAAATTAATGCAATTGCAAATATTGTAAATTTTAATAAAACATTTATTTAAAGACACGTATTTACCTACATAATTTAAAAACGTAAGTACAGACTTAAAATAATAAGTCGGTGCAACCGACTTATTATTTATTCACGTGAACAGTCGTATTTTTATTAAGTTTTTGAGTTAGCTTCAATAATACGTGGACGATGTTTTAAGTTCCCGTTACTGATATATACATAGCAGGTAGGTGATATTCGAATTTATGTGGGGTAGGTAACAATAACTATAAAGCGAAAAATAATAAAAAATTACAAAAAATAAAAACTAAGACGTGAATAATAACTTTAATTTTGGAAGTCGGTGGCAAAAAACGAAAATCCAAAAGCAAATACTTAAATGAAAGTATTTTTTTTTGGAAGTTGTAATTAGTCAAAGAATCAGCATTGCCATATAACCTGGCAATGCTACCAGCCTCTTGGGCACTTTTCCTATTGACAGTGATGCAGACGAATGTTTTGTTATCATAATTTCCCCCCTTTTTTACCCGACTACGGCGAAGAAAAAAGGAGGGTTATGATTTTGACCGGTATGTATGTATGTATGTTCATCTGTTCCCTCATATCTTCTAAACCACTCATTACAATTTGACAAATGAGGTATCGTTGGAAGCGTTTTGCTCGTCCGCTGGTTATAGGCTATATGACGTCACATTAAATTAAAAATGGCGCCCTCGAGAGGACTTCAAGTAAGGAACTATAAAAAAAATATTGTTTAATCGTACCATGTTGGGTATCAAATGAAAGGGCTCAATGAGCACATTAAGCACACAAAAATATATACATTATAACCCAAAAGGAATAAAAAAAAAAAAAGTAATGAAAACTAAAACCCAACCAGACACGTGTGACTCCGGATTTTTAATTGGCTGTCTGCGGTGTCTTGTTTATACCTTTTTAGTCGTAGTTGGGTTTTAGTTATATAATAATAAAACTAAGTAATATAAATATTGTAAACTTAGTGAGAATTTAGAAACTTGAAAACGTATTTAGTATCGTAACTTTTGAAAGTAGACAGCTATGATAATATTTTCATGAACAAAGTAATTAGAATGTCAGCCATTAATAAGAAAAATATTATGACAGTTGCTTCCCTGTCCCATTGACCACACAGTTATAGTTCAGGGTGATTGTTTAGCTATTGTT
The DNA here is from genome assembly GCA_948473465.1 of Lithophane ornitopus. NCBI lineage: Eukaryota > Metazoa > Arthropoda > Insecta > Lepidoptera > Noctuidae > Lithophane > Lithophane ornitopus. Next base: position 521,376 of record OX419617.1, read on the forward strand.
GCTGGTTGCGGGCAGGGATAGTGTAACTCATGGCTCACTTTGGCGATATCATGAACAGGAAAATATTGTTTTGCAGAAACAATTCTGTTAACAGATTTTCAGTAATTGAGAAAAGATAAATTGATGTTTGAATCGCAATGCAAAGAACACCAATCTCATAAATATCAGTCAATAGAGTGCACCTTGGGGTGCAGTTTCACATACCTACTCAATTAGCCCAGGTGACGCCCGCCGCGCGGGCGACTAACGCGCGACCTGCGTGTGAGACAAACAAATGCGCCGTTTACTGCATTCCTTATTCATTAAGCTGGTTGATTCACGCGCGTCCTGAAATATTCAATACACACTATGCGCGCGTTTTGAAACCAGCATTAGTTCGTTTGACGTGTTTTTGAAAAAGATCTTGATAAAAATAGCAGCATAGGAATGTAAAGTTAGGCGGGATTTGTTTTAACATCAATAAAATGCATTCCTTATGATGTAGGTACAATACTACAGTAGCTAGGTACTTATTCATCAAATTCGAAGTTTTATTTAACTTGGCTCCTCTCCCAGTCAGGGATATAACTGAACTAAACCACGTTAAGATATTATGGATCTGTAGGCCGAAGCGTAATAAAATGTACTCTAAAACCATATTTCAATACGATTTATAAAACGTTCAAAAGTAAGTAAAATGAACGATTTGGAGACTTACGAGTGGTTTTATGTGAAAACTTTGTATTACCCCAGGACTAGTGGCCGTGAGGAAATTGCACTAAAGATTTATTTGACGCCAAGTGCTGAAATAAATAGCTTCAGATAAAGGCTATCTGTGCAGATAAGTGCTCAATTAAGGGCGGAGACAGACGAAATGGATTAAGTATGAACGTAAAATATAATAGTGCGGCGGAGGTAATAAAAATGATTGTTCGACTTAGGTATAGTATAAATTGGTTGACCGTCCATTATCAATTGCGCGAGCGGCACTCGTATCAGCGTTGGTATGCTTTCGCAAACGTGTGTAAAATTATTTTGGGGGTAATAACTGGTAAAATGCATAACAAAGGAATCACAATGGTGAAACAAAACAATTGCCTTAGTTCATCAAATCATCACCGATTGATGTACCGAAGATAAAAATCTAAAAACGACAAAATCTTGAGAAACAAAAATCGCAAACAGTGAAAGATGACATCGCAACAACTCACTGTAATAAAGTAACAAGACGAATAATGGAAATGAGAAATAAAAGAAAAACTAAAGTGAATGAACCGTTCCGCCGCTAATAATATTACTTAGGAGAAAAACTGGCATTTTCTAGAACAGCGCTCTTGATGCAAAAGGTCAATTTAGAAAAAGTGGAGAACTCTTAATCACAAAGCAAGCTGTAGTCGGGAGCTCAGGCTTTTTATTTGATGAACGAATAAACGTCCATACCTAGGATTTAGGATATTAGTATACAATTATGAATATTCTTTTATTTATAAAACATTAAATTTAAAATTTTAAAAACCCCCGAAGAAAACAAAGCATTTAAAAAGTAAAAAAATAATATGTATTGGCCCTTTAAGTTTAATATAAAAGTTGTACGTAATATTTTGATCCAAGCGTCGTCGCGTCGGGGGACGGCTCATGAAAATAGGAAATTAACAGCAGCTACAATAGCATATATTCATTATTCCTAGTGTATGTTGGCGTTTTCATTAGCCGTCCCCCGACGCGACAACGCTTGGATCAAAATATTACCTACAACTTTTATATTAAACTTAAAGGGCCAATACATATTATTTTTTTACTTTTTAAATGCTTTGTTTTTTTCGGGGGTTTTTTAAATTTTAAATTTAACTTTTATTTCCAGCTTTTTAAATTTCATATTATATTACTAGTAGAAACGCTACGATCAACACGCGGCTCGCCGAAATCTGCGTAGCTGTAGGTACTTTTACCACAGTGAAGCTAGTTACTAATTTAGTCTCATTTCTCTTTCCTACTCTATCATCAGACCCTGATCACCATCCATCTGTAACCTATTTTTTGAGACCTTTCCAATGAGCCCAAACACGATACCTCTGCTGTAAGTTGGTGAGGGAGTTGGGTATCCTGCATCCAGGTGATGCTGCAGCATCAGTTCCGGGTTACTATATTCTTCTAATTCATCATTGAAATAACAGAATTCTAAATTTCCAATCGATTAGACCTGCGAAAGATGCTCACATCCATTCATCAACTAGAAAAGAGCTGATAATCTTCAAACGGCTGAACCGATTTTCTTGAATCATAGCTAAGAACACTCTCGATCAAGTCACCTTTCAAACAAAACAAAAAAAAAACAAAATCGGTTCAGCCGTTTGGCAGCTACGATGGAACAGACAGACACACAGATACACAGATACACAGATACACAGATACACAGATACACAGATACACAGACACACAGATACACAGATACACAGATACACACGTTAAACTTATAACACCCCTCTTTTTCAGTCGGGGGTTAAAAAGAAGGGAAGAGAAGAAAGGAGAAGGACCCATCCTTCTCCTTTCTTCTCTTCCCTTCTTTTGGAGGGGTTGAGCTGGTAATGGGCTGTTTTCTAATATGAAAGATTTATAAAACATTTGTCACCAGACTGATTGACAAAACGCTGACTATAAGTATGAACATAGAATATCTTTCCCACTTTCTGTATCACAAGTCTTTGAAGTATTTTTATGCAATAATTATTGCATTGCATGCGAAATTCATTATGTAAGATTGTATTATAAACCCAATCCGGTAAGTCGCGGGGCAAAAGCTAGTCTGTTATGAAACAGCTTGAAGACATATTTTACGTTTCAAAATGGTTAAACGTAAAACGTAAACGTTTACTTTGTAACAAGTTTAAAGCAAAATCCAAGTAAAAGATAATAAGAACACTTTATCTTAAGTTTAATGAAAACACCAGAAGTTGTAGTTAGTCCGTGAGATGACATTGTAGACAGTTTAAATTAAAAACATGTCAGTAAACCGGAGCAGTTCTGTGACGAGTTGACTAGCTAACTTTGACGAGTTACTATTGTTAAATTAAAGCAGGTAATAATATTTTAATGGATGTGACGTTGCAGTCGCTGCTCATAATCTTAGTAGTTATAGTATGTCTGACACTGTTCAACTGATGTTGCCATGTTTTCCAAATGAAAATAATAGTAAACAATTCAAAAACCTCGTGAATGTAAACATTATTATGGTAACAATGATACCAAATTATTTTCATAAATATTGATACACATTGCTGAGTCTAAACTGAAGTTTTCATAACTGAAAATAAACAGCCATTCATTAAATACGATATGAAATAATTTATACAACTCCAGAACGGTAATAAAACCAAAAAGACGATTAAATAAAGTGATAGGAGCCATGAATTTCTTAGTTTATCTTTAATCTAATAGCCCAATTTAATTAACGTGAAATCGTTTCAAGGAAGTCATTCGCTTAAATGACCTGTTTAAATAATTCCTTAATGATAGGAGATTATCATTTTATATTAATTTTGGATATTACATAACACAATATGTAGTAAAATTTTAACGATAGAACTTTGAAGGATCCATATTAAATTCAGATATACAAAACAAAATACTTGCAAGCATATTGCTGCCTGCTTCAATATCTTCCAATAAAGGATAACTTGGAATATTTGCGACACATCAAACGGGTGACAGGACCGAAATTCAAATATGTTTCAAAACGTTTCATCGCAATAGGCATTGTCGGTGCACCGAAACGGCACCTTAAGCGGTAAATTATTCGCATCACGCGGCAAATATGACAGGCTCGCTCAGGCTTGAGGGAGTCGCCTTCCTGAGGAGAGGTTCGGGCGTGATCTGGGCCTGATAACGCCGCAATAAACTTGCTTTATGCGAACAATAAAAGGCGTGGGGCGCTCCACGGCCGGGAGGGCCCCTCGTATCGCGCAAATTGACGCGCCACTACAGACTGTACTCAATCCTGCGGAGACTTCAATACATCATTCAACTTGTTTTATGGTTTATTTTGATATTAGTTTGTTGAGTAAGCCAAATTTAGTATTCATGCGGGAATATGTGCTCAAACTTCATATTGAAGTTTGGATATTAGCGGTACCTAGCGAGAATAATATTAAACTTGGAGACTAACAGCTTTATGATGAAGTGACACGTTAAAGACTTTAAAAATACATAGGTACATACATAATCTCACGCCTTCTTCCCACGGGGGCAGGTAGAAACTACAGAACGCCACCTGCTACGATCCTTACATACTCCTTTTGCCTCGTTTACGTTCCACAAGCACGCCGGATGCGAGTACAACGCACCTGACTTTTCTGAAGGACAAGGAAATAAAGGCTCTCTAATTATGTCCTCCTATTATAGGCTACAAATATTCACTCAATTTGAGTTTATTTGTTTAAAACTGTCTAGGGCTGCCTATCAATAATCCAATGTTTTAAGCAGTTCTTTTCCATCTGTACCTATATGTGCATGTTCGCCAGAATTCAAAGCTAAAATGATCTGTATTTGCAATCGGTATAGTGCACGTATATTCCCATAATCTGTATGCGCACGGTTATTGCCTCTGTTGATGTACCCGCCAGATCCGACCTGGTCAATTTGATCAACAATAGGACTGAACGAGGGCTGTGGTACATCCTATCCTAACTAAATTATTATGAATGCGACAATGAGTTTGTTTGTTACGCCTTTACGCTTGAACGGATTTGTATGAAATTTTGCTACAGGGGTAGACCATAACCTGAAGGACATAGAATACTTTTTATCCGTATATTCCCAGGGGATCAAGACTTATGCGGGTGAGACCGCGGGGTGCAGTTAGTACTGTATACACTTGCTATTTGTCACCTGCACTGGTGGATGCATAAACAAGTTGGTTCGATAATGTTGTGTTACTGCAAGCATTATTAATTTGTGCCACATTTATACACTTCGACTGAATTATGGTCCATTGATAGCTTTCGATTTATAAAAATATTGCAAAAATAGTTACACATTTGTATCAAAAATTTTCAATAAAAAAATGAAAGTATCGCTTGGCAGGTTTTGAGTGGTTTTTAGAGTAGGTACAAAAATAATGATTAAATATATTTTTTAAGGCTTTTTGGATACGATTGGATTAACAAAATGAAAATTTTAATTACAAAGCTACTTTTTTTGATGGAGTCAAGTTCTACATATTGAGAGCTGTCTGAAATCTCGTCTCAATTAAACATACCAACAAAATTACTTTGCCCTCCTTTTTTATATACTGACGTTCATTATTATTATTATTTTAAGTGTGTTTACCTATATTATAATGTAAATAACTAGCACTTTGCCCGCGACTTCGTCCGAGTGGATTTCGTACTTTCCTCTAAAAAGTTCAATAACACCCTCTTTAAAAGATAGTTTTCTTTAAGTCATCTTTAAAATTTATTTATGATCTTCATTACCCCTTATACTTTACTAAACTTTGAACCCGTTAGGCACTGATTTAAAAAAAAAACCGTACTTTTTTATTTTTATGTTTTAAGTACGGTACCTACTAAGGTACCGTACCGAGTTTCGAGTTAATCCGACAGCGCGTTAAAATGTTTACTTACTGACTTTGACATCCGTTATTCCTCTATGTGAGCGGTTTCTTAATAAAACGAATTCACCATCTTATTATTTACCGCGGCAAGTATTGCCAAGTTTCAAGTCTATTAACTCAAGGAATCACGTTGTAATGTTACATGTCAATTTTACATGGAAGGAATAAGATTTTTCATATAACGGTATCACTCTCGTTTCACCCCCACAGGACAGTAATTTTAATAAATTGATTGAGATGCTTATATATGTTGACTCAAAGATTATTTAAGTATACCAATTTTTGAGTTAGAGTTTTTTGAGGAGCTCGTGGCTAAGTAATAACAGCCGCACGGGTCGATTCATCAGGTTCTTCTACGCTTGCCGGGGTTGGTCCGTGGATGGGTGACCATCTTTACATATTGAGACTCCTCCTCCTCCTCCTCGGAAAGCACGTTAAGCAGTTGGTCCCAGCTGCCATTTGTGGATCTTTGACAGTCGTTACGGGTCGTCAAAAGTTCGAAAGTCTGACAACCAGTCTTACCAAGGGGTATCGTATTACCCAGTTACTGGGTTGTGGAGGTCAGATAGGCAGTCGCTCCATGTAAATACTAGTATTCAGCTGCATCCAGTTAGATTGGAAACCGACCCCAACACAGTTGGGAAAAGGCCAGGCAGATGATGATCAATTTTTGAGTTAATCAAACCACGCAGTAAAATCCTCCCATGTAAAATTGACTACCAGTTTTCACCCCGTTAGGAGTAGATTTCTAATGTTATTCTTTATTTTTGGTTTGAAGTATATATCTATGTAATACTGAGTTTCGAGTTAATCAGACCGCGCGTAAAAATGCTTCCGTACAAACTTTGACACCCCCCAATCCCTGTTTAGAGTTAAGAAAAACTAAAAATAACAAACTTTACCATTTACTTAGATAAGTATTCGTGCCAAGCTTCAAGTCTATTAAAGTATTAACTCAAGGAATAAGAGTTTTCATACAAACGAAATCCCCCTTTTTCACTTCCACTTAAAGGCCGAATTTCCAAAAACCCTTTCTTGGTGGATGCCTACGTCCTTATAAAAATCTGTGTGCCAAATTTCAGCCCAATCCGTTCAGTAGTTTGAGTTGTTATATAGACTACACCTTTTCACCCCGTTAAGGGTAGATTTTTGAAAAACCCTGATACCATTACACATTATTCTTTATTTATGGTTTTATAAATACTGAGTTTCGATCTAACTGGACCGCGAAAAAAAAAATTAAAATTCTTCTATACAAACTTTGACACCCCCAATCCCGGTTTAGGGGTATATAGTTTAGAAAAACTAAAAATGATAAACTTTATCATTTACTTAGGTATTCGTGCCAAGTTTCAAGCCTATTAAGTCAAGGAATAAGATTTTTCATACAAACTTTGCCCCAGTTTATCACACCCTTAGGCGTAGAATTTCGGAAAATCCTTTCTTATCCGAAGCCTACGTCATACAAAGAACACACCCTCCAAGTTTCAGGTCTCTACGATCAGCGGTTTAAGCTGTGCGTTCATCCGTCAGTCAATTCAGGACAAAGCATTTTCTAAGTATAGATAACTTATTTAAAAATAAAAATGTACCAACAACTGAGTATCTAGATAATATGCCAATATCAACATGTTGAATTACCGAATACTTGACACCTGCACTGGAGGCACAATGAGTGCACCAGCTTGTATAATATGACGTCATGCAACTAACTGGCACCAACTATGTACAAGTACATGAACTTAATTACTTAATGTACCAAACTCACTTTTTATGTTTTTAATAAATTTATGTAATTTCCCCCCTTTCTTTATATACTTGTACATATTATTTCGTATTTATTTTTATTCTTACCTATTTACATTTTTCAATATTTCTTATATTAAAAAAAAACATTTAAAAATAGAGGTCCACCGGTGTCGGGAGCAGGGTCCAAGCTACCGGTGTTTAGGGCTGCAGAGACAGGAACCTCCCACAATGCGAGCCGTATAAAGTACTGCCTTCTGAATCAGGCCCTTAATACACCCGCCTAACGAGAGCCTCGAGAGATGTTGGTTGAAACTTTCCATCAGGCCATTGGCCGTTACGGCAATCGGCACAATGATAGCCGAGCTCACAATCCACATGTCGACAACCTTGTGTGCTAATTCCAGATATTTTATTTGTTTCTCTTTTTCAGCTTTCACGAGGTTCTCGTCATGTGGGATGGTAACATCGACTATCATTGCGCGGCGCGCTAATTGGTCTATCACCACTATGTCAGGCTTATTGGCAACAATAGTCCTGTCAGTGATGATAGACCGATCCCAGGACAACGTGACATAATATGGTCATTTTCGAGAACTGGGTCGGGCACATACGGTACCTCAGAGTCCACAAGTTTACATTTCGAGGCAAGTTGCGGGCGAATAATCCTGGCCACGTGGTTATGCCTATGCAAGTATTCGCGCGCCGTTAGCCAGACGAGTATAACCAGAGATAATAATTATTATGTATTTTAAGTCAGTAAGTAGTTTTACACATTTTGTTTAATAAATAAAATATCCCAGCTTTCTTTTTATTTCTAATATTGTAAATCATAATTATTGGTTTACTTACATAATATTATTCTATTCTATTTTTGAAGATACATGATAGGAATATTTGGACGGTTCCCGAAACTGAATTCAAATCTTCATTTCTCTGAAGCAAGCGTGTGAGTTTATGTGACACAGATGTCTTTGATGTTTCCACGAAAGTAATTGGAAGGTAATACCTACCATACAACGATGTTTCAGGTTCAGTCTCTAAAGTTTTCACATCCAAAAAAGTATAAATGGATGGCTTTTGTCCACTAACTATTTCATTAACGCGGTGTATGGTATTTTACACTGAGTTTATGAAACTAAAGAAACGAATCAAAACTAGCTAAAACTAAGCGAGCCAAATATACTGCTTCTGATAAAACGCACCAGACCGAGAATAACGGAAAGATTAATTATGGAAGGGAATCCTATTTAAGGTACGAAATGATATCCTTTGTCATTCGTGACACTTCGCCACTACAAAGACAAGCCCCACCTAAAGACCTTACTCACCCGAAAATAGAAATTCACCACAACGTTATTAGTGCGGGGCTTTTAAACACGTGTAACTCAATTGGTCCAGTGTTTGATCCCCCGCTAATAAGATGTAGTGTGGGATCAGTAATCACGTTTGGTGGACGGTGGGTGGCACTTGGTGGATGGGATGGGACTTTGATGTATCGCCCGCGGATCACTTGACTTATCACCATCTTTGATGTGATGTATGCCACTGACCTCTGTAGGAGCAACTTTTGCTGACTAATTATGTGTGTAGAGAATTACTTGTATTCGATTAGTATTCCTGTTGTATATGTTACTGTCATTATCTTGTCTTCATAATTACCGTTGTGGTTGTCATGAAATAAATACCTAGTCATTTCAAATAATTCGCTCGGGAGCCAATAATAATAATAATTCGCTAAGGAGCTCATGGCCAAGTAATAACAGCCGCACGGGTCGATCCATCAGGTTAAGCTACGCTTGCCGTGGTTGGTCCGTGGATGGGTGACAATGGAGAAATGATGAGTTCAAGTTACATTCAAGAGAACTGAGGGTAGTAAAGCAATTACGAGTCCGACTGTACAGAATCTACGTGAACTTCGTATGGTAATTCATCGAGTAGACGAAATCATCGCCCGAGGGCTGAACAATAAAAGTTAGAGTAGAGCGTCCTCCCCGGCGGTGGCGGCGGCGGCGGCGGCGGCGGCGGCGAATCGATCTCAACTTACTTTGAAAGCTTTACTATGTTCAGTAAAACGATTATCAGTAAGTAAATTATGTTGTTTCCTTTATAATCTCAGAGTTCTACTGAATTGACGCGCGGCGGTGTGTATATATACTTACTAAGTAAATAATCTCCTTAGAGGTTCATTGTGTGTGTCCAAGCCTATTAGTACGTGTTATAAACTATCTAGTATGATTTATCGCTAGTTTGTTGCGCAACTACGACTAAGACTCATATAAGAAGACGACTCGTTTATGTATTTACCTAAGACTTCAGACTCATATGTTTGGGAGTAGATTTAGATAATTATATTATTATTACCTTTAAAAGATTTAGATATAAGCAATCAACTGGACGAGACTGTAATATTCAATGACAACGTTGTTGTTTATTTAGGTCGGGCCATTCTATTGTATTCGTTCATTTTCTGATTTATTTCTCATTTGTCACCGACAACTGTCCGGCAAACAAAGTTGCTCGTTAAATATTCCAGCGTTGAGTTGAACAACTAAATCTAACTCGAACAACTGTTCAACAAAGTATCAACAAATACTAGAACAGATTCAATCTGCCGCGTCCAGCCGGGCAGCCGCGTCTTAAGGCGATTTTTTAAAATTTTAATTGAAAATGCTTCAACTTTTTAATGAAGGGAAATAAAGAAAAGTTGTAAATTAAGCGCGGCCCGGCAGAGTTTCCTCTTGTCTTAATTAAAGCTGAAAGACTCAACTATTTTCTTGTTCTATTGTTTGTTTAAGATTTTTTTCAGAAGGTGGCGCCAGTGAAGAGTTCAGATATCGGGCGCGATAACGTTCGACATTGTTTACGCTCCGCGATAACTCCCGGCCGACAATAGGCGCCACCGTTTGGCGCTAATCCCGTCTTTTGTTAATCTCGGATAGATCGTATCGTTGAGGCCTCCGTTTAGGTTGGCTTCGCTTGTAATTGTGTTGAAAATTTAATTTTAGCATTAGTTTCCTATAGCACCTCTTAGAAACGGTCTGATTTCACAAACTTAGACCAATTTCAAAGAATCAGACTGCCTTTGATTAATAATATTGCTCGATTGGTGCTTAAGTGAGTTAACATTGTCAATAAGAATCCTCGAAAGGGGAAAGGGCAAAATAAAAGTCGAAATGATAACAAAGAATTGAGACTGAAGACATTGGAACGAAGTTCCTTAACGCGGCTCGCGGTAGGAGTTGTTTTCATTGAAGCAACTTACAAGCTGCTGTTTACAATGTAGATCACCCGAGCAGCAGCAACCACTCTTTTAAATTTAAACAAAAAACAAGGAAAAGACTCTTCTTTGAGAACTTAGTTTGCTGTATATTTTTCGCTATGTAAGTATATATTTTTGTGGAAGTTTTACTTGTATTTGCATTTTAATATACAAGACGAGAAGTGATAATAAAAAATAAAGTGCCTCGGGTGTCTTTCACAGTAATATTTTGATTCAAACGAACGATAGGCACCAAGATACGAATTATAATAAGCCTGCTGATTTACTTATGGTTGTAATAGGTAGGTGTGTACTGTTGAAGTTTTAATAAATATAAATTGATTAATAAACTCACTAGTAAAACAATTTGGCTCAAAATTATGTTTCTGGGAATTTCTCATACCTACGGAAGTTAAACTAGCAAATCCAATAAAACTGTAAAATTTTATCCCTCGTTCCCTCGACTCTATTTTAGAACTTCCAAAGTTAGAAATCGATCAAGCTGAACTAGGTAAAGGAGGATACGTTGCCGACCTATTTCCGATCAACTATATCTGTTGGTATACCAACTAGGTACGTGTGGGGTCCGGAGCGGCACGAGATGGATACAGGAGGCCGGCGCCACACTACGAGGGAAGGCAGGCACTACTTTATAATTTAAAAACTAAATCATATAAAATTTTGAATGATCTGTTCCCAAAAACGTTATAAACTTTTTATTAATAACTAGCTTTTGCCCGCGGCTTCGCCCGCGTGGATGTCGGAAATTATCCCACGGGAATGTGCTACCGGGATAAAAGTATCCTATGTCCCATAACCCACGTGGTCTGTCTAGGCGACCTAGGCGTTACGGCGTAAAAGTAACAGACATGAGACAGCCAGTAACTTTATATATTAGTGGTAGTCCATATCTATATTGTGGTGATAGTGTGGATAGTATGGACAGCAGTATGAAACTGTCGCAAAGATTAATGAAAAAATATTGTATAAAGATTAATGAAAAAACTATGGCACATTGTATGGACGATGGAAACTAAGGCGAAAGCTTTGGGGGAGCCTGCGAAATTCAAATTTTCTTATGTTTTTTGCTTTTTACAGGTCAGTATCAAGTTTTATGTTGATCTAAATAATGAGTCGCAGTTGTTTCAAATATTTATTTATCTAATCTAACTAATATTGCAGGAGTTGTATTCCTGTATCTAATGGTTATTATTCTATAAAGCTACTATTTGCTACGATCGCGAATCATATTTTAATCATATTGACATTCGAAACTTACCCATTAAACGATTTAAAAGCTGTATTAAAACCAAACTTTGTAAAAAAGGGTACTATACAATTTCAGATTATTTAGAAGACAAAAAGCATTGGATTGAGCTGCTCGCTCTGCTAACATTTTGTCATTTTGGCATTGTGACATTTTGAATAAGTACTATGGAAAATCATCAAAATATACCTACCAGTTTTATATACAAATTCACATTATTGAATATTATATGTAGGATATTGACAAAATGACATGATTACTTTGTAAAGTATTGTATTATTGTGAATGTGAGGACTATGTGGATGTTTATTTTGTTTTTATTATTATATTTTTTCGTTCTCAGTTAGTTTTAACAATGTTCTGGCAATTTGAGAACTTTATGCGGCCTACACAAATGTCCTTTCTTTGGTATTGTTCGTCGAGTCGTTGAGCTCCTTAAGTTCTGAGCTGAGCTCCACTATTACCGACAAATGCTTGCAGTGACAGGACAGGTTCACTCAAATCTGTGTGGTTCATTCCTCAAAAGACCATTTCAGACTCTAATCTACATGGCCCTCATAGGGCCTGACCAATATGCCAATATCTGACCTAGGTATGTCCCGACTTTAAAAGAGACTGAGTATGTTTCGGCCTTTCTTCGCAGAGTAGTCAGATAGGAAACGCCGACCTCATCTAGCTTAATTTTTCAATTTTTTAATATTATTACGACGTGTAAAAGTGATTCCAATAACCTATTTACAGAATAAACAATTTCATTTTAACATACAACCTGCCTGACACTGACTTGCATATTGCAAAAAACTTAAGATTTGAATTTCGCGGGCTACCGGCGCATCCCCCTTAAGAAAATCGCATCATTTGCACAACGCCATCTATCGAGTAAGTACTCACTGGTAAACTCAAACTCTTCGTTCCAAGCCAAGAGCCAAGTAGTAATAACTTTTGATTGAGTGGACAGATTCTCAAGATACGGACTATGACTATATTCTCAATCCCTTAACGCTCTTGAAGAGAGTCCCGCAAAAATGTCAATAATAAGTACTTACATGTGAATTTTAAAATCAAGAGGGTAAAGAAGGCTTTTTCCCTCATGAGGGATGATTTTAGAAAAATGTAACTCTTTGTTAGTTACAAAAAGCATAAATTTTCACAGCCCGGCCGGTTTTTAAAAAACCGGCCAAGTGCGTGTCGAACCATGCACAATGAAGGGTTCCGTAGTTGGGATGAATTAATTTGTCAAACAAACTTTCGCAAAGTTTTATTGTTATTACGTGTATGGGCGTTTACTGTCCCTCAAAGTGTTCACATTGTAGTTAAAAAACTTGTTCTCGCATACAGAATGTTTGGGTTTTTGCAACTGCACATGTAAGTTGGTCGATTAAAAGTTTTTGAGCTAAGTCGCGGACAGACAGACAGACAGACGGACATGGCGAAACTATAAAGCTTCCTTGTTGACTACAGAACTCTAAAAATTTATAGGTTTCCTATAAAAACCTTCATCACCTATATCCCCCCCCCCCCCCCCCTTAAATTGGTTTTTGAGAAAATAATTGCCTATGTTCTTCGCCGGGATGCCATCTATCTCTTTACCAAATTTTATCGAGATCCGTTCAGTGGATCAGGCGTGAAAAGGTAACATACAGAACTACAGACGGACAGACAGACAGAGTTACTATCGAATTTATACTTTTAAGCATCGATTAGTATGGATTATGTGTTCAATTCAAAATGAGCCAGATGCTCGATAACTATAAATTCGGCGAAAGTCATTCTTCTACGGAGACTCTTAACACCGCGATTCAGAAAATGACGTTAAATGAACAACGCCATCTATCGAGCACGAAGTGATACTGTCAAAATATATGGGAAAACGTTCGAACACTCTGTAAGCTATGTAGAAAAGACGTAGGGTTCCATGACTGACTTGACCTGACTTGACTTGACTTGACTTGACTTGACCTGACTTGACCTGACTTGACCTGACTTGACCTGACTTGACCTAACTTGACCTAACTTGATTTGGATTGAGTTGAGTTAACCTTGAGCAGGTATATTTTATCGCAGCAGGTACATTGGTAGTTGAAAGAAAAGTAGACTACGTACTTTGCCAAAGTGACTAATTAATGCACCTATGGCACTACTACCAAACAATGGATTTGGAAAACTTGAATTAACCAAACTTTAGATTGGGTGAATTCACAATGTATCGCGTTATGTTTCCACGCGAAGTATGTGAACATATGATGATTATGATCGTGTGTTACACACGTTCTCACAAACCTACCTGATTTTACGCTAGTGTCATTTTACGACAATAGATGTCGTTACGTGTATCTACATTACGTACCTAATGAAAATTTCTTCTTGAATACTTTAAACTCTTATATCTTTTGATATTTTGAAGCGATTGCGATGAAACAAAAACTAAATGAAACATCGAGTTACACATAATATTTGAGTTTATAAGTTAACCATATTGATTTCGTACTTTTTACGTGATACTGGAACAATCAAACAAACGAACAGACAAACAGATAAACAGACAAACAGACAAAAATTCCAAAAATGGTAGAAATGGCATCTGTTGGTTATTCTTGGACACTCCACCTACGTTTTTTTTTTTTTTTTTCATTGTACAGAAACGCCTCGTCTACAGATTTATTATGTGTATAGATTATATATTATAATAGATAGGCGTGTACGTACGGCGATCTTCAACTTTCTGAAACGAATAACAGTTGAGAGTGCGCTTACACTCGCTGAACAGTCAGAGTAATAATTGGTAAGCAAATTGACATCCTACGTCAAATTGCTTGTACCGTGCTTCATACAAATGTCAAAGAATGACAGTTGTGATTTGAATAAACGCACAACTTAAGTTGGTAGTCAATTTGCGTTGACGAGTGTGTGTGTGTCCGTTTTTGCTCGTCTATTATGGAGCCAGCCTTCTGTACCTATCTATCTATCGTGGCGTGTGTTCGGATCGACATCGGCCGTCGACATCGTGGTCGACGCGGTTGGGTGTCTGATTATGTTTGCGCACCTATTAGCGAGGTGTTTGCTCGGCGCGAATTAACGACGAACAGCCGGAGCTATTGTTACACCCTATAAACAGATACGTGATCAACTCATTAGGGGATGCTGAGCGCGCCAATTTAATCGAATCGATACCTATGTTTGTAAAATTAGGTTTTTTTAGTGCGTGTAATGGAAAACGAATTATTATTTGAATTGTAAACAATTTAAAAACAACAATTTAATTTGTAGTAATCAAATGTGGTACACAAACAAACAATACAACAAAACACCTAAAAAACAATCTCTTTTCCCTATTGTTACGAAGTAAACTCGAATCATTATAATTAATTATTCTGCTTATCTTCCTAATGTAAGTCCCTGGTCGCCGCTTGAGATCGGCCGGTGGGAACAACGGGGCCTTTTTCCGCTGGAAAATTAAATTAACAAATACTATTATTTTCTTTATCAAATTGTATAAGTACTTCTCCACGACTGTCTACGGCGAATACTGTTCCAGCTGATATTTACGAGTTAGTTTATTTAGATGACATGTTTGTCGATATTGCGTCTTTGTGGGAGTTTTATTTGTGTTTGCCTTTAATTTCCGGTTAGTCGGAAGGATTCGATGGAATTGGACGATACAAAGTAATGTTACTCTGTGACTTGTCGTAAATGAAGAAGAAATTCCAATTATATTTCGTATTATTTTTCCGTCATATATTTTTATTTCTTATTTTAGAAGTCTGCCGTGTGCTTCGTGCACACAAAATTACCGTTTTCATATTCCATGATATCAATCAACAGAAGAAATCTAAAAATATTTGATAGCAATCAGGCACCAATTGATTACTTCCCGAGCAATTCCAATCTTTTATACCAATACTCCACTACATACAAACTGCTTCAAGCTACACAATAAAATTGCATCCTGAGTCCCTGACTCGTTGCTACTTGTGATTCTGCTCAGGAAAAGAAAACGAAGAGAAAGCCTGCTGCATAGAGTTTCAGGCTCGTTCTTCTTAACATTTCTCTGAACTTGAGCCAGTGTCTGTGAAACTTACACAGTCCACTATTAGGAAGACCTCCAGATTTGGAACTTTCAATTAATATAAATACAAATTGAGGATCTCGCTGCTGTATTCCCACGACAATCGTGGGTGACCACCAAGAATTGCTAATCCCTTAAGACGAACAAACCCAATTGGTTGCTAATTGATCTGTCAACCAATTAGGACTTACTGAGCCGGTGCTCTGTGTTGTTCATTATTCAGCGGACCATTATTCTTGGGTAGCGTTAGTGTTTATTGCTGGACCACGAATTAATTCCCGATAAGCTATGTAATGGGAACAGTTCATTTATTTAGTATCGGTTTAGGAGAGCTCGCCAAGGATTAACTCGCGTATGCCGCACACATTTTCAATTCAATTTTGAATTGATTATTCTATTTATTTTCTTGGCTTCGTAATAACGTTTTTAATAAGGTTTGATGAATATAATTTTATGCATTGACATTTAGAATTTCGTTGTCGCGGACACCTAGAAATAATAATACCTAGTAGTTATGTTATGAAATTGTATTCTATGAAAATAGATACTATACGTAGGTCTAGGTATTCAAACAGAAATTCATTAGAACAATTTATATAGTCCCTAAGCATTACAAAGTTCCCAATGGAGGTATACATTGAAAGTTACCTAACCAACAAGGTAAAATTTATGAGCGGTATTCCAATAGCTTCATGGAATTTCCATACCCAAGCGATCTAGCTGAAATACCTCATGCTAACGTATACAATTGCAGTTTTAAGTGAAGGATAACTAAAAAGCAACTTTTATTTTTTCAAGATACGATGTAAATTTTCATTTGCAATACTTACTTGTAATCCGCTACAAGATGGCCGCTCGTCTCTGGAGAAGGCTGTCTGAGAAGTTTACAATTTAAAGCTGGACTAGGTGTTGTCTGTAGTTTAGTGCGGTGTGTCCGGAATTATGGACGTGTTTTGCCAAAATCTGATGCTTTGCGTGATTGATAATGAGCGGAAACGGTATTGCCGTGTGCTTCGTGCACACGGAATTACCGTTTTCATATTCCATCTACATGAATATTATTATCTGAGATAACAAAAATCAGTCTAACAAACTACATACTGAGCAAGTAAGTAAGATTTCCGAAAAATCGTAAGTAAAAAGTAATAAAAAACTTGGATCGTTCGTTCGGAAAATGTTGCAAAATCTTGATAAAGTATTTACACCCTTAAGTGATCATTAATGCGGAGTTAACATTAACTCCGCATTAAACATGCTTGCATGCTTTCTATGGACATTCATAGAATTAATTTACATAGCATTTTTTAGAGGTAGTATTTATACTTTACTTTGTGACCCTTCAGTGGGCCCCCGGTATCTCTTGAAAAAAATAAAAATTTGTCAGATAATAGATTAGAACTGTAGCAGGAAATTGAATTATGTGTTTTTGAAGTTACACCGTTATCTGTGCAATAGCGACAGTAAGATTCGTTGCCACTGTGAGTATAGCCACAGTATAGTGGTCTAGCGGAGACAGGTTTGTTATAATCATCTGGTGTTGTAAGGGTGTGCGTCGGGCAGGCGTCCAAGTGCGCGAGACGTGAAGGGCCTCCGCACCGCACCGCACCGACCAGCATTACAGGCAACACACAGTCGCTGTATCCCACCGAGTGGGTAAAGTTCGCCCATCCATTCGCAATAACTGTGTTATCTATTCGCAAACAAACTGCAACTCCAATTGGTTAGTCGTTCGGAAATATTTTATTTTTAAAACTGCTCTTTTTGAATACGTTCATCAAATATTTTGTAAACATCGCGGTTCTATTCATCGACTACTAGTACTGAACCGTTGTATTTATTTGTTGGAATTGTTTGGCTTGTTTTGAGGGTTCCGTACCTCAAAAGAAACAAACGGAACCCATACGGGATCACTTCGTTGTCCGTCTGTCCGTACAGCTGTCAGTCTGTCAAGACCCTTTTTCTCAGGAATGTGTGGAGGTATGAGGTTGAAATTAATATGAAATACATAAGTCTTGGAGCTCAAAAAAACAGCCATTTATGCAATATATTTCTAGAATGATGAAAGGCAAGAAGCAAAGCCTTACAGCATAAGTGAAGGACAATAGTCGGAAATGGTTAACTGCCCCACATATTTTATTTATTTTTTGCGATAAACTTACATTATTGCAGTTGGAAAATTGACCGTGACGTATATCGATGTACGGGAGAACAGTTTTTCAACTTCAAAGTTAATCTTGTTCTCGGTATAAATACATCCCAACTACGGAACCGTTCATTGTGCTTGGCCAGTTTTTTGTTTGTCAGAATATTACCTATATTAAATATCTAACTGGATCGGTCAAATTACTGGCTCGCAATTTATTCTTTAAACAATTCCACATTCAGATTCTACAAATAACTTACAACGTAATATTACGGTGATATTAATTGGTAATATCAATATAGCGAACAAGGCAATTACAGACAACGAACTGTATTAAAGTATCAGTAAATATTACTTTTGATTAATGCTCTACAATAAACTAGGGATCGCTTTATTCTCAAACAATACGCTCGGATCGTTTCGTAATGAACCGTCTCATCTAGTTGGGGACTAATGTCCCCTTCAAAGTCTTTGACGGGTTATTTGTAATGGCGTGACACTATTTGCGAATGTTCTATTTACTTCGATTTATATTAAGCTTGCCGAACATCGATCGAGAGCTTCCCTGATTGAAATTCAATTATATGGTAAAAGAGATGACTAGAACAGTCAATGAGAGTAGCAGCAGTTACAGCATTATTTTGATTCCATAATGTAAATGTATCACTGACACGATCATTCAACGGCTTGTCGAGTTTAAAAAACTTGAACTGTAAGGTTAAGATCCACTTACATATCTCTGTTTCATATTTCTTGGTCCGAGCTTTTCAAGAGTAAATTATAGCTCATCCCACATAGATTAGTATTCTTACCTCGCGCGGAAGCTAATACATCAAGTATATTATGGTTTTGGGATGGTCTGCGTGGATATAATGCCCCCGAGGGCCTGCACTCGCCCCAAAGAGTAATCGCCTTACTTTTAACAACGGCCCCTTTAGTATCCCCAAACATAATGGTCATGTTAATATTAACTTATTATTATGGAGTAGCCCTATGTACTTTATGCTGGAACGTAAGTTATACGTGATTTGAATTCAAAATTATTTTGTGAAAGAGACGTTGTTATATTATTAGAAAATAATATATTTCTGCGAACACATAATATTAACCGGTTAGACGTTCACGCACGTTGGATGGTCGATCGTTGCACAGAAATTGGTTATTTGCTACGACTGCGTAGCAACCATAGCTACGAACCGCTACGCCGTAGCAGCGGCGTAGTCCTATTTCAATAGTCCATTCTGTTTCATTTGAACTTTGAAACCGTAAAATAATATTCCATTTCAGTCCGATACCTTACAATGTAGGTAAAGAAATACGATATTATTAGTTCATGTCCCCTAACTCCTTAATAGGGGTTAGCATCCTGTTAAGAATATTACCTCCTTTATGGGTTCTTTGGGGTATTAGTTTACCAAGTATATACTAAAATAATCCTCTTATAAAAACATTAATCTCACTAAAACAAGTACAAGTACTGCCTGTGCGAGTACGTACAAATCTCCGGGGGTTTGTAGGCATGTTATGCATGCTGTTATAGTCTAGACACTATAAACTATCGGATATCGAACGAAAGAATACGAATGTATATGTCTTTGGAAATTAGGAGTTACTACTTGAACACAAACAACGAAGACATACTACAGTGCGCGAAATGGTTGAGGTTTGTCATCAGGAAAGTTATCCTTACGCCAAAACTGTCATAGAAACATAAGTGTGTCCTACAGTCAAAACAAAACTTCAAGAAACATCATATTTGAAAACAGAATTAAGTAACAAGATAGGTATTATTGTTATCATCTGCACAGCTACCAAGCTCACATCCAACAGTTAGACTGGAAGTCGACCCCAGCATAGTTAAGGACATACTAGACAGATGATGAGTGTCTTAATAAATAAATTATTATCATAAGGGAATAATTACTGGAACTTACGTAATAACAATAAGGTAAGATTTTTCTGTTAATAATTTAAATTGCAACTTTACAAAAATATTTTTTAATCTTTTTTCTTATTTTATTAGGCTTAGTAAATGTACTTACATTGCATAATGTACCTACACTATATATATTATAATTAACTCTGTAGTATTTTACAAAAATCGGTTGAAAAATACGATTTCTGGCCCAAGCTACTTAATGAATAACTCTGTAGTATAAGTGTACGACAATGATGTAAAAGAGCGGAGCCTTCTAATACAGTCATTGTTTGATTAAAAGGAGGCTCCAAACACGTTGAAATATAATTTATTATTCAATTGCAGGCACTTGCAGTGCCGTCGCAGCAATGACGCGGAGCATTGCTGCCGTGCTCAGACTGTAATCCTACTAATATTATTAATGTGAAAGATTGTGTGTTTGGATGTTTGTTACTCAATCACGCAAAAACTGCAGAATGGATTTGGATGAAATTTGGCAAACAGATAGTTTATAACCTGGATTAACACATAGGATACTTTTTATCCCAATATTCTCACGGAATCGAGACTTACGCGGGTGAAACCGCCGGGCGCAGCTAGTCTCATATAAACCTACAGAAAATGTATGGGGACCAGTAGTGACACGCCAGCACTGCCGCGTGAGGCGTTATTCCGAATCATACCTTAGCACTTAATTTCACGATTAATAAAATTATTGTAACGTAAACTTGAAATGAGCATTAAATACCGCTAAGTTCTAGTAATTATTTCGGTGAGCCGTATAATTGTATTTCAGTACCAATGTGGCAAGTGGCCGCTGCGCCTCTCAATTATACGACTGTCGACAGAATTGATTCATTTATGTCTCTTGTAATCATTCGCACCGCAGCGCCCTCTTCAGTTGTTTGCTGACAGTTTCGTTGTTGCTGTTTACAGCGGGTTCAATTATATCCCTTTACTCGTTACGTTTATAGAAATTTCCACTTTGTTTTACGGGTTTGTGTTTTTGTTACGCACAATGAAGGGTTCCGTAGTAATAAATAAATAAATAAAAATGTTCTCCCATACTTCGATTTACGTCATGGCCAATTCTCCAAATGCAAATGTAAGTTTGTAATCGCAATAAAATATTTTGTATGTGTTAAAACTACAAATAAACGATTTTCGGATGTTATTCCTTTACTAGTGCTGTGTACCATTCTTCTTTTGAGACATGGTTTTAGGTCAAGTGGAAGGACCCTATAGGTTTTGATTTATTTGCGAGTTTATATGTCTATGAATGTGTGTAAGCTTGATTTTTTAGACCTCCAAGAGGCCGTACGTATTTGATATTAATTTCAACTTGATACCTGATACCCACGCGTTTCTGAGAAAAAGGGTCTTGATAGAGACAGACGAACAACGAAGTGATCCTATATGGGTTCCGTATTTTCCTTTTGAGTTACGGAACCCTAAAATGCTAGAAAATTTAGGTGGATCAATGACCGCCATTACCATGATAAAACGCGACAGCTATACTAGGTATTCACACAGCAGAAATAAAACGTATGGTCTTTCAAGTAGAGTTTTCTTATAATAATTCCTTACTTCTTAGTAATGTTAGAGCATAATTCTTTTAGCTCTCTTTTTTCCTCTGCCCAACCCTCCGGGCAACACAGGCGTAATGTTATGTATGTGTGTGTGTGTGTGTAACTCTTTTAGTTTACTTTTATTAACAATAATTTTCTCCAATGTAAAAAAGACCTGACTTTTGAGTCGTCGCTTTACAAACACTGGACATACGCTTTATTATTTACGCTCTATCCTACAGCGTCTCCCAAACACGTACAACGTTTATATTCTGTTCCATTTCATCCATGCTGTGATTTCCCCTATGGTAGACGGCCCAGGTTGCGATCAATCACGGGAATGGCCGCCGCAGCCCGCAGCCGGGGGCTTGGGGTTCGGGTCACATGCCTGGATCGCCTGACCTCGCAACTTTACCAGACATTTCCATAACTACCGGTTGTCTGACCTCTTACTTTCATATTAATATGTAGGAAGCGGTTACTGTGAGTATCGTAGATGGTTTTATTAAACTACCTATGTATTAGTTAAGTATGGAGTGGGGAATGGGCAAGTTTTGATTACTTATTCAACCTTAATGGTTTACGGGCACGAGTTAGTAAATGGGCATAATACTGACATGACTTAATTGTGTTAATACCAAACTTACTAAGTTAACCTGAGACATCGCTGATTTACGACGGAGAATAAACAGCGTGAGGTAATCGAGTCATCAACCTTATTACTACACCGTGTTTATCTATTTTTTAGCCTAAACACCTTTTAAACATGACATTTCTGTATGGAGTTTGACATAAACCTGACATTAAACACGCGTTGAACAAGACGTGTCTAAGATTTTGTGGGAAGGCCCTAAAGTTCTAAAATTGAAATCCATCAATGAAGTTGGTAATTGTAACGTGGTCTCATAACAGTGCTCTTACTTTGTACAAGCACAGGGATCCTAAATAAAAATAATTAACTAGTAGTTCTGCGCATAGTACACCTCGCGAACATTACTACCTTTCGAATAAAAAAAAACACAATCGTAATCGGATCTCATATGGTGGAGATATCCAGTAGCCCCCTTTTTACCCCTTTTTGGTGAAAGTATCCCCGACAACAAAGAAATCCTAAAACCTGTAATTATACCAAGTTTTGTCCAGATCGGTTGTAAAATACGTGTAGAGGATTACCTGTAGAAGTGTAGAGGATTACCAACAAACTGACACACGAAAGTTTGTCAGACTTGAAACACAGACGCCTCGCTCGTTTCGGTCGCTCGATCAATTTAATTCACGGGCATCCTCTTAAGGGGTCATTGTAATCATTATTATGAACAACTTTCACAATGAGACCAAACCGCGAAAAAAAAACAGCTGCACAAAGTGATGCGAACATAAATGTAAGGAACAGCTAATTTTATTTTTCCCGGTTTCAGTGTAGGTCCCACAATGAAAATAAGAATTACTAAAATAAATAAAATAATTTCAATGATCCACAATTCTAAAATAACTTGATATTACAAAATAACACTTTCTAGAAGATCACAGACATTTATAATCCTACAGTTTTCATAGCCTTTTCGCAGACCTTCGAAAATACATTTACTGAAACCTTTGTATAATTCTAAAGCCTTCAAAGGATTCTGTTACATAATGTAACTTTACATTTTTACTCCGAATGAAATATACGCGTGATCCCATGAGCGACGCTCGGCGATCAATTACTTCAATGACCGCTCCCGCGGTGTACCCGCGCCCTGAAGCGCAAGTAGGGTTTGTTTTATGTGCGTTCACAGTCACTGTACCTACATAATGTACCTACATGTGTAACCCTCAGTTATTCCTGTTGTGTGTTGGGCTGGATTTGTGTTGAAATAGTGACAAATGACAACCTTGTCAGGAATTTTATTCTTCCTTTTTTCATCTCTTTATTTTCTTGCCGTACATACCTAGGTACTTACCTATTTCCAGATCAGCCTATAGTGTTTCAGGTGCAGAGCATACTCTGGTTTCCAATTTAATACTTATGATAAAATTAATGTTTCCGGTCACTTGTCAAACTGACGAGCAACTGGCGAGCACTAACCCATAGCGAAATCTAACGCCAATATGATCTCATCAGTTCGGATGGCGACCACATACATAATTCATTTTCCACGGCTGACATTTTTACCTAGCTCGCTTATATGAACGAGATAAAACATTTCATGTGTCGCATTACCGTTGAAATAAGCAGGACTGTGACATTGAGCGATATGATCCCTCAACAAAATATAAAAGTGGGAACAAATCATTTGGATTTCAAGGCTTTAGTCAGGACACAATAAATCTGAATGGCAGTGGATCCGACGAGAGACATTTTATTTTATTAAACAAGCCCAACGAACCGTGCGGAGGTATATTTCATTTGTATTTTTCCATTTTTCTCTCAGGCTATTGTTTGCAATTGATTTCCAAGAGATCGTGACAGCTATATCTTTTTGAACATAAGCTCTATCATTGTAACTGAATAGCTCGTCAGTGATATGCATACTTTAAGTCACTGTCTGGCCGGTATTGTTCTTATAAAATCCGCAACGGATTTTGATGCGAATTTCCGGAAAGCTTTTTGTCTGTACTTAATAGATTAATATGAAACTTACATAAAAATAAAGAAATCGCGTTTTTTTGTCAGGTCGTAAAAACAGTGTGAATTAGGGGCGGGTCGCTAGTTATAAATAAAAATAAACACTACATAAATAAAACCTGCCTTACAACAACAAAACTTACGGAAATGTTCTTGACAAATATTTTCTTCCAAAACAATGATATTAGTCGGCAATATTCCAATCGCGAAGTTTCACATTGCAGGGCGATATTTACCTCGAGTTAGCAACGCCATCAGTTCCCTCTCACAAGTTATCACCCGTCGAAGAGTTGCGAGCCTTGATTTATGGCGTTTGACCGGTAAACAAAGCCTGCCCGGTTTGTTCGCGAGGCTAACAAAAAGGTGACGAATGAACGGCGATACCACTCATACACTATTCTTTTGTTTCCCTTTTTCTTTCCTTCATATTTTTATTTAACTTTAACTACTTCATGAACGCTGTTTTCTTATTGTTTCAAAATAAACAATGATGATATGATGATCTATGATGAAATCTCTCTTTTTAACCAACTTCAAAAAGGAGGAGGTTCTCAATTCAACAGTTTTTTTTTGTGTGTGTTTGTTACCCGATTACTACGCCAATAATAATTTTGAATTGATTCTGATGATTATTTTTTTGTTTGGTAGGCCATGCTTTAGAAATGGTCCCTTAGAAATGTTATTAACTTTGTTTGCGTAGTTTTTGAGTTAGCTTCAATCATACGTATTTTTCCCACTTAGCCTTTACGTGATGTTTTAAGTCCCCGACACTGTTATTTACATATTAGGTAGTGGTATTCGAATTTGTGTGGGGTAGTTACCAACAACTAAAAAGTGATTTTTTTTTTTTTTAACAAAAATAAGGTAACCAAGTTACAAAAAAACTCGAGAGACACCCAAAAAATAAAAACACTAGAATTTGCCAGTCGGTGGCAAAAAACGAAAATTCAAAACCGAAGACACCGACTTCCGACATTAAAGTTATTTTTCACTTTTTTCGTGGCTAAGTAAGAACAGCCGCACGGGTCGATCCATCAGGTTAAGCTACGCTTGCCGAGGTTGGTACGTGTGACGATCTTTACATACCGAAACTCCTCCGTGCCTCGGAAAGCACGTTAAGCCGTTGATCCCGGCTGTCATTTGTGGATCATTGACAGTCGTTACGGGTCGTCAGAAGCCCGAAAGTCTGACAACCAGTCTTGCCTTACTACTGGGTTGTGGAGGTTAGATAGGCAGTCGCTCCATGTAAAATACTGGAATTCAGCTGCATCCGGTTGGACAGGAAGCCGACCCCAACATAGTTGGGAAAAGGCTAGGCAGATGATGACTGTTTTTGGAAGTCGGTTGTTTTTTTTTTTGTAAAAAGTTTTTATGTTATTTTTATTTAGTAGCTATCAGCTCTTTGTTCTCATGTGCATGTTATTAACAGAGTCAATAGCGTATTATTAATAAATAGCTCTATAGTTACAATTTAGTATAGAGCAACAAAGTATTAAAACTGTGATAAAACTAGCTCGTGTTAATCCTTTCCTCAAAAATATAACTGTCTGAGGAGTTATCAAGTTAGTGGTCTATCTTGTTATAGAGCGAGCTCGAAGTAAGGTCGTCTGAATACAACTATAAGCGAACACAAATCTAAGTGGAGCAACAACGACGCTTCTGTTATAATCTCAAGACTACAAACTTGAACAAAGTGCATAAATCTCGAGTGGTGTTATTGTTGCAACTATTGCCGGCGGGCTGTCTGTTTTTCCGGCGTGTTGTTCGAGCTGTCCGGAGTGTCCGCTGTCCGGGGCGGTCGGACAGAGAGTGCGGAAGTCAGCGGTCGCGTGCTGCGGTCAATAGCTTGGAAACTTGACGGAGTCAAGAACTATTTACTGTGAATAAGTGATGAGTGAGATATTTACTTGAGTGAGATATTGAGGATAGGTACTTTGTGACTTAGTAAGTGATTAGATAGTGGAAAAAAGATTGAAGAGACATTAAGTGACACAAGACGAAGTGTAAATAAAAATGTAAAAGTGAGCGGTAAGAATACCAAAAGTGCTAAAAAAGTAACATTTCTGCACTATTTTGAAAATGCAATCTCCAATCTACAACCTCACATCGACTATGCGTTATATTTTCTAGATAGGTTCTATCTCTCACACAAGAAACCTAGGCTCAGTAACTCTTCTTTGTTACAAAAGTCCTGTCCTCTGTTCTGGAGATATAAGTTGTGTCAGTTCATCATCATCTTGTAACGTGAACAACACGACGGAGACAAATCTCGCGAGTTATTCGAGCCCCGCCATCGCGCCATCGCGCCATCCCGCCATCCCGCCAGCCCGCGCCGGGGACGAATAGAAATTGCTTTCTCACTTGTCACCCACTGATCAAGGCCCCGGGGAATATATAAATCCGCCAAATAATATCGCGTTTCAATGTCGAGCGAATGGTAGGTATTGCAGAGAAATGGAAGAATAACAGAATGTGTCAGCTACTTATCTTACGGCGCAAGAGTCGGGGGACAGGAGGCGACGGCTTCTTCAGAGTGTACTTGACGCCGATTACATGACGGTTTTGTTATTTCAGAAATATTCTCGGCAGGTTTGAGTTGGTATAAGTTAGAATAACTTGATATTGAACATACGATCTACAACACTATTAAAACAGTATTCCTTTTCCAGAACCGCAATCATTATGATAATAATATTACTATACGAATAGTTCTACTCATAAATAGCTCAAAGCGAGTCAATTCACTCCAAAATCAATATAGAGATTTTCAATTTTTAACGGATACATATTATTTGCTGCTAGTAATTCAAGTGACGTCGCGTCGCGTCGGTGCGATGCGATCGCTGCAGCGACTGAGAGGGTATTACATACATAACGACACACGTACCAGTTGTCGAGCACTACAAATACGTAAGATATGTGACGTCACCTTGCTGCCATAGTTCCGTTCATTTCCATCATTTGAAGTGCCGGACAGCAATTCTCTGTATCAAAAGACGTGTATTTTTAGATATTGTTAAAAGTTAACTTTTTAACAGCATATCGGTTTTGAACCCAATTTCTCAGACTTTTTTACTTACATTACTTTATTATTTACGTACAATCGTTGGGTTATTTGTGTTACGTAAAGGGAGGGGTGAAAACTCGGAGCAATACATGAATAAGTAATACTAAATACTCTTCATATTATATCTACAATCACCTTAAACATTTTGCTCGGTTTATTCTAAAGAGGATTATATTTTCTTGAACACTCTTTTAATAATAAAATTTGAAAATAATGCACAGTTGCATTATTTTTATTATTAAAAGAGTTTCAGTACAATATCGTTGTATTATTCAGCAAGTTCATACAATGTAATAACAGTAAGTGCACAACTTAAGTCGGCTAGAACAAAACAAAACAAAATGAAGCAATTTAATAGAAGCTCGTGGAGTCAGCAGCGAGCGAAGTTCCCGGAGTTTAATGTGCAGCCATAAGGAGTGGCTCGTGGCTCGTGTGTACACCGACAGCTAAGTGCGGGCTTCGTGCACTTGTAGTTTACTTCTGTAGATTTGCAACTTTTGTGTTACTTGGCAATACGCTCTAGGAGACACTACAAGTGCTTTAGAAAACTACAAGAGAGGCATTAGGTACTTTTGTAGCTCTATTATCAAAGTAATCCCATTCCTTTACATTGCAACTTCACCCAATTTATAAAAACGTTGAAAACGTAACAAAGCGCTCTGCCATATTATATCAATCATCACGAAAAGAGAGCCAATCCTTAATGATGAACTTCCGAATGAAAAGAGTTCAATAAAGATAAAAATATATTGAGAAAGTTAGTGAGAATGATTGATGACGTCGAGAATGACACCCGACGAATCATATTAAAAGGAATTCTGTCAAGAGAGGGCACGACGTAATGCGAATGAAATAAATTCACACAGCCATGAAATTTAATATAGATGCCTTGGAAACAAACGAGATGATTGAACATGAGTGACGGGAGGAGGCCTTTGTATTGAACACAAGTAAATATGTGATGTGGGAAATTGGCGAGAATTACCTGAACAATTGGGGCTGTTTCCCGGCGCCGGCGGTTGTAACGGAGCCTCAAATCACATATGCATGGATATTGCTTGATATCACGTGGAACAGACGTGACGTGTCAGATTGCAGTAGTGGAGGAATGAACCCATTGCCGTAAACACGAACTTATAGGTATTATCTACCTACTATTCTCAGAATACGGCTACATTATGTACCTACCTAGACAAATGAACATGACCAACCGCATAATGTAGGTACATACCCATCCATACCTTTATTTAATTTATGAAATAGTACGCAAATTGAGAAATGATACATTTTTGATATCTTGATAAAATATTTGAAAACCAAATTCTTTTGTTAGACCGCACTCGGTACTATCGTTAAACCAATCAAGAAATAAATCGCTACCATCTCCATCTTTGATAGGGAAATTAATATTTTATTGATTTAGGGACGTAGTTAAGAACGAACCACATTATATTCTAAAAAAAAATTGGTTGCCTGTAAAGTCGGTATACGGGCGAAAGTTTTACGTGACAACGACTTTGAGTGGTAAAATAATTTTAATGTGAATATTCATTCGTATAGTAGGAAGAAGGATGAAATAATAGTAACAATTTAAAACATTTATTTATACAAAGAAAAGCTCTCGCTCTGTCTCTCTCGCTCTTAGGCGGGCTAACTGTGCTCGAGTGGAAGGGACGCGTGCCTTTCACTTTTTATGTCTGTCTCTCTCGCTCTTAGGCGGGCTAACCATGCCCGAGTGGAAGGGACGCGTGCCTCTCACTCGCTCTCATTGTGAGCGCATAACGTGAGCGGAGCGTAACGCAGTTTCTTGAAGTGTCACCCGGCAAACCAATTTATAAGACGTTGTCACGTCAAAAACTTTTTACAAAAAAAAAAAACAACCGAAAAGTATTTCACGTTTTTAGTGTTTTTTTGGAAGTCGGTTGTTTTTTTTTTTTTTTTTAAATTTATTTTTCTCTTTTTAGTTGTGGTACCTACCCCACACAAATTCGAATACCACTACCTGCTATGTAAATAACAGTAGCGGAGTCAAACAATATATCGTCTACATACACTGGGAAAAATGCGTAATTATTGAAGCTAACTCAAAAACTACGCCAACAAAGTGTTTATGGGACCACCTCTGAAGCATGACCTACCAAACAAAAAAAGAATCATCAAAATCGATTCATAATGGGCGGAGTAATCGCGTAACATAAAAAAAAAAACATACAGACGAATTGAGGGCCTCCTCCTTTTTGAAAAAGTTGGTTAAAAACTTTCAGACAATCTTAGATCCGTTAGATCATTTTTGTGATTCTCCCAAAAATACTTCGTAAAATACAATTAATGAGTACGCCAAACGCCAGGCAATGAAAAGAGCAAAAACAATAATTAATATGAGGCAGCATTCGCAACGGTTTGATCCTCTAAACGGAATTTTTTATCAGATTTCAGCGGAGCGGGCGATCGCGGGGCGGTGAGCGCGGGGCGGGGCGGGGTGGGGCGGGGCGAGTAGCGGGTGAATGGCGCTGTAGATTACGTTTGTTGCTTTGTATTAAAACTGATGGGAATTTATCTCAACATCCGTTTTAAAGAAGCAAAGTGACATTATCAAAAACCAATATCGTAGCGATCGGCGGCGAACGAGAAAAATATTTTTCGTCATCATTTTATCAAAAACACGGGTATATTCGCGAGCGCCTTTGAGGCGACGTCTGTCGCTCCCTCACAAATACCATCCACAAAGAAAGGTAATTTCTGTAGAACTGTTTGGAGTGTATTAAAATCCTTTATGGAAATGAGCACTCAGTTTCTTACATTTCGTCTTTGATTCGCTTTGTACAAATATAATATTTTATCTACATTTAATATTTGGTCTCGATAAAATCTTTTATTTAGTGATGTTCGTAACGCAGGTCCTACCTCATTATTGTAGATACATACATAATAATATTATTTCATTTGTTTTGAAAATAATAAGTTTCTCGAACTTCCATATTCTTTTAAGTTTTTCAGAACCTGATATTATCAATCAACTTAAATATTTCCTTAAAAAACAGTAATTACAAAAGACCGGCTACACCAGTTTATTATGGGAAATTACTATCCAAGTAGAATAAATTTCAAGCAATTTCTCAGTTTCCGTTTGCGGGTCGCGTTGTCCTCGACCTCGCTCATTAGACCACCGCACGAACTCTAAGCGTATTTATGACAATACATAAAAGGACGTAAGACAGGAAAATGTGACGTCATCATTTTCCTAAATCATCATCAGTCCCTTCCGGCCCTTAATGTGGAAACGAAGAATTAAATACGTTTTACGAGAGGGGCTGTTTTACGGCCCGCCGAATCCGCTGACGCGTCTTCAATACTTTCATCGTGATAGGCTTTTATTTCGGCCTTCGCCTCGAGCTTGTTATGAAAATCATCTTGTTTATAGACATCCTGGTAAATACTTATATTTGCATTTTCCTCTCTCAAAAAACCCGAGGTCGGACCAAAATCCCTAAATTGAATATCTTATACTATTTATCTTCACGCTCTGAATAAATCTATTCAAACCCCAGTCGTGGTGTATAACGCGCAAATGATTACCGTAGAAAATAAATTAGCTTTGCCTTGTGGTGGTGTATTCGCAACTGCGGATAAAAATCCTCCGCCGTCCGCGGATGATGGATGATCGCGGATCCCGCGGCGAGCGGCGGGTACATCCCGCCGCTCTCCCTTATGACGGAGGAATAGCGCGAACCAACACAAATGAACTGGAACTTGTTCAGTAGGAAAAACCTCGAATAAACCCTGATTGCTTTTTACACCGAATTACTTAAGTTATTGTTCTCGGATCGTGTTATTGGATTTTATTACCAGAAAGTAGATTAGAAAAATTGCTACCATCCAACGGAGGCCGAGGGGAGTACAGTACGAAAATATCATAATACCGAGCCTTATCATTAGACGACATTGTTTTTATGGAGAGGAAGTAACGTATGATATTGTTCGGAAGCGAGTAGACACAGTCGTAAAACTTGGCAAGATAAAACGATCCCGATATTGGTCAAAATCGGAGCCAAAATAAACAGACGAGACCATTGTGTGGAAACGAATGAGAAAACAGACGGCCTAGAAGATTTGGATTAACGTTTGTAATAATAAACGAAGAGTACGGACGGAGAGGGTTTAGGAAAGCGGGTCTTACGTTTGCGAAGATTTTCTTTTTGAACCCAATTTGTTTCAACGAATTACATATAACTACGCACATTCGTGTTTATTCGCGAGGATTCCGCACTCGCTTTGACCGTTACATTTTCCACGCAAATGCTTCGCAACGAGCTCGAATGGCCTCACTTCGATCTCACGCTTTTCTATCGTTATTGCATTTAAGGAGATTCCGAGATAAAAGCGTGGGGAGCAGTAATGTTGACGTGAACACGACATTTCTTTTATTCTGCCGCGACAAGAACTTGGAGAGTGCAGCGTCGGGAGACGGATACTTTAAATTGTTTACAACTTGCAGCTCCGACTCGCTGTGCTGTGGAACTTCGGGCACGGCTACGAAGCCTGCGCTTGCAAGGTCATGCGCGAGATTAAGCGCGCTCGTAAATCTTGATGCTGAAAGTTTTGCACCCTGCTGTATAACTATACCCCCACCGGCTTATTTATACGTCGCGCAAACAAAAGCCTTTGTGTCTGAACTTATCGGGACCTGAAAGAAGAGAAATTCATTACGGTGGCTAATAACGGCCAAAATTAAACAAGGCACAGTACGGGGCGGGACATCGATCCTCAACAACACTGGCTACAAAGCCGTTCTCATTGAATTAAACTTTAATAATATTAAAAGTTTGAAATCGAAGTTAGTTCAGAGTTGCTATAACATTTGCACAGTCGACAGCGCTGCTAACAACGCCTACGCGACAGACTCGCGGCTCGAGCTCCGATATGTAATAAAACTGTCACACACAAGACGGAAAGTTCAAAGGCAGCGAAACGATTACAGCCAATAATAATTCGTTTTTTACTGAGAGAAACGTTTCCTTTTACATCAAAGGCTGTTCGCTTGTCGCGAATACTCAACAGCTTATTCACGAGTGCTCGATGTATATGTTAAATGGTGCGTCCCGACGTCGTTCGCAACACTTCGCTGAATTAATTGCTGCGATCTTGTCGCTCCAAAATACATTTACCTTTGACCATTGATATCATCAAACTCTTGGCCACCTCTCAAAAATTTATATTTTTGGAGAAATGTTCAATGTTTTGCTAATCTAACAACCTGTTTCCGTCAACAGGAACACTCGAAGATCCTCAAAGGAGTTTCCAATTATCTTCGAATCCGTCGCACTTCTCTTGTTAGGGCTGAAATTGGCTACAATGCCAAACGAGCTGTACAGCGTGGCTTTAATCCGGACGATCGTTAGGATATGCACTCAAGGGTGGAGTGGGGCCGCCCTGAGTGACCATCTATCAAAGTAAGCCTCGTTAACTAAGAGAGTGTTCAGTTTTAATCGTACTCACTTCTGTTTCTGAAAATCGGCAAATCGGGATGACAAATGTACGGGTAGAGGCCGTGATGTTTCTCCCAAAAGAAGCGAGGCCACCACCGGGACGCTGTGATTTATATTCAATGCGCGCGCCGCCGAAGAGATTATGTCGTGTCATGTCGCTTGTATCGGGATACCCTATGTCTACCTGCGTCTGTGACATTTGAAATATATCGCGCATATGCTCCCTCCGAAAAATTGATTGTTTTTCTTTTGGATCAGCAAGTAAATAATGTTCTGTAACGATTTTTGTGGATTTGTCTTAGAACATTAGATATACGAAAACCTTTTTATTGTCTTTTTTTGGTCTTGTAGCTTAATATAGCATAATTTTATACCATTTTCTCGAGACGTCGGCGTCGCGCATGTATAGCCGCAGATCGTCTGTGAGTGACTGAGCGTGTACGGTGCGGGATGTGTCGATTTATTTCAATACAGCACAATATTGCTGCGGCCGACAGAGCCCGAGACGGAATTTCGATTCCCGCATTCCCAGGGAGCGGATGCGAGCCACCAGCCACAAAGAGGGGCTCAGCAGGCGTGTGTCCGGATATCGTCGGTCACGTGTCCGGCCGGGTCGTGATTTCCGGACACGTACATCATTCATGTCACGACAGCAATTTTACCGAATAATGAATAAAAGGAAATTAATAATAATAATAGCCTTATTTCATTTTTATACATATAAATTACACTTTTTATATTTTTAAATACTATTTTTTAAATAAGATAATGTTTTTTTTGTAGTTTTAATTTTAAAAAAATGTAGATAACTTTTAAGTGTCCTTTTGTTTTTATATTTATATATTATAGTTAGTTAGTCCTTTAATTAATTTTTTTAGTTAATTTAGTCTATTAAGTTTATCCAATGTATAAAGGGTGTAAAGGTAAACACTCTTGTCATTCAAACCATGGGTAGTTGACTTAAATATAAAAATAAATTAACGAGTAACAACAAAAAAAATGTTATTTTGATTAAAAGATTTAAAAAAGTTTCTATGCCACACCGTGCTCGCTAGCGAAACAGCTGACTGACTGAGAGAGGGGTCGCGCTCATGGCCGGTCAGGTCACGTCCCACTCGTGTTGAGACGCAAGTTCGTTGCCCTAGCGCATAGGTGAAAGGGTGAAATACT
Source organism: Lithophane ornitopus (assembly GCA_948473465.1). Classification (NCBI taxonomy): domain Eukaryota; kingdom Metazoa; phylum Arthropoda; class Insecta; order Lepidoptera; family Noctuidae; genus Lithophane; species Lithophane ornitopus. Next base: position 555,267 of record OX419617.1, read on the forward strand.
GTAGTGGTAAAAAGTAATTAATTTTCCATTGATTTTACTTTCTATAAATGACACCAAACCACTGATTTCAAGGACAACGGTGTTTACCCTAACACCCTGTATACAGCGTGTAACAAAAACCCTGTCCGATCCGAAAAGGGCACATAGGTACTGCAACAACAAAACCAGAAAAAAAAAAATGCAATTTGAAATTCACATTTTTAGTACCAAAATTACCTCAATTTTATTATAAATTAGGAAATTTTCTACAGAGCGGGCGGCCGTAGGTTAGTTGGTGTCTACAAGTCATAACTAATGACTAGCAAACAAACAAATTAATTTGATACTTATTCATTATAGCGTAGATCAGATATAAGTAATGGTAGCTTGATAAATCTTCGTTGAAGGTGTTTCAAATTTTTTTTTTTTTAAATTAGTGTAGGAGCTTAGTTATACTAAAAGGTTTATTTTTCGCTTTTCAGTTAACTTTTTACGTCAGTTTAATTTCTTGTACAATTTTTTTTTTTTTGCTTTTGATTTACCTTTTGTGTGGCTCAAATCTACGACCTACCTAATTTTTAAGCTCAAACATAATGTAACTGCTGGAAACGGCTGAAGAGCTCTAGCGACTGTCTTTCGTCTCCATCATCAGATCAACTCCATGTTGAAGACCTGGAGTTGATGATGAGTGGTTGTCTCATCAGAACTATGTATGTGTGCGAAATTTCAACAGAATCAGTTCACAGTTGAAAATTCAGTAGGTGAAAAATCAATCAACCCCATTTTTTCTACACTTAGGGGTGGATTTTAGTTTTCAATTTTAAGTGGGACCAACTTTGAGGTATACCCTTCCCAATAAAAAAGGATCGTTCAAATCGGACTACTCACTAAAAAGTTATGCGTGGCAATACATTTAAAAAAAAAATATACGTGTCGTCTTGAGAACTTCCTCTTTTTATTTTCGTCGGTTAAAAAAAATGAAATAAAGGAGATACTAATTAGCCTTTAATCTAATTACGTATAATAACAGCCGCACGGGTCGTTCGATCAGGTTAAGCTATGCTTGCCGCGGTTGGTCCGTGGATGGGTGACCATCTTTACATACCAAGACCCCTCCGTGCCTCGGAAAGCACGTTAAGCCGTTGGTCCCGCTGTCATTTGTAGTAATTTTGACAGTTGTTACGGGTAGGCCGAAGCCCGAAAGTCTGACATCTAGTCTTACCAAGGGGTATCGTGTTACCCAGTAACTGGGTGTGGAGGTCAGACGCTGCATCCGGTTATACTGGAAGCCGACCCCAACATAATTGGGCACCTAAAAAAAAATCCCAACTATGTTGGCTAGGCAGATGATGACAATCTAATTACGTACCTATATTATAAAAACGTTAATTCTTCGGACATCGATTTCAGAAGATTGTTTTACTTACCCCATACTCTTCCACAGTTCCCGGTCATGGGTTTTGCTTCCACATTTTTAAAAAGAAATTAACGTTACATAAAAGCTCGCCGCTTTCCGTCAGCTGTTCATATTGGAATATGTTGACTCACGTTCTAGACTAGGATGCGCCTCAGCCAATCTCGAGCGGTTCCTTGTTTAGACGTAGTCTGCACGTTTACCCTACCACCATTTGTCTAATACGCAATCAGAGCTGACAACCATTTACCATCATGCTAGGTATCCGCAAGGGGTAAACACAGATGTACTTGACTCCCCCCGCTCGCTAACAGCATTGCTGCCCAACCCGAGAGGGCGCGAAGCTATCGACGTTTTTATCGGGCACAGTTCCAGTTTCGGATTTCGTCTGAGATTTTCACACTGCGAAAAAGCTCGAATGCACTTTGCTGATATGTAGATGTGAACCCGGGCCAGGAGTGCCGAAGGATAATGCCGTGTTTATGATTACTTTATTGCTGTCAAGGATTTAAATTTATCATGAAATATTGGCCTTTTGAATTTTATGTAAGTACCTGAGTGCCGCATAATTATCTTCAAAAATAAATTAGTGAAGGCACTACTTTTGCAAAGATAAGATTACTCCACTGCTAAAACATTACAAAATAAAATGAACAAAACATTGGAAAGAGGCGTTAAAAGTGTAAAAGGTTGGAACGATTCGGTTCTGAGAGGAACAGTAAATGTGAGGGAACTAGACGAGGGTGTGGATGTACACTGTAACGATTTTGTGCGATCGCCGGAGGCCGACATCGACGAGACCTTGTGTCGCCTGAACTTACCTTCTTCAGAGAACGTCTTATAGCTGATAAGTACTTGGCTATTTGTGAATGTAAGGATGGAAAGAAATATTTGCCTGGTTCAAGAGATTTGTCAAAGACTCAGACAATTAACTGATGTTGTATTTCCATTTATTTTACAACCTTATACTCATTGATCAAGTTACTGCCGGCTCAGATTTTGAGCCTGTATTTTGGGTTTGATTTTCAGTTTAGGAAGGATTTTTTTTACTTTGTTTTAGAAGTAGTTCTAAATCTGTTGCTATTAGATGAGGTTTTCGGATTCTATCGTCATATTTGTCTGTATTGTTAATTAGTTTATTGAACAGGATATTAACTTCAGTGTAATTAATATCCCCGGCGGCAGTTTGTCGCTGTCGGGTAGCAGGAATGTTCCGACTCACTGCAAATACATACGTGTCGTGTTGATACACATGTTTACATGGGCCCGTGAGCCCGCGGGCCGGCCTTATACATACAGTTTGGTGAGGGTTAGTATAATACTCATTTAACAGTCCATATATGCAATAGCATTATTATTAGCTTATAATTGAGACTTCAGTATCCGATCATTGATTCTTAAAGACGACCAAAACTTACGTTCCCATACTTTATTATTTAAATCGCGAGAATATCAGATCTTGTACTGATAAATTTTTAGTAGATAACCAGAGAATCAAATGCTTTAGTATTTCGGGCATCTTCGAAATGGGCAGTGTCGATATGTTTGCCTGATATAATTTCAGAGCCTCAAAAAGGAGATGCTCGTAATAATAGGGAGCAAACACTTCAGACTTAGTCTGTTATAGCGGATCTAGTCTCCTGCGTCGATACACAAACAGATCGTTAGCAGCCGACACAACTAGCCAACGAGGCCTGAACCAATACCAATTATAGCAAGTGGGAACTATCGCTCGGGTGTGTTTGGTAACATCATGGTACCTGTTAAAATTGTCCTAGCATTTACAGTTATGCTTGGCCATGATCTGACAAGATTACAATGACCATTTCACATTCTTTTCTGAGCTAAAAGTTACTTGGATGGACGTTCATCGACTGATCGAGGTAGCTCTTGGCCTGCATCTCACCTGATGGTAAGGTATGATCAGGGCGAAGGTGGAAGCGGGCTTCGCCCGGAATCCACAACCACAGAGAAACTAAACTGGCAACTGGAAACTGGCTATCTTACCTCTAAATGCCGAAACACAACAATTCTGTTAAAAATGTTAATCAGGCGAGAGACCTAGATAAGAATGGTGGTAGCTAGCCGGGTAGACTTAGCCCTACCAGTAATAAAACCAAGCAGAAAATTTTGCCCCCACTGGGAATCGAGCTCCGGATCTCTGGGTCTGAGACAAGTGGTCTAACCAGTAGACCAAAAACGGATAAAAGATTTGATAAGAGTTACGTTTCGTAACAGTGGAATACTCACAATCAGCCTATAATGTTCCCATTACTGGGACACAGGCCTCCTCTCGGTGAGAGGCAGTGGGCCGCAATCTACGACGCGGGCGCAGTGCGGGTTGGTAGATGTCACACGTCTTCGAGCTCTTGGTATGGCATGCCGGTTTCTTCGCGTTGTTTCCCTTCACCGTTTTGAGAGCAGTGGTGGTGAAATGTGTTAACTCCCGGGTACAATATTTGCAATATAGCCTAGCCTACAATATTTGCACATTTAACACAAGCCTAGTCTTCCACTGAGACGGACTTCCAGGGAGAGTAGTGGTGATGGTGGGCCAGTGGTAACGACTGGTACCTAATGTGTTGTAGGTCGTAGGTTCGAACCAAGACAAGCGGTTTACTTTGTGTAAATTAATTCATCACCACTGCTCTCAAAACGGTGACTATCTGACCTTCGCAACCTAGTTACTAGGGTTACTAGGTAACCCGATACACCTTGGTAAATCAGGATGCAGACTTTTGGGGCTTCTGACCACTCGTAACTGTCCAAGATCTTCGAATGCGTCAGTACCTACTTTTAGTCCCTTGATGTTTTAGTTGTCAAGCTATCAGATATAGTTATTGCTCATGACAGAATAATACTGTGCAAATAAAAAACAGTTATAATATATAAATTGTATACATCAAATAGCAGCTATTACTACGATTTATGTCCACGCAACCGCCACGACGACGGATTCACTACGTTTTTAGTGTTTTGTACAAAATGGCGGCCATTAACAAACAGTTCGGAGGCAAACCATAAATTCGTGAACACGCAAAAACAAAAAGCTCTCGACCTAAAATTACAAGAACACTTATTCATTGCTTGGCAGAGTTTTAGTACGAAATGCCTGCCTAGGCGGAGTTTAAGGAATTTAGCGTATAGCGGCCTAACGAAATTATTTAAGTTAGTTCCAATGTACGGTACGGTAGTGATGTTGGTGATAGGTTTTATAATTTGAACCAATATCAAAGATAAATATACATAATGTTAGTCAATCAAAATAACCTTGGTTTTAATCCTAATTATGTGACTAACAATTATAATATTTGTCGACAAAATCAACGACTACCCAATCATAAAGACGACATGAGATTGACCAGATATTCTTTTTGAAGGTTTCCAGAAAATGAAGGCTGTTTCTCCAGTTGACCTACCTTTTGATATCATCGTTGTTTTTTTAAGATTCCCAATGTTCGCAGTACCTAGTTTTTATCCGCTTGGCGTGATTTTGTTTAGAGAATTATTTTTAGTTCGGCAAAGAAAAAAAACTGAGCTACATTATTTAATTACAAACCTATTTATTCAACAATAACCAACGCTTTGCTGGCTTTCGGAACTCCGGCGCGATAAGCAGCTGAGAGCCATTGCTTTTCTCTCAGTAAAATCATCGCCGAAAACGTTTCAATTAAACAAAATACAACTGTAGAAGTTAAGAAACATTTTTCGATTAAATACCAGTGAACTTTTAAATAAGATAACGTTCATAATTATTTTAAAAAACAAGTGCAGCGTTCATTAGCAGCTGTTTTAAATATTTGATTGGGTACAGTTTTCGTTTTCGTCAATGTGATATCCGTTCCTAATTGTATTAATCAACGTGGGCTAATGGGCGCTGGTTGCCGACGGGGGCCGCGGGGCGGCGCTGCGAGCGGGGCGGCCGCACTCGCACTCATTTGCATATTAATCTATTACTCGCTCAAAGTTTCACTCTCAGGGATTTGAAAGCGATCCGGCCTCGTTCAAGTTTTGTTCCTATTCATTGTGTTTAGGAACGTTCTCTCTTTTTTGCTGAAATTTACTTAATGGATTAACAAAGGAAACGTTTTTACGTTGCTTTTGTTTGCCGCTTGTGTGAGTTTAATTTAAATATCTGGATGTACATGAAGGAAGTTGCTGGGGTGGCTTAGTGACAATTATCGTGATAAAGTGCCACGAGGGCGCGAAAATAGGATTTAAAAACAGCAAAAGTGCGGACAATTTTACATAATTACGTACTCTTGACCGACATTACAAAATCTTAATTTAATTAATTAATGTCATCATCATCTGCCTAGCCTTTTCCCAACTATGTTGGAGTCGGCTTCCAGACTAACTGGATGCAGCTGAATACTAGGATTTTACATGGAGCGACTGCCTATCTGACCTCCACAACCCAGTAACTAGGTAATACGATACCCTTTGGCAAGACTGGTTGTCAGATTTTCGGGCTTCTGACACCCGGGACCAACGGCTTAACGTACTTTCCGAGGCACGGAGGAGTCTCGATGTGTAAAGATCACCCATTCACGGACCAACCCCGGCAAGCGTAGCTTAACCTGATGGATCGACCCGTGCAGCTGTTATTACTTAGCCACGAGCTCCTCTAAAAGTGATACAAATACATACACAATATTTATATTACAAAAAATACTTATATTACAGGCAGCAAATTGTTCTCATACACTTTCATTACACGACAAAATGTTTCACGAAGATTACTCGAAATTAAATTAATAAATTAAATTAATTAATGTGATGATTACTAAACCTAAACCAAACTAAACCTACCCCCCTAAACTAGTGTTGTAATGTAGTTAGGTCTATTACGTCATAACTTCAGCCTCATAGACGCCTAACGATTTAAGTTGAGTGTAAGCTTGATAAATGACCTAGTAGCGAGGAGACGACTGAAGTTATCCGTACATACATAATACACTCAACGGTCTGAGATGTTAAATAATTTATATTTAGAGGAGGTTATTAGATTGGAGATGTCACGGGTGCTCCGAGCCAGAGGAGGGTTGCTTGAGAGGCTTATGAGGGCGCAGAGGTCCAATACAGACGCTCACAGAAGGATTTTAAATTATTTCGGTGCTTTACACTAGACATAATAACCAGACGGTATGGACTAGCAGGAAGAGATCACCGTAGGTGTTGTTAAAGATCAAGTAATGCTGCAACACAAAAGTATAATAAATACAGCATGTACACAATTACTAATGACTGTATGAACACTGGTATCACAACAAGTGGTGGAGGCCGGACACGTGCCCGCAGGCATTAAGGTTGCACTAGTCGTCGGCTCGAAGTCGTTGGTGTGCGTGGCTAATATGCATGCATAGTATAGTTATTTAGTTTTATTTCTTTAGTATTTATTTGTCTACTTTTTATTTATTTAGATGATTGATAACGAAAACGAGCACGTATTTCATGAACAGACCTTTCGGCGTATAGATAATAATGGAAAAACTTTGGGGATGTACTTATATCTGAATAAATTATCTATCCCTGTACGGTTTCAATTTTGCCATTTTCATACGACATAAGTTATTTATTTACGATCAAAGATGAGTTAAAGTTAGTGTTGAAATATGTAAGTTTCGACGCTGATTACTTACAAACCAATATGTTTTTTTCGAATTCTGCATCCATACAGAGCTAGCTACAGATCTATTGTACACAGAATTCGCGCGAGGAATGGATGGTGGCGGTACGGCGCCAAATATACTCACTTGCAGCTCTCCATTGACACTCACGCACTGTAAGTATTTACGTAACATTAAATGAAGGTGTCGACTGTATTTTTAGTCCACCGACAGGGTTGTCAAAAATCGAGTTTGTTACACCCTGGGGCACACGTAGGTATATTTTTCGTGCTCCACACATTTTGCGACAAAGGAATTTGATTTAGGAGGGTTACCCTACACATGATACGATTATGTATAATTTTTTGTGTCGGATAAAAAGTGTAGAGTACATACGTTTCCTCGTTACTATACCTAAACCTCGTTGTTATGACGTTGATTTTCTCAGTTACTGCATTAACAAAAATGTCTGATGAAACCAAAACCCACTTAAAATAAAATATAAGCTCGTACATAGAAAAACCATAGCTTAACAGAAAATACCTACTATGTGGAAACAAAAAATGCATGATTCGAAAATACGTGGCCACATAACTCTGTCATGATAAGCGCTCTCTTAGTTTCCTCTACACGTATATTGTATCGCTCAAAACCTAGCGAAGTTCCTGACCGAGTCGGTTTCTCAATTTACTAGAAAGCCGTCTTGGAATATTTTATTTCGTTCCACTTTGGGGATGTTATCAACAGAGAGCTGCGGATGGTCGCAATTCCTTTGCGCTCAAACTTATCTTGTGTTTGAGTGGTGACAGCTTCGCTTTGCAAGACTACCCCCACTTTGCCGATACTGTTTTGATGTAAATCGGATTTGCTTAGAAACGAAAAGAATCTGCCAGCAGACATCTTTGAACGACAGCGAATCAATGTCTAGAAATAAAGATAATCCCTACATGGATAACCTATCCAATCCAAATCAATAATACTCAAACTTATTTAGCAAGCAACTTATTAGGTATTATTACTTGTTTAGGACTTGACTTGTGAGACTTACTAAAATATTGTGTTTTCCTTTATTTAGATACACAGTTATTTTGCCTACGATTATTTCGGTGATACACCCACTTACATTTCGGCAACAGAAAGGAAAACTAGAAAAAGAATTAGCTACTTATGAGCCCACACAAATCGTAAAGCTGACAGACGAAGGGTCCCCGGTGACTTCGCCCGCGAAAACGTTAGGTACTCAAGGCTTTATATCAATTGGATAAGCACTTTTATCCAATAAAACTTTTCTTTGTAAAGATAACAATGTTATGAAGCGTTCTTGTAATTCTTAAGTCGAAGTTGTTGTGCCTTGAAGACAAAATAAGTATTAGGGGAAAAAACATTTTTAACTTAGTAACCGGCCTATTGTGGCAGTAGTGTGCGTGTCTGACGTTATGCGTTGTACAGCCAGTTAAATAATTTGTGAAGCAAATTGACCCCCTACGTCATTCTTCCGTGTTATTGTTTGAATACCTATATAACAAATAATGTAACTTCGTAGTCAATTTCCTTAGCATTTAATTTCCCTGACTTTACTTAACATACTTAAAATAGATAGAAGTTTGTTCAACAATGTTGTACTCGCCCTAATAATGAGAAAATGCATTTCGTATTATAAGCTATATTCTTAAAAAACCAAGCCATCAAAAATCCAACGGTTTTCCACCACGTTAATAACAGTTTGATATACCCAAGCTAATCACGAGTATGTTCATAAAGCTGCAATCGAACCGGTTCCCAGTCGGGGCATGAACCGGTTTGCAGTCGGGGCATGAATTCACAAGCCACGCCGCAAATGGCCTGCTGCCTCGGGGGGCTTCCAGCCCACGGCGCAGCCTCGCGCCTCATCGGTCTTCACTATCTACGTGTGAGGAGCTGCAATTAATGTGAGGGCCCGATAATATGCAGACACAACATAACATCGCGCCTGTATTCCGCAAGAGGTTAGTCAGAAGAGACCTCTAGTACACGCACATTTTGCCAGGTATGAAATATGAAAAAAAATAAAAATTGCCGGGAAAATTCGGGAAAACCGAAAGTGAATTTTCTATAGGCATTTTGTATGAATTATCGTTTGAACAGGAATGTCCGTCGGGTCTGTTAAAATAAAAAGTTTTTACAAACAACCTTTTTTTCTTGAAGTTTTTTTTTAATAAAAAGCTTTTATTTTAATTTTTTTAGTTTTGGTACCTATCTCACACAAATTCGATACTACCTGGTAACTCAAAAACTACGCAAGCAAAGTTAATCTTTATATGGGACCACCTACTGAAGCATGACCTACCAAACAAAAAAGAATGATCAAAATCAATTCATAATTGGCGGAGTGATCGCTTAACATACACACATAAAAAACAGACGAAATGAGCACCTCCTAATTTTTGAAATCGGTTAATTTTATCCAAATCTGTTCATCTTATCTCCGAAACTAGGTCATGATCTACTCCATCACCTAGGTTCAGAGATAGTTTGTATCCCGATATTCCCATGGGATCAAGACTTATGCGGGTGAAACGGTGGGTGCAGCTAGTGATTGTATAATTAACTTATCACAAGAGCATAGTTCTATGAGAATTAAGTAAAATATTTACTGACAAAGCCTACCGTAATCGGGGAGCGAGAGATGATTCTTTAATTGCTAAATTCCCCAAACAGTAGTCGAGCAGGTGCACCAACAACCTCAAACAACTTATTTGTTGTTATTAACAATACGGACATTGTTTCTGTAACACCAACACAAACCAAACACAAAACTTTGGGAAACAACATTGTGTTGCAAGTTTATGTATGTGCGGTGTACGAATGTAACGAAAATAGTATGGGAGTTTCATATTATGGTGGTGTTAAAATCACCATTGGGAAAAACGACTGTTCTTTTCATTCTTTACGGGATAAAGTAGGTGTCTGCTGAAATCAAAACAAGTCTATCACTGTTTTTGTGATATGTAGAAAAAATTGGGATCGCATAGTTGTCCAGAACAACCTGTAACCCTGAAGAGTTAAGCATAGGTGGGTACTATGGTACTTACACCCATATTATGCCAGTCTCGTGTAATAGGGGTCGAGCCTATTACCATCAACCGGGGACAAATCCAGACTCCGGGCTGCTACTGAAAAATTCCAGATGGAAAAAATACTTTTACGGAGCTGGGAATCGAACCCAGGACCTCATACTCAGCAGTAGCGCTAGTGTACCTCAACGAACAATGGGGCCGACACATATAAAAATTTTCAGGAAGGCTTAGTTCGGCCGCCTACGCCGTTAAAAAAATTAGACAGATAACTGACGTAGATACAGCCAGAATTGTTTATTTTAGTTATTTTCATAGTCTTCTGTCTTATGGGATTCTTCTCTGGGGAGCCTGTGCGGACATTAATGCTATCTTTGTTTTACAGAAAAGGGCTATTCGAGCCATTTACAACCTAGGTCCAAGGGATTCCCTTCGAGAAAAATTCAGAGAAATAGATATTCTGACTGTAGCCTCACAATATATATTTGAAAACCTATTGTATGTACACAAAAATATATCAAATTTTAAGAAAATGTCCGATATCCATAGTTTATATACCAGGAATAAAAACAATCTTGCTGTACATCGCACTCGTCTCCACAGAGTAGGCAACTCGTTCATGGGTCAATGTATACGCTTTTATAACAAACTTCCCATTGACATTCGAAACTTACCCATTAAACGATTTAAAAGCTGCATTAAAACCAAACTTTGTAGAAAAGGGTACTATAAAATTTCAGATTATTTAGAAGACAAAAAAGCATGGGATTGAGCTGCTCGCTCTGCTAAGCATTGTAACATTTTGAATAATATGGAAAATCATCAAAGTATATCAACCAGTTTTATTTACAAATTGACATTATTGAATATTCTATACAAAATGACATGATTACTTTGTAAAGTATTTTATTATTGTGAATGTGAGGACTATGTGATTTTTTTTATTTTTTCTCGTTCTCTGTTAATTTTATCAATGGTCTGGCAATTTGAGAATTTTATGCGGCCTACCCAAATGTCCTTTCTTTGGTATTGTTCGTCGAGTCGCTGAGCTCCTTAAGTTCTGAGTTGAGCTCCGCCATTACTGACAAATCAAATCAAAATCAAAATATTTTATTTCACATAAACCTACATGGGCACTTATGAAACGTCAGAAGCTAGGTGCACGGTTCCAATTGGTCGTTTCCTATGGAGAAGAGCCGGCAAGAAACTCCACGGTTACTCTTTTAAAAATAATTGGCTTTTACAATATTTTCAAATTACAGTATTAGTAGGCATGGGAGGACAATGTAGGCCTTTCAACAAGTAAGTACCAGGTACTTAACAAAATAGATGTTCAGTAAATCTACAGTCCAATAAGCCTACAAAGTTCTCACATTCACAAAATAGAAAATAATCTATATAAAAGACAAACAATAAAAAATAAAAATAAAAACCTATTTCAGCCAAATGACGTGATTGCTATTACAACTGTAACAAATTGAATAATTATCATGTCCACAAAAGCTGCTAGGAGTTGAAATTAAATTGGAGGTATCTATAATAATAGGAATAATGTCAAATACAATGATTATGTCAAGGATGAATGTAAAGAGAATAAACATGGTAATTTGGGAGCAGTTAATAGACTCTTACATAATTATGCCGTTTATAAGGTACCAGGGAAGCCACATGTGCAGAAGGAATTATTGCCAAACTTCCTTGTCATCAACGTAGTCTTTAATCTTATAATATGCTTTTTTGATAAGGACACGTTTGATATGGGTTTTAAATTTTCCATCGCTAAGTTCTGTAACCGACTTTGGCAACTTGTTATAAAAGCGGATACTGTTTATAAGAAATGACTTGCTTGTTTTAGTTAATCTAAATTTGGGTATGACAATTTCGTGTCTACTACGTGTATTTATATTATGGAAATCGCTTCTTGTTTTGAAAAGTCCTAAGTTTTTGCGAACATACAAAATACTTTCAAAGATATAGAGAGAAGACAGAGTCAGTATATCAATTTCTTTGAATTTGTCTCTAAGGGACTCGCGAGGACTCATTTTATAGATCGCGCGGATTGCCCTCTTCTGTAAAATGAAAATTGAATCTACGTCAGCTGCCGATCCCCACAGCAGAACGCCATAAGACATAATACTGTGGAAATAAGCAAAGTATACTAACCTAGCTGTGGCTATATCAGTCAACTGCCTTATTTTTCTTACTGCATATGCAGCTGAACTTAGTCTACCTGAAAGAGTTCTGATGTGGGCGCCCCATTGTAATTTTGAATCTAAAGTAATTCCTAAAAATATTGTTTCTGTAATTGCATCTAGTTTCTTGCCATCAAGTTTTAGATTTAGACCCACTTGAGGTACATTTGGTAATGAGAACCTAATACATTTAGTTTTGTTCGCATTAAGTAAAAGATTATTAGCTGCGAACCATTCCGAAAGAGTAGCCAGACTATCGTTGACATGTGAGACATCTGTATCTTTTCTATCTATTTTAAAAATAAGAGAAGTGTCGTCAGCGAATAGTATTATATCCGACAAGTTTGCCATCATGTAAGGAAGGTCATTTATATAAACTAGAAATAAGAAATAAGAAAAATGCTTGCACTGACTGGATAGCTCCACTCAAATCTGTGTGGTTCTTTCCTCAAAAGACCATTTCAGACTCGAATTTACATGGTCCCCATATGGCTTGACCAAGATTATGTCTGGACTTTAAAAGAGACTGTGACCTCTGAGTTTGTTTCGGCCTTTCTTCTCAGAGTAGTCAGATAGGAAACGCCGACCTCATCTAGGTTATTTTTAATATTTTTTAATATGACGTGTAAAAGTGATTCCAATATCCTATTTACAGAATAAACAATTTCATTTCATTTCATTTCGAATTGTAAGATTAGAAACGGAATCGGTATTACAATCTCTTCAAGAAATGATACGGGAGCGTATTCCTGTCATAATTTACCAGCATTTGCCTCCTTTACACATAAACACACATTACCGCATAAATATCTACTTGACATCGAGTACGGAACCAATCAGGAATGTATGCTTTCAATTATCCGATGATAATAATATCGCGAGCAAAGCCGCGGGATCACATGAGTATTCCCTACTATTGTTTACGATGGATTCGAGAGGGGTACCACGAGATAGATGTAGCCAGAAGGATAACTAGAAAAATAACTAGGTTATTTTTAGGACTATCCTTCCTAACTGGAATAATAAGGTACAAACACAGACTGAAGCGAGACACACACCACCTTAATCGGTCTATAGTCAGCTTTGTAGAGAGAGTTATTTTTTTAGTTAAGGTGATTCCTTCAATGTAGCCCGCGATAGTGTTTCATACATGTAATTCGGTACTGTGTCTACTGTGTATCTTGTATTGTAACTATTTCAATTCCAGAGCTACCGTATACTCCACCAAACTAATTATTGAATGTATGGAACTTCTGTTACCTACTCTAGTTTTTGGTTGAAAGTCGGATTGTAAGCCGGGAGCGATTAATTGGTAGATATTAATAAAGTTTTTTTTTTTGCGCTAGCGTCGTAAACAGAGGCGGTATATGAGAGTCATCTACTTTTATTTATATAAGTTTTATTGGTAATCGCTAGCAAATGTTATGTCGACGCAGTTCTGGGATCGAATAGGAGAGCTCTGCTTTGTGACCGGCCGAAGGTTCAGATGCTGTGCCAAGGTGCAGGTACTGTGCTAAGGTTCAGGTGCTGTGCCAAGGTGCAGGTGCTGTGCCAAGGCTGCTGATCAGGCTGAGGGTGATGATACACGTCAATTACCTCTCACTCCATAAATAAACATTATAACTTCAAATCCTATAGCTTGCGTTAATCATTACGAAGTTCTTTCCCCACATAATAGAGGAGGTGATAAATCTCCCTCTTTGTTCTACAGCTGTACTGAGCTAATATATTGAACGTTAACGTAACGTTATCGATACACAGTCTTTAACGTAACGTTATCTTAACGTTATCGATACACAGTCTTTAACGTAATAACTTGGAGTCGCCACTCTTGCGGGTGATAAATTGGAACCACTGCAATAATATGGGTACCCGTTACATACCTCGTAAATAATCCCATAGGTTCCTATAGGATTATTTACGAGGTATGTCTAAAACTAGACTTGTAAGTTTTTTTTGTAATTGGACCTAATTGTCTGCAAAATGAATAAATTATGAAAATTTTAAAATTGACAGCAAATGATTTGCGTCGTCTAAACAGCATTTAATCGCACCATGAGAATCAGGCGTTTGTCGGTTGTTTGTTGTAACTATGGCTAGGGGCACTGATCTCATACTCATCAGCATCAGCTTGTTTAAGGCAACTAATGTTATTCAGGCTGTTGAGTCATCACAATTTAGAATTCTAACAAGTTCACTCAGATTAGATATACAATGAACGGCACATCCGCAACTCAAGTACATGATGCAGGCTCCGCCACAATAATAATTCTGATGGACATTATCGATATCGAGTTAGTGCAATCAGCGAGCATTGAGCGCTGGCCTGGCCTGGCCGGGGACGCCTGGCTTGTGGCCTGAATCCCTAATTGCCGGTCCCGTTATGTGGCCGCGGCAAATTGGCCTTTTTGTCCTGTTTGTCTTTATTGGCGCCATTTGACGGCCACCGGCGTGCCTTCGCGTTTGTTAGTTCAGTTACTGGCTCGTATATCCTCTCAAGATAAGTTTGGGTTATTTGTTGCGATGGGCGTAGGTGTATGGGTAGACTTGTCGGTCGGTGCTCATTTATATGTCGGTATTTTACAGATCGGTGTATGTAGGTAAAGGTCTAATGAACTCTCGCGATATTGTGAAAGATTGGAAAATGATCACAATATCGCACAAATGGATTGACAGTAAAAAGACAGTTTTCTCAGAACTTATCTCTAAAAAAATAACGAACAAAATACCGGAGGAACATTTTAATCCAACCCGAACTCCGCACAAAACTGCCCAACATAATACGAGTTCCAAAAACCTATGACTGAATAACGCAGCCCCGAAATATTCCCGAATCTTAATCAAGCTCTAATCTCTTGGAAAAAGGTATCTGCTCATGGAGAAAAATCTCGGACCGATCTCATATCGAATAGAAAAGTATTGGAGGCGGGTAACAATTGAGGGTTACCTGCGACTCGGGATATATTTTTATACGAACTCAGACCCTTTCCCTTTTCAATGATACGTCGGGGAATATTTTGACAAACTAATATTAGTGGGGATTACCTCGACGGATAGTTATGCAAACATCGTATGATGTGGGTGCGGGGGCCCGCAGCGGCCCACATCGGCCCACCGCGCATCGGGCGGCCCAACGGCCCGCCGCGGCCTCGGCCGGGAACGTATTAAGGATTGGTTTTACTTAAGTATGAAAAAGGTATAGGAGGAAGATATCTGTATGATATAATATATTATTCTTTAGTTATTATTCCCATCTAGCCGTGATTCCTATACCTACCCGAAAACGGATCCTATCAAAATATTCGTAAGGCAATTTTGCCTGCGGATGATGGCTGTAAGGCAGTTTATGACTTTAACATGTCGGTAGGTAACCGACTCTTTATGGTAAGGAAGGTTGCTATGCTGGCGATTCTATAGAACCAATAGTAAAACGGGTTTTTAAAGCCAATCATCGAATAATAGTGAAAAGATTGTGTAGTATCTACAAACGGGTGCTTAACCTCACAGATACTACAACTACTTAACTGTACTCCAGAGTTGAAATATCAGAAGAATTAATAATGATAGGAACGTGACTAGACATGTTCGGATTGGTCTAGACTAGCGAGAGCCTGACTCCAGCGTATTGAGATGTTACGAGAGAGGGAACTAATAATGGGGCTGTCAATGTGTATGTTCATTAATTGTAATAAGGTGATGAAAAAGATTAAGTAAGTAGTGATTGATTTTGCCTTTATTGTGAATAATTGATGTCAATCGACACGACATACGAACTAGGAGCCGAATGTGGAATCGACAACAATCGGCAGCAGGATTTGTTCTTGCTCTGCCTTACTTTTACTGTTCTTCTATTTTCAGATCGGGATTATTCAAACGCATTAAGTAGGTACCATATATTTATTCTTTATTTGCAATCAAAAGCCTGTTTTGCGATGCAGTTATTTTATTAACAACGTTGTTGTTATTTTTTCGATTAAGCTAATGGAATGCTGCCACTTCTTTTAAGTATTATGTCACTAACATCGCTCCTTAGCAAACTTGACGGAGGTCAACTCACCTTTAACAAAACTGTTGTATTAGAATATTCTCTACAAAGGCCCCTCCATAAACAACACTCAAGTTGGGTCCAATGAAGAACAGGTCGTGTTTAAAGCCTGCACTAGCAGGTAACTAGCCTCCCTGTCCAAACAACGCACTGACCCAATCCCCGGCCGACTATTTATGGAGAGGCAACACTCGTGATCATCACTTTTGCGTAATAAGTACGAGTTGAACTAGTCTTTTTAGTTAGTCCTTTTTTACAGGAAAATAAAACGACCCTAGAAATCGAACCCATAATGATAAGATTATAGAGCTTACAGACTTGCTAAGTCTTATTACATAGGTAGGTTACACCTACGTGTTAATGAATAATATCTTAGTCTGAAAAATAAACATAATATAGGTACTTTAATAGCCTACTATAATTTTCTTGCAAAAATAGCTTAGTATAATTATGATTTATAAAACAACCATTATAGAAACACCAATAAAAAAACTAACGCAAAAATGACAACATCCATACAGTACAATTATTCAAAAAGCGTACAAAAATATTGTGTTTTAGTGAGCTTCGATACACGCCGCGCGACCATTAATCGACGCTCGCTCCATCCATCACGTTTTTCCGACGCACTGTGGACTGTGGCCACCCTCGGCTGTTTTATTGCCGTAAAATATATCTACACTGCGGACTCTATATGTAGGAAAATATACGTTATGGATTTAAAGCGTTTTGGTATGTGTTGGTTTTGCAGTTAACATTCACACGCACAACTTCCTGCACTAATTCAGCCTACCGAATGTAATGATTATAACGTAATTCCCCCAGGATTGTTTATGGCACACCCAGGGGAGATCCATATTCAGCAGTGTTACACAGCAGTGTTGTACATAGCCCGATAATATTACAATAGAGCAATAAAAATACAACATGCGCCATATATTTCCAGTATCAGTTATTATTCCAGATAACAAAAACTTGCTGACACAAAACATTGAAAGCCTCCGGCAGAAGATAACAAATGAATCGTACTCGTATTTGTATTATCCGGTGCACAGGGCAGTGGGCAACGATGTTATCTACTTGATCGTCCACTCTAATAGGTACGGCGACGATACAAAATTGTGTACTTTCAGTCGATGCAATACTTTTCTAGAAAGGTAAGTGGTTTGTCAATACTGAGACCATGGATCTTCTACCGACTTTTACATTTTCAATGTCAGTGTGTTCGTTTCCTGATAAATAAGTAACTAGTAAATAAACTAACTATGGTTTTTAAATAT
Organism: Lithophane ornitopus; assembly: GCA_948473465.1. NCBI lineage: Eukaryota > Metazoa > Arthropoda > Insecta > Lepidoptera > Noctuidae > Lithophane > Lithophane ornitopus. The sequence continues at coordinate 572,839 of OX419617.1, forward strand.
TTCAAGAATTCTGATCTTCTATCATCACATTATGCAAGCTCCTCCTCCGGGCTCCTACTGAAAAATTCCTAATGGAAATCTCCAATAACAAGCTTCTATCAATAAATTCCTTTTACTTACGTCAGTTGTTTGTCTAGTAATTCTCCTCTATTATCTGAATAGAGTACTCTTGCTGTTGCCATTTGATCAAAAACGGCTATTCAAACGTTCTCGACAGAAACTAATTCAGAATCTCCACAGAACGTGTCCCGGGTCCCGGCGTATTTCCATCGCGGAGTGATTTAGTTTCTTCTTGAGAAGCAATTAGCGATCGTGTCGGCGGCGACAAGCGCGGACAACGCCGTATTTAATTATGGACTTGTAAATGTTGATTTATTTCCACAGCACTTTCACATTTAAGGTCGACGTCGCGGGGCGCGCGGCCGGTAGACGCTTGTTCAAAGTTTTCAGGCGTGGTTTTGTGTCTTTTGCAACGGTTGTAATAGTGTTTAAGTAAAATAGTTTAGCCGTTGATTTATTTGACTTTATCTTTAAGGATCTCTTTAAAATAACCTATTTTTAGCTACACCTAGGGTTTGTTTATCGCCGCTGAACGCATTTGGTTAAAATAGGCTACTAGCGTCGTCGTTGCTCCGCATAATCCAATATACATAATAATTATGTTAAATTAGATTCACCAATGATAGTAAATGAAAACGTATTTTTTTTTATTTATTCTAAATTTGTATTTACACTAACTTTTGAACAGTTTTTATTTAATATTTTATTAGTTTTTTTTATCTACAAAGGTAGTTTTAGTAACCTTATCTACAAGATGTTAATTTTTTTTTTTTTTGTGTAGGGAATGTAAGAATATTACTATCCAACCATAATCAATCATTAATGTATGGTTGGATTTACCCAAAATGGAGCGTAGCTTATTACAAGCGTTGATAACATGCAGTCCTAGGTCCTAAAAAGAGGTAACAGTTTCTAAACTGAAACACTGACAAAATTTCTTGTTGCTATGCAGACAGTCGTACGAATTCCCAATTCGTACGTATGAGACAAAGCAAATCGTCTTTTTAGTAAAGTTAAAACTAGGTACTGATGAGAACGCTAAAACGAATCAGAAATAAGCACTCATAGCAAGTCTTCATATCTTCATAATAACATTGGACAAACTCACAGAACCATGTTCATTTACAAATTATATTTATATATTAAAGGTTGGGTACTTACAGTAATTACTTCAGTTACTGAGAAAAGGGAACATTAATGAATACGTATTTCTTCTCCAGTAGCGACTTATGTTTGTTTGTATACTAATGAGAGCATCAGTCTTATTGTTTTTCTTCTTCTACAGATAAATGCAGACATGCACCGCATCACGCTTGTGCTCCCTGATGGGGTGAGTTGAATATTATGATCAGCATTTGCTATTCGTTAGTTGATTCCGTAATTTTTTCTTCAGTTCACTCGTCTCACGAAGAAACATTTACATAATAATGTTTAACTTTCTTTTTCTCCTAAAGCTATTAATTTGCCTAGACTCCTTATCTAAACCTTTAAGCCCGGTCTATAAAACTTCCGACTTAAATCCATTAGAGAACCACAAAGAACCGATCCTATGAATATTTTCATTAGAACTTATTTTTTCCATTAGTGCGGGTTGCAAAGCCTCCGTTTTAGCCATTAATGTCTTTCAGTTAATTCCAGTCTTAATGGCTCTCTTTGGATATAATAACTGTTACTGGTTTAATGAACTTAATCCAGATCGTGACGACTAACGACAAACGTCTGCCTCGCTTTTTATTACCATTGTTATTTTCGAGTAGGTACCTATGTTTAAAGCAACTAAATCGTTGCATGGTTGCGATCAAAAAACTTTATAAATTTTGTACCACCAAACTTTTACGATCAACGATTTTATTCATAAGATAATCATCGATGCTTACTAATATAAGAGAGCCGAAGAGTATTTTTGTTTGTTTGAACGTGCTAATGTCTAGAACTACAGTCTGACTTGAGAAATTATTTTTGCATTTGGTAGCCGAATTCTTGGGGAAGGTTAAGTTAAAGGCTATTGAACATTAGGTACACTGTTGACAATACCGAAGGAAAGAGAGCACGAGGCCGGTCGCCAACACGATGGTCCGGCCAAGTAAAGGAAGTTGCATCCTAAAGCAAATTTCAGCAGGTGGTGATGGCAACTTTGGACCGAAGTCGATAGAGGTAGATTGTCCGTTGAAAGGGGTCCAATGACTACGATCCTCAGTAATGAGGGACCGATTGAAGAAAAAAATTACGCTACGACCATTCGGAGCCGAGCAAAAATAAAAAAATCTGAAAGAACTCTAAGCGAAAACAGTGCGGGCGGGCGAGGGAGTTTTATTTATTTTATTTTATTTATTTATATAAACTAAGTAACTTAAAATATAGGTACTTACCTATACCTTACATGCTACACAGTACGTGGCGTGGTTTTATATAAATGTGGCTGTTGTGTTGTCTTAGTATATTGTATATTTTACGACTTCCACGCGAACGGAGTCGCGGGCTGAAGCTAGTAAAATAATATAATAGGTTACTTCTTCCAAGCGAGCGAATATGCGTCATTGAACACAAAACCAAACACAAACTTGTGCGATAAAATAAAAAACAATAACCCTTCCTGGCAGTCCGGTACAAACACGCCACATCCAATCAACAAAACTACGTCATTGACAGATCCTCATTCCTTCCTACCGCTGACACCGGCGCGGCGGTACAATAAGCCGCTTTGCTCAATATTTTTCTTTTCTTTTCAAACAATTGTGAAAGCTTTTAATCTATTAAGCGGCCATTTTGTCTCCTGATCCGTTCAGCGACGGAATTATATCGGAGTCGCGGCGGGTAATAGGCGATTTGCTTATACCAACGGAATTAGCTCCTGATTGGTTTTCTCGGTTCAAGCGAATGTTGATATCCCGGAATGTCTTTGTTATATTCTAATGAAGTGGTTACTGATTCCGTTATGGTATTACAATGGTTAACATTATCGAAGATTAGGAATAAATCTGATTTTAAATCGGGATGATTATGTCAATTCCCCCCCTTCTTGGCTTTAAAAGACACTTCCTACAATTCACTTACTGGCACAGACTGTCACAAACACCTAATTGACTAACCTCATGGCGGCTAACTACAACTAACGTAATTAGTGCAAGCACATAATACTACGCAAAAACCTACATTGGAAAAAAAAAGTATAAAATATAATGAATGACCTGAAAAGTCCTATGAAAGAAGCAGTACCAAAGGTAAGATACAATCACGCAGTCTTGGGAGTTTGGGACACGTGAGATTTGACTCTCAATACCGGACCAACCTAAATCTAGTCAGCACCGAAGAAGATGAATACATTTCTCTCTGGTGCGAACACGCCGCATGTGATTGCGTAGCGTGCATTATTGAGCTGGAAGGCCCATCACGAGCCCTGAATTATTCGCAGCTACCCTCTTATTTACTACTCGGGTGGTCCTCGTTCCGACGCAACGAACAAGGACCGACCTCGAGCCACGAAAGAGAGGGATTCAGAAGCATCACGAAATAGCGGACGAAATTAAACATCGCTTACGGATGTTCAATCTGCGGTGGTTTCAAGAACACGTTACCCAAATTGTTGTACGTTAGCGTTATTGTAGGATGTTTATAGAAGTGGGTCTTCTATTCCATCTTGTTTCGTGCCAACACGTATTAACCTTTACTTCAACAATTCAGTATCCTTTGACCGAGCTCTCTTTGTTCCCAATGAAATAATTATAACCCGAGGCAACCGAGTTGCCGAACAAAATAATTATAAGTACTATGTGTGTAAAGTTATATCGTACCCGTATAATTTCACTCTTCAGACTGATGTCGGCACGTCTGAACCTTCATTTGAGGGAACTCATTTTAATTAACAGTTAGAGCATTATACATAACTTGTGACGATCAATTTATTTCTGCCGCAACCTATAAATGAATCGCGTATTTCGCAATCGCAGCACCGGATCTGTCATAAATCGTGTCATTAAAATTATTCCCTTAATTTTCATAATGGCCGCCATATTCCGGGGTTGTTGGGGAAATGTCGCCTTGTAGCAATTAAGAGGTGCGGCGCGTCCGCGGCTGCTGCCAATTACGGGCGGATGTATCGATACAAAGAACGTTGATTGCTTGTGCGTCTGCGGGGAACAAGCCAAGCGTCTTCAAGACGAGGGGAAACCCCCAACAACGTCACTTAGCGATTGTATTCCAATGAAACTGAAGCGGAAAAATGACAAACTGAATAAAGAGTTACTCATTCACGGCTCTCGCTTCGCTGCTTCGCGGCTTTTATTTAGGTAGGTAGTTGTCAGCTGTCAATGGGCTAACAAAAACAACACAAAAGGTCGAAAAACATAGTTCCTTTGTGTTGGAAAATTTAAAATAAACAGAGTGTCTGTTGAGTGGGAGTAACTATAATAAATATACAATATAAATCAGTGACGTCTGGAGCTTAGGTGTTGGATGACCGCTGACGTTAATGATGTTTCGACATCAATTAAGTGAGGGGCTACTTGTCCACGTCACCGGGTATAAAGTAGGCATTATGACGATGCGCCTCCACCTTGTTTATGGCCAACTAGTGCTCGTTAGATTTAATCCGATGAAGTTGGTATTGTAATTAATTGTGAAGCAGACTAAGCGGAACAGGGCGTAAGGGGCTGTGTCACTTGTCGGGAAAGTTGCTTGCATTAGAACTACGAAGACGGCACAGTTGCGTCTCTGGAGTAAAAGTTTTATTACTGTTTGTATAAAGTAGGTAACAGTGGCGCGAATTTATTGTTGTATTGTAATAATAATGATAACTATATTATATTCTTTATTTCGGACTACACATGCAAGTACACACAATCCATATTATAGTGTTAGTAACAATGACTTAAAAAGTATGTTAGTTTACAAACTAAAACAAAGTAAAACTGACGTGGCCCAACACACGTTGGCACGTGCCTCCGTTCCAGTGCCTTATAAAGGGACTGTCAACTTTGTCTAATTATGTTTTTAGTTTGCTGTCGGAGCTTCTGCACAACCTACTCATTATTAACGCGGTTCTCGTCTTCTGCAGTGCTTCGCACATGTTCGCGGAAGCCCCATCAATATCCTAAACCCACGTTGTAGGCTCTCTGAGGTGGATTCACGCACAAGCTGCACGTTACGGTTTGGCAAGCGTAATTGTGTTGTTTTGAATGTGGTGTGTTTATAGACAAAGGTTTTAAGGAAGATATTAAATGTAAAATCCGGTCTATTTCGTCTATGAAAACCGCCTAGATTATATTTAAGGTAAAATGGTGACGTTCCCATTAGGTAAAAATCAATCTGCCTAGTCTTTTCCCAAATCTATTTTAAGACCTTTAAATCTATTTAACCTAACCTAACCTTCAACTTTCTATCTATCTTCAGTAGAAAAATTCCCAAAATCTATTTCGTATTTAAAGAAGTGTCGAAATATAAAGCTACCTTTCAAGAAACTTGAAACTAATCAGAAATCGCAACAGAGGACACAACAGCTAATTCCGGCGGTAGGACTATCGGCGCGCGGTTCATTGGCTGGCTACGATTCCGCGCGATCGCGCGCGGTCCTGCTCGATTCTGTGCGAGATTAACGCGGTTAATGCCCACGAAATATGGCGCCTTCACCACTTGTATCGGCTGCGGAGTCGGTACTATACGCTTCGGGTCCGGTGGCTTGTTTCATTGGTTATTGAGCTATTCTTAGATGTTTTGTGCGTAAAAATTGCTGTAAGGCAAGTGTGCATAACGCAAGAACAGCGCATTTAAAACGTCTGTGATTTATCAGGGAGATTAGGGATTTCACTATGCATTTTGTAAAAACTGTGTTTATTTCAATGATCGTAGCAAAGAGATGTACTTATTTACCTGCTCAACGATCTTCAAAAACGACATAATGTCATACTATTAAATTACACTTGAAAGTAGGATGGCATGTCGTAATTATCGGGAGCGAAAAAGAGACAAGACCATACGTAACTAAGCTAATTAGCCAAGTTATGACATGATACTTGCGGAGCGTGTGCCCCTGGTTTTGACTTATAAAAAAACAAGCACGTGCTTACATATATTGCACTAGGTATTATATGCATTTTTTATTGTATTTTTTTTTTCTTTTAAAGAACTATTGCCTCAGATGTAGTCCAAGATCTGATTATAGAGGCGGAAGGTGGCCACAAGAAGTCCTCGACCTTACAAGATAGTAGTTTTGGGCTCATTGGATTTGTGAAGTTATAAATAACAGATAAGGTATAAATAACTGAACTTTAATATTTTCTTAAAAGCTTGAGGCGTAGATGTCCTACTTTAAGATCAGCCTCAAGGTTTTTAGAAAATATCAAGTTCTATATTTACATAAGTTTTATTTAGTACTTTTTAGTTCATAAAAAGCTTGTTTTTAAGAAGATTTTTACTCATATGGTTAGGCCCCCAGATATGTACATAACATATCTGGGGGCCTAAACCGCTAAATTCCTCTAAAAGCAGTTCATTTCCTGAATCCCCGCTGTCATTAGCAATTCCTCTTATTTGACACAAAAGCAATTCATATTATTTGGACCATTTTACGAATATCAATAGAAAACTATCAAACAGATGAATTGTTTCGATAAATGAATCGCACGCAGATCAGATTATGAATTGACAGTTTGTGACATTTTACGATGATTCATAATATTTTCCTGTTATGATTCTGCCAAAGTGACTGTTTTAAGCCCCCTGACAGACGTTATAGGAGAAAGTTATAAACATACTGTTCGGCGTTGTGATAGGCCTCTTGAAAGTGGCTGTAAAGGTAACATCCGCACTCAGAGCTACACGGCCACTTCAGGCTCTTAACGAGCTACACATCAAACGTAACCCTGTACCACCCACTCTATTCAATGCCAGCTTTCTAGGATATTCCTTTACCAATTTCTAAGCTTGGTTTTATCCGGCTTCAAAAGGTGGTAGTGAATTCGTTGGTAATGTTATTTTGTATATTTTTACGGCATTCTTCAACTTATTTAAGAGATTTGTTTCTTATTTTAAAATGTTGTGGTTTCATATAATTTGTCTTGATTTGATAAAACGCTTGGCAGAGGAGCCAGTGGATAACAGCAATCAGTCACGATTGTGGTTATTTAATTCAAATTATTTTATATTATAATATAACTACATGGACACACCTAGCTTCTCAAACGTTAGAAGCTAGGCGCACGATTCCAATTGGTCGCAATGCTGACTCTACATAAATATTGATTGGCAAAATAAACTAAAAAAAGCTCCAAGTGCATGTCGGACCACGCACAATGAAAGGTTCCGTAGTTGGGATGAATTTATCCCAAGAACAATTTAATATTATAGTTGAAAACCATGTTCTCCCATATATGTATTGGAGAAAGTATTTCTGCAACTGTAAATTTAAGTTCGCCGATTATTACTCGTTAACTCGTAGACCCTTCTTAGCTGTGATAGTTTTCCTTTTAATTTCGTGTTATATATATAATAATAATTATTAATTATTATTATTTAATTATTATATTATATATAATAATGAATACAGACAGACAGACTACCTAGACTACTAGACTACTAGACATCGCAAAATTTAACACAATAGCACCAAACATCAAAGTTACCGAAAGAAACTCACTTCACCTCCTGGGGTACCTAATTTTCGACGAATCCTTTCCAACGTTCATTGAGGAGAAGATACAAAATTTCAATGATGTCTCGGAAAGACTTTTCAAAACTAACATTCATTCGGCCTTCACCCTCATCCGTTATTGTTGCTTTGGACCAAAATTTACGTATACCCTTCGCTCCTCACACCTCTAGAAACATCCACAACTTTTAGAAAAAGTAGACCAAATTATTAGAAACACACTAACCTCAATCCTAAATGTGACTCTGACGACCTAGCGTGGCAGCAAGCCACACCCCCCATTCGATTGGGTGGTCTCGGCGTTCGCAAAATTTCAAGTATGAGTTTACCGGCCTTCCTCTCCTCAGTCCACAGTACCGATAAATTAACCAGGAACATTTTATCTTCCTCACTGGTTGATTTTGAGGTACCGTGTTTGGCTGATGCGTTGAACGCTTGGAAAATGGCTTGTCCCAATACGGATTTTCCCGACAACCCGTCCTCCCAGAGACGGTGGGACGTGCCGCTCTGCAGTATTTTACGGAATACCCTGGTAAACACGTCACCTAATACTGTTGAGCGTGCCCGTCTGCTGGCTGTGGGAGTATGGGAGTCGGGCTTGTGGCTTCAGGCGCTCCCGTCATCTACCATAGGCACTATGATGATGACTCATCGTTTCGGCTCGCTACATGTTTCCGCTTAGGCGCACCGTGTTGCTCCGCATCGGTGTCACTGCGGCGAAGCTGTCGACAGCCTCGGGCACCATGGCCTGTCCTGCTGCAGGAGTGCAGGCCGCATAGCACGGCACGCCAGCATCAACGATATTATTCGTCGAGCCTTTGTCACCGCCGGCGTACCAGCGGTATTAGAACCAAACGGCTTGGTACGTGACGATGGGAAGAGACCAGATGGCATGACGTTGTTGCCTTGGAAAGTGGGTAAGCCTCTGGTGTGGGACGCAACGTGTGCCGACACCCTTGCGTCATCCCATGTTCCTAGCACGGCGTGCTGTGCTGGCGCCGCTGCTGCGGCTGCTGAGACCCTCAAGCGGCGCAAATACTGTAACCTTATAGGCAATATCAATTTCAAACTTTCAGTTCTAAGTAAAGTTTTGAGCCGTTTGGGGTCGAAACGCTCGGGTCATGGGGCCCGAGTGCGCGTCTCCTTTTTAAGGAAATCTCCCACCGACTGGTCGACACTTCACGTGACCAGAGGGCTGGCTTGTTCTTTGGCCAAAGAATTAGCATCGCCATTCAACGTGGCAATGCTGCCAGTCTTCTGGGCACGTTTCCGGATGACAGCGATGCGGACGAATACTTCGACGCCTAAAGGTCCCTTTGTTTTTATATTTATTTAGTTAGTCCCTTTAGTTTTAGTTTTTTTATGTAAATAGTTAGTAGTGTTCTATAAATATTGTGTATAGTAATGTAAATAATTTAAATTAAAATAAAAGTTAAACTCATAGATAAAAAATAAAAAATAATAATAGGAAATTATATATTATTATTAAACTACTGCCATGATTTTTTGCACATAATTATCCATAACCAACCGGCGGGCAACCCAACTGGCAGAGGGGACACTTGACTATAACAAAAATTAGCACTTTAAAGCTTAATATTTCGCAAACGGATCCCTGAATTCAAAAGTGATTTTTCTCACTCGCAATATCTTTGAACGAGCTTTCCAACGACACCCCACACTATGGGATAGACGAGGAAAAAAAAAAAGAATCCCACATTACGTCTTACGTGTACCCAAAAAAAAAAAAAATTGTTCATGATTCTCATGATTTTCACGATTATTTTCTGCTAATTACAGCTTTCTAGTACTAAGAGTCTCTGAGCTAAGCCGCGGACAGACAGACAGATATGGCGAAACTATAAGGCCGTTTCTTGTTGACTACGGAACCCTAAAAAGTAAAAATGACTTTGTTCACCTATTTTCTCGAAACTGTGGCACACAAAATAGAAAAGTCAGGTTTTCACGTATCATTCAATTTATGTTTTCCGTTTCTGTAACAGCCGACGTGCAGCTCACGTTACCAGGAGTTCAGGAATATTCAGGAAGCTTTGATAACCTGACGCTACGTTTGTGGCTTCCCGGGCGCAGGCGCCGTGCGCTCGCGACACCCCTTTATAATCTGAAACATTTTCTTAATTAGCTCCATGTACCTACGAGCACCGCTTTGGTATGGTTTGGTTTTGATGTTTAAATACAGTTTTAATTTGGAAATTGGTCATAGTTTTGAGCCGTATAATTAGGTGTGGTCGTCAGGGATACATTTTGACATAGGTAATTACTACGCACTAATTGCGTTATTAATAGCCTAGAGTTTAGCGAGGCTATTCTTTCCTGGGAGTAAAACAAGTTTTTAAATATAATGTTATTAAATCTAAGATTTGTGTTTCTCAAAACCAATAACAGAGACAAGAAATAAAAGTATAGGCAAAAATCTTTTTAAAAACAAGCTTTATTAACAAAACCAAAAAGTACAAAACAAAACTCACGTAAACATAGAACGATTTTTTTTCTTAAAAGCTTGAGACTTATCTTTAATTGTAAGAAGGATGCATTCACTCCTCAAGCTAGAAAATATTATAGTTCTAAGTTTATTTAGTACTAGCTGCGCCCCGCGGTTTCACCCGCGTAAGTCTCGATCCGTGGGAATATCGGGATAAAAAGTATCCTATGTGTTAATCCAGGTTATAAACTATCTGTTTGCCAAATTTCATCCAAATCCATTTAGCCGTTTTTGCGAGAAAGAGTAACAAACATCTATCCATCCATACTAACAAACTTTCGTGTTTATAATATTAGTTGGATTTTAAGTTCATAAAACCTTGTTTTTCGAGTTCCGTTCCCATAGGGTGCCAAACGGAACCCTATTACTAAGTCTCCGCTGTCCGTCCGCCCTCTGCCTCCTCCCTCGCCGTCCGTCTGTCTGTCAACGGGCTGTATCTCATGAACTGTAGACAGTAGAAATTTTCACAGATGGTGTAGGTAGATGTTTCTATTGCCGGTATAACAAATAATAAAAATAAAGTTAATAATTAAAGTGGCTCCTCGAAGAAACGTGTTTTTTGCTTCGTGTGCGAGTCCGACTCGCACTCGGAGGGTTTTTAAAAAGATTTTGATCAATATTTTCTTTTTGCATAAGTATCTGTTTAAAATACCACTTTAAGTATGCATGTATGTTCTATCACCTTCACTTCTAAGGTACTTGTCATAACAAATCCAAATGACCGAAACACAACAGCTAGGGCTATCTTGTTTGATTGAGTTCCTACAGCCACCTTCCGGCTCCAACATCGGGCCTGGACACCACCTAGTATGGTGAGGCGTTGGTTGCGCGAGGTTGAGGCGTTCCTATAGCCCCTTGGGGCTTCATCATCAGACCCTGGATACAACCTTGGGGCTTGTCAAGACAAAGCCAACGAGTAATACTATTCTATCTTGTTTGATTGAGGAGTTCCTATGGCCACCATCATCAGACCAGCTCCTTGGTATCATATTTTTGCGTTTTCACCGAAGTTATATAAGTATGACAAGTTAAAACTTAATCTGAGGCCACGAAGTGCTTGAAAAATGCAAACACATTCTCGAACGAAGCAAGTAATTAATATAAAGCTTGTAAAAACCGATCAGTAATATTCATACAGCGCCTTTAAACAACACGGGATTTAACGGTATTTTGGGTCTACCTACTGGAAAAAATAAATTTCATGTTATATGGTATTCAAGACTTTTCCGGCTCGACACGCAACAGTAATTTTATTTAATCTAGTTACAAACAACATTTCCAAGACTCCGCGACTTTCTTCAAAGTGAAAATTTAATTTCTCCAAAATACCTCTAATACCAGGCTCAAGTCGAAGCCTTTAAAATGTGCTATCGGGCGCTTTGCACATTATTCCCAACTCGTGACGCCTGTCAAAGTTTGATAAAGGATGTTCTACAAACGTGCCGGTTTTTTTGCGAAACCGCCGCGAAGCGCCGCGCGCCGCTCGGGCGGGCCCGCGCGCGCGATTCTGCGGCCATAATTTGTGTCGAACTCGCGCCAAGTTGCGCTCATTTATTTCACGCTAGTGTTCACGTTCAATGGAAGATAGTTATTTAATTTTGAACACGTTAAAGTTTAGCTTTGAATGGACCTATCTACCTGAATCGCTATTTTGTTTCGTAATTTTGTTCTGATACATATTTCCATAATGCCACTTCAGAAGGTATAGCGAACATCGCAGTGTATTGTCATAATATTAAATTATAACATTGTTGGAAGACTTCCCAAGTCACTTGAACTCCGACATGCGTGTAAATTGACATTAAACTTCCACCATATGTCCGCCCCCTCCGGCCCCCGACCCCCGGCCCCTGTCCGGGCGGGGTAACCCTCACGCGCCGCAGGTTGCCAAACGTTTGCCGATTCATAATGCATGAAGTGTTAAACTTTCGGCCGCTCAACTATTCACCCCTTTCCCTTTGAGTTACAACTTTTGCGGCGTAATATAATACATTCATATTATCACGGGTGAGGGAAATCTACTCAAACTGACGAATCTTTTACAAAAAAACAATGCGCTGACAACCGCTTTTGATAAGTATGTGCTAGGTAGGTACTGGAAAAAAGTATTGTTATAACATTAATATTAATAGGTAGGAGGGTATTAAAATATGTCCATTTACCTACAATACACTTGCAATAGCTAGAAATGTAATGATTTGAAACGTAGGTACAATGTCTGCCGGCGGCGGACTTACCTGAAGATCCATAAATCAGAATGTCTCAGAATTGCAAAGAATTCGATAAATCTTTTGAAAGTATATTTCCTTACCTTTTTGTTATATGAGCGTTCAGACATTTGAGGTGACAAGACAAAGGCGTGTGGCACAAGCCCTTCCTAGACTTTACGACGGAGAGGGAATCAATCCCGCGCCTCCAGAACAAGGACATTCCTTGTTACCAGCCCAAAGTAATTTACGAGGCATTTTAGTACCGTACAAAAACTGTACCTAGTAGCTACATACGTACACATTACGTACCGCCCGCGAACATCGATCACTTTTATGACACACAATTATATCTGCCATAACTCTTTTATGTACGAATATAAAATTACCTTTTAGCTGTTTGAGCCTATACAGGCCTTTGTGCTCGACTTTGTCTGCTTAGAAATTATTTTGTAACTTTTCGACAAAAACCTTTCGGTACAATATTTCATGCAGTGACTTGCGAATTCTATATAAGACACTGTGATGTAGTAACTTTCAATGTGGTTATTGCGTGACGCACGACACTCTGTAAATAGAAATCAAGATAGGAAAATTAACCCAAAATATACTGTTATATTCTCGCTTGATCAAATCTTAATTATTATATGAAACAACCAAAAACACTTACAAACAGTTTAATGAAATACCTAAATCTAGTAAATAAATAGTTAACTAACGAACTAAGCAATCAGTACAATGTTTTCAACTTGTATGATATCTAACTAATATTATAAACGCGAAAGTTTTTTAGTATGGATGGATGGCTGGATGTTTGTTACTCTTTCACGTAAAAACTACAGAATGGATTTGGATGAAATTTGGCAAACAGATTGTTTATAACCTGGATTAACACATAAGATACTTTTTATTCCGATATTCCCACGGGATCGAGACTTACGCGCCCCGCGGTGTTCATCATACATAGACATAGTTAATTTGAAAACAGGCTCTCTGTATGAAGCATACCTCTTCCCACCCATTCCAGGACGAGCAGCAAGTGTGTAGTGTATGTAGGTCACATCGCTATGATTTAAGACAATTGGGTCGCGGAACTACTCGTTCACAGAGCTGTGGTCGCCGATCTACGTAAATGAATATGTATACGGATGGGTACCGGTCAGTCCCGACGACCACGATCTGTGGGTACGACCACAAATTTGTGGCTTTCCTTGGTTTAAAATAATATAAAGCACAATGATTATTATAAATGAATAAATTATTAATGGGAACAAAGGAATTGGTTTAGATATTGCTATGTAGATAGAGCTTTAAAATTGGTACAATTTTAAGCAGATATTTAAACTTATGGGACATACGGAAAGTGCTTTCTAACTATCGTATTTCCTGCACACGACATATACAACACATGTTCCACACGACAGCCGACCTGACAGTCGACCGTCGCCCATTCATCACTCATATTTCATGAAACGATCAAATTCGTATCACTTTCGGTGCGAGTGATAATTTCCCTAGAGACGTCACACAAGAAAACACGCCACAATTCGGCAAAAGGGTTCCGTACAAAAGTATTTTGTTTATCAAGATATTTATTAACAAAAAGGTCGGCAGGCGACACGATTGTTCAATTAATTGACGGATGTTCCTTGATTTATATCGAGGAACAAAATATTTGTATTTTTTACTAATTGGATGACAGTTCGTAATAAATTAATTACGGGAAACAAGCAATTGAGACAAACGGGACACTTCATTAACAGATGAGGAGCAGATCTTAATTACTTTTATTAGGGATACGAATCCTAATTGATGGTACTTTAATTGCTTTGCAACACTCATTAAAAAAAGGAAATCACAAAATGGACACCATTTTGTGATTTCCTTTATGATTAGTAATTTCTTACTACTTTCAAAAACAATAAAATTGTTTAAGTACTTTAAGATAAAACTATTAAAGTGTAGGTACCTCGTCAACCCTGTTTATCAACCTTTTCTTTTCCACATCAGTCCTGAGGCTCTGAAAGCTCCTCTCATTTTTCTCTACATTTCCTATCCGCCCACATCCACCTTCATTTATTACATTCGTCCATCAGACATGAACGGTTGACTGTTGCCCCCTTCCTTTGTTCACAAACGCCATAAAAGCTGTTTAATGAGTGGTGTAACGACGCCTGTGTCATGCTCAAAAAATTATTACGCTCAGAATAATTAAGTATAATTCATCCTGAAACATATTTGTGTTGGGACAATTTAGCCTGTTTTGTTTAGGTTATTCTGTAAAAAGGTGTAATGTGAGATACGTTATGTTACCCTTTTTGCGAATAAACTGTTTACTTTTGCAGGGAAAGGGTATTTTTGGGTAAATGATTGACTCTTTAGGACAATGGTACTGGTATTACGATTAATTAGGTGTGAAAGATGGAAGGATATTATCAGGCAATAATTTATTATAAACTCAAATAACAGCACCCTGTAACAAAATTTATTATTAAATGAATTTATTAACAATCATAGGTACCTATTTATTTCCATTCGATTTCATATTAGATATCTTAACTCTTATCATCATGCAATTGTCTGTTAACATAATGGATATAGCTAACTGTACTCAATTAGCAAATCGCTCCTCTCTGTGTATCTGTATATATATTTTATATAGTAGTCATTGTTGAAGATCAAAGGGAATGTTCAAGTGTCCAGCCACATACGACAGTAATTTTTAATGGTCAAGCTTCCTCCCTGAAACTGTAATGTGACTTTACATATTATCCATAGATCACTACGAATCTTACATAGATTATTACAAACTCTGATAGAATAAGCTCCTATTATTGTGTCCCGCGGAAACAACTGCACAATAATAATATCGACCAAAAGAACCTCAATATAGAATCGGAAGTACGTATGATACCAATACATTTATTGGTATCATACGCTCTTGCTTAACCAAAAGCAAATTAGTCAAACACCACGTTTAATGGTCGACATAAAAAGTTAAAGTCCAAAATTGTTCTTTATTAACAATATTACGAAAAGTAATTAAAAAAATATTGTGTCGTGGTCTCGCTGACGATGGTTCCTCGGCTCCAAAATGTTTGGACAACTGGAGTAAATATAACAGTGCCTGAGCGGCGAGATAACCGCGCGTCGCAGCCACGCCGCCCCCGGAGATATTGTGCTGCGACACCGGACGGAATATACTTATACTGTGTACTAGTTTAATACTTCTTCGTCACCGCGGAAGTATTTTGGTTTCAATTAAACCATTTACAGGTACTTTTGAATTGTCAAAGATCGGATCGGTTAGTCAGAAAGCTGCCCATTCCAAAGCGTAGAGTAGGTTCATAGAGAGAAGAACGGGCTAGAAACTCCACAAACACTCTTTTAAAGTCGTGTCCTCGTGTTTAGATAACAGTTACCTCTCTGTAGTAAGGCTCTTCTTAGGTGCCTGCGTACCTACGGTTACAAAATACCTTTTTTTTATTACACGACTACCCAAAAAGGAGTGTAATGTTTTCAGGGTTCATGTATGTATGTATGTACGTGAGTTTCTTTATTCCACCATAACTTTAAAATGCCTGAACGGATTTGGATGAATGGGGTATCGTTAGAATCCTTAAATTATCCCGTTTTAAAAAAAAAACAATATGGCGGCAGAATGGCTCCATTTTCAAATGTTAAAAATAAAAAAAACTTCAATTATTTATAACTAATTGACGGCCTTGATGAGCACATTCCAAAACTATAATAATTTATTGGCATACATTTTACATAGGTAGGGTGTACATGCAAATAAAAAACAAAAATTAATCATCTTTGGCTGAAAACGATAATCAGACTTAAGTAACACTGCAAATGTCTATTTGAGTGAATGGTTTGGTAAATGATTGAGTTATTATTAGAATTCTTGCAAGTAATTAAAAAAATTGTTAACAAAAATGTAGCTAAACTTCAAAAAAATAATAATACATACTTGTCACTAAAATGTATAAAATAAAAATAATTAATTAAAAAACACGATTGCCCTGTTAAAAAACTAACTAACAAGTAAAAAAACAAGTTGATAAAATTGTCATTGCAGTCGGGGGACCTCTTAGATTAAAAAGTATTCCACAGAACGGTCCCCCGACTGCAATGACAATTTTATCAACGTGTTTTATTAAATATTATTATTGATCAATCATAAGTTACGTTTGACTTATCCAGTATCACGCTTGACTAATATAATATTAGTGGTGGGTCGTTGTCGAATTTTTGACAGACGAAAGTGTTCCCCGAATACGAAAACGGTTGCAGAAAACAGTCGTTTACCGTTTTATAAAGGACGGAACTTAGCCAACAGTGGGTTTGATCGTCGCATCACGAACGACAGGATTGACAACGGTAATACATTATCGACTGTATTTCATTGACAAAAAGTTTACTTTTGTCTGTAAGGACTGTTTTGTAAACGAACGATCGCGGAACGTAGATATTTGAATCATTGCGTTTTCGACTGTATTTTCTTAGGCGTAAAATAAAAAATCGCACAAAGTAATTCGGAATCCAGGACGTAAAACGGTTACATCGTCGCAGAACTTAAAACCGTCTTTGAAAACGGTTCGTCGTCGCAACGCCCAACCCTATATAATACCAACCAGTTGGAAGATACCTACTATAAACCCCTTTTTGCAACTTTCATCGGAATCGTTAGAGCCGTTTTCGAGAACGTGATTACAAATATTATATATCGTAGGCTTTGATAATTCGAATTTTCGTGAAAACCCTAGAGATATTGCGAAAACACGGATAATTGACAATGGTGAAAACATTTCTGCAAGCAACGCTGTCGCGGCACCGCTCGCTTCGTTCGCGCGGCTCGCGCGCGTTTAGTCACAGTTCTAACCTAACCTAACCTATTTCACCCAGTTTAAAATGACGAATCAAACAATCTACCGCAGAAATGTTTTCACCATTGTCTAATTATCTAGTCGCAGGCAGATTGTATGATTCCAACATGAAACCAAGTTCACACCTGTTTGGAGAGTGCTTTGCCAGTAATTACTTTCTAAATAATGGAAAAAAAAGAAAATCTAAAAAGGATTTTATCACAATCTTCCTTATAAAACTCATTATCATCGCCATTAAAAAAATTATCACAAACAAACCATTAAAAACTTAGGAAACAACATAAAATGAATTAACTTCTTATCAAAAGAAACCTAATTTGCGCGTTGTCGTTAATCACGGGACAAAGCTTCGATAGAACAATGTTTTTGGAAATAATAAAAATGAGGATAAATCTCAAAAGAGAATTCGGTTTTGTTTCCAAAAATACTAATAAATAATTGTTAATAACTGATACTGGTACTGGGTTTGTTAGAACGAAGCTGGCTCCGGAACACACAATTATTATAATCCTCGGTACAAAGGGAGGTAATGCTATTGAATTAATGACGTCGGAGAGAACAGTTGGACTGGCCTCCTTGCGTCACAGAGTATCGGCGGCTCCGCTATTGCCAAGACTTCGTTACGTGGACCCCGTCGGTACCTCGTGTCATCCAATCAAAATTGTCTTCTCTTTTTCCGGGACAGAATATTATTAAATAAATTGAGAAGCCTCTATTATTTCCATATTTTAAGTGTGCGCTGATTCGGCTATGAATATCAAGCTGACTTCAAAAGCAAATCGGTAAAGTGATTTCTTATTAACCGACTTTAAAAAGGAGGAAATTTTTGTTTGGTTGGTCATGCTTCAGAGGTGGTCCCTTATAAATTTGATTAACTTTGTTTGCGTAGTTTTTGAGTTAGCTTCAATCATACGTATTTTTCCCACTTATCCTATTTATATGATGTTTTAAGTTCCTGTCACTGTTATTTATAGCAGGCAGTGGTATTCAAGTTTGTGTGGGGTACCACAACTAAAAAGTGAACACTTTTATTTACCTATTCACTCAATCAACTAGTGAATAAAAAAAAAAAACAAAAAAACAACTTATAAAAGAAATACTACAAAGTGAAAAATAACTTTAATTTCGGAAGTCGGTGTTTTAGATTAGAATTTTGGTTATTTACTTGCGAAAGTTTTTTTTTGTAAATATTTTTTTTAACTAAGTAATTGAGTGAGTGAATAAATAAAAGAGTTTTATTTATTATAACATAAGCATTTTTTAAATATAAATGATTTTATTTCTGTAAGTAGGTTTGTACAAACACACACGTCAATCATAATTATTTAAAAAAACTAGATGAGGTCGTCTGATAAGAAAGGCTAAAATGAAATAAAAACCTCTACACGCCCCACTTTATTTTATTTATTTATTAATCACCAACTTGCACTAACAGTAGTAACACCAAACATACAAGTTATAGGCTAATAAGAGACAATTATTTAATTAAATCACGATAAAACTAAATTTACTCGCAATTATACAAAATTAAATAGAACTATACAAAATTAAATAGAATTTATACAAAATTAAATAGAATTATACAAAATAAAACAAAATAATTCAAAATTAAATATTATATATGACGGCGCGTTTGATTATTTAAGAGTGAATGTCAACCGGATATAGCCAACGCCATCTGTCGAAGTAATCGGTTGTCATTCGCTCTGACGCAACACCAAGAGCTAGTGTGGGGAGAACGAACGGGGCGACAAGTCAGTTCGAATCCGAGAGGCGACCTGTTCGCACCACGAATACGCGCTACGTTTTTGGTGGAGTGTCTAGTGATTTAGTGTTCCTAATAATTAATCATTGTAATAAGATCCTGATTATACTTTGTGTGAAACACGTCGTATTGATTCTCCTCGCCCGATTACCCACGTCCTAGTAAATTCGACCATGGATCCAAATGATATTGTGGACCGTCCTGACGTCCCTTTATCAGAAGTGGGATGCGAAGGGCATTCACCAGGAGAAGATATCGATGCGAACGTGGCATCGTCGCACAATTTACTACGCAACATGGAAGCTTTATTATCTCGCCTGTTGAAGACTCCGCCGCCTACTGAAGATTCAAACCGCATGACAATACAACTAGTGCGGTTTGACCCAGATGAAAAAGATGCAGACATAGAAGGTTGGTGCAGGATAACGGAAATAGTTGTGAATAGTAGGAAACTAGATGGTGCGGAACTTTTGCTAGCGCTTACACACGCTCTGAGAGGACGGGCGGCCACGTGTTTGACCAGATTACAAACTTCACAGTTAACATGGATTCAAATAAAAGAATTACTCCTGGCAAAATTTGGAAAACCAATGCTACCGCAAGATCACTTCGACGAGATATTAAGATTCCAACTGGGTGCGAAAGAAACCGCAAGTGAAGCTGCAATACGTGTCTGGAGCATGTTAGAGCGCATCCCTCACACCAAAATGTCAGAAGATGTCATCACGGGGTTTGTAGCTTCTGTGCTATGCCAAAAAGATGGTATTATACGCCGAGAGCTGCAGACTTGTAATGTATCTACCAGAGCTCAGTTGCTAAGGGTTCTCAACGGTGTTTCATCGGAACGAAAATATGAAGGACAAGAAAGTAACGAGACCGAACTCAAAAGAAGCCGCTACAACGAACCACGCTTTACTGGATCGTGTCATCGGTGTGGTATACCAGGCCACCGAGCCCTGGACTGTCGCAAACGCCGCGAAGAGCCTGTTTCTAAAGCAACTACGAATACAGCTGAGCGGCCCATGAAGACGCAAGTCCATCCACGTCCTGTTACCTGTTACGTTTGTGGTCAACAAGGGCACGTCGCATCAGCGTGTCCAGACCGCAAAGGGAGCAACGAGAAACCGGCCGCCAGGGAGGTCCACCTGTGCGAGCGAAGGCCGGCAACTGGCATCTTTACCACGTCCAAGGGTGAGCTCGTTTCTTTTCTTTTTGATAGCGGCTCCGCCTGTTCATTGGTGACTTCCGACATGGCTAGCAAGCTACCGGGTACAATATGTAACGAACTTGTTCATCTGACGGGTATTGGATATAATAATGTTGTGAAGTGTGACTTGCAGATACTTAGCCCCATCAATGTTGAAGGCATTCAATTAGACGTATTGTTTCATGTAGTTCCCAACGCTGCTATTAGCGAACCAGTTATTTTAGGCAGGGATATTTTAGACAAGTGTGTTAATGTCGAAATTAGCAATGAGCGCATTCAATTCTCGTTACGTAAGGAGGTTAGCATTGTAGAGAAATCGAGTCAGTGTGATTTTACTAACATAGATTCAGATTTACAAGGTGAGCATAGAGTAGCCCTCATCAGATTATTACAAAAATACCGCGCGTTCTTCATAGAAGGCATACCGACACGTCGCGTCTCTACAGGTTTCATGCGAATAGAGTTAATTGACCCAAACAAAACTGTGCAGCGGCGTCCTTATAGGTTGTCACCGGTAGAAAAGGAAATAGTTAGGGATAAAATAAGGCATCTTTTAGAAGCGGGGGTTATTCGCGAGAGCACGTCACCCTTTGCCAGTCCGATATTACTCGTTAAAAAGAAAGACAACTCTGATAGAATGTGTGTAGACTATCGCGAGCTTAACGCTAATACCAAGCCAGAACATTACCCGTTACCAATAATTGATGAGCAGATAGATCGTCTTCATGGTGCATGTTATTTTTCCTCATTGGACATGGCATCAGGTTACCACCAAATTTTGATAGATCCTGAGGGCGACAGCACGGCTCGTACATCTTTCGTGACCCCGGAGGGTCAATATGAGTTCCTTGCCATGCCCTTTGGGTTACGAAATGCAGCGTCGGTGTATCAAAGGTGTATTAACAGAGCTCTAGGTACGCTTAAGGATACGGTGGCATTGGCTTATATGGATGACGTCCTCTGCTACTCTGATGACGTCACGCGCGGCCTTGAACGTTTAGACCTCACACTTAAAGCGCTATCTGAAGCGGGTTTTTCTCTAAATGTTCATAAATGTAAATTCATGAAAAATGAAGTAGATTTCCTCGGTTATGTCGTTAGATCAGGTCAAGTAACTCCTAATCCTAGGAAGGTACAAGCACTAACTGATGTACCTGCTCCGCGAACAGCCAGTCAAGTTCGTCAATTTTTAGGTCTCGCATCTTATTTTCGGCGTTTTATTCCAAATTATACCCGCTTAGTAGGTCCTTTATACCCCCTAACAAAACTAAAAGGTCCGATAACCTGGACGAGCCAACATAGTGAGATCCACAAAACAATAGTTAACATATTGACATCAGAGCCGGTCTTGACGATCTTTGACCCTAAATCTCCAGTAGAGCTTCATACAGACGCGAGCTCAGAAGGGTATGGTGCAATCCTTATTCAGCGACGTAATAATCTACCACATGTAATATCCTACTTTAGCCGTCGGACGGCCGACACGGAATCTCGTTACCATTCTTACGAAATTGAAACCTTGGCGGTGGTCCGAGCGGTCGAGCATTTCAGACATTATCTGTATGGACAGCACTTTACAGTTTTCACGGACTGTAATTCTCTTAAAGCATCAAAGTCTAAAACCGATCTTACACCCCGAGTCCATCGGTGGTGGGCCTTTCTCCAGGCCTATGACTTTGATATTGTCCACAAGCAAGGGAGTAGCATGGAACATGCCGATTTCCTCTCCAGAAATCCATTGAACGAACTTACTGCCAACCAGCCCGATACCGATCTGTCCAAGAGAAACAAGTCTGTCCAATTCGTTGAACTTCATCAGGGTTGGCTGACAGTTGAACAAAAGAGAGATAGTGAAATACAGGACTTAATTAGCAAGCACAACAACAAAGAACTCCCTGAAGCCATTGCCCATACCTACGATGTTCGAAAAGGGATACTTTATAGGAAAATTGAGCGTAACAAAAGTACCTATTGGCTCCCCGTTGTACCACGCTCCCTCACTTGGACTTTAATCAACCATGTCCATGTAGAGATTAAGCACCTCGGCGCTGAAAAGACGCTAGACAAACTATACGAGCAGTACTGGTTCCCACAAATGTCAAAGTTAGTGCGCAAATTTGTAGATTCTTGTATAGTGTGCAAAGCTTCGAAGGGTCCGTCGGGTGCTACCCAGATAAGACTTCATCCGATTCCTAAAGTTTCTACTCCGTGGCATACCATACACATTGATATCACGGGTAAACTCAGTGGCAAAAGCGATCGCAAAGAATATTCATCGGTAATTATCGATTCCTTTACTAAATATGTTCTCCTTGAATATACCCCCTCGTTAGATTCAGCAAGTGCTATTAAAGCACAAAAAAAAGCGGTTTGCCTTTTTGGAGCACCTAAACGTGTTATAGCTGACCAAGGCAGATGCTATATAAGCGCCGAATTTAGAGAATTTTGTAGGGACCATTCCATAGACCTTCATCTCATCGCAACGGGATCTAGTAGAGCAAACGGACAGGTGGAACGCGTAATGCGCACCCTGAAAAGCATTCTCACTATAATTGAGAACGACCCGAACAAAACTTGGCGAGATGAACTTCTAGATGTGCAGTTAGCTATAAATAGTACGCGATCTAGGGTAACTGGATTTTCACCCACTGAACTAATGTTTGGAATTAAAGCTCAATCGTTAGGTATGTCAAAAATTGTATTTGGTTCCGAACCCCAACCCCGATCAGACTTAGACACCATCAGACGGAACGCCTCTGATAACATTGCGAAAGCAGCTTCAGCAGAAGTAGAAAGATTCAATCGAGGCAAGGCAATCGTAAAGCCGTTCTCTATAGGCGAGTATGTTTTTATAAGGAACAACGAGCGTAATCAGACAAAACTTCACAAAAAATTCAAAGGTCCATTTTTAATTACCAAGGTGTTAGAAAATGATAGGTATGAGCTGAAAAACATTGATGGGTCTAATCGAACTTACAAATATGCACACGAAAATCTGCGTTTAGTACCCGGGGGCCATGACGGTTTAGTAGAGATAGCTACCTCATTGATGAACGATGATGAGGAGGAGGCCGAGACGGCGGAGCAGGGCCAGATCGATGGGACACTAACATTAGATGATGATAGTGACACACTATCGGTGTCCAGCGGTCATACTGAAACCGCAAGCTCGGTAACCCTCTCGGCGTCAGAGCGTGAGGAACTTCAAGGTTAGTAATGTCAGTTTTATGAGAATTAATCACTGCTACTAGAATGTCTAAGCGTGGTCATATGAGATGACAGGTAGAGAGCCAGTTGTCCGGTCCACGTTGTCATATGAGATGATGACTGGTCGAAGGGACGCTGTCACTCTCTGGGTTAAGTGTGGTCATATGAGATGACAGCTTGGGTTGAGAGCTAGGTTGTCCGGTCCACGTTATCATATGAGATGATGGCTGGTCGAAGGGACGCCTTGGCCAGAGTTGGCTTGCATGAGGTCAAACGTAATCCCTTGCGTTTATGTGTGCTTGTGTGTGGATCCCTAAATGTCCAAAGATAGAGACAGTGTACCTGTCATGTCAGGATAGGACGAGCAAAATGAAAGTGGTAATCCCAGCGGGTTTTATTTTTCTATTGTTACAGAGTAACTCAGCGCTGAAAGAAACTGAGAAGCACGAGGACGTGCTAATGTCAGTCTGGCCGTGACGGCGCGTTTGATTATTTAAGAGTGAATGTCAACCGGATATAGCCAACGCCATCTGTCGAAGTAATCGGTTGTCATTCGCTCTGACGCAACACCAAGAGCTAGTGTGGGGAGAACGAACGGGGCGACAAGTCAGTTCGAATCCGAGAGGCGACCTGTTCGCACCACGAATACGCGCTACGTTTTTGGTGGAGTGTCTAGTGATTTAGTGTTCCTAATAATTAATCATTGTAATAAGATCCTGATTATACTTTGTGTGAAACACGTCGTATTGATTCTCCTCGCCCGATTACCCACGTCCTAGTAAATTCGACCATGGATCCAAATGATATTGTGGACCGTCCTGACGTCCCTTTATATAAAATATAATTAGGATGGAATTATTGTAGGGTTCAATTGAAATTATTATACAAATATCAATATAAAGCAGCTTTGGTTAATATAATGCTATGAGATGGTACTAGGTGCAGCTATGGACTCTAGGTATCGTGCAGCAGTGGTCAGGAATCTCAACTCAGTACTAGCGAAAAAATCTAAGGACTCGTCATATAATACAACGAACTTGTTTTAACCTTTCCGTAGCTTCAAATGTATATCCAACTGTGTGGAAAACGTCTAAAATACTTCCGGTACACAAAAGTGGCCCAAAAAGTGACATTAAGAATTACAGGCCAATAGCAGTTTTATCCATATTCGGTAAAGTGTTTGAATCGGTGCTTTATAAAAAAATATACAAGCAACTGAAACGGTGGTTCGTAGATGAACAGCACGGATTCCTGTCAAATCGCTCAACTACGTCTAATTTGCTTAATATAACAACATTACTGGCCGGAAACATCAATTACAAAAAGCAAGTCGATGTGGCTTATTTTGACTTCCAAAAAGCTTTTGACCGCGTCGATAACGACATACTTTTAAGCAAATTAGCCATGGCGGGCTTCTCTCCAGCGTTGCTTAAATTCTTCACAAATTATCTACACGAACGCAAGCAATATGTCACATATAAATATGCCAATTCTGAGTGCTACGCGGTCACTTCTGGCATTGGGCACGGCACTAATCTCGGGCCCCTTCGGCCCGAGATTCTTTTTCTTATAGTGATTAACGATTTACCCGCACGAGTTAGACACTCCACAGTCTTGATGAATGCCGACGATGTTAAACTGGCTCTTCCCATAGTCAACTCCAGCGATACAGCTGCATTACAGCTCGATATCGATAGCATACACACTTGGAGTGCTGCTAATAACCTCAACCTTAATGTTGGTAAATGTGCGATTATGACCTTCTCAAAAGCCGCACAGCCCATACTCAATACCTACACTTTAAACAACAAGCCCCTGTAGCGAGTTTCCACCATGCGCGATTTGGGTACAAATTTTGATTCTCACCTCACGTTTAATCAACACATAGCACAAACCTGCAACAAGTCCCGCAAAAACTTAGGTTTTGTTTTGCGACAGGCTAAAATTTTTAATAATCGACAGACCATCATCTTGTTATACAACTCATACATCCGCAGTTTTGCTAGAAACCAACAGTGTAATATGGAATCCTCACGAAAAAAAATATACTTTGGCTCTTGAAAGGATACAAAAGCTCATCCGCTACCTTTACTTAAAAATTTATGGCTATTACCCTTATATGTACCCAACACCATTCATACTGGGTATGGTGAATTACCAGAGCTTAGAAGTAAGTAGAAATATTGCAACCGTCAAATATTTATTCCGTCTAGTCCGAGGTTTCCACTTCAATTCTTCTCTATTGCAATTCATGTCCTTTAACGTCCCTATACCCATTCAACATACATTTCGCCCACGACAACGTCCCCTTTTTTCAATACCTCAAATCAGTTCCGTGACCCTTAAAGTCCAGACATAATCTTGGTCAGATGTCAGAAAACGGGCCTTTTAATTATGCATCAAAACTCAAATCAGGATTCTAATTAAATTAAATTCTGTAAGACTAGATAAGTAAAAAATAAAACAGTTTGGTTTTGATGACAAAGCGCAGTGAAGCCTCTAAAAATAACAAAAAATCAATCAAACCGCCCTTTGGTTTTAGAAATAGATACCAAGTATCGCAAAATACTGGAATAATCTCAAAGAGTTATTTCTACATGACATCCCAAAGAAATGTCAATAAGTTATGATGGAGCAAGCGAACGTCTGCTACTTACGACTCAAAGCAATTTGTTTTACGTCAGCCGGTGAGGGATCCGCAGCCATCGGCCCTTCCATCAACCAATATCTTATTGCTTTCCATCCAATTTCGCTACTAATGCCTTTCGGCTAGTTTTTGACCTACTTCATTTAAAAGAGGGTTCTGAGTCATATTTTAGGACTTTTCAAATGAAATTTTCTTGAGAATCGGACAACATAGAAGTCAATCGAAGGCTACTTGCTTTGATATTTTCCCATAATCATATCGGTATTTGGTTAAACTAAGTCGCAAGATTTGTTTTCTATCATCAATTTTGCCTTATTAACACGAAAGAAATAAAATTAAAGCAACAAATTACTTGCAACTAAACACTGTTTAGTTAGACGGTGCAACTTATATTGTTGTACTTCCTAAAACTTATGGTATGCCACAAGCAAAGTCGCATCAGGCTTTTATGGCACATATTGTGTGAGCACTATGTACTTACCTACTTTAAAGCTACCATTTACTAGGTACGTCTTTCATTGATTTGTATGTGCCCTGGCGGCTGAGGGTATGTCATGCTCATTCAAATGTCTCGCTGGTGGTGGCGTGAGTGTTGGATCATTAAGTTCCCTTGTGAACGGGCGCCATCAGTAGGGACTGGTCA
This sequence comes from Lithophane ornitopus, assembly GCA_948473465.1. Taxonomy (NCBI): domain Eukaryota; kingdom Metazoa; phylum Arthropoda; class Insecta; order Lepidoptera; family Noctuidae; genus Lithophane; species Lithophane ornitopus. The sequence continues at coordinate 599,612 of OX419617.1, forward strand.
TCTCTTAGCTGCCACGGCTTATTTTAATTGTTTTGTTTTTACTTTTAGTTACGGACGCTTTTAACGTGCAAATTTTTCTCGATGTACTCACATGAATATTTTCAACATGAATGATGTAACAATATTCTGATTTAAAAGAGTGTCCGTGGAATTTCTTGCCCTTTCTTCTCCTTATGAACCTACTACGCTTTGGAATGGGCAACCAGCTTCATCTTTCTGACTGTCCGATCCCTTGACAATTCAAAAATGCCTGTAATTGGTTTATTTGAAATAAATGATTTGAGTTTGAGTTCATGTCAATATTGCTTCACGATTGATTTTCGTTTGTTTTCAAATACAGCTTCTTCCTGTGCATACTGTATGTATGTGTACATATATACCTACTATCTCGTTGGACACTCGGTTTTCTAGTTTAAGTTGTATAACAACGTCGGCTAAGCACACACGTAGCACGCTAATGACGTTACGCCAGCATGTGTCGGCGCCTCAACTGCACTAACATCGCCTTAAGATAGTTTACGCTAACTAGTTATACCGCACAGTTCCTAGAGATTAAACTCCCAACGCAGGTGTAACCCAATTATATTTATACACACATTTACTAAGTAATCGAGTTTCTTTGCTCTTAGAGAATAGATATCTTTCTACATTATGTTTTCCAGACCTTTCGATAACGTTCTAGCGGCCGTATTTACGAGGGATTCACCAAAATATAATAAAAATAAGGTTGACGACAAGTATATCTCGTCCGTAAATCTTTTATTTAACTTTTTATGTGTCTCAAACATGTCCAATGCCGAGGTTAGGTACTATTGATTACTTAGTGATAAGAACATTTGAAATTGAAGATTGATTTTAGTGTAGGGAAATCGAAAAGTAATCATCCAAACGCCTTGATAAAACATTCACAAACTAAAACAAACAATGAATGCTTTAGAGTCGAACGAGCTCTCACCTGCCCACGCGAAATTCTATAAACGAAAAAACTGAAGGTCATTCGGTAACCGAGACTCTCGCAGTCTCAGAGTTGAAACATTCGTATGCAGATATCGCCCGAACCCTGTCGTCGATGGCTGGGTCCCCGGGCCCCGTGCTCTCCTAACGATATGGCTCCTGAGGTACCTGGGGCCCGATACCGAGCCTATATCTCCTCCGAGGGAATGCAAATAGCGCAGAATGTGGCCTATATTTCTTCGTAGATGTGAGCCGTTGAAAACAAATTTAAAGGATAGAAGAAGTTTGGTAAACAGACTTTTCTTTTTATATTTTGGGATCTATCTCTAATAGGTACTCGTATCTCTATTATCTACCTACTTTGATTTAATATTAAAAGTATGTTTATACAAAAACAGCGTTTGCTACAGGATAACCAAAACATTTCTTATTATCTCGATCAATTTGGAGAAGTACTCAGAGTGATTCATGAACACTTACACAATGTAGGTAATAATATCTCATCCGCGCAGATTTCAGACGTAAAATACATCTCTCACGCGATGTCTCGCACAAGCAAGGAATGAGGAGATTAGGTTATTCGCAGACGTAAACTAGCTATTTATATTCATTACTCAATTTCAATTCTTACATTTCTCGTACAAAAGTCCAAGAAATTCGCTAATATTGTCGTAAGGTTCACCCTCGGAAGAACAAAAGCGAACGTAATGACATACCTGCTGACATCTGAGATAACTGCGGGGCTCCGTTGGTCGGAGCTTTTAAATAGTTCGATAGTGATACCTTCCATGAAATGAATGCCGACGTCGTTGATTAAAACTGGATGAAAGGAGACGGTCGCAATCGATTTGTGAGATATAAACTGTACAGAATATCGGACAGTAGTACGTTACAACTCATTATGTGATCGACTCAACCATTCCAGGTGTTGAATTATAATTTTGGGATTAACTCATGTATTGATGCATGTTTTCATATGCCTAGGGACGGTAGGTATACTAGAACAGACAAGGCGATATAAGTCGGGACATTATCGCGATAACTGCATCACATATAGTCCCCAAAAGGACACTAGTGTTGCCTAGTGTTTCGGCAAAAATGTCGTGAAAAGTCCTTTTCACGACATTTTTGCCGAAACACTTGGCAACATATTCTTAGCTTAGGACCGCCCGTCCAAAATTTATATTTATACTACAAAGGCTGAACATATTACATATCCTAAAGTGTTCAGTACCCAGTGGCAATATGTCCACCACACGTGTCCCTTTGAGTTAGCCAAGTTTTAGTATGCCGGCCTCGTCGGGACAGGTTCGTGCCTAACAGGTGTCCAGGTCAACGCCTTCAATACCCTGCTGAGTGTACAGGAGAGCTAGCCTTTCACAAAAAGTCATAAAAGAAACTTTAAGGATTCTGCGAACCGAAATCAAAGCGCCGACATGAGTGAGACTCAAAGTTAAAGGTCACGAAATACACAATAACATTTTTATTAGAAACGTATATTTATGTACACATTTAAGGTTTTACTTATAAGTACGTAAGTGTAGCATTACGGGTGCATGACGACCGCTCTCGAGACCCATTCAGCTCCGTCTGCGGCTGACGTAAGGAGACTATTTGTCTTCCGAGCGCCGACGGCAAAAACTAAACCACTTTTTCCCCAAACTTAACCTTTGTGAAGAATAACCATTTGGGGGAAAACATTTCTAAAGAGTTGACAAAAATCTGCTCTTCAAAAATACCATAGATATCCGAAAAATACCGAACTAAATTAATTGGACAACTCGGCGCGAGCGACGTCACTGCGTGCGTCCCGATATTGTTGTTTGTGTTCGATGATTGTTTCCACACTTCCTTATTGTGTGATCGGCTTTTGATGTAAGCCCCTTTACAATTTCTATTCGTGTTACTACAAAGAAAAGTTAATCAACGTGGGAATGGATCGTGAGTTCTGATCATTTGCTACGTTTTCCTGTTTCCGAACGTTTCTTTTGTCTCATATTTATGATTGAGCTAAGTTTGCGGATATTTTCAGATTTCTTACCTTTGTGAAGGTCTCATCATTTCCTCGTGCTGCAGATGTAATGTTATATTAAACAGCTTGTTATTCTTTTTGTCAGTTTGTTTTGGGGCATTGCCTGGCCTTTCAAATGTTTGACGCTTTTATATAAAAATAATAAATATTTGTTGGTCACGTCACCCTCTTCACTCGTCTAGTGGGTTGACACCAGGTGCGACAAAGCCGCCAGGAATTACATACGATAAGCCCTTTACACGCGAGAGCTTTTTTGTCGAGCTGTCAGTTTGAAACAATTAGCCTATTGCTGCGAGTTTTTTTCTGCATGCAGGAAAACATTTACCTGAACTCATGTATTTTTTATTTTAATACCATTCGCTGACGACACTTCTCTTATTTTTTAAATAGATAGAAAAGATACAGATGTCTCACATGTCAACGATAGTCTGGCTACTCTTTTGGAATGGTTCGCAGCTAATAATCTTTTACTTAATGCGAACAAAACTAAATGTATTAGTTTCTCATTACCAAATGTACCTCAAGTGGGTCTAAATCTAAAACTTGATGGCAAGAAACTAGATGCAATTACAGAAACTATATTTTTAGGAATTACTTTAGATTCAAAATTACAATGGGGCGCCCACATCAGAACTCTTTCAGGTAGACTAAGTTCAGCTGCATATGCAGTAAGAAAAATAAGGCAGTTGACTGATATAGCCACAGCTAGGTTAGTATACTTTGCTTATTTCCACAGTATTATGTCTTATGTGAGCAGTGGTGGCCCAGTGGTAACGGCCACGACTTAAGAGTCGTAGGTCGTAGGTTCGAACCCTGACAGGCGCTTTACTTTGTGTAAATTATTTCATCGCCACTGCTCTCAAAACGGTGAAGGAAAACATCGTGAGGAAACCGGCATGTCCTAGAACCAAAAAAAATTCGAAGACATGTGACATCTACCAACCCGCACTAGGCCCGCGTGGTGGATTACGGCCCGCTCCCTCTCACAGAGAGGAGGCCTGTGTCCCAGCAGTGGGAACATTATAGGCTGATTATGCATGTCTTATGGCGTTCTGCTGTGGGGATCGGCAGCTGACGTAGATTCAATTTTCATTTTACAGAAGAGGGCAATCCGCGCGATCTATAAAATGAGTCCTCGCGAGTCCCTTTGAAACAAATTCAAAGAAATTGATATACTGACTCTGTCTTCTCTCTATATCTTTGAAAGTATTTTGTATGTTCGCAAAAACCTAGGACTTTTCAAAATAAGAAGCGATTTCCATAATATAAATACACGTAGTAGACACGAAATTGTCATACCCAAATTTAGATTAACTAAAACAAGCAAGTAATTTCTTATAAACAGTATCCGCTTTTATAACAAGTTGCCAAAGTCGGTTACAGAACTTAGCGATGGAAAGTTCAAAACCCATATCAAACGTGTCCTTATCAAAAAAGCATATTATAAGATTAAAGACTACGTTGATGACAAGGAAATTTGGCAATAATTCCTTCTGCACATGTGGCTTCCCTGGTACCTTATAAACGGCATAATTACCTATGTAAGAATCTATTAACTGCTCCCAAATTACCATGTTTATTTTCTTTACATTCATCCTTGACATAATAATTGTATTTGACATTATTCCTATTATTATAGATACCTCCAATTTAATTTCAACTCCTAGTGGCTTTTGTGGACATAATAATTATTCAATTTGTTACAGTTGTAATAGCAATCACGTCATTTGGCTGAAATAGTTTTTTTTTAATTGTTTGTCTTTTATATAGATTATTTTCTATTTTCTATTTTGTGAATGTGAGAACTTTGTAGGCTTATTGGACTGTAGATTTATTGAACATCTATTTTGTTAAGTACCTGGTACTTACTTGTTGAAAGGCCTACATTGTCCTCCCATGTCTACTAACACTGTAATTTGAAAATATTGTAAAAGCCAATTATTTTTAAAAGAGTAACCGCGGAGTTTCTTGCCGGCTCTTCTCCATAGGAAACGACCAATTGGAACCGTGCACCTAGCTTCTGACGTTTCATAAGTGCCCATGTAGGTTTATGTGAAATAAAATATTTTGATTTTGATTTTGATTTTAGCGGGTAGATGTCACTTCACTTCGATTATTTTAGAGGTTTGTGCATTTGTGTCATCCACTGAGCGATGCTTGAACGGGTATTCTATTCAGCAATAGACGTATTTCTGTCGATGATGATGATGAAGACTACCAAAAGTGCCTGGCACTTGTTGACACTGTCCTCCTATACTTATAATACCGGCTCTTCTTTTACTTCTTTTACCAAATGGGACCGGGCACCTAGCTAGGTGCACCTACATGGGGACTTATGAATCGCCAGAAGCTTCTGACGTTTCATAATGTGCCCATGTTTAAGTAAAATAATAATTATTATTATAAATTTTAATTTTATAATGTTGTCTTTTCCGACCAGTTTTCTTCTTTTATTTGGTGTGCAATAAAGAGAATAATATCTATCTATGATTAACTAACATGTATCGTATGTTACAGCCAATCGTCGCGTGATGGCGCATGGATTGCTTGCGGACGGCGTGGTGCTGGTGCGCGGCGCTGGTGCTCGCGTCGCTGGCCGCCGCCGGCCCGCGGTACAGCTCCCGCATCGTACACACACACGCAGGTACGTCCACACCATGGACCATGCTGGTCAGGCGCGTCCACAGCATGAACCATGCTGGTGCTCCCGTCATTGGCCGCCGCGCCGCTCGTCCGCTGTACAGCTCTCGCATCGTGCACACACACTCAGACGTACCATGAAGCATGCCTTGGCATGACAATATATACCAATATGTTTGTTGGTGGTTGTGTTTAATTGGTTTTTGGCTGACGTCTCTGATTGTACCTATTTGTGACTGCATTGTTGTAAGTATTGGGTTCCCACGTCTAAAAACGAATGTAAGTGTTAAAAGTAAATAAATAAATAAATACCAAACCATTTCACTAACGATGAAGACAGCATGCTCACATTTGAAAACAGTACAACTTTTCAATGATGGCTTTGTCGTCCTGAACCTAAATATGTTTATAATGAAATTGCAAATCGTTTATTGAGAACAAAGAACAAATACATTCAAAGATATTTTTATTTATTCTATTATATATTTTTGAGCTCATGTACATTTGTAAATAAAGTAGCGACGTGCCGCTACAGTTGTATGTACAAGGCATCATAGATTCGATCAGAACGGCATCTACTGCTAGATCTAAGTGATTCATAATTTTATTCAGCTGACTATAATATGCTTACGGAGTACTGCTTGAGTATTACTTGCTTATGGCGAGAATGAACATAAAGAAACATAATTTACAAAGGCAGCTTCCAATGAATCTCAGATTGGAATGTAAGACGATGACTAAGATTTTTAGTTTGGATAACTGAACTGACAGCCGAGATCGCGAGGAAATTACGTACGAAGTTGAGACAAGCCGTAAGCAAGGGTTATATAGTTTAAAACCTGTTACAACAATATCCAACCATGCTTCCATGTAATAAAGTTATAAATGTAATCGTTTGTGTATTCGCCTGTTACAAAATGAGCGTAGAACGCTGAGGGTCGCTATGATACGCGTAGTACCTACGCAAATCATAATGCAATGCGTAAACAGAACCACGGCAGATTACCCGCACGCGACGTAATCCACGAGTTTCGTTCCGAACTCGCTCAAGTACTTTCGTGAGTACGTCCCCAGGGTCCCTGGCTCGTGAGAGTTTAATTCCGTCAGATCCCGGGACAATCCAATCAGGTGGTCCTTCGACCCGGGTATGTACATGGTGAGCAAATGATGCTGCCCCGTTTTACAGACGCGACCCAGGAATGCGGGATCAAATTAATTATTGTTTGAAGCCGATTCTGGGCGTGCCGGCAAATGGGATAAATGGCGGCTTTTCCGACACGCAGCGTGGGTGATTCGGCCAATTTATTTATTCACTGCTGTCTCGACTCGGTGGCAGTAATGTAGGTCCATTTTTTTGGCTGTGGATATGCTGTCGATGTGATCAGTATGTCAAAGGGAAATACCTAGGTACTGTTACCGATTTTACAAATTCGTGAGTGTTTTGTTTGTTAATCTGATACAACATTTTTATTTTTAAAGCTACTGTTTTTTGCCGACGCGCGACAATGGAAAAACTTTGAGTTTTGTGCAACTTTTAACTAAGACCTTTAATAAATTATTTGTGTAGTCAAGCACTTACGCATTTTGATCTTGGCCAAGTCTAAAAGTTCCTGGATGAACCGCAAAAATAATTTTCAAAGAAAAGCATTCGTTAAAGAACAAATGATAAAAGTATGTTTCAAAAGTGAATATTTGAATGTTTTCTAAATCCTAATTATTATAAATGAGTTTGTTTGTTATGCTTTCACGTCAAAATGGATTAACATGAAGGCACATAGACAGACCATGATCTGGGTTAGGGACAAAGGATACTTTTAATTCCAATATTCCCACGGGATCGAGACTTATGCGGGTGAAACCGCGGAGCGCAGCTAGTAACTGATATTTTTTATATTTTCTTCGTTGTTGAAAAATGAAGAGAAAAACTAATAGCACTACGTGACTTGTTTTCTATCTTCCTTTGGCGTCCGCCAAGTCCGCCGCGAAATTTTTGAATAAAAGTACCTTTTTATCAAAATAGTTTAAAAGGTAAACTCAGAAAATTAGATTAGAGATATTTTTATAAAAGTTATTTAATTTTGACGAACTATCAACTTGATATTATGATATTATAAATTCATGTAAACTCGTCAAAATTTAATCATTGCCAATATAATTAAGGCCTATGAATATTGATTGAGAATTATAAATTGACGCTGTACAAACATAATTATGTATATATTGCTGAACGATGATAAAAGTATGACAGCGTCAGCGATGGCTGAGCGATAATGACGACATCATCTCGATTCGGTGGTACGGAATCCACAGTGCAGGTTTACAATAAAACACGATGATACAACAAATCAGTTTCAGAATAATTAGTATTTCACTTTCAGAATAATTATCACGGTAGATACAGGATAATAATGTTCGCACTGTAACCCATCGCGTTGTAACGCACTATTTTCTACGTTCGGGCAAACCGACAGTTTCGCATAGGAGAAACGGACTTCTGCATCCGTTCGTTGCCACGACTCTGTCCACGTGCCGCCCCACTCTAGTGAGCGCGTCACGGCGTTTACCCTCACCCTGGTTCTACAATAATCAATTGAGAGACTATTATCGATCAACTTTTAAAATCTACGACAAGTACGTCATTTACCTAACAATGATTCATGGCGAATTTAAAATTCAGTAACGTAAAAGATGCGCTGGTATAATCTGCATCACCCTAAGGTTGGCTGGTAGAAAATGCCTCAGGGATTAAGTCCGCCTTTGTGAAGTATCTTTTTTTTACTTGTGCATAAAGTTACAATAAAAAAAAAAACATAATGATGCTACCAACCAATGTTAACCTAACCAATGTTATACTCGTATTTTATTCAGTACCTAATTTAATGTTGTTCAGTAATTGTTTATTAGAAAACCTGTGAGCTACCGTACTCCTCAGGGTGCCACACTCGGTCACCAGTTTGAATAAATAAAAAGCTTTGAATGTTGTGGATATTGCTTTTTATGGTGCCAAACAGAACCCTATTACTAAGCCTCCGCTGTCCGTCCGACTGTTTTTCAGCGGGCTGTATCTAATGAACCATAATAAGTACTGTCTAACGAGCTATAACTGTCTAGCAGGTGAAATTTTCACAGATTGTGATAAAAATTTAATAAAGGTAAAGGTCCCCTTATAAGGAACTTGTTTTTTTCCGTCGTATTTTGCTCCATCTTAATACGATACAGAACCCTTCATGTGGGAGCCTGACTCGCACTCGGCCGGTTGTATAAGTGACTTTTACTTTGGTAATGAGCAGTCATTCCTAATGCAAGGCATAATAGGAGAACAGTTGATCCTGTCTCTTCTTCTTTTCATGTGGTTAGTGACTTACCCGGTGTCAGAGTTTTAAAGCCGCCCAAGGGCCTCTGGCTTGGCTTGGCTTCTCTCTGAGTTGATAAAGACTCTACGTATTATTATACTCTGCCACTCGACTTAATCATTCCGTTTCATCGTAGGTGCTATCCGCGGTATCATAGTAGAACCTGCATCCCGTCGCCTGGAGCCAGTCGAGGTGTTCCTGGGGGTGCCTTACGCAGGGGCCCCGGCACGCCTAGGCCCGCCGCCGCCGGCCCCAAGCTGGCCGGGGACCCGACTCGCCGACGCCTTCGCCCCCGTCTGTCCGCAGCGCTACCCCGACATATCCAACAAGTAAGTCTACTTTCGAACACTTTCAGAATGACTTACGGCACCATTTTTTTGTAGTTTTGTGTCATTGAATTTCAAGGTATTGCAGAGAACCCTTTTAATTAGGTACCTAGATATTTTAACTGACCTAAGTCAACATTACTTATCAAATACTTAGGCTAATATTATGACTGCTCCTATCGCTGTCTTGTTCTTGTAGTGTGGTGGCTGCGCGGGAGTGACATGGATTGGAAACCGCTTAGTCAAAGCACATAGGTACACACTAATTTTGTCGGCGACAGGCCGTTTGTCGAAGGAAAATCAAACATTAGCTGGATGCGGGAAGCACAGAACCGGTCGAACTGGCGGTGCTTTGGGAAACATATTATGTCCAGCAGTAGACGTCTTAAGGCTGAAATGATGATGATAATGAATCGCATCGCTTGACTTGCTTTTAATTCTGACGCGTCGATAATTTTCGTTCCAGAAACCAGGAGTTAGTCTGTTTGACTACTCACTTTAGAGTCAGTTTAAATTAAAAACATAAAGTTAATGAAAGGTGTTGTACCAGGAGTGCAGCCCTGACAAAGATGCCTCTCGGCATATACAACGAGCTGCGCGCGACGGTGCCGCTGCTCGCCAACCAGAGCGAGGACTGCCTCTACCTCAACATATACGTGCCCGGTAGCGGTGAGTCATTCATGTGTCGTCGGTTGAATAGGTCTTGATAATACTTTTTTGGTTCCCGTATTACGCAGTATTACGTAGTGGGTGCTAAAGTTTGTTGATCGATCAAGACTCTTGATGCTTTGATGCATGATTGCTTGCTTGCATTATTTGCATTTTGATTAGGATGATGTTAACCTGTGTCTACGTTAGTCCAAAGGTGTTCACATTATTGGTTTGCCAGGCGCGCGCGGCGTGGAAGCGCCGTACGCGGTGGTCGTGTGGGCAGGTGGGCCGTCGCATGAGTGGGGCACCGCCAACGCGCTCGACGGCGCAGTGCTGGCGGCGCGCGCGCATCTGCTCGTCGTCACCATCAACTATAGGCTAGGTTTGTTAGGTAAGCAACGACATACGATTTAGAAACCCAACTAATATTAATTCAGCTTGCCAGTTACTCTCACCATCAATTAAGCTCAACACCGGGGGCTACTCCCTTACCACAAAATCCGTAGTTTCGGCCAAAGTTACAGGAGTTTTATACACCGTATCACTTACAGACATAAGATTAGTTCGGAGCCCGCCCGAACTATGAATAAAAACACGATTTGACAGTTGTCCATACTCCAGATTTGTTTATGCCCTTCGGAAAAATTGAATTTTACACTTGTTTCGACGGATCAACTACTTTCGGACGGGCCCATATTATTCGTTATTATCTTCGTTGACGGACTTAGAGAGTAGCCCCCAGATTGTATAACAAGTCAGTATTGTATGATTCGTTGTGTATTATTCGTAGCGCATATCTCGTAGCACCGCGTAGCGGCGTAGACGCTTACGTAGCACAAATTAGAGGTGCACAAATCAGTTAAAATTAAATCACCCATCCCGTCTGGTGTCGGGTGCGTTTGTGTTTTCTGTTGCATTAAACAAAGGTTTTAGTTATTAAAATCTTTTGATTCCGCTGCTGTTCATCATCTTGACGGAATCCGAGTTTCTAATTTTATTGTTTCCCTTACAATCTTAACCCTTTCCTAGTCAGATGGTTCAGGGTGATTGTTTCTAATTCGCGAACAGTAAAAATGGTAACTCCCATCTATCTCCTAGGTTATTTAACTCCGGGAGTGAGGTCCACCCCGGTACAAGCAGCTGGCGGTGCGGCCGTGCTGGACGTAGCCGCCGCGCTGGGCTGGGTGCGGCGCAACGTGGCCGCCTTCGGGGGCGACCCCCGGCGGGTCACGCTGGCGGGGCACGCGGCCGGGGCGGCTCTCGTCAACGCGCTGCTTATGCTGCCCGATAGTAAAGGTGAGGGAGAGGGAAGTTACACGTGATTACTTGGATTTCGTACCATTTTATGTGCTTATTATATTTATTTATTAACTTTTTGTTTCTGTAATGAGCCATTTAACCTTACAATCGTCGTGATTGATTTCTTATTACTTTACTATAAGGTGCAATTAAGGAATTTTGTAAAATTATATGTATTCGTTTAACTTGTAAAGATTTCTCCAGTTGAATCACTAGGCTTTGTAAACAGCTTTGTGCAAGTATTTTCAGTACAAAGAAAGAATATCGATTTCTTCAAAAGCTTTCCTTATTAGCATAAAAGCTAGAAAAACCGGCCAAGTGCGAGTTGGACCCGCACACGAAGGGTTCCGTCTATAAAAACGGCAATTAAATCACGTTTGTTGTATGGGAGCCCTTTAAATATTTATTTTATTCTGTTTTTTAGTATTTGTTGTTATAGCGGCAACAGAAATACATCGTCTGTGAAAATTTCAACTGTCTAACTATCACGGTTCATGAGATACAGCCTGGTGACAGACGGACAGACAGACAGACAGACAGCGGAGTCTTAGTAATAGGGTCCCGTTGTACCCTGTAGATACGGAACCCTAAAAACGTCTTTTAAAAACCCTGAATATTGAATAAACTTAGGTCCAAAACTATACGCGAGTTAAGTTACATAAGAACATATTCCTTTTCGCAGATATTATTATTATGAAGTCTAGACTCCACCTAAGAAATGGTTATCTATTTCAAGTTGGGACAGATTGCGCTACGTCACACTGAAATATTCCCAGAACGATCGCTTGACTATGTTTCATAGGATATTGCATATTGCAGCATCACGTCTCAATATGAAATCAAAGAGAAAAATGTGCAAAATTTCTGAATTTTGACATGTGATTCGGAAAAAACAATGTGTCTCTATAACGGATATCTATGCTCTATAAGCTAGTAATATGCACGTCTATTTTCGTCGTATTGTGATGTTTGATAATGCTTTGTTTCGATGACATAGTATTTCTATCACAGACTGTACATTAAATCTGAAAAGTTCTGTATGGTGTGAATAAAATAAAACACTCTCATATTTTTACAAGCGTTTGATGTCATTATGCTATTTTGAGCAAAAAGGCTACTGTAGTTTTGTGTAACACTGAATATAGTCACTATATTAGGCAATACCGCTTAATATTCTGTCTTACCTATTTTCTCCAACCGTTGTGTGAACCAGGTCTGGTATCTCGCGTCCTCTTACTAAGCGGGTCAGCACTAAGTCCGACGGCTCTCGCACCCGACGCGGCGCTGTCCAGGGAACACACTGCGCAGGCGCTGCGGTGCACACCAGAGTCTACCAATGATGAGAACTGGTGAGACTTTCTTTTGAAGTAGATTATTTTCCACAAATAAAGTAGGAAATCTGCATTACTACGGGACGTTCTAGTTTATTCCTTCCAGAAATAACAATAAAATATTTTTTTACGCAAAAATAAAAACTTAGCTACGTATAGTTTTTCATTCTTAATCAGTCTGCAATGGCATAACATAGTGTGGAAATCTGCTAAATTCCCTGGATGTACAAATGTGAAATCGACAGTTGGCAGAACTATATATGATTATCCTCCTAGGTTCGTGGAGTGCATCCGCGCCCGTCCTTTAGCAGCTCTCCTGGCAGTAGACGCCCCCAGGGCCCGCTTCTTAGCAGGCTGGGCCCCATCAGTGCCCATCTCCCGAGACACCCCCTCGCAGGGCCAGGCCCCCACCAGGGCGCTGCATGCCAGCGAAGCTTTCTTGGACTGCGCCCTCGCCGTGGTTGTGGCCACCACTGAGAGCTACCAGTTCTTCAGTGAAGAAGATATTAGGCACGGATTTGAAGAGGAGCATAGGTAATTTTCCATTTTCTTTTCTGTTAGAATCTTTCAGTGATGCTTCTAGTATTTTCCAGAACTTCTAGTTTCTTTAGTTTTGATCATAGTTGATTACTATTGTCTTCATATAATTTCGTCATGCTAACAAATAGATTTCGCAGTATGACTTTTACATCAGTTCGACCATCTTCCTCTGACACATCTACTCATCAGGAACCGTATCCTGCGCACGTACGTCCGCAACGTGTACCGCTTCCACCGCAACGAGATCTTCGCAGCCATCCGCAACGAGTACACGGACTGGGAGAAGCCCATCCAGCATCCCATCAACATCCGCGACGCGACCCTGGAGTCGCTCAGTGACGCTGCGGTCACTGCACCGGCACTGAGAGTTGCTCAGCTGCATGCGAGACGAGGAGCCAGGACGTACTTCGCGCATTTCGCGCATCAGAGCAAGGATGCTGATTATCCTCAGGTTAGTTCATTATAGTCATCACCAACACTTCAGCTGAAAGACGTCCACTTCTGGAGTTAGACGTCCAGCGGATTATGCGTTCATTATAGTGTATGTAGTTTAAGTATCTAAGTCTGTTGTTTATTAAGATTTTCAAAGTGACATGATTAAGTAATTATGTAATAATTTCATATCTTAGCAAATTAATCGTAATTTATGAAGGTGGTTAAATTACCGTAGTAGCGACAGGCTCATTATAATATGTGAATGAAATAGGGAGGTGCGAGGTGCGAGGTCATTAATTTACTTACCACAATCTACATGATTGCGGAATTTGTCGCAACTTCCTTTGATGTATGTTAGCTTATTTGCATTCTCACTAACATCATAATTAAAGTTAAGTGAATAATTTAGCAGTAATTTATTGCTCCACACGATTATTAATTCACACACTGTTCGTGTTATCGTGAAATACATATTGTGTGAAAGCCACATTAGCCGGACGACTTCTAATTAGGTCACTATTTAATTCAAGTTTTAATTAATGGGCAACCCCATTAATTAAAACTTGCAAAAGCATAATAATTTTACATTTTAAATGCAATTAAATGACCAAAAGCCTTTTTCCTTCCACCAGCGTCTAGGCAGTGTGACAAGTGAGACCCTGCCGTACTTCCTGGGTCTGCCCCTGGTCGGGGGGATGCAGTATGCTCCTCGGAACTACTCGCGTGGTGATGTGGCTGTCGCGGAGATGACTGTGTCACTCCTGGCTGCGTTCGCGAAGACTGGAGACCCAACTCCTCGGGCCGATGAGAGGCATCATGAAGGAGTGACCAGCTGGCCAAGATATGAAATGAACACGCAACAGTATTTAAGTATAGGTAAGAAATAGCTTATAATTTAGTTTATTATCATACGACCTTTCAGACAACACGTTTACAAAAGTAGACTGACAGCAGGTAGCTGTTAATTCACATAATCAGAAACCCCAAATGTATTCAGATTTGTACAAATGCCGAGAAAAGAAATTCGAACCTCGCATTGAAACAACAAAAATACTCCACGGAAAATTCACCGTCAAATGAAAACTCGTTTCCATATTTTGGCGGCAACTTAACTCACTTTATGCCAAAAACAGCTCCATAAATAGGTTAATCAAATTCATCGTAATGAAAGTCACAAACTCGTGTGCGTACAAAACAAGCTCGAATAGAATAACAGAGGGATTTTTCATCTAAACTGATCTGGAAATAAAATCTCGCACGGCGCGGAGTTAATCAGATAAAGCCCCATTCAAAGTTTCGGCGGCCATATTGTGTCGAAACTCGTTATTTTTACGATCTGCTTCCCGGCGAATGTGCGTGTTTTCTTCCCTCTCGTTCTTTGCAAGGGTTTACAACTTTTTTAATCCTTTCGTTAAGGTGCTTGTTTGGTTTGAAGCGAGAGTTGTGTTGGAGTTTATTTTCGTAAATTGAAAACGTTTTTGCTTACGACTTTAAATTGCAAAGACGTCAATGATTTTCAAATATTATTATGATTGACAGTCAATCAATCGGCTCCACGTTCAAGCTCAGTGTTACCTGATACCTGCTGCGATTGGTTGTTTCATAATCATTTGAGAGCAATTGTCTCGGTCTTTCTACGTCACACCTTTATTTGAACTCGAATTTAAACGGCAGAGACTCGGTTTGTCAGTAATTTGATTTAGGGAATGGCACTTTCTTGGCTTTATTTTCCTCCACCATTGTTCATTAATAAATGATTATGTTTGGAAGTTTTTCCTTCTACTGCTCTTGAAAGATTTATTATGTTAGATAGTAACACTTTTTATTTCTGGTCTTCTTAACTAGGTACCAAGCTCCGCGTGAAGAGTCACTACCGTGGGCACAAGATGGCGCTGTGGCTGCACCTGATCCCGCAGCTGCACCGCCCTGGGGCCGCGCCACGGCACCACCAGTTCAGGTCCATTCATCCTGACATGTTCGCAGGTCAGTCGATATCCAAACTGCATCCACACTTGATACATTAAAACGGACAATATTCCATACAAACTGTATAATATTCTGTACTGTTCATAATCGCTAATGGATGGCTGTGTGTTATGTTCACCACGCGTATCCTTTAAAGTAAAGTAAAGTAAAGTAAAGTAAATCATTTATTTGCGTAAGACATGGTATACATTGATGTTAATATTATTACAGTAGCTCAACATGTTTCGCTAAGATATAACATAGCATGCAAAAATTTATATTTTAACAAAAGGAATCAACATCTCACATCCATAAAATCTTTTAAACTGTAAAAATTACATTCAATAAGCCACTTGTGTAATTCTATCTTAAACTTTCTCGAGTTCAATATTTTAAAGCGACTTGGTATTTTGTTATAAATACGTACGCACATTGCAAGGCAGTTTTTGTTGTATTTCGCAAGTCTTGGAATGTCACCAATGTGGGCGCAGCTTCATTTTTTATTTATATTTATTTATTTGTTACACAAACAGCGGTACCTACATACCTACAACAAAATAAAACAGAGCAATAACATGATAAAAGTACTGTGCCTACCTGGCCATTGGCCTACATGGACATTTGCATTATAATGAATAAAAATTAATATTATAAATGTTACGACGAAAGTTGGAAAGTAGTGAAAAGGTATGAGTGTGTGGGTGGTATCTTTTTTTATTGGGTGGGAAATCATCAAATGACCTCTCCCGCTCTGGGCGGAGAGGAAGGGCGTGTCAGACTCTTACTGACTAAAACCCACCCGTGTTCCTTCAGTTGCCTGTTGCCAGGGTCCCGGTATCCCTTTCGGACTATTCCGCAACTCTGGCAGGCATCGGTCCTAACGGACCCCGTCAGGTGTGCTGACATCTCTTTGAGGCGCGCGTGGAACACGACGCGCCATCGACCCGGGCCTGGTCCTTATCGGACGGCGAGCTACCCATTGCTCGCCGTCCGCACGCCCGCGCCTATGGTGGCCGGGAATCCGCCTGGGATTCCCGACGCCCAGGGTGTCCTCCAACGGCGGTGGTTAGGGGCGTGAGGGCGCTTCACTGCTTCGCAGAAGGAGGTGACCGCCTCCCATGCCCTCTCGCTCCGTACCATGGCCTGGACCAGGGCCGGACGCGAGAGGTCAGTGCCGCCAATCGCCTCCACGAGGACACGGCGGTGCTCCGCCCAAGCAGGGCACACCTCCACCGTATGCTCCACCGTGTCCTCCGGACGATCCGCACAGTGGTGACACCCGGGCCTTTCCTCCCACTTAATCCTACACAGGTACCTCCCGAAGCTGCCATGTCCGGTGAGGACCTGTGGGGCCTCTCCAGCCACTCCTCAAAGAGGGGACTTATCGCCGCAATTGTGGCGTGCCCAATGTGGGTGGTATCTAAGATTTAATTATGATCTTTGATCTTTCTCAAACACAGATTTTGATATGTTTGCGAATGAATGGAAGATGATACTGTCAGAATGTCTGAATTTTTGTGAGAAGAATGCATGAATGTGTTAAATAAAAATGTATGTTTAAATAGCTATTATTGGCTTCGGCCGTTCTATTTAAAATAAAATAAATAAATTGAATGTTAAAAAATTTGAATGATAATAATTAATTACTTTTAAGTACTCAGTGCGATGAATACCATTTTCCGACTCTTATTTAAGTTTCTTTACGTATAATGAATTCAACAATTATATTTAATGATTTCCTTGAAAAATGTATGCAATTCATTCTATAAATAAATAAATTCATAGAAGTATTTATTTTCATTGTTACGGGCGGGTTACATACGGATTAAAAATCGACAGGGAAATATTTACTTTAAAAGTATTAAAAACCCGCGTTATTCTGGCACCCCGAATAACAGCGAACTATTAATTTTAATGATTATATCAAAACATATGGCCCGTTATGAAAAGCGCTCGCTGACTAAAGTCTTACTCTTAATTCGTAGTGAATAGCCGCCAAAATTTGGCCAATCACGGCAAAACGTAGGCGCAGCTTTAATGGAAAGCAAATTGGTAACGTCTACCGTCGCTTAAATTGAGCATGCCTTATTATCCAGAACCATTAGTGCCATTTCCTGGCGCGGCGCGTAAACGGAACGCCCTCATTAAACGCTTCCCCATCCAATGGGGGGTCATTATAACTGTTCAGGAACACTATAGCTCGTGCGTGAGCGGAATCAGCACCGCCGAAGTTAATAACACGCGTGAGATTATATTAATTGTAAGATACGTCACGAAAGGATAAGTTTGAAAGTCTCGACACAGTTTGAATACTAAATAACAGATTCGTGTCTGCCAATGAGAAATTTTACTCAAAATCTCTTCGAGCGAGAGAACTTCCTTCAGTACAAAGGCACACGCAACTATTCGCTAAGCGCTCCGCGTCTCTTTTGTATAAAATTTCGCAAACATTACTCAGTATAATCGGTACTTAGTCGGCAAGCCATTAGGCGAATGAGGTCTCCCTAGAATTTATAAAAATAAAAATTGTCGCAAAAATATTTGGTGGCGAAGTGATTAATGGTGGAAGGTGTCACGAATGAAAATAAATCGATCAGGGAGTGTTTCGGGGTGGGTCGGGAACTCGGGATGTTATTAATTGTCCCGCGAATGGCTGGAATTCTTCCATAATGAGCGGTATGGGAAGAATGGCGCGGTCTGCGGCGCACAATGCGGCCCTTTGTCACGGACAAGTTCACTCGCTGCCGGCTCCGGTTGCCGGCGGGACACAGACAAGCATACAATCTTCAAATTCTTATATTGTTGCGTGTGAGATGTGCTCTTTAATGTTCGCATACTCGGAATTGTTTTCTGAAGGATATTTACGACCACTTTGGTTTGCGAGAATTTTATGAGCTCTCAACGTTGTAAAACATGTTAACCCACGTTGTACAAACATGACTAAGCCGGAAATGTTAACATGTATCTGCTACTGTAGCAACAAGGATTTATAGGCCCTGAACACCGAATAGATCCTATTCCTTTAACAAGTATGACGTTGAACACAATTGTGCATCAATATTAGATCGTGTTTTATTCATGATAGCTGCGCCCCGCGGTTTCACCCGCGTAAGTCTCGATTCCGTGGGGATATCGGGATAAAAAGTATCCTATGTGTTAATCTAGGTTATAAACTATCTGTTTGCCAATTTTCATCCAAATCCATTCAGCCGTTTTTGCGTGATTGAGAAAACTTCCAAACAGACAAACTTTCACATTTATAATATTAGTAGTATAATAGGATTTACATGCAACTAACCACAGTTTAAATACAAAACTTGGAATTAACTTGCTTGAATACTCATAAAAAGCTATATTTTATAGCAAAGCTCTTTTTTTCGATACAAAACGTCATTTCCGTGTACCATCGCTTGTGCCGAGGTTCTGATGAACTAATTTATCCAGCATTGTGGCGAGCGCCGGTAATTGTGGCCGGTCGTAGATCGCCTTTTGTTTTTGAGCAATCGCTCGCAAATTAGCGACGTGTCGAGTGACATGAGTTTTGTGCAGAATAGGTGCGCGGAGGTGTTTGCAATTTCAGTCGCCTTTAGAAGATTGGATTTTATTTCAGTTTCGAAAATGGTCTGGAATATTCATGACTGTTATTGAACGGTTTTATTAAGCAGTGTGTATCTATAGAGTTGAATGTCTACTAAACATGCAGAAACGGTTAAGCGGAGGTAATTTTCTGCAATCCATAAATACACACATAAATCTAATTAAGGCCTACATTTTCAATCCTACTAATATTATAAATGTGAAAGTTTGTGTGTTTGTGGGTTTGTATGTTTGTGTGTTTGGATGTTTGTTACTCAATCACGCAAAAATGGCTGAATGGATTTGGATGAAATTTGGCAAACAGATAGTTTATAACCTAGATTAACACATAGGATACTTTTTATCCCGATATTCCCACGTGATCGAGACTTACGCGGGTGAAACCGCGGGGCGCAGCTAGTACTCAATAATATTTTATTGTATTCCACAATGAAGCATGTTTTTACATAAGATCAAATCAAATCAAATCACTTTTATTTGTTAACACAGGTAAAAAAATACAGATCTTGAGTTTGGTGGACAGAACGCTATGTTATGCCAGGAGGCATACAAATATGGTGTGCATCTATCTAAATATAATAATATATCTAAATATTGTTTTTTTTTTTTTAAAGACGTTTGTAATTCTTGCATAATTAAAATTTCAAAATAAACTTAACAATTATATAATATTAAATAAAAATTGAACGATGTCAGATTAAAATGAGGAATTAGTTAGTTATAAATGTCAAAAAAAAAAACAAGTCAGAGCAATTGAAAATGTCAAAAATTATTACATGTCAACCACAAATTAATTCGTCATTTAAGTTTTTTCATATAACATAGAAACAAAGCACACTATATTAAGTCATCATTTAAAAATTCATCCAGTGTGAAGTAACATCATCGATCATAATTTGGTTATACAACGTGCCGCTACAATGGCGACATTAATTTAACACATGGGCTAGTTGGCCAGTTATCATACAAAATAAAATAATTGGTCAACTGAAAAATTTAAATTTTCAAACAAACTAAATAATAAAAACATAACCAAAATTAAGATCACTCTATGTAAAAGATTCATTCATGAAGCTACCTACCAGCTGGCTTACGTTCTATCATCGGTCCCACTCTATGTCGGCATAATTTCTAAGAAATTGCGCGGCTTTCCTTCTATTCGCCTACATATGATCCGTGACCCCGACAAATAACCTCTGCGCTACAGTTCTTTTAAGTACAGGTTGCTCCAGTATGGTAATTTACAAAATTGTAAATAAGTCAATAAATAATAACGTTTAATGAAATTCAAATATTGTCATAAAATGAATACGCTAAATCGTATACGTGTGTTAAATTAATGTCACCATTAAAGCGGCACGCTGTATATAATTTCATTTTGGTTCGACCTGAAAATAATTTAACGAAATTAAGATAGTGGCAACAAAAATAAACATTTAAAATCCAAAACTGCTAACCCTGAGCTAAAGATTGTAAAACTATTTTCTTGGAAAAATCTAGCTCTAAATCTTAAACCATTAGTTAGAATAAAGTGTTCAAATATAAACACTATCTTGGCGAGAATAGAGTGGCAAACGAGCACGTTAAAGTGCCGATAACTGAGCTGTGGGAGACTCCGCGGGTTTGCCGCGGGTTTCTTTGTTCAGTTTCCTGCCACTTCGCAGGGCTGCCAAACGTACCGAAATTGATGCCATTCAATATCAGAAAAAAACGAAAAAGTTTGATTGGATGACTTTTTATGATTCCGGATAAAATGTTTCTAAAATAAGTCTGAAAATTGAATTTCCAGTTAAAACCTTCATAAAAATTCTTTTTCAACTTTGTTGAAACTGGCTTTGGATTTTGTAATTCCATCGTAGAATCAAGTAAAATAAAATTAAATATATGTTTAGGATTTGTTTCCATACAAAAGATAGATCCGATAGATTAGGTCGATCATCGATATTGTAGGTATATTCCACACAGTTTAGAAGATCTATCTCAGCAACAATAAGTCTAAACACTAGGCTCGGCCCCAGTTCATCCCTAGTTCCACAAAAGAGATCGCGCGGCGGCTCCAACAATCGCCCTTTGTGCGCGTGGGCACAACTTGGGACCGCATTGTGCGCGCGTGGACCATTCATTACAAGCCTTTGATAACTTCAGGGATCGCTTCTTGTTCAGATATGTTCTATATTGGTGAGCTGTTTACTTCTCATTCAATTGGCAATGTATTAAATTTCATGCGGATATCATATTTGAGATGGGTTGGAATCTATATCTGGTTATTATGGAACTGTTTTATTTGTGAAATCATAATTAATATTATAAATGCACAAGTGAGTTTGTTTATTTGTTACGCTTTCACGCTAAAACGGCTGAACGGATTTAGATGAACTTTGACACATGGGTAGACCATGACCTGGAACAGGATAGGATACTTTTTATCCCGATATTCCCATGGGATCGAGACTTAGGCGGGTAAAACCGCGGGCGCAGCTAGTCTTGATCTTAAATCCAGTAAGTGTTCAGAATATTGTAGAAATACGTTACATTACTTTTGTTTTATGTAGGTTAAAATTTAGGCGCAGAATTATTATTTTAAACAAAATATAATTAAAAGAAACATTCCTAAAATCAAAGCGGCTACAACTAAATAGACGAGGTTCATTTTAATCAATGTTAGCTTATTAAAATTCCACGCAAACTTCAGATACCTGCTGAGGGCACTTAATTTAACTAATACGTTATTTACTAAACCTAAAATTTTGCTTAGACCTAAAAGCTGACATGGCATTCATTAACATTCTTAAGGTTTAATTAGGAGAGCAATTTTGTGTTGTCAAGCCCTTTTGGTACTAATTAGGACCTAGTAATTGGGTCCTTAAAAATAATGGCACGCATACATTGACTGGTCTGACGTTTATTACTGAGGTCTAAACAAAAATGGTCTGACGTTGATTACTGAGGTCTAAACAAAAGCTGCGACCGAAAGAAATATCTAAGTACCTAATAATAATCTATGAGGTATTATAGATATAACCAACGCACGAGATAAATTGAGGTATTAAAATGGAGAGGTCAATTTACCGTGACCTGCCAGATCAGAGTAATTTACTCCACGAGTAGGTAATATAAAACCAATAACATACCGACCGTAAATGGCTTTTTACTCGTAGGTGAGATATTCCCGGAGCTGTATACGACGACATCGGCTCTAGATGATGAGGAGGACAGTACTGAAGCTGATGAGGATTCCTCGGAGGTTGAGGAATGCGAGCCGTCCCCCTCCCCGCGGCCCGCGCTCTCCGCGCTGCCGGCGCCGCAACCTTCGCCCAAGGAAGACTCCTTGACCAACCTGGACTCCCAGTACTACAGGTTAGTACGAATTCAACTAAAAGAGGAATATTTTTTATTAACCGACTTCTTCAAAAAGGAGGAGATTCTCAATTCGTCTGTGTTTTGTTTTTTGTGTATATTACGCGATTACTCCGCCAAATATGAATCGATTTTTGATGATTCTTTTTTGTTTGGTAGGTGCATGCTTCGGAGATGGTCCCATATCGTAAATTTTATTTACTTGGCTTGCGTAGTTTTTGAGTTACCTTCAATATTACGTATTTTTTCCCAATTATTTATTTCGACGAAATTTTAAGTGACTGCGTCATTGTTATTTACATAGCAGGTAGTGTTATTCGAATTTGTGTGGGGTACAAAAAAAAAACCTACTTAAATAAAAATCACAAAAAAAGTTAAAAATAACTTTCATTTCGGAAGTCGGTGGCAAAAAACGAAAACTGAAAAGTAAAGACACCGAAATTAAACTTATTTTTCACTTTCTTGTGTTTTTCGACGTATAGCTGCGATTTAATTCCCATCTTTAGGAGTAAATGTTGACGGATAGGTACGCTTTCATTGTTACAAATTCAGATTCCAGCTCACCTTTCAAACAGAATTATTTACTCAAAATATCGTCAACTTAAAAAAGAGACGAGCATTTTGTGTTGTGGATCAACAGTATCGTATGCCACGGAGCACACGCTATCCATAATGCCGTAGTGTCTATATGACGCAAAGTTCGCGTCCAATTAGCAGACAACATTCTGTATAAGCTTTTATAGGAAAAAATGAAAGGAGCCGCATTGAGGGAATTCTGAAAGGTGCACAAAAAATTTACGTAACGACGTTTGCCGTAATAAGATAAACAAGTGGCGAAAAAAAGAATGTCTTGAAGGGGGAGCGTTGACCCCTGGTTTGCTGCGACAAACATTTTCTGACACAACGGTCCGTAACCAGTAACCACGTACAGCGAGGCATATGCCGCCAGCCAATACATAACAGTACATAAATGTTCGCTGTTCTGAAATGTGCGCTGTCATTAAGATGTTGATCCATTTCTGAAGTCCTCGTCGAGTCGTCGCTAGTTTTGATCTCAAGTTTTTCTTTAGGCTCCAAACTTGGAACAACACTCGAACTTTCTCAAAGTTTCACAGAGACATTCTGCTTTTCGTATACATGTTTTATCATCGCAGAAGTTGGAAAACAGCAGCCATTTTCACCGGATGTTTTGGCAAAGTTTGGTCTACTGACCAAACGAATATTCGTCTCATATTTGGAAACGACATAATAATGAGCATTCAGGCTTATACGAATACTGTTTGCTATTATTTCCTTTATTTCATCTTCAACACTTATTATGTTGGTCATTACCCTCGACGCGGTATTATTCGCACGAGCCGTAGGTGAGCGCGATTAGGTATCCGAGAGTTATGTTGTTAATTTATCATATTTTATTTATTTACACAGTAGGCATAAAAAGACATGAAGACTCTTTGATGAGATTTAAAAAAGTGCAAATCTCTGCTCAGGTGACAATAGAGAATGCTCATTTAATAATAAAGTTTCATACTAATTCAATGTATAGTCCCACTGACTTGCCCATGGTCATTGTTTTTACCATATATATGGTTTGTCTATGGTATTTTTCTTTACGAAAACTTACTTTTGAGCGCTTGCCTTTGGTAAAACGCTTGACCAAAGTCAATTTCTATTAAATACAAATTCCATGCTGCCATGATAGCACTTGCTAATTCCATACTGCCATGTCATTACTCCGACTAGTAAATAGTTATCTCTGGCGCACATTACCGCACTAGTGTTGTAATTTAGTAAAACGCACGCGTGTTTATGAACCTAAAAGCGGTTCAATAAAGGCCACTTTACGAGCAAGCGAGAACATTTTTAAAAAAACACTTTAAAAAAAAACCGGCCAATAGCATCGCAACCTCGCATAATGAAGGGTTCCGTAGTTGGGATGAATTAATCCCATTTTAGTTGAAAAACATGTTCTCCCATACATTACAACTGCAATTTAAGTTTGTATACTAGATAGATATTGGTGCCGATTCTCTTGTACACCGAACTAAACTAACTAAACTATAACTAAAATTCCTTACTTTTGACTATGGGAATCTTGGAGCTATTCTGCCAAATAAATTCTCTAAATTTAAAACTTATTTTGACACAACTAAAATCGAATTTGACAACCGCGCGCCTCCACTTGGTACTTACTTGTTTTCCTGCCCCGTGTTTTTTTTTTAGAACCAGAGGCGCGCATGCACCGCAGCCTCGACGTGTTTTTAATGGAAAGTTTCAGTTTTTGTATGGAAAATAACGAAAAAAAAAAAAAATATGATTACCAACATGTTGAGAATTAGGGGTATAAGGGTCTCCTAAAGGGGGTCGAAATTTTCATTATTTTTGCGATAGGACACACCGTTTTCGAGATATAAGCAAAAGAAAATAAAAAAATACAGTACTGTTTTTTGTAACTGAAGTCGAGGTGTTGGTTTGAATTTTAGTTCATGACATCTAATTATATTCCACACATTTTTAATCGCGATTAAATATAGTCAGATTTAGTTAGAGGATTTTAGATACAGGACAAAATTTTAGGTTAAATCGTCAAATTCAGAATAGCATTTTCACTAAACTATACTCAGTGCCATCTTAGTGCTGTCAAACTAAATTATAGTTAAGTTGTGTCGTTTAAAGTCTATTTCAGAATGAGTTTGATCGTTTGACAGGACTAAACAAAATTTTTTTTAGAGAATTTTGTGACAAGAGAATCGGTACCATTGGGACATTTACCATGTTATTTTAAGACCACCGACTTCTTATAGGTTTTCCCGTAATATTTAAGTAAAGAACTATTTTCTGTATTTTTTTCAAAATTGTATGCTCAGTAGTTTTGGAGATTAGGTGGTAAATTTTCATCATTTTTTTTTTCTTTAAAAGTTAAGACTGACTGACAGAAAGACACACGAGGGATCCTATAAGGGTTCCGTTTTTCGTTTTGAGGTACGGAACCCTAAAAACATTTTAAAATATAAAAAATAGTAGCCCATCGGCATCAGGAACAGGGTCCAAGCTGCCGGTGGTGAGGGCTCTAGAGAGAGGATCTGCCTCACTTTGTGTACCGTGTCCAGGAGTAATGCTTTCTAAATCCGACCCAGCCACGAGAGCCTCCTGAGGTGTTGGTCGAGGCTCTCCACTATAATGCCATTAACCGTGACGATTATTGGTAAAATTATTGCAGAGTACACGTTCCACATATCGACAACCTCGTGTGCTAAGTCACGAGATTCTCGTCATGAGTGGCAGCGATATCAACAATCTTTGCACGGCGCTCTCGTCGATCTATCACCACAATATCAGGCTTATTGGCTACAATAGTCCTGTCAGTGATGATAGATCGATCCCAGTACAATTTGTCGTGACCATACTCTGTTTGCTATTATTATTATTGAAGTTAATAATAATTTACTCCGTAAGTTAAACAGTCACCTTGTCGGGTAGCTTCCATTCAAGTAGATAGACAGGGCAACAAAACGGAACAGGATGACGATCAGAGTACACAAAGTGTTTCTCACGAACTTTGTTATATTTTCATAACATGTAAATTCCCCGCGCGAGGGTCGCAGCGTCACCTGAAGCTCTGGCAGGACTGACTCTAAACAAGATTGATCGGGGCATTTTGTAGCGAGCCTCGTAATCTCGCTAATGTGTTTACTTACCTGTTTACCTTCCTGAGTTCTGTCCCTTTTGTCTCGCATATAATGTCTTAATGCCGACCCATTTCTCTTGGGGAGCGTTTTTTCCTCCAGACAACTGGATACTGCTGATAATGGTAATGGATGGCGCCGAACTTCGGACTGAATTAACTGGACTGCGCGTCACTCCGGAAATAATGATAGTAATATTTCAAACAGATGCGACGAGATATTCATATTTTTCTGGCACAGTTGACATTTTGGGTTGATGTAACCAAATTTATGCATCGCCCTTGAAATGTTTCAGGACAATTTCATATTCTGAAGCACCTTCAATATTTCCTTCATATAAGTAAAAAAAAAAACGAACAATAATAATTTTATTACGTACCTTTACACGCTGTTACAATATCTTTTTCTGGATTACTTCTAATTAATTCTTTGTTTGAAGTAGCTATACAGTGGCGCTGGGAGTGACGGTAGGCGCCGGCTGCTTCTTGCTGGCTCTCAACGTACTAGTCTTCGCAGGAATCTACCTTCAAAGAGGTCGTCGGAGAACTGCCCACCGCCGTCCGAGGAGAGAAGGTCAGGATTATAAAAACATCTCAAGATAATTGCTTCACCGAACCAAAATTTAACTTACGGTTCGCGCTTAGTCATTACATAAAGTAACCTTACGCAAGAAGCTCTGAAATTGTTTCGTCTCAAGGAATGAAAAAACTCCGAAGTAAAACGTCGAGCCAACCGCTTATCTTTCCAGCTCAATGAAACGTGTCAACTGCAAGACGCGGTTTCATTCTAAGATTATTGTAAACGATTTATCCCAACATAATAATATTAATATACGTCGCTAACTTTCGCTAGGTTCAAGGCTATGAATATTCGAAGGGAGCAAAGCAAACACATTTTTTACATGGAGGCAAAAAAGACGTCATATCTAAAACCCATTTTTTATGAGCGACCACTTGAGAGCAGACCGTACTATAAACTACGCACACGATTCTCACTTAACCGCGGCTGGTCCACGCTAGTAAATTACACGAGTTATGTGGAATCCAGGAGAGAGACTTTGTTATTCATAGTACGGACCGGAGATAACTCACGAACTATTTGATCTGGTGACAGAATGATGGCGATATGCATCGGAGCTGTCAGTTTTATGTCATCAATTGTGGTGATCGTTATTGAGGTCACTGGTCAACAGACTGGTTGACCAGTGAGTTTTTATTGTGTATTTGGAGTTCGTTCGCTGCTCGGAGATTTCCTTCATTAAAGTCCTTGGATTTAAGAATCACCCTGCTCACTCGCTGTCGTTATATTACTTTTCATTAATAGGCTAATTTCCCACCCCACTTTTGAAAACCACTACATTTATTTATTTAGTGGCTACCAGCAGGATGTCTCCAGTCTCCACAAGGCGGAGACAACTATAACATTTATTATAGACATTCTGACGATTTATTTGCGGCACACGACGTGGCGGCATTCGTGTGCCATTTCAATGCACTTCCCGATTCAAAAGCTACTAGAAACCCGGACATTTTGTGCAATTCAAATATTAAAATTCCGAATGTTATTTCTTTTTTAAAAGAAAACGTATTTTCCGTCCGTCTTTTATAGTCTATTCTGGTTTTATGTTTCTTTGCTATATATTATTTTGTGTAGTCTTAAGGTTTATTTTACATTCTTGAACATTGTATTGCAATAATGTATGTGGTATTAAAGAAAAAAAAAGAAAGAAAATACGTTTATTTGCGGCAAACATGACGCTACGGACAAAAATATACGACATGACGCTACGGACAAAAATATACGAAAATAACAAGTTGGGGGAAAATATGCGTCATGCGTCGTCGTCGTGTAGGTATTAGTTATCTCTGCAATGTACGCCATAAAATCCGCATTCAAATCAAAATTTAATTCAGCGAGATTATTAGTACTGCCATTTCGTTTTTAGTTCTGTGTTTTGAGGACAATCTTCGGTTCAGCACAGTTATACTTAGATACATTCAAAGCTCAAAGTACTATTTAAATAAAAATAAGTAAGTTTTCGTCACAGGGAGTTGCAGCAGCCGCAGCGGAGCCTCCCTGAGCAACGAACCGGCTTCCATCACCTCGCCACGCAAGAGCACTCTTAAGGTAACAATATCGTTTTGAACACTAGATATTCTGAATACTACTTCTGAATCTCGGCAAGGTCCGAATTTGTATTGAAGTGAATCGTCCAGTGCATGTCACTCAGTTGAATGATAATGATGATACCACCTCAGCATCAACTAACATATCTTTCGATTTCCACAGCGCAGCAGCGAGTCAGAACTCAAAGAGAGGCCGAGCAGCGCCGCCACCGCGCCTCCAAAAAAACGCGTCCAGATCCAAGAGATATCTGTGTAGATGACTTCTAAACTAATACTGAAGATAAAATACATTCTCACATTGAAACCAATAACACAAATGATTAAATTCAGACTCGCAATTACTATTAAATTGTAAAACTGATGAAATGTTTGTAAATACTGATATAACTAATGCAACAGCTGAAAAAGCCATGACCACAGCAGAAATCCAAATGATAAACGTGCAGTCAATAGATGTGGGTGTAGATATTTGTGATGAGAAGTGTGAAACTCCAATTGTTGCTTGAAAACAGTGTGACGCCAATATCGACGACACTTTACGTGAGTTTATAGTTGTGACAAGGAAACTTTTAATAAAATTGTGAGTGATCCGGGTTCCGATTTGAACTAAAGCAACGTTGATTCGGCTTAGTTTAGACAAAAACAATGTCTTTATTGATGTTTTCAATAGCCATAAATCTATGATATCGAGTAATTATTGTGAATGTACTCGTAAGATTGTTGTGACGTATCGTAGCGTGAGATCACGGCTGAGCGCAGCCTCGCGCTCCGCTGATCGGTTGCAACGGCGATGGATGCCCGCACTATATAGCTACTACATAATATACATATGTATCCGTGTGTATGCGGCTCAGGGGTTCTCTCTTCTCTGCTGGAATACACTGCTGGCATAAACAGTCCCAATCCGCTCCGATCGCTAGGTCAGTGCGCAATCGATTCGTGATTTCGCAATCTGCACGTCTGTTGTTAGCCATTATGATAAGGGCTGTGTGTTCCAGCATTCGTGTATCTACCTCCTGACCAATTTAATGGTTTAGTGCAATTACTATTTCGGTTAAAATCTTTGTTATTGTATCTGGAATTTGTATAGTCTACTTCAGTGTCTAGACACCTCTGTTAACAAACTGTTTCTATATTATGTGATAGTTGAATATTTAATGGTATCAATGTTTGAGTTGTGAACTCTGGTACGTTTAGATTTTTTTGTAAAGAATTGTTATACTAATCTGTACATAATAATGATATAGACCGATATAGATATCTCGAATTCAATTTGTGGAAGATGATGCTAACTCTGTATATAACTACTATTAGTTTCTACTAAATAACATTGTACATATTAGAACGTCGTGAATATCTGTGAACTCTGATGATTTTATCATCTATGAAACGAGTTTTTAATAAAGACCATTTTTCCTGAACTCGACTTCTTATTTATCACTTTCACTAACTTAACGGCCTTTGTAGCTACCGAGGTTAAGTCTCAGTGACTGACATGGAGTGAATAAAAATAACCTTGAAAAATTTTTTTTTAATGAACCAGTAATTTTTTGTACAATATCTAGTTAAATTAAAATTGCTTTGTTTGAAGATAGCAAAACATGTACCTTAAAAGCAATTGAAAATATAAATTCCCTTTACACGTGTAAGATGGTGGCGGATAATTTAAAAGTTCATTAATTCCTAAGCGGCGCGTAATCGCGCGGTCGCGGCTCAGAGGTGACCGCGCAAAAACCATAGACGCTTACCCCAAGCAAAAGTTTTAATGTCTTGCCACAAGTTAAAAAAAAATCAAGAACTCCTACCATCAACAAAATTATGTTGATCTTTATTGTATTTTCGGTACGCGCACCTTTTTGCAACTTCTATTATCAGGGCCCAAGTTGGCGAGGATAAAATACCTTTTAGATTTTGATAAATCGCCTGAAAGGTCGCGATAAAATTGGGTTAAAAATTACGGGGCCATGTTACTGAACTTTGAATCTTGACGTCAGATCTCGGCAAATTATTGGGCAAAGAAAAACTAGGAAAAAAGTCAAAGTAGAATGAAAGCGCCTTGAACATTGCAAAATGAAAGATTTGATTCAGAATACAAATTGCAAAATCTGTGTTTTAAATTTTGACGAAAACTGTAAGAAAATACTTAGAGAGAGACTCCTGAAGTTATGATTGTCGCGGGCAGCGAAAAATGTGGAAGTTTCAAGACGAAGTTAGTGATTCAACGACCTAGAACAGTTTGGAGCTCAGGATAAAGATATGAATCTCTGCCAGAGATAAACTTTGTGAGTTTTTCTTTTTTTAAAGAGTACCTAATGTATAGAGCCTCGAACCTTTTGAATAATTTTCCTCAACACGTTTTCGTTTTGGGGTTTATCTTACCATACTTATTTATTTTCTGTTTAGTTTAAGGTAAATGTTTTTTTTTACGATTTCCTGTAGCTTTGTTGTATTGATAAAGCTAATTAAAGTTCCCAGTAATGGAATAACCGAGAAGAATTGGTTATGATAAAAACAATATTGAGACTAGTAGTTACCTGACCAGTTGCTCCGGAGGGAGCAAAACTCACTATTCAACAGAATACAGAATAAACCATTTAGAAATAATACCTATTTCTAAATCCAACCCGCGCCACCTTAAACGGTACACACCTGAAATTCAACAAATCAACACAAAACACGAACAAATAAAACCCTTAAAACTTTGATTACTGGCGGCCACACACCGAGCAAATGGCCAGGTTTATTAAATTCGCACAAAAAGCGAGGGAGGCATCGCCGGCCGCCGTAGAACAATCACTATTGAACTCTCGTTTATTGTACGCCAAATGAGAGTGCACTTAATTTATGATCCGGCTGTGAATGCTGAGGATCCGGCCGCCCGGCTCCCGGGGCGCACGGTCATCAATCAGCGGTGCCT
This sequence comes from Lithophane ornitopus, assembly GCA_948473465.1. Classification (NCBI taxonomy): domain Eukaryota; kingdom Metazoa; phylum Arthropoda; class Insecta; order Lepidoptera; family Noctuidae; genus Lithophane; species Lithophane ornitopus. The sequence goes on from OX419617.1 coordinate 630,821, forward strand.
TCCATGGAAATGAGATATCTTACAGTCATTTGAATCAAATGTGCGAAATGGAGATTTTGATGTGAATTTTAGTATTGTTGAGATGAATCTGTAACAATTTGCTTCAATGTATTGTAATTTTCACGTTGTTTTTTACAAAGGTCGAGTTTTAGCGTTGTGCACCCAAAGCACGTCCGCGTAACTTTTTGTACAATTAACAAAACATTGGGATTTTACATGGAACTTAGATTACAGTATTCTACTTACTATTCCGTTGTTCTTAATGTTGATAAGTGAATCAATTCACATCGAAGCGCGTCAATAGTCTGGTCACTGAACATTATATTTTTCAGTCATCTTTGACGCGACAGCAAAACCTAAACAAACCTCCCTGAGGTTCTACAACCAATAAGTATGGATAAGCATTTACCTGGTTACCATAACCACTTGCAGCCAACACGTTTCATCACCACACTAGTGCCACCATAACTTCATTTCGTCGCGATACAAAGGGTGTTGCATTCCTAGTCCCCAGCTCGTTCCGACACACCCTGAGTGCTAGCCGGGCCGTTTCTGTCGGGGACGGGTTAACGCGGCCCCTTTGTGTCGCACATTTGTAAGGCTAACTTTGTATTTGGCTCCACACGTTCCGTCTTTTCTTAAAGTCGGTAAAGACGCTTTAGGTCTCAGTTGTAAATTAGACTGTGAGATTCGAGTCTTTGCTCACAAGTTGCTGAAATCAAAGTTTAAGGATTTTTGTTCACCGTTCGGTTGTTCATCGTGTATCCCTCCTATAAATCTACCTTTACGTTTGGTGGTTGATTTTGTTCGGTCAAATAAAGAATTCATAGCTCGAGCCCCAATAAATACATTAATTATTCTGGCTTTTGATATAACACTGTTATTGTTGAAGCTAACTACGCCATATTTTAATATGAGGGCGATACATTTTTAATAAGCTCGTTAAATAAATTATTCATCACATGTAGGGGTACCATGTGGGGGGACCTTAGCTTTAAATGTCTGCTGTAATTTTAGTTATTTGGAGAATTGTTAAATGGTTTTCAGTCAGAAGAGCACCTAACAATTACTGCGAAATTATTTATCTTACAGAATATTCTCCATTAACATAGACAAGCACATACATCACGAGGTGTTAAGCCATATCATTACCAGTACATAACAGAATCATAATACATAATATCTACTGTGAAATCAATACCCAGAACAAAGTGTCGATCTATCAAACGTTATCTACACATTATGTAATGCATAATGCGTGTAATCCGAGGTTTTAGAAGCGTAATTAACGTATTAATGTAGTTACTAGCGGTTATGTCATGTTCGGTTATACAAATACTCACTTGGGACATATTACAAACGGTTGTTGATAGAATGGTAGGTACGTAGTATACTTAGCATACGAAAGGCTTATTATTGGTACGGTCGCCAACAAAACTCGAATAACAATTATTTTTGTCAAGCTTAATTAAAAAATTATATAATCTGAACTGATACACAATTTAAAGATTGTATTAATTTAGATTATAGTATATGTAAAAGTAACAGTGTTATTCGGTTTTTGTTGATAACTTTACCTTCGGCCGGGGCGGTTGATCTACGTTCAAGCTTGGATTAACAGCGGCTCAGTAATCTCGACACAGGCCTAAAAGAACACGTCTTAGGCAAAACATTCTGGATTTAATGGTACAGACTGAGCAAGCATGGTACAATGCTCATTCATTCATTTAATTTGCGTTGAAGAGGTATTTACCATGCAATGAGTGAATCACTGAATGGTATCAATTTAATTAAAATATAAGCTCATTCCTTTTTTAGGGTTCCGTACCTCTAAAGGAAAAAACGGAACCCTTATAGGTCGTTGTCCGTCCGTCCGTGTCTGTCCAGACCCTTTTTCTCCGAAATGCGTGGAGGTAGGTATGTCAAATACGTAGTAGGGCTACGGACCCTTGGAGCTCAAAAAAAAAAACAAGCTTCTAAGTGAACGCAATAAAAAAATACGGTCATGTATGCTTTTTTGATACTCGCAAAGATCAAAACCTATATGGTACTGTCCCGTTGACCAAGGATCACGAAATTTGGCAAGAAGCAAGTTCTCAGCCAAACTCAGCCCAAGTAAAGGAAAAAGTTCAAAAATCGTTTTCATTCCCAAAAAATTGCCGTTTTGGCACATTTTTAATTTTTGCTATTTCAATCTATACATTTGTAGTTAGAGAATTGACCGTGACGTATATCGATGGATATTTTTCCACTCCAAAGTTAAGTTTGTTCTTGGGATAAAATTCATCCCAACTACGGAACCCTTCATGGTTCGTGGTCCGACACGCACTTGGCCGGTTTATCATAAAAAGAGATCTTTTCCCTGTTCTGGGTTCATTACAGGTTAATATATTAATTTAAAAGTAACTTCACGATGAGCGGGCAGATACTTCACTTAATAATCAAACCAATAATATTAATCTTCTCAATTTTCATCGACGTCGGATCACGACGGACCTACATTTTTAATTACAAATGTCGAAGTTTTAAGTGGCCGACCCAGGGGGAGGTGGGGTTGGGGGGGTCGAATCTGATTACTCGGTAATATCCACTTATTCGTTAGTGGTATAATTGAAAATTGTTCATCCAGAGCGATGTATTACTCACTTACGTCCTTCGTCAACTTAATTTTGTAGTACTCGACGAGTAACGGTGTTTTGTTTAAACTTTCTCCATTTTCTGGGGTTAATTTATTACTTTTCACATAGGTTTGGAGGGTTGTCAGCGTGGAGATTTACAACATCAGTTTTGTCGTATTATGCTGCAATATCAGAACAATTTATAGAAGCTGTTAGCGCATATCTCGTGTGAAAAAGAAGCTTTTCTTTACTTCCACCCTTCTTGTTTTGTCTGTCTTGGTTTAGTAGGCGCCAATTTATGATATTAATAATATCGTGTAGCACATACCACGTTTCACACAAAGCTACTTAGTGTCAGATGTCGCCAAGCAGACGTTATCTCGACATGTTCCCGAGCCACGAGCCACTGATATTCATGACTCGTACCACACAAATAATTGTAACTAGAACATGTTAACTCACTCGACTTCAACTAATAAATATTCATACTTAGTTGGCGGCCTGTTTGTTCAGACTCTTTGAGGACTGGCACTAACTTATGCATGGCTTTTTACTTTACTTTAGAGGTTTATGTGTCTCTAATGAAATAAATATACTTACATAAATATTATTATGTAGATGTATTTGAATGGATCTTATAAAACCATTACTTGTTACAAATATTTTCAGTGGAGTTGGGGAGATTTTTTTTTAACTTAGCTACGGTGTAAAATAATTAGGTAAATAATGCGCTTAATGGATAAATGTTTTTTTTTTTAAATAACCTGGGACACGACTTTTATTTTTAACTGTCTTCAAAAAGGAGGAGGTTCTCAATTCGTCAGTATATTGTCAGTATATTTGTGATTTTGACGATTTTTGTTTGGTAGGTCATGCTTCAGAGGTGGTCCCATATAAATTTTATTAACTTGGCTCGCGTACGTTTTGAATTAGCTTCAATATTACCACTTAGTCTTTAGAGACGATGTTTTAAATTACTCCAACTCTGTTATTTACATAGCAGGTAGTGGTAAAAGTTGATATGTAATAACATTTACTCAAAATGTAAGTGCCAAAGCAAAGCAGCAGTTTCTAGTTCTTAACTCCCTCCTTGGAATCAATTGATAATCTACAGATAGTAATTGACATGAGGCACTAATAACTTCCAACGTTACCTTATAAAACTTTCTACTTCTTCGTCTGCCCGGTGATTATATCCACCTTTCGTACTCTACATGTTATTGCTACCCCCGCAAGCCTACTAAATAATATGCTGTGTCTCGTGGAGGCGCAGAAAGTCTCGGAGTATGAAATTAATTCTGGAATGTCGCTATGAGTCCGCTATGCGGTGTTGTCATGCCCGGGACGTGTGTTCATTTGGCTAGATATCTCATTACTGACTCCACTACTGCTTCACGGCGTGGTTCCTTAATAAGATTTTCTATTGGTTTTGGGGAAATTTTAAAACATTCCTTATGATTTTCTTATTTATTTTAGTCATAAATAAATGTAAGGTCTAAAATGTTTTTGATTACACTGGGCGTCTTTATTATTTACAGAAAACCTGCTCGTGGAGACCACCTATTCTACTCGGCAATATTTAGTCGTGTCTTTGCAAAACTAAAAAAAAAAAACAACTTATTTTTACTTAATTTCCAAACATCAATACTATTTAACAAAAGTAACGACTAACGTCAACTCTTTACTTCTAACCACCGACCACTAACCGCTTCATTAAAACTGCGGCACTTCTATAAAATTTAACGGCATACCAAACATAAGCATTGGAACAGTCACGCATGCAGTGCGGGTTCAGTCCGATCAGAACAGGTTCAACTTCAAACACCATCGTCGTAGGTTTTTTAGAAGAACATTTAAGTCGGAATGACAATGATAAAATGGTAAATAATATAATATATATTATATATATCGTAAGGACATTTTTTATTATTTACCGTGACACTTATCAAAACACTTATGTATCCCAAACCCCGTCCCAACGACATAATATTTTCATAAGATATCCTACCAAAGAGATCGTCAATAGTTTTCTCATTTTCGCGCGGCTTCAGAGGATTCCAAAGACGAACGATTCCGAAAGGAGTGAACTTGTTATGACACGCTAACGACACTGCGGCCCTGGTATCTCAGGATTTGGAAAAGAACCTAGGCTTCCAAGTTTTGTCACATCGCTGGGATAAGTAACCCAAGTTCGTATCTTACTAGTCTGTTAAAACAAAGTTCGGTAGACTTTGCATTTTATATTTTTGCTTATGTGTTCTGAAGAAGGACCTTGAACATTTCCATACATGTACACAGATCTACTCACGCCTTCTTCCCACGGGGCAGGCAGAAACTACAGAACGACACCTGCTACGACCCTCCTTTTGCTTCGTTTACGATACCTTGACCTGGTCATACACGCACGCCGGTTGCGAGCAATACGCACCTGACTTATCTGAAATCTTTAATTTCCTGTAATAATATTTATATAAAAATGAATATTTTTTTGTTTTTTCCCTACATTATGCATTCCTAAACCGATCCGATTGCAATGAAAGGTAAGTTGCACGTGCGCACTCCCTCGAAGGTACCAAAAACGAAGTTGCGAGCAATAGCAATAACTAGAGCTAGACTCAGAAAAACTGATTAGAAAAAAGGGTAGCAAAGTTACCCTAATAGTTCTTGACCCACTAGCTCATATTACAAAAACAAATCCTACATTATAATAAATCCATCTTTTCTTTTAAAGATTCGTCAAACAAAACGGAGTCTCCAAGTTATGGAGAACAACACCAGTGTTCAGTTGTTCACATATTTATGGAAGCTCCTGTAGGTCCGGGAGCCCGGGCCCTGAACCGGATGAGAAATGGCCCCACTTATACCGGCCTGTATCAATAATGTAAAGAGTTCGCTTTTGTCTAACAGCCTCGGATATTGCCTACACAATCCATTTATGTGTATCGCTGTTATTTGTCAGATAGAGAAACTAAATTGTGTTTGAGCTACCGATTCTAGCGAACTTTTTGTTCAGCTAAAAGGAATAAAGGTGAAATCTAGAGTAAATGATTTGTTTTTGTTTACTTTCAGTACTAAACTGTGTAGATTGAAGATAGTCTGTGCCTTTGTGCCTTGCTAGAGTATGATGAGAATGCAATTTTATTTATCTTATTATATTTTCTTAAGTTAGATTTCGAGTGTAGTTTCTAGAAGTTATGCATAAGCTCCTATAAGTCCCCAAAGAAATGTACACGCTTCAAAAGTTTCCGCAAAGCTCCAATGGGAGCTTTCCACTTTATGCACCTCAGTAACTTACCCAAAAGTTACTAAACAATGCCACAGGAACTGCGCAAGACCCACCAAGACCCAAACATTCTGTACTCTTAGGTATTCGAGCTCAGACCGTAACAGCGCTTTATTCCAGATTTCACTTTGAGAGCAATACTTTTCCATACACATTCCATTCGACCATCGATTTTTGCTGCTCCGTACGTGTTCAGTTAATAAGTTTAGACGCCTTGGGCTAGTACGCGGGTTGAATCCGAGTATTCACAAACTTAGAACCATTCCACGACGTTTGAAATTCCGCCTTATTCCTTGACCCATGAAGGTTGGTGGGAAGTGTAGAGTTATCGTGGTACAGAAATTGCACAGCGTGAGTAGACGTGCGGGGTCGTGCGACGAGTGCCGATATATTAGCGTGTCAGGTCGAGGAGTTCGATGTGTTATAAACTAGCAGATGGATGGAAAGTCGACGAATCACGACCTGTCACGATCGTGTGTCGGATATTTAAATACTTAAGAGTGCTTACATTGCTTATTTCTGATGATTTCTTGCGAAAATAAGGACGAACCCGAACCCTTTTAAGCGGCTTATAATGTTATGTTTGTTCGTGTATCAGATTACCTTTCTTTGTAACGGCGAAGAGTTTTATGTAGGTACCCATTGTGTTCTTACAAATCAAAACATGCAAAAATGTTACTAAAGATAAGGTTCTTGTGCAAAAAACTGTGAATGTAAAAGGCATAATAGCCAGCAAGTCTCGACACATGCAATAAAAAAGTTAGTTGTCTATAAGCACGCATTCAAACCTCAATAGTATCGTTCGATTCAATGCTCTCTCCACTCTGATAATATAAAAATAAAGTGCAATGATAATAAACCGGCATTACAATCGCTGGCAGCTAATCGGGGAGTTTCCGAACACCGCAAATTTCCACCAGCACTATCACATCCTGTCGCAGGATTTGCAGCCTTATTCAAAACGTGCGAAGAGTGATAGTGGGGTGTAGAAAGACTGGCTTGCTGCCAAATTTTGTCGATTGATGGCAGTGGGTTCCTCGCGTGGTACCGACAGGACTAAAATTCTGCGTGGATGATTCAAGTCGTTTTAACCTAAATAATATGAAACTGATAACATTCCGAATTATTTCTAGCAGTAAAAAGTAATGATCAGAGTTAAAATAGTTTTGTTCGGATGTATTAGCATGGCATTTGGCATGATGCTAATACCATGCCTATTGCGGGCGCCAACAACAATCCAATGCTTCTCGTATTATGGTATGCAAATAAATGATATGATTTTGCGACATTTTAGCTTTATCCTCTAAAGTTATTAACACATCTGCAAAGCATGTGGTGTTGTATGTCGATATAAACGATGATATGTATTCACTATCCACCAGGTGGAGAGAAGCATCAGCTCGGCCTGTTTGCCAAAGTAAAAAACCTCACTATGCCAAAGCAAAGCTTCGCTTTACGCTCAAAGCGTATCATAACGTAGATGCCAGGGCACATAAGCTACGCTCCATACAACAACTTCCCATCTACAGTAACTGCACTACGATTTTTTTATGGGATCACTTTTTTGTTAAACTTGTAACTTGTAAAATGAATGAATAGGTTTTATGTATGGTAGGTATGGTTATGGTTCATAAGTGAAAAGTTATTAAAACCGGCCAAGTGCGAGTCGGACTCGCGCACGAACGGTTCCGTACCATTATCACCCCCCCTTTCTCCATCCTCCCTTACTCCCTTTCTCCTCTCTTTCTCTTCTTCCTCTCTTAAGAGAAAGTGTCTACAAGTGATACTAACATAGTCTAAGCCTTATTAATTAACACAAGTTTTTGTTGTATAGAATATAGAAAGAAAGAGAAAGAAAAATGCATTTATTGGCATTGTAACAGAAAAATACACCTTAAAACTATAAAAACAGAAACAATCAATAAAATGCCAAAAGGGCCTCAGCTCAGCATACTGTCAGATGGCAACACAAAGTGTACCACCTGACGCTGATTTTCAGCTGCAACCCACGAGTGTCATACGCTATGTATGTTTAGTTTAAGGTATTTTTCTATGGGCCTGTGTCGCCTGCAATAAATGGTTTATTATTTACTATAAAAACGGCAAAAAAATCACGTTTGTTGTATGGGAGCCCCCTTAAATATTTGTTTTATTCTGTTTTTTTAGTATTTGTTGTTATAGCGGCAGAAAAATCCATCATCTGTGAAAATTTCAACTGTCTAACTATAAAGGTTCATGAGATACAGCCTGGTGACAGACGGACAGACAAACAGACAGCGGAGCCTTAGTAATAGGGTCCCGTTTTACCCTTTGGGTACGGAACCCTAAAAAAGTATGCCAAGCATCTGTACAAATTACTTAATTTCGTTGGTGGTTTGAGTGGACAGTCCTTACAGTTTATATCAATGAAGAGAATACCCAGAACAATCGATGATGGTGTTAGCATCTAACTTATTCTTATCGAAGCATTACTAAAGGCGACGCGTCAGGGTATCCCGCGAAATTTTCTTAATTTTTTTGCAATTTACATGTCAATATCAGGTTTTATGTTGATCAAAACATGATTTGCGACCGTAACAAATGAACAAAAATCACAAACGAACGATTCATGTTTTTTCTGAATTATAATTATAATATCTCTAATTGCCCTATTGAATGATTATTTCATGAAATCATGACATTTGAGGCTAATTCTAACTTACAGCGTATTTCGATAAACACACAACCTGCACTGCAAATTGCAAAAACATAAGAAAAGTTTAATTTTGCGCGTTACCTTATCGCATCAAGTAGCGCCTTAAATTGTGAGTTAATCCATGCAACATTATTATTTCTTGGAACGTCTCTGGTTACTTGGTCTATATCTATAGGAGCTGCTACACGGCGCCTTGAGAGGCGTGAGACGGTCGGGCGGCGGACGGCAACCCAGCGGGGACTGCTACAATGTGATTATTGTTCTCTTTGGTGAGGCGTGAGGGAAGAGAGGTCGCGAGTGTGTGATGGCTACATGGGCTAAGATGAGATTCAATGTAATATAATTATGTGGTATGTCATTTGTTTTGTTGCTTACACCTGTTAAACTCGACTTGGGGAAAAGGAAAAGATCTAAAAATTGGGCCTTCAATGTGTCTCAGGTATTATGTATTCAACCGAAGATGTGGCGCAAGTGATTCGCGAGCCTAGAAAAATCTGAGAGATACATTGAAAAAACACGTATTAAACCCCGCTCTATTCTATAACTTAATCCCCAAAAAGGAATCGCGACAAAAACACGTAAAATGTCGAGCACCAGGTGTCGCCACCGTTGTCGAGTTTAATGTGCGAATGTAACGCCTTGCTGTCCTCAGCACCTTCTAATGACCGCAAGTCTTGAGCACATCATCTGTTACAGAGAAATACACTTCAACTATCGTTAAAAATATCAAGTTAATATAGAGACTGAGAAAATGAAAGAGTGTTTTTGAAGGCATCAAGTTCAATTAAATAAAAAGAAATCACGGAAATGAATCTTCAAAATTGCAAATAATAATCTTCGAGCTTTATCCTCTCTCAAGCCCAGCACAAAGGTGCGAAGTATTAGTAGATATATCATTCATAATTCGCTGCATGCTAGAAGGTCCGCTCTATGAGTCCGAACAAAAATAGTCCTTTCACTTCCCTTCGCCTGCAGGTGACGCCTCTAAGCGACCGTGCCATTTCCTCCTCCTCGTCATTAGGTATACTCCATAATTGATTCTTTATTCTTTAAGATATCGGAAACGCAGCAATCACAACCAAATGAAATCCTAAAAACTCAGTCTTTTGTAAAAAAGTTCACTTACATCCTCATATTTTTCTATGCGAGGGTAGACGAGGCCATTATGTCCACACCCCCCATATGAACTTCCAACATTACAAAAGACTTTTTTTTACAATAACCATATACGTGGAAGAAATAGGCGGAAGTTGAGCGTCGCGGAGTTAAACAGAAAATATTTTATCTGTAGGAGGCGCGGACGCGGCGGGCCGGGCCGTTCTTTCTTTGCCTCATTAAATACGCCTCCATGACCTACCAGTGACGTGAGGAACGTGTCGTTTCACCCACGCCACCATCTATCGCTGTACGTCGGCGACAACAGCACACGGTGCTCCCAAAAAAACTGGCAATGGTGCGTGAAGTGAACTTGGAGACGATTGTCGGCCGCGATGTCGCACAAATCCACTGCAAGCGACACGACGCCGAGCAAACGCGTCCCGCCATGCGGAAAACTGAACACAGTAAATATTTCCCCGGGACTCAACTATCGCGGTAAATAAAAATTCTCTTTTATTATCACAAGAATGTAGCCCCGATACTCTCTAGGGTTCATATCGATTGAGAAAGGGATTATTTCGGCTGAGTCTGAACCTTACTGCTTACGTTTCATAAGAAATAGACTCTCTAAGTCTGGATATAGAAAAAAATGTGGATTGGGGCCAAGAAAAAAGGCGGAGATAATGTAATATGAAATCAGTCATGATAAAACATGTTACGGCCGAGATACATCATGATACATATCTAATAAACTAGAGGGTTGAGTGTCGTGAGTGCTAATAGAACACATTGCTTGTGACCGGTGCGGGTGCGTGGGCTGGATTCATTCATCGAGAGATTGTTCTCTCGGGTGAGAGATATATCTTACACATATATTTTGTTATTGGTTCAATTACAAGTGTTGTTATCAGTACAATGAAATGATTATTTCAGATAAATGGCTGTCATGTACCAATTTTGGGTTAAGAAACTCTTGTAGGTACCTAATTATGGTTGAATGATAACATTACTGCTCTCTGCAAACCCGAAACCTCGGGAACAATAACAAGGCATTAAACAGATCCATTCGATATAGAAATAGTTTCAATAAAACCTGAAGTAACCTCAACAATTACTGCTATATTCCTTTATAAATAATAGGGAGGCGTAATCAGATGTCAGTAGTTGCGAATGCCGGGAACCTATTGTATTCCCGGGGCGCCGGGATCTGTATCACATGTCATGTCGATATTCAATTTTATTAAGTTTTAGATCATCCATTGTTAGGTGTTCCAGAACTTTTCATTTGAGATTAGGTATTTTATTTGTACTTACAAACATTTTTCTTTATAGTCATAACTAGAATTGCTACAAAACGAGATTTAACCTTTATCATGATAAAAAGAAATGTATTTTATTAGTTCTGAGCAGGTGTTACGTTCATTTTATACTTTAACAACAAAACGAAATCCGCTTATTAATTAACATGCTAAAAATACACGGATTCAGTTCAGTGAATGTTAATTACTGACAAAGCCATATAATAATTCATCTCTCGTGTAGAGGCTGTTAAAAAACTAAGGAGCTCGTGTAATTTCGGCGGATCCCGTAATTAAGTGGAATCCCGCATAATCCCTGGTAATTCTAATATAACACCGGGAATTCCCGCCACTCGGTGTATAATGCGCGCGGAACTTTTTTATTAATGAATTCTATTTTTTGACGGGGAATTTAATTAATTAGAGGACGCCGGGAAGAATTGAATGGCTCCTGGGAAAAAAGTGTGACGATTTTTTTTTTATATTATTGAAAAAGCAATTTGTGTGGACGCTATGAGAATGTACAGGTGTGGTTTGGCCCCGTTTCTAGTTTGTGTCAAGCGCGGAATAAAAATTCTGTTGGAAAAGTTTGCTGAGTTTAGTTTCAAAAAGAGATACGCTTTAAATGTAAATAGATGGATTACGATGTTAGATCACGACAAAGTGTGCAAACTGTTTTAAAATGTTTTTTACTAGAAAATGTGAGCATGTAAAATAATGTCAAGATTAGCTACGGTGGCTTTGAAAGTATTTATAATATTATGCAGCCGCCAGACGTCGCTGCAGTATTAGCGAATCCTTGCTCTTGTTCCATCATCGTTAGTTGACTTGAAATTCATGCACCATCTCACCTTAGTCTAAAATTTTTAAACACGTAACCGATCAATGCCGTATTCACCCAGCCTCCTCTAATTTTTAAAGATTAGACTTCATTATAACGTGTCTCGCGTTACTCTTAATTCGTGAATTTAGTTGGGAAATAATTTCTGGATTATTAATTTTTAAGAATTTTGCTCTTTCATAATTTGTCTTGGAATTTCAACTGAGGGTTTTATATACGTCATATAGCATGTAACAATAACCCTGTCCGATCCGGAAGCGGCGCACGCGGCACGTAGGTACTGTAATAACATTACCAGAAAAAAAAAAAAAAAAAAAAAAAAAGTGATTGCAATTTGAAATTCACATTTTTAGTAGGTAGAAAACTACCCCAATTTCATTATAAATTAGCAAATTTTCTACAGAGTTCATATGTTATGACTTGTAGACGACCGCTAGAGGATCCGGTAAAATTCTCCATTGAAAAAAAATGAGGCGAATTTTTTTTTTTCAAAAAATAAACCATAATTATATAGACTCTCAGTATGATTCTTAACAACACCCTCACGGATCGGACAGGTTTTTTTTTTACACGCTGTTTACACTGAGCATTGTACTTACTTTTATATATTACAATTATACTAAATATTATCAGAAAAGAATCTGCTAGGCAAAATCTTGTGTATCCTGATTAACTTGTTATTCCCACTCAGTTATTTCTTGCAACAAAACAGTTTATAAAGCCATCGACACGCTCTACGTCTTCATGTAAATATTATTCATACTTCCGCCATTTTATTCGAGCGACATTTCGGCGCGTCGCGTGACAAACTATGTTTGTCGCTGGCGTGCACAAAGTGTTGTCACGCTGAGCCCAACATCGTTTGCGGCCGGCTTTATTAAAATTTTAGTAAAAGCTAACGTAACGCCACGGTGTTTCTGGACGGCTTTAGGAAATTGACACACTTTCCGAAATATTACGTGAAAATTGGTTGAGTTGCGGTCTTTTGCCTCTTTTGCCAAAGTGGACGCTCTAGCAAGATTATGCTTTGTGAAAATAGTCTGGTTCTGAACTTATACAAATGTTGCATTTAACATTTTTGTAGTTTATTTTTCTACCAACCCTCATGTTCCAAGTAGGTAATTTTTTGGCAAAAATGAATGTAAAAAATGGATCACCTTAAGTTCAACAAACAATTGAAAACTTTCACAACAGCGTCATCACATTAAATATTTTACTACAAAATTCGTAACGGTTAAAGAATTTTACAAAAGTTGCGTTATAATTCGCTTCGAATATTCCACTTTACATTTATTCGAAGTGGCTCGCAGTGATATTGAAGACGTCACTTGTTCAAGTCCAGCCCGCTCCGTTAAAAGGTAGACATCTAATAATTGTGACAGCTGTAGAACTCACTCATGCACGACGATTCAATATTGAACGTCCAAACAATCAGACTTAAAATTATGGATTTCTAGTACAAAGCGATAAAGAGAAAATTTCTGGAGACAGTATTAAATTGCCACTCGGTTCGCATATAGTAAATATACGATCACAGCTCATCACAAGCCTTCAAATGAAACACAGACTTAGCACTGCAACGTGTTCAACCAGCACAATTTGCTGAATTGTTCGTGACAGCATGTTGTTGTTAGCAGAAACTGCAGGACGATGGGCACTGCTCATCTGTTTTAAACTGCAGGACGATGGGCACTGCTCATCTGTTTTAAACTGCAGGACGATATGCACTGCTCATCTGTTTTAAACTGTAGGACGATGGGCACTGCTCATCTGTTTTAAACTGGAGGACGATGGGCACTGCTCATCTGTTTTAAACTGGAAGACGATGGGCACTGCTCATCTGTTTTAAACTGCAGGACGATAGGCATCTGTCTAACAGTCAAAAGGATGAGCAGAATTTTCTTCTTTCCCTTTTCTTATAAATGGCCTCTTATGACACGCTTTTTCTGGTCACCGCACAGCAAAAATATAATTTCGAATATAATAACAGGCAATAATTGTTCATCTCTGTCCACACGCGAGAATTGAACGCATATGTACAGACCTTACCAAGTGGCATCATATTACAAGGAACCAAAATAAGATATCCTTATCGATATATCTTTATTTTTCTCCCATTCATAGTAAACTCCCAAGTCAGCTTTTTCGAAATACGCCTAACATCATAGAAACGTATAGCGCTACAAAATAAACGGCGTCAGTTACTTATTACTAGCTGCGACCCGCGGTTTCACCCGCGTAAGTCTCGATCCCGTGGGAATATCGGGATAAAAAGTATCCTATGTGTTAATCCAGATTATAAACTATCTGTTTGCCAAATTTCATCCAAATCCATTCAGCCGTTTTTGCGTGATTGAGTAACAAACATCCAAACACAAACTTTCACATTTATAATATTAGTAGGATAGTTATACTTACGAATACGATACGATAAATACTCTTTTGATGTCCACCTTTTTTACAGATTTTTGCAACATTAAATCAACTATTCCTTATTTAACGTTCTGTATTTTACGGACTCGTGTTATTTTACGGAAAATAATTGGAATGAATAGAATATTAAATACCCTTTTATTAAGTACCTACTTCCCTTCACCATATAAATAACAGATATAAATGTTTGCTAAAAGCGATCTTTATGTTTTAGCTATTAAATGTTCACTGTCCATTTCGGTCGGGCTAAAAGAAAATGTGGTCACCCATCCAAAACACTACCCCAGCTACCACGGTATAACCGGTACCCATCTTGGCTGAATAACCATAATAATCACACAAAAATTACACTAATTAAACGAAAGCAGACTGTTCACATTTTTCTTTAACTCTGATACCAAAACCGCTAAAAATAAAAAAAGCCATTGCCACCCTTTAAAATGCAAATATACTTACAGTTTTTAAAACAAAATTCATTGTGAACTGAGCAAAAACTTGTCCATTTCGCACTAACACTGAATAACTGAATAACAGTTATAACCGCTGGAAAAAACCGCAAACGGCTTCAATTAAACGTAACGCCGGCGAAAACTTGCAAAGGCGAGTATTAAAACAATCGACGCGGTATGAATTGAGTGGAATTAATTAAACGGTGGCCACGGAGCAGGCACAAACAGAAGGGATACTTCTAGCATCGCACAGGTAGCAACTCGCACAGAAAATCAACTATGGTTGCTCTGGTTTTCACCCAAATGACGCTGTATGGATGTAGGTATAATACATTCATCCTTTCTTCTAGCAAGAAGTGGCGCCGCACCCTACAAATATTTTGGCAAACATTTTGTCATGATGGCATTCGTGCCCTTATCCTAATTTATTTGAGGTGGGCGCAACACATCTCCTTCTCTCATACATATCTCTACTAATTCTATCATCTTGTTTGTGACCCCGTTTCTAGCCATATCTTCTTTCACATAATAAATCCATTCGTTTCTTTAATCACCATCTACAATTCCACATGCATACTCAAAACTTTCCTCACAACATTGTCCTTCATTCCTCCGAATTACATGCCGATATGATAACAGATTAATTTCACATTTTGGCAAGCATGATGCGTGATATTGAAATAAGTTAACTGTTACAAAATAAACCTTTTGCCTGTCCGTGGTATGTGGCAGAGGCACGATAGGGCACGGTAGGGTTGGGGCGTCGGTTGGCCTCGGGCCAGAATGTCACTGTGGGAGTGTGGGTTTGGCACCCGGGCGGCCAACTGAACCGTTTTGACGTTTTTCAGTTAATGGTGTTTAAATAAAGGTTTTTGACGTGAAACGTCTTTCATTACGGTCAGATAGCGGTCACTTGCAAATCCATTATGTAATTAAATGTTATGACAAGCTCACTTATTACTTTGGAAGTATAGCACCTAGCGGCATTACTTTACTTCCATAATTTAGAAGATATAAGCTGTTACTCGGTAGTGCATTGTCGCTGGAGTAAATGGCGCTGAAATCGCGTGCAACCCGACGCTTTTGGAACTAAATATAGCATCGCGCGCTGTGTTTATTTAGTGATTACTCCATTGATTGCACTACATTGATAGACTCGAGAGTGGTCGCGTTTGAAAGAACTGTCAACATTAAAGTAGGTGTGATCCTACTTGTGACCATAAGAACTTTTAGACTTTAAAGGTGTTGCGACACGTAACGTACAAAACTGGCTTATAAGAGCTCATGTAGCAAGAGAAAGAGATTTCGGCCATCAACGACCAACTTTGACCTCGATGGAACGTGTTTGTCTCCACAGGGGATGCTGCGTGGGAATGTGATTCAAGCGACTTAAGGCAGTCTCGAGCACATCTATTTGATATAACTGTGGCTGCAATGGTGGCAGAGAACAAGACCAGCTCATCGACATCCATCCGAAGGAGGCTACACGCGACAGTAACAGTGCAATAACAAAGTTAGTTAGCTAAACCTAGATTTCGGTGCCTTACTAAAAGAATCTAGTCTATCTAGATATCATACAAGCAAAAATCTCGTCGTATCTAATAAGCACATGAGTTCCCTTTTAAGCTCTCTGGCAGGTTCCCATTTTAAGACAATAATCTCGAGTGACAATTGCCAGAAGCCGAGGGTTGTTGCAGCATCGCGTTACAGTATCGGTTGCAGCAACAAACACAGCGCTAATGTTATATTCATGCTGCGATCTGTTTGGAAACGTTCACTTCGTTGCAGACTGAAATAAAAGCGCGGCCATTGTAGACGATAGGGTAACCTGAAAGAATTTTCAGTTAAAAGTACTATAATATCAGTGTACCAATATATTAAATTAAAATTTTAACTTATTTTTTTACTTAAATGGCAGGACGTTGTTAATAGCAACAATCTAGCGATTAACTTATCTGCTGCACGTGTTTTTACTTCGTCAACTTTAATCTTTAAGGCTCCCGCAGACAGGCGCGACGCCACGGTGTGACGCAACTCAGGAAGAACAATTTTTAAGAAGTTTTCACAGAAATTATTCTACTAGAGTCACGTCGCGCCTGTCTGCCTTTGATCTTTTAATATTTTGTCTCTATAAGTCTGTCGATGATGTTTATCTTTACAGATTTAGGTATAATCATTACACTGACTGTTAATAATTCATAAACTTAATGTTATTAAATCTTCTAATCACAAAGACAAAAATATTCACGAATTCTAGATTTTTAAATCTTCTCTTTCTAACAATCGATGTGCCTTGTGAACGCCCGCGAACTATGTCATTGAGAATACAATTACATATCAATCCAACAGTGACACAAGCATCTTCGCGAAGTGGGTCAACCACGACACTAACTACGTAGTTCGTCACCTCAGAGACCACGAGATTGTGTGGCTCTCAACTTGCTGATAGATAATCCCGGTTGCCTGGTCGCATCTACAGCCGGAAATAATATGCGCGAGACGGTGGGATGCCTGACATCTGTCACCCTGTAGATACACGACATAATATATTAGGTATTCCCTTTTGTTCTTCTTCAATGTTGACAGAAAATATAAATAAGTAATATCCAATGTGATGTTATAATTATGTTGCCAATCTTAGATATGTTTAAGTAAGATTATTTCAGTTTCAGTTCATATAACACAGTCCTAATAGTGCGATGCTTGAAATATTCCACTTTGAAGCTGTTAATTTTAATTTGTGTAACAAAGTTAAAAAGAATAAGAATATATGGTTTAGGTACCTTATACCAATCAGGATTTCATTATTTTTAAAGTAAAAATCACATCGATACTCTTAATTATTCCAAGATTAAAGCATATCTAACGCTAGAGTGAAAGGGGTCGATGAATATATTATGTAGCATGAATTTATAAATGTTGGCTAATCTATAAGTATAATAATGAATTACATTATAAATGGTCAACATAAACTGCAGCAATCTGTTCTAAATTACGCTAGATATTAAATAAAACAAAATTGTATAACTCTGCTGCTATTTCACAAGATTTAATATGGAGTTCTCTTATAGGTAAAAGAAAGATTTTCTTTTCACTCAAACTTATTTTTTTTATTATTATAGTATAACTGGCAGTTATTATAATTCTTAGAATGTTTGATGTCTTTTTGTTATTATGTTAATTTTGCTGTTCTGATTGCACGACGTAAATATTGCAGCTTTAATAGCATCTTCTTTGTATCTCTGGTAGTCTCACAGTGTTTTCGTGGAATACAGAGTATTAAAGGAGCTTCATTTGCGTTTTAATTGTAATTGTGGAAGGAGTAGCTTTAATTTGCATGTAGTGCTACAGAATAAAGAATTATACTACGTTGAAGCTTAGGTAGGTAGTTTTGAAATTACAAGTGCTTGGAGACGTGTTTGGAGGACGACACACAAATTGTAGAAAAAGGCTTAAGATGGATTGGTCACATCCTGAGTCCACGTAGGAAGATTATTATGTCATGCATTTGACGTGGTAGCACAACACAGTTATAATTGCACATAATTTGTAGCTACAGGTTAAAAAAATATAAACATGATGCAAACTAGCAGACAGTATTTTTTCGCAAGAGTAGATTGCAGCAGTATTGATTTTCTTGGCTTAACAGTTGTGATTGTGGTCACGTGTGTGTGTAAAGCTTAAATTGAAACCCTTCTAATAAAAAAAATAACAAAGCGAGCATGTTTAGGCAGAACAGGAACGTATTAACACGCTTGTTATTACTGCCAATATTAATCAAACAATTATCTACATTTAATTATAAACGTGTGTTTACTACAACCCTAATTTCGTTGTCAGCCATTTATAATTACGCTGAGAGCAGTTAATTTATGTTAAATACTGTGATAATTCGGCACAGATAAACGCTATCTGTGTGCACCATATATAATAAATGATAATTTTAAAATTATTACATGGCTTTAAAATTATCACTTATTCAGCATATTGTTCCTCACACTTTTACAGGAGACTTGGCAAAGAGTAGACATGGTGACAGTTATTGTGGTTACCGGGTCCAATAAGGGCATTGGATTTGGGATAGTTAAAGGACTGTTGAAGAGATTCGATGGAGTCGTCTATCTTACTTCAAGAGACGATGGCAGAGGGAAAGCCTTCGTCACTAAACTGAACGAGCTCGGACTGCACCCGGAGTACCACCAGCTCGATGTGACGGACAGAGATAGTGTAGTTCGGTTCAGAGACCACGTCAAGGAGAAGCATGGAGGTATTGACATTCTCATCAACAATACTGAGCTCGGTGAAGATTTTTACAACCCTTATGAAGTGTGAAAAACGATTGTAAATATCAACTACATATTTCAGCATATTGACTATCCAAGATTTGTTATTCCCATTTGTAAAAGACAATGGACGCATTCTCAATATGTCTAGTTCCTGTGGACATCTGTCAAACGTACTGGATACAGCGGCTGTCGAAGAAGGACTTAACGTTGGAATATATTATGAATTAATAAACTGGTATTTAGACGGCATAAAGAATGGAACCTTCAACATCGATGACATTGCTGATGGTGGAACAGCAGCTACAGCGTACAGAGTATCGAAGGTAGCTCTGAGCGCCATCACTATGCTGCAGCAAAACGAACTAGAGTCAAGGAACATCGCAGTTTATTCCATGCATCCAGGACTCGTCCAAACCGTTATGATGCTCGGTTTTGGTTTCTATGACGTAGATCAGGCAGCTAAAACTCCTCTAAATCTAGTGCTCGATGCTCCCGACAGCCTCAAGGGGGCGTATGTGTGGTACGACACGAAAAGTATTAGACTGGTACGACTACAAAGCTGATTATTACTTCAAGACCGACTACTTTAAAGTTGTACTGAGAAACGTGAACAAAATTAAATGGAACTTTTTTTTAACTTTCATATATTGGTAGCAAAGGACATTGACCAAGTGACTAAGGAACCGTATCGGTATGAAACATGCAGTGACTTAAAGGTTTATGGTTTAACTTAACGGATGATTTAAGGGCTTTTAAATGTAATTTACCTACCATTTTATCATAATTCTCCGCATTACACGGTCTCCAAATCTAGGTTCAGAATCGAATCTCTTAGTGACTTTTTGTCACATGCTCGTCAATTCAGACAGATAAAGGTTTATTTAAAGGCTTTAGATAGAGGTAGGTAAGTAAAATCTCGAGAAATCACATGTAACAGAACATCGAACATTGAAATTTTAAAACATTGAAGATTATTCTATTGAAACTCCGTACTTGGCTAGAGTATTACCACAGACGTGCTGTCGATTGTACCTAATTTGGAAAATAAAAACCTAAATTGAACAATAACCATTATACCTACCTATATTCTAGGTATTTATTTTCTCTCCATTTTTTTCTTATTTCCATAATATTTCTTTATTCCCAGAATTGAAAAGAAACGTTCCATTCAAACTAAATGAAAAATGTGCTTACTTCTACATAATAATCCTACCAACGTGTCTGAATCCGTATAAAAAAATAAATAAAAACGGGGTCAAATACCTATTCGAACGGAAAATTATTTATGGTTAAAAGCTTAAAGTTATATAATTCTCAAATTGTTCTCCCTCATCTGTTGATAAACCTAGATATGTACAATACTAACACGTCGTTTCCTTCGTCGAACAGATACAGTTGTAACAGTTCCAGAAGGTATCCGCGGAATCCTGCGCTGCGTTGAGAGGGATCAAAGGATTAATAGCGTCTGATCCTTTAGTTTGGAACTATTGCGATCTGCGGATAAAAGTCGCCTGATTGTTAGTTGTTAAATACTTTTGTACCTATGGAGAAGTTTGCTGATTTAACTTCTTTGAGTTGATTTTGATTGTTGTTGTTAGTCGTGTTGGGTGTTTTATTTAAAGAGTTTTATAGTTTTTTAGTATATTTAAAGAGTGTTCCGGCCCAAAGGGTGCTATTACTAATCCTATACCATCTGCATGTCTGTGCGTCATTGAGCTGCATCTTTTTAATCATAATAGGAAGCCAGTTGATATGTTCACAGAATGGGTAGGTACTTACGTGTAACTATAGACTCTATCATGGCAATTCAAACATTACACATTACCTTTGTCTGGTAACAAAGAAGGATAAAGTTACGTATTTAGTTCTGGTGGTACCCTATGCTACGTAATCGTAAAGTTCATCACCCGCATGAACTTTAGTTGCCTGATTATTTCCAAAAGCATTATTAAGAACTCATGAGTTAACCACGCGTCAAAGTTGTGACCTTGTCCTTCTAAAATTCTCTAAACTCGAGCCATCAACTAAGCTAATTTCGATGTGTTTGGAACAAGGCCTGCTAACTTTAATTGAAGTTAACAACAATACGTTGTCACCTAAGTACCCACTACTCAGCCTTCAAGCCGACAACTTAACCAACCAGTACAATATTCAGAATATTTAAGCGTTAAACTAAAGTACATACATTAAAGTTGTCGAACAAGGTCTCAAGTCGTCGTAATCCGGGACAAGTTTGCATACGAGATTACGAGCGTTCGATTCGCGACTGCAACTTACTCGACACTTTGTCGATCGCGAAACTTAATCGATTGCGCCGTATAATTGATGAGGTATCGAGGAGGTTATTTAAGTTAAGTTTTATGTAGAAAAGTTCAGACTGTGTACAAGATGATATTAGGTACGGCTAGAAATAGGTGACTACTGACGACGAATATTATGAAGTAATAAAAATAAAAGTTATGAAACTAAAACCCAACTACGTCAAAAAAGTCAACTAAGGTAGGTATAAAGAAGACATCACAGACAGACAAATTAAAAATCTTTCTTTATTTAATTTGTTTTGGGGTTATAATATACTTTTAAGAATATTTTTCAAATGTGCTAATTAATACCTTTCATTTGATACCCAACATGGCTTCATTAACATGATTTTATTTTATGACTTTACGACCTCTAGAGGGCTATTCAATTTAATGTGACGTCACAAAACCTATAACCAGCGTACAATCAAGACGCTACCACCGATACCTCATTTGTCAAATTGTGGTAAGCAGTTTAGAAGATATGAGGGAACACATGAACATACATCCCCTCCTAAATCATAACCCACCTTTTTGCTTTGCCGTAGTCGGATAATAAAAAAATCCAGAACTGTGGAAGAAGAAAACATGTTGCGCCGACCTCAAATAAATTGGGATAAGGTCAAGAGGATGGTGATGATGAATGAAGTCGAATAGCCGAGCTTTACGGTTCCACTGCTTACAGGTTGAGGATTACAACTGTACGCCGTATATGCCTCTGGTCATGTTCAAAGGCGGCGGTGACAACTTGCCATCAGGCGGCCGCTAGCTTGTTTAATAAACCACACAATGACATAAAGCAACGTAAAAGCAAATGAAATAGTGAATAAACACGGAATAGACACTAAAAATATAATTTCATCAATAAAACTGGCGCAGATTCATCGTTCCATTGAATAAACAAGCGATAAAAATCTGCGAAAATTTGCGACAGACGGGCGCTGCGTTTATTTAGTCACGGGTATAAATCGCACGGTGCGCCCGTGTGGCAAGTGCACAATATTATTTATAGAAATGGCGTTGAAATAGAGTTTGCATTTTATTGCCAGTGATATTATTGTGCTGCGTACGGTCGCCAGGCAGGTCGCCAGGCTGCTCTCAACATATTTCTTCCACTAGTTTTCGCGACGGGTAGAGTACGCCTCCTTCCTGCTGTCTGGTTGTAATTGTAAATAAAGAACTGAATTTGAAATGTCACAATTCAAAAAACCGGCCAAGTGCGAGTCGGACTCGCGCACGAAGGGTTCCGTACCATTATCTATAAAAACGGCAAAAAAATAATTTCTGTTGTATGGGAGCTCCCGTTAAATAATTGTTTTATTTTAATTTAATTGTAAATTGTTAAAGTGAATATATAACTAAATATTCTGTGAATATTTCAACCGTCTACCTGTTACCGTTATCAATATCGAGCAAAAACGAGCAAAAAAATCACGTTTGTTGTATGGGAGCCCCCTTAAATATTTTTTGCTGTTATAGCGGCATCAGAAATACAGCATCTGTGAAAATTTCAACTGTCTAACTATCACGGTTCATGAGATACAGCCTGGTGACAGACGGACAGACTGCGGAGCCTTAGTAATAGGGTCCGTTTTACCCTTTGGGTACGGAACCCCTTAAAAAAGATCAGAGAAAATGTCCGAACCTAGAGAGCAATATTAAAGTAAAAGAATGCTACCCACAAGGATTTCATGTTTAGGAGAATGCGCGGGTAACATTCTTGAACTTTCAGGCTGGGTTTTCCTCCATTTTTTTTTCTATAAATACCTGTTTCCCTGAGAAAACCTAGAGGGGTGACTACTGACTCGTTTCCCACATTTAACAATAATACTCTCAATAATTTTGACTTTTAAACAATTAACAACAAAAAAGTACAATATTACAAAATCAGAGATACCCACACGCCTCAAATACAGCTATCAAACCTCTGACTCCATCTAATGACCATTATGACAACAAATTGACACATTCTGCTTCAGAATTAGGTATTTTTAGTCCCCTAAGCTCATTAGCGGGAAGCTCTGTTTGCATTTAAAGCGTCGTCATTACGGGTTCGAGTTCGGGAGACAATCGCCCATTGTGCAGATATAGCGAACTGTGGTGGAAAACTGAAGGAGAATTCTCGTTGGAGTAGGATTGTTTCTGAAATACTCATGTCATGATTAAGCTTATGAACAATATAATTTATCATACATTTGTGTAAACGAGAGTTCTAATTATTGATTTATCATTTAATTAAACTTTTTGTAGCATAAAATAACATTAGTTTAAAACCCATAACTATTCTGAAACGAATCTCCGTCATAATTCTCGATTTTAGATTTGAATTGAGATCAGTGCGAAATCTGCCAATTCTCGAACGAATTTCAAAAATGGTCAGTTCTTAACTATAACTGGTTAAGCGAGTTACAAAAAGTAACATACTTCCTACACAGTATTTCTTTTTCTATCCCACTCCTGATCAAAGGCCTCATTCCACTCCTTCCATATTTCCTGTATTTAAGTTTTGTCTAAGTACGGGTCGCTCAATCTAACTGGTAGCTCTAACTATTTCATTAGTATGAATAAGGACTGCGTAATTTATAAACGATAAATGTTAAATACATTAAATTTCGCGTAGGTATATGTTAATTAGTTCCACTTAAGTGAGTCCCTAAGGTCGAGAGCTTCAACTCCGAAACTTATTCGACGTCTAAGTTACCTCAAAGTCTTATTTTCACGTAATTTTCAACTACTTAGGTAACAGCCAACTTTGGTTTGGTTAATTATTATCTTATTAGATCTTACCGTGCCCTTAAGTTTGTAGGCAGAAATTGTATTTTCACTTAATTGGGAGAGATTGTTTACAGCTATGTAGCAAAGAATATAAAATTCCTTCTGTGGATTTCTATAAAAGAGACTAACGTATTAATTTATTAGTATTTAAGACAGAAGGATAAGTGTTCTGCTGTCTTACATCTACCAACTCGACTACCAAATGTGTTCATCATCCTCCTTTGCCAATTTATTTGGGTTCGCAGTATGTCTTGGCCTCCCATACATCTCTGTTAGTCGTCATCTCATAACTCACCTCATTCTATCCATACTACCGTTCACACAATCCATCTATCGTTTCTTTGGTGTTCCCTAACTCCTTTAACCATCCTCATTTACACTCAAAACTTTCCTTCACCAAATGCGGTGTAGTAATAATGTCGCATTTATAATTTACATACGGAACCCTGAAAACCTGAATATTATTACGTATCCAGGATTTGAAATTTCAATTATATTTTGCCTTAGTTTGATTATGCCTGCGTAATCCGCTTTGGACAGGTTTATATAACATTTAATTAAAACCGAAATCGAATAAAAAATATCGACCTCATGTACACTGTAATAATAATCAGAGAATTATATGAAAAAACAGATCTGGGGGCACGGGAGTGCCCCGGCCAAGACGAGCCAAGCGAAGCGCAAGGAGGGCACTACCTACCTTTTCTCGAAGCGTTTTTTTGAACCCTCATAACTTGGGTTTGGATTATACCAGATAACCAAAATTCTCGGGATATGATGTCAATAGTGGATTTATTAAACGTAGAAAGTTTCAATTGCAAAGTTTTTATACTTTCGATTTTATTGATATCTAAAAAACCCCGATTTCGTCACTGACTGACTCACTCACTGATGATCATAAAAATTCTTAGGGTACTTCCTAAAGTCATAGAAAGCTGAAATTTGGTATGTATGCTAGTATTAGTACACAAACAACAAAAAAATTCTAAAACTTGGAACTTTTACCCCCAACCCCTTAAACTAGGGGATGGAAGTTTGTATGAGACTTTCGCAAATTTTAATACTAGAGGTCTCAAAATTGATACAGGAACTCCTTGTTATAAATAATAAAATACATATTTCAGGATTTTTAGTAAATCACCTCCCACCGTGTAAATAAGGAGATGGAAGTTTGTATGGGTTTTCCCATATAAACTTAATATTATGCTAGAGATCTGAAAATTATGCAAGTACACTTAATAAGATAATAATAAGAAGTCTGTGATTTCTTATTACAAATCAAAAATAAGCGTTATAGGTTTTTTTTTTAATCACCACTCAACCCCTTAAAGAAGATTGGGCGTGTCTGCCCTGGAGCCCAATAGCGTTAAGATGTATACCAATGGAAAGATCTCATCAAGAAGAATATTTCTTATTCTGAAGACTTCTCTTGATCGTTAGTACGAAAGGAGCTACAGAGCTTTAAATGTGAGTGATTAAATATTATTGGAATTCTGGTATTTCGTCAATTAAATAACTTTTTATGATTCAGTGCCCTGCAAACATCATATTTGAAGCCTATGAGCAAACATTTTAAAACATTGGTCTACAATAGTAATATTTTGTGATAGGACGCTTCTTTCGATTGTTAGTACGAAAGGACAGAGCTCTAAATGAGAGTAATTAAGCATTAGTGAAATTCAGGTATTTAGACAATGAAATAACTTTTATTAACTTTGAGCCTTGCAAACATGATCTTGCAAACCTATAAACGGACATTTTAAAACGTTGGCCTCCTAGATGCCGTTTTGGGAACAATGTTTTTAAGAGTCGATCGGCAGTACAGATCGTTAAGCCTTCGTTAAGCCTACTACATCCCCCAATAGAGTTAAGATAAATATGCCAATGGAAAGATCTCTTCAAAGGATATATTTCGTGATATGACGTTTCTCTCGATTGTTAGTACGAAAGGAGCTATAGAGCTCTAAATGTGAGTAATTAAGCATTATTGAAATTCATCATCTATTTAGGTCATTAACTCTGAACTGACTAATAATAGGCAAAAGTCGTGTTTGTAGCAAAAATTATCCCTAAAAAGCTCTTTTCAGTGGTAATATCTTATCTTGCCATTAACTCCGAACTGACTGACAATTAGCAAAAGTCGTGTTAGTTGCAAAGGTTCTCCATGGAAAGTTCTCCATTGATGTATATCTCAAGGCTATTGGGCCAAGAAAAATCCTTAACTTCGATGCCCAAGTATTCACACCCATTTAGGTCATTTACTCCGACTGACTCACAATTAGCAAAAGTCGTGTTAGAAGGAAAGGTTCCCCTTGAAAAGCTCTTTCCATTGGTATATATCTTATTTTTATTGGGCTTCAGGGCAGAACCCCATAAGCAGGGGCCCATTCTCCTTAGGGGATAAAAGTGTATACCTACATGGGGCTTTCGTTAGGTTTCAGAATATAATCAATTAGAATACTTATATTAATACGAATAACGAGAGTGGGCTATGAAAAAAGATACTCCTGATGTGCAAGAAATACAACACAAAAAAGAAAGAAACAATTAAGAAACTAAAAATTATTGCAATTTACAAAAATAAATGAAATCCCACCAAAAACATTTTCATGTAAAATGTTGCCAAGACGAGACAAAAAGTTATCAGATCTCATGTAGAGTCAAGCTTCTAACTCTACACGCCCTAACTAAACGAGCCCTAACTTCACAAACTACACCTTAGTCAAATATGTGGCTTGGCCGTTTCGCTACCGTCACAGGGCGTAAGGTGAAAAATATATTTAGTGTTCATTACTATCCTGTTATACAATAGTTAATTATTCATTCAATTAGTTAATTATTTCTCACATAGATGCGATCGGGCCGGAAACGGCTAAGCTACATATTTTGACTAAGGTGTAGAGTTTGTGAAGTTAGGGCTTGTAGAGTTAGGGCGTGTAGAGTAGGAAGCTCGGCTCTACATGAGATCTGATAACTTTTTGTCTCGTCTTGGCAACATTTTACATGAAAATGTTTTTGTTGGGATTAGTATTTATTAAAATATGTATATTCGTAAAACTTAATATATTTTTTAATATATTTGAGCAAACGAATTTTAAAAACATTTTAAAAACCTAAGAGTTAGGTCGTAGATGGCTGTGGTTCCTGCGCTTGGCTCAATCTAACTACAAATAATATTACTTACTAAACAACAACTACGATACTAACTAGGTACGATTACTTAGTAATTAATTATCATAGGAACAATCAGTAAACTTCTCTTAGTTGCTACCATTATTTCATATTTTGACATTTTTTGTCATGAATTTGATTTCATATTTTGCGAGGTATGAAACGTATAATAGATTTTCAGCATCCTAGAGCTAGCTAGGTTTATTATGTTTTAGTAAACTTAAAAAATATATTAAGTTTTACGAATATACATATTTTAATAAATACCTACTAATCCCACCAAAAACATTTTCATGTTAAATGTTGCCAAGACGAGACAAACAGTTATCAGATCTCATGTAGAGCCGAGCTTCTAACTCTACACGCCCTAACTAAACAAGCTCTAACTTCACAAACTCTACACCTTGGTCAAAATATGTGGCTTGATATACTAATATCTTCAACCACTGGATAACAAGGCCGAACAGTCTTGTAAACACTGGTGTGGCAATTATACCGTGCCTGGCAATATTGTAACTAAACAAACACTTAGGTACCACCCCGGTACCACTTACAGCAGCCCACCAGCCCTAATAAAAGCGGTACTTTAGCTGTTATCGAAATTCATGGGCTTTAACCCGTTTATATTTACAAGGCTTGTTTGCTAGACCAACAGATTGTATGGGCTGGTTTTTAAATTAAATGTTTTTATCATTTTGCTCGTTTTTGGCCACTTTCAGGCGATAGGTTTAACATGAGTGAAAGCGAATAAACCAAATGATCACATTTATCATTTCGCTTTCACATGTTTTGAGTTTTGATTTTTATCGTTTGTTTTAAATTTTAATATGGGCTCGCTATTTGGAGGTATTCCAACTTTAGCATTTGGACATAGATTGATCTGTTTGCGAACTTAAGCCTCGCATCTACCAGTTATCAATGTCTAAGCCACAAGTACAGCCTAAATAATGATCTTACACTTACGCAGAAAATAAAAGCTATTGCAACTTGGAGGAAAGACCTATTTCACAATAGTATGGTTACAAAAATACTATGTTCGAAACATCATACAATATCTATCAATACAATACTAACATCACGCATTGTTTTCCCGGAACTTAAAAATATGTTTAAGTCCAATGTAATATGGGGCGAGCTTATTGCCATCAACCGGGCACAAATCCAACAACTTTGCCCGACCTGTGCATCGAACCCAAGACCTCATGCTCAACAGTAGCGCTTGCCACCACTAAACCAATGAGGCAGCCTCTATCTATCAATACTTTAGGACAACATTTTTTTTAAATATTGTGTAAGAATAAGCTATAGAGGGTGTAAAAAGACCCATCACATAGCCGTCGACTTAAGTAAAAATAATTGCTGGGAAACGTTATTTTTGGTTTGAAAAATCGCTGTTTACTGTAGTGCGCAACGTAACGCACGCAAAACATTGTGTTTATGGGTGCATGCAACGGTGCAGGGTTCGTGCGGGTATTTAAAATTAAGTTATAACATTTAAAACTTGCTTTCATTAAAAAACGTCTGAAAAGTTGGAATTTTTACCTTCAATATCTCGGAGACCAGAAGGTTCCCAGGTATGTTACACAGTAATAAAAAAGAGCTTCGTTAAGTGTCTTTTCCCACCCGTTATCACTGTGCATGAGTCATATACCTCGCATTGTCGAGTTACAGGTGTATGTCATGTAACATGACATTATGCCAGTAAATCGAAGATGATAGTACGCCGTCCTTCATAGGCTATCAATGAATGTGTTACGGTCAGTCAGAAGCCTGGTAGTCGTTCGTCATGCATCCCCTGCGCAGGTTTGTCAACTGTCTGTGTGACATGATAGTATTGAGCCTTTGACTATGCGGGTAACGTTGATCACACACAGCTAGGTAACATAATATGGCCCGTTTTAATAAACATGCATCTGAGAGCTACATCTCAAGAGATGCTGTCAAAATCTAAATAAATAAATGTCGTCTGATTTACTTAACATATAAAACCTTAATAAATATAATCTGATTCATATTATGGTCTCAGGAGACGATTTAAAGTCAATTTGACGTTTTCATAGAACGAACTTTAAAAATATAGGTTACTTAGACTCGCGACAATCTAAGAAGTCCGTTTTGACAGCTATAGAAATACTTTGTGCAGAGATGAAAAAAAATTGGTTTCTTATAAACTGATTCTCGAGACATATCGATTAAACATACTTAGAAAGTTTGTAATCGACGACTTGTTTACATTTCTTAAAACTGATTCTCAAGGCATAACGTTTTATTACATGTACGAGAACGAAACGTCAAAACGGACTTCTTAGATTGTCGCAAGTATAGTTGAAAATCGTTTTCAATAAAGTAGTTTTCATAATTATGGTGTTGTTGACTAACCAGACGTAATAAAAGAACCTGATCTTTACGAAAATATGAACATACGTAATATACGCTCTTATTTTTCCTTACTCAGTACCACAACCATTGCTTATTCATAGTGTATTGAATTACACCGGCGCGACGAGTGATTGATTGCTAAAATCCACATCCACACATCACTCAGTACCATCCATAACATCCAACACAAGAAACACTCGTGTTTACCCAGACTCTGCTCATGAATACTCGGAACAAAGTGCCATCCCCGATACATCTGGATTAGTCTAACAAAACGTCATGCTTCACGTAATTTTAAATATATACGCGTAGTCGCGTAGTGATGCGCAACCACCGAATGTATGCCTAAAACTATCCGGATTTAGTTAATCGGATATTCGTTCTATGTGTTGTTCGGTATTCTGGTTATTGGATAAAAAGCGCGAACGATTCGCTGTGATCGTATTAGAAGGCGGATTTGTTGTGTTTCGTTTACCAGAAATTGAATGGATGGATAGGAATAAAATTTGCCAATGTTACGCTAAATTGTAATGTTATTATAGTTTGTTAATGCGTTCTCATCATGAGAACGTATCACCATACTATAAAATTTCATTTCATGTTCATTAAAAGTAGGTATAGTTTATTCTAGCTGATCGAATGTCGATGATTTGTTTGTCGTCATATTGATTGGTAGTCTTGTTCCATTCACTGCTAAGGATAGTGATTTATCGTTATAAATTTATGTGATGAAAGTGTGGCGGTATCTACATCGCCACATGCGAACTACGCATCAAAAACCTGACGTCAGACAGACGTCACATAAATCCTGCATCGCTCAATTAAAGTTTACCATGCAGTGGACATATATACGAGAACCCAACATCAATCGTTGGGCAGTTGCCCGCCAGACACAACACCCGTCTGGTCGGAGGATCCTCCCTTTTCTATGGAGTATGAGTGAACTTTACACCCTGTTCTTCATACTCCTAAAAAAGTATGCGAAAATAAAAGAAAATATATTTAATTACCGCCGTGAACCGCTCATAAATTAACTTCATAGCATTGGACTAATGGGGCTGTCAAGAGCATATTATGAAAAATAATAAACAATGAAGCGCTCAGAACTCCACTTACAGAATAAAAGCGTGAGCCAAACTTAAATGCAGTTGCCAACTCCACGCCACAACTCTTTAATACCCGCACATAATCTATCTCTCACATCTGCACACGTTCAGTTATTATATTTATAACAAGCGCCGACAGATTTCTCGCCTCGGGAGCCGGATAGTCATTACTCACGAGCGAAGCACGTCACTACTAAACACGCATTATAACAGCTAGTAGGTATCTGTTTGAGTAGAAAAACCTTCACGAGTGATATTGATGAATAATTCATGTGGAATCGGCGTCAACAATAAGGAAGCAGTAAGTGTTTACCGTTTGTGAATAGCTGAATATTTGATAGTTGGATATTTAACGAACACCGAGTATCCGAATAGTAATTACGTCCGTCCGATTTATGAGTTTGCCTTGCTAATGACGGCATTATTTCGTCTGTCGGAAGTTTACTGCCATAAATAGGTTTAGAGACCAAAAAGCCTGGTCTCTATTATGTAAAGAGTACTGAGCGGTTATTGGCTGAGTGTAAGCACAAAAACTATACGAGCATGAGTCGAAAAGAAAATGTTTGAAAAATAAATATTTTTAAGCGATCTTTTCATTTCGTTTAAAATATGATGTTGAATATTTTTCCTAAACAGGTTTTATTTGGTTCTGGTTCTGGCTCACTTTTATTGCGGATTCGCTGAATCTTTTTTAGTTAAATATTTTTGAAAGCAATTTAATGAGCTTGCTGCCACAACCGGCTTTATATCCAGTGGTCCGCGTGTACAACGTTTAATTTTTTATGATGAAATACTTGAATGGGCTGCTGTCACCAGTAAGTATGATGAATATGACTAATTGATTATTATGCATAGAATTAATGACCACTTTACTTGGAATATATGCCCCATCCATAGCCACGAATGCTCATCATCTGGATCTTTCCACAACTCCATGGTTCTATTATAATATTGCCGTTAAAAAAGTAAGTACTTCAGCATCGATTCTCAGCGTTCATGAAAATTTAAGTAAGTGTCAAATTATAATCTGAAACCTTATTACTTTGGGCTCTAATTGTATCAATACTTTTAAGAAAGCATTCAAAACAGTAACTTTAAATAATAATAAAAATAGGTTCACAGCTCTCACCCACCTATAAGCGGATACGCCATCTCCAATTGTTTCCCGAATAATTTTCTAAATCTAAGTCGGATTTAGTTTTAGTGATCCGATTTAGAACTGTAAAGATGTTAGTGGATATAAAAGAGGGGAGTTTTAGTGTTTCCGTGAGGGTAGTCGTAAAAAGCGGAGCGTGTTGGTGCATTACTGCGGAATTGTGGACGTTTAGCTAAATAGACGCTAGTGGGTAGGTGAGTGTGGAGATCGTTTTTTATTATAGTCGACTATCTGCGATTATTTTCGCAAGAATAAAGGCTCGCTCCACAGCAGCCAACTGTTAAGCTACGCTCATGAGCTTTGTTTGAATGTATATGTAGGCGGGATCGTCCACTGCGACCCACGGCCACGCTACGCAATAATGTGTGTGAACAGTTTCTTGACGCTTGATATCAGCAATCATTCGGCCATCTTTGCTCGATTGTTTCCAGTAACGATTTTTTGTTTACAGTGTGTCAATGCATTCGCTGATTTTAGCATTTTGTTTACGCATGAGCTGCGAAAATTATACTTTCCCTCAGAGAAAAGTGAAAGGAAATAGTTCCGTTTAAAGTAAAACGCGTGTTGCATCTCTAGGTGCTCTTAAAGTAAGTACTGCGATTTTTGAACTGTAAAGTTTTATGTCAGGAATAC
This sequence comes from Lithophane ornitopus, assembly GCA_948473465.1. Taxonomy (NCBI): domain Eukaryota; kingdom Metazoa; phylum Arthropoda; class Insecta; order Lepidoptera; family Noctuidae; genus Lithophane; species Lithophane ornitopus. The sequence goes on from OX419617.1 coordinate 663,342, forward strand.
TGCACGTACGCAGTTTCACAAACACAACACTGACAAATAAAATAACCCGAATGAAACTCAAGCAAGCGGTTTGATGTAGAGCATCCTTTCCCCAAGCCCCTCAGCCAATATTTCAGCCACTCACATATAAAAAATACAATATTAAATCCATAAATCAAGCCCTCCACAAATCTACGCTAGCATAATTCCCTATAACAAGAGTCCCGAGGGTTCTGCAGTAAATATTGAAACAGTACCAACGTTCAACAACAAAAAAGTAATAATCTTTTCAAATATTTCAAAAGTAAATTACATATCAAATAAAACACGAGTTGTAGCCACGTGACGGGTTAAGGGCGGCACACACAGGTTACAGGTGAAAAGGGATCTTTGATTACGCGTTACTGAGTCGGATATTTACGTCAATGATATCAGTGACATATTTTTTTTATTGAAAAGCTGGAAATATTAAACAGCCCTACCGTTCATGTTGCCAAATAGAAATGTAAAAATACTTATCAAAATCGTTTTTGATTACATAAACCCTCGTCACGACTTTTTTAATCACAGTTGTATTAATGTTATTGTCATAACAAAATAATTATGGTATTTTACTTCATCGTGGGTGCTAAGCCTTAGAGCAAGTGTATTTCAAACAGATTTGTGTTGGCTGATTTGTGTGCTACGTGAGCGTCTACGAACGGTCTACGCCGCTACGCTGCTACGGTGCTACGAGCTACAGAATACGAATAATACGCCACGGGTGAAGTACCGACTTGTTATGAAAGGCTTCAACGATGAGCTTCATTAATGCTTAAGATGAACAACAACAGTGTGTTTGAATGAAATATGCAAACTGAAACTAGCGAGCATCATAACATTGTTATGCGAAATGATTATTTTTGATAATCAAAAAAGATGAGAAAATGCAAATTCCTGCTATGGAAACAAAATTATCTGACAATTACTTTACCCTTCTTAACTCTGTTGCTATCAATGTGACACATTGCTGCAGCGCCATATTTTAATTTTGCTGAAAATGTGATTTATATACACGTCACGAAATGTTTTTGTTTCTAGCAAAACAAAAACATTTGATGAACAAATGTTTTTGTTTTTGCAACAACTTGTCGCAACATCAATTTTCTCTGTTTCTGTTTACAATCAATACGAGACCTGGCATTCAAACGTCAAAGAAAAACTACAATAAATACAGCTAAAAGTCTAACTTCCCATTTACGTAATAGACCCGGCAACTTGTAAAACGGGTAATATGTGCATTAACAATATCCAAGTGAATGTTCGCTAACTCGCTGCGAGTGGCGGTACCAACCGTATTGATATTACTTGTTGAACATACTAAGTTTTAGCGAATACGGCGAACTATTATTGCATGATTATTGCATCTGTCGTAAACTGCTTCGTTGGTCTAAAACGCAACTGCTGAGCGTTATGTCCTGGTTTCGATTCCCAGGTCGGGAAAAGCGTCACTGGGTTTTTCCGTCAGGAATTTTTGAGGACATCTCTGATTCTGGATTTGTACCCGGTTGGTGGCAATAGGCTCGCCCCATATTACATTGGAATTTTACTAGTGAATATTGTGCGTGTACACCTCTGACTAACCCTTCTGGGAAAACAGGCGTGATGTTATTTTATCGCGTTTATTTTTAATGAATTCCAGTGTCACTTTATTACTGCACTTTCTAAGGATTATGGGTACAATAAGTGGTGTCTTGATCAGTTTTCTCAGCAGGGGGAAGGTTTTAGATGTCTCACAGCGATCACTTTCTAAACACTAACATAAAGAACATTTTCTAAAACACGCAGACACAATGGCAGCTTCCGTCTCAGAGCTAAACACTACCCGTTACATAAATAATACATGGAAACCCTTTTCCTGACCTCATACGTACGCACACATACAAATTACCCGTTTACAATGCCATATAGGGCGATCTGAAGAGACTTGCTTAAGGGTTAACTCTCCTATAAACGTGTTCGGCCTCATGAGGGTCGCGCGCAGAGTCTTGCCGAACACCGTTGCTATGGAAATGTAGTCAGGGTAATAATTGCCAAGAAAATTCACAGACTACGTCACTTTGCCGTGTTATAGCCATTTCATACAACATTTGAAGAAAAAGAGATTTAAAAGAAAGAAAGAAAGAAAGAAAGAATAAAGTTTATTTGGACACAGTTCATGAAACACATAACACAAATATCAAAATAAAGAATAAATTTTTTTTTTTAAACGATAATGTGTGCCTCACGGCTGCGCCAAAAAGGCTCATTCATTTCATTTCATATCAAGATTTGTGATTTGGATACATAATATGGACAATTTAAGTGGATAATCTATTTGCTTAACAATTAATTTTCCTGACTTTACTGATATGGTCCCTTTGCAACGCTCTCTGCAGATTTAAAAATACTCTGTGATGATTACTCTGATGCCAGACGTGACCAGATAGCATTTAATATATTATATTATAATATTTTTTGCCGTATGGTCGCCCCCTGTTGTATGGGACTTGAACATAATTGACGCAATGTATTACAACTCTGCCTAAGGTTTGCTGATAACAGGTGTGATGTTATGTGAACCTCAGCTTTTAATACACACACTGTCACGTTAGTAAGTGTGCGTGCATCAAGATTGTAAGTAAAGTATCAGTATTTAATGTAATTTTGGCCGTACGTGAATAATATAAATCTCATCCCGTCCCGCTACCGCGTGTCACCGCGCCGTGACGTTCGTGACGTCATGCGTACATTATTCACAAGAATCGCGACGCACACCTGATTTGGGATCTTATGTTAAAGGGATGTACTTGTGTTGTACTTGTTACACGGCGCTTTGTTTCTCTGTTTTGAAGACGATCGATAAACTGTGAAACTGAATAGATTCACATTGTAATCGACTGGATAGGTTGTTTGTCGGAATCTTTTTCGTATTTTTTTTGCCCGTAGTCCTATTAGGTATAAAAACTTGATAACGTCATACATTAACTTGACAATTGCCAGCCTCAAAATGAAACCTATAAAAATCATAATTTTCTAGTGTTGAACTGTCATCTTTTATAACAGTTTCCGGCATCGGTCATCGAAACTTATCCCAAATAGTTATTTAGCGCTTACAAACTTGGTGAACACAATTAATAGCTACTCAAAAGTCACACAGACTAAGCAAATCTTAGAACTATGAACTCGAAGCAATTTGAATGTCTTGTTAGCTCGTAATAATCCCGGAGTTTCCCGAAGATATCCGAAGCCTGCTGAGCGAACTACACGGCTCGCAACTTCCTCATTACGGAACATTTGGTTAGAACAACCTTACCCGATCCTCTACGATTTAAAGGAGATTTGAAGAAAACTCAGAAGGACTACTCCCTACTATCTAAGACAAAATTATCATAACAACATCACTCACGACTGTATGTGATGACGCAGAAGTGTTTAGTTTCAACATTTCACAGTTTCAGGCACTTTGCAAGTTATGAAGTCTATGAACAAAGTATGTACGGTATATGTAGGTAAAAATCAATGTTTTATTGCATTGCAACAAAGACATTATGTTAAAAGGATGAGAAACAGCGTTCTCCTACATTGACTTTGATTCGTTTTATGAGGATTGATAGCGATTCAAACATTTATAGATTTTAAATTTTATTTTTTGTTCGTTACAGGTAAGTACAGCATGCTTCTACCTACCGTTGTTATTTTTTTAAACAAACCTGTTTTGTAACTACAAAGCACTCGTTTGCATCGCTCTACTAACTGAGCTCATCGGTATTTGGCAAGTTCAACACTTACCTGTTGCTTTGACCCTCGACTATCAGGAACAAACTGTGAAGTGGACTTGTACATAAAATATTTTATTTTATTTAAATATTACAGAAAGACTGATAATAGTACTAATGAAGAAAAGGACCTATCTTCATCATCATTGGTTATTAGTACCACTGCTGGTTACAAACCACTCCATTTGCACGCCACTGTACTCTTCCTTCGAGTATTCTAATTCCTAACACTACTCTTTCGTCTGTCCACACGACCACGCCCTACATCGTCATTAGCTGTCCACGTGCACGACTCCACTGACTCATCTGGCACTCTATCCTTTTGCATTCTCATTCATACACTACCACTTCTTCCATGAACCTACTATTGCATCTGTCTAATGTAACCAGCCCGAGGGAAGCTCTCAGTGCTTAATATCTCGCTACTATTAATTTAATAAGCGCGCTAGCTCGGAGCCGCGGCGTCGCCCGCTGTATTAGCGCAGTAAAGCGCGCACTCGGTAATCCGCGCCTCAACTCCGTGTACTTACGAGCTGCCATACATGCAGAGAGAAACGCTAGCGTGTTTGATATTAAACTGGCTATTATGTTAACACTACATTACGCCTAGTAGCGTCTGTCATTAATTTTATTTTGACAGTCGACGATGTCTATTGCATTTTTTTTTGTTGTCGGGCTGATGAAGTTTCTAAGCATAAATAATGAATTGGATACAATAGATTAATTGTATATTCAAAATGAAAGAGTGATAGCCCACCCAGGACACATTGGCCCACTCCCACAAAAGTTATTTAATTTAAAATATTAAGGTTGTTTTTGGATAATAAATAGTTTGTAAATCTTACAAACTGTCCCCCATAGCACATTCTACCAAACGCACAATCAATGATCTCATTTGACAATCCCAAGCATCTCTCAACTAAGTTCCACGAACACCACAACCGTGTGTATTCCCAGTAATGCATAGGAATTAGCATGTCTCAAGCAAGCTGCGGGCTTGATTACACTACACTCAGCGCGCCCGACGAGACCGGTGCGTGTGACGCGTGCGACACGTGCGACACATGTGACCAGCGCGGCCGACACGTGCTGTTGACGACCACGCGAGATTGATGCTGGCTGCCGTAATATCCGCTTGCCAGTGATTGATTTGCTGAACTATGTGGGTTTTCAAATGTCAGTGTTGGTTGTTGAATCGATAATAGAGCGGTTTAAGATGTATTACTGTTGTACCTGTCTCCAAGGCCGCAAGGGTTGGCAAAGTTGTTTTGTACACTGAAACTTTGACAATGAAGGGGAACGCTCAAACTAAGCTCAAAAAACTCAAGATTAGTCAAGAATTGTATTAAGTTGTCGAAACTAATTACCAGTTGAAATTTTGACTCGGTCAATAGTGTCAGAGTGACAATTTCACACTCATGCATTTTGTATATTTACCTAAGGAGATTGTTTCATCGTCTGAAGTAAATATACTAAATACATAGTCTAAGACAAATATAACGATTTCAGTAATATGTATTTAAAAGGCCAGGCACACAAGTAAGGCAATGGGTATAAAAAAAATGGCAATGCTGCCAGCCTTTTGGGCACTTTTCCCATTGATAGCGATGCGGACGAATTTTTTGATGCCCAATGAGCTCTCCCCCTTTTTTTGCTTTTTGTTTTTGTACATACTATACATATTTCTTTTTAAGTCTGTAATAAATAAATCTTAACTAATAGTAAGGCAATTCAGTCCCAAGAAACCCAGACATTATTTAAACTCCGAAATAACATGTCTTGTTTCTGGGAAAACAGCAAAGTTAGTAACACAAATTACAATATTTTAATCGCAAGCCACCAACCGCCATTAAAATACGAAGAAAAAGAAAGCTTCTGAATCCTAATTACTGTCTGGAATTTATTAATGTCCATTTAGTATGCAAACGTCAAAACTTTTATACATCCGAAACAAAACTTGACTTTAGAAATACAAAAGAATACAAAGGAAACAAATGAGTGACATAATTACCTTTTTAGGGTTCCGTAACTCAAAAGGAAAAAATGGAACCCTTAAGGATCATTTCGTTGTCCGTCTGTCTGCCTGTCAAAACCCTTTTCCTCAGGAATGCGTGGAGGTAGAAAGTTGAAATTAATATCAAATACCGTACGGTCCCTTGGAGTTCTAAAAATTCAAGCTTCTAAGTCAACGCAATAAAATATACGGCCATTTATGCGACATATTTTGTTAATAGCACTCGCATATAAATCAAAACCTAGAGTCCTTCCCGTTGACCTAGAATCATGAAATTTGGCAAGAAATAAGGTAATGGAAAAAGGTCCGCCAAAAAACATCTTTAATCCGTAGTATTATCAGATTATCACATTTTTTTTTTTGCGATTATAGAGTATAATATCGATGTACGGGAGAACATTTTGTCAACTACAAAGTTAAGGTAGTTCTTGGGATAAATTATTCATCCCAACTACGAAACCCTTCATTAAAAGTGGTCCGACTCGCACTTGGCCGGTTTTTTTTTAAACATGAGCACTGTCTAATTTATTACTGAAATTGATCATCACAAAACGGAATGAGTTCTATAACGAAGGATGGAACCGTTATAAATCAATATCTTCATCGGCATAACGTGGATGTAGGTAGTACTTACCTAGTATTATCTCTGCTGCTATCTACATTTGAAATATAATTCAAAATGAGATCAACTAAAGCCGTCAGTCACTGCCTTTCTTCAGCACTGCTTAGCAATCGACTTCAGCTCACTCTTAAACCTAAAATAATTGTGCTGGACGCAAGCTTGAAAAGAGCATTCTCCGTCAGCGAATTTTTAAAAAGGCCATTAATGTTCGTTATTAATTAAGAGTACTTGGCTATCAGTAGGCCAGTCCGGTGGGCCCAATTAAAAAGGGCCTGCTCCAATAGCCGCGGAATAACAACAAATAACCAAGAGGCCATTTTGTTGCCCACTCGCGGCTCTAATTAGAGGTTTGTTAATCATTAATGTAGAGGTTCAAAGGGAATAATTATTTTAAAATGAAATGTATTTATTTATTCAACTGCGCCGTCGTTGGAACTGCCCTCAATATAATACGTGAAGCTTGTATTTTTTTGACGTCGAAATAACTTTTTCGGGAAATTGTCGTCGTAGTAGGTAATCGAGTTTGTTGTACAAATTCAAAAATTGCTAGAATATTTTTCTCATAAAGTTGTTCATTTTGACGAGTACAATGGCCTCATAAGATATTTCGTGTATAAATAGATACACCTTATAATACATTAAATTAAAGTCGCTTTTCGTCTGTCTGGGTCACCACGTTGTTCTTCTAAACTTTGTAACGGGTTTTGATGTGGCTGTCACCATCATGTAAAGAATTTATTCCGGAAGGTATGGGTGTGTACAGTTATCTCGATGTGTAGTCAAGCCGCAAAAGCAAAAACCTTGCGAAACAGGATAAAATAATTTAAACAATAATTTATTAGATCGATACCAATAACAGAGAAAACAAAATGCAACCTTCCCTTTGGTAATTTCCCGATTTTAACACTAATAAAAAATATTAAGTATTTGATCGAGTATTGTCAACTTAATAGCAAAAAAGTGATCTGTCCCAAACAATATACTTTTTGTTCAACACCTGCAACAAAGTAATATTGCAGTTTATTACGGAAAACAAAGTTGAGACAAAGGGGTAGCCGCTAGTAATTAGGGAAGCCATCGGGGAGTGGATAGTGTAGGTAGAGCCCGGAAGTAATTACTGAGGTGTCGCTTCTGTAGTCTTGTCACGTTCTTTGATAAACTTAAATAATGTAACTATCCTGTTAAATAATAATATCGTTGTAGCATTGTGGTCAACATACCGACAATAGAAAGAAAGAAAAAAGATTGGCACAACAACAACACCAATTAGTCAGGCATTGTGTGAAGCCGGAACGACTGACAACAGATCAAGCATATACAGCAAAAAAAATCTGCTGTTCCATACATTTGCGTTCACTTAAATCGACAAAATGTATGGAACAGCAGATTTTTTTTTTGCGATTTCAAAGTTTGTCCCATCGAAAAAGTATATTATAGATGACACCAAACCACTAGTTTCAAGGATAATGGTGTCTACCCTAACACCCAGTATATTGATGTCAGGTACGCTTACAATTTACCATTGTGAAACTTAAGAACGGAGGAAATATAAAAGTAGCGCTGGTAACGAAAAGGGTGAGGAAAAACCGATTGTCGTTGTATGTGAAGCAGAGGAATGAGGTGTGACAAGAAGTGTTAAACATTAATGTGGATGGATATAAAAATGTCCTTCATCAGTTTGCTAAAATCAGACACTGAAGTACCTATTTCTATGTTTCTTCTAACTTCGCTTAACGTCAAAACATTTGCAACGACTAATTGCATCCCCGTTTAGACACAGTAACATCACAGCACTATCAAACCCATTATCTTGTTTATTACCGAAAGTGTCACAGTTCTGCCTCTCCAACAAACGCAGGCATTAGTATCGGGGACCACAAAATGGCGTTCCCATGGAATAATATGTGGTTGTTTAACGTGATAGTAGCGCGATTGGGGCAATAACACTTGGGAGGTGTCGGTTCGAGAGTCGAAATGTACTCACGGATGCTCGCCGATATACCTTTGTTGTATGTCAGCAGTTTGGCGAACCAAATTCGAGATAAATTTATTTATTTTTTTGGGAGTTGTCATGTCTGTCATCAAAATCAAAAGTCATTTATTCAAACTAGGCTGAGAATCAGCACTTTTCGAACGTCAAAATGATATAAGACAGTCCCCTAAAACGCCCACCCTTCACCACTTCCTAGTGCTTTAGCTGGGAAGAAGAAGTGGCGCAACAAACTCCCCAGCAGCACAGCTGTCTATTCAGTTAAAAAAAATTGATTCTATACATAAGTATGCAAAATCGATATTGCTGACTGAACTTTGGAACAATAAATCAATGAGCATACAAAAAAATCATAATCAAATCATAAAACGTTCAATATTCTCAAAAATTTAAATAAAGATCTAATCAAAATAAAGACAGAGCAGTTCACTCAGATATTAACTTTCGTAACTCCATTCCTGGACTTGCTAATAATTCGGCGATTAGATTGCCGTCAATACTGGCGCGGGATTGCAAATTATGCAAAAACGGCGGGCGCGTCACATTTCATACTTTTTCCATTATGGAGGGAAAAAGCCAAACGTAATGACAATTTAGGTTGTGGTAGTTTTGTAGTGGTTCTATACAATGTTGCGGTTCTTCATGGAGCGAAATTAGGCTTTCAGAAAAAATTGACGTTTAAGACGTATTTTTGGTTAGAACGACGACCTGGTGAAGTAAACTAGGAGCCAGAGGTTTCAAGTGGGTCGTACATGTGTGGCGATTAACACATCATCCACCTGTATGAGGTAACATCACTACGAGAGTGACACATCACTAGGTATTAGGTACTTAGTCTGTGTCACGACGGTTTTTGACAGGCACTGAAAATTATGGATATAAACTTTTCTCAAGACTTCTAACTGACTTGTTTTCTAAATAGTTATGTACTATAGGTTGATACAATCAGTATCAAATTATAGTACATATTAAGTATTTAGCGAATGTTCCTGGTTAATTAAACTGTGGTAATACCTGTGGATCACAGTGATTTAGTTTTATTTCGTAAACTTGGGAGCAGCTAACTCCCGCACATGTCATGATTAGCTAAACCAAAGTGAAGTTGTTGAAACTCATAATGCGATTATGACAATTATAATGGATAGTTAATTGATTCAGGCGTGACTTTGTGGAAATCCATTATAAATACAATAGACGTACATAGATATATTTAGTAACCTATTCCGCTTAGCTATTCTTCAAGAGTCATAAAAAACCCTGTAAGAAATCGACACGTGTTTCACCTCTCAACGAGGCATCCTCAGGATGACGGTTGACCAATTTCAAACCAGAACACGACGTGTTGCCACACCGAGCGCTGGACGCAGAGACGCGGACGCGGGTTCTGCGTCCAGCGCTCGCGCTCGGTGTGGTTACTAGCGCCGAATAGGTTACTAAATATATCTACGTCTATTGTATTTTTTAATTATGATGGATTTTAAACAATTAAAATCGTTAAAGAAAGTCCAACCTTACGGTATAATGAATGTGTCATTTCCAGTTCAAATACATAATACGGTATTGTCAGAAACAATTGATACTGACATAAACCGCAGCAAAAACTGTTCAAGGAAGAAAATAAACGGTTTCTAGTGAAGTATGCGATTGTTAATCGAACGTCAATCATACGGAATAGCCGACATCCGACCATACACAGTTATTATTGCTGGGAACTGACTTTTGCTCCGTTAACATGATATTGCTCCACCCCCTCACCCCCCCCGTTTGTAAGACAGATGGTTAAGGGCACTTCATGTCGTAGGGATGGGGGATCTAATAGTAGGTTATGTTTTATTTTGTATCTAATAAAGCTTACCATCCTATTTCGTCATGTCGATGGCACGATAGTATATAAATTTCGTAGGCTCAAAATTTCCACGGCTTCGCCGATGGCAGCGCAGAGGTCACTATGGCATTTCTTGGGACACAAAGGGCAGGATAGGAGCTCAGGTCCACATCCACACCCTGCTCCCGACCATCGAGATACTTTGATACCACTTTGCAAGGTTGTAGTTGCATCTTCCTACTTGTGTTCGGATGCGGTTCAGAGACTTTCAAGTGGGCCACGGAAGGTTAGACCCTGCGGGCACATCAGATGCTCGCCTGGTGGTGTAGGCATTGAGTGGTTGGAGGGAGAGTATTTTGCCAGTAGGCTCACCGTAGTTATAGTAAACACAAAATGCCTAATTAACTTAGGGACTTCAGGCAGCCGCAAAAAATATTTTGTAATTTTTCCAAAATAGTATGTTTGACTGAAAGAGGATATTACACACCGGGGGTGAATCTGAGTTCGATCCTTTGACACGAAACCCAAGACGCTACTGCTCCTCATACATATTCGGTCTAAAGTGGGGAATTCAAAACTTTAAGATGATCTGCAGCCATTTACACAAACCCTAGACGACAAATCCAATGATGCGGTCTTAACTTGTAGGTGGAAAAATAGAGACTCGGAACACTCTATGTAATATTCAAAATAATTACAAGCTTTTAAATACTGTTAAAACACCTAGAATTTCGAAATACATTTAAACTAAGAACACAGCCACATTGCAACTAACCTTTATAAAGTTTGTATACTGCAGGAGTGAGAGACGGCACAGCATCATTAACATTGCGGCTGTTTGTCTTGCAAATACTTTTAAATGTACTGAACGAGTCACTCCAGCGCTCGCAAAGAGAATAGGATATAGAATAATTACTTTCGTGGATTTTACTGACTGACTTAAAATATTATGGTTTTTAATAAGTTTGCCTGGTTTTGTGAGAAGCAAACATGAACAAAGTCTTTATTAAGAGAAAATAGAACCGTGACTTACTCGCAAATTCAGCCAAATGTTTTTATGATTTTTACTTTGAAGACTGTTAGAACAAAATATCTAATACTGCTACCAAATCAGTCGTAAAAACTCCAAATAAAAGCCATATTTCGTACTAAAAGATTATCTACAGAACTTTCCCCTTTCTCCTCTATCGTTGCTCGGTCGTCACGCGTGCATAAACCCGTCAGTTGTACATTTGCTGGCGAGCTCGGTAAATAGGTGCTAAGACACAAGTGGCAAGAAGATTGTTTTCATTTTACGTCCACTTTGTCCTTGTCCATAGGACACTCTTAAACTCAGAGCAAAACATCATCATAAAACAATTCCACTACTCTAGTAAGACGCATCCTATCGCAGAACCTATTGAAGTTAAATCGTTGAGCTCCTTAAATTCTGAGTTGAGCTGCACGATCACTGACAAATGCGTGCACTGACTGGACAGGCTCACTCAATCTGTGTGGTTCTTTCCTCAAAAGACCATTTCAGACACCAATCTACATGGTCTTCACATGATCTGACCAAGATTATGTCTGGACTTTAAAAGAGACTGTGACCTCTGAGTTTGTTTCGGCCTTTCTTCTCAGAGTAGTCAGATAGGAAACGCCGACCTCATCTAGTTTTCAAAATGTGTTTGAAGTGTAAAAGTGTTTGTACAAACCTACTTACAGAAATAAATCATTTATCATTTATCAATAAAGTTTTGGCTTCGAAGATCGAATCAGCAGACCGTTAACTAGTAAGATTGTGGGAAACCAGTCTTACTAGCACAGTTTTGGTAATGTTCACTATCGCGACGCTATTTTCGTTTTTGTTTTGTATTTCTTCTATCCGCGCTCTCTTATCCCTTGAAACCTTAAATCTGGTCAGTATATTCACGACTCGCGTAAAAAGCGTCGGCTGCTTATGCAAATATCTGCATAATTATGCACATTTTTGTGTTAAAATCTACATTTTTATACCACCGTGAGTAAAGTGCACTGGCGACCACGACTCGGCTGTTTTACTCAATTTACGAGCACGTATCCTGTGCCACGGTTTTTCATGTCCCCGATAAGGTTTCTTTATAAAATAAATTAAATGTGGGTTGTTTATTTGTGACAACTTAACAGTTGTAAAGTTGGAATGTGTACTGCTACGCTAACATAAAGCTATAGAGTTGAAATAGCGAGCAGAATAAGTTCTTACAGATAATTATGTGACTGCTGTCTTAATTACATCAAAGATAAGAATTCTAGAACACAGAGTCGTTTGTTTAGCTTTTCAAAACAATAGACATCTGTGATGTATAAATAAAGATTCGTTTTACTTAATTATGAAGCTATGACTAATTAGGACTGCTTTTCTGTTAAAGAGACATACTAATGAGTTAATTAATTAATTATTTTTTTCGTCTACAGGACCTGTTACTAGGTCATAGAACTGCTGATTTTGCTTTGGAAAGATTTTTTTTAAGCAAGAACTTTTGAGGAAAAGTAGGCGAGAAAAAATATACGTTTGATTCACCGGAGGTTTACGAACAAGCTTGCAGAGTTTAGGAACCTGGCAAAATTGGAATATATCCAAGTATTTCGTGAAGGAAAACATCAAAATGAGGCCTTAGTAATCTCAAATGGTTAACGTAGTACGCAAGAGTTGTGTTCAATGCGTTCCTTCAATGAGAATGCGCCTTTATTAAATAAGAAACAATTTTGGTACTTATTGTGAGGAACACCACACTTAGTTTACAAATCGTGGCGACATTCAACTTCCTTTTTTTCATTTCACACCATAACATAATAGTATTCGTTCTGATCACTACCAGAAACCTTCTTTCAATATTAACTTACGCTTCCCATCAGTGGAAGCAAAAAGCGTTAAAGTAGAACAATAAAGAAATTCGCAATTCGTTTGCGATGGCTTGCAGTGATCGTCAGCATCGGTAGGTACTCGGTGATCAATCAAACGGCTTCACCCAACGTACCGACGGCAGCGTGTCACTAATTGTATACCGTTTTCTTATAGAAATTGAATAAAAAGAGTGCTTTTTGCCACAATCACAACAACCGCACACCTTTCATTGCCTCCTTGTGTCTTAGTATTTAATTAAGAAAGAAACAAGAAACTCTAGTTGAATAAACAGAAACGAATAAATAAATTGGACGCCTTGGAATTATTTGTGATAAAAAGTAAAGAATATCTAATTTAACTAGATGAGGTCAAATTTTAATCTAAATAGCCCTACAACCCTTTATTACCAAAATATAATAACAGCCTCCCGCTACATATACCCAATTTCATATTACTTACCTGCCATACGGTATTTTTCTCCACGGTTTCTCCCTATCCCAGTAGTTTCTGAGCGGGTATTCATGACTCCCGTGGCAGGATTCATCCCCCGTCGATATATCCGGAGCAAGGTTAAGCAGGGTTCACACAATGCACCCGGGGCCCGAGGCCCGGGGCGCCCCGTACTGTCACAAAACATGCCACAGACCTCTCGACTCACATCTAATTTCGTCGCGAACTCTCTGATATAACCACATCACATTACGTTTGTACGCGTGCGGAATATACGGGTGATTAGTTTGAACGGGACTGCTGTGACTAGGCAAGATGCTAACCTACTAGCGTTATTATGCTAACTCTGGGAAAGGACGCTCTATGAATGTGTGTTGTGCACAACTCAGCATAAATAACAATCAACTGCTAGACGATCTCAGTATTCTCAGTCTTTCAAACGATTCTTTATACCTTCAATAACTTTTTACAAAAAAAAACAACCGACTTCCAAAAAACCACTAAAGTGTAAAATATATTTAATTTCGGAAGTCGGTGGCAAAAAACGAAAATTGAAAACACTTTTTGTGTTTTTTTTTTTTAAAGTCGTTTTTTTTTTTGTCAAAACTTTTTATTTTTCACTTCTTAATTGTGGTACCCCACACAAATTCGAATACTATCACCTACTGTGTAAATTACAGTGACGGAGTAACTTTAAAAATCGTCTATATAGTGGTGGTGGGAAAAATACGTATTATTGAAGCTAACTCCAAAACTAGGCAAGCAAAGCTAATTATATCAATAAAAAAATTATATGGCTCTATTTATTTTAATCATGCTGACCTACCAAAAAAAAAAGAATCATCAAAATTGTTGAAATGGAACGCAACCCACACCTATCCCACCACCACCCATCTTGACTTTGTCTTTCGTTGTATTGCATCAAGTAACTCTGTACGTGTTCTTGGAATATATATATTATTTCATTCCAAGTACCTTTTTCATTATTTATAATAAATAATCAGTTAGTTTTCTACAAAAATCAATTCATAATTTAAGGAGTAATGGCGTAACAAACACAAAAAAAAAACATACAGTCGAATTGAGAACCTCCTCCTTTTAGAAGTCGAATTAAAAGTATTGTAGTAATGTGAACTGGTATTATTTACTTATTTATTTACTGGTATTACTAATATGTACTAGGTACCTATGGTATCTACTAGGTATCATCAGGTATAGGTATCAGTTCACATTTAACTTTTCACTCGACAAATACTCAAGTTTCAAAAACCTTGGACGTAAAGAGAATAATATTAATGTGCCTAATACATATTACCTAAATATAATTTGGCTATACATAAGCCATTAATAACTATTACAGCAAGGCTGATTAATAGCGTTGCCGGTAGCTGAAAATGATAAGCTGATACATAAATTATCGTTAATCTAATTTAATGCCATGTTTGTTTACACGGACGATAATACGTTATAATCTCGGAAAATATACAGAGTTAGCTGTTAATGTGATTTAATTTATATATAGCAGGTCGATTAATAAAATATTGATATTAGAATAACAGATTGAGAATAGGATAACAGAATATTGTGGCAAAACAAATAAGTAATAGAAGTGCAATTACAAACAAGATCAAGAAAAGGTCGAACGAAATTAAAAGATCGCGATTTGTCGATGCATGTGCTTTCAGTAGGCTCTTTTATTTTGTCATACGTGTTACAAAAGTCCGTGCTAACGGGAGGCAGGATTCTGCTGCTTTCCCGTGTTTGTGAATCTGTTATTAAAATCTAGCTAGGAATACGAGCAAAATTAGCTGGTGTTTTTTTCGATTCCTTCTCCCACTTGGAAGCAGCTGGCTCGTCCTCGCCGCACTTCCCGTATGTCATCACCTTTTCTACGGAAATTGCCGCTTTTGCGAATTCAATGCTAGCCTCACCCCCCGCATCCAGCCGCACCGCGCGCCGCGCCCCTTCCATCACCCACGGCGGGAAACTTTTTAATTCCCATGTAAACAGAACAAAAGTTGGCTCGCTTTAATTCGATACGTGAATTATTCATATGTACGAGTGCCATTACTCCATTAGCAGTCGCCTTAATATTCACTTGGGTATTATCGTTTTACATCACACATGTACGCAACTGAACACCTTCTCCCTCTACTTTAAGGTTGGTTTTTGCTTGCCATGTATGTTTTGAAGACACGTGAATTCGGGAAATTGCTTATGAAGAAGGAAAAGTTTGAATTATTGTTATTGTACAAGTTTTGTGTTGTAATGTTAGTTTAATCGTTGTAAGTATTACTTATCTGCGGTGTATCAATTTGATTGAAGAGGTTTGCGAGCATATCAATAATATAAGTTACTTAGTTCGGAACGCAGGTGTATGGTAATGTAATGTTGGAACTTTTGGTTGTGTGGCAAACAGTTTTCGAATCGATTTGATGAAGACTTAAGTACAAAAATAAAGCGAAATCTCTCTTCGAAAAGAGAGAACTGTTTATTTATAGTTAACTATCTTCCACCCGCGGCTTCGCCCGCGTGGTATGTCGATAAAAAGTAGCCTATGTCCTTCCCCGGGATGAATTTTAGAAAATCCCTGTCATACATTATTACCTGATACTAACATTGATTTTCGAGTTAATTAAACCGTGCGTTAAAATTATTCCATACAACCTTTGACACACCCCTATTCCCGTTTACTATCCGTATAGAAAAACAAAAAATGACAAACTTTATCACTTACTTACATAAGTATTCGTACCAAGTTTCAAGTCTTTCTCAAGGAATTCGATTTTTCTTACAAAAGAAATCTCCCCTTTTCGTCCCCTAAAGGTCCAATATTGAAAAACCCTTTCTTAGCGAATGCCCACTATCTGTATGCAGAATTTCAGCCCAATCCGTTCAATGGTTTAAGCTGTGTAGACTACCACTTTTCATCCCGTCAGGGGTAGGTTTTTGAAAAACCCTGATACACATTATTCTTTATTTTATGTTTTAAGTATAAATACCGAGTTTCGAGTTAATAGGACGGCGCGTTAAAATTCTTCTATAAATACATTGACACCCCCCAATCCTCGTTTAGGGGGTAGTTTATAAAAACTAAAAATGACAAACTTTATCATTTACTTAAATAAGTATTCGTGCCAAGTTTCAAGTCTATTAACTCAAGGAATAAGATTTTTCATACAAACAAAATTCCCCCTTTTCACCCCTTTTAAGGTCGAATTTCTGGCCTTAATTACCAAAACATATTATGTGCCAAATTTCAGACCAATCCGTTCTGTGGTTTAAGCTGTGACGTAGACTACCCATTTTCACGCCGTTAGGGGTAGATTTTTGAAAAACCCTGATACACATTCTTATTGATTTTGGTTTTAAGTATAAATACTGAGTTTCGAGTTAATCGGACAGCGCGTTAAAATTCTTCTATAGAAACTTTGACACACCCCAATCCCCGTTTAAGGGGTAGTTTATAAAAACAAAAAATGACAAACTTTATCATTTACTTAGATAAGTATTAGTTCCAAGTTTCAAGTCTATTAACTCAAGGAATACGATTTTTCATACAAACCAAATTTCAAATTTCACCCTCTTTGGGGTAGAATTTCGAAACATCGTTTCTTAGTGGAAACTTACTCTTCATGATGAACACACCCTCCAAATTTCATGTCTCTAGGACCAGCGGCTTAGGCTGTGCGTTGATATCTCAGTCACCCTAGCCTTTTATATAATGTACATTATATAGATGTTGCTGGCAAATAATAAGAGGAAAAAAATCACACCGAACAAAATAAAAGACCTTAGAATAAACTTGGCAATAGAGACCTCATACACTCCACCCCTCATAAACATGAACATACATATAGTAGCACATAATGTAGCGTCTGTTATTATCTCAGGAGATATCGGACGTGAACTTGACATCACGTAATTGACCGGTGGCCATGTTTGTGACGTCACTGCTCACTGCTCACAGCCTAATGGTGATTGGTTCATTAAATGAACTCGTTTAGGTCAACTACGTTTATAGGGAAACCTATTTCTCTTTATCGGTTGAGAGAATACGTTTGTTACAGAGAGTTAATTGCTTGAAGTACCTAATTAATATTTTTCTTAAGAATATAACTTCGATTATAATTTTATTTTTATGAAATCTTTTAGATAACAAAAATCATAAGCAAAATAATTTAATATAATTATACATTATAACTTAAAATGGACATAATTTTGTGAAAATAAATAATTATACAATGTTAAAGCTAAATAGCGATCACAGTTATTTTAAAATAACGATTCACGAATTGCCTAATGTGAAAAGTTAACGGATTTGAAATACCAATCAGCTTTAGGATCATACCAGTCCAGGACTTCCTTATTGTACCAAATGTAGGCACCTTTGATGCTTGCAGGAGCCTCTAACACCATATACAAGGGAGTTTCCGCTGCCTGGTCTGCGTCATAGAAACCAACACCTTTCGTCATATCCGTACGAACTAAGCCGGGATGCATGGAGTTCACAGAAATATTCCTTGCTTTCAGTTCTCTTTGCTGGATAATAGTCAATGCACTGACAGCTACCTTGGCTACTCTGTATGCAGCTATTGTTCCATCATCAGCTATATCAGATCTGTTGAAGGTTTTGTTCTTCACTGCTTCCAAATGCCAGTTAACGAATTCATTAATGTCCTTCACTGTCAGATCTTTGTTAGAGAGCCTCTTGATCCAGTGTTCATTCCTCACGTTGGATAAATGTCCACAGTCACTGGAAATGTTGAGAATCCGTCCATCGTTTCTGACCAAAGGATATAAATACTCTTGGATGATGAAGAAACTGAAGTAGTTTACATCGATGATGTCCTTACTTTCTTTGTAGCCAAGGTACAGCTCGGAGCAATTGCAGACGGCAGCGTTGTTGATCAAGATGTCGATGCCTCCGTACTTCTGTTTAACGTCATCCCTAAACCTGGCAACACTGGTTTTGTCGGTGACATCAAGCTGGTGATATTCCGGTTGTAGACCGAGCGCGTTCAGTTTCGCAACAGCAGCTTTCCCTCTGCTATCGTCTCGAGAGGTGAGGAAGACTACTCCATCGAATCTCTTCAGAAGACCTTTGACAGTCGAGAAACCGATACCCTTGTTGGAGCCGGTGACCACAGCTACTTTCACCATGATTATGGAGTATGAACGTTAACTGTAATGCGATAACTAAATGACTTGACTCGGTCTGTTGATATAAGATAATGAGAACTTGTTTTCGTATTTGTTTTCCGTTCTATGCTGACGTTAACTCGCGATAAGATAAACTACTAGTGGCATAGGTTATTGTAAACAGAAGTGTTCTTTAATAATTTGCATAAACAGATCTAAGTATGTAGATTTATCATCGCTAAACTAAATGTTCTGGTAAAATATTACACTGTGTTTTTCCTATACATATTATGTATAAGGCAAACAAACAACCTGACATATATGTTGTTTTATTCAACAAATCTGAAATATGTTCATTGCAATATTCGTGCAGTTATTTATAAAATCTAATAAAACGTAGGAAATAGGCTTGGCGCCAAATTGCCCGCAGTGATTCGATTTATCGCTGTACACCGCCGAGCAGCTAGATTCGACTCTCTACGTTTTAAATGTGATCAATTTATTTCGATTGTGTTAGAAGTACCTACATATCTTCCATATCATCCTTCATAACATAAATATAATTTAAGCTATACCTTCTCTTAAGTTAGTGTTGGCTTTTTTCATGAAATCAACTAGCAATGCTTCCGCAAAAATTGGCTCATCGTAGTCCCAAAAAAAATTCTTCTCGACCTTATAAATTCAATACAATCCTTTTTTTTTTCAAAATACCTACCCCTCACGCAAATTTTCTTTCATTTACTACCAAAGAAATTCAATTTAAAGCGGAAATTCCTTAATAGATAAATAATGCAGTGAACACAAGCTCCTTGATATTCAATGTTTACATATTATTATCCTAACAGAAACAATATTTCTAAAAACGACACACAAAACATTGAGCACTTATATGGGGATGCGTTAATGGGATGCTGTGCGGTGTGTCATGAATTATTCATAGTGAGCCAGCAATGGATCGTTACGCGATAAATTTGATCGCTTCGTGCGTTATCTAAGACGGTATTTTAGTACCTCATAATGGCTACACTCGAATATTGATTGTGAAGAATGCATTAAGATTGTGAATTGTAATCTCATGTAATCGAAATGTTGTTGTTATCAACACTTTATGTTTAATAAACATTTTCTATTCTTATGAATTCTTGCGGGTGAGTTTTTTTAATCGAAAGAGGCAATATCCAAGGCTCGAGCAGAGCCCAAACCATAATGTTTCGCTCCAAGTACCTACATCATTCAATCATCATTATCATCCATTTTTTTTCATCCGTTTAACTCTTTATTTTATGATTTTTGTTGATAACTGAGTATTTAGATAGTGTACTTTAGAATATGCGTAGTATATGATTGTTTTGATTGAAGTGTAAAAAATATTTACCAACATTTAGCAGTGATTCCTACCTACGCACAGCTATCAAAGCTAAATATTATATTTTTTCATGTTTTCTCTTTTACATATTCATCACACTCATCACGTGTACCTGAGGTTTAGACATAATCTCTTTCAGATGAAACAATTACTTTCACCTGTAGCTAGACGTTACGAACAAAGCATACCCTTTTACGAGAATTCTACTGTATGGTAGTTTATGGTAATTAGAGTTGAAAGTTGGTCTGACTCCAGCTAGTTTTACCTACAACATGTATAATACTGACGATAGTTTATTCTGAATTCAACTACACCTGCTAAAATGGCAACAATTATACCCGTGTCTAATTATATTCCTCACAATGTATTCAGAAAGTCAAAAAACAAACTAGCAAGCTCCAATTTATGTTATTGGAGTACATCGCTATTGTTATGGTAGGATTTAATCAAAACTTTGCCAGATAAACAGCGAACGCCGGCTCCGCCGCCGCCGCCGCCGCCAACACGCTTACGTATATTTTGAATAGACCCAGACAAGTGGGAATTATAAACGAAAATTATGTAATTTGTTTGTATGAACTAGCTTGTGTATGTAAACTTACGAGTTTAGGATGTCTATTTGTAGGTATTTTTAAGCCTGAGAGTATGTGACGGACATATTCGTAAATAAATAAGATAGCCGTGGCTGTCGTGAAATCAATTTCTCAATAAATTTCTGCAATTTCGACTCTGTGACCGCGAATTTAGCTAATTAATAGGTAGTCTTAGCTTGTTTACGTCAGCTATACGACGAGATGACGTATATAAAGATCGAAAATAGAAATAGATATTATGATGAAAATAGAAATAGAAATAGATATCTATTACTATGTAATGATGAAGCTGATTTCCGTATCAAGAGATTATAAATTAATTATTATTTTGCATTCGTTACCAAATGGTTTTTACAGATACATATTTATACCAAAGACAAAATTATCTTAACTGGCGAAGAGTTAAATATTGGTTTAAGTACATAGCCTTACATAGGTACACTCTGCCGAACCCTTCGGTGGAATACAAGCGTAGGTATGCGTATTTTTAGTTTTATGTTGTAAATTATCTATCAATCATGTAAATACATTTAAGTTTTTCTAAGTCTCAACTCCCAAGTTATAATTATACCCAGAGGTAAAACTTAATATATGTATACTTAGTCCAGTCTAGATTCAGGCAATATATTAAAAGTTACACCAACTTACTAACGTCAAAGTCAAAAGACAAATACAATAAAACATTTTATTTGATTACACTTTTCACGTCAACTTATATTTTGTTACAATTTAATCAAAACTTTGCGAGACGAACATCCAAACATTGGTACGGAGCAATATATGTTTCAACGTTTTGGGGTGAAATGTAGTTCGGGAAAACAAATAGATTTATAAAAAAACAAAATGAAATACTTCATTAAAGAATGTAACTGTAACTAAGTGAATAATAACATAAACTTATAACTAGCTAACTAACTAGTTAGTGGACCGCCTAATAGCTTGCTACAATTTACATGTACCTATCGAAGATAACTATCATCCCCACGTCTTATCAAAGCAGGTCCAGTGCTGGTGACCTTTTTGCTAGATTACCATTTTGTTACTAAGTACAATATTCGTTATCGCTTGTTTATATTTGTACATTTTAATCTTCGACCACGGTTTTATCTTTTTAGTTACATAATGATATGGCCATAGCCAAGAACCGCAGTTGTTGGAGGTCTATGTCCAGCAGCGGATATAATTTACAGTAGTAATTAATTTCACAAACAGAGATAAATCTGATAACCAATATAATTATATTACATAACACGGAAAAGATCTCAAATTGATTGCTTTAAAATTAAATTTCACGAACCCATATATCAATGTTCAATCTGTGTCATTAATTAAAAATCCTTGTCATAATTTTGGTCACATTTGTAAACATCTACTGCTTTAAGTTTTTGGTCTTGAAGAAATAATCAGCTTTGTAGTCGTACCAGTCTAAGACTTTTCTATCGTACCACACATACGCTCCTTTGAGGGTATCAGGTGCATCCAGCACCAGATATACGGGAGTTTCAGCTGCCTGGTCTGTGTTATAGAAGCCCACACTAAGCGTCATGTCTGTCTGAACTAGTCCTGGATGCATGGAATTCACCGAAATGTTCCTTGACTGAAGTTCCTTTTGCTGCAGTATCGTGAAGGCACTGAGAGCTACCTTCGCTACTCTGTACGCAGCTACTGTTCCATCATCGGCTATATCATCGTAGTTGAAGGTTCCATCCTTCACGCCTTCCAAAAACCAGTTCACGAAATCATTTATATCTTCCACCTTTAAATCTTTCTCTGACAACCTCTTTACCCAGTACATATTCCGTACATTTGACAAATGTCCACAGTCGCTAGATATATTGAGAATGCGTCCATTTTCTCTCACCAATGGAAATAGCAGTTCTTGGATTGTCAAAATGCTGAAATAGTTAATCTCCACAATAGTTTTACACTCTTCATAGGGGTGGTAAAATGCTTCATTGTTGTTAACCCCCGCGTTGTTGACAAGAATGTCGATACCTCCATGTTTCTCCTTGATGTGGTCTCTGAACCTGACCACACTGTCTCTGTCCGACACGTCGAGCTGGTGGTACTCCGGGTGCAGACCGAGCTCGTTCAGTTTGGCGACGGCGGCTTTCCCTCTGCCATCGTCTCTTGAGGTTAGGTACACGACTCCATCGAATCTCTTCAACAGCCCTTTAACTATTCCAAAGCCAATGCCCTTATTGGACCCGGTAACTACAGCAACTTTCACCATGTCTGCTCTGTGTCGACACACTTCGTGGAATGACAGGAATTGTTAGAGCCATACATTAAATATCGTATTTGTTTCTGTGAGATGATAGTTAAAATAATGATTACCTACATATTTATCCAGTGAACCGAGATAGTGTTTATCGGCGGCGAATTATTATGGTATCTCTAAATATTATAAAACAAGCAACCCGGTCCGACATCACTTGGACGAGAGGTCTTTTTAGATTAAATTAGTCAAGTCCGGTTTTGTACCTGAGTAGCGATAAAGTAGTGTCTTATGTCACGGGCGCTTTAATTAATACCGAATCAGCTATATTGAAAAATGAAGGCATCTAGTGCTCCCGACGGTAGCGAAGCAGTTCAGAGTTCAACTCCTGAGCGAAGTGAGGGAATTAAGAGGGATTCAAGCTGCTGCTGCCCCAAGACGAAGACACTTTTATTCCCGGGGGTGAATAGTCTACTTTTCACACCTTCTATAAGATAATAATAACATATAAGTAAAAAAACCTTTTTTAAAACAAGCTTTTGATGAAATAAAACGTACAAAATAAAACTTACGTATTACCCGACTGCCCCAGAAGGAGGGTATGTATATATTTTTGTATGTATGTATGTCTATTTTTTTGGCACACTCTGTAGCCTAAAAGGCTTGATGGATTTTAACATACGAGGTGTCATTAGGTTCGTTTTAATAATTGTGGGAGTGACATAGGCTATATCTTTTTTATTTTCATCTGCAAATACAAAGAAAACGGAGAGAAAGGTTTTTTTAAAGGAAGTGCCTCCGCTGCCGGCTCCGGTTGCTGAATTGGCTGCCGGCGCTGACTTTGGTTGTCAATTTGGCATAATTAAAAAAGCATGTAATTTTTTTTTTCCACAATCAATAATGTCCCTATTCGAGTAAGTAATAAAGTATATACTACCCGGAACCGAACTAGTTAGATTTGGTCAAATATTTGTAATCGCAAAAAAGTTTAGGTTTGAAATGTGACCCCCTACGCACGAGCCGAGCGAGCGGAGCGAACGGTCCCGCGGCAGCGGCCGGCGAGTGCAAAAACGACTAGATTGTACAGAAAAAAATATTTTAGTTAGGGTTACTTAGTTGGGTTTCTGAATACTGGAAAAGTTTCCATAAACGCCGCGCCGCCGGTGTCCATAATGGGAGCCGGCGGTGACATTACTGCCGGCAGCCGAGATTAAAAACATCGGCTGCCGGCAGTAATGTCACTGCCGGTTCCCAATGGCGTTATTTTTGGGAGCCGGCGCCGCCAGCGGAGGCACTCCCTTTTTTAAAATAAATTATAACAGTATCGGTATTAAATAAAAGCTAATAATGAGTTAATTCCAAATATATATATATAATATAATAAAACTAAAAAGCTTGAAATAAAACAAATTATTTAAAAAACAAAAAACCCGACTGCAAAAACCTATAACCGAAAAGAGAAAATCAAGCATTGAACTTTGTGTTTTGTAAGGTATTGCAGGCCACAAACAATAGTAACACCATATTTCAGGTTATTGGTGTATCGAAAATATTTTATTATATCAACGCTCTTCATGATTTGACATATCTACTTATTTTCCTATCAACAAGCATAAATTAAAATAAATTAAAAAAAAACCAAAAATATTTCCTTATTTCTCTTTCCTACTCCATCATTAGACCCTCATCACCATCCATAGTGCGAGTCGGATTCGCGCACGAATGGTTCCGTACTATTATCTATAAACGGTAAAAAAACATGTCTGTTGGATACCCCTTAAATATTTGTTTTATTTTAATTTTTTTCTTAAAGTAAATACCTATATTATAACTAAATATTCTGTGAATATTTCAAACGTCTACCTGTTTCCGTTTTCAATATCGAGCAAAAACGAGCAAAAAAATCACGTTTGTTGTATGGGAGTCCCCTTAAATATTTATTTTATTCTGGTTTTAGTATTTGTTGTTATAGCGGCAATAGAAATACTTAATCTGTGAAAATTTCAACTGTCTAACTATCACGGTTCATGAGATACAGCCTGGTGACAGACGGACAGACAGACAAACAGCGGAGCCTTAGTAATAGGGTCCCGTTTTACCCTTTGGGTACGGAACCCTAAAAAGAACCATCGTTATCGGATCTCCTAAGGCGGAGATATCCAGTAGTCCCCTTTTTGGCCCACTTTGGAGGAAGTAGGGGTCGAATCAAAAATCCCCGATGACTTGAAATTGTATATTGAATTTTAAAACACCAAATTTCGTACAGATCGGTTGTAAAATACGACCTGTAGACGAGTACGTACAAACTGAAAAACTCGCAAGACGTGATGCAGAAACGCTTCACTCGTTTGGTCAATAAGAAAAGATAGAAATCTGATTACCAATATAATTAACAAACCCATACACACTATATTACTTAACACAGAAATGATATCAATATAAATTGCGTTTAAACTAATTTTCACCAAAATAGTGACACAGATTGAACTTTGATTTATTAATCAAAGTTCAATCTGTATCACTATTTTGGTAACATTTATGACATCCCCATCCACACTACTTCAAATTTTTTGTCTTGAAGAAATAATCAGCTTTGTAGTCGTACCAGTCCAAGACTTTTCTATCGTACCACACATACGCTCCTTTGAGGCTGTCGGGAGCATCCAGCACCAGATATACTGGAGTTTCAGCTGCCTGATCTGTGTTATAGAAGCCAATACCAAGCGTCATGTCAGTCTGAACTAGTCCTGGATGCATGGAATTCACCGAAATGTTCCTTGACTGAAGTTCCTTTTGCTGCAGTATCGTGAAGGCACTGAGAGCTACCTTCGCTACTCTGTACGCAGCTACTGTTCCATCATCGGCTATATCATCGTAGTTGAAGGTTCCATCCTTCACGCCTTTCAAAAACCAGTTCACGAAATCATTAATGTCTTCTACCTTTAAATCATCCTTTGAGAGCCTTTTTACCCAGTACATATTCCGTACGTTCGACAAATGTCCACAGTCACTAGATATATTGAGAATGCGTCCATTGTCTCTGACCAATGGGAACAGTAGCTCTTGGATTGTCAATATGCTGAAATAGTTGATCTCCACAATAGTTTTGCACTCATCATAGGGGTTGTAAAATTCAGCCCTTTAACTATCCCAAAGCCAATCCCCTTATTGGACCCGGTAACTACAGCAACTTTCACCATGTCTGCTCTGTGTCGACACCCTTCGTGGAATGACAGGAATTTCTAGAGGCATTACATCATAAATTAATATCGTATTTGTTTGTGTGAGAGGATAGTTGAAATAATTATTACCTACTTATTTATCCAGTGAACCGAGATAGCGTTTATCGTCGACGCATTATTATGGTATATCTAAATATTATAAAACTAGCAACCCGCTCCGGCATCGCTTGGATGGGAGTTTTTTTTTAAGTATTATAGGAGGTAAGCAACCATAAGTCTGAAAAACCCGTCTCGAACAAGTGTGGTGAATATGCTCGTGCCGTCTCTGTACGAGAGAGGCCTTTGCCCAGCAGTGGGACAAAGGTACACACGGGTACATTGTATGGAAATCCTACACAATGCGAGATCAGCATAAACTGGAAATGTATAGCTTGATGTGTAGCCGTATGTACATACTTACCTTTTACGATGTAAGCTCACCAATCACCCGTATGCACCGAATGCCAAACGACTCAAAAACTCATTCATTTTGCGCTCCGCACTCAAATTATTCGTTATTTATCACAACCCACTTTATCAACAGTCAGTTTAAAATATAATAACAGCAGCGACGTGTGACAGTTAAATTAAAAAAACTCCCAACTTTGTCCGTTCGTTACACGACGCGCCGCGATTAAGCTGCCAGCCGCACTATGCAAATTATGTATTTCCAACGCGCAACGTACTGTTTATTTATTAAAAATTGCCTGCGTTTATATGCATAAAGAATTTTGTTTGCGATTGTACTTATAATTTGTGGTTTTGAAAACAATGTTTTGGGGATTTATTTTATTTTGACATACTGGAGCAACAACAAGCATACGGAGGAACAAGCCATACAGTTACAGTTACAGGTACAGTGGGGCCGTATGGCTTTTGTTGGTGGCTTGCAGTGAATTGTATTTTTTCACAAATACCTAAATGGTAATTCAACTTCTAAATTCCGGATCTCATGAAACACAGTAAAGTAGTTCCTTTGTTCAAATTCGGTGATAGTAAGGAACCCAACAATTATAGGCCTGTGTCAATTCTGCCAGTTCTCAGGTGTTCGAAAAGTTGATGCTCAATCAAATGTTACGTCACTTTAATAAAAAATCCATCTTTCACGAACAACAGTACGGTTTCACTAAAGGGCGTTGTACCATTGACCGGTGTCACCCTAATAAAGAACATTTTTAACGCCTGGGAAGAAGCACAAGACGCCATTGGAATCTATTGCGACCTCTCGAAGGCGTTCGATTGCGTCGACCATGAGACACTTCTGCTGAAACTAGAGCACTATGGAATTAGGAATACAGCTCTTGATTTACTAAGATCATATCTGAAAGATAGAAAAGTTCAAGTTCAAATAAACGGCGTAAACTCATTGGGGGCTGAAATGGCAATGGGCGTTCCTCAAGGTTCGATATTGGGTCCATTCCTCTTTTTAGTTTACATTAATGATTTACCACAATTACTACTCAACTAAATCAACCGAAGATGGTGTTATTTGCTGATGACACATCATTGATTTTTAAAATAAACCGACAGTCACAACATCTTGACGATGTGAATAGCTGTATTCTTCAGGTTAAAGATTGGTTTACGGTAAATAATTTGATACTAAATGAAAAAAAAACAAATGCATTCGATTTATATTACCTAATGTTAGAAGTAGCGAATGTGACATCATATTGAATGGAGAAAAACTGGAATTTATTAATCAAATAGTTTTCCTGGGAATCACGCTTGACGAGAAATTACAATGGGGACCTCATATAACATCTCTTGAGGGGCGGCTAAGCTCGGCCGCTTATGCTGTTAGAAATATAAGACAGTTAACATATGTAGAAACCGCGCGTTTGGTCTATTTCAGTTACTTCCACAGCATTATGTCGTATGGCATTTTACTGTGGGGTCCGGCTGCTGACATTGAATCCATCTTTATTTTACAAAAAAGAGCTGTCAGAGCCATTTATAATCTATGTCGCCGCGAATCTCTCAGGGAACTATTTAAAAGGATTAATATTATGACGGTACCTAGCCAATTCATTTATGAGAATATTATGTATGTTAGAAAAAATCTAAATCTTTTTAATAAAATAAGTGATAGACATAATTTTTATACTAGAAATAAAGACAAAATTGATCAACCATTTTTCAGATTAGCTAAAGTAAAAACATATTTTATGGGGTACTGCGTTAAATGCTATAACAAAATACCTTGTGATATATTACAATTAAATGAAAGAAAATTTAAAACCCATATTAAAAGTACACTTTGTAAACAAGCCTATTACAAATGAGAGGATTATATCCAGGATAAGAATGCATGGATACATGTTGGTCTTGCTCCATAGGACAATATTCGAGTCTGGACAAAATCAAACTGGTTGCTAATCTAGTTGTATAATTTACTTTATTTGTATATCAAAGATTTTTACACATTTTGTGATTACTTAAACTCACACACTGTCTTGTAAGTATTATTTGTAATGTAAAAATGTTAGGAATATTGTGAAATGGTATAGCTTTTACAATGTTTGTAAATATGTGAGCACCATGTATCTATCACATAATTTTGCTTGTGCGTTGTTTTATAGACTACATTTTCATAGAATTTTGTTTCACATAAAAAAAATCTCATATTATCATTTAATAGAATAATCAATACGCAGAATATTTACTTTGAAGAAATTTAATACATTGATTGTTGTTACAAAGAAAATTTAATGTTTATTTATTCATATCATATAATGACAAATCAAATATTCTTTATCCTCATATTGTTTAGTTTATATAAAACATATTACCAAGAAAAACATTTCATCGAGTGTCACATTCAAAACGTTTCAATTTATACCTTTGACAAAATGCTCATGTACCATGTGACTCATGTCACCCTCTTATAAAATAACAACACCGCGTCCACTGTAAGAAGCATGCAAACAAGCATACACCATGCATGTAGCAAGAATGCAGCATGCAAGCATGCAGCATTCAAGCGAGCATGCAACATGCAGCAGGCATTCGCGCCTCCGCGCCTACGCGATTTTAAATTACACTCTAGGGGTAGGGCATACAAGACTATGTGGAGTCGGATTTACTGCGGTTCGTTTGTGGAACTAAAACCATTTTTTTTGCAAATGTTTTAGGACTAACAATTTTATTATAAATAAACATTCGGAATAATGAACATTATGAAACAACAATACTTAGGACATATTACTTTACTTCATGCAAAATTAGGAGATTGAATTATTATAATACTCAATATTATGACAGAATAGTTTTAGAAGTAAAGATTTTAAGGTGTTATGGATAATGATTTTCGGACAAACAATATTCGTTAAAAAATAATTCTACTGTTTGAAAAATTTGTTAAATAAAAAAATGTCATTATAAAATTCATTGAATTGTGCTTCTGTGAAATATGTTTCATTCAAGTTAATAGTCGTTAAAATAATAATATTCGAAATAAAAATACAAGGACCAAATATTATATGAAACATTTTCTGCGAAACGAAATTCTATGAAATTTCTGTCTGCGAAACAAGGGAACACCCATAATTTTATTAATCAATTTATTAGTCATTGCTCCATTTTTAATTCTTTTTACAAATTGTGGTACAGTAATCGTATTCTAGGTGCATCGTATTCACATGTAATTATAATTGATGTATACAAAATATTGTAAACCATTTTTTTTAAAGAGTATCGGTTGAGTTTCTTGCCCATTCTTCTCCATACGAAAACTACCTTTTGGAAGGGGCAACTTCTATCAGTTCTATTTCTTAGTTTTTTTGACGTTCAAAAGTGCCTTTAATGTGCCTATTTGAAATAAATGATTTGACGTTGACAACTAAACTATTTCAACAATGGTCACTAGAATATCAATTTAGTTCGTATTTTTTCAAGACTAAAGTAATTTAACACCCGGTTTCTGACTTGAGAATTTGAAGTTCAAACCTTGTCAATCTCTTACTTAAGGTGAACCCATGTCTTACATAAGGTGATGTAGCCCGCGAAATTATTCAAAATATCTTTACAACATACCTAAGACATTTTGAATTTCGCGGGCTACATTGAAGGATTCACCATAATGCTAAAAACGAGTTCGACAAATTATGAACTTCAAATTCTCAATTTAGAAACAGGGTGTTAATATGCTAACTGAACTCAACAAAAATACTTTATTTATAACAATATCAACCAGAACAGAAATTAATCTATCCCAAAGAATCAAAAAGAGAATTCATTCATTTTCGCATCCGCACGAACTCATTTAAACTTCGACGGAAGCCAAAAAAACAAGCTCCACATAAAATAATCAGTTGGGAACGGAAGGCAAACGAAGTGTCCGTACAATTGAGGTCGCATTACTCAAATAATAAATAGCAGAGCAATATAGCAGTCGTTGCAACGTGCAACCCTCGCTCATCGCCGCCATGATTGATTTATTGCTGCTGCTAAATTCGAGTTTGACAAGTTCTCAACTTTAAATTCTCAATTCTGAAACCGGGCATAAGTCTGAAGTAATAAGCTTGAAACTTGAATAAATCATATTCAATAACATACTCAACAAAAGAACAAATTCAAATTACTTATTTATTCAATTACCTGAAAATTATGTATTAAAAATTAAAATAAGCGTTCTGATTATGTTAGCGAAAAATACCGACATGAACGTATGAAGCTTATAAATAATATGATATTTTTTAATGAAGTAGCATAATAAATATGCTTAAATCTTTTATACTCGAAACTGCTCAAGCAAAAGAAAATCAGCTTTAATTTATATCCTTATTAAAATAACATGCACCGATGGCAACACGCAATATCCACTGCAGCGCAAATGTACTAAACAAAAGTTGGAGCATGTTTCAACGGAGCAAATACTATGAACACAGAGAAGTTTCAGAGTACACGTGAAAAGCCAAGCACGGCATGCAAACACGTCTGTGTGGACTAGCGAAATGTATCCGACTAGTGTTGGTGTAACATTTATTATAGAGAATTAACGTTTGGCGATAACTGGAGCTCGCGGTCTAATTGGACAACATTTTTCAAGCTACTCAAATTATTTCCACAGAAAGCCAAAAAGAGTAATATCGACTAAAGCTAAACATGTTAGTCTGGTTATTACCTGCCAAAGCGATAATCTGGCGCTGTGCCAGCTGAAGTGAGCCTCGCACCGCAGCGAAAACAAGGATTAGATTGGGTATAGGTATCGAAGCCAGAATATTTTCCAAAGGGAAGTGAAAAGATTCGTATTAAAAGTGAATGAGAGGTGTGGATGGATGGCACTATTTGGATGATCGCCCAGTTCTATGATTCATCTGTGTATAGTCTGCACAATTGACCAACCTTTTGGTCGCCATTATTTAACATAGAGCCAACCCAACCAATTTAAATTAATCCTATAAAGCACTAACAATACACCATGTCACCAAAACACTAAATCTCGTACCACCCACTTCTAAACACGTATTATCCAATGGTCGTTAATTCCCATTTATCAGCGACTTGGCAGACGAGCCAACCCATTAGCGATGTGAAAATTTCCCTGTACAAGGCAGCGTTTAGCCGGTCCTATCCAATCAGTGCACCGAATCGTTCAGCATATGAAGACTGCGGTATGTAGGTCAGGGCAGCGGGTTCGAGGCCGGCTAATGCAACGCGATCCCCCAGGCTTTGCACTGCGCCAGCATTGTGTGGGATGATGTTATGAGAGACGGAGGCAGGACTTTAAATTGCGGGAAAAAAAACAAATAATTAATAATCGAGATACGATGAGTGGCTGAGAAAACTTTCTGCGATACGAGTAGTGATTACTACTCGTGCACATACAATGTACAGTTTTATTTTGCTCATAGACAAATATCATGATCCAAGAAAAAAGCTAGTAAAGGCAAGGACATTTGCAGTTATAATCTCATTTGGCATTATTTTAAAGCTTAGTTTATCAGAAATTAAAGCACCAGCAAGATATACTTGTAAAATGCAAGCTAACAATAAGCCAAAAACAACGATGAAAAAGCAGAATTATAAACTCATTGTTACCAGAGAATTTAATAAACCATTTTACTGTTAAACCACGGAATTCTAGCAAACTGCTCACTATTATTAAAACAAACAAGTCTAGATATGGAAATGGAAACAAACTTAAAGGTCGATTCCACTGGCATTGGAACGAAGTCAAATGCGAGGGAGGATTTAATTAGGGCTTAAAAGTACGACCAACTCATAACAGTGGGATTCTCTGGGACCGAAGTATTTAACTTCGCCATTAATGCTGTTGGTAATCCTTTATGATATCAGTGGCGGCTGGCTATGTTAGCGGGACGTCTTTCGTGTGTATTGAATGTGATAGAGACTGATAGGTATGTGGTGCTTACGAGGCGGTACGTCTTGTTTTTGTTTGTGGTTTAGTGTGTATTTGTTGGTGAAATATGTGTTAGAAACACAAGATTTAGATAACTGTTAAAACTTAACTTCTTAGTGTGGAATTGATTGGTAAGCTGGTTTTAACTAACATTAACATGGATTTCTTTGTGCTATTTTCAGTTTCCCACGATTTCAGTAGAAAACAAGTAGGTACCTACTATGATACTTATTTTCGTTGAATATTCTATTACAAACATTAATAATGTTGACACACAACATATGACGTGTCAACACATCAAAGTTTAACAATCATGTTATCACATAAAATTGCAATTTACCAAAATCCGCGTAATGCACCAAATAATTCAAAAACCACGTTTATTTGCGTTTATGAGTGGTTGTCAGCCACATAACACGGTCCAGTCTAATGCGTTATGATCCGTGGCATACATGCCGCGATGTGTAAGCTTAGTCCACTACACGACGATGTTAACTCTAAGATGAGCCGCCTTGTATGCTCGACATGGCGATACATGCGACACAAACTATACATGCACAGTCGAACAAGCTGTTTGATATACAGGCAGCAGTTCTTTCCACTACACTGCCAGTCAATATTATTGTTTATTGTGTGCGTCTTAAGGTAGGAGATTCCAAAAAAATATAATGCAACTAACTAAGTAGTAAGTCAAAGTACCACCTTCTACGTTTAAAAAATTACGGTCGGATTGAGAAAGATAAGAAGATAAATCGATTGATAAATGGATTAAGAAGAATGGCCTATAAGTAGTGACGTAAAAGAACAGCACACGCACAACATTGTTTAAACGTAGTTGCTTTGCTGCCTGACTACTAAATAGCTTGTTCGACGGTACATTTAGAAATGTTGATTTTTTCGTAGATTGTGTTCACGCAGCTCGCTTGAGCTTCACAGCTGGACTCAGCTGTTCATTTGCTCGGATAGTCACAGGAAAAGTCGGACGGCGACTCTAAGCGCATTTAGTCTAATTGAATTAAACTTTAGTTTTCATTAGCCTAGCTGCTAACGACCTGTGCTGAGTTCAGATTTCTGTTTGTGCTAGATTGTTTATAAAAATGTCAGTACCTAGTACCTATATTTATAATAAAATCCATTGTCTAATTTCCAATATACTAATATTATGATTTCGTGCTGAACACGTTTGGTTTAAAATCTTCCCAAGAAACTTCGCAAAACAATGTTTCCATCAATAATATCAAAGTTCTAGGAAACATAAAAGCCTCACAAACTAGTATTCTTTTCGCAATTCACTTGCAAGACTCTCGTTATCAGACGAGCGACTAAGTAACATGCAAGATGAAATGAAAACCAATAAATACTAAGCAAATTGCACACACAAACAATCCATTCCCCAGGCCAGTATTTACTGTCGTAGTAGCTGCACTAGCCCGTGTCCGATGCTCTAAGGCAGTAACCGCGCTAGTCAAGTGCACTGACCCGACTACTAGCTGATATTTGCACGATGTTGTTGTAATTTACATCTTGAGAGCTCCCTGCACGACTCGCCAGCTATTTGTTGTTGTATCGGACAACTTGCTGGACACTGTATCATCTTAATAATTTATTATTCTCTTGTATCTGAAAATCTATAAATATTTCCATATTAATATTGTAAGTAAATGTGTCAGTTACCTTTTCACTTATTGTAACGGATTTCGATGAAAGGCACACAGGTTGACGTATGGACGATGACCTGGGTTATGATATAGGATAGTTTTTTCCGATAATACCTACATTTCCATGGGATAATTTCCTATTCTGATAAATACTAGTTTAAAATCTCAGTTCATAGTCGAATCGAAAGTTGTATGTAATTTTCCAGGTTTTCAGTGTTGTTCTGTACATGTCCAAGTATGGTATTACTACCACAAAATGGGATCGGTTGCTTTTCTTCGATCGATTTCTAAGTCTCAGTTTGAAATGTTTTTATTTCTTTGTAATATTTTTATTTTCCAATTTCGAGCTAGGAGTCGTTAGGCAATGGTGGTGAGAATACAAATAGTTATGTCCCCTTTACCTGTAAGTTTTATAAAAGCGCCTGAAGGAATTTGTCGCCTGAATAGACAGCGCCACAAAATGCTACCAGTGTTATTGTAAATTCAGCTAGCTCATCAAAGTACCACCTAGCAAGAAAACAAGAACAAAAAACAAATGAAATTACCCAACTCCAATCATTTCATCAATCTATCTAATGTTCTCTAAAGCACCTCTCACAACAGCTCCAGAACAACTTGTAAAGTCAATCGAAGAAATGGCCTGTTTTATTGGTAATAGGATCTCTTAGAAACCTGTAAATATCTCGACTGCTGGTGAATGTTTTAAACTCGATAGGTACGATATTGCCTTCCAGGACTTTACATCGAGCCCCGCGGGAGATATAACAGACTGCAGAACTGAACGATGTTATTGCACTAATAGTTTATCTACCTTTTACTTTATTGTTCGTTTATTATACTTTATTAGGCATTGATAATGAGCTTTATATAAATATAAGGCAGATTTATGTTTTTGTAAATGCTAAAAGAATAAGCACCAAATGTAACACATTTATGAGGAATGGACTTATACAGAATGAACCTTTGGTTAAAATTTTGACGAATTATACGAACATAATTTATTTTTTCGCGATTTCTGGGTTTGTCCCCATTGAATGTTGTTCATAATGATGAAATGAAATTATTTATTCCGTGAATAGGATATTGGTATCACTTTTACACGTCATATTAAAAAATATTAAAAATGAGGTCTTCGTTTCCTATCTGACTACTCTGAGAAGAAAGGCCGAAACAATCTTAGACATAGAGGTCGCAGTCTCGTTGTCACTCGCAAATCTAGACATTGTCATGGCCAGGCCATATGAGGACCGTGTAGATTAGTATAATGATGAGGATGCCCATGAATTCAATTTCACCTTGTATTTCATCCTGAAAGGTGCGGGTGATTAATGACAGTTTATTGAGTACCTTTCAGTTTATTGAGCTCAACAAGTAAAAAAAAACAGTACCGAGAAAACTACAAAAATAACTCTAGTGGTTCGATTCCTTTAATTACTTCTCTCTTCATGAAGCAATCAATCAATCAACCCTAACTCAGCCTGATCCTTGATTGCGTCACTAAATCTCCACAGCGTACGCCACGCCAAGCCGATGGCGTCTCACGTCGCCACTCTGTCGTCACTGTAATTGCATTGCACATGCCGATATAAACCGCTGGCTCAAGACGTTTCATTGCAGCGGTCTATTGAAAATTGACACAGAGTAGGGAACAACATGAAGTGCTCATGTGACTGTTGTATTGCAGCGCACATGCCAATATAAACCGCTGGCTCAAGACATTTAATTGCGGCGCTCTACAGAATGTTGGCATGAGAAGAGAACAAAAAAATAATCATTAGTTAAACTTTCGCCTCATGCAAACTATTTCAGGTAACTGCTTGTAGCGTGAAGCAAGTCTTAAGTAATTATGTGCCATATGACAACGACTATCACAACATAGAATAGGCTACAATATGATTGGTTAAACAAGAGTTAGCGAATGAGTAGTCTAGTGTTTTGCATATTATATAGAATCACTGTCACATCAGCTCTCCATTTGCTATCTTCTCTCTGTTTCTCATTGTTATTGACCGGTCTTGGTCGACATAGGCTCAATCACCACGTTTGGCAGCGCTCGGCACGTTACTGTATGCGTACACGATATTGTTATTCAGTTATTTTTTGCCAAAACAAGGAACGTTGAAATGTTGAGTTCTTCTTTCATTTGACAGTTATTCTGCAAAACGATGACCATGAGTTGAGTACCCGTCATATAAACTTGTTCAGCATAGAAATGCAATTTCTCAGAAGAAAATAACTTTCTGAACAGCGTACATTTTAATATATTCTTTTGAAATCTCGTCCCATATTAAACTTGCTATAATAACGTGCAGTTAGCCGCTTCCACTCAGAGCATCCAACAAAAAATACAATATTAGCAAAACTAAAAACATTCACATTTCGCTACAAAGCGCGCGCCATATTCGTTTTAAACCTGCTCGCACAAAGCTTTCATATTTCCTAACTATTTACATTTATTCGCTTGTTTTCGCGCATTTTGCCCATTTTTAAATGTCCATTTGTTATTAAACAGGCTGGCGTTTCAGTGTTTCAGGCACGATATATTCGCCATTGCACGCAGGCGGCGTTCAGCGCATAAAAATCTGTATATCCCACGTTCTAGTTAAAGTTTTATGCGGCTGAATAAACTCAGGTTGTCGGGAGCACTCGGGAGTATTCGGTTACGTTCGGGAAGAGTCGCTTTTGTGCCGATCGCTGCGACAATGGCCGTTTTGTTCGGGAGTTGTTTTTGATTAATAGAGGCAGCCTGAAAAGGATTGTTTGGACAAACAAAATATTTTGTTGTTATTTTATTGTTGTGGTGGTCCTATACAAAGGCTTGTGTTGCTATGAATACAATTTGATCCAGTTCCATTTGTTTTGATGTCAAACTGTGTGAACCGCTTCGATGTGACGAAAGAAATCTACGACACTCTCCGGCACACTCACTACTCGTAACAATGGCTCATTAACTTACCTAGTATAATGCT
Organism: Lithophane ornitopus; assembly: GCA_948473465.1. Taxonomy (NCBI): domain Eukaryota; kingdom Metazoa; phylum Arthropoda; class Insecta; order Lepidoptera; family Noctuidae; genus Lithophane; species Lithophane ornitopus. Next base: position 700,413 of record OX419617.1, read on the forward strand.
TTGTTTAAACGTTTTGCGTAACTGGTCTGCTATTATACTTTTAATATCAGCCAGCAATAATTAAAGGTTAATGAGGTTTTTATTAATCAATCAATCAAAAAATCAATCAATAAATATTTATAAAAAATGCAATAAAACTGCTCTGAACCTCTAAAGCACAGAATAAATAAGACCTTAAATGTACAATTGTTTAAAGCAAATAAATATATTCTATTCTATTCTATACACAAACTTTCCTAACCCCTTAACCAATAGGAATGTAATTAACAACGTCGCCCAAACATTAAGTTAAGACAAACACATCAGTGTACAAACTGCTCCAAACTAAATTGTATCGCGATGTTGACGCTATCGCTCAACTGACACCTTTTGCAGCGCTAACGCCGGCCACAGACGGGTCGCATCAGGCGACGGATTGGAGCGATACGGAGATCGTGAAACAGACTGGTTATAATGATAGTAACCTTACCTTCATGTTACACATATTTATCGAATACTTACACACATACAATGCATCTGTGTCACATGAATTAGTATTATTGGAGTAAAAAGTATCCTGTGGCGTAACCTTCTAACTGTGTGCCGTATCTGTTCCACCGTTGAGGTGAGAAAAGGAAATAAACTTATATTAACAGAGTAACTTTCGCACTCATTAGAAAATTATAACACTACTTGTAATGGAAAGGGTATATCTATCCAAAAGGGATAAAGTTTACATCAGACACAGTATACATCTCTATATGCTTTTGTTCAACTCAAAATAAATTTCTCAAAGTATTCATATCTCTTTTATCAAAATCAAAATATTTTATTTCACATAAACCTACATGGGCACTTATGAAACGTCAGAAGCTAGGTGCTTATTTAATTCAAATCAAAACTAACACGTCACCGCACACGAGGGACAATCATTATCTTTTCACGTCACTTGCTAATATTAAGTAATATCGAAGGGATCAAACGCGCCGACAACGCGGAGCAGCCCGAGCGGTTGATTTCATGAATTGTCTCATAATATGTTCCTAACCATGTAGTTACAGGATTTGAAAACCCTTGCCGTATAGTTTTTTATTATCCAAAGAAGCCGTGCACTTGATAATGTATATCCCCTTTCCGTTACATGTTGTATATAAATGTAATATTTTGTCATCTACAATGAGTTTTCTCTAAATTGAAGGACATACGTTTTCGCATCGACGCAACCTTTCGTCAGATTTTGAATTTGACCAAACCCCAAACACCATAACACAATTTTGACTCGTGTTCCGAGTGCTGAGTGCCTCCGAAACCTGGCCCAGCTGTCACTACAAGTGTTGCATCTGCGCCAAGCATTAACTGCACCTATAGCGCCGGCTGCTGGGTGCTGTTTGCTCCACAAATATTGCCGGCGTGAACGTTGAATGGCGCACGCCGCTTCGCATGTATCTTAGTGGGTGTATCTGCTTCTGGGGCAAACTATATGGGGCTAGGAAAGGAGCGACTGCTCAATTCGCGACTCAGAAAATAATAAATATATAGAAGCTTCGAGATATAGCGACTGGTACTTCGAGATGGTCTTGCTTATCTGTTCCCGTGCTTCTTTCTTTTATTTTCTTCTAGCGCTCGGAAATATTATTATATATTTGATATATTTTCTGCATCAGAAAATGTAATAATTTTGAATGTAATTTTTCAGATTTTTGACAAATATGTCACATGGCGGTTATATTAAATAGGGCTCAGATAGGTAGCATAACAATGTGTTCTCCTACATACCCGCTCCTCTCGTGGCCCGTCTAAACGCAGCGTCTGTATGCAAATGCTCCGCGCGGCGCTATCTCCCGCCGCCGCAGCTCGGCGCTCAGACGTCTTGATTTCACGCGCGCCCACGATAACACTATCGTGTTTGTTCTCACTTAAATTACGAGCACTACAAGCTTTGTTTCTTAAGGTTTGGTATTTAATTTATTGGAAAAAACATGATAAATTAATCAGTATTTACTAAGATAAAAAAAGAAGTAGAAGACAAAAGAATGAAGTATACGTACAACATCAAACTTTTAGTTTCTAAGACAGTTTTTATAGATTGATCGGTATGCATTGCTAGCTACGCCATAGCACAGCTACGCCGTAGCACAGCTACGCCGTAGCACAACGTGTGCTACGCTACGCATAAGAGGTATGCCGTAGCACAGCGTGAACTATGCAGTAGCACTGTTTCAACTACGCCGTAGCAAAGCATTTAGCAATTCTAGCACCACGCGAGCTTATAATTTTATTGTTTGCATAAAATCCTGTTCAAAAGCCACTCAACTCTCCTCTTCCATACATCCATATAATATGTTTACGCTTTCAGTCTACATATATCAATCCAACAAGTGAATTCCGAACTGAACCGCTCCAATCCACTAGCCATAAATATGTACAATCAATTCCATTCAATCATGGGTTGCATCCGGGGTGTTTTACGACCCTCCCGGCTTCACCCCATCGGCTCCGGCTCCAATGGCCCGCATTTTATGAGCTCTTTGCCTAATTATGAGATTGTACAGCAGTTATGGTGCAGTGGCTATAAGAAATCGTTACGAGGATTATTTTTAAAGCTCTTTGCTATAATGGTGGGAATTTTTTTGTCGTAAAAAACAGAATTTTTATAATAAACTGGAGGTGTGCGTGTGTTGGTTATATTTCGTGTTTCGATTATACTGGAGTAGCTCATACTATTCCAGTCCTATAGGGGCTGTCTACGTAGGTGAGCCGAAAGACCTAGCTATCTTATCGCTTAATATCGGTATTAAAACTAGCACAGCATAGTAACATAAAGAACACCACCAGAACCATTGTTATTGCAACAAATGTGCATAATAACTACAATTCCAATCACCTTTACGAACGTCTTAGCAGTTTATTGTGTGATTGTTATTCGCGATACGTCGTGCTCGTGCCTCACCGCGACGCGCCAGTCGCGCGGTCGTCGCGACGATAGCCACCGCTCGTCAAACCGTTTTATGAGTGCCGCCTGACAACTGAGCAGTGACAACTGGCAGAGAGTCAAGTTTGAATGGATTGTAAATTATTTCGTTTAAAGTTTATTTATTTACTTCATTTTTGAATTACAACATCTTATAATTTGACGTCGCTTTTCGCGTCTGTCTGTGTGACCACTACTAGACAATGCTACAGATTTTTATAAGGTTTTGTACATCATTTAAATTAGATTACGTTTTAAATGAGATATAAGATAAAAATAAATCTTCATGTTTTGTCAAGTCGTCAAATGGTTTTCAAAAAGTTTTCAGAAACTAAATAGTATTATTGTGATTTAAAAAATATCACACACACAAACCACACACATCCCAAATATGCCAAAGCAAGCTTTAATTAATTTCCTCCCAACATTTACCATTTCGCAAAAAAAGCAACATCAGGCAGCAGTTGACTTTTCCATTCACACTGTGCCCATTATAAATGAGCCCAATCTCTTTATACTCTCTTTATACCTGCACTTAAGATAACATCAAAAGATTCAATCTTTTGTCTCATAAAGGTCCATTCATAAGAACTTATCGCTGCGATCTTTTTCATGAGTCAAGCAAAGCGAGTGCAGTTAAGAGAAAACAAATGATCTCCACACAGTGAGTAATATCATATAGCTAGGCTTTTTATTCTGCAGGCTAGTTTAGATAAAAATGGGGTCTGATTTTTTCACTTAGGATTTTAGCAATTTAATTGTTTTGCGATTAATTGACTGTCTACTCTAACTAACATTCTAATCTTGAGTTAGTTCTGTCATCTACATACGACTTGAAATGTTATACTTATTTTTTTGATAGAAATTAATCAAGCCGTAAAAGGTGAGTAAAATCACTGTTATATTACAGTGTGTCATGGTCTACCTGTGTGCCAAATTCTATCTAAATCCGTCAGGAGTTAAAGCATGAAATTTCCATGAATTCTTATCATATTGTGTGTTTTATTATTACACTAGCTGCGCCCCGCGGTTTCACCCGCGTAAGTCTCGATCCCGTGGGAATATCGGGATAAAAAGTATCCTATGTCCTATTCCAGGTCATGGTCTACCCATGTGCCAAATTTCATCCAAATCCGTTCAGCCGTTTTAGCGTGAAAGCGTAACAAACTCACCTTCACAGTTATAATATTAGTTAGGATTAGGATTAATGTTGTTGCAGTTGTCAACGCAGCTTCATTTCAGCTGCTCATGGCGGGGCCACCAAGTAATAGATTATCGTATTAAAAGACAAGTCCTATATTCGCCTGATATTAAACAGCTATGAAACCTAATACACCATCTAGTTATGAAGTAACGGGTTGTTTTACTGTCTCATATTTACTCTCATGGTTCCATTCAGCGGCTTCAGTTAACGACTGTCGAATTAACGAGCGAGATACTACCGCCATTAATCGTACACCTCACCGTTATGACGTCATCACGATGTATGCTAACACCTACCAGAATATTTGACACCCCACGCTATAACTGTTTGGTTACGGTTTAAAGTGTAGAACAGACATTGGTTGGTGGTAAACTACGAATATATGAGTTTTACTCAAGATCTGAATTAAAGATTACAAAGGTGTTCATATTCTTACTAATAATTGGCAAATGAAACACATTGATTAATTAAGAATTAGATTGTAATTATGTAACCAACACTCGAATTCTTTAAAAGCCATGCACCGTTTCACAGTCAGTCACTTAAAAAAATGTTTAATTGCAATAATCATAACAGAACATTCTTGCAAATTTTTTTTACGTTGATGCAAAAAATTTGTATATGTAATAATTTTTTTTCTTAATTTTAATGAAAACATAATATATTAGATAAATCATTTTACTATTTGTGACATCATAAATCACACTTATGTATAAGCACTTGAGTTAGATACCTGAGATACAGGTTTATTCCTAGTTCAGGTAGAATGCATAATAATTGCATACCACCTGTAGATTAAGGCCTTATTTTGTAAAATATTTATGTAAATCAATTATTTCAATAAACAATTTCATTTCAATTTTTTATGCAAATACATAATTAAGTATCTCATATCCAAGTTAATTTCGTCCTTTAACGTAAGTTAAAATAATTTTGTTAGCCATAACTTTGTCACCTTTTATTCAGAACACAAGCACTACAACTTTATTCATCCATAAACATATTTATTAACATTGTAAAAACGTAGATAAGAACAGTTTTTCACGTAGTTATCAGGGTACATTAAACTGTCGTGCCATTTTATCAGGCTACACACATATACTTGGTTATGGTACACATCTTGCGTCCTGGGAGGCTGGCGGACGGCCAGAGAGATATTAAACTGAGGCTAACGACTTGAAAGGGTTACATACGGTATGACTATGTATCTTATTGTACGGGGCTGGGATCGGCTTGTTGTTCTCAGCAGACCATAAGCCCAAACCTCTCTTATCTCGAGTAGGATCGGCCATAACCATATTAAATGTCAATTCTTAATGTAGGTATTCAAAAATGTCTAATAAATCTTATCCCAACACAATAAAGTTCTTAATTTAAATGAAAATCCATTTTTCTATAGTTAAACCCTAAAAACACTTAAAGTTTTGGAACCCATTGGAAAGAGATGGGTTTAAAGTTTTTTGTCGTGATAAGAAAGATCTACATAGATCGAGAAGATTTTGATATTTTTTTTTAACTAATTCGTTAATATCCGTCCTTTTTAGGGTTCCGTACCCAAAGGGTAAAACGGGACCCTATTACTAAGGCTCCGCTGTCTGTCTGTCTGTCCGTCTGTCACCAGGCTGTATCTCATGAACCGTGATAGTTAGACAGTTGAAATTTTCACAGATGATGTATTTCTGCTGCCGCTATAACAACAAATACTAAAAAACAGAATAAAACAAATATTTTAGGGGGCTCCCATACAACAAACGTGATTTGCCGTTTTTATAGATAATGGTACGGGTCCCTTCGTGCGCGAGTCCGACTCGCACTTGGCCGGTTTTTTTAGTTATGCGACAGCTCTTGACCTCGATCTTGCTTGATGGAAAGCAATAGATGAAGTCTATAATTGAACGAGCGTGCCTAGAAAATGCCGGTTCACTCTTGCTTTAAAGACTGACGGGTTATACGTGGAACACACACACACACACAGACGCTGGCAGAGAGTTCCACTACTTGGCCGTGCGCATATTAAATGTGGAGGAGAAGCGCTTAGTACTACCTGGTCCTGCATGAGAAAGTCAGTTAAATTCAATAGTATTCATAGTCAAGCTATTTCTCAACCTAATTCAATGCAAAACTTTAATCGTTACAATTAAAATGGCGTCCATCCCCCATAATGTTGACAGAATGGCGGCACATCGCTGGCAGTACTTAACACATAGTAAACTAACAAAGAAGTAATACTGCGATAAAATTTGTGGCTCGTTTGCTTAAGGGTGGCTCATAAAGTTTTTGTTCGTGGGGCTGCTCGTAAATCCTACCCGACCATTAGTAGTACTAGGCGGTCATAAACAGTGTGGACACGCCTTTATAAATGATTTCATAAGTTTTATGGAGTGTGATATGTTTATTGGAAGTGGACAATGTGGTGTAATAAATAGCATTAGTTTATATTTATAAGGATAAAATTGTTTCTGGAGAAATATTGTTTAGAGTTTGAGACGCGGACCGATTGTCATCTGTTTAGTCACCCAACAATTTGTCAATTTACTCTTTTGGCTATTGGTTTTCAGGAAAGTGATGGCTGTGAGTAAAGCTATGTTAACCATTTTTAACCCGAGTAAAACGTCAAACAGACGAGGTTTATACCCAGCAATAATGAATGTATGCTATTGTAGATAGGATAGCTGCTGTCAACTTCCTATTTTCATTAGCCGTCCCCCGAAGTGACGACGCTCGGTTCAAAATAATTATTACCTACAACTTATATAAACTTAAAGAGCCAATTTTTTTGCTTTTCAGAGGTATTTTTTTTTGCGTCGTTTCTTAATTTTTTTCTTATTTTTTTTTTTTCTTAGAGAAATCTTAGTCCTTTTATAGTCCTAGATCATATTTCTCGCAAAGCGGTCAGTTTCATAGTTTGATCCTCTCTAAGAAACCCGATTTCCCACGAGTGTCGTGAAGGCAGCTAAATGTTTATATAAACCAAATATATGCAAAGAATAATGTTATAAATCTTCTCTATTCAGATTTATGTATCCTTCGTGGGCGAATTTTTAGCAGTTTCATGTTTTTTTAAACATATGCGTCCACCCAACATTGTCGGAGACGTTGAAATAAAGTTTACTTAACTTTATCCAGTTTAAAAAATAGCTGAACCTAGGCTACCAGTTAGTGAACTTTTTAATATAATATTTTAACATTTTTTTGATGTTGGCTATCATTTTTATTACCTATACTTATAAATGTTTCAAATTATTATTTTGGAAACTGCGGTATCTACACAATATTTATGTATCTCGTCACGCTACCAAATGCAAAATTATCCGTTGCGGTAATAAAATGTAACAACAGCTCTGCAGGTGGCAAAGCTGTTGTTACATTTTACAAAAAAACTTTTTACAAAAAAAAAAACAACCTACTTCCGAGTTTTTATTTTTCACTAAGGTAGGTATTCACAAAAACAACGTCCTCACAATATCCGTCAAAATTCTACAAAAAAAAAGAAAGATAACTACACAATTTCACAGCACGAACTCGCCATAGCCAAACAAACCGTTAGTTTGAAGAGGACCAAATAGAAACAGTCGAAATTGCTACAAAACATGTGACAACCTGCGGACTAGCCTTTGTGACACAAACTCGACATGAAAGCCTAAAGGACCAAACCTGTGATACAAAAAACCTTGGGAAGTTTGCTGCACGTTACTGTTGACTCTGAATTGGAACTGAATCTGTGCTAGAGTTTTGTTCCAATTTAAGTGATAATTAGTAAGCGAGAAGCACAGTTCCAGAGAAGGCGTTTTATCTGACTGGACATAATAAATAAATAAATCAACCTGCGTTGTCACGCTGCATAGGCCTCTTTTTCTTTTTACCCGACTACGGCGAAGAAAAAAGGAGGGTTATGATTTTACCCGGTATGTATGTATGTATCTATATCTCCTATCATCTAAACCACTCATCACAATTTGACAAGTGAGGTATCGTTGGAAGCGTCTTGATTGTCCGCTGGTTATAGGCTATGAACGTCACATTAAAAATGGCGCCCTCTAGAGGCCATAAAGTCATGAACTAAAAAAACAAGATTGTTTAATCGTACCATGTTGGATATCAAATGAAAGGGCTTAATGAGCACATTTCAAAAAAATATATATTATAACCCCAAAAGAATTTAAAAAAACATAAAGTAATAAAAACTAAAACCCAACTACGACTAAAAAGGTATAAACAAGACACCACAGACAGATAAATTAAAAATCCGGAGTCACACGTAATCCGTTCGATTTAAGGCTCCTTACCTCCTTTAAGGTCGGTTGTCGACAAAGGTACCGCTGCCTGTCGCGCCCGCGATATCGCGTCTGTTTGCACGAGCCTTTATGCCCTAACACGTGTGACTCCGGATTTTTTAATTTGTCTTGTTTATACCTTTTTAGTCGTAGTTGGGTTTTAGTTTTTATTACTTTATTTTTTTCCACTCAACTCGATCCTGCGCCAGCTGCACAGACCAATTCCTCCTATAGGCGTCCAGCTCGTCCCGCCATCGAAGTCTGGGTCTGCCGCGATGCTGTTCTATTGCACAATGATGTAGCTGCTAGAGTTGGCTGCATTCCCATGCGATTTACAACCGATTCGTCTGATGATTTGTTAAATATGTTTGCAGACTTTCTGAAAATGCTGTGTGAGTCAAAAAAACCCATGCAACTTTTAGACGCGACGCGTACATTAATTCGCTCTGTGTCCAACGCGCGGGTTCACACCTTCTCACGCAGGAATGTGCTCTGCATAGTTCACAGTAGGCATGCGTCGGACGCTGCGCTGCCAACGCATTATTGTGTAATTACTGGCGTTTAATGAGGTTACGAAGGTACAATGTACTAAGTACAGAGCATATGAATATGACAAACATAAAAGGCTTTACTGAATATCCTTTAGTTTGGAATTGCCAGTTCGGTAGGGATGGATGACCGAGACAATAGACAAAGCAGCTGGTTTTCTATATGAGCTCTTGAACTTGAACTTCAAGCTATTACTTACCTACTTTACTATAAATGAAACCATATTCATAGATCTTTTATTCTCGATAAGCTCATTGACAAAGAATAAAGGGCAATGTATAAAAGATACGATACGAAGATTCAAAGTCCTCAGGAATACATGAAAAGCGAAGCTTCTGTTTCCATAATATCAGTAAACGTTTATATTAAATCATTCACGCTTTTCATGTACTATCAAACCATTATAAAACCACTATAAAAGTTTAAATTAAAGTTAAAACCATCCATAACTCAACCCGTCACGCTACACAGAATGGTGAGGAGCGCATTTTTCCGAGAGCGTTCACTTAGCGCTGGTGAGAATCAAGTAATTTTACTTAAACGTGTTGGCGGGCTGCCCGGCTCCATCAGATATCGCGGCACCACTGTCACAGCTGGACGCGTCATGGAGGAATTTTTCATAGTGGAAGAGTGTTATTTCAATCGCATAAATTATAAACTTCTTATTATCCTACCGATCGTGAGTATTTTAAAACTCTTAAATTCATTTACTGACCATACAACGCACAGTCTCAACCGCTGGTTGAGAAGCATATTTTACGCAATAGTTTCTGATCTGTATAGCGAAAATGAGACAATGTTTGAAAAAAAAAAGCGAGTTTATGACTGTTTGTATGGAAGTTCGTCATTTAAACCGATTCGCCTGCCAAGATAAGTAAACGGACCGACTGATTAAAATGTCTTATCGTGCACCCACATTTGACAAAATTCCTAGTTAACTTAGAGCCTGCGCTCACTGGCGGCACGACACGTAAAGGCATTTTTATGCGACGAATAGGATAAACTTGAAGTTTAAATGATTTCATCGCGGGATGTCGCGACATGACTAAGGATATCGCGGCATCATTGCCGTTAGTTGCGCTTGTAGTGATGCCGACGGTGGGCGCAGTCATTAAATACGTCGTTATGGCGGAGATAATTCTAATCAATCAGCCAACTCGCGCGTCATTATTTTATACAATGTAGGTATATCTATAAAAGAAAGCATAATTATTAGCAGTATTCAAACATACTATATTTGTGTGACACTATCACGGCACTACATTATTATAAAGTATCTTCCTTCACAAACGATTCCCAGCGACGCACAAATTAATTCCGCATAATTAAACCCGAAGTGAAGTTGAAATACGGCGCCATTCTTCAAGCCAACCATAACCTGTCGTAAGCAGAGCTCTAACAATGGCCTGAAACGGATCGGATCCGATTCTCGCAAAAACCTATCGAATGTCCTATAACCTTTGTTGGACATAATGGCTGATCCTTTTCTGAGAATCCTTGGATTAACATATTTTAATGACATATATAATATTAATATTTGAAACTGTCTGAACATTATCTACACAAATGTTTCTGTGAAATAAATCTCAAACGATATCGAAAGTGTGTGAAGTGTGAAGAATTAACATTATGTTCACATTAATGTCGATTACTTGTAGACATCGATTTACGATAACAAGATTAATATTAGTAGATAACTTCCATACATTATTAGATAATTACCTACATTTTGAACCATTCTTCCGCATCTAACACACAGTTTGGAATCCTGCAAACGGGGTGGTCACGCATCCTTTGCATAAATATGAACACAAATCCGTTAATACCTTATCCATGTACGTCTTAAAGCCACCAGAATCCCTTCGTTCCAAAGAAACCACTTTCTCCATTGAATCCTAACTCACTCGTACGTATGATAACTTTATTAAATCTGAACACCGCGGTAACATCGGTGTTGTCCGCAGTAAATTCACACACAGTGGTAATATCCGTGTTGCCAGCGGTGAATTTATCCCACTTCGAGCGAATAAATCCAAGTTATTCTACGGTGCAAAGGAATAAGGTGTGATAACACAGATTACGGAAGTACAGAAGGATCGCTCTGCACAATTTGGAATGACACTTATTATGTGAAACAAGATTTAAAAAAAGTTAACTGAACCAGCAATTAGCCAAAACTTACGGTATGACTTTAATAAATTGCAGTTGTTTTAGTTTTTATGCTCAACAGTGACAACTGGTTAGAGTTGTATAGAAAATAATGAGGCTGTATTATGACGTGTTATAAGCCACCATTGTGCCGGCCACCAGTGAAAGAGAATTCATAATACGGCATCAAGTCGCATCAGCGCTTGTCGGTCGCTGTCAGGTCGCTTTATTTTATATAAGTAGAAATCGTTTCTTATTACAATTTGACACTTGCGCTTATGCTATCATATTTACTGAACCTTCTGTCTCTACCTACTCTGCGTCATAAGCCAGCAAAGCTCTGTTATAGAGTGTAATGCAGGTGTAATTATTGTCGGAGACGCTGCATTCTTTGTTGAACAGACTCGCTTCAGGATATAATTATTGAGAAGAAATGCCGCATTCTTGTGAGGAAGTCTTGCTTGAAGATGTTTTATGAAGAAACATGTTGTTGTTTTGGGCGAGAATAGTTACTTGAAACTATACGTACGTATATTTTTAGTAACTTTTGGGACTAATTGTGATAGTTTTTAGAAATGGCTGACAGATTACTGAGCTATTTGTGGAGACTATTTACAGAGTAACAGCCAAACTAACAGTCGACTGTTCTTTAGTGAAGAACAGTTGACTGTTACTTTTGATGAAGAAACTCGCCGTAAAATCGCGGCAATCGCAGAGTTAGCTCCCTGTTACGGTAGGCAGGTATGAAAAAACCACAAACCGTTTTTAGTGATCCCAATAAAATATATTTGGGTCAATATCAACAAAGTGCATTTTTCTTCAATTTTGGTGGCGAAATGTTTTTTTTCTGTTTTCGTGAAAAATAAGGACCTGGTATAAGAGTAGAAAGTCCAAGCTTGAAGGATCTTCAAGAGGTCTAAGAATATCTCGATAACTTTTTGAGATATTTTAGTTTAAAGTCTAGTGTGGCCACCAAAATTGAAAATTGAATCGAAAGTGCCCACCAAAATTGAAAATCAGTGGCACCAAAATTGGATTTCTCTGTCACAAACCTCAATCTCACTAATTAATAAAGCTCAATGTAAACAATCTCACAAATTCTCAGGATTTATCAATAATTTTCATAGGTTTATAAAACTCTCTATTGTTAAAACATATTTATTAGGTATGATTTGTCTGATAAACTCATAATTTTAAGTTACAAATAAATTAATATAACTGATTTATGCGTAACCCAAATCAATACCTATCACGTGTAGCTTACTACTAAAACACTTTAAAATCAATATCAAATCGATCCACCAAAAATTTAACAATTCTTGTCCCCCGTGACACCCAAGATGATAATTACGTTTTTGGCGGGAAATCACAGGACTAATCACACCCCTATTACGCGCAAGTGCTGGCGCACGCCTGAGACATGCGAAATAATAAAACACGATTGAACGCACACGCACGAAACTTTATGCTATTAAGTTGAACAAGTGCCACCAAAATTTAGATTTTTGCTTGGACAAACTTTGATCGAGTATCCAGTGCTTTTAAATTAGATTTTCTATTAATTGTTTTTAAATAATGTGTCTTATGCGTATACTAACGAAATTGTTTATTTTTTATTGTACCTCAAATTGTTACTTTGGTGAACGCAATTATTTAAAAAATGGAGCTGGGACAAGCCAACCAACTTGAATTTTAAGGCGATTTTTTTCTCCTTATTATTTACATACACTTATATTAAAAAAAAATGTGGCCCTAATTGAACCAAGTTACGTAGTACACTTAAAAAAAAAAAGAAACATCCTATCATTTAACACCACGATTCTCAACGTAGACAAGTATAATTTGCCGCCGGGTTATTCACCCATTTACGTCTAATCTAAATCCTAATAACATAGCCTAGCCTTACAAGAACTCATAAAAAAGAAATTGAAAAAATAAATACTTATCAATAATATCTTTGAAAATATTTTTTCCTTTAATCTTGCCGATAACAATAAGTTATTGGTATTTGATCCGTCTCTCAAGTTCACATTATGTCTGCGGTTTCTTAGACCCGGTAATCATTCCCTTCTCAGAAGTTAAGGAGCTTTACAAAATACCTACTTATGCTAGTAGGTAGTCGGAGTTCATAGGGAAACGTCTTTACATAATTAGTATTATTTGTCGTATTTGCAGGTAATTAACTTTGAAATGAGCAGCAATTCTACTGAAGAGCCATCAAACTATTATAATACAGCCTCCATCAACTTCAAAGTATACAATGAATTATTATTTCTATGCTCAGTAGCAGTCCAAGGAAGGCAATGTTACCTAGATTACATGACTGACTCCATGCAAACGAAGAAAAGAAACATCCTTAGTGAAAACCATGGTTGACAAGACTATAAAACACATCAGAAATCAAGTTACCCCAAACAAAAATAAACTCATTACAACACTAACATATTATTTATTCCCTTAACTAAATAACTAACAAAAAATATCCCCACAATATTTGACGCAATTTAATCAGGGTGAGGTTGGTTCAGAAACCTTTGAAATTCGCCCCTGAAAGGGTTGAAAGCAGTTGTTTCATATATAGGGGTGAGTTCGAGTACAATTACAGAGTGAAACTCATTATGTTGCCCCAGAGAGGTGGTCGACGACAAATCCTTTACAATTAAGCGACATGAAAAGTGATATAATGAGTTTTGGGAATATTTTAAGTACCTAGGTACCTGTCGGCTGGTTGTGTTATTATTGTCTGGGCTTTAGTTGGTATTTTTTGTGAAATCTATACATAATTATACTCAAATCCTAATAAAATCAAAACTGTACAGTCACGGACTTTAATTGATGAGCCACCTTCAAACTTTTCAATTTTACAGTTTCATACATTCACGAGATTACACGATTAAACACGAACTCAAACCGCATGCTCGTAAACAAGATGACAAAGGAATTACTTATAATCGGAAATAGTCTTATCCATAGAGGTTGACTAATAAGTTCTCAATGAAAAAATAAAACAAAATGTTGCATTAAGGTTATTCAATCTATTTGATACTGACCTCCTTTGAATCAGAGCTCATTAACTCGATTATTCTGTAAACATATCTGAAGATAGTGACAGTTGAAATGTCGATGTCAGAGACGTTAATTTCGAAGTTGTCGAAATGACTATTAATATTTCTCCGTACGCTAACGTTACTATCGCTACGCTTAAACAATCGTTGCTAGGTTACTGTTGCTAGACCTGCAATTGGTTGACTTTAGGTAGTCACTCTGCTGTCAAGTTTGTAGTTCAGGCTCTCAGGTTAGCCAACCGGTAGTTATTAAATATAATTGTCTTCTGCTAATACGAAGACATTATGACTTTCCGTGTCGGGAACCGAATAAATCCGATTTGCATTACACGGCTAAAGTCCGTGACTGTACATTGAATATTTTTGAGAAAAAGTAATTAAATACTCTGTATGGTCTAGTCAGTCAATAGGCTGTAAATTATCACGCTATTTACCATGGGGGATGAGCAATTTTGATTTATATCTGTACTAGCTGCCCGCCCCGGCTTCGCACGGGTAGCACTAAGTACCTACTTATTTTTTATTGTTTTTGCTTGTCTACGGTGCACCTACCCTACCTACCTACCCTACTCTACATACCTACCCTACCTACCTCCCTACCTACCTACCTACCTATCTGCCTACCTACCTACCTGTCTACCGAGATAGATATCATCAAAAAAAACTATTCCATACAGAATGTATGAGAAAATTAATTTACTTAATTTTTTTTTTTCGTGAATTTTCCAATGTTTTAATAATTAAAAATCATGAAAATCGGTCCAGCCGTTCTCGAGTTATAAGTGCTGGAACAAACCCGACTTTGTTTTATATAGATTTTTCTACGGTTTAGAAAAATCTATATAAAACAAAGTTGTTAAAAGTCAGCAGCGGAGTTGTTAAAAGTCGGCACAAAATGTTACAGTACCTATTGCAGATAGCTACGGATTTAACCTTTGAAATGATTATAGTCACGCTTTACCTTCAAGGAGCTAAACATTCAATGATGACATAGGGTTAGCTATTTTAGTCAATTGTCAACAAGTCAATAACCTCGCACGGCACGAGGGTGGCCGCGCTCCGCTAGCCGCTGCCGCTGGTTGTGAGTTCGGCCTCCTACTACTGTTCCTTTTTGTGATTTTTTAATCTTTTCTTTGTATTTTTCGGATCAATGAGATTTCCAGATAATCAAAACATCGATTATTGTTTAATGTTTTCATATGGGTTTTCCCATCAGGAGTTCCTCAGCCCCGAGTCTGATTTTGTGATTTTGTGATGGTTCGCCTCCTATTACATGGCACTTAAACATAACTGGCCAAATGTGGGTGTACACATGGTACACTCTTCTGCTTATACCTTCGGGGATCACAAGCGTGATGTGTTTTGTTGGAGACAGTCAAAATAAATCAATCAACCGAATAGTGCAGGGTTATAGTGTCCTCGAGCAAATCTTTTGTACATAATTACAGTAAGCAACCTTTATCTACATGCGTTACGTTCTCTAAAAGCGAAGCATTTCTAAAACCAAATTAAGCACTCACTAGAACGCCTAACAAGACCCTCTCCTCTAGCACTCTGTAAGTCTAGATTACAGAGGATAGAGAGTAGGAGAGTGGAGGATATTACACCTATCAACTTTTTATTGGAGTGCGCCAGAGCCCGGCTTAAAAGCCCCGACCCAATAATAATTTTCTCGTGACGCTCTGAACACAAAAAAAAAATGTAAGGATTCTTGTACACTAGTGTGTAACGAACGGTTATGTATGGCGGTCACTTAATTATGTTGCAAACAATCAGTTACAAAAGAAACATCAGGCAAGTTTCCATACAGTCTGTTTTAGACAAAAACTTAAGATATTCTTATTAACATACTGAAAACTAAATTTAAATTTGAAAATTAAATAGACCATTGTACTGTTAGAAAATGGGCCAGCGTCTTTCTCACTGTTGAAATATTTACATAATTGAAAATAAAGCAGTTTACCTACATAAAATAATAGCTAAAGCAAATTAAAGACAGAATAAATGTTTATACACCAACGATAAACAACCATCGCTCCCTTCCTTCATCGATATTGATCAGATGGATCCTACTTTTAGTTTTATGCGTGAAAAACTTCAAAGCAGTAACAAAACTTATAAGAAATTCTTGCCTCGAAATAACAAACAATAGAAAAAAACAACAACCGAACCCCGGTTGGTGTATTTTTCTATTGTTTGGTGGCACTTGCATAGTGCGAACAGGGATAATCGTCGTTTGGTGCCTCATTTAATTAAAAACGTCTAACGGTCCTCTGCAAGTTGGCATCGGCCCCTCGTACGGCTTCCAAAGGTCCGGGACCCCAGTATCACACGATATGTGATATTTATAATAAAATAAAAGAAAGAAAAGAATAGGTACTTAGACAACATTATTTGGTTCTAAATTACCTATACCTACATTTTGTTTTTGTAATTACAAATTCTTGGAACACTTTCAAAGATCATAATAATGAATACAAACGATGTCAACTAAAGCTACCACTTTTTATCTTAGCTTTATAAACATTAAGATTTGTAAATTACTTACATTATTTACTTAAAATCTCAACAATTTCAAAACAAAAGGAGCTAACACAAAACCGACGAATCTCATAAATGTCCTCCGAAATTCTTGACAAACATGAATATTCACCCACATTGTCATAATAGCGCAACCGCCGCAGTGCGCACGAGGCTTAAACTCGCCGAAATTAAAATGGAAATGCCTTAAACGACCGCCAGCATATTAAAGAGATACGGGAAAAAACCATTTAGCAGCTATTTGCATACTATTAGTGGCGACTAGACGCGACTTTGAAGCTGCAGCGCAGTCCCACTTGTGTTTCATTAGACCTGAGTCGTGTGTCGCCGACGAGGGGTTCAACACACGTATTAATGTTGATGATGTTAGGTTAGGGCGAGGACTGATTTGTCTCTTGGCAATCATTATCGATAAGTATAGCCGATGCACTTGAAATGATGTTCCGTATTAAGCAGACACGATTAATTCCGAAACTTATTTTGGTCTTCATTAGCCTAATTTGCATATTATTGGCAATTATATACAGAAGTGCGCTACAACGGTAAATATCCACCAAAACGTACACTAATCAACCATGCAAGCTATGTATGTAGCTATGTACTTACTAAGACTAGAATGAGTTTGCTGTGCGGTCAACTCACCTACTTTCTCAGTTGAACAGATTTTCGTACAATCTTTGTTTAGAAATACTCACACATACATACCGGTCAAAATCATAACCCTCCTTTTTGCTTCCGCCGTAGTCGGGTAAAAAGTTACTATTGTGAACATGTTAAACCGGAATTCGTGATTATATTAGATAGGTAACTCCTATTATGAAAGCAATTTCCTAATGTCAACAACCCTTGACACTTTGATTAGATTGACAAACACTTTAACAATTCAAAATAAATTAAAGTTTGAAACGTCTTGATGTTAACCTTTACCCTGGCAATTAATATAAATTGTCAGTTTGACAACTGACTTAATTCTAGCTTATCTGTCCACTGCCTAAAAAAGTTAAACACTCCTTGCTTTAGATGAACATTTGCTTCGTATCGAGATTTAAATTAAACTTATGATGGGGGCTGTTTGTGTTTCTTCGTGCACTCTCTGTGCGCAGTATTATGAGCGATATACTGTTTGGTTTGCGAGCTCTCGTCTATATATTAATTCTAGGATTATTATTTCCTTTATGTGCTAGTTTTTTGCTGTGCACGATAAATGTACATAATTTATTTTTGTTATGTATTATATGGTGTACAATAAAGTATATATAAATAAATAAATAACGCCATTTGATTAGAACTTTTAAGTCACAGTTATATAAAGTGATACGACCATATTTCCATCACTATGTTTGGCAAGCAACCTGGTAGCAGAACAGGCTGAAATTATTAACAGAAGCAAACTGTTACATGATCATAACGTAATGTATCAGTCTATAACTTTTCCATTGCTGGGACACAGGGCTCATCTCTGTGAGAGGGGCCGTAATCTGCCATGCGGGCCAAACTATTCTACTATTATATAGGTCGCGGACCACGGTGACGAACTATTAATAAACACATAAAAAAATCAGGCTTTTAGAAGCCGCTGTCGCTTTTGTGTACTTTAATAGAGGAATAGAGGATTACATTAATTCTTAATAGACAGATGTTATTATGATGTCAAAGATTACTTGTGTGACAAAAATATTGTATTCCAATAAATATATATAAATATAGAAAAATAATTATATTTTTTTTCCACATATGTATGATAATATTGTGAATTGTATTTGAATACCATTTAAATTGCTTTTTTTGCTATTTATGTAAGAATATAATTTCTAATGTTGTTATAATGAATTATGACTAATATGACTTGGAATTGAGTTTGTATGTATTAATGATTTGAATATTTTAATAATGTATCGAGACTAATATGACTAATTGTGTTTTAACTTCTGATTTATATTTAATTAACCGACTTCTTCAAAAAGGAGGAGGTTCTCAATTCGTCTGTTTTTTTTTTTTTTTTAATATGTTTGTTACCTGATTACTCCGCAAATTATGAATCGATTTTGATTATTCTTTTTAGTTTGTATGGTAGGTCATTCTTCCGAGGTGGTCCCATATAAATTTTATTAACTTTTCTTGCGTAGTTTTTGAGTTAGCTTCAATATTACGAATTTTACCCACTTAGTTTATCTAGACGATGTTTTCATTTACTCCTTCACTGTTATTTACATCAGCTAGTGGTATTCGAATTTGTGTGGGGTAGGTACCAAACTAAAAAGTGAAAAATAAAAACTTTTTACAAAATAAAAAACAAGTTCAGCTATGTCCCGCCGTTGAGACATACAATAAAAAAACTTTTTACAAAAAAAAAAAACCGACTTTAATTTCGGAAGTCGGTGGCAAAAAACGAAAATTGAAAAGCAAAGACACGGCGGGACATAGCTGAACTTATTTTAATTATTTAAGACCTATATTTATTATGTATAACTATAGTCCACAATAAAGATGATTTGATTTGATTTGAATACTTCTTGTTACCCGGAAACCACAAGCCAACCAGTACCTCCGAAGCACAGGTTTATTCAAAACAAAACTCCCTTTAACTTCACAATACACCTATTACCCTTCTCTTACCCAACAATCAGACGATTCCACCGTTAGGTACGTACCTCTTAAACTGGCAGTTGTTTAGCCAGCGCCATCTTTAATTAGGGCGCGACGTGAGTGGCGTGCCAACCGCCAGGGGGCGCCTCTAAATCTGGCGAGATTGCGCGATAGTGTGCAGACAGCTTTATGTGGCTATTGCTGGTGATGTATTTAATGGTGATTGGAAGAGGAACTGGTTTTCCTGTTTAGATTTTTGTAGGAATCGGAAATCGGAAGGAACCAGTTAGGCTTTTGAGTTAAAGATCATCGGATCAAAGAGTTAATATGCTAACGTGTGTTTTCTTGCAATTCTTCAGCTAAATTCTTATTGGATGAAATCCTACAATATTCGAATTTAGCTGCATCCAATCAGACTGGAAGGCTATATAGGCAGATAATGAATACGAATTAAACCCTTTATCTCCTGTCGGTGTATAGTATGACGTAGAGATAACATCGAACGATTTTAGAAGATAATTTCGTCAAAATCACCACAATCCCCACTGTTAGAAGCAGTATGTGGGTGTACGGTGTACAGTATCGCGACAGACAGAGAGAAAGCATCATCAGCTATTCCTTCAATGCACGCTCGGAATTAATCGGAAATCGCTCATCATTATTGCTTTTGCTATAGAGCAAGAACAATTCTGAGCTTAGTGCGTACCTACTTTATACATAATATAAGCTATCTTTATGCCAACAATATACATCACGTAACTCGTAATCACTTATGTCATGTAGGTATTAAGTTCCGTGCAGCGGGCGATTGGCAGCGCTTAAGATAGGATTATGAACGATATCGTGCGATATTGGACGATTTCCAAGTGTCTGATGATGGTGATAATGTTGTAGTTTGGTGCTTTAGGGCATGTAATTAGTAGGTTATTACTTGTAGACAAATGTAAGACGCCAGAAATGACTGAGAATCGGTAACTATCATGTTTGTTAGACGTTGACAATAGTAGGTAGATCTTACCAAATCAAATCATTCAAATCAAATATGTTTATTTGTGCACACAAGTTATAATAAAAAGTAGTAGTATCACTGCGTCCTGACTCCTGCCAGGTCCTGTCCTGCAAGGCAAACAAATATGTAGGTATCTGTTACAAAATTAGAAACAAAAATAGTGAAGCACAGTATATAGTACAAAGTGGTACTAAAAAAAGTAAATTCATTAGCCACAGTGGTCCACCAACCTTCAGCAGTCATATCACTCCCAACCTAACCAACAGGAATCATTTTGAAGATAATTGGAAGCAGAGGGCTTTCCAAGCCAATATTCTAGCACAACTTGAAAGTCAACAGACTGTGTGTTCACTACATATTAAACTATGAGCTGATATCGCGCCTCTATTCCCCTGTGTTTGTATTGTCATTGGGTAAAGTAAAACTAATCAAAATATTTTATTTCACATATACCTGCATGGGCCCTTATGAAACGTCAGAAGCTAGGTGCACGGTTCCAATTGGTCGAAAAAATCAAATCATCATCAAATGTCAATCGGACTATTAAATACCGATAACAATTAAAATTCTATTGTGTCTCGTTAATGACTATTGAAGGTATAAAAGAAGAGCCAACAAGAAACTCCACTGTTACTCTTTGCTCACCCACATTTCGCTAGTGTAATAAGGGGAGCCTTCGATTCGTTAAGCATTGTTAAATACTATCCGCTTGCACCTTCGATTAACCAAAGCAGCATCAAGTTCCCGCCAGTATCTGTGGTTAACTTAACATCGTCTGTTTATACAGAAGTCATAGCATTTGCTTCCTAATTAGATCACGTACCACTAGATTGGACGCCGCAATTCCACTCAATGTCATGACAGGAGTTAAGTATTATTTGCGCTTCTAGGTTTTCGGATGAATAGAAGGAATGTTTGTTTCGTTAGATCTGTGGTGAAAAGGACGAATACTTACCGTCAAGTGCTAAGTTCGATGCCTGAGGCTAAAGGAGCCCGAAGTATGAATATGCTAGGTCTGAAAATATGTCACTTCCTATTTTAACTTGGATCTATAGGACAGGGTCGTAGGCAGGGGGGTTCAAACCCCCCCCCCCCCCCGAATTATTGTAATCTATTTCGCATAGGCGTGCTTTATAATCTACAATACCAGTAAGAGTATGCTTAAATACTGTATTTTTATCGACTCTGACTTTGTATATCTCTATGGCTTGATATTCTAACCTACCTCAGCCTCTACCAGGCGGGGTGCAAAAATTTTCGAGCTCGCTTCGCTTGCTCTGCCATCCTTTTCTGCATCATCCTTCTCAATTTTTCCTGCATCTCAACTTACTTCAATTTATGTATGATCGGTCAAAGAAAAATAAAAACTAACTTATTCGAAGCAAGATGCCTAAAAATTTCGAGCTCGCTTCGCACGCATTTTTTTTTTTTTGGTTTTCCGACTAAGTGTTAAACTGCTGTCCTAAAAATAATAATCTTTTTTTAATAATCTGTACTATTTTTTACCCTTAATTTAATTTCTTAAAAAAAAAAAGCTGGCAATATTGAACCCCCCCGAAATGAATTCCTGGCTACGGCCCTGCTGTAGGAACATTACAAATGAGTTATTTTACCATAAACTGCATTACCACGTCATATACGTAGCTAACGTTATCAAGCCATCGATGATCCTTAAAAGCTTTCAATTCTTTCCGAAATAACATTCGCCTCCTTATTTCATTTTACCGCATTTAGAGCCTCATGTAGCTACTCAACATTCTATAGGGAATCCATCAAAATTACTTCCTAAACCCTCCCTATAGGAAATTATAAACGAGGGAACATTTCCAGCCTAAATAAAGCACACATGTGTTTTACGGACGCGGAAATTTTAATTTGATCTTATTACTACACCCTTGCCCATCTCATTTGCAAAGCTACCACACAGCCTGACATACAACACACACAATTTTAAACCTTATCGACTGATAGATAAAGGTTGTAAATTCCGAAGGCTTAAGTTTGTGAACCCAGCACGATGATTGTGCTTTTAAATGAAAACATCCAGATTATTGTAAAAACTGTGTTCTTAATTTGGAGTTGCCACTCGAAACGTGGCTGTTATCCTGAAGAGGGTCTATTTACTAATTATGTACAACATTTGTGTCAAAAAGATTATCAAAATTGTCTTTGATTTTAGGATCATGATTATTAATTTAAAGGGTAAGAATGGGATTAAATGTTTATTAAAGTTAACGATTATGAGATCTTATTAAAGGTGATTACTTATAATGTTAATATTGTCAGTATAGCAGGCGGCACACGTATAGAAAGTTAGCTCATTAAAATCTGCATGTTGAGTCGTATTCATTATTTTATGAGGGATGGACAATTATCATGACAAACGAGAAATAAACAGTGAGTGTGGTGTTCAGACACTAGACAAGTTACTGAAGTCTTGTTTAATGGTAATGATAATCAGAAAGAAGCATATACGTAATTATGCAAGCAAAGACTTATCTTTGCTTGCATAATTACGCTATAATAATTATGTTTAACCTCTTAAGGTTAAACATAATTATAATAGCTGGTCGACCACTTATACATCGTCAAAAAAACAAAAAAGGACAAATAGACTGAGCATAAATTACAGCTTTAAGTACCAATCTAATTTGAATTGGTTCATCATTGTCGGAATAGTCACTTATTACCTTACTACGACTACATAATCTTTAGATATTCCATCGAAGATCTGTAAGCGACTTCAATAAAATCCCCCAGTCCAGTTAGAGTTTCCTCATTACGAAAAATAACCAATCTATCAAGTATTACATAATTTCCTTTTCACTTCGGGTTTATTTTATAAAAAAGCATCGTTAAAAGTTTTAACAATCCTTCTTTCGTTTACAATGGCGAAGTCTTATTCTGATTAACGATGTCTCGAATGGCGGACTACGAGCTCCTCGCGTTACGCGGCGTCAACCTGGACAGGGTGGCCAGCGAATCGGCAGATGTCGAATTCAGATGATTCAATATGTTGAACTGTAGTTTTTCAGAAACCATATCCTAATTAAAACCTAACCAAACAATGTAAGTAATCCTAAATCATTATTATGGTTTCTTTCTATGTAAAAATTAGGTTTGAAGTCAAATGGGCACTCGTTTATTATTTTAATTATGGTGGACAATAAAGCATTATCTATCTATCTTATGAGCTCGTCGGCGTCGATTGCTTTATAATGTAAAATCAATCTGCCGAGCCTTTTCCCAACTATCTTGGGGTCGGCTTCCAGTCTAAACAGATGCAGCTGAATAAGCCACTGCCTATCTGACCTCCACAACCCAGTTCTAGGTACTCAAACTCGATATCCCTTGGTAAAACTGGTTGTCAGACTTTCGGGCTTCTGCCTACCCGTAACGTCAAAGATCGACGAATGACAGCCGGGACCAACGGCTTAACGTGCTCTCCGAGACACGGAGAGGTCTCGATATGTAATGGATAGTCACCCATCCACGAAATGACCGCGGCAATCGACCCGTGCGGCTGTTGTTACTTAGCCACGTGCCCCTATAATGATAAATGATAAATATTATACTTTATGATTTTTGTTTCTGTAAATTGGTTTTCATAAAAACTTATAATAGGTACAAAACACAGGGCAAAAAATATATATTTAAAACAAGATAAGGTCAGTGTTTCCTATCCGACTACTCTGAGAAGAAACCCCGGGACAAACTAAGATATCACAGTCTCTTTTGAAGTCCAGAAAATATCTTAGTCAGATCGTATTATGATGACCATGCATTACAGTGTCTGACACTTTGTCGTAAAGATCTACTTCCACTCTCTCTGTCAACCGTTACGCCATCATTCACTCCCTTCTCTTTCATATCATTCCTCTCACAATCCATCCATATTTTCTTTGGCCTTCCTCTCCCGCTCCATCCATCAACATTTATAACCCATTAACACAATTTCATTACTGGTTGATTTGGCACCCTGCACTGGGTCTAAGTCACTTTGTTTATATAGCTAACGAAACTTAGTACCTATTGTTAATTATCAAAATACAGTAATTTTATTATCATTTTACTGTACAACACAACAATAACGTTAACTATCCTCACTTTGATGTAATCTTTATGCAAAACTAGATTATTTAATTTTTTTTTCATCTAGGCATCCTACCCACATAAGCAAATGTTAAATCTTAAGACAAAAGAATCAATGTAACATTGTACTTGATCTAATTATATTAGTTGCATTTCAATTAAATTCAACAGCCTACCTCATTTCTCTATAAAACAACACTGACTTCTCCCATTTTCCTTTTCATTTTCTAGCTTTCCTTTATTTTTTGTTTTGTTTGTCTGTCTTAATTAGTTCTCACCGTTCCTTTAATTCTACTTTCAGTACTCATTCCTTAAACCATGCCTGTGATGACCCGTAAGGCTGCTGCTCAGGAGTTGGAGCTTAAATTAAGAACAACCATTCAAGATCTTAAGGCTTCAAACAGTAAATGTGAACAGCTGTTACAAGAAATGGATGATAGTGAGAAGGAAGTCGAGAAGGTCGTTAACAAGAATACATGCTTAAAACAGGAGCTAGTACACCTACATCAGCAATACCTGGATGTTGTTGATGAACGGGACAAACTGCGGCTGGTCACGGATGGTTTTAGTAATTGCAGTAACCTATATGAGGAGGCTTTGTGTAAGGTTAGGGACCTAGAAGAGGAACTAATTCATGCAAATGTACGAATAACTAAGTTACAAAAACAGAAAGATTGTACTCGGGCTAGGGAAACAAATAACTTATATGGTGAATTATTTAATACTAATTGCAACCCTCATTCTTTAGTAACAATAGACCTTACCGAAGATTCTATATTGAAACATAATAATAGTTGTTATAAAGTTAGTCAAAATAAAATTAAAAAATATGCAAAACTAAATAAAATCATAAATAAATGCAATAAATTCAGGAAACAACAAAAACACATTTCCAGCAATAATAAACTAAGGAAAGAACGTGTTTTTCTAATAAACAAATTAAAAAACTATCAGGTTAAATTAGAAGACAGTAAAAACATTTATCATATTGACACTCAACAATTACAGTCTGAGATTGAGGTGCTTGAAGAGTCACTACATTCACTTTATATTAAGTATGTGAGCTCTCAAAAACAAATAAAGGAACACATCCTTGCTGCAAACGAGTTAGTAGAAATGTGTAACGATGAGGCAGACAGAGTGGTCCCTATGACTCCCAGCACGACTCCATGTTGCTGTCAAAGGGAGTCCAACCTTGAGGCTCTTCAACCTGAAGCAAAGGAGGACCAGTCCCAGTCTGGAGAGGCTCAGGACTCAATCCCCCATCAAGATATACCACATGTTGTTCATGTACAAACCTCATCTCAAGTAGCACAGACAGATTCTTGTTCAAGTAAAGTTTCTTATTGTTCTATTATGTTTTCAGATAGTTTAGGGAGAGGGTTAGGTAAATTGTTAAGTAACAACCTTAGTACATCTGCTGTTAATTATTGTATGCCAGGGAAATCCTACAAAGACATAATTTCATCAATAACGGGGAATAAATACGATCCGAAAGCCATTATTTCTGTATTTGTAGGCAATAGTACTAATGTTAAAAAAGATGACATTACTGACAGTGTCACTGAAATCTTAAAGATTAATTGTCAGAAAATAATATTGTGTGCTTTTCCATACTTCGAGCACTTGTCAAGTAGGCAAAATCATTATATACATATGCTAAATAACCATATGCATTTATTAGCTAATCACTATAGTGATAAACTTATATTTTTTGACACCAACACTTTTGTTGAGAAATTAAAATCGACCAGGGATACTGCGTATCTGCCCATTAGTTTTAGACGTCAAATAGCATGGCTATTAGCTTTTAATATTATAAACTCAGACATAAGTAGTATGTCGAAGTCTCATGTAATAAGCACCACAAAAATTAGTAATAATACTAATATTAAGGTGGTTAGCGATAGTTTAAACTAGTCAGTAAGACAACAGAAGGTACCAGTAACAATGTAGTTAATGTCACCATTCACAAGGTATCTTCTAGCACTCAATTAGTTAACAATATTTGTAAAAAAGGGGCTAAGCAGAATTCCTTGAAATTGTTTCACCAAAATATTCAAGGTTTTTCTTCCAAACAATTAGAAATTGAATTGTTTTTAGAAAAAACAATGCTTGATATTATTTGCATAACCGAACACTGGTTGAAAGATTATGAAACATTAATTAATTTTGAAAACTATAGGGTGGGCAGTTGTTTTAACCGAAAATCCATGCTGCGTGGAGGTTCACTAATCTTAATTAAAAATTGTATAAAATCTAAGACTCGTAATGACATAGTTGAACTATCGGTGCAACATTGCATTGAACTGTCGTGTGTTGAGCTGGATAAGCATTACATAGTGTGCGTATACCGACCTCCCAATTATCAAAACTACTCTATATTCGAGTCAGTAATGGAAGATGTTTTGGCAAAACTTGTAACGGGTAATAAATCAGTCATTATTTGTGGTGACTTTAATATTAATATTTTGGAAAATAATTCAAATAGCAGTAGATTATTAAGTCTCTTCAAATCATTCAATCTGTCAAATGTGTTTTTGGAACCAACGCGAATTACTACGACTACTGCTACATGTATTGATAATGTCTTTTGTAGCTGCGACTATTTAGATAAAGCCATTGTAAATTATCTCCCATCTGATCACAGCGGTCAAACCGTTGTTTTTGAGTCCGACACACCACTACAAAAAGTGCAGATACAAACTAGACCAATAACTTCGGGTAATTTAAATAGGTTTAATAGCACTCTAATTAGCAAGTTAAGTACTCAGGGCCTAAATATAGACAATGGTAATATTTTGTATGAAAAATTCTTTTTATTAGTGCAAACAGAGTTTAATAACTCATTTAAGAAAAAAACCAAAACTATTTGCCCTAAGTTTTTATTCAGTGACTGGGCAACTAAAGGCATCAGGAAAAGTAGGGAAAGATTATTTGAACTGTATGGCCTTAAGCCGTATATTAACACGGAAACTTTTAATAAGTATGTTGCTACTTACTCAAAAACGTTTAAAATAGTCTGCAAAGCAGCTAAAGCTTCTTTTATTAGCAACAAGGTTAAATCAGCAGACAATAAAATAAAGACAGTTTGGAAAATTATAAACAATGAAACTAACAAGAACAAAAGACGTAACACTGATTACACACTGGACACTTCCCGCGGTCTCATTAGCGCTAACATTGATGTTGCTCAGGAATTTGCAACTTTCTTTACCAATATTCCAATTAAGACTACGGAAACTTTAAATTCCTCGCCCTCACTTGCTATTGATTTACTAAAAGCGAAAGTTTCAACTTGTCCTATAGAATTTAAATTTAAACATATAAACCCTGGGGTCGTTGTAAAAGCTTTTAAGCAACTCAAGATCAAAATTACCGAAGATCTGTGGGGCATGTCTACTAAAGTTTGTCAATCCATTATTGAGACAATTGCACCCTATTTAGCTTTAATATTTAATTTGTGTGTTGATCAAGGGGTATTCCCAGATTTAATGAAGTACAGTAAAGTTATTCCACTTTTCAAATCCGGGGACAGCAAAGACACTAATAATTATAGACCCGTTTCGGTTTTGCCGGTTTTCAGTAAGGTGTTTGAAAAAGTAATGTTAAATCAAATGCTCAATCATTTTAATCGTAATAACATCCTACACGATCAACAGTATGGTTTCACCAAAGGACGTTGCACAACCGACGCCGGTGTCACCTTATTAAAACACATCTTTAACGCATGGGAAGAGGCTCAAGATGCAATAGGCATCTTTTGCGACCTATCTAAGGCATTTGATTGCGTGAATCACGAAACACTGCTCTTGAAACTTGAGCATTACGGACTGGGTAAACTTGCGCTTAGCTTAGTAAAATCCTATTTGAATGACAGACTGCAGCAAGTTCAAATAAACGGTGTGAATTCATTAGGTTTAAAAGTCAAAATGGGTGTACCACAGGGCTCGATATTGGGTCCATTCCTTTTTTTAGTATATATAAATGATTTACCTCATCTACTGAAAAACCGACCACAAATGGTGTTATTTGCTGATGACACATCACTGATTTTTAAAGTAAATAGACATGCACAGGAGTTTGACGACGTAAATAACGCTATGCTTAAGGTCCATAATTGGTTTACTGTAAATAATTTGGTATTAAATGAGAAGAAAACAAAATGCATTAGATTCGCGTTACCGAATGTTAGAAGTAGTGATTGTCAAGTTGTACTGAATAAGGAGATACTACAATTCGTCGAAAAGACGGTTTTCCTGGGGATTACGCTTGATTCAAAATTACAGTGGGGTCCTCATTTAACATCACTTGCAGGGCGACTTAGTTCAGCCGCTTACGCTGTTTGGAAAATCCGCCAACTAACAGACGTGGATACCGCGAGACTGGTCTATTTTAGTTACTTTCATAGCATCATGTCTTACGGTATTTTGCTGTGGGGACGGGCTGCAGATATTGATTCTATCTTTATTCTGCAAAAGAGAGCTATTCGAGCCATCTACAACCTCCGCAGACGCGAGTCTCTAAGGGAACTGTTTAAAAAAATTAACATCATGACGGTACCTTGTCAGTATATATATGAAAACATTATGTACGTTCGGAAAAATCTACATCTTTTTAGTAAAATAAGTGACAGGCATAATTTTAACACTAGAAATAGGAACAAATTAGATCAACCACGTTTCAGATTGTCTAAAGTACATACTTCTTTTATGGGGTATTGTGTAAAATGTTATAATAAAATTCCACTCGATATTCTTCAACTAAATGAGAAGAAATTTAAAACATGCATTAAACGCACACTATGTAGACAAGCATATTATAAGTTGGATGATTATATCGTAGATAAAAATGCTTGGCTTAACGCTGGTCCTACTCCACAGGCACTTGGGCTCACTAGTTAAAATTTCATAATTGGAAGTGTTGCTTCCCCCTTTTTACTATTTTTTATTTTTTTTTCCTGACATTACGAAATTATTGTTTATTCTTATTTAACCTGAAAATAATATTATACTAATTGCTCAATTTCTTTGCAAACTAGTTTTGTATAATTTAGAAGCATTTTTTCAATTATTGTAAATGTGAGTACCATGGAGCCGTTTAGTATGGTATGATGTATGTTGACTTGAAATAGCATGGCAGATGAGAGTATGTCATGCTCACTTAAATGTCTCGCTGATGGTGGCACGTGTGTTGGATCATTCGGTTCCCTACAAAACGGTTGAGCTGGATGGTGCTGATCCACATGTCATGTTCGTGAACGGGCGCCGTCAGTTGAGACTGGTCACCTCTTATTTGCCAGAGCTTATTTTTAATATTATATTTTGAATTGCTTTTGATTCTTTTTTTGTTTTACATTGTTCTCACATATAGAAGCAACATGAATACTGTACTCAGGATTTTGTAATATCTATATCCATTTTTTAAAAGAGTGTCCTTGGAGTTTCTTGCCCGTTCTTCTCCATAGAGATCTACGTTTTGGAATGGGCAACTAGCTTCAACTCTCTGACTAACTGACCGACTCTTTGACAATTCAAAAGTGCCTGTAAATGGTTTAATTGAAATAAATGCTTTGAGTTGAGTTGAGTTGAATTCATCACTCTTTTAGTCACAACATGCGTTTCAAAAAACCCGTACGATGAACAGTCAAATAATACATTGTGTTAGCACAGCGCTGAGCTCACTGAGGTACTGCTGATATTAGCAGACAGGACGGCTATCTTCTTGAGAAACTCAATTCCATCATAGAAGCATCCAATTCCTTCTGCCCAGTCGTTACTTTAAACTCCAAACGTATGGCGACCCTACTTAAATATGAAACTGGACTTACGAGAAACCAATTTGGTTGCGCGTAAATAACTGTAAGTCGTTGTGGAGTGAAATGAAAGCTTTTTGTGCCTACCTGAGCACTTCCTCGGATTTGTGTTGCCACTTTAAAAATGAGGCGAAGTTTTCGAGACGGTGCAGCTAGTTTAGTTGTCACGAGATATTTGAAAGGCTACTTTTGAGTTTTTTGAGACGAAATTAGTTAGTAGACGTTGGTATTCTACCGGTAAAGCAATTTTCTCAAAATGAATGGTTTTGCAATAAAATTGCATAGCTGGCAGTGTAAAAAACATCGAAAATCAAAAAAGTTTAAAAATAAAAATTATCCGCAGGTGGAAAACGCTACAGCCACCTGAAAACTATGTGATTGTGAACAAGTTCAACCGTTAACTGCCAACAATCTAACTGTTTGGGAGTTTTCGCGTACCTACAATACACTATGGAGGTGCAATTTGCTTGGAATCACGTTTATACCCTGATGTTACGGTACTGAGGAAAAGAGAATACGAATCAGTGTGCACTTACTAAGCGTGTTAAGCTAAAACACGTCACGTCGTCGGCGCGAATAAGGTGGAAACGTTAACTTGTAGATGCGTTAAGATGGTTTACATGTTAAACATCGTTACCCGGAGAGAATAAATAAAACATAAGTAGATAAATTATAAAGAAACCAACACACAGCTGCTACAATTTACTTAAAAAACTTGGATCTTTTACCCCCCAACCCCTTAAACTAGGGGATGGAAGTTTGTATGAGACTTCCGCAACTTTTAATACTAGAGGTATCAAAATTGATATGGGGACATGTGTATTTTATTATAAATAATAAAATACATATTTCAGGATTTTTTGTAAATCACCTCCCACCCTGTAAATTAGGGGATGAAAAATATGCAAGTAAAGAAGTCTGTGATTTCGTATTACAAATAAAAAATACGTGTTTTAAGTTTTTTTTTTTTTAACTCCCCTCTCAACCCCTTAAGTTATGGGATAAAAGTGTAATGGGGCTTTCGTTAGGTTTCAGAATATACTACATTAGTATACTTATATTATACGAATAAAGAGAGTAGGCTATGAAAAAAGACACCCCTGATGTGAAAGAAATACAACACAAATAAAGAAAAAAACAATGAACAATCCAAAAATTATTGTCTTAACCAATTTACGAAAAGCAGTGAAATCTCACCAAAAACATTTTCATGTAAAAATTTTTTGGTGAGATAAGCATTACACAAAGACATTTATATACTTAGAAAATCTCTGTGGTATTCCAGCATGCCATATAACATGCATAAAGCATGCATACCTATGTGGTAAGCATGTATTCAATATTGGGCTCTAACGCGGGGCCAGTGCGGGTTGGTAAATGACACAATCATGTCTTCGAATTTTTGGTTCTAGGACATGCCGGTTTCCACACAATGCAATTTTTTCCTGCACCGTTTTGAGAGTAGTAGTGATGAAATGATTAACATAAATAAAGCGCCTCGCTGGGTTCAAACCTACGACCAACAACACGTAAATCGGGGCCGTTACCACTGGGCCACCATCTAGAGTCCAATACTTGACATTGTTGAATTGATATCTCAATCTCAATGCAAAATAATAAAATCACCACACTCGCGCTTGGCAGACTGCTTTGTTTCGGTGGTTTAAAAAAAAAATTAAATATCCACATGTAATTATTTTAGTAGTAGAGCGGCTCGTGGTTAATTAATAACAGCCGCACGGGTCGATCGAAAGTTAAGCTACGCTTGCCACGTTACATATCGAGTCTCCGTGGCTCAGTAACCACGTTAAGCCGTTGGTCCCGGCTGTCATTCGTAGATCTTTGACAGTCATTATGGGTAGTCAGAAACCCAAAAGTCTGACAACCAGTCTGACCAACAAGGAGTATCGTGTTACCGAGTTATTGGGTCGTGGAGGTCAGATAGGCAGTTGGTTCATGTAAAATACTGGTAATAGCTGGATTTGGTTAGACTGGAAGCCGACCTCAACATAGTTAGGAATAGGCTATGCCGATTAATTGACTTATTTTAGTAGTTAGGTACTACTAACAGATTATTTATTTATTATTAACTACTGAACTTGAAAAAAAAAAAAATTATAATATTTGCTCCATACATTTATGTTCGCATAACTTAACAAAATGTAAGGAAAACCTGATTTTATTTCATGTTTGACCCCATTACAAAAGTTGTGTTTAACTATGAGTACAGGTTTTCAGTAATTTCAATTATACCTTGTACAAATAGCTCTAACTTGTAACTATGTTCATACATGAATAAGCCGCGCACATGCGCTAGCAAAGAGGTGCAAGGCCACTCGTTGCCTGGAGCCGACGGCACCGATTAATTGAACGCCTTTACTATTCATTGGCTTTTCTTTTGCGCCCGTCTGATGCTACGTTTGCTTAGTCAGTTAATTGGTTGCGCTACACGGCTGTACTGTGCCATTGAACTGAGTTATGTGAATTTTATTAATGTTGGCGATGAAGTTAAAAGCTTTTATATACTCATATTAATAAAGAAAACATAAACTCTCGCCTTAGAAAACAGAAACTACAGAACTCCACCTGCTACGATTGTTACATGTTCCTTGTATTTTGTTTACGTTCATATATCAGTCATACACGCACGCCGCCGGTTGCGAGTACTACGCACCTGAACTTTCTGCAGACATCACCAATAGGGTCACTATATGCCGTTCTGAAGTATATATTCAGTAGTGGAAGGTTTCAGAGGTGATCATAACAATATGAAGTTCTGGTGATATTATAATGTCCAAAAGTGTTATATCATGCTATCAAGGAAGAAACGTCCTGGGACATCCCGTACTCTATACTGAACATAGCAGCTTATTATCTGCCATAAAACTGAAAGATTGTAAGGGTTCAATTACCCCAGATATAAGTTCAGAGCTAGCGACAAGGTCTTAGGACCTAAGACTTAAGTCTTAGCCGTATGGTATATTTATGTTAAACCACAATATAAGCCGACCATGAAACTTTATCTCCATATTATACCGAAACATTTCAGCATTGTGAGGAAAAAAGAACAAACTTCAGCATTAATCTAGATTTAAGATTTGGGACGAATACTTCAGCCTTAAGCTTATCTTAGTATTATGCTTAAATCTTATTAAAAAACGATGGAGACATTTCAGAGTAATCAGTGAATAGGTAAAAAAAAGATTGATCGATTAGTTATTCAAGAAGAAAATCAATGTGACTTTTTCAATGTTATTTGCGAGTTTATTTATCTTTCTAATTAAATTCTAAGACAAGACTTAGGTAACTGAAAAAATACCGTGAGATTAAAAGACTTTAATGGATGCGATGGTAAAGTATGTGACGTGTGCTTGATGAGGAGTTCTTGGAACTAGTAACTTATGATAAATAGATAGGTAAACCATTTATTTGGTGCACACAAAAGAAATAGACAAATACACAATATAATACAATGAAATACACAAAAATATATGAATATAAAGAAAAAACAAGGTAGAAATATAGTAACAGTATGACACAAAACATTATATGCGGTGGGCGTCTAAAGGTTGCACCAAATGGGAGACCAGCTCAGCATTTTGTGTTCGGAAAATTTACCAGAAACTGATATTCTGCAGAATCTCTGCGGTCTTACTTACTAAGAGAGCCTGAAACTCTGAAAATAATAAATGTTAACGATCTAAAGAGGAACATCTTGGGATAATTTTTCAGTTGGAGCAAAAGTAACTTGCTTTGTTTGACTTGGCTCGAGTATCTTGTACGAGACTGTCGAGTCGGGAACCGTAGAAATATCGGCGTGATTTTTCAACGGATATTCTATAAAATTATTGATACACTGATCATTGTGGACTTTTTGCCGGGTATTGCTTTTAGTTCTAAAACTTGTGGTATTGTTGAGCAGAATGGGAGAATTGCAGATACATTAGTATTGATGCCATTTCTAGCGTTGGACTTGATTTTACCTTGAGTGCGATTTTTTTGGAAGTACCTAGCTATTTAGGGACTTTAGATAATAATGGAAATACTAAGACCCTATACCACCCATCCTACCGTCAGATGCTACGTCATGACTAAATTAGGTAACTCAAACTTAGTAAAAAGTATCTATTCCAGCTAAACCAATCACGGGCACTTTTGAAGTCAAAGGAGTCAGTCAGAAACATGAACTAGTTGCCCATTTTATAGCGGTGCAGGTTCCTATGGAGAACAACGGGCAAGAAACTACATGGAAACTGTTTTAATTCAGAATATTCATACAAAACCTAAGACGACATTCTCCGTCTCATACATACGCACAACAAACCGTCTGTTACGCGTAAAAGAACTCGTGCCCTATAATTAACGAGCGAATTATCCCGTCACAGATATAATGAAAACGAGTGCACACGAGCGATCTGACCCCCCCGGGGTCCAAGGTCCGCCTAGCGTCTGAATAAAACATGCCTAGATAACTACTGGCCCTGACTGTACAGACCTACTTAGTGGTAAGTAATGTGTGCGTGATTGTAGACAACTTCATCAGTCATTTAATTTCATTTCAATTAATTTATTCAGCACCTACAGTAATTAACATTGCGTTTAAATATAATTATGTGAAACAAGTGTAAGTATGGGAAAACGTTAAATTAAATTAAAATAGGCAAGACAATATTTTTTTGTTAAAATGCTCCATCGTGAACCACATCATCGCTCACCATAGTGAAATAGTGGTGAAATGCCAGCCCATCAATAATTACAAAATTATTAAACTCCCGAACAAATGAATGATCTCTCCGTTTTCTTCAACACCATCACCTTGCTCACACATCGCTCGATAAGAGACCGGTTCTACACTGCCTACATCCAGCGGATTCCTACGATCTGCGCGATGTCGTCGATCTGCACGATGTCGTCGATCTGCACGATGTCGTCGATCTGTACGATGTCGTCAGTCGAACTTGTGAGGAGCCTCCGTTGAGCGAAGGCTCCTCACAAATTCGACTGTTCGGCCTACACTGTCCTCCCATATCTAATAACACTGTAATTCGAAAATATTGTAACAGCCAATTATTTTTAAAAGAGTAACCGTGGAGTTTCTTGCCGGCTCTTCTCCATAGGAAAAGACCAATTGGAACCGTGCACCTAGCTGCTGACATTTCATAAGTGCCCATGTAGGTTTATGTGAAATAAAATATTTTGATTTTGTGTCGATTTGCCTTTAGAAGTCGAATACAGTAAAAAATCGATTGTGTCTCGTTAGTGACAGATAATCTCATTTGCACGCCTTTTTACCACTGAAAAACTTTCCAGCCCCATTAGCCATTCGTTCTAAGCGAGTACCTAAATAATTGGCTCACTACGGTCTAAGTATAGTAGGTAGTATAATATCCTACGTACAAAGCTGGAATTAATGCCATTTGCTAGCTACCAGCCGACATTTTGGGTAATGCAGAGACAAACAATGGTAGGTGCAATTTCGAGAGTTTTGGAAAATACCTATCTACTTATTGCATGCCTATTCATCATCGCATAATCAAACGAGCCCCCCAGGGAAGCCTGTCGCCGGGAATCCCCGCAACCGCAGCCAAGTGCTGATTAATAATACATTTATTTGTAAATTAATCATTGCCGCTGTTGCCACCTCAGACGCCGAGCCTACATTAGGGATGGTGTATGTGATGGTGATGATAGCTGTGCTTATACTGCATATTTTGGGGCTTAATTTTTGTTTTCTGTTTAATGAAATAATAAGGTTCTTCTTCTATATTATATACATCTAACTTTACATACTTATTATAAATTGAAGTCACTTTTGAGTCTATGCAACGGATTGTGATGCGGTTTTCAACATCATTTTGAGATGGATTTTTGTTGGATATTTTTTCAAATCGTAAAAACCGTTCGAAGCATTTTTATAATTTTCCTCTAATATTAATCCCACCAAAAACATTATCATGTAAAATGTTGCCAGGACGAGACAAAAAGTTATCAGATCTCATGTAGAGCTGAGCTTCTAACTCTACACGCCCTAACTCTACAAGCCCTAACTTCACAAACTCTACGCCTTAGTCAAAATATGTGGCTCGGCCGTTTCGCTACCGTCACAGGGCATAAGGTAAAAAATGTATTTACTGTTCATTACTTTCCTGTAAGACAATAGTTAATTATTCAGTCTCGTCTTGGCAACATTTTACATGAAAATATTTTTGGTGAGATTTCACTTCTTTTTGTAAATTGCTTAAGACAATAATTTTTAGTTTGTTCATTGTTTCTTTCTTTTTTTGTATGTATTGTATTTCTTGCACATTAGGGGTGTCTTTTTTCATAGCCTACTCTCTTTATTCGTATGATATAAGTATACTAATGTAG
The DNA here is from genome assembly GCA_948473465.1 of Lithophane ornitopus. Lineage (NCBI taxonomy): Eukaryota > Metazoa > Arthropoda > Insecta > Lepidoptera > Noctuidae > Lithophane > Lithophane ornitopus. The sequence continues at coordinate 737,015 of OX419617.1, forward strand.
TATATTCTGAAACCTAACGAAAGCCCCATGTACACTTTTATCCCCTAATTGAATGGGTTGAGTGGTGATTTAACCTTTGGTATCGGAACGTGGATCCCGTTGAGAAACAATGGATTTTTAATTGTGTCTGTAATTACGGCATACGACAGGTTAAAAAAAAACCTAAAACACGTATTTTTTATTTTTAATAAGAAATCACACACTTCTTATTATTATCTTATTAAGTGTACTTGCATAATTTTCAGATCTCTAGCATAATATTAAGTTCATATGGGAAAACCCATACAAACTTCCATCTCCTTATTTACACGGTGGGAGGTGATTTACTAAAAATCCTGAAATATGTATTTTATTATTTATAACAAGGAGTCCCTATATCAATTTTGATACCTCTAGTATTAAAATTTGCGGAAGTATGAGACTTCCGCAAATTTCCATCCCCTAGTTTAAGGGGTTGGGAGGTAAAAGTTCCAAGTTTTAGTTTTTTTTGTTGTTTGTGTACTAATACTAGCATACATCCAAATGTCAGCTTTCTAGGACTTCAGGAAGTACCCTAAGAATTTATGATCATCAGTGACTGAGTGAGTGAGTCAGTCAGTGACGAAATCGGGTTTTTTTAGATATCAATAAAATCGAAATTATAAACGCTTTGCAATTGAAACTTTCAATTCAATTCATTCAATTCATTTATTAATTTTGTGAACATAGGGTAAAAAAAAAAATATACAGGTGTTTTACAAAGAAATATTGGTCCATACTATGTCCCGCCAGAAGGCATACAAAATTTGTTGAGGTAATCATAATGTCGCATTAATAAAATAAAAATATAAAGTCAAGAAAATAACATGTCACAATTTCATGCCAAATAAAATGTCAATAAATGAAAACGGCACGTAAACAAATAGGTAGTAAGTATTTCGTCATAATTTCGTATACAATAATAAATTAAATAGTAACATTTTAAACAAACAGACATAAAATTATAAAAATATTATTTTAATTTGTCATTAAGATATTCATTAACAGAATAATACGCCTTGTTAATTAATAATTTAAAAAGCTTATGTTTGAACTCATTCATGCTACTGCTTGATACAATTTCATCAGGCAATTTGTTGTAAAGTTTTGGAGCCATTGCATATATACTATTGTATAGAAATTTGGTTTTTGTGCCTAACGGGTGCAACTTTTTTGAGCGTCGTTGACTTTCGACAGCTTTAAATAAATACATGTTGTTTTTTACAAAGATACAGGCTTCATAGACATAAAGTGATGGTACAGTCAATATTTTTAAGTTTTGGAAATGTGGCTTGCATGAATCCGTTCGTTTGATTTTACATATAGCTCGAATACATTTTTTCTGTGCTAATAATACCTCCTGAACTTTAGTAGCATTACCTCAAAATATAAGGCCATATCGCAAAGTGGAGGCAACATACCCATGCTACGCTGTTAGGAGCGCTGTCTTATTTGCAATTTTGCCTAGCATATAGAGAGCATAAGAAAACTTACTTAGCTTCCCACATACATTATCGATCTGACTCTTCCATGACATATCATTATCAATAAGCAGTCCAAGAAATTTCGTTATATTAGTTTCAAGTATTAGGTCTCCTTTGTAGCTTACTTGAGCGTGTGATAGTACTTTATGTCTAATTTTAAAATTCATAATTTTCGTTTTCGTGAGGTTAATTTTAAGGCTATTATCATTCAGCCAGTCAACAATCGTAATAAGACTAGTGTTTATGTCATCTTCTATTTCTCTATTATTACCAGTGTTATATAAAACTGTGCTGTCATCGGCAAATAAGGACATTTGATGCCTGATTACTAGGGGAAAGTCATTAATGTAGCAAATGAACAGCAAAGGCCCCACCACCGAACCTTGCGGAACACCGTAACAAAGAACTCTAGAGCTAGAAGAATAAACTATTTCAGTTTTGGACTTAATATCCACTTGACTTATCTGAGTAATTTGTTTTCTGTCCTCCAAATAAGATTGTATGAGCTTAACCACGTTACCTCTGATGCCATATCTATATAGCTTAGTTAATAATACTTTATGATCCACATAGTCAAATGCTCTGGTCATATCCATATACATTGCCATTACTGGTTTTCTTAGTGGTTTTCTATTATCCATGTTGTCATGAATTTTTTCAAGAAAATTGTAGATGGCCATATTAATGGTTTTTGTCTTTCTGAAACCCATTTGTTCCTTGCAAAAAATATTATGTTTTTCAAAGTAATTATAAATACGATTATAAATGACTTTCTCAAATACCTTTGAGATAATCGGTATAAGAGCTATAGGTCTATAATTATCCATCTTTGTTTTGTCATCTTTTTTATGCAGTGGCTTGATAATGGAAACCTTTAACTTTTGCGGAAAAACACCATCTTGAATACAGTTATTTATAATGTCACTTAATATAGGTGCTATAAGAGGAGCCACTGCTTTAACTACTCTTGTGTCAATATCATCATATCCTGTACTATTGGTATTTTTCAGGTTGTTTATTATAGTAATAATGTCATTTGGTATGGTTGGTTCCATAAACATAGATTTATGCGATCCTAATGTATTAATATTATTATTCGTTTGAAAATTATTGGCATTCGGTTGAACTGAGTCTACAAAATAATCATTAAATTTCTCTGCTATCATTTTAGGATTTGTCATAAATTTGTCATTTACATTAATTACATTAATATTAGCTTTAGGAATGTCGGGTTTCATACTATTTATTACTTTCCAAGTCGCCTTGGATTTGTTGGTACTTTTTCCAATAAAATTGCTATTTTGAGCTCGCTGTGTTAATTTGATCACTTTTTTATATCTTTTTGAGAATGATCTAAAAGCTATTTTCGAATCACTGTTTCGTGTTAGTCTATATTGCCACAGTAAATTTCGTCTCTTCTTACTACAGCGTTTTATTCCCCGTGTAATCCACTTTGGCCTCATAATTGTGGAAATTTTACGCTTGATAATTGGGAAGCAGAGATCGTAGAATAGTTTAAACAAATCATAAAACGAATCAAAGCTTTCATTTGCGTTATCCGTTTCGTAAACTTCAGAGAAACTAAGACTGGCAATACATTTCCAAAAAAGATTAATGTTTTCCTTGCAATAATCGCGTCTATTCACATAGTAATATTTTAAAATACATGTTCGGTGTACAGGAAACCTCATAATTTGTGCTGTGTGGTCAGATACACCTAGCTCCAATATCTCACTTTTGCAGCCTCGTATATTGTGTAGAAAATTGTCTAGACAAGTACTGCTACTAGGACGCGTAGGTTCTTTTATTTCTATATTGAGATTAAACTCCTTTAAAAGATGTTTAAATAGAGTAGAATTTTTAGTTTTCTGAAGAATGTCAATGGTAAAATCTCCGCAAATTATTATTTTTTGATTATTTTTATAGCAAAAGTTCCGTAGTAAGTAGGTTAAATTATTAAAGAAAATATACAACTTACTTTGGTTCGGAACTCTATATATACACAATATTATTATTTTGTGGTCAGTTAATTCTACCGCGCAGCATTCAAATACGTTAGGAATGTTAACACTTTTTACTAATTCAATTTCAGAGAAACTAATGTGGTTGTTCACTAGTATACAAGAGCCACCGTTTCGCCTAAGTCTTGTGAAGGATGTAGCCAAAGTAAAGTTAGGAATTTTCAAACAGTCAACGTCACTCTGCTTCATATTATGTTCCGTAAAACAGAGAATATCAACACACTTTCCACTGGTTGCAAAATTATCCAAACGTTCTGTTATTATATCAGCCTTTGCTATTAGACCCTTTATATTTTGATGCAATATGCATAAGATGTCATAGACGAAAAAAATGTTGATTAGAGACATCAGTAGCACATGAACAGAAAGAATTCGGTGAATCACAAATTAAACCATCTTTAAATGATGAGTTCGTATAAACGTAGCTTTTCATGTCGTAGAAAATATTTGTGATTCCGTGGTTACTGACTCGACCACTATGTCTTTGAAACATGATATAGTCCCATGATAGGTTTAAATTTGAGTCAAATAATGTGGCGTAATTATAATTTTGTATGTCTTGGTAGAGAAGGTTATTAAAAATTTCAATTCTAAAATTATACATTGTTGAGTAATAATCATATTCATATGTCGGTAAGCACAGTATTACATTAGTATGTTTTACAGCTAATAAAGTTTCTACGTTTAATAAGTCCACTATTGACATCATATCCCGAGAATTTTGTTTATCTGGTATAATCCAAATCCAAGTTATGAGGGTTCAAAAAAACGACGAAGTGCTTCGAGAAAAGGTAGGTAGTGCCCTCTTGCGCTTCGCTTGGCTCGTCTTGGCGATAATAGTTAGGTACCCGTAGTAAATGGTAGATATTACCTATTATTTATTCGGAGTCAGTACACTTTATTTTAACTATTTAATTATACCTAGCTACTTTAATAGTAATATAATGCTTTGTAATTACCAATGCGCTTGCCAAGAGAGGTGAATTGATTAGAGCAAATAAACCCTAATTGCCAGTAAAGTAGTTCAGCCATAGTTCACCTAAATTGTTGTCTAAATAAGGTCACAGGATACTTTTGAACATTCACAGGCACAGCTATTCCGATTAAACAGTGCAATAATTATAAAGTATACAAACGAATTAATTGTGCTGTCATTATCACATTGGCTGTTGTTATTTAATGAAATTACAACAATATAAACAACGAGTGCGTGTCGGTTAGTTCCGATGTTATTTTAATTCAAATGAGGCGTGTTGGGCGATCATGCGGATCACATGAAATACTCTTTTATATAGCGTTCACGCAAAGCCGCGGGTTTTAACTAGCTTATTAAAACAAATAAATATTTTACAGGATCAAACTATCGAAAATAAACATTATAAAATTCAAGTTAAGGTTTAATTTTAAGTGCAGGAGCAGCAAAAGTTACTAAATAAAAAATATTGTTGAATGCAAACTGTGGTAATTAAAATGGGAAAGTTTAATAGTAGCTACGTCACGCTAACCCGGGACTTAGTTTCAGGTAATTTAAACCATTAGGTTTTAATGGTAAAGAATCGTGAAAAACTGTAGATACGGTAGTTCCTGCAGTTAAACTTTATTTTTTGGGTTAAAGTCGTAATAGTTATTAAACTGGGTAAGGGATAAGCGAAAGCGATTTGAACAAACAATCAAATCCAACACATCTTAGCGCTACGACCATAAGCGAGTAACAGTAGAGTTCCTTGTAAATCTTATCAAGCCGTAACTAATGAGGCACAACTAATTATAATTAGATTTGAGATGCGTATAACTAAACCAGAAGCAGAACTCTAAGGGCGGCGCCGGTTAAGTATAACACATGAGACCATTAAACTTGGTGTTGAGGTCACGGTCACAATGAACTGACACACGACCTTAGAGGCGATGTGACCTACAAAGTACCAGCTGTAATAGATAACTGAAGGTTTCTGTCACAACTCACATACACACCACCAAGCTAAACGACAATATGATATAGTGCACTATGACCGGGCAGCCATATAATTCTGTGGTTATTCTATAGAAACACGCTTTGACAATACCCATTTGATGGCAAATATTCCGTGAAGCGCAATACAGTGTACATTGACAGCGGAGTAAGTTATACGCTGAAGCGATTCAGAAAATAAAATTATAAAATAGATAAATTAGACAATCTAGTGATGTAATAATAATTATGCACTTTATCGATTCCTCTATGAGTCGCGATGTCTGGCTAGATAATTTATCAAAATTGTTCAGTATCAGAGTAGAGAGTATGTAGAGAAAGTCACCTGGTTCGTTTTACGTGTAAGATAACCATATTCGACCTGTGGTAGGCAGGAAGCCTACTACAACTTCGTTAGGAAAAGCTTGGCTAATGTGACACTTGCCACGAGAATCATACGTCAGCATGAGACTATTGAGTAATGCAGGTACCCAAATACACAAAGGCAATATCAACCGGTATAGGTAATCCCAAAAAACAAATCTGCTGCCGCTCTTAACTCCGCCTAAAAACTCTCCCTTAAAAACCGAGGTAACTCCACATGCATCAGGCCATCAATCAACACAGCGCGCGGTAATCTATTAATTAAGCACGCTACATCTCATCGCTCACTCCACCGCCACATTGACAGCAAACACACATCGATCTCGGTAGCATGGCGACTGTCGCACGACTCGGCATCGAACCCATTACCCGCGCCGGACGCGACAGATAAATTGTAATAGATAAGCTTTTCATATCACTGTCACACGGACATACGTATCCATCAACTTGTTGTACCTCCTTTTTGTTTTTCATTTAAGCCATATTTTAGATAAAAGGTTTGGATGCTCCATAAATATGGATGGATGTGATCTAAAATCAACGGTTTCAAACGCGCAATCTGAATATGAAGTGGTCATTTATTATAAATTCCGGGTTTTCATTTCGCTTTGAATGCATTTTAGCATGCAGGGGGAACTCTGATGACCAAACAATGCTGTTAGATTGCGTGTTTATTGAAAAAATTATCACACAATCTTCATAACTGCTACTAACGAAGCCAATTGCTTATTTTCAGTGATTTCAAATTCGGTTAATAGCAAGCTGAGGTCGCTACGGGAATTTGCGGGAGAGTCCGAAAAGTATACCTTGGCAACAGGCAACTGAAGGAGCAGGGGTGGGTTTTAGTCAGTAAAAGTCTCTCCTTCCCGCTCCGCCCAGAGCGGAAGAAGAAAAATTCTCAAAAAAAACAAAGGTCGCTACGGGAAAGCGCTGCAAGGCCAAACATTACAAATATAATGCGAGTCGAAGCTCGTGGTTTAAGTGCGTAACCAAAGTGGGGTCGGCTGGGGTCCGGGGCAAGATCTCAAAGCCTCCTCAGTGTCATATGCACGGTTACAAGTGTTCCATGCAAGTAGAAGAAGGTTCAACAGCAGGTGCTGGTGGTTTTGTTTCTTGTTTTCCGCAAGATTTAATGCTGTGTAGTTTGTTTTTCCATGTCAAAAATATTTTAAGAAAAATCGTTTCGTCTGCTTACACCTAGTCTGTTTTCATTGAATTATTAATTTAATCCAGAACTTTCTTCAAGACAAACCAATAAAAAGAAACATCCTGCATATAAATTGAAATTCACGTATTAAACTTACTTACGTTCTTAACATATTTAAAAAAAATTGAAACCTGCTACCGGGATAAAAGTATCCCTTGTCTTAACCCAGACCAGGCGTGCCTACATAGCAATCCGTTCAGCTGTTAAGACGTGACAAGGTAACAGACGGAGTTACTTACCGTATTTTTAATATTTGTATGGATTATATTTAACCAAGCGAGTTCTAGCAATAGATCAAACATTGAGAACGGAATCTATCAAACCTGAACGAATATATGACTTGTTGTCCCCAACCTTCACTTAAACGAGAGTCAACACAGAGTGTACCTAGCTGGAACCCTCTCGCCGTCGGTCGCATCACGCCGAGGTATAAATATTCATGAGCGGCTCCTATCCATTAGGGGCTCCTCCGCGATTGACGAAAATGCCATTATTAATATCGTTCCAAAAGTCCACGTTTTTATTTGTGCACGACTTCGGAATTACAATGTTGCTGTGCAAAAATGTTTGCTCATTATTCTCTCCAATTCTATAGTACCGACATTCCGTTACCAATGAATACCTTGAGAAGTAGAAATATGTACTTACGCGAGTTTTAAAACACCAATCGCATTTTTCGCAAAATTACATAATATTTCTTGTACTGAGATTAAAATTATGTAAGTAGGGTGCTTGCATAAGAAGCGGGTTCGTGGTACGGGAACCCCAGACAAGTCAGAAATAGCCCAAACATTTGTGACAGTTTCTCTCCAACTGCCGACTGTGAGTCGGGCCCTAAACCCGCATCTTTATGCAATTCTTCTTAAGATGTGTCCAAAATCTGATGAAAATCACGAGAACTAGTTACGACCACATGACAGGCTTGTTGAGTTTTTATTCATTAATAAGAAAATGGAGCCTCCAACGAGAAAGTACAAGGTATTTTCAACACTCCAGTAAATAACGTACACTGCCTAATTCACATAGTGGCGCCACAGTCGCAACTATGTGGCAACTCTCGCTGAACAGACGCCTCAATAACCTAACCTAACAACTAATAACAAATTAATATGCAAAGTTGCAGCGCTCCTCAGCAAGCCGCGGCTCCTCAAACTATGTGCTTCAGCCTCCGAAAGAGCACTTACCATGCCTCTAAGCTGAGTATTAAATTAATACAACTGTGCTAGAGCACTCTCACTAGATCACTCTTCTACATACTTAGTTGTAATTTGGAACTACTAAATACGTATACTATGAATAGTCTGCAATCTTCGTAACAGATTTCATAAAGACCACAGATCTTTAGCACGGGCCAGTTTTTCAAAAGATAAGTTAATATAATTATAATAGATATTACCTTAAAGTTCAGTCCACACACCTACATTCATCCCTGAACATTAACGTCTCTGGACCATCCACGGGCAAACAGTTCGTACTTTCCGAACGACTAACACGAGCCGGGAGTCGAACCTGGCAAGTTGTGTTGAAATTCATTGAGAACGGCTGTCATGCGGTGTTCCGACCAGTAGCCCAGCTTAGTTCACACGACCCACGCCCCCCCACCCCCTCTCCCCTTTCCGTCGGTGTCGCCAATTAAATCCATAGACACTAATTTACAGACATAGTTGGATAGTTGAAAACCGCTGTTTATTCAATAGATACCTATGCTTTGAACGAGACAAGTTCTAACGCCTGGTGTTAGCGACTTTCGACAGTTGCTAAAAGCAGTTTTCGAATTTAATTTCGAGGGTATTTTGTTATACTTACCTAATTACGGCTGGAGCCCAGTGAAGCATAAAGCCGAAATTTCGTGAAAAGGTCATGCAGCCAATAGCCAAAGTTAGTAAATGTCGACTGAAAGGTCAGACATACTTTATGTGGAACTAGCTATTTCATATAATTGATACGTTTATGTACATTATTTTTGTTTTAAATACCAATTCCTTTCTAAAAACAAACAACAAGTATTTTCGATACAAACATGATGTTAGAAAAATCTATCATAAGCGGGAATTGCAGTTGAATAGTTTGACATAAAAAAGTTCAACATTTTCTAGAAACATTTAACTACCACCAAGCTAGCCACATTTGAACTTAACTACTTACAGGCCAAGTATTTCCGCACAATATTTCTTCAGCCGCCCCAATTTATAATGGTAGCGCTGTCCTGAACCAAAACATCAAATCAGTTCCCGGAAAATGTCCCTAAACGCTTACAGATGAATACGATTAACGAGACACTGTCTCTAGGACGTCTTGACCCAATTGAGACCCCGGGATCCCAGCGGAGTCCCAGGGCAGTCCCAGGGGAAGTGCGGGACGGGACTTGCCCAGCCGACGATTACATTGTCAGTATCGTAGATACATATCGGCAAATTGGTGATGTGTTTACAGGACAGTCGGATTTGTGTTAGTTACTTTTTAAATGAAATTATGATCTTGAATAGGAATTTTGTTTTGTAAGCTGTTGCTACATACAAAAAAAAAATAGTATTATTTACTTAGCTATAAGATTTCTTCATATGTTTTAAAAATAAAGCGAAGAGTTTTTTCTCTTGCTTAAAACATTGTAAGGCTTATTGGTCCTATTTAAAGAGAAAAATCAGAAGTCACAAAAAAAGTTTTTTAAGTACCTAAGTAACTTTCGTAAAATTTCCTCAGTATTCATTTACCTTGAAACCTTTCACGTACAGAATTATTAATCTCCCATAAAAAGGAAAACGGCGAAAACCCATAAAAAGTCCAAACATTATTTAGGAAACTCCATACCTCGGCTCTAGTTACCATTACGTCAGCAAAGTTTAGGAGTCGCGCAGTTCAAGAGGCCTTTAGAAAAAAGTAAATTAATATAATGTTATGAAGAAAATGAGATATTGGTTGGAAAGCGATCGCTTCATTTTGGGGTACCTACTTGTTATAACGCACGAGTAGCCAGGAAGATATTACACATCGCTGAACATAAGTACCAAATATGATTAAATATTTCTCCATATTGGTTTTGTGGAAGAAAAAAAATAATTTTTATTTGATTTGTCCTCATTATAATGTTTTCTGTTTGTAAGCTTAATATTTTGAGGATCGAATAGACAAATAATTGACTGACATTAATGAGCTGGCTGGTTTGACGCGAATCGATTGGTTGATTGATTATAATATCACGAGCCCTGACCGTTACACAATAAATGATCCAAAGCAATTTATTACCATAATCACTTTTCGACACCTACAAATGGGCGAAGTGCTCTTCTTCGTCGGGGACATACAGCCGTTTGCCAAACAAAGCTAGCGCTTCCTACATCTGCACCTTCCCTTGCCCAATATTCTAAACACACAAACAACAACACGCCTAACGATTCTATCTCTAGTCGATATAAATCGCAGAGACTATGTACAAACTTTCAGATTCATCGGAGTGCGCAACAAACAGTTGCTCGTCTACACAGCTGGCGCTTGTTTGCGCAAGAATACGTCGCGGACGACTGTCGCACGACTGTTTGCACGGAAAACGATGCAGGATGTAACTGACTGAGTCGAGACGTGGTGATTGGATGCTGGGTCCGAGATTTGATCGAACATGATTTTAGGTAAATAGAATTGTCAGGGATGTTAAATAATAATTTATGTTTTTATTTGTGCGTGTATGTAGATCAACATAATATCACGTCTGTTCCCGAAGGTAGGCAGTGCCTACTTCGCGAGTTTGTTCATAAGTCTCGCACCTATGTCATAGGGGGCGACCGTATACCCTAGCAAAAATCCAGACTCGAGACTGCAAAACACGTAGAACAAGTTAAATTAAATTTAAAAAAAACCCCGACAAAACAAAGCATCCAATAAAAGTTTTTATGTAGCTAAGAATACTCTCGATTAAGTCACCTTTCAAACAAAACCAAAAAAAACAAAATCGGTTCAGCCGTTTGGCAGGTACGATGGCGCAGACAGACACACAGATACACACGTTAAACTTATAACCCCTCTTTTTCGGTCAGGGTTAAAAATAATTCTTACAACTCCAATAGATAGGATTGCGTGCCTCAATTTTAAAGAAGATAAGATTTTTAAGATCGCTCTAGCAGAAAACTGACTGCCATACACATAACTATTAGTCTGCTACAAACATTCGTCTCGAAATTGAACATCTAACTTTAGAGAACAGTGTTGCTGTGTTCCAATTTCTACTCTGAGATGCCACGTTGGATTAGTAACAGAGGCCTAACACTCACATTGCACAATCCGTCTTTACTGACCTTCCACACTTAAGTACTTCCTCTGAACACCAGTTTAAGCGAGTTCTTAAGATGTAACGGTAAAAGCTTTGGTCATTTATATTGTGGGCACCTACCTGTTAACTTCGCGAGGCGGTGAAGTAAGGTATGCAGGTACCTTAATTTCGACGTTCAAAAGTGCCTTCTATGTGCCTAGTTGTTGTTTTAAAAACAGTTGCTTATTTAATCATAGAAACATACAAAAGAACTTAATAACCCTCGTGTTGTTTTCATCTTCTTTCTATAAAATGTTTATAGTATGGTAGCGAGAGATCTTTGCTCAGGTTACTAGGATGATGACGATGAATTAATCTTAATAATAATTTAGATCGTTGCGTGTGCAAGTTATGTGACATATCAATCCCAAACCGATTCTGTCAGCACCAAACAAAACGTATTCGTTACAAAGAAAATAAAACAGCAAATAGGTCATAAAAACAAGATTTATCAAACGCTGAACGTCGCGCGTCGTCCAATTTATCGGAAATTCAGAAGGCAAACAAAAAGGGCGGTTCACTAGCTGCCACCATTCCACCAAACACGACAACAAAACATCGCCCCTACGAAAAACTAATTTCCTAACAAAACATAGGATTGAATTAAAATACAAATCCGGAATATATATTGTCTTTTTGCTAAAGCAATAGATAGGGCGAGTGTTTTTGTTCGTTTGCCCCGGAACAAATAATGTCCAGCGTGATAATGTATAAAGGAAGGTGCAGACGGGCCACTTTTTGGCAATTATTAAAGCGATTAAAATGTCTCTTCTTCTAATTCCTGACGGTGTGTCTTTTTAAATTTCCTTCTAAAGACACCAAAGAAACAGTGTACTATATATATAAAGCTAGACGTGAAAATGTCAATACCACTTTGCTGAATATATATTTTTAATCTTCCCGGTTTAATTCTAATACGAACTTGCTCAGATTCCGACGAGAAATCCTCCTGCAATACAGTCCCGGATGAAAGAAGTATTAGATTATTTATAATTGAATTGTCGGCGAGTTGTTTTACGTTGGTTTGTCAGTCGACGCACTTATTGAGTTACCTTCCGTGAGGAATTTGTTTTTTTACAGTTGCTTTATTGTTGGCCCGGTAGAACACGGCTTTGTTTATAAAGATATAACGCTGTTGGAATTCAATTTGAATGAGTTAGATGTTATTGTTATGAATGTTGTTGTTTCGTGTTTATTCGAGCGTGTAGTTAACTTCTTAGAACAGCCGTTGATGAATGAATTACTATGAGCCCGCCTACATCACCTTATAGGGTACCCACAGGGTACCGATATCAACATTGCCTTTCTCACACACCGTGTCCTCCCAAACACTTGTCTGTAACCCCCGCGATTATTACATGATCCATTTCGAAAATTGTCATGTTCGGTAGAAAAGCCATGTCCCTCAAAAACTGTCGTAGCAATTTAATCGTTCGCCAATCTTTACCGTAAACCTGACTGATGCCTGACTGAGACAACAGTGATTGATAGATTGATGCTTGAGTGATGGTCAGCAGTCAGCTTCGACACGTAATCAAAGGTTTTCACAAAGACTACACGATGCCAATCAAGATGCACTATATTTTTCACAAAAACGCAGCTTTTTTTTCGTTTCATTTCTCCACATATAATGTAGGACAGGAAAATAAACTGATACCTCACAAAATAATTCAATGTCTAAATTGAATTATTTTCGTAAAGTACCTATCAGGTTATTTTGCTGTGAAAAAACGACGTTATAATAATGTAATGTACAACAGATTGGTATACATATAGGTTGGTATATATATTGATACTTACACCACGCACTGCTGACCTTTACCCGAGGGTAAAAATAAATTAATAACATCGAAGACCGAGGTCTTCGATGTTATTAATTTATTTTTCCACCTTTGAGTGAAATATCGACGTCTGACATCATAATAATATATCGTTTGGAGAAATTGAGTTATAACTTTATTTTAGAGGTAGAAGTATCAGTCACAAAAGTATCGAATGAAAGTGTAAAACAAACAAATTCTTACACGACAAATTAGTCACTGAAGAACACTGAAATTAGTAACACATAATATTAGTTTATACGTATTTAGAAAATTTACCTTTGTACCTCACCACGTTTTACAAAAAATATTGTTTGATTAACATGATTAAATTGTAATTTAAAGTAAAAAGTTAGGTATAAAATATTAACCTTAATTTTCAAATGAAATTAATTATCTTAAAATTGATTGAAATTCGAATTTCAGATTTAATTATTCAAATAATAAAATCAAAGCAAAGAATTTGTAAGTGGAACTGTAAATTGACTCCCGCACATCATCCACAGGTACATTTTCCGATCCATTTGTTTACTGTTGCTTACTTATTTTACACACCATAAATAACTGCACCTACGTACAGAGAATTTATATTTATCTAGATGTTGCCCGCGGCTCCGCCCGAGTGGAGGTCGGAATTTTCCCATGGGAACGTACTACCGGGATAAAAAGTTTCATATGTGTTAATCCAGGTTAAAACCTATCTCTGTACAAAATTTCATCTAAATCCTTTCAGCCACTTTAGCGTGATTTTATAACAAACAAACAGACTAGCTTTTGCCCGCGGCTTCGCCCGCGTGGTTGGAAATTATTCCACGAGAACCTAACTACCGGGATATAATAAGTACCATAATTATGTGGATTGGCCTGGATTAACCAGGTTAAAAACTAGAATTTATTTGCAAAATTTCATACAAATCCATTCAGCCGTTTTTGCGTGATTGTATAATAAACATCCAAACATACAAACTTTCACTTTTATACTATTAGTAGGATAGTTAATATTATAGTAGGATAGTAGAATTTCTAGTTCCCGAAACAATGCCTCGGAGTGTTGTAGCGGTTTGCTACGAAAACCAAGCTTGTGTTGTGAATCATCGCCTACGCCGTAGCATCGTAGCAATGTACTATAAAAATAATAATTCTATAATCGCATAATTGGCTCTCTGAATAATAATTCCCATAGTTTACAAACTATGATACCTTCTCGTCATGTCAGTTGATCTAAATCGTGTGTTTGCCTGTCTGATTGGATTGGCTTGATCACTTGGTAATATTGTATGCTTGTCCGTGCCAAGTTACACGGTAGGCACGTGTCTGACCGGCGGCACTGTCTGTAACCATCATGTTGTTTACACTATACCAAGATAGCTACCTACTATCGTCCGCAAATAGCAATTCCCGAAGTAAACACAAGACTACTTTTTGAGACCATTTCTGACTATTTTGATAAGATTATTGCGTTTCTTAGCTTTTTCTAGGTCATTGTCGTCGAGTGTTTCAACTAGTATTCAATTCGACACAAATCAAAGCTTTTTGTTTTTACTGAACCGCGAGCATCACCATAATTTTATCAAAGTGCAGTACAAACCGGAATTAACCTAAATTAATTGTTTGATTTGATCACCTCTGGATAACCAACACCCTTTTCATAAAGTACGTTTATTTTAAACCACTCAAACACGTAATATACCCCAATGGTTCGCGGTTTCGCGGGCTACCGACCGTTTGCGGAAACTATCGAAGCAATTCGTTCTCGTATCAAATATAATACTCCGACGGTAATTTATACCAACAGGGGGTAGGCAGGGGGGCAGGGCTATCTGATCTGATAACCGCACCGAGAGGCTTTCCCGGAAATATCATGTGTTTTACCTGAACCGTCAAATTTTACTCCTCGTTTTGATGAAATATTCATTTTCAACGATAACTGGGGCTCGTACTGCTTTCCGTTGCAAATTGAAAAAATGGAAAGGATAAAATAAATGCTTTATCTGCTGGAGTTATAACTGACCTAAAATTATTACACATTTAAACGCGTTTCTGATTTTATGGATGTAGGTACCTAATTTTGTGTGTGTTTGGTAAGATCTGTCATAAAAAGGGTATTTTCTAAAGAAAGGGTACCTATTTTACTAATTTTGTAATTCAGAATCTACTTTTATGTAGGTATTTTTGTTTAAAGTCCCTACTTCTGTAATACGAACCTCACGTAGGTAAGCGAAACAAACGAAATTTCCTTGATTTCACAAGTTTTCCGTTTTAGTAAAACGAGTGCGGCAATAACAAAGGTATACAGGACTCTGAATAATTTTCATTTTTCGCTCCTCGGCGACAGATATGTAAATGTGGGTAGAAAAGAATTCGTTTTAAATGAATCGAGGGAAGAGGAATGTTGGTAAGCGAGGTATTCGATCTGAGTTAGTGTACCCTGACTAGCGCAACACTATCTATTATATTTAGAGGAAACCATCCAGCAAAAGAGCAGTGGTGGCCCAGTGGTAACGGCCGCGACTTACTAGTTGTAGGTCGTAGGTTCGAACCCTGACAAGCGCTTTACTTTGTGTAAATTATTTTATCCCTGCTTTCAAAACGGTGAAGTAAAACATTGTGAGTAAACCGACTTGTCCTAGAACCAAGAATTCGAAGACATGTG
This sequence comes from Lithophane ornitopus, assembly GCA_948473465.1. Lineage (NCBI taxonomy): Eukaryota > Metazoa > Arthropoda > Insecta > Lepidoptera > Noctuidae > Lithophane > Lithophane ornitopus. Next base: position 752,850 of record OX419617.1, read on the forward strand.
ACATCTACCAACCCGCACTGGGCCCGCGTGGTAGATTACGGCCCGCTCCCTCTCACAGAGAGGAGGCCTGTGTCCCAGCAGTGGGAACATTATAGGCTGATAATGCTATCCAGCAAAGGATAGATTAACCGATATTTTATAATAAGTGGTGGAAACCGGCCCTGGGCTTGCCATAAATGGGAATGCTGCCATTAATTTGATCGTAGGGAGGTAAGTAGGTACCCACTGAAGGAGACTTCACTTGATCGTGGAGGTGGACCATGGTACTGGCTTTACAAAAAAAAACTTAATTGGTTATAATGCCTAGAAGTTAAACTACTTATTCCATCACGGCGGGGGCTGTCAGCTATCCGAGAAGACTGTTGTATCTTTTCTATTCTAAGAGCCCGATCACACGTGTGTACCACACACCACGTGGACGGACGCATAATTGGAATGAAAATGAATAGTTTATTCTCCTGGACTACATTCGGCTGTCAAAATCAACAATGGGGGCGATACCGACCACATGACAGCCACAACGCAATCTCCAGCGAGAGCGCGCACCGCAAGTGCGCAACTGCAAGAAGCTGCAGCGACACTTTATACGCGTAACCACTGCTTGCCCACATTTTGTCGCTGCGATGTGGTGTGGTATGTATGTATAATCGGGACCTAAGCGCGCCAAATACATTTAGTGATTTGTGGTGCAAAATGGGCCTAAATCAAATGGAGTATAGGTATGTCATTCTCCAGGTCCCAGGCTACCAATCTGTAAAATTAAAGGTATTAGTATGGATAGCGTTTATCTCCAAAATAAGCTATTAACTTCTCAAATATTCATTGAGGTTAGATGGGAAAACCATCCAAGCAGAAACTCTACATAAACCATTAGGTAAATACTCAAAGAAAATCTCAATATTATAGATAACATAATACCTACTACAGCCGAATTACATCTTCAACAACTAACCACAAACTAGAACCTATAGCCACACATAGCTGAGCTAACCACAGACACGTGCCTCAATTTTTCATTCCATCAATCACGGGTCACTGTCCCATCCCTAGCCAGAAGTGCGGGGCGCGGGAGCGCGGGACAGGTAATCCTGCGGCCGGGTCATTCCCGACAGGATATAAAGCGGTCGCCTATCCACTGTACTGACCACGTTGTTAATGTTAGTTTATAAGAGCAGTTATGGCTACGCGAAATTACTGTTTGACATTGAAATAAATTATGGAGGTTAAGACTCAAACTTATTAAATAGTATAATAATCTCATCGGATCAACTTCATAATAGTACGCCGACATAAAAAGGATATTTCCAGTGACCCGTTTTATGTGTTAAACAAATCCCCTGGTTTATTTATACTGTGAACAGCTTATCGGTAAAGTAAAATATACTTTTTTGGTTTAGATCTTTGAAGACTGCAGCGCAGCAAAACGTTAACCTCAATACCAAATAAAAACAATTTACCTACCCTCAATATTCAGCAAAACAATAATACAAGCTCTAACTAAAATTAAAAAGGTTAAAACTTGGTCGGTTCCGTTCAATTCCACCGAGATTAAACGAGAGCTTATGATACAATAACCGCCGACAATACCGGTTAACTGCGAACCGTAACTAGGAACTTTCATCTTGGAAACAAGAAAAGACAAATAATGCTGGAGATTGCAGCTCGATATGAGCAAATCGGGCATACCTATCAATATTACCTATATCAAGAGGGTGAACTCTGGAAGTTGGCAACCTCGTAAATAGCTGTCAAATATTTCGCTGCTTTCAATAATTATTCTATAGAATAATTAATTAAATTTTAATTTAATTAAATTTTTAATTAAATTAATTAGCTAGTACCTACCTATAGGTAGGTACTAGCTATTCCCCGCGGCTAAGCCCGCGTGGAGGTCGGTAATTATACCACGGGAACGGACTCCGACATGAAAGTATCCTATGCCCAACACAGGTCATGGTTTACCCATGTGCAAAATCTCATTTAATTTCGTTCAGTCGTTTTAGCGTGAAAGCATAACAAACAAATACTAGGATTACTAAAAGAAATTATGAAAATATCTTTGTGTTGCTCTAAAATATTGATTATGAATAACAACTTTCAGAATGCACAGCCTTAAAACACAATAACTTCTAAGTTAGTTGAAAATTAAGAACCGGTGAGTTGTGTTGCAGCTTGCAGCCCTTACCCATCCTTATGACTGAATCATTAACAGCTACTTAGATAAGAGCATCAGGTTATATTATAGGTAACAGGGGTGGAAACATGGACGTTCACTAAAGAGACTATGTAGTGCGCCATGCTAACGATCATTGACATTGGCAAGATTCACAGATCACACTATGACTTTTATTCTCTGAGCACAGTAGTAAGCGTCTCATACGAATATGAATTTTATGTACATAAAGTTAAGGTTCACATTTGTACCACATTTGTAACGCATTACATATTAAGTTAAATGAAAGTGCGGTAGGTATGTGAATTCTGCCTAAATGTTCAAGATGTCGGACTACGAGTAGTCTGAAATCGAGGTGGGCAGGATACTCGGCTAGTTGTGACGGCAGGTGGAGCAGAGAACTGGTTGCCGAGAGACGGTAGGAGTGTTGGCATACCTACAAACAAACATATAGATGACCTACGAAGAACCGTGGATATGACGAGACTTGTACAGACTAGCAAGTTAATTGCGTGACACACTTACAATAGCATAATGGCTTTCATTTTGACATTTCAACAACATTAATGATGATAGGTAACATCCATTAAGAATGGTTTGCTAAAGTCAGACATTAGAACTAAGCTTCGATACTCTATGATTCCAAAACTTGCAACTTTTCTAAAAGCAGCTTCGCAAGTAATTAGTTGAAGTAAAAACTGCATTACGTGTTGGCTGTACTACAGGAACTATTCCAATCAAGGGATATTAGTGAACTAATACCGATCGGTACCTAGTAGCTCAGCATTTATCGACGATAAGATTTAAGAGTTCGTGAACCGCGCGGTGAGAACTCGATAAAGTTATAGTGCGAATATAGGTTACTTCATTGTATGGGGTCGTGAGTTGATGCCTAAGTTAATGTTATGTTAAATGTTAGGTTAAGGAGGGAGTTATGTAACTTCTTCTTAGCTTTTCGATGGCAATCTAAATAGAATCTGAATTTGGCTACAAGTTTTTAGTTTAAGTATTTTTTTAATAGCTGTTACCACAATTAACTCAATTAGAAGCAAATAATTATAATTAATGAAATGACTGATTTCCAATAGGTAAGTATAGAAATGCCTTTCGGCTATCTAATTGCATAAGTTATTTTCGTAAGTAACCGATTACGACTAATTTGTACCTATCATTTTGACAGTTCATCAACATTCATTGCGTTGTTTACGTGTTGAGCTGTATTTTTTTTCGGACTTATGAAGCAATGGATTAGACATTTGTTTCAAACCGATTCGAATTCTGATAGACCGTGTATTGCGCAATTAGGGCGCTTGACTAGATTGCGGAATAGTCCGAAAGGGATACCGGGACCCTGGCAACAGGCAACTGAAAGAACACGGGTGGGTTTTAGTCAGTAAGAGTCTGACACGCCCTTCCGCTCCGCCTAGAGCGGGAGAAGTCATATGATGATTTCCCACCCAAAAAAAAAGGGCGCTTGACTAAAAACTCGTATGAATAACTTGTCCGCAGATTGTAATACTATAAAACCCCCAGTACCCGTTGGGCGAGCAAAATACACGCAAATCGAACAGCAAATCACGCAAAAAGGCCCAGTATATATATATATATATATATATATATATAACCCCTCTACCTATAAGTTGACCCAACGACGCGACGGGCTCGCCCAACGTGTACCTACTGGGGGCTTTATATTATTGCCTAAAATAACTACCTACCCACTCTCAGTTACCATCCTGCTAATTACCATCTACCTACCTACTTAGTTCACAAATTAAATCTGAAGTCAGTTGCTAAACTCGCCCCACGTACCGACTAGTTATGTAGGTAAGTACCTAGGTATTCTGATACGGTTTGTTACTCCTAACTTTGCCACTCGTAAGAAAACTACGGAATTCGGCACAATAACAATGTTGTACCAATAAATAATTACCTACTCAAACAACTTTGCCCTCAGTTGTACCGTGACGTAATACCTACCGTACGAAACCGAGTATTTTTCTTCAAAATACCAAGACGAACGTTTTTATGACCTATTGAAATTTTGAAAGTTAGGTAAGTGAAGTTGGCGATAAATAATAAATAAATAGGTACGGTTTAGATTTGTAATTTCTAAATTAGGATTTGTTTTTTTAGATCTATCTCAAACTTTCCGAAGTCGGTAGGTCTGGCCTGTTCCAACATTATTGATGAAAGTGTTAACAGACCCTGTTCAGCACCCTAATTGCGTAACACACTTTCAATCACAATCTGAATCATTTAGAAGGATATTGCTAATCCATTGCTTCATAATAATATGTTCGAAATATTTGTCTGCGCAACAACGTACCTAAATAACGCAATCAATGCTGTAGAACTGTCCGAATGAAAGCCGTTGCTACTGGCAGTGTGTTACGCAATTAGGTAAGTAACCCGCAGCTTAAATTCTATACCACACAATTTAAAAAAAAATCTGTACTTAAGTAGGTACCTATTTAGAAGGTTCCAACTCATAGTTTGAATTTCATATTTCACCACTATTGCCTACAATTAGGTAGGTATTCTATTGCATTAGTCCATCATCATTTTTTTACAATTTTTAAATTAGGTACTTTAGGTTTAATACCTACTTATGTTATTAAAAAATGACATAGGTACCCTTTACTTAACTTAATGTTATAATAATTGCGCGAAAACGCTGATACACAACACCGGTCGGCCAAAATTCTTCCTTCATGAAAGTCTCCATGTGATGAGTCGGAACCCGCACCACAAACGATTTGAAGTTAATCTTATGGCGTAACTCCAACTTCTCGACTCTCAATGTGAACTTTGTCTTCATCCTGATGTACTCCACGACCTCCTCTGCCTTCGTGGTGTGATGTCACCGTGACACGTACAGCTGCGTCGTTGAGCTGGGTCGTTGGTACACACGGCTACTTAATTATCAAGCTATAGGTACCTACATTTGCAGTTTATGCTGACCTGATGACCTCGCATTGTACGGAAATCCTATACAATGCGAGATCAGCATAAACTGGAAGTATGTAGGTACCTACTTACCTATAGCTTGATGATTTGTAGCCGTGTGTACCTACTTAGTTGAACGAAAATTCAGGTTATAAAATTAACCAAAATAAGTTTAAGGTGAATTAGTAAGTATTGAATGTGTAGTGAATTACTCAAATCAAAGCACTTAATTCAAATCGAAATGTAGTACATATTGGCATCTACAAGTACGTTTGTTCCCTTTGTTGACATTTTCACAAGTTACACGCTCACAGAATACCTACTTTTAAGTCTGTTCCAAACGAATCTTGTAAAAATGTAAAAAAAATCATTTTTTAAATAAGTAAGTACCTAAATCTATCTTATAATATCTACCAATTTGGTATTAGCATAGACACGAACTACAAAACTAATTTCTTTACACCGTCACACCGTCTAGCAGTGGTCACCAGCCCAACCATCGTCCATTGCTGTGGTCTTCCTCCCCTACTCTCCTAACTAATATTATAAATGCGAAAGTGAGTTTGTTTGTTATGCTTTCGCGCTAAAACGGCAGAATTTTGATGAAATTTGGCCGACGGGTAGACCATGACCTAGAACATACTGACTGGTGAAACCGCGGGGTGCAGCTAGTATAGAATACATTCATACACAAAACTTTCCTCACGACATCGATTCCCGCACAACTTTTCAGTCACTGGTGCAACTTTCATTACGCTAATCAGTCTTTCTTCCATACAAACGTAGTATGGTGATTACGTGATTACCTACTCTTCTGTTTGACGATGTAGGTACATATGTTCAAAACTTTCAAAATTACATCAATTTGTCTTGTCATTATGGAAGCCCTTTAAGGAAGCAGAATTGGAAAATATATTTTGGTTTGGAAGAAATGAGAGTCGAAACTTCCATATTTCAACACTCATTTTTACTTATCTTTGGGCGTAAATAAATAACTTATGTAGTAGGAAAATGGCAAAATATAACAGTTTCTATTTCCCTATACGGTACAGGGATAGATAAGTTATTCAAATAATTTTATTTTGAGTAGATACATCCAGTAGTTTTTCCATAATGTCATACGCCCAAAGGTCTGTTCATGAAATTTTACGCGCTTGTTTTCGTTGTAAATCATCGTATAAGCCACTTAGTTAAATATACCAATAAATAAATAAAACTAGATAAATACAAAAAACTAAATAAATTAAATAGCATGCATATTAGCCATGCGCACCAACGAGTTCGAAACATTCGCAACAGTATGCAGTTTTTTTAAACAAACTTAAAAGTCATCTCACTCCTAAACCAGCCAACACGCTTACCATTTCAAAAATAGCGACAAAACAACCTCAACTCCACTGTTGATGCAGGACATTAGTGCGCTAACCCGCGTCCATTATGCTGCGAAACGGTGGCGTGTTGCCACTGCGGCTTTGCTTCACTTATTGCGGGATAATCTGGATAAATCTGGCTCAGGGCGGACTGTTGACTTACCGGACACTGCCCTCACTGTTTGTTGAAAGGACCACTTCTTTACGTCACTTTGGGAACAGCGTTTTATTCATAGCTATTAACAAGAATTATTTGAGGATTGTATTGTCACTCTGATTTTCTTTTCATGTAGGTAGTACTGTTTACATTATCTACATTAGGTACCTAGAGATACAACATGACGCCTGTGTGGAAAGGCAAGGCAGAGAGAAGTCCCCGAACGTGCCTATACATCCAAACTACGGGCTGCTATTGAGAAATTCCTGATTTAGGTGCCTAATAACACTTTGCTGGACCTGAGAATCGAACCTAGGATCCAGCACCAGACGCGCAGGTGCGCTGACGACTGAGTGATCTCGTGCACTAGACGGCCACGACCACGAACAGTGGTCGCAGCGACCAGGTAAACTATGGAAACCGATACGAACGCGCACTTGGTCGCAACGGTCAACTAGCCGCAGACCATACAATACCACTAGAAGGCCACGACTGGCCGGATTCGTAGCATTCCTTTCCATTATGATTATGACATCTGACATCATCATTAGGTTTTCAAATGAACAACAAATATGAATAATTATAAATCTTTTATTATAACCAGTGTTATAATACATTTCACTTACAACTATAAACGTGTATAGTTCTTGCAAATCACGAGCGCGCCTCATGTGGCTTTTAAGTCATACACATAAGGGTTAAATTTCATCAGACGAGCGTACGTAAAATGCAATAAGTATATCAACGTACACAGCGACTAGGCCGAACCACAGGCTAGAAAACCATTCTAGACAAGAATTATCATAATAAAAATGTACTGCAAAGTACCCGTATGTATTGTCACCGTATATGGAAATGTGCGTGTAGTTCTACTATATGCACCAATAGCGCTGTGTGTGTGTAAATCTAAAAACGTGTGTTCACTGGGCAACAATATTGTTGCAACAAACAATATGCACTAATACGATAAAACTTCAGTTAAGAGAATGCTGATCTTTCACGGATTTACTGTTTATGCTGGAGGTCGATAATCTATTCTTCTTCGGCCTGTGACTGTCGTTTCTTTTTCTTCTTCTTCTCACTCTTAGGCTCTTCTCCAGTCTCTTGTGTTTCCTCTGCGGGATGGACATCGGACTTCTTTTTCTTCTTCTTCTTCTTCTCTGAGACTGGCTCGGCGGCCTCTTGCTCGTCTGCGGCGGGCTCTTCTGTGACTTCTGTCTTTGATTTCTTTTCTTTCTTTGGCGTGACCTGAGGGAGGAGGTTAGGTTTAAGTTTGATGTAAACAAAAACGACATAACATAACGCTTGTATTCCCGGCGGAAGGCAACCCAAATTGATAGAAATCTATTTAAAACATTGTTTCAAGCATACAAATAATTAACCGCCTGCGTAGTTGCCGCCTAATAACATTAAAACCGGTGAAGTGGACCACGCACAGTAGAGGGTTTCGTAGTTGGGATCGATATTTACGCAGTCAGTAGTGATTTTATCGCCCGCAATAATAAATTTGTATATCAGAGTGTTTCGCAGTTGCTGCAGTTGTAACCGAAAAAACCTATTGACATTCTTACATAACAAAGGCACTTAGGAAGATCTTTTTGATGATGCGGTCCAACTATAAAGCACAACCAAAAATAGCACTTACATTTTCAGCCCCGTCTTCTAGTTTGATCTTCTTGGCGGAGGTCTGTCCGCCGTCTTCATCAGGCGAGTGCTCGCGCTTGACTGGCTTCTGCCCCAGGGTGCTGTCACCAGCTGTCTGGTATTGGAACACCTCACTGCGAGAAAAAAGATAAGTTATAGATTGGACATACATAAGGCAGTTTTTAGGGACCAGTACGGGTCCTGGTCGGGGCTGCGTGGTGATCTGGCGTCATGACGCCTTGATGATGATGATGATATGCCGCCTTTTCTGATTGAAGATGTGGTAAAATTCGAAAAATTTAAAATATCCACAGAATGAGAAACAAAATCTTTCATGTGTAGTATGTAGAAAATGTGCTGGAAGCAATTGCCTTCCAAGTAATGAAAATTTGTAAATTTCTTGTCTATTATATTCCTCGCAACACTTCTAAGGGTTACTGGTAAACATGTGCAGCTTGTAAACAATAATTACTGATAAGAAGATATAGAATTGATAGGACTCACCTCTTGCTCTGGTACTTTTCAAACTTCGCCTTAGCCTTGCCTGTCCCGCTAATTCTCCTCAGGTTTCCTTCCTCTAGCAGCCTCAATCTGTTCTCCAGTTTGACTTTATGTGCAGCTCCTAGCTCGAAAGACACATCATCTCCGAAAGCGTCCACCCTCGTCGCCAGCGCCGCCTTCGCCGCCAACATACGCGACATTTTACCCTTATTCTTTGTACTACATTGACCAACTAACTGTGCATGGTAGATCAGACCATACTTTGGTGTATCTTTCTTTGTCTTTAAAGCTCTAAATAGAGCTTTCTCAGCTCCAAAGATCTGCACTGTTGAAGCGGGGTGCTTGGCTAAGTTCATCAAGGAACCGGCGTGAGCGATCAGCCTCGCACCTATGTGCTCGCCGATCAACACGGTGAGGTTCGGAGCCATAGCCATCATTCTAGCTTTCAAGTAATCTGTCAGATGTGTCCTGTAGTCTGTTATTGCGATGATTTCATCACACAGATTCTGTATGTTCAAGATGTCGTCGTCAGAAATCTCTGTGCCCATGGAGATCTCAGCTGCCTCTTTCACTTTTTCTTCTAAGTCTTCTGATAGGATGTCGGACAGGTCTGTCTTTGAAGCATTGTCTCGTGTGCCGACCAATTTAACTATTTTTACAAACAGTGTATTGTCTGTGATAATTTTTCCAAGTTCAGGGAAGTGCCAACCGTACCACTCCCGGCACCTCATGACGTAGTTGTTCAATTCTTTGTCTAAGTCGTCGAGCAGACATTGAGCTTGAACAATCATAGTGTCGATCTTATCTGGAGAGAACTTCAGTTTGTATCTGGAGAGTGAGTGAGCGAGACCGAGGGCCATGGCTGTCATTTCCTTCTTCGGCAGGCCAGCGAGGAGGCTGTCCATCTGTGAGCGGATACATCTGAGCAGTTCCTGAACATTGTTGTTGGACACACATTGTAAGTCAAACTTTTCTCTGATGGCACTGCCGAGCTTGGCATCTCCTACTAGGAGTTGATCTTGTACTTCTTTGCTGATGTACTTCTTAAGGGCTTTCTTTAGTGGCTTGGACACTTTGCCCTCAATAGCTGCTGTGGTAGCTGCTAAGGCTTCAGCTGTGTCCTCGAACTTTATGAAGTTCTTGAGTTTTACACTGGGAAAATGGGGTTTAAATGTAAATAAAGAGAAAACCAACCAAAAATAAAATAAGTGATACCTTCAAGGAAAAGGATATGAATCAATAGAACAAAATTACCAACAACACAAATAATATTCAAATGGATATTGAAGGCAAAGTGGGAAGAAATTCTAACTGCCAAAGTCAAAAAATAATTTACACAAAGTGAAAAAAAACTTATAATTTCTTGACAAGTTAAATTGAATAATAGAAGTGCCAATAACTTCTAACTGTCGAAGCCATCACGTGCCCCATGGAAGTTAGGAGGTAATGTAATAAATACTGTTGTTTTCAACATTAACAACATTATGATTTATGCTGTTGTCTTTAAATTCGAAACCATAAAAAGTGAATATCGCGATTTTTTTTTGGATAGGAGGTATTACTTCGCCGTCAATATAAGATTGAAGTACACAAAACTTCATTAAATCAAATCAAAATTTATTTATTCGGACAACAAAGATTCATAATAGATCCAGATCCATTAGCATTTCTGAAAAACATGTTCGGAAATGATTAATGACAGGACATAAGAAGTTACACTATCATCGGGTTAGAAAAAAAAAAACTCACACAGCGGACGCCCCTTCAGGGGTGTTAAACTCCTGGTACAAATCATCAATCTGTGACAACTTGGACTCGTCCAATAACTAGAACAAAACACAACAAATTTAATAAGATACACCAATACAACCATTCTTTTCAGGTAAAAAAAGATTAAAACAGACAGCTTCTCTTCCTCATAGTAATAACATAAAAGAAACAAGTATAAAGAATTTTCTCCTTTCATGGATTTCTCAAAATTGTTAATTTCTGTTTGCAATGGACTGCAACATGGTATATTATTATCAAACTTAATGAAAGCCAGTCTATCCATAGGACTTCACCAATAATAAACCACAATACTTCCCAGTTTTGACATTGCTAAGTATCTCTGCCGGGACGTCAAGATGGATATGTCGTAAACATACAAAATTATGTGAATGTTGAAGCAATCCAACTACTTCACATCACCTAATTAGTGCAATTACTAAAAATCTTTTGAGTTAGTTTAGTGTGAGTGAACTTAAACTGCAGGGCAAGTGCCGAGTATTATAAAAAAAACATGTGAAATAAGTGTCTTCCCCTTAACATAGAGTGAAAAAGGAAAAACAAACAGTTTACATAATAATTATGTCTAGTTATAAAGCTGTTGTGTTCATGAGTATATAATTTAATTACTTATACTAACAAGACCTTGAATCTATATATATATTTATTATAGCTCAACAGCTGTAATATATTCTCTAAAATGTTATCACATATTTTAGCTGCCGTTCTGGACTTATGAAATTCATCATAAGGACATTTTAACTTTCTGTCAATATGAACACAATTATTTTAAAGTCTGCCTTTAATTAATTTTTCTATCAGTATAATGGTAGGACTGTTAAATTGATAAAAAATTAAACTAAAGGCAGTAAAAAACCTAAGTACCTACAGAAATATTCTGCTGTTATCAAACAATGTGGTTACCAGATCGAAATGAGCAATTATTTTACATAATAATCTGAGAAACAATGTTCAAATTAGGAAACTAAAAGAAGTAGATCAGCGATCATTGTCGAATAACATCAGTACCAGATGTATTATTGACCTTGCGATTTGATTATGCTTCTTTATTTAGTCACTATTATCAAATTGCTTCTAAATATTAATTATCAGTACCTAAGGCAGAAAGCATGTAAACGAGGTTAATACAGGTTTCATACTGCGAAACAACATTTTAAACTGCCTAGACACAAATGAGAAAACGTGTTTACACTCTAGATGAAAGCTAAATTTAACATTGTTTACATAGTAGTTTAATCAAAGATATAAATGAAATCCTACATTTTAATTCCAAATGAACATGTTCATCATGATCATTAGTGAAATGAAGCCGTAAATGCAATATTTTGCTCTGAATGAAAATCGCATTCAAACTTAGAGGTTAGAATACACACGTGTTGAATTTACCTTGAATATGGCGTATCCAGCCGATGTTTCGAATAGCACCAACATCTTGAAAACTGACAACTACACTATCGGTGGTATTGGTGGTATTTTTCACTTTATACAATATAGAAAAAAGGCCAAACAATTATTTTTAAAATAAACAGGGACGCTACACCACCATCGCGGGAGTTGCACGTTGACATAAATTGTAAGCTGTCATCTGTGACGTTGACTGACAATGACATGACAGTGACAGCTAACATACAGGGTTGCCAGTTAAAAAAGATGTGCGTATTTGTTTTGTTCCTACTGTTCAAAAAGATAATCGTTTTTTTTTTTACTTTTCTCCATACGATTTTGTGTATTATTTAATTGCACTCGACTAATTCTGTATTTTTCTATTAATTAATAAGTTATTTTTTAATTATACGCACAGGTACAGTCAACCGCACTTCAGTGGTTGGTAGGTTACAATTTAATAATAGGTCTTTACCTATGAAATTGCCGTTTTGTATGAAAAAATTTAAACGAATTTTTTTCATGAATTTTTTATTTGTATTAATCGAAGTAATCACCCATGCAATCAATGCATCTTTGCCATCGCAGTGGCAGTTTATTGATGCCCTTCTTAAAGAAATCAGCTGGACGGGAGGCAACAAATTCTTCAAAGGCATTTTGTACTGCCTCTCGGGTATTGAATTTTTTTCCCGCCAAGAAGTTATCCAAATTCTGGAAAAAGTAGTAGTCTGTAGGCGCAAGGTCTGGTGAGTAGGGCGGATGACGGAGAATTCCAACCCCAGTTCTTGCAACTTGGAGACCGTCTGCTGTGCAGTATGAGGTTGCGCGTTGTCGTGCAGGAGCAGCGGAGACGAGCGATTGACCAATTCTGGTTGGAGATGCGCCAGCTTCTCCATCATTGTGTTCAGTTCTTCACAGTACACATCTGCAGTAATGCTCACCCCGTTTGGTAAGAAGCTGTGATGAATCACACCGGCGCTAGACCACCAAACAGTGACCATCACTTTTCTAGGGGTAAGTTTTCGTTTAGGGCATTGTTTAGGTGCTGAACCAGGATCCAACCAACTTGCTGAGCGCTTGCGGTTATCAAACAGAATCCATTTTTCATCGCAGGTAACAATGCGGTTCAAAATTCCTTCATTTGTGTGTCTGTTGAGCAGTGCAAGGCACGTCTCGACGCGTACTTCGCGCTGGCGATCATTGAGTTCGTGGGGCACCCATTTGTCAAGCTTTTTTACCTTGCCAATTTGACGCAAATGGACCAATATTGTTTTGACGCTAACGTCGAAAGCTGCTGCTAATTCAGCCCTAGATTGTGTATCATCAGCTTCCACAATCGCCTTTAATTCGTCATTGTCGACCAAAGTCTTCGGACGACCGCGAGGTTCATTTTTCAGGTCGAAATTTCCAGAACGGAAGCGAGCAAACCAATAACAGGTGGTGCGTTGGTTTGTAGTGTTAGCTCCGTAAACGTCGTTGATGTTGCGTGCCGCTTGTGCCGCGTTGCTGCCACGACGGTACTCATATTCCATAATTACTCGAATTTTTAACGTATCCATGATGACGAAAAATATTGAAATGCGATGAAAATGTAACACTAATCAATAAAGAAAACACTACTTTTGGAAAAAAAAAACCATGTTTTTAAAATAAAATTAATTTGAAATTAGAAAAACAAAAATTCTTTTGATTTGAAATGGCCAGTACTGCAGAACGGCAATTTCATAGGTAAAGACCTTATATTAGCAAGTAAGTACAAGTGTTAAAATACCTACTGATGTGTGGTCAAATTGAATGTAACTTGTACTTGTTTTTCTATCGATTGCTCAAGATTTCATCAGAACGAGGCTGCTGAAGTAAATCCTAATTATGATAATCTGGTATAGGTAGTGAATTTAACCAGTAAATGCGTCCCTGCTTCGAGACGAGAAATTTTATTGGATACCTACACACGGCTACACATCAAGCTATACACTTCCAGTTTAGGCTGATCTCACATTATATAGGAATTCCGTACAATGCGAGGTCAGCTTATACTGCAAATTTATAGCTTGATGTGTAGCCGTGTGCAGGGCTGGATTTAACCTCCGCGGGGCAACAGGGGCTATGGCCCTGGGCCTCCACAAAATAGGCGCCTCCACAATTTGATTTTTTATATAATAAGAAATTAAAAAAAAAGCACACGTCTTCCAAAAAAAACACTAAACCCTGAAGTATTTTTTTCCCGACACAAATTCGAATGCTGCTGTTATGTGAACAGTCACGGAGTAACTTAAAACATCGTGTAGATATACTAAGTTGGACAATACGTAATATTGAAGCTAACTCAAAAAACTACCCAAGCAAAGTTAATAACATTTATTATGGAGCCACCTCTGAAGCATGACCTACCAAACAAAAAAATAATCATCAAAATCGACTCAAAATAGGCGGACTAATCGCAAAAAAAAAGGATAACATACAGCCGAATTGAGAACCTCCTCCTTTTGAAGTCGGTTAAAAAAAAGTTCACATTCACAAGGAACCTTTGCTAATTTTCTTTTCGTGTCCGGGGTTGATGGTCTAGTATTATGATACATTGGCATACAATGACTCTGATAGCGAAAAACAATTTTTTTTTTTTTTTTCGTCTTTTCCTTAACATTCTCGGGGCCTCCAGTTCTCGGTTGGCCCAGGGCCTCCACACTTTTAAATCCGGGCCTGGCCGTGTGTAGGTACCTATGTAACCGAAGTTTGAGTAAGTTAGTACGGTCAGCGAAAAAACTCGATGTTCACTTCCTACTTTTACACAACTAAATTGACACAAAATTATTCGATATAAGTACATAATTATATAGGTATTTTCAGCATTTTATATTATGATTTTCGATTTTATTATCGAATATTTTGTTCAATACTTAAGAATAAGAATTAAATAACTGAAGTGTAAATCGACTTTGTCCGCTGATTGTATCTACTTAGCATTTGGCCGTTGTGTGGCGATAAAATCTATCGTTTTGGCGCGTGTTTTCCGTGACAGCGCCTACAGGCAGATGTGCCTCTGTCTTACTGCATTAATTTGAGTCGATAAGAGTAAGCTATTCTTTTATTATGCCTATGGCCAGCTAGCCTGCACTATTACTGAAAAGGATTATTTCGTGAAATAGTTAACTATCGTAAAGTTGCCGTTCTACATTTTTAGCTAAGCCAACTCTAGCAAGTCAATTGACTAGATTTTGATTAACTTTTCAGTGGTACCTAACTTTTAGGACGGGAAGCTCTATGGCTAATAAGTATGAATGAATTATATTTATTCATTTAAACATCGGTAAACATGAGCTTCGTTGAGAACATTACATTTCGCAGTCGACGACAATCTGAATCAGCGATAGAAACGTTCGATGAATGTAGTTCTAACAATTCTACAATAGAGGGCGCTACAAATAATAGCGTCCCAAATATTCTATATGACGAGAATGAAGAAATGGAAGACCTCAAGCGTCAAATTAGTGAACTTAATTCACAGCTCCAGGCCGCTCACGAGGAGATAAATATTCTATCTATTGCAAACACCGAATTAAAGATAACTATGGAAAATATGAATACAAAACATAAACTTGTAGAAAAGGTAACTAAGAAGTTAGTTAGCGAGATAGGAACACCAAATAAAAGAACTAAGTTATCTACACCACTTAGAGAAACCTTACGTAAACAACACAGAAAGGATAACTCAAGATGTGGAACTCCGGAACTATTCACCTCTACACAAGTTACTCCTAAAGACAAATTGGTAAAATCTAAACAGAAGATAAACAAGACGACTCAAGAAGAGAACAGCAAACTCTGTATTATAAGTAGCAATAAAACTAACGAAATATTACCTATTGCGGAAAACACTTTTCCGTGTCACCAAATATGTCACTACCGTTTACCAAATCGTGGAATAAAACAATTATTATGTAACATTCAAACTAAGCTAACTAATTACACGAAAATGGATAGTTGTATAATATTTATTGGGGAAGATGACTTCCGACAAACTAATAATTACTTTGACATAATAATAAATATTCGCGAAACTTTATTAGCTGTAAAACATACTAATGTAATACTGTGCTTACCGACATATAAATATGATTATTACTCAACAATGTATAATTTTAGAATTGAAATTTTTAATAACCTTCTCTACCAAGACATACAAAATTATAATTACGCCACATTATTTGACTCAAATTTAAACCTATCATGGGACTATATCATGTTTCAAAGACATAGTGGTCGAGTCAGTAACCACGGAATCACAAATATTTTCTACGACATGAAAAGCTACGTTTATACGAACTCATCATTTAAAGATGGTTTAATTTGTGATTCACCGAATTCTTTCTGTTCATGTGCTACTGATGTCTCTAATCAACATTTTTTTCGTCTATGACAGCTTATGCATATTGCATCAAAATATAAAGGGTCTAATAGCAAAGGCTGATATAATAACAGAACGTTTGGATAATTTTGCAACCAGTGGAAAGTGTGTTGATATTCTCTGTTTTACGGAACATAATATGAAGCAGAGTGACGTTGACAGTTTGAAAATTCCTAACTTTACTTTGGCTACATCCTTCACAAGACTTAGGCGAAACGGTGGCTCTTGTATACTAGTGAACAACCACATTAGTTTCTCTGAAATTGAATTAGTAAAAAGTGTTAACATTCCTAACGTATTTGAATGCTGCGCGGTAGAATTAACTGACCACAAAATAATAATATTGTGTATATATAGAGTTCCGAACCAAAGTAAGTTGTATATTTTCTTTAATAATTTAACCTACTTACTACGGAACTTTTGCTATAAAAATAATCAAAAAATAATAATTTGCGGAGATTTTACCATTGACATTCTTCAGAAAACTAAAAATTCTACTTTATTTAAACATCTTTTAAAGGAGTTTAATCTCAATATAGAAATAAAAGAACCTACGCGTCCTAGTAGCGGTACTTGTCTAGACAATTTTCTACACAATATACGAGGCTGCAAAAGTGAGATATTGGAGCTAGGTGTATCTGACCACACAGCACAAATTATGAGGTTTTCTGTACACCGAACATGTATTTTAAAATATTACTATGTGAATAGACGCGATTATTGCAAGGAAAACATTAATCTTTTTTGGAAATGTATTGCCAGTCTTAGTTTCTCTGAAGTTTACGAAACGGATAACGCAAATGAAAGCTTTGATTCGTTTTATGATTTGTTTAAACTATTCTACGATCTCTGCTTCCCAATTATCAAGCGTAAAATTTCCACAATTATGAGGCCAAAGTGGATTACACGGGGAATAAAACGCTGTAGTAAGAAGAGACGAAATTTACTGTGGCAATATAGACTAACACGAAACAGTGATTCGAAAATAGCTTTTAGATCATTCTCAAAAAGATATAAAAAAGTGATCAAATTAACACAGCGAGCTCAAAATAGCAATTTTATTGGAAAAAGTACCAACAAATCCAAGGCGACTTGGAAAGTAATAAATAGTATGAAACCCGACATTCCTAAAGCTAATATTAATGTAATTAATGTAAATGACAAATTTATGACAAATCCTAAAATGATAGCAGAGAAATTTAATGATTATTTTGTAGACTCAGTTCAACCGAATGCCAATAATTTTCAAACGAATAATAATATTAATACATTAGGATCGCATAAATCTATGTTTATGGAACCAACCATACCAAATGACATTATTACTATAATAAACAACCTGAAAAATACCAATAGTACAGGATATGACGATATTGACACAAGAGTAGTTAAAGCAGTGGCTCCTCTTATAGCACCTATATTAAGTGACATTATAAATAACTGTATTCAAGATGATGGTGTTTTTCCGCAAAAGTTAAAGGTTTCCATTATCAAGCCACTGCATAAAAAAGATGACAAAACAAAGATGGATAATTATAGACCTATAGCTCTTATACCGATTATCTCAAAGGTATTTGAGAAAGTCATTTAAAATCGTATTTATAATTACTTTGAAAAACATAATATTTTTTGCAAGGAACAAATGGGTTTCAGAAAGACAAAAACCATTAATATGGCCATCTACAATTTTCTTGAAAAAATTCATGACAACATGGATAATAGAAAACCAGTAATGGCAATGTATATGGATATGACCAGAGCATTTGACTATGTGGATCATAAAGTATTATTAACTAAGCTATATAGATATGGCATCAGAGGTAACGTGCTTAAGCTCATACAATCTTATTTGGAGGACAGAAAACAAATTACTCAGATAAGTCAAGTGGATATTAAGTCCAAAACTGAAATAGTTTATTCTTCTAGCTCTAGAGTTCTTTGTTACGGTGTTCCGCAAGGTTCTGTGGTGGGGCCTTTGCTGTTCATTTGCTACATTAATGACTTTCCCCTAGTAATCAGGCATCAAATGTCCTTATTTGCCGATGACAGCACAGTTTTATATAACACTGGTAATAATAGAGAAATAGAAGATGACATAAACACTAGTCTTATTACGATTGTTGACTGGCTGAATGATAATAGCCTTAAAATTAACCTCACGAAAACGAAAATTATGAATTTTAAAATTAGACATAAAGTACTATCACACGCTCAAGTAAGCTACAAAGGAGACCAAATACTTGAAACTAATATAACGAAATTTCTTGGACTTCTTATTGATAATGATATGTCATGGAAGAGTCAGATCGATAATGTATGTGGGAAGCTAAGTAAGTTTTCTTATGCTCTCTATATGCTAGGCAAAATTGCAAATAAGACAGCGCTCCTAACAGCGTATCATGGGTATGTTGCCTCCACTTTGCGATATGGCCTTATATTTTGGGGTAATGCTACTAAAGTTCAGGAGGTATTATTAGCACAGAAAAAATGTATTCGAGCTATATGTAAAATCAAACGAACGGATTCATGCAAGCCACATTTCCAAAACTTAAAAATATTGACTGTACCATCACTTTATGTCTATGAAGCCTGTATCTTTGTAAAAAACAACATGTATTTATTTAAAGCTGTCGAAAGTCAACGACGCTCAAAAAAGTTGCACCCGTTAGGCACAAAAACCAAATTTCTATACAATAGTATAAATGAAATGAAATGAAATGAAATGAAATGAAATTGTTTATTCTGTAAATAGGATATCAGAATCACTTTTACACGTCATATTTAAAAAAATAAAATAAGCTCGATGAGTTCGGCGTTTCCTATCTGACTACTCTGAGAAGAAAGGCCGAAACAAACTCAGAGGTCGCAGTCTCTTTTAAGGTCCAGACATAATCTTGGTCAGGCCATATGAGGACCATGTAGATTAGAGTCTGAAATGGTCTTTTGAGGAAAGAACCACACAGATTTGAGTGGACCTGTCCAGTCAGTGCAAGCATTTGTCAGTAACCGAGGAGCTCAACTCAGAGCTTAAGGAGCTCAACGACTCGACGAACAATACCAAAGAAAGGACATTTGGGTAGGCCGCTAAAAGTACTCAAACTGCCAGATTAAAACTAAAGAAAGAGAGAAAAGAGATAATAAAAATGATCCACATAGTCCTCACATTCACAATAATTAAAATTAAATAATACTTTACAAAGTAATAATGTCATTTTGTATAAAATATTCAACAATGTCAATTTGTAGGTTTATAAAACTGGCATATTGTATTGATTTTAGATAATAATTAAAATGTCAAGTTCTAAGGTTTTAGCAGAGCGAGCAGCTCAATCCCATGCTTTTTTGTCTTCTAAATAATCCGCAATTTTATAGTACCCTTTTTTACAAAGTTTGGTTTTAATACAGCCTTTAAATCGTTTAATGGGTAAATTTCTAATATCAATGGGAAGTTTGTTGTAAAAGCGTATACATTGACCCATGAACGAGTTGCCTACTCTGTGGAGACGAGTGCGATGTACAGCAAGATTGTGTTTGTTCCTGGTATTTATACTATGAATATCGGACATTTTCTTAAAATTTGATATATCTTTGTGTACATACAACAGGTTTTCAAATATATATTGTGAGGCTACAGTCAGAATATCTACTTCTTTGAATTTTTCTCTAAGGGAATCTCTTGGACCTAGGTTGTAAATGGCTCGAACAGCCCTTTTCTGTAAAACAAAGATAGTATTAATGTCCGCACAGGTTCCCCAGAGAAGAATTCCATATGACATAAGACTATGAAAATAACTAAAATAAACAATTCTGGCTGTATCTACGTCAGTTATCTGTCTAATTTTTTTAACAGCATAGGCGGCCGAACTAAGCCTTCCTGACAGTTTTTCTATGTGTGGGCCCCATTGTAATTTGCCGTCAATAGTTATTCCAAGAAAAACCGTTGAATCAACAGGGTCCAACTCTATTCCATTGACTTGAACATTGGTAGTTAGCTGTCTGACATTTGGCGTTGAAAATTTAATCAGTTTTGTCTTTTTTTCGTTAAGGAGAAGATTATTTACATTAAACCAATGCACAACTTTAGAGAGTGCATCGTTAACTTGTTCAAATTTGACTAATTGACGTTTGATTTTACAAATGAGCGAAGTGTCATCTGCGAATAATACGATTTTGTTATTATCCCTTACATGATAAGGTAAGTCATTTATATAAATTAGAAATAAGAAAGGACCTAGAATTGAACCCTGTGGAACGCCCATAGTGACCGCAGATCCTGCAGATCTCTTGCCATTAACATCGACCCTCTGAATTCTGTTATTCAGATAAGAAGTCAGAAGTTCGAGAGCCTTGTCCCTCATACCATAGTGGTATAGTTTCCTGATGAGTGTATCATGATGTACGCAATCGAAGGCCTTGGACAAGTCGCAGAAAATGCCAAGAGCATCTTGCGACTCCTCCCAGGCCTCGAATATGCTCTTCAGTAATTCCACGCCCGCGTCTGTAGTAGAACGACCTTTTGTAAAACCAAACTGTTTTTGATGTAGTAAATTATGTGCATTGAAATGTCCTAACATTTGTTTTAAAATTAATTTTTCAAAGATTTTGCTCAATGTAGGTAATATCGAAATAGGCCGAAAATTCGTAGGATCAGTTGTACTGCCAGATTTGAACAGTGGAATCACTTTGCTAAGTTTCATCAGATCAGGAAATACACCAGATGCAATACAAGAATTAAAAACGATTGCTAAAAAGGGTGAAATAACATCAATTACTGAAGACATGGTATGTACTGACAACCCCCAAAGGTCGGTAGTTTTTTTTACATCAAGATTTTTAAAAGATTCTATAATGTCTTTGGCAGTAATAATTGTAAATGCAAAAAGTTTGTCACATTCTGGTACACATTCTTTTAGTATTGAGTAAGCAGAAGTGGAGGACGATGATGACAGAGTTTTGGTTGTTAAAATGGGAATATTAGTGAAGAAATTTTCAAACTCAGTCGCCACCTCCACGTCTGCCTCAATATCTACATCATTGATTTTTAGATGGAAGTCACGATTCCGTACTGTCGTTCTTCCCGTTTCTGAATTAATAATATTCCAAGTGGTTTTAATTTTATTTCCAGAAGATTTTATTTTATTTTTAATGTGTATAGCCTTTGCTGAGGAACAGGCTCGTTTAAAAGTATTGGAATATTTTTTAACAAATTCTTTAAAAGTTTCATCATGGTTATATGTTTTTTCATTATACAATTCAAATAGCCTTTGCCTACTCTTGTAAATTCCCGGTGTAGCCCAATCACTAAATAAAACGCGGTCACAAACAGGCAATGTTTTTGAGGTGAAAACTTTTCTAAACTCGCAATTAATGAGGTTAAATAGTAATGTATAAGCTTGATCCGGGTCGTCGTGATAAGGCAAACCCGGTAGTTTTTCCATTAAATTATTTCTAAATTGACCTAAGCGACTCTTGTTTACAGGAACAAAACTCACAAGTTTTCTTTGAGCTCTGACTATTTTCTGAGGGAAAGTGACTAACTGGCCACAGTGATCAGAGTCCAACTCATTTATAATTAAATGGCTAGAAGGTTTTAAGTTTGTAAAAATATTGTCAATACAGGTAGCACTAGTGGCAGTTATTCTAGTCGGCTCAAAGAATGTATTGTACAAGTTATACGACTTTAATAGAGATAGAAATTTATTTACCGTAGCAGATTTTTCTAGTATATTAATGTTGAAGTCTCCACAGACAACAACTGTTTTATTACAGTTAGAAGTCTTTAATAATACTTCTTCCATACATTTCTCAAAAATATCATATGAAGCACATGGGGGCCTGTACACGCTCATTACAATGAACTGCTCAAGCTCAATGCATGCTATTTCAATAACTCGCTCAACAGAGAGACTCACAATATCCTTACGTTCTTTAAATTTCATATTGTTACGTGCAATTATTAGGGAGCCACCACGTATCATATTAATTCTGCTGAATGAGCTGGCAACCTGGTGGTTATTAAAGCTGAACATGAACTGGTTGACTTTTAACCAATGTTCGGTTACACATAGGATATCAATATAACTACAGTTCATAAACAGCTCCAATTCTAATTCCTTACCTATCACACCCTGTATATTTTGATGAACAATTTTTAGTGTATTATTATTATATTTATTTAGATTACTACAATTTGATGGGTGTGATGATATTAAAGAAGAACTTTTTGTATATATGCAATGGCTCCAAAACTTTACAACAAATTGCCTGATGAAATTGTATCAAGCAGTAGCATGAATGAGTTCAAACATAAGCTTTTTAAATTATTAATTAACAAGGCGTATTATTCTGTTAATGAATATCTTAATGACAAATTAAAATAATATTTTTATAATTTTATGTCTGTTTGTTTAAAATGTTACTATTTAATTTATTATTGTATACGAAATTATGACTAAATACTTACTACCTATTTGTTTATGTGCCGTTTTCATTTATTGACATTTTATTTGGCATGAAATTGTGACATGTTATTTTCTTGACTTTATATTTTTATTTTTATTTTATTAATGCGACATTATGATTACCTCAACAAAATTTGTATGCCTTCTGGCGGGACATAGTATGGACCAATATTTCTTTGTAAAACACCTGTATATTTTTTTTTTTTACCCTATGTTCACAAAATTAATAAATGAACTGAATTGAATTGAATGAATAAGTACCTAATAATAAAATCTACCTGATGTTGTTAGCTGCTTAGAGACAGGTTCCATTCCCAAACGGGTGCGGGGTACTATTAACTACAATATGGTAGGTAGTACATATGTAAGTTTTTTCAAGTGCTAGATTGTAAAGTTATAATGGTAGATAAATCAATAACCTAAAAGCTCTCGCGATAAAGATGGTAGGTATAGTTCTTTACTATCTAGGTACTTACTTATTACTCATTGCATTGGGGCCTGAAATTAAATAACAATTACTTACCGATAATAATGATTTCCACCTTACCAAGCTGGCCGATGACATGAATTCAGAATGAAGAGCACGCTCCAAAACTTATTATGAACATGAAGTTCCTTCCCATCGTTACGCGTATAAATATTTGCCAAATGGATTATTGTCTGTGCGCGCTTCGCTTCGAATCAGGCGATATGTGAATTCGGAAATTCAATAATTCTGCATAAAGGCATGCATCCACTCGCAAGTGGGGTGAATGATTGAGCGAATGAACGAGTGAATGGATTCCATCGAGCGGAGCGGTGAGTGAACGAGCGTCTGCGTCAATCCGAGTAAGGAACGTGATTATTTTGTGTATTGGATGTTCCGATTGAAACGTAGGTAGGTATTCCGTTTATTTTCAAAACATTTTAGGCTTATACAACAAATTGGATTGCGCTGAACGCTTTTAGATTTTTCTATACAATATTGCCTTAGCATTTGCTGAGAAATGAGCGGAAATATAAAGTAGATCGATTCAATAAAGCTGTAAATTGGATTGTATGTTTACGATAAGTGTAAATATGGTAGCAGTGCCGATCCGAACGGCTCAACTGCTCCCGCGGGTGTCGTTACAATCAGCTTGGACAGCGACATTAGCAATGTCTCATGCTGAGTCGTTAAACCTGAAATAAAATCATTTTGGCTGTTTTCAAGTTTTCACGTACCCAGGTAGGTGATGCATATTTCAATAGCGCCACACAGCGCCGGCCTTAGGGTAGAGCAAGTGGAGCGGTCGCTCTAGGCGCCGCAAGGCAAGGGGCGCCAAAAAGCCAAATTCGAAAAACAATTTATAACGCAAAATAAAATGTTGATGACGCGGGAGCAGTGTCGCCTGTCGCCAGATCAGAACTTTTAAAATCCGCGGGTAAATCCGTAAGCTTTCTTAAGTTAAATAAAGAAGCAGGAGCATACTAAGAGCTACTTAATTTAATTTAAATTCAATACGTATTGCATTTGCAATTAAAGTTATTTTGGGTATTAATAATTATTTAATATGAAACCGATATATATATATTTTCGTGAAGCGTCGATTAAATAACGGGCGCCAAAAGACAATATCGCTCTACCTTGATCTTGGGCTAATGCCGCGGCTGGCGACACAAGTGTGATTCAGGCTACTAATAGTCGATCAGACTAACTGTCATCGTCGTCATATCAACAATCGCGGGCTCACCGACGCCAGCTCACTCCATTATACCGCACTAGTCACTACGTCAGCAGCGCAGCTTTTGTGCGGAAACTGGGTCAATTATGTTTAGAGCCTTTTCACATCCTCCGCAAGCAAAGTGCATATAAAAATGAAAATACTTCAAAGAAACTTATAGCGAGGGATTTCGGGTATAAAATCTTAACGATTTTATGTTTACAGCGCGTCGTTAAAGCGGGCCGGGCTAATGTGCTCCGACGAGGGTCGCCCGGGGGAGCGATTAGCTAGCAGTATCGACAAGCGATCCGGCCGAGGGTTCGGCTGTTTGATGGCTCACCGCAACACACCTGACGACTGCCAGACCCGCGTTTATGAGCCCCCGAGCTGAGTGGTGAGCGGTGAGCGGTGACAGGCGGCGCCAGAGATAAATAAGGCCCATCTTACCGCTCCACACGTTACCTGCCTTTAGATTTGTAGACGACGATTTTCGCTTGATCTTTATAAATAGCTGCTTTCGCATATAAAATCTTTGTAGAAAACAGGGTCGAGGTAACTTATTGAAAGAATTTGGGACCGAAAAAAGGGTGGTAAAAGTTTAACGTAGAAACGTAACAGAGAACTGATAAGGTAGAGTATTGTTCAGAGCGTTTTTCTTTTGTGGGTTTGTGAATTTGACTCTTGGGTACCTTTTGCAGTCAGTGCCTAAAAAAGGCAGGTAAATATTCATGTAGATATACTGCTTTCAAGACAAAAATCTTGTAAATATTTAAAGTTTACATTCGAAATAACAGCTAAAACTACCTTCCAGGCACTTAACCCCGTTTAAATGCCTTCGAACCATCTACAAGGCGCCAAACTTACTCCTGAACATAATTTTCTCGCTCCCGAGTCTATCTCAGCGATATTGAAGGGAATTGCCGCCATTATCAAGCATACGCCTAGCGCCCTAACGCCGGCCGACCTAACGGCGTGCTTATAAAGCTGCCTCGTCCGGAACACGGGCCGTCGCCGTCGTAAGCTCGGCTTGTAAATAACTTACAATATCCATAGCTTATGTCACCTACGACGTCTTCACTTTGCTAATACTTATTGCTTGAATAAGATGGGAAAGTAGGGTTTCGTAAAGGTTTAATTGTTTGTAAAGAACTGACTTTCTCTGAATTTAAGCAAGAGGAGAGTTTTCAATAATAGTGCTTATTGATAAAACTGTTCAGTGTTTTTTTCTGTGGTTTTCCTATCTAGCCTCCACTGATGAAACACAATCTATGTACTTGGTATTTATTAATTATTATTCTGGCCCTTCATTCTTCATCACTTCTTTGAGGAACCAAAATCTTTTCCGAGCTTTGCTTATTCTGGTGTCTATTTCCTTTTGCATTGGTTTTTTGATGAAATGATTTGACCTAAGTAAATTAATGTGTTTTGGTCAATGTATTATAGGTGATTTTACATGATTTATCATTAATTTCGTTTTGTCTATATTCATAGTCGAACCCTCAATTTTACGTTCTCTTTCTAATTGCGTTAACATTATTTCCAAGCTTTCATAGTTTTCACTGAGCAGAATCAGGTCACCTGTGAATCAATACCAATTTGCTATCAGATTCTAATAAGTCTTATGATTCATTAGGAAACTCCAATATTGTCCAGATACATTTTCCCAATTATAGTCGAGGGATACTTTAATAGGTAATTCCAATATGCAGCAGCAGCCATAAATAATTATCATAAGTACTTATATACCTACCTACCAAGTTGATTAATATTTGCATAGCACATAACATTATTATGCTGGGGCTACACTCTCGCGTTACGCGAACTATGCTTCGCGTGCTCTTTGTTGCTCAGCGAGACGTCGAGCGGTGTGCGAGGGAGAGGGCGCGAAGTTTAGTTCGCGATAACGCACACAGGCGAATAATGCATAATTGT
Source organism: Lithophane ornitopus (assembly GCA_948473465.1). NCBI lineage: Eukaryota > Metazoa > Arthropoda > Insecta > Lepidoptera > Noctuidae > Lithophane > Lithophane ornitopus. The sequence goes on from OX419617.1 coordinate 779,295, forward strand.
TGGCAGAAATCCAAAATATAAATTGTGTCCGAAACCGGTTTTCATTGTTTAGATATCATCTCAATGAATATGGCTACATATATATAAAAGCAAACTACGTGTAAATACCCACAATTACACAATATTTTTATCCAAAGTATGACTTGTTAAATTGCGGATGTGTTTTGCGTGTTTTAAGCTGCGACTTCAAACCTTCAAGCTGCGACTTTTTGGTGGTTATTTTAACTTTAATGATGGATTCTACTCCTGGAGGTAAGGAACTTTAATAATATGTATTAATAAATTGGATTTTAATTGTATTTCTAATTAATTTTCCACTTCATTTCAAGTCAATCGCTATTTTGAAAATATTAAAAATAAGGACAGCGTAAAAGTATGAAGTCCTGTCGAGTCCTGTGCTGAAAAATATTTGTATTAAGGTAATTCAATAATTGTATTAAGGTAGAAATAGGTGCGCGTTTTTGCGCAAATAAGAATAAATACGATTTCTCTATTGAAGTAAAATGTAAGCAATAATATTTTCTTTTTTACAAGGATCAAACTGTGAAGAGATTTGCATAAGCAAGATGACTCTCATTGGGTTCTACAGAGAAGGTTCTCTGTAGAACCCAATGAGAGTCATCTTACTTCACGAAAAAACTCAGAAAAAAATCAATTCCTTTAAAAAAAGTGGAAAATGCTTTAAAAATGGCAGAAATATCGAATGATGTAAAAAGTGTTTTACGCAAATTAATAAACCTGTACACAGGAAAACTTGAATGATGAATATTTATGAATTACATTTAGAATGCATTTTTATTATTAATTGCATTTATTATTTTAATTAATTAATATTAAAAAAAAAAAAAAAAAAAAAATTAATCTTGTAGCGTTTTATTTATCATTCTGTATAAATAATAAACAAAATAGCAACACTTTTTTAATATACTGATAATAATTATTAATAAGCTAAATAAAAAAGATAGAAAGAGATTTCTGCCATGTTTTATCGATTTTTCGCCTGTGTGTAACGCGACAATGTAGCCCCAGCATTATAAGCATACTACCGCGCTTCGATCGTTCATGGCTATATACTATGTTTTGTTGTATAGTTATTTTGAACACGATTGGACTTTGTTTAGCAATTCATTATAGTTTGGTACAGTAGGCCGCACGTCACTGTCAACAAAACCAGATTAAGCTGATGGCCCATTCTATTGAAACCCCTAATTACGCTACACCAAAGTTTTTGCACCAAACGTACGGTCGACTGTAATTAATATATTTTTTTGTGTAATAAAGTATACCTAGTAGTAGGTATTCTATCTAAGTAGTTAGCAGAGGGACTTGTGGGTTAATAAAATAAAAATTGTCTCTTTATAAAGTAGTTATACCGCAGTCCGCAAGGTAGAGTAGATTTTCGTCATCTGTCTTGCCAAGGAAACAGAATGAGCATCACCATCATCATTAACAACATTTCCTGAAACTACTGAAATGGCACATTGCTACACGATGTTAACATTCGGAAATATACATTATTGTACAATGTACAGTATTGTACATGACAGCTATAACGTTTAATAATTACAACAATGTATGTTGTTTGCAGGCTAACAAGCTGGCTAATTACCAGTCGATTTGGATCGCGTGTCGGCAGTCTGCGATTGATTTATTTGCTAATGCTATAACGGTTGGCACCTCATTAAAATGATGACCTGACAAATTTGCGACGTAATGAGCTTGCTTTTCGTACTGAAATACATTTTTATTGCTTTATTTTAAGGGTGTTTATAAAAAAATATTTAAAGGTGAGTGTTTTATACAATGAGGAAAAGATGGTGTGATGATGATACACACAGACAGACCTGCCATAGGTATGGTTAGTAGTGGTAGTGTTTTTTATTTTATTTTGGTGTGGGTGTAAGTGAGGTGGCAAATTGTTTAAAATGCACTTGCATGATAGGTTAGTATATTTTAATTAAAAACGTTTAATCTTGGTAATTATATTAATTTTATCGACTTACTAACTATCGACTACATAATCATTTATTTTTCCGCCTATGGTACATACATTATACGGTCTTCAGATTAGTCAATGGTATCATCATATTCCCCTCATTACCTAGTATTTATTACTTGTAGTTAATGTAGAATATTAGAAAGGTGACCAAATTAAATACATAATTATGTCCAATATTAACAAGATAAAGACGTGTCGGCGTGGGCTACGCGGAGGTGTCCGCATAGCCTCTAGGTACATTCTTAGACATAAAAGGCGTCACTTCTTTGAATCACTACAACATACATAAGATACGGTTACAAGTTAACAGAAGGCTCGAAGAATTGAGTGTTGAATGAGTGATGTGATAAGGAAGGACCTAGTAGGTAAAGGCCTACGTACAGTACGTACGGTCTTGAACCAATCCAGTCGTCAAAATAATTGCACGCGCTTTGGCTCTACACTCTAACAAGATACCTAGTACCTATACTAGGTAGGTACGTACAGTCACGGACTTTAATTGATGAGCCACTTGGCACTGTTCGCATTCTGTGCAGGTTGCTATCCATTTATCTTACAACAGGTACCTCTCGAAGCAACAAGGACATTTTTAGCCAGACAAAAAATCAATTTTAAAATTCCCAAAAAACACAAAATACTGGTCGCACAAGCACGAAACCTGCTTGAAACCATACATCGATTGAGCGCACCTGTAATGTGAGCGGCTGGCTGGCGGTACGTTTTACGTTCAATTTATGAGCGACTAAGCGATCCGCGGGGACGCACACTTAACTGAACCGAACTTATGCATCACCGTAGCCCTATGTAATTTGGGTACGGAATTATACGTTGTTTTCAGGTGTTCGATTATTACCGCTGCTATTACTACGGTTGATTGCCTCTTTGAATATAAAGTATCTACCTATCGTTACAAATATTTGTGTAGTTGCATGTACCTAATATACTGTTTTTATTTGTCTGTGACTGTACTGACACATGCGAGGCGTGAACTCATCATTCATCATCATTATCTTGCCCGTATCCCAATTTATTAAGGGTCGGCGCAACGTGTTTTGTCTTCCATAATTCTCTATTAGTCGTCATCGCGGAAGTCACCCCCTGTCTAGCTATAACATCCTACACACATTCCATCCATTTTTTCTTCGGTCTTCCTTTACTCTCATCGACATTCATACTCAAAACTTTCCTCACGACATTTATTCATTTTCCCACATCCCATAACATGACAACCGGTTTTTACGCAACTTTTTAGTCTCCGGTTTCAGTTTTAGATTTCCGGGTAAAAAAATACAAATGAAACCAAAAAACTAATAAAAAACATAAACGTCGTGTATTGTTTAGTAAAGTTTTCGCTCCATAAAATAAGTAATAGTTGGCCAAATAAGAACATCAAAGGCAAGCGCCTGAACATTGACGCGGGAAACAATAAAAGTCGTCGTTAATCTCATTCTCACTCCACAAACACTATTCTTATGAAAATATTTATTTACAAGAATTTTGTATGAACACAAAATTTTCTTGAAAATTATATAGTGTTTCGTCTTTTATCCAATATACTTTGAAAGTTATTATGATTCCCAATCGCTGTCAAAATATAATATCTTCGAAACATCATATACGACAAAACACGACATCACGCCTGCATTCCCTGAAGGGGAGGGCAGAGCAGAGGGTATACATCCCGCGAGTAAATCATGTCATGACTCATTTTACCAACTTCAATTATTCGCACACCAGATACCTAGCCGGTAGAATATGACGGAAACTGACTTACTCGTCAACTTATTGTACTCGTACCTATTCTTGCATTTCCTATTCTCATGAGAGTTCCTGTTGCCATTAGCCAGCCACAAACCTGACAGTAAAATCCAATAACACTTTGTCCGACCTGGGATCCTAACCCAGGACCCCACGCTCAAAAGCCAAGCTTGCGCCCACTAGACCAACGAGGCAGGTTCTTCTTACACGTGTCAAGATAGGTACATTACTTTGTTAGATCCAATCAGCTACGCTGGAGTTTTCACAAGTTTGCTTGAGTTTAATCTTCACATGAGAGCGGGTTATTGAATTGTCTGTACCTACTTCTGTAGGACGCCATTATCTGTGAACACAGAAGACTTGTCGTAAGATATAGGTAGGAAGCGAAGTGTTCAAAACTTTATGATTGTTGAAAGTTACAAAATCATTTATCATTTAATTTGCAAAACTGCAAATTAAATACTTACTGGAATCTTTAAATGATAAATGATTTATTTCTGTAAGTAGGTTTGTACAAACACTTTTACACGTCAAACACATTTTTAAAACTAGATGATGTCGGCGTTTCCTATCTGACTACTCTGAGAAGAAAGGCCGAAACAAACTCAGAGGTCACAGTCTCTTTTAAAGTCCAGACATAATCTTGGTCAGATCATGTGAAGACCATGTAGATTGGTGTCTGAAATGGTCTTTTGAGGAAAGAACCATACAGATTTGAGTGTCCAGTCAGTGCACGCATTTGGCAGTCATCGTGTAGCTCAACTCAGAACTTAAGGAGCTCAACGACTCGACGAACCAATACCAAAGAAAGGACATTTAGGTAGGCCGCCTGTAGTACTCAAACTGCCAGATAAATAAAATATATAATCCACATAGTCCTCAAATTCACAATAATTAAAATAATAATAATATTATACTTCACAAAGTAAATATTCATGTCACTATGTATGTATATAATAAAATACAAAGTTATCAAAAATAACAAAATTCAATAAGTAGGAAAATATTTTTTTTTTTTTTTTAAATTGGAGCAGCTCAATCCCAAGCCTTTTTGTCCTCAATGTAATCTTTAATGGTATAAAACGCTTTTTGGCACAACTTACGTTTAATAAATGTTTTGAATTTATTAAGGCTAAGATCTTGTACGTGGCTTGGAAGCTTATTGTAAAAGCGTATACATTGACATCTGAACGAGCCACCTATTTTCTTGAGCCTAGTTGTAGCTACAACAAATTTGTCTTTGTTTCTAGTATTAATATTATGGATATCATTGTATTTTTTTAACAATTTTATATTTTTATGGGCATATAAAAGATTTTCAAAAATATACCGAGAAGGCACTGTCATTATATTTATCTCCTTAAATTTCTCACTGAGAGAGTGTCTCGGACTTAATTTATAAATTGATCGAACAGCTCTTTTTTGCAAAACAAAGACAGTCTGAATGTCGGCGGCATTTCCCCACAATAGAATACCGTACGACATTACACTATGAAAATAGCTAAAGTACACTAAACGGGCTGTCTCTATGTCAGTTAAATTACGAATTTTTCTAACAGCATATGCCGCGGAGCTTAGTTTTTTTGACAATTTATCTATATGTGGGCCCCACTGACTTTGTTTATGAATAAGGTTATTTTCGTCTTTTACCGTTGTATTCTTCTTGCATTTTTACCTTTGAAATACAAGAGAGGAAAAACATCAGCTAAACGATAGTAACCATTGCTCAACTGTGATTGTTGGCGAGAAACAGATAGTACCCATCCACTTTGACACAATCTCTGCGTCGCCTTTACGACTTGTTGTCGTGTTTCTTTTATAGGATGACCATTGCAAACCTCGAGAGGGAAAGAAATGTTATGAACCTAATATTAACTCCTTCAATTTATCACACACACATACATACATAACATCACGCTTGTAATCCCCGAACGGTTAGGCGGAGGTGTACACCCACATTTCTCCAGTTATGTTTAAGTCCCATGTCGGTAATAGAGGGCGGGCCAATTTATCATAACTGAAAAATTGCTATAAATGGTCCTTCCCCGCATACAGCACACACGATCTCATTACCTGCACAAGTTAATTCGGAAATTCCACAAGTTTCGCGCGGGAGGCGTGTGATTAAACTTCTCCTTAATAAAACATCTGACAGGAGGACCGAGGGGGGGCCGGGGCACGGGGGGAGAGAGTGAAAGAGACAGGTAAGCGTATGAATTAGACAAGAAGACAAATGTGTGTTTTGGAGCAAAGCATGGATGAAAAAGAAGAGAAAGAAATATACATTATTTACGCTTAATATGACGCAATGAAAAACACACAACAACAAGTTGAGGGAAAATATGCGTCACGTCCACGCATAACGGCAATGCATCACTCAGCATCAGATGATCTAACAAATGTCTTCTGCTCTGGTGTGCACAAACATGTGTAATCGGTGGGTGCAATCGTGGCTATTGCTGGGGTGCAAAGATTAATCAGACAGCTTGATCGGTAGCGGATTTAAAAAACTGCTCATGGTTTTTGATGATTTAACGTGAAATGTTTACAGTGCAATCATCATGGTGGTAAACCACAGCCGCTTACAGTTCTCTCTCACGTTCCATAGCCAGCATTAGCCACTACACTACAATATAATCTCTATTAGACGATGATATTAGCGCTCTACAGCGTATTCATACCCTTACGGACGCATTCTTCTCCAAGGTATGGAAGTACGTGACAACTTTGCCGTTGCTAACTAAATTATGGTCTGCGTCCTTTCTGTTACTTTGCGAAGTCTTAAGAGCGGAAGGGAGGTAAAAATGTAGCCTGTATAGAAAATGGTAAGAAGCAGGAAATAATAAATAACGCTACATATAGAACAGCTGCATTCTAGGAAGAGAGTTTATAACATACATAACACTTGATGATACCTATTCAGATCATTACTTTAAGAATATCTCTTCATCTTTCTGACTGACCAAAGTGACCAAGTCCTTGTCAATTTATTCAAAATAGCCTGCTGTAAATGTTTAATTTTAATATTAATGCATAGATAGAGTTTGAGTTTGAAAATATTTTCGACATGTAGCCCGTCCTACATGGACAACAAAGCGCGAACGACCGAGCGCCATGTCTGCTGAGCCGTACGTAAAACACACTAGACACATCGTTACATAATATCACGTTGCACAACTCCTCTAGAACAAGAGATCACAAAATAATAAACGCATGAAGACCCGAGTTGGAAAGAAAGACAGAACTACGCCGAAAGACAATTACCCATTGTTGAAGCGAGCACGCTATTGAAAATGTTTGTACAAAGCTACACAGACATTTGAGAACATTCGCATGCAGGTCTGCTCACAAAATAGATAGCTACAGAAGGCGAGCTACGTACAACGAGCAAAAAAAGCTCACGCACACATAGACGCGATAGTGCGGTAATCCCGAACTACGTCAAACGAATGCCAGTCGTGACTACAGGTCTAGACCGGCTGAGCCAAACACGCGATCATATATGTCGGAAAATAAAGCGTGGCTCGTGAGGCGTATCTACACCGACCGCATGTTCTGTCTCATGAGGCAGTCCCACGAGGCAGACCGAAACCATCTGTACGTGTCTATGTGTGCCGGACCCGACCTTCTGTACCTATCTACTCTGTGTCGTAAGCTCGCTAACTGCGCGTGCATCTAACCTCCTTTGTTCCCGAAACTTGCACCAATGCTCTGTGAGACAATATTGACTGCGTTCGATAGATGCTACCTCTACCTTGCTCTCGCGTAAAACTAATTGCATTCAACTTTAGTACGAACCGAATTGTTGATGGGATCAGTTGAGATTGTGAGTTACTGTTGTGTGAGTTTGTCTGCACAAATCAAAATAATCATAGTTTCCTATTTCAGTTTGTATTTTGTCTATTGTTATCTCAGTTTACAGTTTGTATTTTGTGTGTTTAAAAAGAAACAAATAGTTGAATTTATGAAAGTAATGGTTTTTCTGATTGCAGGACGATGGCGACTCTCGCTAAAGCGTACTGCATTACTGCACTGCTTAGATCAGAGGTTAACGCTGCTTTTCCACCAAACATGTGCTATGCAGCTATGTTGCGAAGATGTGAAAGCTAAGCTACGAAACTATGTGACCGTTTCCACCAATGCTAAGCTGTGTAACGGAGCGAGTAAGATGTGCAGCTCGAGCTGTGCGATGCGTCGACAGTAGGGAAGGCACTGTACATAGCTCACCACTCGCGCATCCATAGCTCCCATCCATAGCATCCACACCACGCATCCCTCCTTAATATAAACATAGCTTAGTTGAACCAGTTTCCACCTGTGCTATGCTATGTGGACCAATGAATATGATTGGTGGATATCAAACACATCGATAGCAATGTAGCATAGCATATCTCTGGTGGAAAAGCAGCCTTAAACTCAGTATTTCTATAGTCAGTTAATTCATATGTCAACTCAATAATTAATCGAGGCGTCTTCCACTCTCGTATAGGCCCTAGGCAGTTATGACACACATTAGAATGTGCGTATCACGGTTCCATGATAAAAGGCTTAAGAAATAGTGTTCCATAATTGTAACTAAAACACTGCCAGTTCGATGCTGCAGTAATTAGATCACACATCCATGTTTACTGTTTACTGAAGTAGCACCCATGCACAAACACATCGCAAACACCAATTAATATATTTCGGCGCCGCCTCGCGCCAACGCAACGACGCGACAGCCGCGCGTCTAGGCCCCATGCCCGCGCGTCTACGCGACATGTTGTCGCGCCCCCAATATCGAGGAGTGCCAAGTGTGCCACACGACTTAGATGCTAAACTTGTCTCTCGAGGCACTTGAATGCGAAGAGCGAGACTGTTACGACTAGATACATGTTGAATTACGTTATTTGATTTTCTTGTATTTGTTTAAGCCTTAATGGGCTGGTTATTAAAACATTAGGTAAATAACTACTTGAGATTGAGATTCCATAAATACACATTACGACTGAACAAATAAGAAGCCACACATCGCAATAAAAATAAACAATCTTAGAACAACAAAACAAAATTAATTTGAAAACATTAAAGTAATACAGAAAAAGCACAAAGTTTTTTAATAAGGCGGTGCGCAAACTGTACCCGCGCGAGATAAGGCGGGCGACACTCAATTACAGCGCAAGTAATTGGTCCTCGGAGACGTGGCTGTGATGGATGGCTCCACACGAGGACCGCTGAGCCACGGGCTCACTCGAGCTATTGATCTTTAAGATTGTGTTTTGTATCTAAGCGTTGTGTTATTGGTCTTCGTACACATTGTGAAGGAAATTGGTAATTAATAGAGCAAGGATACGAACCGCGTTAGAGCCAATCCATATAATCGTCATAATAATATGTATGACATCGATACCTAATATGGTTCTGGTTGGATCTCTAGTTGTGTCTGCCTCGTGGACCGGTTGGATTACCTGTAATCACGGCTCAATCTGTCTATATCTTGTGGATTTCCAGAAAGAAAATGATTTATGCTAGAAAACATCGTAAGTATCTCTCTGCCACAAACCATTACCTGAATGTCTTCTTCTTCACCTTAAACATCTCACCAAATAAATGATTTATCTATCTTAAATGACAGCCGGGCAGAAATGACACAAATTAAACAAAATCTGCCTAACTCCTACCGCAAAATCGTTACCCTAACTGCCACTAATCAGAAACAACCCTCTCTTTACCCCATTTAACCACAAAATAGACTCCTCATCCCTAATAGAACAAGAAACTCAATAACAAAGTACATAACAAGTCTGTTCGCGCCGATATCTCTTAGTTATGCGAAACGGTTCGAATAATGGAGTTTATTCCAATTTATTCGAATTATTCCCCTAACCGGATGTAATTGGCCGGATGTGGAGTTGCAAAGCAGATCGGTTTTAATAAAGAGCTGCTAATGCGCGCTCGTTCGCTGTAAATAATTTTAATTGAAATCAATGATAGAGATAATTATATTGTTGTAAGTTACACAATAGCTTGCATGTGAGAGTGAGAAGGAGGATGGTTATAATGTATTTAGAATAAGTGACTAATATTTTAATGTTTTCTAGGCTGCAGTGACACCTTGAAACGGGAAAGATGCATAACCATAATAAATTATGTGTTGTCAAGCTGTTTCAAAGATATCGGTTCCGGTGATATTAATGGCACATTGTTGGGACTTTTCAAGTTTGTTTCTAGGCGACTTTAGACGCATTGAAGGGACTCAGCTTAACTAAAATAATCCCTTTTTGGACAGTCGTGTCAAAAGATAGAAAATAAAAGCAAACAATTTGTACGCAATTTCGTGCTCACTTATCAAGTCGAAATGCAAACATTTTTGTCTGTTCACTGAATAAAGCGATATATATGAATGCATATTTCTGTTCATTCGTAACAATAATTATTGAATGGATTAATCAGTAAAACTGAATTGCTGATCAGTAATCAGTTCCATTGAGTAACAGTTTCAGACTGCGTTCAGTTTCAGATTTATCTATATTCTAGATTATTTATTATTTCTGCTCATTTTGCTTTTACTGAAAAGGTTACATTAACAGCTGCATTTGAAACTTTAAAAGAAATATTTTTAAAAGATGTTCAGTTTTTCTGTCTATTTTAAATTAGTTAACCTATCGAAGTGAAACTGGAAAAACTAAGCTATTAATAAACTGGTAGCTCATCTTTTTGTTTGGTTGCTGTGTTTCTGTTTTAAGGTATGGGTGCTGGTGCGAAAAAAAGCACATGCGACGTACATTTCAGCTTTGTCTCTGGAATGGCAACCTGCGATGCCTCAGGTATTGCATATATGTTTATAGGTGGCGGTGACACTTACCCCAGGTGGACCGACTGGTTGTTTGTCATCCAAAACCATACAAAACGTAGATTTTCACCGCGAATGATTTCCATTCCTCTATAAAACCAATACAACAACAAGATAAATCGAATATATATCTTAAACTTATATTGCCTAATCAAATTCTCAACACGAATAGAAGCAACACAACGCTGCGCCTCGTAGCGGCGTAGCGGCTCGTAGCGGCTGCGTAGCTAACAAGCACCATTTGTAGCACGTATTTGCAATATCCGTAGCAGGAACGTAGCAGTTGGTGCTACGATGCAACTTTAATATTTGCTTCAATTGTGTTTCAATTTTACAATTTGCATCGTATTTTATATTACTTTCTGCACTAGTGGTCGAGTGCGGTTTCACGTAAAAATGTTTTTATCATATTATTTAGCATACAGCTTAATGCATACATGAAAATATATAATGTAGTTACAAATAAATGAACATGAAAACCTTTTCTGAAATATCTGTTGCAAATTATATACGGGTTCAACTGCATTAAGTATGGACAGTTACATATTTATTCTTTACACATCAAGTGACTTAAACATAACTGGCGAAATGAGGGTGAACTATAGGTACACCTCTGCCTTACCCTTCGGGGACACATTGCGTGATGTTATGTTATGTGTTATATTTATTCTTTTTTGCATCTTAACTTTCAATAGTTTTCAAAACAAACTATTCGAATATGGTTTTATTTATTTCTACTGGATTCAATTTGCTATGAATTGAGATAAGTGCAAAGTTCCTCGTTCTACGCCAAACACCTTCAATAAAATGAACTTCCATAAAACTTTCTACCATGCTGGCATCCGACTTCTCACAAAACAGAACGCTTTCCCGAACTTCGAGTCAAATGCCAGTCAAAACATAGATAGGCAATAAATTCATAACATTACAACTTATTTTATAACCCCGTCAATCCGCTTACCGAAGTTAAAGGCAAAATTACCTGTTAAGAAACAAAAAGTAGAATTGTTTCATGTTACGGGTAACAATTTGAGAAATTTGCACTTCCTTACGTATCGGCTCTTTGAGTTTTGCTAAGAAAATGTTACGTTCTGTGTGCGTCGGTATTATGTTTCTTTAGAACGTAAGGCGCGCTGCACGCGAGGGATAATCATTCTATAATTTCCCATTGCTGGGACATAGGCCTCCTCTCTTCGAGCGGGAATGGGCTGAAGTCCACCACGCGGGCCCACTTAAATGTCACACATGTCTTCGAATTTTCAGTTCTAGGACATGCCGGTTTCCGCGCGGTATATATAAATGTATGTATCAGACAAAATGTTTGTATAGCTTGATGACTTATCCTTTTGATTATAAAACATTCCAGACCTATGTGTCATCAAAAACGATACCTTAAACCTTGTGAATAGCCTCCATCGCTTGCAGCCTGCCTTAATCCCGTCAGTCAAGCCCCCACGAGGGGCACATAAAGGAAATTTACATGTAATGCGTAAATTTCTCGTGAAAAACTCGTCAACACTTAACGTACACCGCGGGGCCGCATGTAAATAAACCTGTATGTATACTGTATACGAGACAGATTCTTTATATAATCTGCACGCATCGGCTACGTGGCCTTATGCCGGAAAATATAATAAAGTGAATTTATTATCTTGTTGTGCACACAGCAGTTGCTAAGGAAACGGGCAAAGAAACACATATGTCAACGAATGAACGTAAACCACAACTTCGGTTGTTAATATAGCTGTCCATGTTATTATGGCGGTCCAATACTTGACAGTCACTTCCTAGACAGTTGTCAGCACCTTCTTATGTTGGGGCCACATTGTCGCGTTATCGCGAACTATACTTCGCGCGCTCTCTGTTGCCCAGCGAGACGTCGAGCGGTGTGCGAGAGAGAGCGTGCGAAGTTCGCGATAACGCGACAATGTAGCCCCAGCATTAAAAGAAAAGAAAGAATAACATTTATTTGGACACAGTTCGTGAAACACAATATTCAAAAAATTAAAAGAGAAAATAATGTTTTAACAATAATGTGTGCCTCACGGCTTACGCTTTCGATAACGTCGCTTCTAGGTAGATTTCAAAGTCTACTTATAAGACTAAAACAGCAATGCAGGCATAAAACACTTGTAGTTGCAATGGGATTTAAGACATAATAACGAAATGAACGTGTACTAAACAACTGCCCACCCTAGGGAATTGTTTTATAGATAATAACAACTGGCGAAATGAGGTCGCACTCTGACTACCCCTTTGGGGAATACAAGCGTGATGATGTCAGGTTATAACGTTGCCGTACTCAAAATCCCTCAGTTATAAAAGCTGGCAACACTAAACAAGGTACAACCCCATGTCTGGGTGGTGTCACAACTAGTTTGTAATACAACTTGGGGAGCAGTCAGATGAGTCCCGGGAGAGGGTCGGTAACCGGTAGCTGCAGTCTAGGGATACCAACACTTGTGACTGATATTGGTTTTAGAAAGTTGAAGAAGAAAGGAGCTTTCAGACGTCCAGATTAAAGCAAAACGATTTGTGTTCCTAACCTCTAAATCGAATAAATATTTAAAATTTAGGTTCGCCCTATAATACATGGGACTTAAACATAACGGGGGAAATGTAAATATACTATAGCTACACCTCTGCCTAATCCTTTGAATAAAACCGGTGTGATATTATGTAATGTTTCTTCAGGTAAGTGTACTTAACTCATTATATGAAGAAAAATACAAGATTAAAATAAAAATTGGCATTGACAAATTAAATTATTATAATAGTATCCATTCAATTCAATTAAAATCACACTAAGTAAGTAGCATAGGTACTTTAATGCCAACTTATGTGCTTAGTGTTGTTATTCTAGTAAATTAAATACTAGATTCAATTAATAGGATTCAGTTCAGGATTCAGTCGCGCGACGGGACACCGCTGCCGTGAAGTTTCTCAGAAATTGATTTGTGAAAGTCGCGTCGCACTTTCACGTCGCGCCTGTGTGGGAGCCTTAACACAGTTGTATAGGGTTCTATAAACTCGGTAAAGGGCCGCTACGTTACTCACAATCAATTTGAGAATTACAGCAATCCGTCGCTATGCCAAATCATTGATTAAAGGCGCAGTTTGAAGGTACTTTTACTACAGGTAAATCAGAATGTAGCAAATGAATAGCAAAGTGTTGTGACGTCATTAGAAATGGTAGCCCACCAAAACCCCATATACCAAACCTACCCCACAGGGAGCCTGTATGAACATACCATAACATCAAGTCTGTATTCCTCGAAGGGCGGCAGAGGTGTACCTATAATACACCCACCTCGTTATAATTAAGTCCCATGTAACAGGGGCGAGCTTATTTTCATCAACTGGGCACAAATCCAGACTCTGGGCTGCTACTGAAAAATTCCAGATGGCTAAACCCAATAACACTACCCGAACCCGGGAATCGAACCCAGGACCTCTTGCTCAGCAATAGTGCTTGCGACCACTAGACCAACGAGGCACCCAAATCCTGTATCAAGATACATCACAATCAACGTTAGAAGCTTCAACTTCGTCAACACCACAACTCTTTTGTTTCCTCAACTTTTTTTACATAAAAAGTACATTTGGAGTATAAAAAGGCGTGTACACACTAAAAGGCATTTCTAGTTTAACTTCCAAGCATACAAGAAAAGTGCGCAGAAGTTGAACTACATCGATCATGATCATCATCGAAGGAAACAAACGAAACAAAAAAAGCGGGTAAGTAATATTCTATTATGTAAAAATAGAAAAGTATCCTAAAGTGACTACCGAATGGTTTCCAACAATGAAGTTTCCTCAAACAGTGGGGGTTTAAAAGGCAACAAAGGATGGGTAGTGCAACCCTCCTTTTGTAAAGTAACCGTGATCACCAATTCCGGCTCAGTTATTACAGCAATTTCCGGTTCTACTGGCTTAGGTACCTAAGCAATGAATATTCACTCATAGCTATTATTCAGTGATGCTTCTCTCCATATCTCTTTCAAATGGTCACAGGGACTTGCAAATGCGCACTTTTAAAGGCCGGCACACATTAGAGAGACTCATTACAATTTTATTAGTCGACTAACACCAGTACAGTGTGTCACAGTCATAAAACTCGACGTAATGTAGTCGTTACTCGGAATTACTTATTATGAGAATTACTGCGACGTGACGAGTGGATATACTGTCATTTTGATTTGAAATTACAAAGACATGACACATTTGTACTTTGTAAAAGCAAGAAATGGACTTTAGAATGTTGCAGGTGTCTGGAGGCAGCAATAACCACTTCCCACCATGTGAAGGTTCTTATTAAAAGTAGCACATTGTAATTCGTGTAATTAAAACACGTTTGCCCTTTTAATAATGGTTTAAAACCGTCATCCGTTTCACTATCAATTGTATAAATTGTATCTTTATGCTTTTCAACACTAAGATTTCGTTTGTATCCAGAAGCCAGCCGGCCTATTCAGATTCTGTGAGCTTTCATTTCACCTGATGCTATTGGATTGGCACTATTAACACTTCGAGCTCACTTCACCGAAGATTTAATTGTGATATTTTTACAGAATAGATAGACAGATCGTACTCGTTAGCCAATTAGAAAACCGTAGCACTGTACTACTCAACAATCCCACTC
This sequence comes from Lithophane ornitopus, assembly GCA_948473465.1. Taxonomy (NCBI): domain Eukaryota; kingdom Metazoa; phylum Arthropoda; class Insecta; order Lepidoptera; family Noctuidae; genus Lithophane; species Lithophane ornitopus. The sequence goes on from OX419617.1 coordinate 794,526, forward strand.
GTAAGTATTCCCTGCCAACCGTTCTGGGAATACATCTGTAACGTAAACAAGCAATTGTATAAACAGTAAACAAACTAATAATCAATTTCGCTAATACGACACATGGTAACAGTTAACTGTACCCCGATTCCGGTGCACAATAGCGAGAATTCATTTATCAATATCCCCGATACCCCGATAACTAAGTACTTCGATGTCAGAAGTAAATATCAGAAGGACCACACAATGCTCTACAAATGCTCTACACAAAATGCTCACAATGTTCTTGACCTTTGTAGATCGATCTTTTAAGACCTTTAACAAAGCCTTACCTTTAGTGTATCATCTGCTGAACATGAACCTCTTACTGATCACTTAGGTAAATATCCGGTCAAACACTAATTGGCCATAACAATCCACCCACATAACGTATATAGTTTTAGTCCTGGTGAGATTGGGAGCTGGTGGGAGAACAAACCTAGTGATTGCTGTCTGTGGCCGCTGTTTCTTTTTGTTACGGCTGTCATCTCTGTCAGGTTAGGTTAATTTATTCTTATTAGCGTGAATTTTATCATTACGTATTTCTGTTCAGAAAGTAGCTCGTAATCAATAAACCTTCTTTAGCTTGTTCGAGGTGGCCCAGCGACGGGGTGGCTCCCGTATAAATCACAACAATTCTTGCGATAACTTTTAATTGATTCCCGAACTCGGCTTTCGGCTTTCGGCCGTCGGGCCGCTGTTTGTTTATAATCAGCAGGATTTGTAACAATTCGTACTGTGAAGACTTAATAAGATTTCGTTTTGTGATCGGGTGAAAGAAGAGCTGATTGGAGCTGGGGGTGAAATAACAAATTGTGGGGTCGAGTTTACAGGAAAGGTAACAATAATATTGCTGTTCTGATTGCTTTATTACCTGCAATAATATTGATAAAAGGTGTTTATTTGTAAAACAAAAAATATACCATAACACACCACTACGCGACGCCAGAAACTATGAACATTTAAATCTAGGACGTGGAAAAGTCTACCGGTTTGATCGAATGTGAGTATATTATACCGCAGACTATGGTAAAGCCAACGTAACAAAGTTCAAAAGTTTTATGTGCCTTTACTTGTACCCGCACCTATACTGGTGTTGTTTGGCGAAATAGGAATAGTTTGCCGCACGAACTCTTTCCTTTAAGATCTCCTCTACTGGTAAACTTCTAGTACAAAAATAAATGTAAAAATAAAAATCTGGGACCCTCTAACCCTTTCAACACTACGCACGACTTTCAGGCACATTTCAATGTCACATTGGCACAAAGCAATACATTCTGCAGATTGATTTCTGAGCCAACCCTCAAGCGCGAGCGTAGCACGTCGCATCACGCACGGCCGCCGACCCTGATAGGTACCCTCGGCTTTGATATCAGCCTGTAATCATCACGCTTAGCTCCACAAAGGCTGGCAAGGGGTTTGGCAAGTATTTGTATGATGTAGCTTCAGGATGTATGCATGGGGAGGGTTACAAAACGGACGTATGCATGGTGTACCTGACACGTGCGTTTGTTTGTTATATACAGATCTGATTAGTGACACATTTGCATTTGGTCGTCAAATTATGAAAGAGTCAGCTTTTTATTATTGTTTTGTTTTATATCATACCTTTGACGATAACCATTTAGTCGCTTTTATGACTTCAAGGAAGACAAAATGATTAAGTCTCATAATAATCAGGTGGCACGGTTATCATATATGGCTGTAACAAAAACCCTGTTCGATCCATGAGGTGTTCTTAATAATCATACTGAGATTTTTTTTGGTAAAAAGAAAAAAAAAACGCATTTTTCCGGTTTATTACATGGGGCGCGGGTGGTCGTCGTTTAGTGGGTGTCTACAAGTCATAACTTATGACCTCTGTAGAAAATTTCCTAATTTAAAATGAAATTTGGGTAATTTTGGTACGAAAAATGTGAATTTCAAATTGCAATAACTTTTTTATATGCAATAATATTTTTTTTTTTTATAATTTCGGGTACCTAATATTATTGCAGTACCTATGCCCCTTGCGGATCGGACAGGGATTTTTTTTACATAATTATTGTATAATTCGACAGCATTTTTCTATTTTCCAAAAAAAATACCACATAAATAGACTGTCAGTGTGATTCCTACAACACTCTCATGGATCGGTCGGCGTTTTTGTTACACGCTGTATATCAAATATCATCACGGTTATTTTACGATTTTAACTGAAATAAACCTTCAAAAAATGAAGTAAATTCGTTATTAATCAGGTTATTGTTTCAAGAGGTTGTAACGTAGCAACAACACACGTATAAGGACGTAGTGAACATCTGGAACATCTGTTTCGGCTGCCAGATAATACCTACATCATTATGATAGACAACCGAAACGGGCGAGCTAGGGTCTACTACGAAAAGTAAAACTTTATGATAACTGTATACAAGATATTGTTCGTGGACTACTTTATTTTAGTCGTTGTTAGCGAAAACCAGGCCCCTATCCTATTGTCCTAGGAATCATCCATACTATCAATACTAATATTATAAATTCGAAAGTAACTTCAACCTTTACACGCCTAAACCCCTGAACGGATTTCGATAAAATTTGGCAAGGAGATAGATGGTATCCCGGGGAAGGACATAGGCTACTTTTTATCGACATACCACGCGAGCGAAGACGCGGGCGGAAGCTAGTATTATATATAATAACTAGGTTACGCTGAAGGAGATTCTCGGTTTACATTCATAGCATGATGGTCTTTCAATTGATCCCCGGGTGGGGAAACATTAAATAAATTATTGCTCGTCTCTTAGAGTTCAGGCATGGTTTTAAGAGCAGTTCTGGTTGGATGTTTGTCACGTAGTTATAATAAAAATTCATCTTAAAAGCCGCTCAGCCATAATGATTTTTATTTGATTCCATAGGTAGTTCCTGCCAGCCCTGTTCCGAAGCGGTGCGCGGTGCGCGGTGGGCGGACACTCTTATATGAATCGTTTCCATTAGAAGCACATTATCTACACGCTGATAGCTTATTATTACGCTTACAAATTAGCCTGCTTCATCCGTTATTATCGGTAATATTCGATTTGGGTTTGAATGAAAACATGGTCTTACACTATTTCCCCTAAATCATGGGAAACGGGTCGCCATGATGAAATACCTACCCAAACAAATGCAAATTGCTTAAGTACATACCTATGACGAATGTATCAATCCTGCGAACTTTGATACAGAGTGCAGCTGTGTACCTATATTCAGGCCAAAACGCAGAATGGAGACTACTTTACCATTCAGATACCTATTCAAAGGACGACTCTCGATAGCACACGAATACGATATATCGAAATATCTACGTCATGGCAAAACTTCACGCTAGGCACGGTAGTTCATGTGTCAAGTTCTACGTGTTTTCCTCTTAGTGAGTGAACCCTAAACCAGAAACATTATCGCAATAAAATTAAAATTCACCGTAAAAGCACGTAATGAAATCAAAATAAATGTCATTTATTCTAAATAGGCTGTGAATCAGTACTTTTTGAACGTCAAAATTACATAAGACAGTTTAGCTGGGTAGAAGAAGTGGCGCAACCAACTTCCTGTTCAGTAAGAAGAATTTGATACTATATAAATAATTAATGCACCTCTATGTACAGATAGAAAAACGAATAGACGAAACATCTCAATCCCATAGGTAATAAATCAGCGCAATGCCAACACATTTGACACATCATTACCTCATAGAACGAACAACAATGAACAAAGAATTAAAACAAAATATCACCTACCCTTAACTTGTGTCCAATAAGTTCTGTAACTTGTAAGAAGATTAGCGAGATTCTGAACCCGTCAGAAGTTCGATGGCTGTCCTCTGAATTATTTATCGCATTGCTCCGACCCGTCTGACACACGTAGGACAGCGGTGGCTCTGAATAAAATAATTTACAATTTTGGTGGCTCGTATTGTAAAATGGAGGGATCAAAAACTAAATACAAATCATTGCTACAGGCCTAAATATTTTGCATACGGGAATTGGATCGCGAAACTATTGCTGTTGTAGTTCGTCGGTAGGCTTTCACATTTAACTAGACATTTATGTTACAGTTGTTTTGATTTTAAACGAGTTAGGTCTACCTCACTCTCGAACTACTCCAAATGTAATATTGCCACCGCTTTTATCAGGCGGTTGTAGTTTGTAGACACAAGCAAAGAGTAAGTCGTAGTAGCACGAGAGCAGTAAGTGAGCCACTGCTTCCATCTCTCCTTCGTCATCTTTTAAGACAACTACGAGTATTGTCAATTTTTTCATGATAAGCTCAAAGACACTTTCTTCCTCTCTACCTCTAGTAACCGCGGGATCTCATTACGCCGACCATCTTTATCAATTTTAATTACTAAAAAGGATCGTTTTACTAATTAACGAGGGTAGTACTCATAGTCATTACTTAACTTTCGGCGAATAATTGGAAAGAAATTATGCTTTGCTACTTTCATTATTATTTGTGGCGCGGTGAACTAGATTTTTTGCCTGATGAGGTATCGAAGCTGCCATCAAAGGCTATGAAATTGTCGATAGTCGTTGAATATGTACAATAATTGTTAATGTACTGTAAATCTTGTTCTTGGGGTGACGGAAAAACTATTTTTATGTTTTTGTTTAATTACATAACGTTTTATGAATATAAAGCGTAAACAATTTCGGTCAAAAAGATCTAAAACTTCTATGAAGGATTCATTCAGGGAAGTTTGATAACAACTTTAGTCTAAGCTTGAAACTTCCAATAACCATATCAAAATGGTTTCTGACACCTTTTTGGTAGTTTCAACGGTTAGGACAATCGAAACCTTAATTAAAAAAACTAAAGTTACGGAAAGTTTTTAGTAACCTAATCATTTTAATTAAAGGAGCTATATTATAAGTTGGCTTTCATATACGAAATCTCTTAAGGGATCATTGTACTCATCATTACGAACAACTTTCACTATGGGACCAACTCTGAAACCGCGAAAAAAAAAATCAGCTGTTCCCTACATTTTGACGAGCTATGCGAACATAAAATGTAGGGAACAGCAGATTTTTTTTTTCGCGATATTATATTTATATGTATCTAAACATTTATTAAAAATAAAACTTATTACTTATTGACTTTCTTACATCACCTTTGTCATCATAAGCCTACTTCACCCAGCCACCACGCAAGATAATTATATCTCAGTGAACACACCCCGGAATCTTATCCGAACTTGTCACGAACTCGCTCGGAAGTTATCCGTCAGATTTGTCACAACTTTTCCTTTTATATAAGTTCTGTTAATTATTATAACAAGTAACTGTTACGAGTTCATTTCTTGGAAGGCATTTTATTTATTACGTTCGTGCCTTTTGGGACATGTTTGACCTCTATTTCTAGGAAGTAAATAATTACAAACTGTTGAAATTAAGTTCATTTCTCCGTAAATAATTTAAAGACATCAGTCTTTATTTAGGAGTGCCTTGTTATAAGAGCCTCGCTCGCCCCAGCACACCCTGAGATGTCAACACTGCTACCAACCGTAGACAATCCTACGGAAATTACGCAGCGGAAAATTCGGCGTGCTTACATCTGTGAAATGCTTTTAAAATTATATACTACACCACCGAAATTACGCCTTCTGATTACCTTATTTACAGAAAACATAAGAGCTTGTCTGGTCGCTGCAGCTCCAATAACCGGTTGTTGATAAACCAATCAATATACCGATCACTTTTGTTAACCCTATCTGCACAAACAACGTAAGCCGTTACTCCACTACATACAGAGACATGCGGTGCTGCTCTCAATCGTCCGACGTATGTATAACTGAGTTACTGCTAACCCAGTTACAGCTCGGCTGATTGCTTATTACGAGCCCACGGTAAACAAGACTGTCTTGCTAATGTATCGGACGATATTAAAGCGTAGATTTGTGTGGCAGGCTTGTTGGAGTGCTCTTTTTGAGATCTGGACCCTGTTATTTATTTTGTTTTTTACTCGGCAAAGATAATTTTCCTGTTCGTAAACTAAATGCAGAGTGTTTACTGTTCGCCCAACAAATTGTAAGCTCCGGGTTCTGATGTTTCCTTCTGGTAGATTTTTATCCCGTTTAGTGATTTTATTTATAGAACCATTCCGCTCTCAAATAAAAAGTATGTGACCAGAAATACCTACCACGCGTTGATTTACGTCATTCGTTGAGACAAAGCAATTAGGGAAAGAAAGCAAGAAAAATTATTCATTCTGCACAAGCAACACGCACATTATAAAATAATACAAAGTAGGAAAACTTCAAATTAATAGTAGGTTTATTTATTCACAGCTTATAATTCACTGCTGAGCACAAGCCTTCGTCGTAATAGCATAGCACACTTCCTACTTCCACACTAATCTTATTGAGATCCCTAGAGGGATCAGAGGACAGCAGGTGAACCATCAACTTAACACCAGCTGAACCATCAACTTATTAACAGCAGCTGAACCAATCAAAAATTACTCATCACACCGTTCAAAATTCACAACCTGTTGCCAATATTCAATCCCTCAATATCTGTTACTCCGTACACAATTATTACAGCTGGTAAAGAAAACTCCGTTAAAACATGAGTAATGTTTGGTCGCCGCGATCCGTCATAATTAGCGTCAGTAATCAGTTCGGAGTAGCTTCCGGCGACAGTGGCTACAGTGGCTAGTGGCTAGTGGCTGCAGCAGTGACGGCGGCGATAGATCGATCACTGCGCGACACTAATCACCGGGCGACTTGTGGATGGACACACTTAAATTGTTTGTGTTTATTGTATCTCACTTTACTCTTGTAGTCATTACAGTGTTTTTGTATGATTTTTTGTTTTATCATAATTAATATTGGCCGTGGTTGGAGTACAGCCAAGTAAAGTAGCAGCCAAAATGGTATAGTTGAGAAAGTCTTATTATTTGTACATTTATAACTTAAGTTTTTCCCCAAATGGGGTTTGGCACGCATTACTTAGTCTTGGTAGGTACATACCTATTTTACTTCTTCTAATAATATTTTAACGAAATAATTGCGAATTATTCAAACCTACCATTGTGGGAAGAGCAGTATTTTATAAAAACATAACATTCCTATTCTACGTTTAATTTCGTTTTATGACAGTTACAGCTATTAGTTATGTTCATGTGATACTCGTACTCTTTGTTCTCTTTTAGCCAAGCATACAGGAAGTGACCCCCAAAAACCCTTTTATCAATTTCAAATCTATTGAGATCCCTATCCTAATGCTGTATGAAAAATAAGGGTCGAAGTATAACATTATCTTATTTATCTTGTACCCTACAAGATAATCCAGAGTGGAAATTATATTGGTAAGTTAAACAGTCGTAACTAAGTTTTGTTCTTGATTTGTTCTTCATTTATTTTAGTTTTCTGTTAGGTACCTGTAATGTACGTGTCTAATGGTTAGATAATTATGGTGAAACCGTATAATAATAATAATAACATCATTGTACTCTCCACCCATATTTGCGAATAAATAATTTGACTTTCATTCAAGTCCAATCTCTGGATCACAGTTACCAATTATTAAACACATAAAAAAGGAAGGAAAAGCATTTCCCTTTTCCACCATCTAACCTCCGAATCACACGTGTACACAATCAATCTTTCAGACAGTTAACCGCCAAAAATCACCAAAGAGATCTAATTACCGTCTACTTAACGCCTATTACCATACGGGGCACAGCAGAGAGTTACGACGCCATTCCTCCTGCTGACACTTTAATTAAAAGCTCTAGCGATCAATCCTTACTGTCAGGTTCTACTGAGATAACTCCCAGCTCTGATTGAGGACAAACGATCATGTCTGTGGTCAAGTTTTTATTTTAGGGGAGATTTTGTAATTATCAGGGTATTTGGCTTGGTTGAATGTTACATGATGCCCATTTTACTTAGTGGTTGTGTAATATTCATGATCATGTAAAATACGGGTATTCAGCTTCATTCGAGTAGGCTAGAAGCTGCAACATAGTTAGGAAAAGGCTAGATAGATGATGGTTGAGCATTTCAGAGTTATTGTTCCTGTTGTCCTCATAATAATAATAATGATTGCCAATCCGCCTATTATCAGCCGTGATGTAGTGTAGATACTGTGTATGGCAATTACATTGTGGGTTTTGACTATGTTAACTGTAGGGTTATTTTAATTATAACGTTATCTATTCAACAGTAAAAAATATAAACGGGTAAAACGATGCTGAAGCATCGTCCTGAAGGACGAGTCAAAAGCTCCTTTATTAGTATTAGTAGGTAACGGGATTAAATGTAATGGGTACTTATCCCAACTACTTACACTCAAACTTGTATGTGCGAATTTTATCGCAAACACAACTTGGTCTGAACAATTAACCCCATAAAACCGACGTAAACGATACAAACGAATCTGTTTGATTCTGTTAGCCGAAGCAATCACTTCCTCGCGGCTATTACTAGCCTGCAGTGACCGGAGGGTTATGGCTAAACTTTGAGTCCGCATAGCCCATCGACTTATTTGTCGAACAAACTGATACGATTTCCTGTTAAAAGTTTTGTAAGTGTTGATAGTTCGGATCGGATTAGCTTGGAAGAATATTGGAAATGTTAGTTTTTTTTTTCATAGACAAAAAGTCTATACCGTTAAGTTATACAATTTCGGGACTTATGAACGAACATACTTAGCTATTTTGGTGCTAATTAGAAAACTTGCATTTTTAATTAAGTAAGTAAATTCAACTGAATTGACAAGAATAACAAGCGATCGACTCGCTCCGAAACTTTTTTAATCATTAGCTCGAGAAAACACATTGGCCTCGTCCAATTTTGTTTTCAAATCAACACCCCGTATCACGTTCCAATCCCGTATTTTATACGAGTTTCCTAAGAAAGTAGTTGGAACAAGGTTCACAAAGTTGTCCACTGCAATCCCGGGGTTATTACGCGACAGAAATATTATAGCTTGAGAGAACCACGATATCTGTATAACAATAGAGCCAGGACTGTGCTGCATCTCAGCTGGATCGCGTTTGATCATTTTATTTTACAGTTTTTAGTTTGACTTTTCGTTGCCGTCAGCAGTTTCAGCGTTTGTACAGAATTGACAATTACGCTGTGCAGCATAAAAAGGAAAATATAAAAGACATATTTTCCTAGAGTCCTTTTTATATTTTAAATTTCTTATATCTGCCTTATTTTTAGCTATGATTACTTACTGGCATCATTACACCTTCCATTGTTTAGGCTATATCTTATACTTATAGTATAAGTATAATTAACCTATTATAACGTTCCCGATGCTTGGTTGCAGACCTCTCCTCTCTTTGAGAGGTGAGAGGGAGGGAGTGGGCCGTAATCCACCGCGCGGGCCCAGTGCAAGTTGGTAAACGTAACATGACTTCGATTTAAAAAAAAAACCGTTTTGATAGCATAGTGATGTCATAACGCAGAGTAAAGTGCCTGCTTGGGTTCAAACCTATGACTCATGTCGGGGTCGATACCACTGGGCCACCACTGCTCCAAATCTTGTACCGTATCAAACAAAATCAGTGGAAAATCTATCTATACATATAATAAAATCGTCTTTAATATAAATTAAAGTCGCTTTTCATGTTTGTCTGTGTAATCGCGTTGTTCTTCAAAACTTCGCAACGGATTTTATGCGGTTTTCACCATCATTTAGAGAATTCAATCCGGAACGTTTATGTGTATAATTCATTAATATTAACATTACATATAATAAAGAATTATATTATTGAATTTTTTTCTTAAAAACCGTGCATAGCAAGGCGCGTCATTTTACACAGAAAAACTGTACACTTTATCACAAACAAAATAGGTACAGTAAGCTTCACAGTATTAAATCGCAAAATCCATCGCAACTAAGAGCCTTCGATTATTTTTACGTGCGAACCTATTTATTCAGAGGTCGTTGTCCGTTACTAGTGGATCCCGATTGAATATTCAAGAGCTATCTAATCCTGCGGGCTGGGACATAAATCCTATCAAAGTAAATTTGTATCGTGGTAATACATATGTATTTATGATAACTAGGAAAGGCGACGGGATTGCCTCTTAATGGGTGTCGGATAATATCCTTTTCCGCAATAAACTGGGGTTATTGAATAACTGTAAGATGTCATAGCTGTGAGTGTTTATTTGAAGTATCATATCCAGGTCGCAGTCGACTACTATTACTAGAATAAATAAAGAAAGACGAATAAAGAGTGTGTCGATACATTTCCATTCCATAATACCTAATCACTCTGAAACTGTATGAGATCATGTGATCTCACGTGTTAATTTTATTGAGAAAACACTGTAGTTACTTATTTAATTAAAGGAAATCTTATTACGTTTAAGGTTTTATAAATCGAAAGACTAAATGGCACCGCCCACGGTTCTTTAAATCTTTTTCTTTGCCAGCGGAAACAATAATATAAAAGCAATCAAATTGAAGAAAAACGCCGCCCCCTATTGATCGTTATCATAAAACCTAACTGTATTGTAAGTTGCATATTGTTATAATAATCGCGTCAGCTGTCCCATCGCTGGCGACTTGCCAATTAACTTAATGGCGCGGCATCCGCCTAATAATGGCCGTCGTCTCCCGCAGTAAACAAACCACTAAATATCCCCGTGCTGATTGGAACGAATACAATTTATAAGCTTTTCCATTTTATAGCTTAGTCTTGGTTGCTATAAGAATTTAAAGGAATTTTCTTAAATAGCTGAGCAAGCGCGGCGGCGCTTCCGTTGGTCAATTTGAAATTAACTGATAGTTGTTGTTACTGATTCAACATTGTTTGCTAAGCTCGCGAAACCTCTGCAAATCATTCATGGAAACAAATCGCAATACCTACCATATTTTCAAATCTTGGTTCGCACTTTACTAGAAAACATTGCATTGGTTTATTTTTTTTAAACTCAAAGCATAAATATAACACTGTCGCGAATACTATCCATGCACTGAATACAAAATGGATTCAATATTAAAACACGGCATTATAGGGAGATGTTATATAGTATCCGTAATATTTGTCCGTGACAGCAACTCAATCGTTGAATAAGCGCTGGAATTAATAATAATTTATCCTGAAACGAAGGCATTTAAAGAGCCTCCATTATTATCGGGGCATTTGGCGTAATTTATGCGGTCATAAAAAATTTAATGCACGTCGCGCCGCTGCCCCGTCACGGGCGGCACAAGAGGCACAGAAATTATTCACACATTTACACAAAACGGTATGGGATGGTCCACAGAACGGTACGGGACAGTTCACAAAGCGGTACGGGACAGTTCACGTGCCACGAAACGATCATTTAGGTATGTATAGTGTCCCCTTCCCCATAGATAGATACATAGAATACTGTTTATTATGTACACCATAAAAAACAGATCCATAATGTGTGAATGTTTTTTTTGTGTATAGGTACAAATACAATTTGAATTAACTAAACCATCCTTTATTACTGTTTGCCCTATGAACAACCGCAAACATAAAATAAAAGGTAGGTTTATTATTCGGTCAATTGCCTCACACATAAACGTTTTCCGGCTTATACTTGGACCTGTGTTGACTTTATCTTGGCTAAGCTCAAATCAAAACTAGCAATCGTAAAGTTAGATTATTGTTTAGTTAGTTTTTATTTGTTGCATTTTTAATGAGTTTTATGTGCTTTGAGCAGGTCCTTGATTAAATTCGTGTCTAGATTTTGAGAAAAGGCCTATTCTTAAACGAAGACTAAGTAAAAAGTAATTCAGGAAAATCGAATTTTGCTTTATAACTGTGAAAACTTTGCACTGCCAGATAAAACTAAAATTGAGCACTCAATTACACGTATAACGAGCCGTCCCCTATTAGTATCGTAGTCTGTGGAGCCGTCTTTATAGTGCAGGAAAATCCTTTGAAGGTGTTGAATGAGCAAAGTCACGGCCTGCCAGCTCCCGGACTATCGCGTCCATTCGATGACTTGGAGCGTTATTCTCAGCATATTATAGCCATACTTTAAAGAAGCTTCAATCTCCGCTGCTTCAATCAGCAGAAATCTGAAAAAAGAATGTGTTAATAAGAATGACATCTTAAAAATTCTAAGAATGCTGACTTTTAAAATATGTTATAACCTTCATGTTGAATTATTAAGCACTAGCTATTGCCCGCAACTTCGTCTACGATCCAGGATGAAAAGTAGCCTATATCCTTCTTCAGGTCCCCTGTGCGAAATTTATCCCAATCCGTTCTGCCGATTTAGCGTGAAGGCATAACAAAGTAACTCACTTTCGCATTTATAATACCTATATAGTTAGGATGATAGTCTACTCTAAATAACTACGTATATCTAAATCATGATACCCGTGATAGGTATATACTTTCGATTTGGAGACCGTTTTGACTTTGTAACTGCAAAAATTTTATTTGCTTCATTGCCTACAGAAACCTGTCGCCAAACAATCAACAAGAAGTTATTTAGCCGCACAAACACAAAGTACCATATACACTCAACATCATGATATTTTCACTCAAGGATACAGACCATTATTAAAATAGTATATGTTAAATCAATCATAGACTAGCACGCGTGTAATTGCGGGTCTCGCACGCGATTAGTGAGCAAAGCCGCGTGGCCAATGAAGCGTGCAGCGTATTATGGCCGGCTCTGTCTGACCAGTGAGCGTGCGCCCTTAGGGTCGGCGTGAACACAGGCTTGAGGGCTTAGACAAGTCACAAAGTGAGTCCTTAGTCATGATTGAATTACTTTGTGAAACAATAGAGGGAGATATGAAGACTTGTAAATATGATAATTAAGTTGATTGTAGTTTACAATGACCGTAGTGCACTAGTCACAGTTATATTACACACATAACATAACATCACGCCTGTTATCCCCGATAGGTAAGGCAGAGATGTAGCTATAGTACGTTCACTCACATTTCGCCAGTTATGTTTAAGTTTCACGCAATAGAGGACGACCCACCGCCCGTGCACACATCAAAATTAAAACCCCCAGAAGAACAAAAAATCATAAAATCATACATCATGAAATCCTGATGTCATAATAACAGTTCGTCTCACCAGTTATTTCACTAGAACATATTTGAAACAAAAAATAGTAAGTACCTACACTAGTGGTATTTCATTGTACTTAGATCAAAGAAACAACTACAGTTAAAGTGTTTGGTACAAAGGTAAGCTCGCAGACACGATACGTTAGGTTTTCTAGTAAATGTACGAGAAATAACAAAGACTATTTTCTTTGTTAGATACTTTTTATTTATTACTTTAGTAGAATCTGCCACAAAAAATGGTCGGATTGTACACTTACAGAAACTGTTGAAATAGAAAATTGCTTTAATAACATTATTCAGGATAAAGAGATAATTGACAAGCAAAAGTTATTTTTGGAACGCTATTAGAGAAAGGTTTTGCTTAGCCTGAGAATTGAATACAAAGCTTTCAGGCCAATGACTCGGGAAAGAACAGCTTACCACAAATAACGTAGTATACCTATGTATACTACAGACACACATAAAAGTACTCAGATACCTACATATCTTCTCGCTCAGTACAAAGCCTAAAGAATTCGCAGCAGTTCACAAATTATATGATATTTCACGCGAGACGAGAATTTATGTTATTCGCCATTTGGGAGACGGAAAGGAAAAATTGTATTCTACACACACACACACACCGAAAGGCGTAGATTTCGAGAGAACGTTTTAGAAGATTCTAGTATAATATAGTAACGCACAGAAGTTTGGATTTCTCAATAGCCAATCTTTGTTCAAGGCAATCATTCGTTATTAATATAAATGCGGTACGGACTTGCTTTTGAGCCTCTGTTCCTTTGTATTCTAGCCAAGCAAGCTAATTACTATAGAATATACGATGCTATGTCAAGAAAACGATCGTCATTGGCTTTGCTATAGTGGTCTGAACTATGACATCTATGATGAACCTAGGCTTCTATGATAGACATACTACGACAACGGTACGGTAAGGTTACGGTATAACTACTACAGAACTCTTCAGGAAGCATTAAAGTGTGGTTATTGTATCTTTCAGTAACTAGACCGCATTCAACATAACTTTCTCTGTAAACATGAAAATTGCTACCGAACCGAACTGTCCGTCTAAACACATAATTATACCTAAATAGTCTTGTCACCGGACACCACCGTTTAGCGTGCCGGCAAATACGTCCGTTTGCACAGTTTGCACAGAGCGTGCGCTTCGCTGTGCAAATGTTTGCACACTTTTGTGCGGCTCCACTACCGCGTAGTCACGAAACTATGTTCTGAATGTTGTATATCAACATGTGTTCTGTAGAGAAATGTTCTTTTATGAAGATAATTTGGAAACATTTCAATCAAGCCCGGTTTTATGGCGTCAGTTCAATTTAGACTAGTTCATCATATCCTATCAACTAACGATTCAGTTATTATGAGAATGGACTAAACAGTCATTAAATAGGCTTCTAGAACAGCCGCAGTCAATAACTTTGTATGTCTTGTGTGTGTATTCATCATAATGCACACGAAGCACCATAATCAGGTAGTTAGACAAATTCAGAAACACCACGACACAGACTTGTGACGTTGGCAGCCTTCGGTACAAGAAATAACTAGATAAATATCAGCGCCGCTAACTATTCAATAAAGTCATGGGATAGGAGGAGTAATAGGTAGATTTCCTTTGACTTTAGACGAAATAGTGTATTTTTCCATTGACCTGGAAGGCCAATAATTGTACTTAAAAAACGATCATATTCAAGTCGCAATCTGTCAAACTTGTCGAAAGTGCTGGTACCTAAATTGATTGTATTTTTGACAGATTGCAAATGAGATGCGAATGCGAACGTACTTAAATTACGGGAATTGCCTCTCTCTGGCAACAAATACTTCACTTCATCGCATTGGGATTCAGCGAGGTAAACAAAAACGCATCAGTAAGCTAAAAGGAAGCATTTCACCGAGAACACTCCCGCTGCGTTCAGTGCATTTCAAGCAGGTTGTGTACCGTCCGCGCGTCCGGACCATAAGTATTCCGTTTTCTCATATCCTGAAGCAACACTAAAACCGACTGAAAAATAACAAGTACTCCTTTTTGAACGAGGATCGTTGAGGACATTCGTAAGCTAAAGCCTGTCTCCTACTAAAGAGACCTAAGCTACAAACTATTGCAGTGTTTGCATATCTAAGTCACAAGTAAGTAGGTACCAACTGATGATGTTAGCCTAGTAAATGCGTTACAATATATTTCTACGCATATTTAAAAAGTGGGAAAAGGAAAGGGACGCCTTTGCCCAGCAGTGGGACAACGGGCAACTTATTATTATTATATTAAAATAAAATACCTGGGTCTGACCAGTTATACCTACGTACTTTATTGAATACCAGCGGGTTCACCCGCGTGTGATATACACGCGGGTGTTTTTTTAATATAAATTATAGCCTGTGTTACTTAGTGATACTATAGCATTCAACTGGTGAAAGAATTTTAAAATCGGTCTAGTAGTTTCTGAGTTTATTCATTACAAACAATAATATAAATGTTTTCTCTTTATAATATTAGTATATAGATTTCGTTGAAAATAAAATTAATTCCATACAAATACACCAAGTACTTATCATTGAATTATATAACACAACTAACTATTTACATAAAACACTAAAACTTAAAGAACTAACTACCTATAACTAAAGTAAGGCGTCGAAAAATTCCTCCGCATCGCTGTCGGCTGGTAATGTACCCGTTGAATTATTGTTTAAGGTATATTTTATATTATTGCATGTTCGCTGATAATTTATTGTTTTAGTTATATCGTTCAAACTGAATTATTTGGCACGTATTCTATTATTATCTATCAATGTTTAAGCTTTGTGAAGCACAAAATGTACAACATCTTTGAAAATGTATGATGAAATTAATTGGTCAGTAACTGATTTTGATTTGCTTTTCATGCCGATATTCCCACGGGATCGAGACTTAAGCGGGTGAAACCGCGGGGCGCAGCTAGTATATATTATTATGTTTCCAGAGAATTGAAAGTTTGTTTATTTTCAAAGATCTGTGAAGAAACTACCTTAGTATATTCCTCCTCGATTTAATATATTTCACTGAATTCTATAGTAGCATAGGTCAAAATGATGGCAGTTCATATTAGTAATGGATGGATGCTCATTTTAAACCCCGTCATTGTCTACTTTTTATTCCGTGCCACCTGGATTCAGTCAGCGACATCATCGCATAGCTTCGCTTAGCTTCGCTTAGCTCGCCTTGCTGTGCAGTCAACAGCGTCATTATGCAGGGCGTGTTAAAGTTTGTAACAAACGAGCGCCTCGACGACACCTCCTCGCCCTGAGCTGGCTGCACTACCCCACGGAATAGTTCGCCGCAAAAAACTGAAGGCGACGTAATGAAGACGTGGACTTATGGGACTGTTAATCAGAAAGAAGAGCTACAGTACCGGGGCGTTAATATTGTACATCGAGTTTTAAACAGAGTATGTCACACGGATATCCGTGTGACACATTCTGTTTAAAACTACATTTCCAGTAATGGGATGCATCAGAAGCTACCAATGACTTTCGGAGCACCCTGTGCAGTCTGTTACCAACTTAGCTGATTAACAAATGGTAGCATTCTATCATAAATCAACGGATGAGCTGCTATCATATTATTAAGTGTGCTTCATGCTGCCGACACGAGAGGAGAAGAAGCTTACCAGTTATATCAATATTGATAACCAGCAATATGCTTGGGTAGGAAATGGGTTAACGTCCAAAGTGCAACTCACGGGATTCAAGTGCGAGACGGTGGTGCGTTTTTAACGAAAGTAGCTGTTTTTAACAAAAGTAAACGTTTTTCAACACCTTCCAGCCAAGTTTTCGCCAAACCATGGTCTTTTAATATAACAAACCAAATCCTATTAAAAATAATAAAGGGAAGAATGATTATAAATCCCAACTATCAAGGTTATAGCAATTAAAATAATGGGAGCGACGGAAATATTAATTTCAGCTTAATTGTTTTAATTAGTTAAATTATTATTGTAGAAGTGGTGTCGGATATTTATAACGTAGATATTCCGAATTTTAGAGGAAGCAATTAATTTATTATTAAAATCCGGGCAATCAGTCGGTACTTTAAAATTATTCCAACGAGATACTGAATAAACTTTGATATTGATTTTAAACTGTTTGCGTTGAATAGTTTTAAATGCTGAACTCATTAAACTATCGAATTAATAAATAATGTATTATTTATTTATATTGGGTGTTCGGGTACACACCGTTATCCTTGAAACTAGTGGTTTGATGCCATCTATAATATATCTGATTTTTTTTTGCGATTTCAAAGTTGGTCCCATAAAAAAGTATATTATAGATGACACCAAACCACTAGTTTCAAGGATAACGGTGTCTACCCTAACACCCTGTATAATGTACCATATTCTGACAATTTTTTTTTTTTTTTTATTATTTGTATGTATCCCTCAGTACTTCGGACATGCCAATAAAAGCTTCTTCCATTCGTTCGGAAACAGATCCTTTGCACTGGGGACCGCAAGCGCAACGGTGTGACACTGAGGCACAACACAGCACTATTTACAATGGCTATAATCTCCAGTTTCAACACGGAACTGCTCCACAAGAAACTGGAGGTGGCTTTTTAGCCAGGATTAGGTGTCGACTCGCAGCTGAGACTATACTACACAGACAGTACAGTAGGCACACTTCACATAATTCAACAAAATAGAACGCTATATACACTGAACAAAGATCTAATATTAATTTAGGACTGCCGACTTTTATTTTAATACTAGCTGCTGCCCGCGGCTTCACCCGTGTAGGACTATGAAAAATTAATTACGACCTATTCTCAGACCTATCGAATATATATTAGGTCCTTACCTATGAAATTGCCGTTCTGCAGTACTGGCCATTTCAAATCAAAATAATTTTTGTTTGGCTAAGAATTCTAATTTCAAATTAATTTTATTTTAAAAACATGGATTTTTTTTTCCAAAAGTAGTCATTTCTTTATTGATTAGTGTTACATTTTCATCGCATTTCAATCTTTTTCGTCATCATGGATACGTTAAAAATTCGAGTAATTATGGAATATGAGTACCGTCGTGGCAGCAACGCGGCACAAGCGGCACGCAACATCAACGACGTTTACGGAGCTAACACTACAAACCAACGCACCACCTGTTATTGGTTTGCTCGCTTCCGTTCTGGAAATTTCGACCTGAAAAATGAACCTCGCGGTCGTCCGAAGACTTTGGTCGACAATGACGAATTAAAGGCGATTGTGGAAGCTGATGATACACAATCTACGGCTGAATTAGCAGCAGCTTTCGACGTTAGCGTCAAAACAATATTGGTCCATTTGCGTCAAATTGGCAAGGTAAAAAAGCTTGACAAATGGGTGCCCCACGAACTCAATGATCGCCAGCGCGAAGTACGCGTCGAGACGTGCCTTGCACTGCTCAACAGACACACAAATGAAGGAATTTTGAACCGCATTGTTACCTGCGATGAAAAATGGATTCTGTTTGATAACCGCAAGCGCTCAGCAAGTTGGTTGGATCCTGGTTCAGCACCTAAACAATGCCCTAAACGAAAACTTACTCCTAGAAAAGTGATGGTCACTGTTTGGTGGTCTAGCGCCGGTGTGATTCATCACAGCTTCTTACCAAACGGGGTGAGCATTACTGCAGATGTGTACTGTGAAGAACTGAACACAATGATGGAGAAGCTGGCGCATCTCCAACCAGCATTGGTCAATCGCTCGTCTCCGCTGCTCCTGCACGACAACGCGCGACCTCATACTGCACAGCAGACGGTCTCCAAGTTGCAAGAACTGGGGTTGGAAGCTCTCCGTCATCCGCCCTACTCACCAGACCTTGTGCCTACAGACTACTACTTTTTCCAGAATTTGGATAACTTCTTGGCGGGAAAAAAATTCAATACCCGAGAGGCAGTACAAAATGCCTTTGAAGAATTTGTTGCCTCCCGTCCAGCTGATTTCTTTAAGAAGGGCATCAATAAACTGCCACTGCGATGGCAAAGATGCATTGATTGCATGGGGGATTACTTCGATTAATACAAATAAAAAATTCATGAAAAAAATCGTTTAAATTTTTTCATACAAAACGGCAATTTCATAGGTAAAGACCTATTATTAAATTTCATAAAAATCAGTCAAGCCGTTTCGGAGGAGTATAGCAACTAACACTGTGGCACGAGAACTTTATATATTAGAAGAAGAAGACAAAAGATGCTTCCACGGCTTTAGCCAATGTTACCCAATAAAGCCTTCTTTAACCTTCGATAATAGCGAACTAATAATAATACCAGCCTATTATTGTCCCACTGCAGGGCACAGACCTCTCCTCAAACAGAGAAGGCATAAACAATGATCACCACTCACGCTCAAGACGGCTGTCGTTTTGAGACTTAAATCATAATCAGCCTATAATGTTCCCACTGCTGGGACACAGGCCTCCTCTCTGTGAGAGGGAGCGGGCCGTAATCCACCACGCGGGCCCAGTGCGGGTCGGTAGATGTCACATGTCTTCGAATTTTTGGTTCTAGGACATGCCGGTTTCCTCACGATGTTTTCCTTCACCGTTTTGAGAGTAGTGGCGAAGTGGAACCTACGACCTAAAACTCGTAAGTCGCGGCCGTAACCACTGGGCCACCACTGCTCTCTTGAGACTTGAGACACTAATTATTATTTAGATTTATGTCCTAGATAAAGTTAGAAATGTACAATCGAACAAGCTATTTGGTATACACGTTAACTTGCAACTACTTTAAACAATTTTGTGAGTGTTTTCAGTAGTCAACAATCCTCCACGTCACTCTCCTAAGACATAATCTCAACAAAAAAAAATCACACACGCAATCAAAACGATTTTGGCAGTGTAGCTGAAAATGAATATATTTTGCCTCTTTACCAAATAGCTTGTTCGACTGTACATTATGAGTAGAAAAAGTCACTTTGGCGAACTATACGGTTAATAAAATGAATCTTCACTGGATACGTGAGTCTATTTCCGGCACATAATGTATTTCAACAGGAACACTAGATCTTTGTTTGGTGGCAAATTTTAATAATTGAATTAATAAGTAATTAATACAAATTATTAATAATTTTTCTAATTAATAATAATTAATAAGTTAATTTTAATAAAATTCGTTTTGGCATTAGGTTTGTGGTGAAACTGTAACATTTTTACAACGAATGCTTTGCTGATAGACGAAGTGAATAGGTTTGCCTGACTCATGAATAGGAAACACTTACAATAGGCTATAATTAACTCAGTAGTCCCGATCATTCGTAAGCCAATCTCTTACTCCGATTTATGATAAGTGAGACTTCTCCACTTTCTTGTTGTGCGCACAAAAGGACAAACAAACACGTGGTCACAATGTTTGTTCTGTATTGCTAACTGCCGTTACTCTTAGCTTGTTGTTTGGTCAATACTAAATGTTTCCAGTAAAACACCAAATAGTAGGTCTATACAAAAAGTGTGTGAAGTAGGCAATCTAATTGATTGATTCTACAAACCAAAATAAGCTATTATACAACTTGTAGTTTTTACAAAAGAAGAACATATATTATTTATATTGCAAGTATCTACTATGTATTCATAGAGAAAAGAAAGAAACTATGGTTCAAAAAAAATTAAACTCATTAAAAATTAAACAAAACCTGGCAATCTTACAAAACATTTTGTAATATCATAAGAAAATCCATAAATCTCATAGTTATGGCATTTCAGGTGCAGTATATTATTTTTATTTGAATCGTAAATATAAACATTAATATCTATCATAACACAAAACATTAATTGTGTAAATAATTGCATCCTTATGAGTCTACGAAAAGTCTACAGCGTCTACGAGGCGTAGCACTTCGTAGACCCTGTCGTAGCCGTTAAGTAAAGTAAAGTAAGTTAAGTTTTGTACAAATAACAAACGTAAAGTTCTGTTTTGTACAAATCGAGCATTAAATTTAATATGCCATTATTTAAATTATTATTTACGAACTTTCCAAGTTTTAGTACGATTTACATCATCCATAAACTGCTGGACCGAAGGTTTCTTGTGTATTTTAAGACTCTGCCAGACCACGAAAACATCAAAATATCTTGGTGTTAGAATTTTACAACTAAACTTTTTACAGTCATACCCACATAAAGTTCTATCTCCGAGCATTTAAGAGAGCACCTCGTATATTGGCGATGATAAAACAATAAAAATATGTTGGTTGTGCGGCTGTGGGAGTAAATAACCGACTGGGAGCGAAGGAACACAATGCCAACCTACAAATGTGTCGGCGAGATAGCGAGACAATACTGAGGAGCGTTTGAACTTGTGTCAGTGAGAGAGTAGGGAGGAGAGTTAGGTGACTAGAGGAGTAAATTGCCCGTCTTTTGGAATGATTTTTGAGCTCACAAACAGAAACAAAAACATCAGAAATGATTATATTATACATAACTGAAAGAAAAATTGTTTATTCTGCAAAAATAAGAGGTATAAAATAGACAGACATTACAGAATACGCTGTCTGTCCTCAAAAAACAAAAGTATATTTTGAATTCCCACGTATCTTATAAATTCAGTCTCGTGGATTAAAAGCAGGAAACCATCCTGCTCCAAATAATCTGCGTTTGCAGGTATAAGTGTGACTTCCATAGCTAGTACAATCAGAAAGATCAACAAGAATTCACTTATTTGCCTACCATTTTTAGGGTTCCGTAGTCAAAAGGTCGTCTGCAACAAAAAATGTTGCCTTGTCCATCTGTCAGTCCGCGACTTTCTAGTAATAAAATAAAAAGCCAAACTACAGCTTAAGAACGCTGTAGTTTGGCATTGGTATAAATATAAATCACGCCGATAAATGTAAAATAAATTCATGAAAAACAAACAAATCAACAAGTCCAAAAATTCCCGAGTGCGAGTTCCGCACGCACTCGGCCGGTTTTTTTTCCATAATATTGTCTCAACATGTAGCCACAAAACACATCACACATTGGGCACGTAATTGTAGCTACACATTGAGTTATCTAGTACGAGTAATATGAACAACTGTAGACAATCAAATGATGTCTTGTCGATTTACATCTTTGTGAGGCCGACTGTAACTTCCCCGTAAGTTTACGAAACCGGCTCAGTTTGTTTGATTAGCAAAAGGATACGTAAATCAAGTGTTAGGATCCACAAAAAGTAATCACTTCTTCATAATATAGTGGAGTAAGAAAGTGAGAGTAAATAAACACAGAGCAAGTAACTATCCTCCATGTAAGCGAGTCATAGAGAACAATGTTATATTATCAGGCGGTCCAGCGGGCAGCGAACTATGTGACGTCATACATCGATATTTTGTGTTATTGCCACCCACTGAATGTTGTCGCATTTTGTTTACAACTTAACGTTTATTTGTATTGAACACCTCTTAACAATACGAATAACCTATAAAGTAACTCTGTCTGTCTGTTACCTTTTCACACCATAACCTCTGAACGGATTTCGATGACACATGTAGACCTGGATTAGAACTCAGGTCATGGCGTACCTGCTTTAAAGGATACTTTCTTATCCCGGTAGTACATCCCCGTAGGATAATATCCGACCTCCACACGGGCGAAGCCGCGGGCAAAGGCTAGTATTAATAATATATTAATGTTTCTTCTTTTATTACCTACTGTGACTATATTCTATACATGGGTATCGAGAAGGCAACTAGGGGCCAATTAATAATTGTTTGTCTACAAACTTGACGCGAGTG
Organism: Lithophane ornitopus; assembly: GCA_948473465.1. Classification (NCBI taxonomy): domain Eukaryota; kingdom Metazoa; phylum Arthropoda; class Insecta; order Lepidoptera; family Noctuidae; genus Lithophane; species Lithophane ornitopus. Next base: position 817,338 of record OX419617.1, read on the forward strand.
AGAACGATTTCGAGGAACCAATACTAACGCGCACGGCCGCGGGAGACGCCCACGTGAGAAAGTTTCACTTTGGTATACAATTTCATGATTGACGAAGATTTATTATGACTGACGGAAAATTAAAAAATAAAGGCCCATTTGCGAAGCTTTACTGGTAAATTTTAAGTAAGACAGTGTAAGTAATACCTATAAAGAAGAAATAGATATAAATACCTAATACTATTACTATACGTTATCGTACTTTACCGATAAAACTCTTTGACAAAGACCTCTACTACTAACAAGTACCTGGTTTAGAACGGTTTTCCTTTTCCTTTTCCTGGTTACCATGAACTATCACCTTATGACACCAAAACAAGTGTCAACGTACTGTTATCAGGATTAAGTCCGGTAGAGCCTCAGGCTGGGAGGAAGCCGATGACATGACACATACGATAACCGAGAGTTATGGCTGAACTGATAACGAAGAATTGGCGCCCTATTATTTAAAGGATGGTTTCGCATCTTCTGAAATAAGTCGTGGCTGAGTACCTACCTATTTATCATGTAATAATGTTGGCAAATTCATAGAACATAGTATACCTAATTGCGGTACGTCTACAGCAAATTCCTTACCATGTACGAATAAAAATACCCATTATAAGAACTTTTTTTTTTTTTTGCATACTGGAATTTGCCCTGTATTTTCATGCATTCTTGTCCGTCTATACTGTACTGCACTATTAAAGTTCTTCTTCTTCTGTCTCCTGGCTACTATCCCAGTTTGTTTGGGGTCAGCCCTCCTAGTACTTCTGCGCCACACCGTACGGTTGTAGGTTGTCTTTTTTTTGTGCTGCACTATTAAAGGTACAGCAATGTTAACATTTAACTTCTCCACCATAAAGAACGACATACACGTACCACAAACTTCTTCCAATACTTCTCGCCGCAGCCGTAGATCTGCTGGCAGCCATCTTGGCAAGCAGCGCATTAGCTCGGCAGTACATCAAGTTAATTTATCGCGCAGCCTTCACTTACTGCAGCTTCCTGCCTGACTTAAGTGCAGAAAAGCCTTAACGGCGCGTCCGGAAAAATACCGCCGAACAATTAATTACGACACAAATGTAAACATGCACTTTGTTGTGTTGTTTACAGATGTTAAGTTTGTATTAAAATGTCGGAAGATAAAGTAAAGGTATGAACGGTCGCAAACCAGTGCCATGCAAAACATAGTTAGCAAGACATGGTGGTAATGACAAAAAGTTCTGCTCAACATTAGGGGGGCCACATGCCATGACCCACCTTTGAATAGAATATAATAAAAAAAACCGTAACCATTATATATTTATATTAATGTAGTTTCTCTTTCTTTTTTTTTACGATCTCAAAAACAGTTTATATTTCCACTCAAGCAAGCCCTACCTATGTAATCTAACAGAGATCACATGCATTCTGTAAATAAGTGCGATGGTCAAGTGTCCCGCGTAGTGTCCACCACAGCACACACGAGTAACTCGCCCCGTGTGTACAACCGCCATTAGTCTGAGCAGAAAATCTCAGAGGCACAGGTTTGTTCGCACTAAGCGGTAGATATCCCGGCACAACTACACACATGTAAACATTAAATCAGCTGAGAGGCGAGACCCGCCATTACCGGGCCACGTTAATCTTATCCCGGGGGTAGGGTGACCGCGTCGACACACAGAAAAGGACAGCGATGGTAATTTGCCGGACATGGTACTCGTCCAAGTCATCTTTTTCTGCACATACCTTTGCCCTGGAAAATCCTCTCAGACAGACGGACAAAAAACTGATATTTTATTTTTATTAACTTTCTCTAAATCAAGGCACAATTTTACCGTCTAAAAACTCTGTGGACAAAACATGTTTTTTATATTTTTTATATCCCTCGCGCCAGATAGCGGCAGACAAAGGCTGAAGATGGCTATAGAGGAAAAGTTATTTTATAAATCGTTAGGTTTAGGTAGTTTTAGAAAACTAACAGTCATCCATAAACATAGGCTATCATTGCTGTTGTAACAATGTTCAACAAAAGCTAGACTCGTGGAAATGAAATGAAATGAAATGAAATGAAATGAAATGAAATGAAATTGTTTATTCTGTAAATAGGATATTGGAATCACTTTTACACGTCATATTAAAAAGTATTAAAAATAAGCTAGATGAGGTCGGCGTTTCCTATCTGACTACTCTGAGAAGAAAGGCCGAAACAAACTCAGAGGTCACAGTCTCTTTTAAAGTCCAGACATAATCTTGGTCAAGCCATATGAGGACCATGTAAATTCGAGTCTGAAATGGTCTTTTGAGGAAAGAACCACACAGATTTGAGTGGACCTGTCCAGTCAGTGCAAGCATTTGTCAGTAATGGCGGAGCTCAACTAAGAACTTAAGGAGCTCAGCGACTCGACGAACAATACCAAAGAAAGGACATTTGGGTAGGCCGCATAAAATTCTCAAATTGCCAGACCAATGATAAAATTAACTGAGAACGAGAAAAAAAAAATTAAAAAAATTCACATAGTCCTCACATTCACAATAATAAAATACTTTACAAAGTAATCATGTCATTTTGTATAGAATATTCAATTATGTCAATTTGTAAATAAAACTGGTTGATATACTTTGATGATTTTCCATTAAGTGGTGTCCCTATCGCCGCTCTTTCCTGCCCCACCGCTGAATATATGTTCACTCAACTCGTATTTTACCACTAATATGCTTAGACGTCGTTGTATGAAAGCGTTTGCCTAAAGAATGAGTGTAAAGATTACCTTGTGAGTACAACTGATTTGGAAGTGGAATTCTGTAATAGAGGTGATTGGCACCAAAAAATAATAATATGGTTACAAGCCTTTATATACTGACCAAAAACGTACCTGTGACCGAAAGAGTCCCGAAGTAGGCTCCAACTCTCTTGATAATTTAGGTTCCATAGATTAACATTAATCGGCAGGTAATTTTTACTTTTGAGCACAAAATTAATCAGTTTACTGCGATTGACAGATATAACGAGCTTAAGATAACAACAGGCAAGAAGAAGTCTCTCACAATCTGTTTGTTTTCAATTCCCAATCAGTGAAGAAACGTAAAACTTCGTCGATCCACGATGAAGTACACCGAAGTACACCGAAACAATTTTGCAGTAGATAAAAACTTCAATTTGAAAGGAAACTCGTTTAAGTTAGCTCCAAATATTGGAAAACGTTATATTTTCAGTCTTTTATGTAATTTTTAGAGTAATCTTGAAGCTCTTTGAAGAATGTTTTTATAGTTTACCTTGTTTATTTTAAGACACAATATTTTAGGCATTAGGTAACAGAGAATCCACTTGTAGACAGAAGAATTCTAAGAATTCTCTCTATACCTACCTTATATATACTAAATACATTTTTTTTTTCTCTCAATCCATTATTTTAAGCAAATTGAACGTTGGCAAAACGCCAGAAACGCGAAGACGAAGAAATATTAGCATTAGATACTATAAGGGTGCATTAGCGGCAGGGACCCGGAATTACGACATTTATTCGCGAGCAAATTGCGGCGCGGCCCCATTACCGTAATAGCACATAACTCCGGCATGTAGCAGTACGCGGCGCCGCTTGTTCCTACGTAATGCCGATCGAACGTCATTTGAGCTCATTCAACGCGTAATTTCAATGTATGCATTCTTTGACACAGGTAATAGTTTTAGCCGTCAGGCCCGCTGCGCTACCATCTTGCTAACTGGCTATCTGCCCCGCCAAGACGAGCCTACTAGACTACCTACCTTTTCTCGAAGCACTTCGTCGTTTTTTTGAACCCTCATAACTTGGGTTTGGATTAATTGGATTAATTACCAAAATTCTCGGGATATGATGCCAATAGTGGACTTATTAAACGTAGAAAGTTTTAATTGCAAAGCTTATATACTTTCGATTTTAAAAAACCTCGATTTCGTCACTGACTGACTAACTCACTCACTCACTGATGATCATCAAAATTCTTAGGGTACTTCCTGAAGTCCTAGAAAGCTGAAATTTGGTATGTATGCTAGTATTAGTACACAAACAACAAAAAAAATCTAAAACTTGGAACTTTTACCCCCCAACCCCTTAAACTAGGGGATGGAAGTTTGTATGAGACTTCCGCAAATTTTAATACTTTTATAAATAATAAAATACATATTTCAGGATTTTTAGTAAATCACCTCCCACCCTGTAAATTAGGGGATGGAAGTTTGTACGGGTTTTCCCATATGAACTTAATTTTATGCTAGAGATCTGAAAATTATGCAAGTACACTTAATAAGATAATAATAAGAAGTCTGTGATTTCTTATTACAAATAAAAAATACGTGTTTTAGGTTTTTTTTTTTAATCACCACTCAACCCCTTCAATTAGGGGATAAAAGTGTACATGGGGCTTTCGTTAGGTTTCAGAATATACTACATTAGTATACTTATATTATACGAATAAAGGGAGTAGGCTATGAAAAAAGTCACCCCTGATGTGAAAGAAAAACAACACAAAAAAAGAAAGAAACAATGAACCATCTAAAAATTATTGTCTTAAGCAATTTACAAAAAGAAGTGAAATCCACAAACACTAAACCTTAGTCAAAAAATGTGGCTTGGCCGTTTCCGGCCCGATCGCATCTACATGATAAATAATTAACTAAATGAATGAATAATTAACTATTGTCTTACAGGAAAGTAAGGAAAAGTAAATACATTTTTTACCTTACGCCCTGTGACGGTAGCGAAACGGCCAAGCCACATATTTTGACTAAAGTGTAGAGTTTGTGAAGGCTTGTAGAGTTAGGGCGTGTAGAGTTAAAAGCTCGGCTCTACATGAGATCTGATAACTTTTTGTCTCGTCTTGGCAACATTTTACATGAAAATGTTTACAGGCACTTTTGAATTTTCAAGGAGTCGGTCAGTCAGAAATATGAAGCTAGTTGCCCTATACCCGAGCTGAGATTGATCTATTCTCGATCTCAAATAGTTCGTGTACATAACATCTTATTAGCGTGTCTACCTACTGCACAACAAATAGATTCCCCTAACACTATCTAATCAAGGTATTCTTGTAATAATAGTAGATTATGCACTAAGGGGAGTTAAGACAAGAATCCTGAGTGCAGCGTGGGATTCAAGTTCGCCCAAGACGAAGGCACCTTTATCCCCGAGGAGAATACTCTACTTTTCACACCATCTACGAGACAATAAAAGCATTAGTACTAGAATCCAAGTATTTATTACGACGATAGGACAATGTCCTTCCGATTTCCTTTTTAAAAATGCCAGTAATTTGGTGTATGTATTAATTTGTAAGTATATTATTTTTGATGCTTATTGTTGACCTGAGCATCGAATAGATGCACCATAGGCTACTTGACTTCTTTGTACATGATAAATGGTGGAAGAAGACTAAAAGCACTGATTCAGATACAGACTTGAGGCCCTTTGTAGTTTTTCATTTGTAAAAATCGTCGTAGGCTTTAATGTACGATTCCTTGGACTTTTCTGGGAGTAGATTGTTGGCAATGCCAATGGCTACGTATTTAATGAACTCCGGAGTCAAATCACTATCGTCGCTCGAAATTTTTGTGAAAATTTGTATGTATTGTAGTTAAGTAATTTGTTGTATATCAAAGCAATTCAATTTTCAGTATTCGCGCCTCTTTATATTTTGTGTTCTATTTTTCTTTTTTTTATATTCTACTCGTGGTGGCCAGTTCGATTTTCGAACAATTAATTTTAGTTCAGATGGTGAATGCGTGGAATGTACTTACTACTTACCGTAAATGTTCTACTTTATGTTCCAAATTCAAATCACATTAATGACCAGCGGGTCATAATGAAATTCAGTACAATATTATTACCCTGCTAGACCTCAGGTCTTAAATGACTTACTTTAGGTTAGGTTTGCATGACATATAATTTGACATTGTCGAGCAGGTGGTGTGAAAAGTATTGTTTAGCATGGAAATCCAGTTATTTGCTATTTGACTGAAAATCCACTCGTAAGGTGAGGTTATAAGGAAACCTAACGAAAGTTTCCCATTCATATGCACACATAACTTATCTCCCCACATATCTTATAATATCTACCAGAACTAAGACCAACCCACACAAGTCAGGCTTCTCCAAAAGACATCAGACAAGCCTGAACTCCGAGCTCCGACAATGCAAACTTCCCCATGGCTCACACACCCACAAGCATATGCATATCGTACGTGTGTGGCAAAGCCATACAATGCAATTAAATATGTTTTGAATCAGCCAGGTTGTTCCGTAGAAATATGACACACAGGGGATTGTTATGTGCAGGCGAAGGGATTTTCAAACACCCGCTTTCGAAAGTTATGTTTAAGTACAATATCAGAGGAAGTTAGTCTTTAAACCTCACTATTAATTAAACTCACCTATGTTGTTAAACATTGCCTGACATTCATCAACGTTAGGTGCAAAATATTTATTTTCACTGCGGATACAATATTGATATCTGTCGTGATAAAAGCTAAAGTGAAAAAAAAAAAACACAAAGTGCATAGGTAAAGCAATACAAAAAAAGCAATTTTATTTTAATAATTATATTTATACAGAAAGCTTGACTTATATTATGCATCGCTACGCATCGCATCGCTCCTGTCGCTCAGCGGGGCGAAACGTTATGCATCTGATGCTTGCAGCTAATTAGTTTGGCTGGTAAAAGTTGATGAAGTATGGTCGGCGTTAAGAGGCACTTCAGCATAGGGGGTCATTGTACGTGAGCTTCAGAGCCCGATGGTAAAGAAACTTTCTTATTAAAGTTTTTGTTGAAAGATTTCATTTTAGAAGAAAACTTTGAAGTTTTGTTCCACAGACTGGACTTAAAGCAAACTCAAATTATTTTTCTTATCAAATGTGTTTTTTTTTTAATGTAGAATAATTCGTAAATGAAAGTTCTATGAAGACGGACGACAAGAAACAGATTAACCTTTCATTACTCAATCGAATCTAAGCCATGTTAGTACTACTTTTAGTGAATTAAAGTCATAAGTGCAAGACATTAGAATCGAGCGCACCTTGTGCGCAGCAGTGCGCAAAACGAAGCGCAAAAATTGCATTTGATTATTTTAAGTAGCTTCAAAGTATAGAAAAATAACTTTTGCAAACAAAACCACTCAACCAAATACTACAAACCAGACTAACAAACCGTAATACATTCAGCAGACGTAAACTGCAAACAGTACTCAAAGTTAATTAATCACGCAGCTACAGGGGGTGACCATAAACATATAACACAAGTTGGGACACCCTGTAACCGCCGCCATCGTTACAGCATTATTTACAGTGTCGCAAATTTCACTCCGCCGTGCTTTCTGAGAGCGCGACACGAGCTCAAAGTAACATTGGAAATAAAGCGGGGTAATTAAACATCTGTATTTTGTATAAAATTATCTTTGTATTCATCTTCAACCTCGTAAACTCGGCTTTAGGTAGAGCGTTTTGTTTATAACTTTCATACATTAATATCTGTCAACTCTGGTATGGACAATAAAAAAAACGATATAAAAAAGCGGATAAACAACGCCGAACCAGACAAAGCCTAGGCAAAGTTAAATTCTATTAGCGATAACGATGATGGAAAAGTAAAAATGGGACTGACATAAGCTACAGAGCATATGTCAATCTTGTTGAAAGTTGTTGTAGAAATACGAAACGATTTGAAAGCGATTGCCACTTACGTAGCACCCATAAGGATTGATTTACTGTAGTCCGACAACAGCGTAGTGTTTACCGAGTGCAGTGGTCAACGTACTTATGTACGTATGAGAAAAAAGGAATCCGCTTATGTTATTTAAGACAAGGGCTTTTGAGCAAAAGTCATTTTATAGATTACTCTCTCTTTGAAATCACGCCTTAATCAGAATTCATTCTCGCCAAAATCACCGAAGTAACTTCTAATCGCGTCTCCTCGTTGTAACACTAACAATAACTATTAGGAATATTGTTACTGCACATCCGTAAATATGTCCGGATGCGGCCCGCTCAGCCGCTCCGCCGCTCCGCCGCTCAGCCGCTCAGATAATGCGATAGCCGGGTGATACGGCTAAACTTTGACACTTTTAGTTGGCAGTTCGGTAGAATGCGGTCGTATTCTGTTTTTATGGACGATTTGACGGTACGTGCGTAGAAACTGAATGTCGCGGTTCGAATCTTCAGTTTGGTGCGAATGGATGTGATTGTGTGCTTTTGTGGAGTAAAAGATCGAAGAGTTTCTGCGAGAAACAGAATATTTTTACCATCGTCTTTTACTGACCCAAAATCATAAACAGACAAGATTTTATCAATCGCTTTTCTATATAATTTTAATTTGTTACCGGATCTGCAAACTACATAATATAGTTGAAAAGAGTTGAACCTAAACATGCATAATCTCCTGTTTATGAAATACCCCTCACAACTCTTTGCTATTATATCTACTGCACAGCTTCACATCACTCTTAGCCAATATCACGTCGATATTCAATTGATTCTATACAATCTAATAATGCTTGCAGAGCTATTGAATCACGTTATGGCATATGTGCTCGTACTTATCTCTAGAAGTGCGTTCCGCACATCGACGAGCGCACACGTAAGTGCTGATAATACTGTAAAGTCTATAAAAAACTGTCTCGTGGCATCGGCTGCGTCTTTACAAGGAGATCTAATGCGTCAGTTGATACAGAGCTACTTATTTATCACCATATCATTTTTTTTTAATGAATTTAAAAGAAGAAACCTACAAGAAATGTAAAAACAATGGATGCACTGTGTGAAAGATGATATGGCTCGAGAGGGGTGACTACAGAGATGACGACTAATAGAGAACTATAGAGGGTGAAGACATGTTGCACCGAACGAGAATAGTGAAAAAAAGGAGAATAATTCCAGGTAGAATTTTTAAAATCACACACGTTCTTATCGGGCAGAATAAGTAAAATCTGAGCAGCATTTATCCTGTTTTGAGAATAATAGCTACAATCTGTAAGTTTCCTGACTGTCGTTCAATGCCTAAAGCCACAACTGACCAAAACCACAGAAAATTGACATTCGAACAGTGAATTACCCGCTGTATAGACGGAACATGAAAGAAGAACTTTTGAAAATTCCACCAAAAAAATAGAGGAATTAAGTTTGTATGTGAAATCCGAAAAACACTAGGATAACATGAAACGTCGCTGTTTGTTTATCTTTAAAAGATCAACCATGACACCTAAATAAAGGGCGTAAATAATCGTTTTTGACATAAGATGGTTTTTTGAAAACAAAAACGATTGACTTAAATAAAAAAGTGGTGTGCTCTTAAAGATAACCAACATTTAAAAAACACCAAAACATTATCATTTTTTTTTTTATCATACTTTTTTATCTTTAGCTACATTGCATAAGCAGGAAAATACATCCCCCATTTTATCTCGTCGACTAAACGACTTGTAATATTAATACTCACGTGGGCAAACAATATGTCGATAAAGTTAACACATAAACAAGTTTTTATCGTCGACATGATCAACAACGAGTGGTTATCGGCTGAAGGTGAGCGTTGAGGTTATTGAAAACAACGTACCTGCATAATATTATGTTCAACCTGACAGGATAAAGTTAATATATTTTGTTTTGTTTTGAGTATATATTGAAGTCTCAGGGAGAATTTCACCTATGAAACTGAAAGCGATCAGCACATCTAAACCGCGTTCAAGATCTATCAGTGTCAGTATGGACACTGACGACAACAATGAGGACACTGACGGGTCTTGAACGCGTGGGACCTCCCTGTAGTAAAACAATACGATGAACTTTAGGGACTTGTCTAGTTATTTTTTTATACAAAGCAATGTACTTATAAGGAACATGGCTTTTACACTAAAGTTGCGTTATTTTAATGCATACTAAAAGTAAAATCAGCTTTACAACAAAAACTCAATTTACAACACCTTCAAAAAGTGCAAAATCACCGAAAACATTAATCACGGTAGCGGTCCTCAATGTACTGACACTGGCTGGCCGTGACACACCAATTTGTGTCTTATGTATTGTTAATACAGAAGCGAGAGTTGCAATCACCGGTGAATCATAAATCTGAGCTGCCACTTCGTAGGTGTCATGGTTTCGAAAATGTATCGAAACTTGATTTCTTTTGGTAAAAAAAAATACAAATGCTATTATAAAAGTTTTTATAATAATTTGCTCCTTAGTGTTGACACAAGGTTGCAAACGCAAACATGTTTTAAAATTACACCTTTTGTGACAATCATAGGTATTTCAATTTGGGGTAAAAAACCTTTTGATGTTGAAAATCTTTGTAGGTATTATATATCTACTGGGAACAATGTATGACTGTAAACTAAAAATAAACTTGATTGTACATAATATATATACGTGGGGAAACAATATAGAAGAAAAATTCAACAGAGTCCAATTCTACACCTGTGTAGGGTGACCACAGTTCAGTGTATTATTATATAATCCACAGTTTAAATATTTACTGTCAGAGTCTACTCTATGAAAGGCTATCCCAATTCCTAAATGTATTGAAAAAAAAAACTCTTTAATAAACATCTGATGCACATCCACCCAATAGCAGCTAAGTAACTATTTAATCAATTCACTGACGGTATTAATGCTTTGCCTGTATCAATGTGTTTCTTGTCTACTTCTCTACGAAGTAACTCTAAATCCTCTGAAAAAAGAGCCACATGACCATAGCAAGCTCGTGGCTAAGTAATAACAGCCGCTTGGGTCGATCCATCAGGTTAAGCTACGCTTGCCGGGGTTGGTCCGTGGATGGGTGACCATTTTCACATATCGAGACTCCTCCGTGCCTCTGTACCTCGGAAAGCACGTTAAGCCGTTGGTCCCGGCTGTCATTTGTGGATCTTTGACAGTCGTTACGAGTCGTCAGAAGCCCGAAAGTCTGACAACCAGTCTAACCAAGGGGTATCGTATTACCCAGTTTCTGGGTTGTGGAGGTCAGATAGGCAGTCGCTTCATGTAAAATACTGGTATTCAGCTGCATCCGGTTAGACTGGAAGCCGACCCCAACATAGTTGGGAAAAGGCTAAGCAGATTGATTACCATAGCATAACATAGCATAATCAGCCTATAATGTTCCCACTGCTGGGACACAGGCCTCCTCTCTGCGAGAGGGAGTGGGCCGTAATCTACAACGCGGGCTCAGTGCGGGTTGGTAGATGTTACATGTCTTCGAATTTTTTGGTTCTAGGACATGCCGGTTTCCTCACGATGTTTTCCTTCACCGTTTTGAGAGCAGTGGTGATGAAATAATTTACACAAAGTAAAGCGCTTGTCAGGGTTCGAACCTACGACCTACAACATGTAAGTCGCGGCCGTTACCACTGGGCGACCACTGCTCTACACATTACCACACATCACATCACATTACCATCCAATAAAAATTCAAAATATCCTGAAACAAGGTACTTCGTCATGGTGTCAGTGTAATGTCGTTAGTATACACGACACTTCTGACACCGCGTCATGCTCGTGATATATTGACACTGACACCCGACACCGCTCTCGCGACACTGCCGTACATCGCTACTTGTCGCCATCAACTTGATGGAACACCTTTTATTTTTCATGTTTTTATACAGCCAGCATAATGTTTGACGCTTTATGCTTGGGGTGACTATATTGCTTAGAGGAGTATATGTACTTATATGTCGTATGCTGAGTTCTGTAGCATTTTCCTGATGAGTTTATCAAAATGACTTCAGAAAATGGGTGCTCATCATCTGAATCCCTATTTTAAAGGTCAAATGCGCACAATTTACGTTTTGAAACGAACAGTCTTCATTATCTTCGTTACTTCCTTCCCTTCTACCAGAAATATTGCAATATTGCTTTGGAAAATATCTGTCCCTTATAGGCCGAGAGCTCCATAATATCTGCCTACCCCTCCGGGGAAAGAGGGGTGAGTAGGTATAGTAACAGGTGTGCGCGGGCGTCAATTAGTGACATGAAAGCTTAGTCGCTTTGATTGAAGCCCAACGTTAGGTCTTAATGACTGTTTATTAACGGTGTCAAGCACACCAACTTACTTTAGTAAATACCATTTGCCAGTGACGTCATTTGCCGGTAAATTGCAGACGCTATGAAATTAAATGAAATTGTTTATTCTGTAAATAGGGTAACCGAACCACTTCTACACGTCATATTAAAAAAAAAAATATAACCTAGATGAGGTCGGCGTTTCATATCTGACTACTCTGAGAAGAAAGGCCTTAACAAACTCAGAGGTCGCAGTCTCTTTTAAGGTCCAGACATAATCTTGGTCAAGCCATATGAGGACCATGTAGTTAATGTCTGAAATGGTCTTTTGAGGAAAGAACCACACAGATTTGAGTGGACCTGCCAGTCAGTGCAAGCATTTGTCAGTAACCGAGGAGCTCAACTCAGAGCTTAAGGTAATATATAGGAAACTTTAGCTTTAAGTTGATACCTATAATCTAACTGTTAAACATAGACAAATAGAACATAGACAAATAGACCTTTTCGTTTCATGACGCACGTGACATTGAACCTTAGGACGATAAAGCAATTACGAGATCGACTATACCTAAACAAAATCAATCAGCCTAGCCTTTTTACAACCATGGGGTCGGCTTCCAGTCTGCCTATCTATACCTATATGACGTACAATCGATACAATATACCACGAGATTTTTATTACTCAATCGGGATTTAAAACTCAACCAAACCAATAAATTGGATCAACAACAGTTCACACACACACAATACGATGAATAAAATAGTAAAAGTCGGTAAAAACCAACAGTCGAGTCGTTTAGTAAATCATATCGGAGCTCCCAACAACAGTTTCCATAAAAATGGCCGATATTGTACAACAGGTTTATGAGTCAATAAACTAGCCGTATGTCGGTAGCCATTTGGTCGCCACGTTACTTCTATGGGAGGTAAGTTAACCATGGGGTTTTCAATAAAAACAACTACTTATTTGATATGGTTTTATGATTCAAGTTTTGTTACAGGTTTTTGCCTGAAATGTAAAGTAGCTATTCTATTTATGTCTATCAGTGGCTTTATTCAGAGTGCAGAGTTGAATGACCAACCCTCGCAATACCATTTCTATAGTAGTTAAAGAATGGACCATAAAACCATTGCAGACTCAGAATGGTCTACTTCAACGAAACTTCATGTCTACTATAAACCACAAAACGTCGTCAATTCTATATTACGTACAATACCAATGCGTTGCGAGTTCATACAACAATGCTTTTAGCGCGCTGTTGCGACTGCCACGTTATTGCAGTGCTTCTGCAATGTTTGCTCAAGTCAGAGTAGATAGCTTCTCAGCTGTAGTGCGGAAAAAGAATGCATCTCTTCTCACAAAGTTGCGGGACAGTCGCAACAGCCTCCTGAAAGCTGGTGGGCCTGACGAAAGCCCCGTAATGAGGCATCTTATATAGACCACCCTGTCGGTAGTAGAATTTAAGTACTAACATAACATATAAGTTAAATTGTTTACTAACATCTAGAATTGTAAGAATTTTTTGTTTTTTGTATTTGGATCTAATTGTCTGTTTGATTAAAATAAATACTTAAATTATATATTATTGATACGCTACTGAAGTTACGAGTACTTACTATTCCAAAGGTACAACCAATCCACACTAGTTCCCCACACTGATTGGTACTAAGGTACGGTCAACTGCACGTCAATAGGAACGCTTTGATACGAAAACTGACAACCTACTCTAGATTTAGATTTTGATCAATATTATGTATTAATATTATTTCCTCGCACAATGCATTCCGCACTTATATCATAAATAACTATTTCTTTCTGATGTTATGTTATGATGTTAAGAAATACGAAAAAAAGGCACTGTCAATGTCAAACTAATCGTTTGCACCCGTAGCTGTGCTAAAAGTACCCCTCGCACTAAACGCTTACCATACATATTTATTCCAAAGTATTATGTTTAGTCCAAAGTTAGGGCCATAATTGGCACTGAACCCCGCACGCCGGTGGCGCCACCTGCACCACGCACACGTACCGCCGCGCCGTACAATAGAAATATCATTGAAATGCTGTAGTAGAATGAGAGTTTACTTCTAATGGCCGAGGGGAATAGATATTATAACCGAACTCATGTTACCTGTCTGTATATGCAAATATTTGGAGGTATATTAGAAATGTAGATCATTAGAAGATAGGATTTTGTGCATTTGGAAAGAACATTAGTTAATTACTATTTATACTATTTAAGTAATCAACTAATATAAATTACCATTCACAGATTACTAATGTCCTAAAAGTGTTGCAGCATCATATATTTCAACTCATCCTGCCAACCCCTCACATATCATATTATTTACCCTTCTAGTATACCCAACAATCTCTATTATTCCCTATGATTCCCTGAACGCAATATCACGGCGCGTACATTCCTCCCAGCAGCCCCAGCGCAGACAACGGGTGCGCTTTACGCTCCTTTAAATTGGAAAATTGAACGAACCCATTGCCACCGATCTACCGGCTGCCTGCATACGGAACGCTTTATTTTTCATCTGCGATATCTGCGTCCCACGAATCCCTAACTCTGATAGACTAGCAACTTCATTCGGATTTGTCCGATAGAGTTGTTCGACCAAACTCGCTGTTTTAGACTTTCGAACCGTGAAAAAGGTTTTTTGAGATATAAAGTCTATGCTGGATATGGCTTTGTGAATGACTAACATTCACAAAGCCTATCTAGCTTAGACTATAAGATCTGTGTTATGTCATTGCACACAAAATTGTTTGAAGCGTGGTGTGCTGTTAAAGAACCTTCCCGTTTGACCTGTCATTGTGAGACCCATGTTTAGATTGTGAGGTTTTCTTAACAACGCAAGCAAAAGACTGGGCGTTGGACAACTTATAAAGTTAGAACGAACCAAAATGAAGTTACAAATACTATCAACATTTAAGTTTTTTCCCTTTTATGTAGACACGTTAACCTAGTTCTTCCACCAAATAATCCATCTGTGTACTTACTGTCCACGTAGCTTGTTGCAAACTGGGATCAAATTACTTCTGATTTAATTACCAACAAGTAAGTCTATCACATAAACTAAGTAACTAGTTCGACCTCGAGGAAGTTGTTACGTTTGGAATGTTTGAGCTACTAATGTCTCTGTCCTAGAGCTCAACATAGGATGAAATTATAGATAATTATGTTTTATTAAATGAAAAAGAAAATAATATATTTTATTATTTTTACATATTGGAGCCACTTTTTAAGCAAATAAGCCTGTGTATGGAGGCTTCGCTCTTCCATAACTCAAATAAGACAACCCACGACGTATTACTTGAAGAAGCAGGTAGGCAAGATACTTCAAGGAATACTTTACTATACTTTTAATTTTCTTAATTTCAGTCCAGAGGATTTCCTAATAGAAAAACCCTCCTCAATGCGGGAATCGAGCACATGACCTCACGCATCTCATTAGCATACAATCCATTGCCGGAAGAGGACCCCTTGCAAATCACTCAGCCTCTGGCATCCATCGTATCTACCCTTATCCTGCCGATCTCATCAAGCTGCAAAAATAATCTGCACAACAAACAAACTATCGCATAACCTTTTATCACCAAATGAACTGTAGATAAAACCGCAGTTCTGTAAGGTTGCTAAAGTGAAGTATTCTTACAAAGAGAATGCTATTCTTCTGGAGGAAAATAACTCAAGTTTGAGGAGCGTCGATAAGCTCTCGCCGCCCGAAGGTGTCATTTAGACGAGGATTGCACTGTAACGTAAACTTAGTTTAGGAAAAAGTGTTCAGTTTTCAAGAATAGAATAGTTTTACACAGATTTAGGTAAGAAATAACATATTTAAAACAGGATCCAAACATATTTTGACAAGTAGTAAGTAAATTCAATACGAACCTTACCAGTTACACCAAGAAAATAGGCATAAACAGAACTCAAACTCAACAGCCTAATCTAAATATAATAATAAACTTATCTCCAGCAGGCTCCGAGTGTTTATATGACGCATCGAGTATTAGAAAGAGACCATCACATATGAGTAGCAGGGACGACGCTCTGCAAAGCCAAAATCCTAAATCTCTAAGTGCCATTGCCACTGTGCAACATGATACCAACAAATCAAACGTCCCCTAAACGGCCAGTTAGCTTTGTGCAGTCTACCGGTGTAAGCTGACACTTTTTACCTCTACGCTCAATCGAAGTCACTCACCGACTGACTGCGGACCCTCCTCCCCCAGCTGCACTCCTACTCTACCCTGTTTATCTAACTACGGTCGTCTTGCCGAGATAGTGTTAAGGGGGTGTGTTCAACATAATGGTCATCAAGTAGCCAGTGTTCTATAGGTACGGATAATATTCCCTGCTTCTGAATAAGGGGAATGGAATTCCGAAAGGTAGACACAGCACAACCATGTTTTATGATCAACAGTCGCCGCGTGAAGTCAAAGGCAATCAAAAAAGAAATAAACAGCTTATCAAACCATTCTGGATAAAATGCACAGTCAGTTTAATTTTGACCTATCTTTAATTAGTTAGCCAAACTACCCCCAAGTGGCACAAACTAAAAATGTTAATAGCTACTCTTAAACTTAATGCAAAATAAAAAAACAAACTGAAAGTTCCCGAGCTCTTGCAAAGTTGCGACCCATCGCCTTAAGGAGACTTTACTGATACCCCTCCCCCTCTGTGCCTCACTCCCTCCTCTGAAGACGTTCAAGTATCAACGATGACATGAAAAGACACAATACTCGTGCTCTATAATGAGTTTAGCACGAGGGAGAGAATTAAATCTGTTGTGCTGAGAAATGTAGGACATAACGCCCTGCTCTGTGAATAATAACAGATGTTCTGTAGTGTGGTGGTGAACACGACAGGATTATCCAAGACAAACAAGAACTGAAAATACCTAATTCTATCTAATACCTACCTAAGTATTGGATCTCAAATTTTGAAAGAAAAACTGACTACATACTTACACAATGTAAAAACTACAAGAAAACTTTACCTCTTACCAGCTCACAATCAATCAATCTCTTTGAAGACCATACAAATTATACCATCATAAAGGAATCGAACCCACAAAACTAAAAAATCTCGGCGCTACCGTCGTTGGTAATGCGTCACAAACCCAGTCAGAGTTTGAGTGCTCAGCTTATTTATACAACGTTCATTAAATGCAATGTGGTGTAATTAGTCAGAATTCACTCCGCTGTTTATTCAAAGGAGTTTTAACCACGAGGCACGAGTCAAGACGGCATCAGTTTCAGTTTCAGGTTCTTTTCATCAAACATGGCTTTTAACAGACTTATGTTTAACTGAAGTAAAATACTGAGTAAGATTTCGAATAATTTAAATAAGTTTCTTGGCTTGACTACTTTATGAGTCTGCTACCTCTATCTCTTTTTTCTCAGGTCCTGTCAAATGTATGGGCAATGAACGCATGAGGTTCAGAGATTTTAAGTTGGAAATAAATCATACATACATAATACGATCGGATTTGTACATATATCCTCATAATATTGTTTACCGTTATACCTATACCAAGTATCATGATAAAAACAATAGAATTACAGACACGGATGGTTCCAGTGCGACTATCATTAAGTATTAAAC
This sequence comes from Lithophane ornitopus, assembly GCA_948473465.1. Taxonomy (NCBI): domain Eukaryota; kingdom Metazoa; phylum Arthropoda; class Insecta; order Lepidoptera; family Noctuidae; genus Lithophane; species Lithophane ornitopus. The sequence continues at coordinate 834,979 of OX419617.1, forward strand.
CAAACCATTTGCAATAAAACCTTTTATTATAATAATTTGGTATCATAACAGAGCAAACGATGCATTAAATGGGCGAAGCAAATGAACTGCGAACCATAACGGAGCGGCGCGTCGGCACCGCAACCGCACTATTACGGCTCGTCGATACACCGGTGGAGGTGCAGCGCCACAGAATACACATGTACAGAAGGCTGCCTCTATATAAAGAGCAAAAATAGGCTCAGACTGGCCTACGACCGCGAAGCGATGCGACTTACGACGCTACTTGCGCCAAGCGCGAAGCGCGCGCTTCACCTGTTTCCGTCCGTTGCACCGCTAGACGCGTCGCCAATACTTATGGCATACTTTAAACAGTTTCTTTCATTTGTTTTTACTGTCGCTGTCGCAGGGAGTGTAGCTCGTGGGCACGGGGCAACGCATGCGCACCATGGCACATCAAGCTTTCTAGAATAAGCTGACCTCTCATTGTACGAAAATCTTATTCTATAATAATACCTACTGGAAATATTTATCTTGATGTGTCGTTGTCGCATAATCAGCTTATAATTTTCACACTGCTGATACGTAACTAGTCTCCTCTCTGTGAGAGAGTGCGAGCTGTAATCGACCACACGGGCCCAGTGCAGGTTGGTGGATATTACATGTCTTCGAATTTTTGGTTGTAGGACATTCTGGTTTCCACACGATGTTTTCCGTCATCGTTTTGAGTGCGTACGGAGATTTCAAACTTTGACAGACGAATATGCAGACTCGCATCTACGTGTGCGTGATTTTTAACTTTTTTTCATGGAGCTGGACCTTCTGTACTCTATCTATTCTGTAGTATCACGCTGCGCTGTGCGTGACGGCGCCGTGATAGACCCGACGCGAATTTAGACTTGCGTGATTATACAATCGAGAAGTAAATACTAGGATATTATGGAAGTGGCAATCGCACAGAACTAAATGAGCGTGAAGGAATCCTGCTGGATTTGAGTTGTGTTTATAAATGTGCAGGTATAATAAAAAAGGCAGTTGAAAACGAAATAAAGTTTTTTTTAAACAATTTTCATGGTACATTCATACAATGCAGTCGGTTAGTCTGGAAGCCGACCCCAAAATATTTAGGAAAGGTTAGGTAGATTGATTGATTAATTATATCGGTATCAAATCGGTGTCGCTATAGGTAGCTGCCGACGCACCGGCATTGGATTGATGTCCTTATCTGATAATGTAAAAACGCCCATTAGGTAGACAGGACTTTTTAAGTTATAATTTTAGTTCACTACACCGTAGCTTAGGCACAAAAAAGGTAAACATAAGAAAAAAAAAACAAGCCTAAGAAAAAAAACAAATTTTGTTGATCAACAGCTGCAAATATTTTATACTATGGCATGAATGCATCGTAAATAAATACGTCACGCTGCATCTGGGGGAGGCGCAGGTAGTGTTTCAAAGGCCTACAGGCCTGGATAGCCTCGATTAAATTAAATCACGGTTCACTGTGTGTGACACCGTGTTGGAGTATGACGTTTATATTAATTAAATATTTGGAAATACATCATTTTATTATAAAATTATAAACTATCTTAAACTTACTCGTAATAATCGTCTAGTTTTAGGGGTATGAGGAACAGGGTTTAAGGTTCACTCATCCAACATAGAAAAAGAAGGATCCTCCGACCAGACGGGTGTTGTGTCTGGCGGACAACTGCCCAACAATTTATGTTGGATTCTTGTATGTATATAATTATGTCCATCTTGCGGTATCAGGTCTTTAATGCGTAGTTCCCATGTGGCGATGTAGATGCCGCCACACAGTCAAAATTCAATCAAAGTATCCAAATAAATTGTAAACTGTTTATATGTTACTGAAACATGGATAATTTGGGAATTCATTAAAATTATCAATATTAAAATTATTTTCAATAAGTTCGCAACACTGTAATAAATATGTGTTTATGAGAACGATGAGGCAATACAGTTCGCGTCGATACAGCAGCGTGTGCAGTTCGCATAAACTGTTACGCACAGCTAGGCATTACGCAGGTATCGTTCAGTGATTTTGTATTACAAAAGCATGATTGTGCTTTATACATTTTTGTGCACGTGGAATGTGCAGCAATCGAAATATCGTACAGACAATACTGGCTAGTTTATCTATTTATTAAGTAACTACCTACATTGTAAACACACGCAAAAAAAGAAACGATTACCTACTGTTCTGCAGAATCTCGATACTTATTCTTATTCAAATGTCTCTTCTGCTTTGTGTCATGCCGGAACTGAATAAAATGTTGTTGGCCGAAAACTTCGCCACTTCAACGGGATCGTCTGTGGCGGTGCGGCGTAGAGGTCACTACGGCTGCATTTTTTGTGGCACAGAGCACAGGATATGAAGTGGTTGGTGACATAGCTCCACATCTACACCCTGCCGCCATACTGTCAAAGTATCCCCACTTTACGAGGTTGTAGTTAAGTACATGTTCCCACTTGGGTTCGGAGGCGAACAAATATAAACCAACCGCATAGCTTATAAATACATGCATTAGGCGTAGTCACCAATGTTCAGAGAGGTGTGACAAGGCAGTTCTAATCACAGTGGGAACCGCAAGTCCACTCAGTAATATTGCAGGTACATTTTAGACCCGAAACGTGTTTAGCCGCTGAACCGAACCGCGGCTGATCGGCAGAGCGCGGCAAATTTTACCGCAACTGTAGGGCTGGCACTTATTTAAAATTAATTTTTAATCACGCTAGTAGACAATCTAAATCAAACAAAAATACCTAGAAGCTAACATTTTTTTCTGCCAATATAATATTAATCTCTACATTTACCTATCTAATGGGGCAATTTTTAATCGTCAGAAAACTTTTGTTTAGAAAATACTTATGTCTAAGGGGGCCTAAAACGGTCACATTAGCAATTCCTCTAAAAGCGATTCATTTCCTTAATTTCCAGCTGTCATTAGCAATTCCTCTATTTTCACACAAAAGCAATTCATAATGTGTGGACCATTTTCCGAATCTGCATAGAAAACTGTCAAACAGATGAATTATTTCGTAATATGAATCGCTCGCAGATTTTATTATGAATTGTCAGTTTGTAACATTTTACGATGATTTATAATATTTTCCTATTATGATTCTGCCATAGTGACTAAGCCCACAGGCCGCTGTATTCATCCCGCAGATAAAAGTTACCTACGATTGAAAAATCAGCCCTAAACTAAATATTGACTTCGGAATAGCCTGTTAAATAACATTGGTGGGCCCAATTGTGGTGGTAATTTAGATGACTGCTTACAAGAGAATATGCAATCTATGGCCTCATTCATGGTAATAGATAATGAGGTCACTAATTATGTAGTGATATTTTAGAGCCTCGCCATGTTTAGCTCGGAACACGGTGCGAACAATTTTACTGCTCAAGTAGGGTTGTCTCTAAAACGTGCTGAAAATACTTCTATGAGATATTAAGATTAATTTTCACTCGATAACAATTTGACTTGCATTAAAATTATCGAATAATTATAAGAACTAGTGAAAACACTCGGAAAATCTTTTTATGTATCGCACCAGAAAGGTCATTATAAAATCACGGCTGGCGAGTTTTAAATAACGAGTCGAGAATAATGGGAAAAATAATAACATTTCTTTATGAACATCACACGAATCTTTTACTGAAAAGTGCAGAAAAGAGTCCCCGCGGTGAGACGCGGTGCACAGGTAAACAGAAACACGGAATGCAAGGTCGTTATTTTAATGAAAATTGCAGCGAGATGTCCTCAGATATGGCTGCATTTTTTGTGGCACAGAGGTCCATGTCCCACCCGTCCATGAGTAAAGTTGGCAAGACTGAAATTAATGGGCAACTACATTATTTATTTACCTTCATGCTTTCATGCGGAGACGGATGGAGCCGATAAGCATGATTGCGCACCATGTGCGGACTATGACAGATCAGATTCAGGTTCCTTACAAGGTTTTTTGAAAAACAGGCATTTTATTCCGTGGCACTCCTGACCGCATAGCTGCGCTGTTCGCCTATTGATTATGCATTCGATTCAGCGGCGCGTCGCGCGGCGGGCGGTGCGCGGTCACTCCGTTTATTTACGCGACACCACGCTGACAGCTCGCCGTTGTTTAGTTATGTCTCTGAATTGTTTAACTACACGTGTACTGTGAGCATGAATATTTAATAAAGGCTTTTCATTAATTTTTTACTAAAGAATAATGCCGAGGCGACCACGAAGCGAGAGCGGAACAACAAAAGGTGTATTTTACAACAGCGGCAAGTGATAGGCTTACATAGGTTGTGTTAACGGGCTATAATCTAGCAATTAGGCCAACCCCGTGGACAATCACGTTGAGAACTTAGAAAAGAAAGTATGAAGTAAGTAGGTACCCATTAACAAGATGGATGGAAGACCTACGGATGATCGGGGGGAAAACATGGATCAGACTCGCGCAGACCAGGGTAGCATGGCACCAATGGAGCTGGGCTAAACTCATCGGTGACCCCGACCAAGGATAATGATGTTCCATACGCCACAATAACAATTGGTATAAAATTACAATATCAATCAATATCCAGGCGTGGCGATTACAGCATGACTGGATTGCCCGTTGACCTTTTACTGTAGTACATTTGTTAACATGGTCCATGTTTAACAATGGATATTTCCATAAATGTGTCCTAAGTACTAATCCTAATCTCAGCACCATCTTGACGAGAATTTCCGCAGTGTAATCAGAGTGTCAGGCCAGTGTCAGAACACTCGCGAGCTAGATAAATTATTATTGAGGGTCAGTCACGTCACAGTGACTGACGTACCGTTAAATATTTCCGGCAACCGCTTGTGTGAGGACCAGTTGGCTGCTTACAACTTAGAAGATTGTGGAAACTTATATTCTTAAAAATCACATCCATTATTATATTGCTATTGTGAAAGGCAATAGAATAATGAGAAGATGAGCAGAACCGTATTTTCATCAACAGGAAACTGCGATCAATCACCAATACTGCAATCAAATTGGATGTATGTATGTATTAAGTTTCTTTTGAATCGTTGATTGCAGCAGTCTGTTGCCGTTTGTTTATTCTAAATCTTTAGAAAACAAAACCGTTAAATACATTCTAGTTTTTATTTTTTTACTATAAACTGTAGCTAAAGGCTCAAAAAAAAATCACATAACTATCCCTTAAAGGTATTAAAACAGGACAAATGAACAAAGTATCAATACAAAAACAGTGCGTCACTGAATCGCTACGGACTCGGACGTGTCCAGCCGTAGAACAGGCGCCTGCGACATATAGTTGCGTAGCATCGTTGTTGTTTATTTGAGAGTAAACTTTCATGGCCGGATATAACTGTGGCGTAGGTAAAGGCGGGTTCAAACGAGGACACACTGTTGCTGTGTAGAACCCTTTTTGGTTGCTGGATAAAAGTAGCAGCTGTAAAATTGATTTGCAAGAAATGGTATGAATTATCTATACTAATATTATAAAGAGGAAAGATGTGATTGTTTGTTTGCATTGAATAGGCTCAAAACTACCGAACCGATTTGAAAAATTCTTTCACTGTTGGGAAGCTACACTATCCCCGGCTGACATTAGCAATATTATATTTTCAAAAAAATTAGGGCGCCTTACTTAAGGTTGATGCGCTAGGGTGGCGCTAGGGTGGTAGTTCATGTAAGTGTATTGACTGACGATTTCATGAAATTTTACTTACAGAGTTGTATTGCTGATTGTAATGTTTATAATTCTGTAAATCCATATTTGTTACGGCCGCTAATAATATTTAGATCAACATACAACCTGATACTGACCTGCAAATTGCAAAAAAAAACAAAATTTGAATTTCGCGGGCCACCCTATCGCATCAACCTTAACCTCCAATAATGTAACCCAAGGTGTAAAAAAATACCTAAAATAGCCGTAGATAAGTACTAAGTGCTACCTGTGCGAAGCCGGGGCGAGCAGCTAGTATATTATAAATACAAAATTAAGTATTCTTTGTGCATGAGCTTTAAATACGATAGGTATATAATTATTATAGAACACTAGATTATATCCATAAATATCTATGGGCATTATTTGAAAACCCACCTTAATATGTAACTATATTAATTGTCCAGGCGGCCTGCAACTGGCAGTGGCAGCCCGCCTGAACTAGACTTACTACGGCTAACCCTATTGTTTGTGGTGGTCGCTGCACACCGCGTGTCCAGAGTAACAAAACAGAAACAAAACGTAGCGGTAGGTACGGCAACAAAATGTAACGCGACGATAACAAAAACGTACACACAGACGAATGTCTAAACTAACGCTATCTTCACTATTTTTTTGCGCAAACTTTATCGTTGAACCTGAAATAACTTCCTGAATTCGCCGCCTTTTTAAAAAAAAAATTGACATAAATACACTGCCTCGCTTGTCTAGTGTTTGCAAGCGCTCCTGCCAAGCATGAGGTTCTGGGTTCAATTCCCAAGTCGGGCAAAGTGTTATTGGGTTTTTCAACAGGAATTCCTCAGTAACTTGTGGCCGGGTGATAGCAATAGGCTCGCCCCTTATTACGTAAGACTGAAACATAACTGGGGAAACGTGAGTGTACTCTCTCACTAAACCTTCGGGTGTACAGGCGTGATACTATGTAAGATGTTATTTTATAACGATATGATTGAAATCTAATTAAATGGCGAAACTTCACGGACGTGATCAAAATGCTGAATTTAAACTCTCAACAAAACCACATAATATCGTGAGCTCGCGACACGACCAGCATCTTCAATACAACTCAAGATCGAGAGACGCAACAATTCTCATATATGGAATCACGAATATCGAAATCAAATTCCTTTATTCAACTCATGGACACAATAAAATATATATGTATATCGAACCGAACACTACCTATCGAAAGAGCATATTTTCGAGAATATTCTGGCGAATCGTGGCGCAGAATGCAGGCGTCCCGAATCAAATAAACGTGCATATGCACACAAGTGCGAAAATAGACTTTTGGGAGGTCGTTTTTTCCAGAAATCTCTTTACGTATTCCCATGGAGTGAAGGAAAATAGTGATTGTTTTTGGTTACCTCTGGACGACTGGAAGTGAAGTGGGTGCAAACATATTTGTTCAGTTTGTGAAGTTCTTTGTTTCCGTGATTGCCAATCCACCATTGGTTTTGCGATATTCGGTAGAATGCCGGAACAAGTCAATAGTCCGGAACAAGATACAACGAAGTGCATCTTGAACTGCAACTAACTGATAGTCTATTATTTTTCATAGCTATACCTAATGTAGAGCCTCTCTATTTAAGGGCCTAAACAATAACCCAAAAATTAACGGCGGCTTCGGGCCATTTCCTAAGAAAATCTTAGGGTGCCATCGCTAATTTTTGCGTTGCGGCGCCGCAACGCGGTTATGTGTTTAGGACCTAACTGGTTATATACAGCAGCCGCTAGCACCACTAGGCACTTATGTGAGTGAATTGGCTTCCCTAATATAATACCACTTCAATTCGCTACTATTTGAAGGCCCACAGGTAAATACCCAGAGAACAATTTTTACGCAAATAAATCTCGTAGGAGTGCCTTTGTAAATCTGAATGGGTAAAACTGTATCCCACTTAGTTCAAGCTCAGTTCTTTAGTGTACGTACACAATTTATGGGCCGGCCATGTTTATTATGGGTTTTCCCGTACATTTTATGGTTTATTTTAGTTTTATGGGAGTCGAACAAATTGATAAGTTATTCAAGATAAGTATGATACTGACTGAGAATTATTTATTCACATAACTTGAACCTTTTACCCGATTATACTAATATTTTTTTAATTAATTAGTTACATCTGAAAAAAGTGATCATAACTGCCTACGGACATCTCCACCACCAAGTAAAGATAAAACCTGTCGATCAATGAGCCGAATACACAGTAGCTTTGAATAGAAACTGAATGTAATAATATCAGTCTTTGATATTACATTCCAGTACAGCGTACATTTACCTACATACAGCAGCTATACCGCCATATTTACCAACTATTATCAAGAGTTGAGGGTGGCGGTGCAATGCGGCGTAAATAGCTGCAACGGTGGATAAAGTATGAAACTGTATTTATGCGATAGGTATACTGAAATAATTAATCGGTTCCACAATATTATCCCATAAAAAATGCTTGGAATTTGGACATACGCACATCGTGTAAAAATTAAAAGGGATAAACTTTAGTCCCCGTTGGCACTAGACTGGTCTTGACTGAGACCACGGAAACTGAGACAATGGAGGGGCAAGAATGATATCAGATGTTTTTAAACCACCGTGTTTAAAACTTAAATTCTTTTAAACGTCGCGCCGCTTTGATGCGTGACGATCATGCCTTCTCATACCTACTCAAAAAATACCTCCAAAGAACTCTTTAGAGAAACTCCATATTGTAGTGTACAGACCATAGATATCCGTGGTACAGACGAAAATATTTTATCTAACAGATTTAGGTAGTTTAAGAACCGCAAGTTTCACACTTGCAGGAGACGGTTCGACATACAACAAGCCAACACCTCCAAATCTACTTGACGTCGCACCAATACTTTTTACGCCATCAATTACCTAATCGTTCACTTCCTCCCCATTCTCCCGCGAGTCTCTCCAATATTCTCGATGGCTGAGGGTTCTCGACGCGCGTCGATATCAAAGCCAACACACGCCGCGCTTAATCCCGGTGAACGGACAAACAGACAAACATACGGCTTGAGTCAATACGGGTTCGCGAGTACTTACTGCATGAGAGTAATAATAAGTTTCACTGTAGCCATAGTCAAAATGATTGACTCTTGACTCAGCATTCGATATGTTAAGCTGTTTCAATTTTAAACTGTTATTCAAAAGTCCTTTATCACGGCATTGCAGGCACACAATTATTGCATATGCCAATACTCTCAACAGTGCTTGACACCATGACGTTTTGTGTAGCAATTGAACCGTCCTCAACCTATAACGTAATTTTATAGGCAACTAGGTAGTAATTGGCCATGAGATTATTAATACGAAGAAGATTATATAATTTGGAAGGGTACTTCCAAAAGAGATAAGCAGTAATGCAACCTGCTCTAACGGCAGGCTAGGGCTGTACAGCTAGGTATACTGCGCTGGCCGGTACCTATTAGGTAGTAGTTTAGTGATGTGCTTAGACACTTACTGATTATTCAACTATACTGTTGTGAAGCCACATCGTTACACTACTTGGTGACAGATATACACATGTTAGTTGTAGATAAATCTGGACTCTGAAAGAGCTCCTTCTAGAGAGTCTCTTCAAAAGTAACAATACAAGAAGTAAATCATTCTACGAAAAGAAACGAAGATGACCAACATCTTCCAAGACTTGCAACGAGTTCCGATAAGTTCCCAATAGACGTGCTATATTATAGTGTAGTACTCGCAATTACGAGCGCAGTCGGGCGGCGCAGTTAACACTCGGAACGAACTAGCCAATTAAAGACATTCTCTTCGATGTCTTTAACGAACTTTCTTGTGCCAAAGATTTATACAACTTACGTAGTTACTTACTTGTTTTTATTAAGTTTACAGTCAAAGGGACGGAGACAGCCAGTCGCTGTAGAAGAATTTATTTCGATTCAAACACGGTTGAAAATGGCTACATAAACTATCTACCTGCGACTGCTAAGCGTGCCGCTGCGGTCCTGCTGGATTCCCAGATCGGGCAAATTGGTGCCGATTCTCTTGTCACAAAATTCTCTAAACTAAACTAAAAATCACTCAAATTTCGTTTAGTCCTGTCAAACGATCAAACTCATTCTGAAATAGACTTTAAATGACACAACTTAACTATAATTTAGTTTGACAGCACTAAGATGGCACTGAGATTAGTTTAGTGAATACACTATTCTGAATTTGACGATTTAACCTAAAATCCTCTAACTAAATCTGACTATATTTAATCGCGATTAAAAATGTGTGGAATAAAATTAGATGTCATGAACTAAAATTTAAACCAACACCTCGACTTCAGTTACAAAAAACAGTACTGTATTTTTTTATTTTCTTTTGCTTATATCTCGAAAACGGTGTGTCCTATCGCAAAAATAATGAAAATTTCGACCCCCTTTAGTAAGCCCTTTAACCCCTAATTCTCAACATCTTGGTGATTTTTTTTTTTTTTTTTTCGTTATTTTCCATACAAAAACTGAAAAATTCCATTAAAAACACGTCGAGGCTGCCGTGCATGCGCGTCTCTGGCTCTAAAAAAAAAACACGGCGTAGGGAAAACAAGTACCAAGTGGAGGCGCGCGGTTGTCAAATTCGATTTTAGTTGTGTCAAAATAAGTTTTAAATTTAGAGAATTTATTTGGCAGAATAGCTCCAAGATTCCCATAGTCAAAAGTAAGGAATTTTAGAGATAGTTTAGTTCGGTGTACAAGAGAATCGGCACCATTGTCACTTATTTCGATTCAAACACGGTTCAAAATGGCTACATAAACTATCTACCTGCGACTGCTAAGCGTGCGGCTGCGGTCCTGCTGGGTTCCCAGATCAGGCAAATTGTCACTTATTGGGTTTATCTGTCAGAAATTTCTTAGTAACAGCCCGGAGTCTGGATTTGTGCCCGGGTGATGCCAATCAGCTCGCCTCCATTAAATGGGACGTAAACATAACCGACAGAATGTGGATGTACAGCTTGATGATTCTGATGATGAAGCATTTTCCTTTGTCACCTACAACGGTCAGTGATTATGTAATTTTGTACCGTGTGATCTCGATATCGTCTATTCAAAGTAAACGATTTCCTTTATTAAAATATCTAAACAGTTATAAAACTCCCTCAACAATACATATAGCTACAATACAAACGAAAAAAATAAATAACACGAGAATTCCCAGCTTAACACAAAAATAAATATCGTCGAGAGTTCGAGACCAAGTCAAGAGAACGCCATTTTGTAAATCATTTTTATGTATTTCGCGAAGCGGCGAAATCTTATTTGAGAGTAAAGAAAAATACTATATGTATGATGTGTATGTATAAGGCTGCTTCTCCACCAGAGATGTGCTATGCAGCTATGCTGCGAGGATGTAATAGCTAAGCTGTGAAACTATGTAACCGTTTCCACTGATACTAAGCTATGTAGCGGTTCGAGTATGATGTGCTATGAAGATGCGCCGCAGCAAAGTAGCTGCGCGAGGAAGATGCGCAGCTCGAGCTTTGCGATGTATCGATAGTAGGGAAGCGGCACCACTCGCGACCATCCATAGCACGCATCCATAGCAGACATCCATAGCAGACATCCATAGCACGCAGCCATAGCAGACATCCATAGCAGACATCCATAGCAGACATCCATAGCAGATATCCATAGCACGCATCCATAGCAGACATCCATAGCAGATATCAATAGCAGACATCCATAGCAGATATCCATAGCACGCATCCATAGCAGACATCCATAGCAGATATCAATAGCAGACATCCATAGCAGATATCCATAGCACGCATCCATAGCAGACATCCATAGCAGGCATCCATAGCAGATATCCATAGCACGCATCCATAGCAGACATCCATAGCAGATATCCATAGCACGCATCCATAGCAGACATCCATAGCAGATATCCATAGCAGACATCCATAGCAGATATCCATAGCAGATATCCATAGCAGATATCCATGGCACGCATCCATAGCAGACATCCATAGCAGATATCCATAGCAGACATCCATAGCAGATATCCATAGCAGACATCCATAGCAGACATCCATATCCATACCAGATATCCATAGCAGATATCCATAGCAGATATCCATGGCACGCATCCATAGCAGACATCCATAGCAGATATCCATAGCAGACATCCATAGCAGATATCCATAGCAGACATCCATAGCAGATATCCATAGCACGCATCCATAGCAGACATCCATAGCAGACATCCATAGCAGATATCCATAGCACGCATCCATAGCAGACATCCATAGCAGACATCCATAGCAGACATCCATAGCAGACATCCATAGCAGATATCCATAGCACGCATCCATAGCAGACATCCATAGCAGACATCCATAGCAGATATCCATAGCAGACATCCATAGCAGATATCCATAGCACGCATCCATAGCAGACATCCATAGCAGACATCCATAGCAGATATCCATAGCACGCATCCATAGCAGACATCCATAGCAGACATCCATAGCAGATATCCATAGCACGCATCCATAGCAGACATCCATAGCAGGCATCCATAGCAGATATCCATAGCAGACATCCATAGCAGATATCCATAGCAGACATCCATAGCAGATATCCATAGCACGCATCCATAGCAGACATCCATAGCAGACATCCATAGCAGATATCCATAGCACGCATCCATAGCAGACATCCATAGCAGACATCCAAAGCAGATATCCATAGCAGACATCCATAGCAGATATCCATAGCACGCATCCATAGCAGACATCCATAGCAGACATCCATAGCAGATATCCATAGCACGCATCCATAGCAGACATCCATAGCAGACATCCATAGCAGATATCCATAGCACGCATCCATAGCAGACATCCATAGCAGACATCCATAGCAGATATCCATAGCACGCATCCATAGCAGACATCCATAGCAGACATCCATAGCAGATATCCATAGCACGCATCCATAGCAGACATCCATAGCAGGCATCCATAGCAGATATCCATAGCAGACATCCATAGCAGATATCCATAGCACGCATCCATAGCAGACATCCATAGCAGATATCCATAGCAGACATCCATAGCAGATATCCATAGCAGATATCCATAGCACGCATCCATAGCAGACATCCATAGCAGATATCCATAGCAGACATCCATAGCAGATATCCATAGCAGATATCCATAGCACGCATCCATAGCAGACATCCATAGCAGACATTCATAGCAGATATCCATAGCACGCATCCATAGCAGACATCCATAGCAGACATCCATAGCAGATATCCATAGCACGCATCCATAGCAGACATCCATAGCAGACATCCATAGCAGATATCCATAGCAGACATCCATAGCAGATATCCATAGCAGATATCCATAGCAGACATCCATAGCAGATATCCATAGCAGACATCCATAGCAGATATCCATAGCAGACATCCATAGCAGATATCCATAGCAGACATCCATAGCAGATATCCATAGCAGACATCCATAGCAGGTATCCATAGCACGCATCCATAGCAGACATCCATAGCAGATATCCATAGCAGACATCCATAGCAGATATCCATAGCAGATATCCATAGCAGACATCCATAGCAGATATCCATAGCACGCATCCATAGCAGACATCCATAGCAGACATCCATAGCAGATATCCATAGCACGCATCCATAGCAGACATCCATAGCAGACATCCATAGCAGATATCCATAGCAGACATCCATAGCAGATATCCATAGCAGATATCCATAGCAGACATCCATAGCAGACATCCATAGCAGATATCCATAGCAGACATCCATAGCACGCATCCATAGCAGACATCCATAGCAGATATCCATAGCAGACATCCATAGCAGATATCCATAGCAGATATCCATAGCAGATATCCATAGCACGCATCCATAGCAGACATCCATAGCAGATATCCATAGCAGACATCCATAGCAGATATCCATAGCAGACATCCATAGCAGATATCCATAGCACGCATCCATAGCAGACATCCATAGCAGACATCCATAGCAGATATCCATAGCACGCATCCATAGCAGACATCCATAGCAGACATCCATAGCAGATATCCATAGCACGCATCCATAGCAGACATCCATAGCAGACATCCATAGCAGACATCCATAGCAGACATCCATAGCAGATATCCATAGCACGCATCGCGAGGAAGATGCGCAGCTCGAGCTTTGCGATGTATCGATAGTAGGGAAGCGGCACCACTCGCGACCATCCATAGCACGCATCCATAGCAGACATCCATAGCAGACATCCATAGCACGCAGCCATAGCAGACATCCATAGCAGACATCCATAGCAGACATCCATAGCAGATATCCATAGCACGCATCCATAGCAGACATCCATAGCAGATATCAATAGCAGACATCCATAGCAGATATCCATAGCACGCATCCATAGCAGACATCCATAGCAGATATCAATAGCAGACATCCATAGCAGATATCCATAGCACGCATCCATAGCAGACATCCATAGCAGGCATCCATAGCAGATATCCATAGCACGCATCCATAGCAGACATCCATAGCAGATATCCATAGCACGCATCCATAGCAGACATCCATAGCAGATATCCATAGCAGACATCCATAGCAGATATCCATAGCAGATATCCATAGCAGATATCCATGGCACGCATCCATAGCAGACATCCATAGCAGATATCCATAGCAGACATCCATAGCAGATATCCATAGCAGACATCCATAGCAGACATCCATATCCATAGCAGATATCCATAGCAGATATCCATAGCAGATATCCATGGCACGCATCCATAGCAGACATCCATAGCAGATATCCATAGCAGACATCCATAGCAGATATCCATAGCAGACATCCATAGCAGATATCCATAGCACGCATCCATAGCAGACATCCATAGCAGACATCCATAGCAGATATCCATAGCACGCATCCATAGCAGACATCCATAGCAGACATCCATAGCAGACATCCATAGCAGACATCCATAGCAGATATCCATAGCACGCATCCATAGCAGACATCCATAGCAGACATCCATAGCAGATATCCATAGCAGACATCCATAGCAGATATCCATAGCACGCATCCATAGCAGACATCCATAGCAGACATCCATAGCAGATATCCATAGCACGCATCCATAGCAGACATCCATAGCAGACATCCATAGCAGATATCCATAGCACGCATCCATAGCAGACATCCATAGCAGACATCCATAGCAGATATCCATAGCAGACATCCATAGCAGATATCCATAGCACGCATCCATAGCAGACATCCATAGCAGACATCCATAGCAGATATCCATAGCACGCATCCATAGCAGACATCCATAGCAGACATCCATAGCAGATATCCATAGCAGACATCCATAGCAGATATCCATAGCACGCATCCATAGCAGACATCCATAGCAGACATCCATAGCAGATATCCATAGCAGACATCCATAGCAGATATCCATAGCACGCATCCATAGCAGACATCCATAGCAGACATCCATAGCAGATATCCATAGCACGCATCCATAGCAGACATCCATAGCAGGCATCCATAGCAGATATCCACAGCAGACATCCATAGCAGATATCCATAGCACGCATCCATAGCAGACATCCATAGCAGGCATCCATAGCAGATATCCATAGCAGACATCCATAGCAGATATCCATAGCAGATATCCATAGCACGCATCCATAGCAGACATCCATAGCAGATATCCATAGCAGACTTCCATAGCAGATATCCATAGCACGCATCCATAGCAGACATCCATAGCAGATATCCATAGCAGACTTCCATAGCAGATATCCATAGCACGCATCCATAGCAGACATCCATAGCAGATATCCATAGCAGACATCCATAGCAGATATCCATAGCAGACATCCATAGCAGGTATCCATAGCACGCATCGATAGCAGATATCCATAGCACGCATCCATAGCAGACATCCATAGCAGACATCCATAGCAGATATCCATAGCAGACATCCATAGCAGATATCCATAGCACGCATCCATAGCAGACATCCATAGCAGATATCCATAGCAGACATCCATAGCAGACATCCATAGCAGACATCCATAGCAGACATCCATAGCAGATATCCATAGCACGCATCCATAGCAGACATCCATAGCAGATATCCATAGCAGACATCCATAGCAGATATCCATAGCACGCATCCATAGCAGACATCCATAGCAGATATCCATAGCAGACATCCATACCAGATATCCATAGCAGATATCCATAGCACGCATCCATAGCAGCTATCCATAGCACGCATCCATAGCAGACATCCATAGCAGACATCCATAGCAGATATCCATAGCACGCATCCATAGCAGACATCCATAGCAGACATCCATAGCGGATATCCATAGCAGATATCCATAGCAGACATCCATAGCAGACATCCATAGCACGCATCCATAGCAGACATCCATAGCAGACATCCACAGCAGACATCCATAGCACGCATCCATAGCAGACATCCATAGCAGACATCCATAGCAGACATCCACAGCAGACATCCATAGCACGCATCCATAGCAGACATCCACAGCAGACATCCATAGCACGCATCCATAGCAGACATCCATAGCACGCATCCATAGCACGCATCCTTCCATATAAACAACATAATATATCTTAGTTGAATCCATTTCCACCAGTGCTAAGCTAAGTGCACCAATGAATGTGGTTGGTGGATATCAAACGCATCCATAGCAACGTAGCATAGCACATCTCTGGTGGAAAACCACCCTTAGACCTATGTATGGTTGTAGTTTGTACACGGATATTATGCTCTATGATAAGAGATGTATGTAGGTACCTTCTTATTGTGATTTTCTTCATGGAACAAGCTAGACTGGTTCTCCTGAGGTGGCTAGATTTGGTTTCACTAATTTTTAATTAAAATATTCGAAACTTTGCTAGTCACAAAATATTTACTGCTTGCCTAATTTGTCTGATGATGACAGGGTATTAACCACCGTGCCCAGTAAACACGGAACTTTTTTCATTCTCTTCAAGTTTCTTGCAACTGTAGGTACTTGAAAGTTGTCATAGATGGCACCCGCTGGGCATTTTCTATTTTACACCTCAGAACAATCGTCATTTGCGGAATTTTACCATTAATTTGTGAACGACTTACAAACAAGGTTGCCACTCTACTGAAACCTAGCCTGAGCAGATAACATTATCTCGAGGGTACCTATATTGGAAAAGTCGTGCTCGTGTTACATACTTAAAAAAACACCTTTTTTCCGAACAGACGGATAGAGAGGAGTTACGTTTTATTGCATGTGTACCTACGGTTATGGGTCGATTAAAAACCTAGGTCGTAACAATCATGATTTTCCAATTGTTTCTGGAAGTTGGTTGTAGCTGGGAGTACTTAAGTATCAAGCGGAAAAGCAATCACTTACCTACTTATAAGCGCTTCGTAGCGATAGAATCAAAATTCCTCGAAATTTATCTGGCATGTTTAATTTGCTAGCCTGTGAAGCCTGTTATGATCCTCAGCTGGAGTAGTCTTATTGCTTCGTAGAAAAGACTTCTCGAGAAAACCTTTTCATCAAATTAGTTCCTCGTAGACGCAGCCAGCGGCAGCCCTAGCTACCACTGTTGTACCCTCGCTTTCATAAAGTTTCATAATAAAATTCTTGACGAATGAAACGTTTTATTTCACTTGGATCGTAGTTATTTATTCTTGTTTAATCTTAGCACTTCACCTTTAATAAAAACGACCTATTCGTTTCAGGAATTTGGCAGCGACTGGGATGGCCCAGAAATTTTATGGAAATCCTCTAATAATATTAGGTGGCACTTTCTGTTCTGTGAGTAAGTACCTGTACTTTATTGAATTAGATCTAATTTTGCGAAAGGGTAGAACCCTATCCCTGTGTAGTATAATAGGGATAGTTATATTGTCAATTTAATTAATATTTAAAAAAAAACATTGGAAATCCATAGAATGTAATAAAATGTATAAAACTTACATCGTGTCATTGATTGTCTGCCGGTTACTCTGAATGCAACTTATTCCTTAAAAAAAAAAAGAGTCTTTCTGCACCTATCATCCATTTAAAAGTAAAGCTAAAACAACAACAAAAAATACAACACCTCAAAAATAACTTATCTAAATGAAACAGCCATAAGCCAACCTCAGTAACTTCCCCAGAGTTAAACGGCCCTGTTTAAATAAACTAAGTAATAAGTAAAATAAACGAACTGAGCTCTGTGAACGTGACTCCATGCCAGATGTAATTCCTCACAGTAAATAAAAGATATTCTATTAAGATGGCGCGCTGGTTCACGCTCTGTTGTTCCTACTGAACAAGAGAAAATCAGGGAAATTCAAGGAAAATCATGTCAATGATTTTTGAATCTTTGAATTTATCTCATTTTCTTAAGTTCTGCCAATTAATCAAATTTAAAAGCAAAGGCTTTTAAACGTTAGCGTAGATATCTCTGCAATTATCTTGGCAGATTATAGTCAGCTATAACTCCCCTTATTTTAGGGCCATAGCAAAAACCATACTTTCATCAACAATTGTCGACTGCGCGACTGCATCGCGTATTCACATTTTGGTGAAACGCGTCGTTCGGTTTGGCGATCGCCTTTTGTCATTCACTGTTTCGAGCTTCAGAAAATCACTGGTCAAGTCATCGTGTCTGCTATGGGCCTTATTTTCAGGTCATAATGACATTGTGTAATTACAAAACAAGAAAGTTCACGCTAACCTGAACACACTGGAGACTTTATTAAGTTATTCTTTCATCCCATTTGTGTTGTTCCGTAAATAAAGTAAATCGATAGAGCTACATTAGCGCCTGATGAAGAAACTTGACTAATCAAATAACGCGGGATCAGACTCGAATCAAAATAAGTTCGTGAACACATGAGGCGGTTGAAACGCTTGTCTGACCAGACATATGAAAAACGATAAGGTGCGTCCACGCACTGAGAGGTATGCGACGCGAATGCATTTTTTTCATCGTCCCCATGCCTAGCTTACTCTATTCGAAGCACAGCCTCGCACTGTCTGGATGCTCCTTTACTTTAATCGGAATATTTGTCCTACAAAATGTAATAACTGAAAGAGAAGAAATTCTCTCATTCTTGAAAGAATACATAGACGTGTATTTCGCTTATGACATTTTGTACGTGCCTACCTAGTGAATAGTAGAATCAGAATACGTAATTATATGTATATCTTGGTTTAGAATAAGATTATTAGTAGAAGAGCAAAGTTTTTACTAAAAAGCATTTCAATATTCCCGTAATTTCCCTGCTTAGTAACCTTTCACAGAACCCATACTTTCTTCCGCCCAATTTTATTATAAATGTATGGCTTTCGCGATATCGTCCGTCTCTGAAGCGGGTGATAAATTGATGCGTCACGCCGCTATCGGACGCCATGTTATATCGCTTTCTGTCCCTTACATGCCAAGGACAGGGGCATAAACGAAAACGCACAGATGGCCCCACAGCTTACGTCGCGGTATGGTAAATCGGCCTTAATTACGATGATCTAAACAAATATTTAAGCTCTAGTTTCACGCTAACTTTTTATTACTGTGTTTGAATGTAAGTTTATTAGTTTTCAGTCCAACTGGATATTTGTCGGAAACCCATTTATTTCACTTCCTTGACTTCCTATTTAATCACTTGACTTGACACAGTCATTTTCTAAAAAAGGACATAAACGAAATCTTCATCCGTAAGTAAATACGTCCCCAAAAATATCTTCTTATTTATTTTCATGAATGTTTCAGTTCAGACAGCCAACAAATCACTCGACTAGTTTTTCTTTACAAAACAAGGTAAGTACATGACGACCATCGAAGACGCGAAAAGAACGTTTCCAATCTCAGCAAAGAATTCTAAATCCGGATTTTCTTTCAATAGTCGGACGCCTCCTAATCGGAACGGCGAGCGTCCGGCCCGCCCGGTCCGTCCGCGGCTTACCAGTCCAGCTTTTGTTAACTTCTGTAAGTACCTAATTGGCACCGGCAAGCCTTCTACCTACCTTATTTAATTTAGTGTATGTCTAGCTTATAAGATAAGTCCGCCAAGCAAACAACGTTAATTTGTTAAAGGGCAGGTATATAACGATAATTTAATGTTTTATTCAATTTAAAAATATCCGGAATTCTCGTTAACACTCTTGGCGGTTCCAGGCATGTCTATTTTCATTCAAAAATTTTTTTTTCTTTTTCTGAAGCCAAGTTCAATCGCTACTCTTTTAATTATCCTCAAGATTGCTCGCTATTTTATTCCCGCATGCATACGCGAACCAATTACCCCATACTTGCATGGCGTTGCGCGCGACATCCCATCGGACGCGCATCCAATTACCGACGGCGCTCGGACAATTTGTCCGACACGCGACAACGCGACGATGCTTCTTGAAGGGGATCCAATCAGGACCACTATACGAGCGACGTATCGATTGTGGAGCCATGAAACGATGGAAACGGCTTTAGGGAAGTTTCTAGGAATATATTCCTTGTTGGTTCCGTCTTGATCATAAATGAGATAGAGTTCAGCATCTATTATTGTCGCACCGCCCAATACATTATTTGGTACCTACTTTAAGATGTAAAACTCATCAAACCATAAGCTAGCGCTCTATTATTTTTACTATGATGTCGCCTCTATCTCATAAGCAGGTATTGGCACGCACCTCCACTACTATGAAACTTCAGAAATATCTCTTTTCACTTCATGCTGTGGTTTAGTTCGCCAGATTCAACCATCATCATCTGTCAAATTTTTATCGAGTGCTATTTCCACCAAGCTTCCTACACCCTAAGATCTGAAGATCTCATACAATCAAATATAGTAAAAGATCCGGCCTAACATCGACCTTCCCTCATCGAGTTTCCTAATAAAATAAAAATAGGTACTAATAACTAATAGACTAATATCGTCCCACAGGTTCACATGCCACATCCACTTAGCATCGCACTTCTCTCTCGAGTCTTCTTATTTCCCGAACAGCGCTGTTGTTATGATTCCCTATCGCCGGTCATTACCCCGACCCGGCTGAGCTCGCGGATCCCATTTCCTACCATTTGCTACCATTTGCTGCCGAAGACATGTTCTAATCCGACATGTTATTGTCCGGAGCTTGCAGTTTTGATAGAACGCGTGATTGATGTTCGCTTCCATCGTGAAAGAAAAATGGGAAAATGGTTCTGTGGAGAATTTTAAGTTAGTGCGATGTTGTTGTTAGGTTAGTCTTCGATACGATGAGATCGTAGGGTGGGGCTAAACTTTTCAGCTTTCGGGTAGGCATATGCCCTTAGCGTAGCAGCTGTCACTTTTCATTTGATGGCCCATTCGGCAGATCACCTACCCGTAACATGAAAAAATTACAGGCTGACAAGTACTCTTACACACGCCACATTTCCCAGTGCCAGTAACTGGCATGCCAGAAGAGAGGCGGATGACAAAAATTCGTAAAACTCTGCTTTACGAGCAGGCTTTACATTCGCGACAGCCAGTATTTTTAACGATTCAACTTTTATGCGTTTTATTTAAATTTTCGTGATTTTTCGCAACAATTTAGATGGCAATAACACCCTTGATAGGCTTTTGTGCAATGAGATTGAAGATTTGTTTATTTTTATATGGCTCCTGTATAATTTCGAAAGCTTTCGATTTGACTGTTGTAAAAGGAAAACAAATTGGTACGGCTCACAACCTTTCAGTGGCAGTCGACCCTTTGGCCATTACTAATTAATTGTAGCACTCATAGAGAAATCAAGCATCGGTACAGCTAATCAAGATCCAAAAAGGGTACATTACCAGCATCATTAAAACTTAACTCAAACAGTATCGTGTACAACACCAAACGATCAAACTAATAAGGTTCCGTAACGAATCGAGTGCAAACATGATTAATCCCAATCAAATAGGGTAAGGCTAATTGTATGAAAACAAATTAATCCTCTCCCTTCCCCTGCAAAGCTCCGGAGGGTTGATTGCGGAGAATTATGAATAAATGGATTTGATTGCCGGAAAAATATTCGCACTGACCGCTGAGCTGCCTTGTTGAGCGTGAAATGTCGGGGGAGGAAAAATTTACATTGTTTAGGGGATAAATTAAGTTTCAAAGAATATTATTTACTTCATTTACTGGCAAAAAACTCAGTCGACCAATTGGTAACCGACTACCAGCGTGTCACTGATGGCAGTAGCGTCATCCTTGCCATACGACCACCTGCCAGCTACTGCCACTGATGAGGGCTGATGATTCATAGTTTGTGGTAACTTCGGGTATTAAAGTGCGACGGCAAATCTCATTCAGATCCGATGAAGAGACATTCTATCTCACTTCTTACTCATCAAAAACTTATATTCTTTCAATTTCCGCGTCACAGGAGAGCAATTAAATATGCACAGCGCGCTTAAATTCCTACTAGGTACGTTCATTTTAAATTGAAAACTAACACAAAAAGGGCACGAAAAATAATAATCACAGTTATCATATTAAACCGTGGAATGTGCTCAACAATGGACATTCGCGCTTTACAAAAAGAGGCGAACAGCGCCAGCCGCAGTTATTGCGGGTCCGGCAATTGTATCAGAGTGGACGGTTTTAATTCCGGATCCCACCGCCCCCGGCACCCCGGACGCCGTATACGGGAAATTGTAATTTGTTAGTTATGACCGGATTTGCCAAGTTTTTAACATTTTTAGAGTACTGGCTTTGGTAAAATTAGTTTACAGTGACCCACATTGGTGACTGTTTTTTTTTGTTTTGTGACCTAGTTTAAAGAAACTTGCATCTGCTAGCGGAATGCAAGCTTGCTTTATATGGATAAATCTTAAATGCCTGAACGAACTTTTGATATGGAAGTAAAAAACACCCTGGATTTGAAAAATGGAAAAACCATTTTCAAAATTTACGTTTGTTTAATTTTGAACTTTTAAGGCTGCAGCAGACTGCCGTAAACTTACTTCAACCGAAGAATTAAACTGGTAGGCCTGTAACAACAGGAAAACATCCATAAAGTATCAAAATTATGCCCCCCTCCCCCTCCCACCTTGACTTAGAGATTATTTGTGATTCATAAAAAGCAACTCGCGATGCCCGCGCCCGCGCCCTGGCTTACTGATAATCCCCAAAACGCCTCCGCGGCCCTCTCTCAATAGCCTTCCCTTTATTTAAAATGGCGACGGCTTATGACCCACTGTTAAAAATATAATTGAGTTAGAACGCAGGCTGGTAGCTTATTTACTACTACATAATTGTGAAAGATATACTATTTTTGTGTGTTATTCATTTTCCGTTGGCATTTGGGACCCCTTGCTTTGGAGAGCGCAAGACCTCTCACTCCAGAGAAGTTATATAATTTTCCAGATATTTGGTCCTCCAAAACTATCTGCAAAATAGCTTAGATTTCTTTTATGAAAATTAATCAACCAATAAAGAAGAATTTTACACAATTTACTATTAAACAAATTGTTTTAACTGTTTCAATACATTTATCAAGCCCGCACGCGCGACTGACTACATTCGAAACGAAAATATTTTATACTCTACAGTTAATATTTAAAAAGTCAATCAGAAACGTTTCCATTGAACAATGATTCGAGTTTGAATATTAAATAAATTTCCTTTATGTGCGTACACTTTGTTTGTTTCCGCGACGAATAAACCAATTACCTACTCCGGAAAATTGTTTACGGTGTCGTGTTTTATAATAAACTCTGTTTTTATATTGAGTCGATTTAATCTGCGAAGATTAATTGAAGTAAACATAGTCGAAAATATCCGAGTGTAGGTGTGTTCAATGGTCCTTGTTCGGAGAAGGAAATTAGTGAGTTTTAGAGCTTGTGTGTACGTAGTACTACCTGCACTGTCACGTGGATATAATTATGTAGATGAGAGATAATCGAACCAATAGCGGTTTACAAAAGACAGTGAATTAGGTAAACAGTTAGTATTGGAAGCTTGAAATTACACGCACACCGTCGGCATCTGCCTAACCTATTCCAACTATGTTGGGGTCGGCTTCCAGTCTAACCGGATGCAGCTGAATACAAGTATTTTACATGGAGTGACTGCCTATCTGACCTCTACAACCCAGTTACAGGGTACACGATACCCCTTGGTAAGACACGCACACATTATATATATATACAATCTATCTTAACTTACTGAGTGAGTGGACGTGTAGGTAGAGGTATTACTTCTTGAAGGTTTACTTTATTTTCATGGCTAAAGTACAAAACTGATTTCGATAATGGTGTGTATACACCATTATCGAACACATTACAGCCTACTTACAATATAATATATCTACCGTATCTAATATCTTTACAGTATTTTTCAATTTCAGTAGTGATTTTGAATTACCTACACTTGTGCAATGAACAATGAACCTTATTACTTACTCACATAAGTACCTACACTCGCGACAATCTAAGAAGTCCGTTTTGACGTTTCGTTCTCGTACCTACTTGTAATAAAACGTTATGCCTTGAGAATCAGTTTTAAGCTATGTATATAAGTCGTAGATTACAAACTCTCTAAATATGTTTAATCGATATGTCTCGAGAATCAGTTTAGAAGAAACTAATTTTATTTTTCATCGCTACAGGATTTTTATAGCTGTCAAAACGGACTTCTTAGATTGTCGCGAGTCTAACAGACCACAACTCAAATATTCTCATATTAAAACCGTACGTTTATAAAAATATACTACTACCTTCAGTACATTCTCTGCTGACGTCAGGAGAGATTAAGGGGTTACCCACCTGCGGAGGCGAGCCCTGTAGATTACCAACATAACTCTGAACAATCTAGTTATAACAATAATAACACGAAGGGAGGGATACGAGATACTAGATCAAACACTTACGGGTAGTCAGCGACAAAAGTCGATGAACACTACAGTGTTTTTATCTTAATTATTGAGCTTAATATTTAATTACAACCGAAACAGAAGTCAAATTAAAAGAATACTTAACGTTTTAGCTGTTATAGGAAATGCGGAAATACAATCAATTTAGAATTTAGATGTTGTGTTGTAGAAGTAGACTTTTGTCGCTGATCATACTGTAGTGGTACCTATGTAACCCACACATGTAGACGAACTTGTGAACTCAAGTACCTATGACGTCACACGACTCACACGTCCCTTAGTTCGAACTCAGGGATCAACATTCGGTTACTAGCCGTCAATCGCATCACTTGCGTCACTCATATTCATCTTAATCTTAGTTACTGTTTGTAAACCGTGATTAGTTTTAGCAACTTTATTATTAAAATCATTGTGTAATACCCAACGAACATTTAATTTCATTACACTATAGAACCTGTACACACCCCAACAAAAGTTCTATATTGGTGACCACGACGGTTCCATACTGTACTGTAACCCGCGAGTGCAATTGCGTTAACACAGACTTGTAGATCATTCAGCTTTTTAAGAGATGATTTCAATCGACTGTCTCACATAGTCCTCGATTCGATTCCCTGTGGATTCCAAGTAAGTTTAATACATAACCAAGGCCCATCTACTACCTACTCCAAATAATAAATGAATGTACCTACTTACAATATAATATTACATACAAGTGTGTATAGGTACCCATACCATGAACATTTTAAACGCTACCTCACAAGTAATTCACGTTATTTCATCTAAATTCGTCCTCATTCGCGTTCATTAAAGTCGGGGGAGTACTCCAGGCACTTAATTGCGACCGCACGTACTCCACAACCGACATTATGCTTCGGAGCTAGGTAGCTATATCACGTAATTAAATCTCTTCTATTTTTAACTCTTTGCTGCTGTCTTATTGGACCCTTACTTGTTCGTTGTGGACCTGTAAGCGTACCTATGCTCTGCAGTGACCTCACATGTGTGTCATTCAGATAATAATATGTAGGTAGGTTGGCATTGTTGAAATCGTTTGTTAAATGTGGGTAGCTAAAATGATCATTCTTTATTTTAGACATATTTATTGAATTATGAAAACATAATGGAAAAAACACAGTGTCCATATTTTCAGTCACGTATTTTTAATAATGTTTACTAGCAAATATTCGTGCAAAACCCACGAGAATCTACTACCGATAATTTGCTTTGCAGTTTGGCAGATGTTAAAGTAAACCTTTGTAATAATAGGATTAAATAAAAAAGTCATTCACATTTTTTCAGTTTTCTCGGTGATGCTCAAAATTAAATCTAGCGTCAGTGTCACTTTTGATCAACAAGCTAATGGTAAACGACATTAGTTATCCACCTGCGCTGCTTACAAGGTACACTGGGTGACTGTAATGTAAAGTACACGTAATTGAAAAACCCGTATTTTAGAATTATTCCCATTACGAGACTCATTTTTCTCCCTCATGAGTCCTTCGGAACGCATTAGAGAGGCCCAATAAACTGTCTCGAAGGAACGTGCGCATAAAGAAAGCACCGTCACAGGGAAATTGTTCTAGCAAAGTTTTAAGGACCGATGTCCATGCGAGATACGACCTTATAGTTTTGATAATAGAGATGAATTGGAAAGCAAAGTTTAGGGTTCAGTAGAGTGCGACATTTGGCAAGGGAATAGTAGGAAGTACTCGGCAAGCGGGTTCCGTCGGATGTGTTAACGGCAGATGAATGGCGACGGGCCGAAGTTCGTAAGCTTGGAGTTTGAGTATTGAAATCTAGGACGTGATGCTTTGGTAGAGATATGGCGGATAGTGAGGGCTTTGAACCCGACTATATCTGATGACCCTGAAAATAAACAGGCAAAAAAACTTTTAGGCACGTATTCTTTACAATAGGTACTATCGGCCAAACTTCCGCATGCTCACCTTAAAGGCGATAATCGCATAGCACGACTCACGACTCGATCGCACAATGCACGAGTTTTGACCAATAGGGTGCACAAAGCGTATTTTAGTGGTGTTCGTATTAGTATAACCATGTATAGAATGTGTGACACTCACACTAGGAGCGTACTATGCTCACTTGTTTCTGATAAGAGACGAGTTTTTAATGGGCACGGCCAGCGCGGCGTGAGCTCTTTGTTATTGAATTGAATTGTTATTTTATTATTGCCAAGAATTAATTTTAGTACTCACATCTTCTGTTTGTTTGGTTTAGAAAATGTATTATTGGTATTGCAGTATTTACAAAAATAATTTGTAATAACAAATATGTCAAACTACAATTTATATGTATTAATCCACTTTAATATTTTCCTCTCTCTATCGGGTCTATAGATATAGGTTATTTATGAACACTTTCACTGCCTCTCCAATTTTCACCATATCCTATGTGATGCCGCATGCCGCAGCGACCGCACCATAGGTATAGGTGCGTTGACCGGCACTGCATGAAGGTATCAAATGTTTATATTGAAATTTTTTGTGTTTAATCGACTTTATTAAAAGTAAATAACTATCTAAATTTCTATGTGTTTGTTTATACTTGGGCAATTTGGGAATACTTGGAAATTACAGTAATATTTGAACCAATACTCTGCGCAGTTCATACAATGCTTTTTGTTTATAGCTGCCGCAAGGCCGCTATCCGCACAACTCTTGCAACTGCAATAAAAATAAGTTCATTATCTAAGTTCCATTGTTATTTAGTGGGAATGTCTGGAAATTCGGTTAAACAATAGAGGACGGCTTAATACAACGGCCATACGTTTTTTTATTACCTTAGGATTATCTCAAATGTTTTGCAGTTGTTCCTTGTATTTGGTTTAATACTTTTAACAGTAGGTAATTGTAATATTAGTTTCATCCATTAAAATAATACAGGGTGAAATTGAATTCATGGGCATCCTTTTAAGGGGTCATTGTACTCGTCATTATGAACAACTTCTACTATGAGACCATACCTGAAATCGCGAAAAAAAAAACAGCTGTTGCCTACATTTATGTTTGCATAACTCGACAAAATGTAGGGTACAGCAATTTTTTTTTCTCGATTATTGGTTTGTTCCCATAGTCAAAGTTGTTCATAATGACGAGTACAATGACCGCTTAAGAGGATACCCATGAATTAAATTTCATGCTGTATAACGAGATTTAACGAACAAGGTATCGTTGCAATTAAAATGCCCAGGCATGCCGTGCAGGATGAGCACTTTAAAACTGGATTATAATCAAACCAACACTTTACTCTTTTATAATTCATGCTCTAGTCAAAGTTTGACAATTCATGATTTTAAGCGAAATCAACGCTACACGCGCGTTACCGGCATTGCATGTCAAGTTTTTTTTTTGACAAATATAACAATGATTCAGTTCCTACGCCACTTTAAAATTCAGAAGCTTATCAAGTAATTAAACTAAACTATAATTTGTGCCTTGGCAGCAGTGAGAGTGAAAGGATTGAAATAAAATGTTGGGTACTAGTGAAATATATATTTTTAGTTTGTGTTCATTTAACATTATGCAGGATTAAAGATTTATTTAGGTTGATATTTAAATCTTATCTGTATAAAAAAAAGATGTATAGTAAGTTCTTTTTGTTTGAAACTGTCGGCTGTAATCTCAGTGTGAAAAAATAAACAGTTAGTTAAAATCTACTTGAGAACAATTTTAAGGATTTGCTGTTGTAGAAAAAAAAACAATATAAGTAATTTAATTTATTTTTAATAGACATTTTCAAAACATTAAAGATTCATTCAGAAATTAACATATTATAACAAAAAATTACACAGAAATTATCATCAAAATGCAAAATATTATAAGTGAAAAGATTCTTACTCATAATATAATTTTATAACTGTATTTATCTACACTTATATCGTAAAGTTCAAAATATCAAATCAACACAACAATGACAAACAGACAACACAACAACAACAGGCAAAAAGCCTGTCAGTAAATAAGATTAGGAGAATATTGCTCGTGCAGTTCTAATGAAATTGAAAAGTTTTAAGATTAGTACAATTTAAGAACCTTAATCATTTTTATAATTTGCAATAATTACATTACACTACAGACTAGGTTTATCTAGCAAATGAGATCAATTATTTATGAGGTGGACGGATATGATGACACTACTGAATATGTAAAATAACAAACTAACGAGATCGGGGCTTATGGCAACATTGACTGTAAATAAAACAACAAATCCACCAATAAAGGCAACATGACACTAAATTGACACCAATAATTATACAAGAAGACTTCAAAATCGTTGGCAATATTTTAAACTATGACTACGGTCTACAGTCTACCCTGTGACATTAATCAACGAAATAATATAATACAAATTGGAATAATAAAAGTAAACTTAATAAAAATAGCTATACAGGGTTATTTGTAAGCCGCCGGAGTCGCGGGTTGTTCGAAAGAGATACCATGGCCCTGGCACAGGCAACTGAAGGAACACGGGTGGGTTTTAGTCAGTAAAAGTCTGACACGACCTTCCGCTCCGCCCAGAGCGGGAGAAGTCATTTGATGATAAAACACTAATAAGCTCGTAGGAATATAATACTAACATCATAAATAACAACTTTTGTTGTATGACTTTTAATAATTCATAAAAAAATAATTTCATAATACAATTAAAAATATTTATTTTCATCGCTCTAAATTTGAACAACTCTACGCGGTACCAAAATATGTAAGTAGTTAAATAAACAAACAGTGCGTTGCGAATGCAGGGTCGTAGCGGTACTTACTAAAAAATACAGATCTAAAAAGTGTTATTACAACAAAAACTTGAAAGTTTACTTTTGGTATTCTAAAAAGTCATAGATCAAAAGTGGTTGTTTATGATGTTACTAATATAGTCCTACCAGGTGTTAGAAAAATAACCCTGTATAATGTAATTATACAGTATGTTAATTAACGAAAGGCGTTCCCGTTAACCCGCAATAGTCCATACATGCTAAAATTAATATTACCATAAAAATTCGCGAAACAAAATCTGCTGTTCCCTACATTTATGTTCGCATACCTAGCTTGTCAAAATGTAGGGAGCAGCTGATTTTTTTTTCTCGAAATTTTATGGTAATATTAATTTTAGCATGTATAGACTATTGCGGGTTAACGGGAACGCCTTTCGTTAATTAACATAGTGCATGTTAAAAATTATATTAAATTAATATTTCGTCGCTGCTCCTCCCGCATCTATCACAGCATCGCAACGGCTACGCATGGACCTAGCCAGGACTTCGCACAAATTCGAACCTCTGAATGTGTCCCAAACTTGTTCGCAATGTGTGACAAGTGCTTCCTTCGTTCTTTCTGCTCTACTATCCCATCTCTGGACCATTAAACCCCACAAATTTTCAATGGGGTTTAAGTCTGGCGATCGGGAGGGCCATGGCACTGTTTTAATTTGTGGTTGCCCTCGCAACCACTCTTGAACAACACGCGCACGGTGTATCGGGCAATTGTCCTGGAAAAAATAAAATTCTGGCACGTCCAGTTGTGGATACACCGTGCGCACTGTGGGTACCATGATGGTTTGTAGCACCTCTAAATACGTTTGGCCGTTTGCCCTCCCTGGTATAAAAGCGAGCTCGCCTGGTCCAGCAGCACTCATCCAGCCCCACATGTTCACTACAATTCTTCCCGATTCTGCATTTGGGTTCACATTTCAAGGTTCGTATCTTGTGTTATCTACACGCCATAAATTCCGACGACCTTGTTGGCTAGACCTAAAGCACTTTTCATCAGAAAATATGGCGTAAGAGAAATCGAAGTCCCTGTAGTCACGAGCGAATCGCACGCGAGCAGCTTTTTGTTCCTGCGTCAAAATAATTTTTTTTGCGGGACGTCTGTGATGGACTCCAGCTCGATGCAACTCGTTTCTAATAGTTAGCATCGAAACTTCGTATTCTTGTGCGAAACTGCGAGTGGGTGTGAACGGGTTCTCTTCATACGTGGCTATCATATTATTTAACTCGTTTTCGTTTATAGCCCGGGGTCGAGGTGCACGAACGCGTTCTGTTGTTTCTCCTTCTTCATATCTTCGCACCCAGCGGCGCACCGTTGTTCTCTAACGAAAAAAAAAAAAAACAATCAGCATCGATTTTTAACATAATATAGGAACTAAGTATAATAATACACTACAAAACTCTTATTCAAAAGGCACAACTAGTACACTATAAATAAAAATTATAAGTATTGAAATACTTAAGGTGTGCATTTTGGTTGACTTCATTATAAATAAACTCTAACTTTTCTATAACTAATTTAAGTAGTTATAACATTCATAACTATATTTTAAAATACAAGTTGTAAATGCAATAACTGAAAACCTCTTAAGGCTCTCCATACATTTTGACGAGTTATGCGAACA
Organism: Lithophane ornitopus; assembly: GCA_948473465.1. Lineage (NCBI taxonomy): Eukaryota > Metazoa > Arthropoda > Insecta > Lepidoptera > Noctuidae > Lithophane > Lithophane ornitopus. The sequence goes on from OX419617.1 coordinate 866,020, forward strand.
TAAATGTAGGGAACAGCTGTTTTTTTTCGCGATTTCAGGTTTGGTCCCGTAGTAAAAGTTGTTCATAATGATTAGTACAATGACCCCTTAAGAGGTTTTCAGATATTGCAATTTACACCTCGTATACCTATGAGTAAGAAAAATGGCATAGCGTTAATTCCAACATTGTATGAAACTGTCCCAAGCAAATTTGTGCTTTATCTCTACTATTTAAAAGTGTTTATCCCGCGCGGGCTGGCAACGTGGCATTTCTAAAGGTTTTTCGTGGTTAAATACCAACGATCTAGTGCTTTGCCGAAAAAATAGTAAGTACTTGCTATTTTATCGGCCAGCCAAGCACTAGATCGTTAGTATTTAAAAGTATGTGTGCTATTTTTTTAAAGTTATTTTGGTAAGTATTTACGAGCACTACTAACAAAAATTTACATATTGTCAATTACTTTCCATCTGCAGTATTATGATAAAATAAATGTTAAAAATCATTATAAAATACAATTATCTTGTGCTTGGGCGAAAAAAAATTGTAGTTTGAAATATAATGATCAAGCCTCTAGAAATGCGACGAATGCGCTCTGGTTTTTCTAATTAAAATGCGGCAACGACGCTGTGAGATAAGGCACCATTGTTTAGGTTGTTTTGGTTTAGGATTTATTATCGGGTCATAAAAGGCTCCAACGTCTTTGAAAGCAAAAATAAATAAAAAGAACAAACTTATTTGAATGCATTACTATAAGTAGGTAATAGTATCTTATGAGACTTTAAAAAAGAATCTAAAATTATAATATTAGTTAGTCCATTTACAATAAGATTAGACATTTAAACAAACGTGTTTTACAGGATTTTTACTTCTATTCCGTAGGACAAGGGATGGCATTAAAGGCAAAGAAGTGATTATAATACCAACTGTTTACTGCAGCTGCCTTTTGTTATGCCGCAATAGACTTCAAAATCGGTTGAACGGACTGTAAAAATGTTTTTTTTTAATGTCTTAGCTTATTGTAAATGGATTATAGGAAGTTAGAATTTGTTTTTAAATTGCAATATAAGGAAAAATGCAAACTATGAAATAATAATATTACTATCACTTTATTTATTTCTATATCTCTCCCTCTATCTGAATACAAAAACATAACTTACTTGCATGTTCAACTCCACTGCTATTTGGGATATATTTAACCCTTGTCTATGCAAAACAATAATTTGATTCCTTTCTTCCTGAATCAGGTTTCGGGTCGTCATGGTTGCACCACGTTAGTTACAGCCCACACAGTCCAGGATACAAGCTAGGGTCAAGATGAGGCTTTCGATCACAGTCCGGTATACAAGCAGAGGTCACAGTTAGGCAGGCAATCAGTCCGATAGAAATAAACGGGTCGGAAAATGAAATGGCGATAGGAATTTAAGGGAAGCGTCAACAATTAGCGAGAGCAAATTGGCACTGCCGCGCTCTAGCTAATGTTTGTTATTTTATGTTACTCGCTCATTACTCACACAAATGCATATTGTCTCTAATTGGGGGAAACTAGGAAGGGGTGTGGTTTGTCACTAGCTGCGCTCTCGCAGGAATATTTTCTTAAGTGAGCATGCTTATCTTTGTCCGATAGTACGTAGATGGTCCAATAATATTGAACATTAAAATGTACCCTACTGGTTTACAAAGTACAACTATGATATCGCCAAGCATACAATCTGAATGCCGCATGTAAAGTGAAAGACACGGGAATCCTGTAATTTTTCTTTTACAGAATGATAAAGGAATGAAATCATATAGATTTCCTAAGACACTTTTTAATCACGTTAAACTAGATGGCGCCGGTTAATTTTCAGTTATCCAAGACTGTTGGCCTAATCTTCGAAACGGGAAAAATTACACCATAGTTTCAATCCCCTGTCCTCTACCTGCCTTTCCTTGCATAGGAATAGCATCTTAATATATGTTAGCCGTCTCAACGGTGCATTGTAGGTATGTGAACCGAGGTGGAACGGCTCACTGATCGGAAACCTTCGCCTGGCTCTCTGCAGACGCTCTCAGAGCCGCTTCATTGAGCTTAAGGAGGAACCTATATCTAGACTTCTAGCAAGGTATCTTTTGTACTGAGAGAGTAGGTCGTAAATAGGTGCCTTGTTAAGTAAGGATCGGTGGAACGATTTGGTGAGGTTTATAGTGTGCCGTGAAATTACGAAACGGTATTAAAATTCTAGTTTTAGTTGTACTAGGTTTGCTTTATTTCAGAAAGAATGTTCATTAGATTATTCCAAGAGAAAATTGTCATGGGTAACCCACAATAGTAGTATTGATTATCCTAGTTTCTTGTATGTTGCTGCAACCCATTCCCTTGACGTTACTCCGTACCTCCTCGATTTTTCTTAACACCCACCATTTATTTCGAGGAAAATAGCTGTAACAGATAAGATCGCAAAGTGTTTAATTTCCAGACAATTTCTAGAAATCCAATAACAAAACCAGTGAAATAAACAATGTATTATTACATTTACAACCGCAGTCATAACAAAGTTATATTATTTCCACGGAGAAGCAATAAAGTAAGTTAAAAAGTATAAAGCGACAATGTCTCGCTTTGATACAAAATTAAATGGATGCCTGAAATATGTTGCTGGAGGAGCCCGGGTTGGTGCCAACATTTTAAAATATTCCTTGTTCGCAGCAAACAGGGCTACCAGCCGTGTGGGTTATGACGTTGTGGACCGGCGTGGTAACCTTTAGAAAGATCACGAATTAAATATACTTACATAATTATTATCTACCTTTTTCAATACCTCAAATAGGAAGCAGTTTATTCTGCCACGTTTGTGTAAAATAATCAATGGAAATTCTTGAATGATTAGATGAAAACTTTTGAAGTTGGCAACCCTTTTCCCTTTTTTTTGTGGTTGGGAAATCATCAAATGACTTCTTCCGTTCTGGGCGGAGCGGGAGGGCGTGTCAGACCTTTACTGACTAAAACCCACCCGTGTTCTTTCAGTTGCCAAGGGTCCCGGTATCCCTTTCGGACTTTCCTTCAATCCTGGCAGAAAGTTGGCAACCCTGACTTAAAAATATAAGAACATTCATCACGGTCGTGTTCGCTGGGATAAGCAGTGCTCGAACCAGTGGTAAACGGGATGTTCCCTTGGTAAATGTGGAAAACCGTAAAAGAAAATAAGATATGCACTTAGGTATGTATTGGATGGTATAAATAAATGCAGTTTATCTATTTAGGTACTTAATAATAACACAGTTTACAAACATGCAATGTTATATTGTTGCTAACGACACGCATGCACAAACATCCAAATAATTGGACCTTTACTTCCTAAGGAGAGACGATGGCGATGCAGTCACCGAAAAATTATAATTGAAGTAAGTATAACCCCAATCCATCCACTAAACAGTTATCCTTCAACCTGACCTCGACATCTGTCACTCCAGACTCCTCCGGGACCCTCCTGAAATAGCTTACTTCAACCTGCCGCCGTGTTTATCATAAAATAACCAAAACCGTTGAATTTCATAACGAAACTCCCCAAAGACAATGTTATCTTTCTCAGAAATTATAACTCAATTCTTGTAACAACTTCACAAAAAGTCTCGATGAAGTTCGCTCGTTGTAAACTTCGGACAACTAAAACTGAGTTTGTAGTTGTGTCATAAACCTAAGCTAAGTTTAAAGTTGAACCAGGCTGCAAGCTTTCGTGGGCGATAGTGGATAGTGGAGGATACTCTTATTATTAGCTCGTAGAGGACTTGTGAGCTGAACTTTGGGTTCCATTTAACAATATATTAAACAGACATGCTCCATGATGTGAAACACTGCAAATCGTTTGTTATATTTAGAAGGAGTGCTGTCATCGATTAGTCGTAACTCTTCATTCTTGTACAAGTACATAGGTGTATACTTACGTATACTAAGGGCAAGAAAGCGAGTGGCTCATTTTGCTGTGTATCAACAATCTCGGATGTAGCCGGCAAGAACCAGCTCGCGGGAAATCAAGCTTGCCTCTTAATAAAATGAGCTGCATTTTAATTACTGCACTTTATAAGCTAAAAATAATTAGCTTGAGTAAAACTGTTACTTTAAAAAAAAAATAATTTGCGTTTAGTTTCTATTACACACACATACTCTGGGGTTCAATAGTACACATACATTTTCGGTCATAGCTTTCTCACTTTTAACTAGCATTCAGACATTGTTATGTAAAACTATTATTATTAGTTACCCATTGCCCTACATCGTCTTCTAATCTACACCCTTGCCACAGTCTTATTGCCAATTAGTCATGTACCTACTTTTTATACAGCACCTCTACATTGCCAGCTTTTAAAGCATTGCATAATCATTCCCCATCCGTAGCAACCACTCAAGGGAAATCTTTCTGTATAGCCCTACACCCGCTATGAATAAATTAGCAACCACTAGATTCCTTCGTTGCATCATAAACCCGGCTGGACAACGTAGGTATCCAGTGAGGGAGTGCTAATCGATCAGGCTCATTAGTGTTCAGACACAGAGTAGACACGACCAGATACCTACCTATATGACTTTACCGCTATAGCACAAGGTCTGCGGTAGCAGTCAAATTTCTTCGTGTCTGAGTCCAAAAACAGTTGTACTCGTTACATAACAAATGATGATTTTTTTTTGAGGATGGGAAATCATCAATTGACTTCTTCTTTTACGACAGGCGACTTTATTTTATACTATGTAGGCTTGACTATAAATTATATAGGTATTAGATGAGCAAGCTAACGTGCGCTTTGGGCGGTTCTCCCGGCCACCCGGTCGAATGATGGTCGTATTTTTTTCTCTGTGCAGCTCACTCCATGAGGAGGATGTTTGTTTGCAATCCATTTACATATTAATCTATGAACCATAGTATATTAAGATACGGCCAGCCCTGGGGAAATCTGCAAGATGTACATCCGTGCGTCTGTCACAATGTGTCGTCTGGCTAATGTCAGACACATTAAGTGGGTACACTTTCGTTATAAATTAGAAGGCGACACTTTGGTTGTGTTGAGAGTAACTAGTGTCATTTATACAATAACCCTACATGAATATGCGAGTATTTTGTCCTTGACTATCTACACCCCTACAGTAGAGATATACCCTACCAGGTACCTGACAGGTAGGGTAGAGTTATCTCTCACACTCTTAAATGCTCCTTCGAAAAGTTTAACTAAAACTTCCTTAAAACATTTATTTCAGCTCTGAAACTTACAGCAAAATAGAAAATGTTCCGATACGTCCAGTTTGGTGCCTTAGGTGGACCATTTCGAATGATGGCCACGATGTGGCCCGCGGGGAAATCACTCAGACTTGCCGGAACTGCTCCCTGAATAAATTACCAGGCACACTTAACGCCAGCACCTTGGATCTTGAGATAAAGTTTAACCTAAGATGTTTACATACTTAGTCTGATGAACACTAAGCCCGCGCGTATTAGGTACAGCACTTCAGTCAAGCCTCAAGAATAACTTAAAACTAATTTCAACCAAACAAATTGCTGGTTTTAAGTGCGTCAATTTTGGGCGAGGTTCGTTGAATACTTCTGACTCACAAAAGTGATAAACAGATATTATTAAGGTTGATGCGCCAGGGTGGCCCGCGAAATTCAAATTTTCTTAAGTTTTTTGCAATTTGCTGGTCAGTATCAGGTTGTATGTTGATCTAAATATTATTAGCGGCCATAACAAATATGGATTTACAGAATTATAAACATTAGAATCAGCAATACAACTCTCTAAGTTCATGTAAGTGTATTGAATGAAAATTTCATGAAATCGTCAGGCAAATTGCAAAAAACTTAAGAAAATTTGAATTTCACGGGCCACCCTAGCGCATCAACCTTAAGTATTTTATTTTAAAAAATATATAAAATAATTTACCATTTTCTTAATATACTTAATTACAAATGTATTTATTAGAATAATCGTGGTTAATTATTTTCCTGATATAATGTATAACATATATGTCCCTGTGTTCAAAAATATTCCTAAGTCTAAGTGTACTTAAATATATACCTCCACAATAGGTATACTCGTAGTAATACGCAATCTAGGTTTACCAGATTCCACTAAAGTTATAACTAATGCCTAAATGCACCTCCTTGGTAACAAAAACCCCGTGTTAGCATATTATAGGAGGCTGGGAGCCAAGAGCCGCCCCCGAGACGTCGCGTCCGGCCGAAATGAATAAATTAGCTGCAGCATTGTGATTCTAGGTACCTGTGGAAGACGGTCTAGTTTCTGTTCTAAACATTATAAGGAGGAAAGTGTTTTTGACAAATATATAATAGTTAACCCGAACGTAATTATGTATCCTTACCTACTTACTACCTATGAGTGGTATCTCTGTCGCTCAAACCTGTGGGGCCTTTTTCTAAAGCGCCCAGTACACGTCGGGTGAGCCTTGGGCGAGCTCAACGCAAGCCACGCTCGGCCGACGCAAATTACACGCAAATCGAACGGAAAATTACGCAGAAAGGCCCAGTATACGTTGGCCGAGTGACAGGTTCGCCCAACGTGTACTAGGGGCTTAACGTATACTGGGCCTTTTTGCGTGTATTTTGGGCTCGCCCAATGCACATATGTGTGACACACAACTTTCGGGGTCTAAATGTGGAAGAACGCTTTCTGTGCGTCGATATTGCGGGCGCAATACTACCTAATAATTTTGTGGAGAAATCGAATAATAGCAAAGCAGACTCTTGATCATCAGTCAAGTATTAAGCAAATAGTTAAGCTGGCTTCCAATGAATGCAGGTGCTCCTAAATACCATCAGATAGAGAGCTAAAAACAAAGCGCAGTAAAGTTTAAAGGAATATAACCGTAAAAGTCGATACGTAGCGACTAGCGACACGTAGCGTCTGTAATGCAGAACTGTTTCTCTTTATGACAAACAACTAGGAGATAGATGAAACTGCGTCCCAAATAAACGCTCGGAATTTTACGAGTGTAGCTAGAATAGTCGTTTATAACGAATGGTGTTAAGAATTGCACCCTGATGCGATGGACTATCGATCGAACGCTTGATTTTGACTGTGTTTTCAAGGCATAAGTAGGTACCTATCACTTTCAAAACTAAGTTTAAAGCAGTTTCGACGAAAATTCTTAAGCGATTGAGATGAGATATTGGGATTTGAACTAGTGTTGTATCAACAACGGTAAAAGTACTTACTTACTGCAATTTTCAATGTTTTCTTTCTGTAATACCCACGCCAAAAGAGATTAGAAAGCTACCTAAGTAGACTTAGGTACTTACAAGACGAAACTTTTTAGTTGTGGTACCTACCTCACATAAATTCGAATACCTTTTTCTTATTTTTTTTTTGGCTGGGAAATCATCGAATGACTTCTCCCGCTCTGGGCGGAGCGGAAGGGCGTGTCAGACTTTTACTGACTAAAACCCACCCGTGTTCCTTCATTTTCTATTACATGTTTTAAAGTAAACAACCCTTTGTTTTCCCCATCTCACAGAATATACTTTCAAAGGACATTGACCATCCATAAACGGGTGTTGGACCAGGTGCTGCCCAGAATGGACACATAGTGCATTATGTTCCTCGGACTTAATACTAGTCTGTAAACCAAAGATCAATAAAATATATCCGAGGAGTTTTAAGAAAAACTATTTTTTATTGATGAATAACAACCAACCAATGGCGGAGGAGGAGTTGAGGAGTTCCTATGGGTACCTTCCGGCTCCATCATCAGACCCTGGCTACAAACTTGGGCTATACTAGGTAGTTGTCAAGACAAAGCCAACGAGTCCAAACACGATGGTGCTTCTTGTTTGGTTGAGGAGTTCTTATGGCCACCTTCCGGCTTCATCACCAGACCTTGGATACAACCGTGGATTATACTAGGTACTTGTCAAGACAAAGCTAACGAGTCCAAACACGATGGCGCTATCTTGTTTGGTTGAGGAGTTCCTATGGCCACCTTCCGGCTCCATCATCGGATACTGAACACTGCCTAGTGTAAAGCACTTTTCAATATATATTCAACGAGTCCAAAGACGATGGTGCTGTCTTCTTTGGTTGAGGAGCTCCTATGGATACCTTCCGGCTGCGTCATCAGACCTTGTACAACACCTAGTGTAATAGGACTTTTCAATACGTATCCAATGAAACCACATACGACGGGGCTATCTGGTTTACTTGAGGAGTGCCCGTAACCACCCTCCAGCTCCATCATCAGACCCTCCTGGACACCATGTGAGGCTATAGCACTTGTCAAGATAAACTCAACGAGTTCAAACTCAACGACGCTATCTTATATAAATTTCCTTAAGTAAATAAAACTAGGTAGGTACCTACCTGAAAAACATTAAACCTCTCGCAGGCAATAACTTTTTAACCCTGGCACCGTTTTTTTTTTTTAATTTTTTTTTATGTGCAAATGCCCATGTCTGGGCAGCATTTGGTCCAAATCGGTCAATATCCTTTGCACAAAAATTTGCCCGCAAAAGCACGCACCTTACTCGACGAGTTCCAACAAGTTACTAAGCCAAGTAAGCAAGTAAGCAACAAACACGATAGTCAGTATTGCCATACATATAACCTATTTTCCACCAAAGTCAAAGAAATTGCCATATTACTAAGATATTTTTGCAAATCAAACATATGCTTATAATTCGTTCTACGGGCAAAGTTTCCCATGGGAGCAATGTTGGCATATTTCACGGTACTTTAATATCACCAATATTGTCTATCAAGCGTTAAAGTTGCCGAAACTTCTCTAAAACGGAACCAAACTCATAAATAAACACTTTAACAAAACCAGAACCTTGATCCTGAACTTGTTAACACCAAAACGAAACAAGATTTCCCGCCTAATGAAAACCACAGACGTCTTCATTCCTCGCAAACAGGGTTCGGAAACCACGTCCCGAGCCCGAGGGAAATCAGCCGCCGTGCGTTCCGAAACCTTTGTAGCGAGCAGTAATTACACTGACCACGGGAAGGCTGAATGGCATTTTTCTTGTGTCTAATACTTTTAATTAGTGAGGTCAAAGGAAACGTTGGCGTTCTTTATTTAAACAGGTGCTAACTTTATTTAATTATGTCGTAGGGTGATTTAATAATTCGACTTTCGCGAAAAACCTAAATCCTAGGGATATTGAAAATCCGGATAATTAGAAAATGGTGAAAACATTTAATTTTCTGTGAGCAACTTACAGTAGCAGACTAGCGGTTGGTCACAGTTCTAACCTAACCTAACCTATTTCACCTATACCCCATTTGAATTAAGATTAGACATTAAAACAAACCCTTTTACAGTCCGTTCAACCGATTTTGACTTCTATACCGTAGGCATAAGTATAGCATTAAAAGCAAAACAAGTTACATCATACCAACTATCTACTGCGGCTGCCATTTGTCATGCCACCAACGCAATAGAATTCAAAATCGGTTGAACGGAATGTAAAAAAGGCTTATCTATACGTCTAATCTTATTTCAAATGGAGTATAGTTCAAAGTGACGAATCATACAATCTGCCGCAGAAATGTTTTCACCATCACATCTGTCATATGCAGGTTTTCCCAAAAAGTCGAATTATCAAATCACCCTGCAACATATCTAATCTGAAAATGTTTACAATCTCGTCGACACGACGATCGCTTAAGTAGAATTTTGCTCGGGGCAATTCCCGTAATTTTTAAGAACGTTCGCATTCGCATCTCGTTCGCAATTTGTCAAAAATACAATCAATTTACCAATATTTTTGACAAGTTTGACAGATTGCGACTTGAATGTGAACGTTTTTTATTTACGAGAACTGGCCTTCTGATAAATAGTACCTAGGTACTTATGTAGGTGATTGCAATCACAATCTACATACTCTGCAAAACCACTCTATTTTTATAATTGTAAAAATCTCGAATATAGTATCATCAGCATATAGCAGTCCACTGCTGGACATAGGCCTCTCCAATTGCACGCCATTCAGCTCGATTCTCGGCAATTCTCATTCGGCTGCTACCAGCCACCCAGCCAGAATAACGTACTTACTTACTTAATTCAAATTTGGAAACAGAAAACAAAGTAACCATTCGTAACAAAGTTAATTCTTTTAGGGTTGTCCCACAAAAAAATATCCCAAAGAAAATGTGTGTAAAAATGTGCGGTTTGTAATGTAATGTTACATTCGTTAAGCCGTGATTGCCAGCCCCCGCTAATGGAATTAATAATTTGCCAGATCATATTTTATGCAAAAATGGACGTGTTCGCACGATGGAAAGCGCTGTTTGCGCTGGATTATGCTTGCTTGAATATGAAACATCAAAAAAGCACAGTTTATCTTTCATAAATTTCCCGAGTTGGATAGTGTTTTTGGGATTTTCCACCTGGAATTTCTTAGTAACAGCGGGAGCCTGGATTTGTGCCCAGTTGATAGGCTCACCCCCTCGTACATGGGATTAAATGTATGTACTTTAGGTAACCTCTGCCTGTGCCTAATAAATAACCCTACGGGGAATACAGGCGTGATGTATAATACACAAATAAATGTATTTATTTTCGTAGCAATCGTAGCACCGTCGTGGCTAACGTCTACGGACTTCTCACCCATTCGCAACTATAGCTAGCTTAGATACGTACACCAACACCGTGGCTGTATGGCGAATATGGCGATGCAACAATCGACTCCGAAGTGTGAAGTACTGGGTTCGATCTTCGGTTCGGGGAGTGTTATTGGGTTATTTCATTAGGAAATTCGGGGTTCCAAGCTTAAAAGGGGCGTCTCCTAAGATTAATAAGAAGAAGAGCACACTTCCGCCTAACTCTCCGTCATTATTACGATGTAGCAGAGATACACATGATTGTGTGACGAAAACAAAATATTGATTAGTATCGTTGGGAACGTGATAGCGTATTGCTAACTAAGTTAACCTAGTTTCTGAACTGTAACGACCTACGTAATGGAGGTCGGCGACGAAAAATTTTCCCGCCAAAATAAAAACAAAATGGTAGCTCGTTACTCCGACACACGGTAATCCAATCTGGTTGATTCACATTGACCCTTTCGTCGACGCCAAGACTGCGCAATTCCACGTATTTATTTTTCACCGGATATATCGCACGCTGAGAACGAAAGTGACTCAAGTCAAAATAATAATTTACGATTTTTGGCAATCGAATAAAATGTGTTCGACTGGTTAAACATTTTCTATTCTTTCTAGAATAACTTTTTAATATGAAAACGAAAGTTACGAATTTCTTTTGTATGATATTATTTGGCTTTATCACTTTAAATATACATATATAAAAATATTATTTTTTCTATTTAAAATAACTTTTGGAAAAAATAGGTCACTTTATTAATAGAAATGAGTTCATGAGTTAAACTCATGCCTTAATAAATAAGTGACCGAATTTGATTTATGTCACCGAGGATGTTAATATTAGAAATAAGAAAGTGACCTATACCATAAATTGGTCACTTTATGATTATAAATTGTAGCAAAACTTACGCCCACAAATCGGCACAAAACTGACGATAAGTGTAATCGGTCGCTACGGTTCTAAACCTGACACGTTCTGCTACATCCACTTAGAATGTACTCTGTGATCCACTCGCGGTGCAGTACTGATTGCGTCCCTTTCACTCTGGTCCGGGGAGTGTGAAGCGCTAAAAAACAAAGAGACCGAAAAGCCCTCTATCCCTCTCTGACCATTAATGGTCTGTTTTTTAATGTAAGTGTGATAAAGTGTGTATTGAATAAAAAATTCATGAAATCGTCGTCAGTACACTTACATGAACTTAGAGAGTTGTATTGCTGATTCTAATGAGTATAATTCTGTAAATCCATATTTGTTACGGCCGCTAATAATATTTAGATCAACATACAACCTGATACTGACCAGCTAATTGCAAAAATCGTAAGACAATTTGAATTTCGCGGGCCACCCTAGCGCATCAACCTTAAGTAAAATTTACACGGTAGGTATACTGTGTTAAATATTTCGAAAGGTTTATAAATTGGGAAAATAATAATTGATTAAGTACCTACGTGAAGTCTTGGACGAATAATTTAAACAATCCTATTCTCTGTTACTGTAGGGGTGGCCGAGGTGTAGGCAGATACTTATTATAATTAATTACTTAGAAGTAACTGTTTACTTAAATAAGTACTTAGTAGTTCTATGTAAAGCGATAAGCCATCAGTCCACCATCCACCAAACAACTAACACCATCCAAATAACTAACCAGTCTTTTCATGGAACCGCAATCATGATCACCTGCCCAGCCTTTCCCCAACTACGTTGAGGTCGGCTTCCAGTCTAACCGGATGCAGCTGAATACGTAGCTACCAGTGTATTAAATTATTTATTTTAGTTTTTCTCCAACGGTAACGCAAGCAACCATTAGCTAATACTACTCAGCGAAACGAAACGTAAAATAATTATTGTTGTGTATCTGTGCATATCGCCAGCTGACATTGACAAATGACAAGTTTTTGTGTTTCAACATTACAAATAAATACGTAAAAAAGTGTTGTGGATGCTATGGCATTGAGTTATTTTAATGAAAGTGAAGCGCCAAGGGACTTCCGAGTGTCGTCCACCGAGAGTGATGGCCACTACAAGAAATGCCTTCTCTGTTACACCGTGAAAAAAAACTTTTACTGTCCGGATTGCGTCAGGGCGGGCAATTTCGTGCATTCCTCAATGCCTTACGCGGACAGGTCGGTTCTTTCACCTTAATTACGCAGCAATATCAAAGAACTCCTATATTTATCACAGTCAGACTATCTCAGAATTGATTGCGAATTATATTTTCGATTGCGAAAGAGATGGCCATTTGCGCGTTACGTTTTGTTTGAGTCACCATATGCGTCGAATGTATGTGTAAACAATGCGGAAATGTTGTTTGCACTGATTTAATGCGTCGAGATAAGTAGGAAGTACGATATTTGCTGATAAAACACGATGTGATAAGTCATTGTTGTGTTGTCAGTTATTATTGGATTAGTGTTTACAAACTTACATAACCTTGAATTTGTTTACGTAGTTTTCATGTTGTAGCTTCAACAGTCAGCTTTATGACTCAGCTTTTTTAATAAATGTTAATCTTATCCTGCGGTCCCATGGCCTGCTTTCTCACAGGCCAGATCATGGCAGGCCAGTCCGACAGGCTGTGGGGACCGTCATTCCAATGAGGCCTGTGTTCGGAATGCTCGGCACGGGCCGCAACAGGCCTTGACAGTAGTGGCCGAGCGACAGTCCATGGGACCGCAGCTTTAGAATCTCTTTGAACTTTTACTTCCTAACTTATTCTTATTAGAATTTTATAAGACTACCAGCACGCGTAGCATGAGCACCGTTTTGTCGACGGAAGAGTAGATAAAAATAACGTTTCGTGTAGACAGTACGACGGCAGGAAAGTAGAAAGGGTCATCTGCACTTTTTACGAAATTCTCTCTTTTACTTAATTCGACTCAGAATTCTTTGTTTTGTCAAAGGATTTTTTTTTCTGTTTGTTTCTCAATTTTTACTGATTAAGTCAACTACAAAATATTTTCTCAAAGTGTCGAAGTACCGTATTTTGGATCAAACAATTTCACAGTAATATTAGCCTTAACTATTTTCTTGGTACTTATAACTACTTATTATTAACTAAATGATGTAAAATAGGAGAAGATAGCTTTGTCCTTCTATTAATTATCACAATTTTGTGTTCAAAACGCTCCCTTGTAAAATCATGATTTTGTAGATAACCGTTTATACTTTGCGGCCGTCGAGTAGAAAGTTTTCTACTGGCGATTCCAAAATCAAATTGTCTTCACTACCTTAGACAAATATCAGTTGTCAGTGTGATTTTGACAGTTTGAGTAGAAAACTTTCTTCCGAAATAGTCTACATATAAAAAGACCTAGACAAAGATCGTTAGAAATGAAAGACCAAATGACAGATTGTAGAAAGATTTCTACGGTGCGATGTCAAAAATGAAGAAACGAAATGTCAGTTTGTATAGAAAAAGCTATGTCTATTCTTCGTAGAGATAGAAACCATCATGCTACACCTGCTGCCCAATACAAAAATAATGAAACAATTATTATGATGTTGAAGAAAGTTTTCTTTCCAATCTGACCTATTTAACAGACTAACAGAACACTAGGTTGTTTAAACCTAGTGATCTGTTATTCTGTTACAATAAAATAAGTTACGTGTAGACACATAGTTACTCTAAGGAAGTATTTATAATTTCATAGGATTTAATGTAATTTATAAACAGGTTTGTTTTATATTTACAAAGCATAAAAACATACATACAAATGTCTAGATCTTTCACTGCAAATGCACTAGTGCTAAGTTCCAACCAACAATGGGAGTCAGCAGACATGAAGCCAAATAATACACTATGTAGACACTTACTCAATACTTATTGGTTAAAAACTTAAATCTACAGATACGCAGAAAAACAAGGAAAACTACTCCGTGTAAAAGTCAACCGAAAACATGTACTCGATCGTTGTGAAAAATTGTTAGCTTCAAAACTGAAGAAGGACACATTATTGACGGAAGCCAAGCAGTCCAGAGACAAACTAGACCTCCTCAGATTAGCTATAGAACAGAGACGGAGCAATATTGAGGAGAAACGGAGAGAATTAACAGAACTAAAAAGTCATAACAATGAGTTAATATTAAAGTTACCGAGGTATCATAAACGGGTGTCAAGCCTCGGCAAGCATGCTCAGATGCAGCGAATGGAGCTGGAGAACAAAGTCAGTACATATAACGAACAAGCGGAATCGTTGGCAGCTTTACGCAGGTCACGCATACGGCAGCTCACCAAGTATATCTTTCCAGTTTATATGACGTATGATACAAGGTAAGTTGGCCTTTCTTCTCAACCTTTTATTTGTTAGAACAAGATAGATAAGACGGAAGAGAAAACCCAATAAAATCAAGCCTCGAGATATTCTCTCTACTTTAGATTTAATTATATAATTTGTGAAGGTCATAGCTCTGAAATTAACGAAAATATTAAATTAATTAGTGACATTGTACAGCAGAATGAAAGAAAGATTTTAGAAAATCTATAATTTTGAGACATTGCAGCCATTATCAGTACATATCAATTTTATCTATCTGGGCCATTATTATAACTGTGTTACGATAAGACAGTAAAATGTATACTTATCTATATACTCCATCATTAATTATACCTTAAATTGCCTACACTATGCTAACACTACCAGTCAAAAAAAAAAAAACCTTATTAGTCCTATGTTTTCAGAATCTGTATAAAGAATTTCGATTGATGTGAGATTTTAACTCACAACCCACTGATAATATAACAAATATACTATTCCTTAAGTGGCCTCTTACCTGTAGATCTGTCATTCAGGTCCCGCACCCAGTTGAGTATAGACTCCAGCTCTCACAAAGGTTATTATGGTGTTATGTATTACACCTAGCTACAATAGACTAAAAAAATTACGTTTTCCAGAAAAATAATGAACTATTATTGTTACTCATAAAATTAAAATTACAGTTAAGTATTTAATTTAATAACTATAAAATTAAACCATCAGCACCTCACATGCACATGCGCTCATTCCATTTACCTTGCACAGTAAACCGTACGTCAGTGGTAACTAAACCAGATAAACTGGCCTTGCATTGTACCTACTGAAACTCTATAGTTACTATGCTAGACCAGCTCAAGGTGAAAATGTTACAGGGGATAAAACAGGCGTGACTTAGGATTTGTGTCCGAGCTGGCAAATGGCAATGCACTTGCGATGTATCTGGTATTAAAGATGCCGATATCTTGCGGTAAACAATTACCATACAAACTAAACTAGGAGAGCCGACGCATCGTTCGCATTTTCTATGGAAAATCAATGGTTTTGTTTCTCTTTCAGTGAAAGTATAGAAGACATGGAGTTCATAGGCGAGGACAATGAGGAGGAACCCCCGAACAGGCCGCAGCTGCACATCGTGGCGCCCTGGATCAATACGGACGGCGACTACTCACAAGTTGCCGACTGGCGTAAGTATTGCCAAATCACATTCATTTCTTCTTCAAGTTTCAAGCCTGTTTCAGTCCACTGCTGGCCTCTCCCAAGTTACTCCACAATAACCCATTCTCTGCCTACCTTTTGAGCTCTTTCTAGCTACGCTTGCCGATTCGCAGTTTGCACTCAAGGTCTCCTCCTCTCATTGCCTCTAAGAATATTTGCTCCAAAGAATTGGCCCGCTTCCACCACAAATCACTAAATATACGTTTAGCGCTAAACGTATTTATAACATCTTTCTGTCTCTATCATCTTCAAAAGATTGACAGAAAGGATGTGTTGCATATGGACATTAGAGTTCCTTTCGAGGTAGGTTGTTTTAAAATGAGCCATTGTTTATCCAGTGCGTCAGAACAAGGAGTGCCTAGCGTCGGGCCCGACGTGCGGCGTGAACCCGGCGGCGCGCGCGTGCGCGGCGCTGTCGCTGTGCGCGCAGCTGCTGGCGCTGCTGGCGTGGGCGCTAGACGCGCGTCTGCCGCACACCATCTCGCTCAAGTAAGTGCTGGGGCCCAAGAAATTAAATTAAATGGTTTATTCTGTAAACAGTAGGTATATCGGAATCACTATAACACGTCATACAAATACTGGTATTCAGTTGCATCCGGTAAGACTGGAAGCCGACCCCAACATAGTTGAGAAAAGGCTAGGCAGATTGACGTCATTCAAAAGGAAGATCGAGTCGATATTTCATAACTGACTACTACCCCTGGGCCCAGAGAAGAAACGGCGATACAATCTCAGGGGTCGAAGTCAATTTTTTTACTGGGCTACTTCAAATCTTATTTCGGCACTACAACTGGCGTAATTGCGCAAATAATCGTGTTATTTCATTATTACCATTAGAATTTACTTATGTTCTGTGTTATTAAAACGTTTTAAAACCAATTACAAAAATTAAAGACATTTTGTATAAACACATGCACATAGACAAAATCATAAACTCGAGGTAAAAAGTGCGAACGAAGCGCGAAATATGAACTTTATTTCAATAAAAATACAGTAATTATATTTACTATACCTAAGTAACGGAGTGCGAGAAGAAAATAATTCAACGTCTAAAACACCATGTCTCATGGGAAATAGATAGAAGCGGACAGGATCAGCCCTCATCCAGACCTGCAGTATTTGCTGCTATAGTTTGTCTTTTAGGTACACTATAGTAAAATTATAATTTAATTCTTTACAATACCTATTGAGTGCATGGAAAATGTATTCGTGTTTATTTTGAATAACATTGTTTCCCGGAAACACCCACATACTTTGGTCGCGTGATTCCAGTCGGTGTGTACTTTATTATAATAATCCAGTTTACAAACAAAGTCTTAAACTTTTCATGATTTTTTTCCTTATTTTACATCATATTGAAATGGCACGCGACGACGTAGAATGTGTAAGATTAAAGTATAAACAACTGGCTTCTGACCGCGACTTCGACCGCGTGAAATTTCTTGTTTGAACATAAAATTATCCTATGACACTCGGCAATACTGTAGCTTCCCATTAGTGGAAGAATTTTCGGAATCTGATCAGCAGTTCCGAAGATTACCAAATTACGTACAAAGTCTCAAATTTTATCTACATATATTAGTATACATATAGTTGCGCGAATAGTCAATTAACCCATTTAATAGTAGAAAAATGACGATAACATCATAAACAATTAAAAACAATTCAATCAGCATTCAAATCTAAATAACTCGATGTTTATCGAACACCAGCAGTAGATGCTAAATAACATCGCGTTGACATACGCCTCCATAGCTCAGGGGTTAGAGCACTGGTCTTGTAAACCAGGGGTCGAGAGTTCAAATCTCTCTGGAGGCATCAACTTGAAGTTCTTTTTAAAGTTTTTCTCAAAGTAATGTTAACGTCACCTGCTGAACTTTAGGCCTCTTACAAGCTCTGACAGCTACTGAAAATGATCATAGAAGTGTTAAAATGAGATCAAAGTTCGTTTTTTTCTTAAAGTTGAATTTCCCGTTTGTTTTTCCCTTTACATTAATTAGAGTGTCTCAAAAGACCATTTTTTTTTTTTTCATTGGGAAAGGGCTTAAAACTTCTGAGACATAGACTCAAACACATCTGTGGGAGATGTATTTGAGTTTCCTCCAATAGGTCTACGTCTTTTTTGATAATTTCAACAATTTCTCTATAATCTACTTTCATTTGGCAGTCAAGAAGTAATTCGCATTACCTATCTTGTAGGTAGCACACAGGAAGACGTTACCTGTCCTCTGCACCAAAATGCCTTCTACGAAAGTGGTTTTTAGTCTTTACAAAAAACTCTTAAGTTAAAGGAAATAAAACAAACTTGCCACTTCATTAGGTGCTAAATAAGATTACGTTAATATAGGCCTCCATAGCTCAGGGGTTAGAGCACTGGTCTTGTAAACCAGGGGTCGAGAGTTCAAATCTCTCTGGAGGCATCGAACCAAAGTGTATTTTTTAAAGGCTTCGTATTTTGTCCACAAATGCATTTTTGTAATAAATATTTTATTATTTACTTCCGTAAATGTTCGTTTTACTTTTATTTTTTATATTGCATGTTGATTAGTATTAGTGAAGTTAAAACTGTTATCAGTGTTCGGTATTTTATTCATAATAAAGTAGTAAGTAATTATAATAGTATGGTGAGGTCATTATACTGTATTGATTATTTTTACGAAGCCAGTAAGAATTAACTGTCTGTTAATTTTTACTGACTTCTGAAATTGACAGTGTTTTGCAAACAAAGTTATACTCGCGTACACTTGAACAAATAGAATATGAATACATAATATCACAATGCCGTAAGCGTAACATATAATTATGATCCCATTACATAATTGTAATTAACACAAATGGTGTTACACTTGTAGGTATTTAAATGTTGACTTAAATACCCAATCAATGTATCATTGATAACACAAAGGCAAACCCACAGAGCAAGGAGATACCTCGGCATCCGCTGCATAGCAGCGGCATTATTGACACTTTCTGTAGATACAACCCATGCTGAGAGCTTTGAAGGCGGTCCGTGGCAGCAGTCGTGCGTTCAAAGAATTTTATTAGTAATGACATCTCTAGACGCTGCCGGGCGGTGACTCCGTGCTCTGTGGGCAAACCTGTTGCCAAAGGCTGCGGTATGGCACTTTCCATTCGAGTAGGTCATTGGTCTGTTTTCCAAGGAAATAATCTAAATGAATGAGTACTGACATGGTTGTTGTGTCCAGTGAGTACTGCAACTGGCGCGTGTCGGCGGGCGGCGTGTCGTGGCGCGCGCGCCGCCTGTCCGCGTGCAGCGCCGCGCTGGCCGCGCGCGCCGCGCTCGCGCCGCCCCACGCACACGCCGCGCGCGCGCCGCCCCACGCACACGCCGCGCGCGCGCCGCCCCACGCACACGCCGCGCACACGCCGCCGCCACACGCCGCGCCACAGCCGCCGCCCGCGCCGCACGCGCTGTCTGCGTTGCATACGTTAGTCGTCGCAGCTAATACAGATGACCCCATGCTTGGCAGGTTAGTGCCTACACTCTACGGCTTGTATGAATACGCGTAGTTTCCTTCAGCAAATGAGCAAAACAGTAATTTCACTCACTTAGTACAACTTTTACGTAATGTAAATGATTTTGCATACTTTTGTATAGAATCATTTTTTTCTAACTGAACAGACAGCTGTGCTGCTGGGGAGTTTGTTGCGCCACTTCTTCTTCCCAGCTAAAGCACTAGGAAGTGGTGAAGGGTGGGCGTCTTGGGGGACTATCTTATGTAATTTGACGTTCGAAAAGTGCTGATTCTCAGCCTAGTTTGAATAATATGACTTATGATTTTGATTTTTTGACATTCACAATCCAAAAAAATGGGATTTTTTTAAAATACATCCCCTAAAGAAGTTAAATAGGGTATGAAAGTTCTTCATTTTTCCCGATGGGGAATCCCGTCGGGCGCACAGCTTGCAACTGAATGTCTGTCTTGTCCCAGAGTGGAGCCGTGGCTGTCGTCGTGCGAGGCGGCCGCGCGCGGCGTGTGGGCCGACGCCATCGCGGCGCTGGGCGACCTGGACGCCGACGACAGCGAGCCGCCCGAGCACCTGCACTGGCCCGAGGCCATGGAGGTGCACACTACACACTATACATAATACATCATTTACTGCTGAACTTTTACATGAAATGTCATACCATTCCAGGGTCCATCGATAATCTGACAATTTTACAAGTTTCGCTCATAGTTTTATGCTATAATAAACAGCACCTGACGCGAAAATTTTGACGGTTTTTGACAAGTATGTGGGATTGTCAGTTATATTAAATGGGAACCAGTTCGTGGGCTGACAAGCCTTAAGTAATCTGGCTTTTTAAGTCTAATTTTTCAAACACTTTATACATCGTTTTTAGGGTTCCGTACCCAAAGGGTAAAACGGGACCCTATTACTAAGGCTCCGCTGTCTGTCCGTTTGTCACCAGGCTGTATTTCATTAACCGTGATAGTTAGACAGTTGAAATTTTCACAGATGATGTATTTCTGTTGCCGCTATAATAACAAATACTAAAAAACAGAATAAAATAAATATTTAAGGGGCTCCCATACAACAACATTTTTTGCCGAGTTTATAGATAATGGTACGGAACCCTTCGTGCGCGAGTCCGACTCGCACTTGGCCGGTTTTTAGTATTAAGTTTTTATAACACAACTGAAAAACTTAATTTTTTAACCTGTTCATTTCAGATGGAAGAGCTAAGCTGCACTCCTCCACTGTCGGCGCCGACGCCGTCGCTCGTGACGTCAGCGCTCAGCTCCATGTGGCGCGTGTTCACCAAGTGACGCCGCACGCGCACACAAACACTCGCGCACACGCACACACGCACACACACACACACACACACACGTACACTACACCACTATATGTATCCCACGGAGTACGATGTCTTCAGGAAGAATATGGTCAGGAACAAAAGGCTGCCCTTCCATTAGACACGTGCTGAGCTGCTTGGCCATAGACGTGTATGCTATCAACCAATAACATCGTTTGATTTATCTCATAGCTAGAATTAAGAGGCAGTATACGAATTTGCCGATTTTGCTAATTTAAGTTGTAAAAAGTGGTTCATACCAAAGTATTTTTTTCATATCGTGTAGACGTCAAAATAATTCGTAAATAATAAATTCACAAAACAGTCGCCGGTTTGAAGTCGATTAATCAATAAAAAAAAAAAGTAGGTATGTTCATTCATTAGATCATAATTGATTTGATCTTTCATGTTATGCAATAAAACTAGTAAAATAAATAAAATAGCGAAATCGGCAAAATTTCGTATACGACCTCGTTAACTGTGGTGGAAAAAAGTTCAACGAAGCTAAGTTTTTAAATACGCGCAAAGCACATCACACTCGCCTCGCTACACCAGCGCTCGCGTGGACATAGACACAGTTTCGTAGCTTCGGTTTACAGTTTCACGGCTGCAGGATTTATATCAGGGAGGGCCACACGGGCACACGGGCCCGACAGATAAGTGTCTCCGATATCTTGTATTGCTCTCTGCTGTTTTTGGGATTAATTCTTTTTCATTGAAAATAATAGCGTACTTCTTCAGCGTTCAACATTGAAACAATGTCTTGGTAGATATGGATTCAGGCCAGTACAAGACGATCCGATTTTATTTTACTGAAGCCGTTTGGAGGACACAACTTCCGGGCCGCCATGTTTGTATCGAACTGTAACATTCTATCATTTTCGACACAATTATAGAATGCAATTACACATAATTAAGATAGTAAATAAAATTCAACTTACATCGTATCGAA
Source organism: Lithophane ornitopus (assembly GCA_948473465.1). Taxonomy (NCBI): domain Eukaryota; kingdom Metazoa; phylum Arthropoda; class Insecta; order Lepidoptera; family Noctuidae; genus Lithophane; species Lithophane ornitopus. Next base: position 887,830 of record OX419617.1, read on the forward strand.
ACAATCCCGTCTAAACCGATCTCATGTTTGAGATCGATCTTAAGTATACTCTTGAGATAGTGATAGTTTGATTGATTAGTTACTTTACTGGTAAGGTAGTCAGAAAGTGCACTTGGATGTCTCAATTGATGATGATGCGACGCTGATTTGTGCGGCTTTATAGCTATTATAGCTGTACAAGGACCTTTTGACGCGCGGCCATAATTTAAACTAACGTCACCATCTTGTTTTAAGGGTTTCGTATTCAAAGGGTAAAACGGGACCCTATTACTAAGACTCCGCTGTCCGTCCGTCTGTCACCAGGCTGTATCTCATGAACCGTGATTGTTAGAAAGTTGAAATCTTAATAACTAAAAAACAGAATAAAATAAATATTTAAGGGGGCTCCCATGTTGTATGGCATGATTTTTTGCCGTTTTTATAGATAATGGTGCGGAACCCTTCGTGCGCAAGTCCGACCCGCACTTGGCCGGTTTTTCATCCTATTTCACAAACAAATGGCAAATGTTAACCAACAGCGCCCCCCTGTGAACATCATTGGAGCGCCAAAAGATCCTTGCTGCACTGTAACTGGCAGGCCCTAGCGACGTTTGTTGACCATTGTTCACACTAACCCTCCTTAACAAATGATTTATTTATACTAGAGAATCTGTACGCACGACGACATCACCACGCTGCCTCCTGGATCTCGTCTACTAAACTATTATCAGTGAAAACTCATAATTGACCTTCCTTCACTAATGTCTTACTTTTTGTGTCTAGCTCGTCTAGTAAGTTTTCTGAAGCAATAAATAAATAAAATACATTTCCAGTATAAACTGACCTCTCATTGTGCGGAAAGGCTATACAATGCGATGTTATCTCATACTAGAAATATATAGCTTGATATAATATCATCGTGCGTACATTTCAAACAACGACCGCAAAGTATTCTAATTAACATACAAAAAGACAACTGAAAAATTACCATAGCGAAATGCACTATGCAGTTATTTGATTGATAAAAATAACCACGGAGTTTCTTGCCCTTCTTCTCCAAAGGAACCTATGCATGAGAACGAGCAAATAGCTTCATTTAAGGCTGAACTAGTCGTGGGGTCGAACTCACAGGTGGGCGCGGGCAAAAAGCACGCTGTCTCACCTGGCATCGTGTCCGAGTCCGTCAGAGATATTAATGATGAGCAGTTACCCGCCAGTCTACACTTACAACGTCTAGTTCGCACGCACACAAACACCGTTCCGACAAAATTAATAACGAGACAAAACGATATTTATCATGTTGGATGTACAATATCAAACAGTACCAGTGGACTAAAACCCTCCCGGATATTTGTAAGGATGAAATTTCGACTAGTGCAACCTTAAAAGAAAGAACTCTTTAAAATTAAAAGTAAGAAACCTGTAAATGGTTTAATTGAAATCGAATAATAATCTAATGCAATTGTGCATGTTGGAAAAATTGTAGTTACCAGTACTTTGCGGCCGTACATAGCTTAATAAATTGTATTACTCTGCACTATTACAGCTTGAACCTCAAGAAAAATGTATTTAGTTTCATGCTCAATATTCTATCATACAAAAAGAATCCTTATTTATTTGAAGGTTTAAAGTCCTTATTAGTATGTATAGCTTGAATCGCAACCAAAATTAACTAAGTATTAAGCTGGTTGTGTCAACTTTAATGTTACTCTCAACGAATTATTGACAAATTAATAGTTTCTTTTTTATATTTTTGTGCAATTATTATGACATAAATAAATACTATATAGTTTTGTAGAAATGTGTTTTCTTTTATACGTAAAATATTCACAAAAAAGTTGTCGTTCGTTTAGCGGGTAACTTGTCCAGTAGACAACAAATGAAACAACTTCCGTAAACAAAACAAATTGTTATTAATAAATATAATCAACTATAAATAAGACTAGTACATAATACTGTTATAACTAAAATTAATAAATGCACTAAAAGATCTTTTAAAATAAAACTAATAAATGCCTTAATGTGGCAACACTATTAATACGTTTTAAAGTTAGCAACCCCATTTGTTGGTGATACATTAATTTGAAATTCGCAATCAAGTATCTACATGCGAAAATCAATAATCAGTAATGTACTCGACATGAATTAATTTAATAATCAATTAAACGTAATTCATAAATAAATACATAAGAATATTATTTATACATATATCTGCAATATTTCCGATAAATACATAGTATAAATACACTTTCATCATTACATTTTATCCGACTTTCGAAACCCTATCAGTCAACTTCCAAGATGCACAAAACACATCCATCCGTTTTCCTTTTTTCACTGAAACAATGATGAACACACTGCTACCACCCCTGGTTTTCCTATCAATCTTTTTGAAATTATCTAGCGACCCTACACAGATTGGCCTACACTTGGAAGCCCCTGCCAGACAACATTACCCCAAACCGCCCGCGCGCTCGCGGCCCGTCACCGCGCGCTCGCGGCCTGTCACAGCGCGCTCGCGGCCCGTCACCGCGCGCTCGCGGCCCGTCACCGCGCGCTCGCGGCCCGTCACCGCGCGCTCGCGGCCCGTCACCGCGCGCTCGCGGCCCGTCTCCGCGCGCTCGCAGCCCGTCACCGCGCGTCTCGCGGCCGCATCCAGCGCCGGTTGCCGTCAGCCAGCGCTTCCGTCAGCTGCTCCACACGGAGCAGCAGGTCTTCAGTCGGTGATACGTCACGCTGGAATCAATACATAGATTGCTTTAGAAGAAAGGGAATGGTAGTGTTAAACCGACATAATGTTTTATCGCAGGCGTCGCTGTGTGTCATACATACCGGCGTCCGGCCGAGCGCGAGGCGCACGTGTCGCACGTCGTGGTGGCGGCAGTACGAGTCGCTGGCGTCGCTGTGTGTCATACGTACCGGAGTCCGGCCGAGCGCGAGGCGCACGTGTCGCACGTCGTGGTGGCGGCAGTACGACTCGCTGGCGTCGCTGTGTGTCATACATACCGGAGTCCGGCCGAGCGCGAGGCGCACGTGTCGCACGTCGTGGTGGCGGCAGTACGACTCGCTGGCGTCGCTGTGTGTCATACATACCGGAGTCCGGCCGAGCGCGAGGCGCACGTGTCGCACGTCGTGGTGGCGGCAGTACGACTCGCTGGCGTCGCTGTGTGTCATACATACCGGAGTCCGGCCGAGCGCGAGGCGCACGTGTCGCACGTCGTGGTGGCGGCAGTACGACTCGCTGGCGTCGCTGTGTGTCATACATACCGGAGTCCGGCCGAGCGCGAGGCGCACGTGTCGCACGTCGTGGTGGCGGCAGTACGACTCGCTGGCGTCGCTGTGTGTCATACATACCGGAGTCCGGCCGAGCGCGAGGCGCACGTGTCGCACGTCGTGGTGGCGGCAGTACGACTCGCTGGCGTCGCTGTGTGTCATACATACCGGAGTCCGGCCGAGCGCGAGGCGCACGTGTCGCACGTCGTGGTGGCGGCAGTACGACTCGCTGGCGTCGCTGTGTGTCATACATACCGGAGTCCGGCCGAGCGCGAGGCGCACGTGTCGCACGTCGTGGTGGCGGCAGTACGACTCGCTGGCGTCGCTGTGTGTCATACATACCGGAGTCCGGCCGAGCGCGAGGCGCACGTGTCGCACGTCGTGGTGGCGGCAGTACGACTCGCTGGCGTCGCTGTGTGTCATACATACCGGAGTCCGGCCGAGCGCGAGGCGCACGTGTCGCACGTCGTGGTGGCGGCAGTACGACTCGCTGGCGTCGCTGTGTGTCATACATACCGGAGTCCGGCCGAGCGCGAGGCGCACGTGTCGCACGTCGTGGTGGCGGCACTACGACTCGCTGGAGTCGCTGTGTGTCATACATACCGGAGTCCGGCCGAGCGCGAGGCGCACGTGTCGCACGTCGTGGTGGCGGCAGTACGACTCGCTGGCGTCGCTGTGTGTCATACATACCGGAGTCCGGCCGAGCGCGAGACGCACGTGTCGCACGTCGTGGTGGCGGCAGTACGACTCGCTGGCGTCGCTGTGTGTCATACATACCGGAGTCCGGCCGAGCGCGAGGCGCACGTGTCGCACGTCGTGGTGGCGGCAGTACGACTCGCTGGCGTCGCTGCCCGCGTCGCGCCGCACCGGCTCCTGCAGCGCTGCGTCGCACATCCACACGTGCTACCAACATCATCGCATTATTATTCAGTGTTGAATACGGCCCAACCGAATATTATGTAAATAATCGAAGAACCTACACTCAGCTTACTTAGGGCGATGAGTGATAGATATAACTCTCTCTCTCTCTCTCTCTCATAGAAGGCGTACAGCAAATACTCACGTTATTACTACTCTGTCTTTTCCTTAACCGCATCAGCATCGGCGCGGGAGTCGTCGAACAGCTTGGCATCTCGTTCACACTCGGCACATGGCTCTGTCCCCGTCTCATCTGACTCTTGGAACAGAAGCTCCGCTCGTCTCTGCTCGATTGACACTTGGAGCAAGATGCTGTGTTCTCGCTCGCACTCGTGGATTGCGAATCGTTCTGTCTTTCTTCAAGACGTCCACGTAGGACCTCTATGAGAGAATCTTTCTCTTTGAGTATCTTATCTTTTATTCTGTTAACAAAAATAATGGTTGGTAAATTACAAATAGTAAATGTTGGAATAATTCTTGTATATACATTACGTAAATTTAAGTTGCGGAAGAGTGGAGTGTCCTAATACAGGCATTTATTTGCTTAAAAGGACACACTACTAGTTATGTAGCACAAAGCTTGTTAATGAAAAAAATCAATTGTAATTGTACCATCGTCAACGCGCCGCATCGTAGTAATTAATAATTAATTTAATTTGATTATTTTCATTTGACGTAAAGTGAAAGAGCCTAAAGGACGCTATCACATTTTTGACTCGCTCAAGTTTAGGTACTTATCTGAGTCGCAACACAACAACATTACGCGCACGCACACATTGAAACCGCTATCCGGTCGACTTAATTTTTTTTACTAGCATTGTTGAGTAAAGCTAGTTATTTTTTTACTGCATTTGGTAACAGTAACTAAGTATTATGCATGATCATCATGATTTTAGAATTACGTAAAATTCGTAGGTACCAAAAATTTATAAACCATTAAAAAACAGGATAAATGCCAGTAGGATTCGAGCTCTTAGCGGGAATGTCCGAAAGGGATACCGGGACCTTGGCAACAGGCAACTGAAGGAACACGGGTGGGTTTAAGTCAGTAAAAGTCTGACAGGCCATTCCGCTCCGCCCAGAGCGGGAGAAAAAATTTGATGATTGCCCACACTCAAAAAAAAAAGATAAATGGATTCGAGCTCTGAGGGCTGACAATAAAACTTTTTCTGTACCACAGTATACAGCACGGCACTCGTTATTTTGATCGTATTTAGGTATTGCAAAAGCAAGAAAGCGAAGCGTGCTTCCTAGAGTGCCTCTGAGCCTGGCCTTTATTTTTCTCATAAATTAAAAAGTTATTTATTTAGGTACAAAATATTTAGTATACGTAATACGTATAGAGGACTTCTTATTATTTTGAAGTCAAAATATGTATTAAATACTGATATTCAGCTGCATCCGGTTAGACTGGAAGCCGACCCCAACATAGTTGGGAAAAGGCTAGGCAGATTGATTGGATCTAACTATATTGGTTCAGTTCAGACCTCATTTTTTTCATTTATTGCGATTATTGGTGGTGATAACGTATTTGTGTGAACATTTAGTATGAGGCTATACAGTTTTTATGAGGTCATTCTGGAGATAAATAAATATCTTTAATTTGCAATTATGACATCCTCGCAGTTGTGATTCCTAATGCCTTTAAATGGTACCTGAAACACAGCGGTATTTGGAGAAAAATGTTAAAGCGCCCTTATAATAGCTCCCATAATTTTATTCTTATTCCCAAAAAAATATATTCAAGTCAGTCAATCACATATTGCAGCTCCGCCAGGAGTGCCGCGCATGCACCGCATCCACACGCGCACGGCGCACACGGCGCGCCGCGGCTCGCCGCACAGCGCCGCGTGTATTCCCGTTCGTCCCACTGCCGTCGTCCCACTGGAGGGACGAACGGGAATTTAATAAATTATATTAAATTTATTCCCGATCGTCCCACTGATTTTGTTGTGGGACGAACGGGAATGATTTAGTAATTTTATTTTTAATTCCCATTGGTCCCAATAATTCGAGTGTCAATTATTAAAAAAACACTTACCTAACTAATTATAAATGCGAAATTGAGTTTGTTTACTTGTTAGGTACACTTTGACGCTATAACGGTTGAAATGATTTAGATGCAATATGCACATGGGTAGACCATGACCTGGGTTAAGACACAAAACAAAGACACTGGGTTTTTATCTCTGTAGTACGTTGCATGCATACAAGACGGTATTCTGTGCAAAACACTTTGTGCACAATTTATGTGCAGTACCTAACCTGCCAAAAAGTATGCTTGCATGAATTCAGGAGAGTATTTCAATCATTAGAAAGTAGTAGGTACCTATGTTTCTAATAGGAGCGAGAAAGTGTGTATTTCGATACCTACGTAAAGTCGATTCTGTGTTTTTTTTTTTGCCTTTGCCTTTGCCATATGTATAGCCTTGTAATTTATGAACTGAAATTAATTTGTTTAATTATTTGGTTTCAATAAATAACTGATTCAAATAATTATTTTAAAACTAATACTTCCTTTGGCTCGCGGCTTCGCCCCGTGGAGGTCGGAAATTATCCCACGGAAACGTACTTCTGGGATAAAATATGTTAATCAACTATCTGTGTGACAAAGGAGATCATTTATTTTGGGCTAAATTATGAAAATGCCAAATAAAAAAAATATATATTCCGTAAGAACATGTTATTCTCTTCACTTTTCACTATAGGGCCAAACCTGTAGGGCAATTCCCTGCGCTGTTATACGATTTTACAAAATACGGTTTTCAGTATATTCTGTAGTTAAAATAATTAATAGTAATCTAATTAAAGTAATAGCGTGTAGTAATAAAAAATGAAGGGAAAAACGTACTCTTTCGGAATATAGCTTTTTTTGTTTGACACTTTCACCTTTAGCCATAAATGTATGCACGGTGAATGATCTCCTTTCATCCAAATCCTATTAGAGGTAAAATACTAATGATTGAAATACTTTCGTGAATTCATGCAAGCCTAGTACTTTTTGTTAGGTTACTGCTCACAAATTGGGCACAAGGTGTCGTGAACAGAATACCATCTTGTATGCATTCGTCCAACTGACAAAATCAGTGGGACGAACGGGAATAAATTTAATATTATTTATTAAATTCTCGTTCGCCCCATCTGTGGGACGACAGCAGTGGGACGAACGGGAATACACTCAGCGTCGTGCCGCGCTCATGCGTGTGCTCCAGGTGAACCTGCCGCTCCGCCACGTTGCTATAGTTACCTGTGATTGTCGCGCATGCGCCGCATCCACACGCACACGGCGCGCCGCGCCTCGCCGCACAGCGCCGTGCCGCGCTCGTGCAGGTGCTCCAGGTGAACCTGCAGCTCCGCCACGTTGCTATAGTTACCTGTGCTTGTCGCGCATGCGCCGCATCCACACGCGCACGGCGCACACGGCGCGCCGCGCCTCGCTGCACAGCGCCGTGCCGCGCTCGTGCGCCTGCTCCAGGTGAGCCTGCAGCTCCGCCACGCTGCTCGCCTTCTCCCTACAAGTTTAAAACGAATTATTCAGTTTAAACGTTCTGTGTTCCCCATATAACCCGTCTGCCTTCGAAGCAAGAGTGAACAGGCATCTTCTGGGCACGCTCGTTCCATCATAGACCTCATCCATCGCTTTCCATCAGGCAAACTCGAGGTTTATCGAGGTAATCGTCGCAGAAAGTATGAAAAGTAGAATATCCTCCTCGGGGATAAGGGTGTCTCAGTCTTGGGCAAGCCAGAACCCCACGCTGTGCTCAGAATTAACTCTGAACCCCTTTGTGCTCGGGACCACTAGTCCTTCGTTACGTCCGAGAGTCCTCATAGCGCCCGTGGCATAAAACACTGCTATGTCGGTATGTCCCCTTCGTGAATAATCTACTATTTTACCTGTAGCACGTGTCGATGTGCGCTGCGTGCGCCCTCGTGCGCGCGAGGTCTGTCTCGAGTGCGCGCACGCGGCGCTTGCTGTCGTCGAGCTGCGCGCGCCACAGTTGCACCTGCGTCGTCAAGTACGCCACCTCGCTGCGCATCTTGCAATTCTACACAACATCCAAGTGGCATAACAAAAGAAGTAGACAATTTGGCTGACAGCCTACCCTATTGGGGTTTGGCTTCCAGTCAACCGGATGCAGCTATACATACCGTTACTTTACATGAAGCGACTGCCTATCTGACCCAGTTGTGGAGGTCAGATAGGTAGTCGCAGTGTTGAGAGCTAACAAGCCAAGGGGACAATTTGAGATATCGCACATTAAAGTTTTATCGCGAGGCGAACGGACTTCTGAACAGTTTCGGAAGCAGAGGCAAGAATGTCAAAAGAACGCTTCGTCGACAGCCGCGCCTAAAGAACGTCGTCTGTTAGAGGCTTTATATCCTACCTCTTTGATGGTGTGGTCTGCTTTCACCAGCTCTTCCCGAAGGTCTTTGATCTTGTTCGCCTGCGCTTCAATTTGTTGGCACATTTCCGACACCTCTGTCGTCTTCTCGCACAATAACGCTACAAAAATATGCGGAGTTTATATTTACGTAGATTCATGGAATATTCTCCGTCAAGGTCTTTAGATTGAATATTCTGCCACTTTATCTAGTAGTTCCAAGCATGGAGTCAGGTTTATCGGAAAAAAAAATTAATAGGTAAGTATTCTTTTAGAAATCTAAAACTAGTCGGGCATACCCCCAAATAAAACTGTTTTAGAACGATCATACCCTTCGTCTGTCCCAGCTGTATTGAGATCGAATCGACTGTGGAGCTCTGCTCTCTGGAGCAGTTCTGTGAACGTACCAGCTGCTCTCTTATGCGCGCCAGCTTAGAAAGAAAGAGATGGTTACACAAGGGGAGTGATAGAGAAAACGCTATAAAAAGTGAACATTTTCTAATACATATTTAGGGGCCGGGCGCGATCTATTGACCGAGTGTTTTGAAATAGCCCACAGGTGAGACGTATTGAGTGAATGAGACAGACTCACTTCTTTCCCTCTCAACTCGATCTCTGCCTTGCACTTGGAGTCCGTTTCCCACTGGCTGGATAGGGAACATTCTAACTCACATATCTTCTCTCGTAACTCGCCTACTTTTATCTGCAGTAGAATAAGCATTATTCAATATTATTTAACGATACATTGCCACTTTGCCACTAACTAATCCATAGAGCGACAAACGAGTACCCGCCGGCGCGGGACCTACCATCTTTTAATTTTTTTGAGCGATAAAGTCGATGAAAAATATTATTATTCTTTTTTTATTTAAATACGAGGTTTTAACGTGTTGCCAGTAATACTACACTTTGTTACTTGGTTACGGGGCTTCAGACTCATACTCACTTCTTGGCTCTCTGCTATCTTCTTCAATTTCATATTTTCTTCATTTAAACCACATGTACAAGAATCGGACTGCAAGTTGACATAAAAAAAACATAAATAAAAAGAAATAAACAACTGGAAAAAAAAAGTATACATATTTATGAACCTTTCATAGCCAAATGACTGTAAAAATTCAAAAATCTTTGAATAAAACACATTTACGCATGCACAATTTATTATTAATGTAAGTTCTGTCTCTTGGGTAGCAACGCATCTGTGATGCCTGTTATAGCAGATGTCTATATTGCTGATATCAGACGCTTCATTCGAGTAAATGGGTCATTCGAGTGAAGCTTAATTTTTGTTTCATTCTATGTTCACACCAAATTGACAAAATTATACAGGAATAAACGGTTCATCCGCTCCTTTAATTTAATTTAGCCTCTGTAGGCGACTGAAAGACGACAGTGCCGAAATTCAACATTTTTCGCAAATTAATTCATTTTCACTTTGTGTTCAGACGTTTCATTTCGAGTGAAAGATAGCGAATGAAGCGCAAAAGTGAACGAAAAGTGAAGCGTCTGATATCGTGACTTGTTTGCCATCCAATAATATAATGGGACTTTATCAGTCTTTCTTATAGGTCCCGAAAGAGCCACACGCACACATCACCTACAGCGAGTAAGTCCTGCAGCCTCAACAGCTGTGCCCTAACGTCGTGCAGATCGTCTTGCACGCCCGGCGCCGGCGCATACGACTCCTCACTGCGCTCCCACATACCCTGGCGTTATAATGAAACAGTAAGTTCACACAGATTGGAATCGTTTTATTTTGTAGATTTATTTGTTACAGAATGTTATAAAACGTTAGAATGGTTTAAAAAACATACATTTTCATTTAGAAAAAAACACGGTATCAATGGTAACAGTTTGATCAAGAAAACGTCTTACACATCACTTCATTATGAACGTTGTTTATATTCCCGTTTATTTCTGCTTGTTATTGTAATTTTCACTATTAGCAACAGTGCCATTATTAGCAAGCTACAGTAGCGCCCTCTGCATCAATATTATCTTGTTAGTGTTGCCACTCTAAAATGCAGTGTTAGTTCATTTCCAGGATAAAGAAATACCGAGTCGTTGTTGGTTGAACTGGAGCTGTTCAGAAAGTTAGATATTTCCATCTTCAAGCCGTCCACTTCCAGTGCTATGTCCTGCAGAAATATGAATAATGTCAATCGTGAATAAATCTTATGAGCCTAACAAAACTTGTGAGCAGAGCCTAAAATAAAACGGATTTTTGTGTTGAATTTTATTACGCAAGTATTAAGGTGCTTTTTGCTAAATCAAACTTAGAAAACCAAAGGCATTTCTTTTTTGAAAAAAGGTGCAAATGCTAAACTAAAAATGGCGTCTTTAAAATGTTGCCCCACACTCAGATTTCTGCCATATTGATCACAAAATATTTTATAATTATGAGTATTTCTTCGTTCACACCTGACACCGGTCCAGCGACCATTGTTGCGTGTCAATGACGGTCTGCAGGCGTCCGATGTGGTCTGCCTTCTGTCTGTCCATCAGACGCACGTCCAGGTACGATCTGCGCAGCATTTCTATCAGATTCTCTTGTTTTGCTGTCTGAAAAAGAGGTAAATACAGATATTTTTAAAGACAAAAAGATCTCCTTGATATGGAAATAAGGTATATATTAGAGGTCAAAATAAATGAGCTCGCGAAACTTCACAGACGTGATAAGTATCAATATCTAATGACGATAAAAAGGGCAATGATGGTCTAATCCGAAAATATATTAAATACGAAAGCGAGTTTGTTTGTTTGTTACGCTTTCACGCTAAAACGGCTGAACGGATTTGGATAAAATTTGGCGTATGGGTAAACTATGACCTGGAGAAGGACTTAGGCTACTTTTCATCCTAGATCGCAGGCGAAGTCGCGGGCTACAGCTAGTGAACTTATAATTTCAAGTACAACATTTATAACTTCCTAGCTGCGCCCCGCGGTTTCACTCGCTTAAGTCTCGATCCCGTAGGAATATCGGGATAAAAAGTATCATATGTCCTATTCCAAATCATGATCTACCATGTGCGAAATTTCATCTAAATATATTCAGCCGTTTGAGCGTGAAATCGTAACAAACAAACAAACTCACTTTTGTATTTATAATATTAAGTTAGGATTTATACTTGTGAACGAGTACCTTACCTCATAGAAACATTCCCTGTAGAGGTCCTCTATAACACATAAGTTGTTCTCCAGCGTGTTCACTATGTCTGCCTGATCTTCCATCTAGAACGATGCCAAGCACATCACAGACATACGTAGATATTAAATAATCTGGATTCATATCATAGCAGCTGTTTTTTTTTAACAAATAAATATTTAAATTAAACAAATTTTTCGCTGAATATTAGTCGATTTCTTTTAATACAATTTGAATTTTATAAGTTTTTAATTTAATATTTGTAATGAACGGAACTTATGTTTTTATCTGCCTATAGGTACTTATTAGCATTAAACCCTCGTTGACAGACTGCAGCAAGTTCAAATAAACGGTGTGAATACATTATGTTTAAAAGTTAAAACGGGTGTACCACAGGGCTCGATATTGGGTCCATTCCTTTTTTTAGTATTATATATACTAATGATTTACCTCATCTACTGAAAAACCGACCACAAATGGTGTTATTTGCTGATGACACATCACTGATTTTTAAAGTAAATAGACATGCACAGGAGTTTGACGACGTAAATAACGCTATGCTTAAGGTCCATAATTGGTTTACTGTAAATAATTTGGTATTAAATGAGAAGAAAACGAAATGCATTAGATTCGCGTTACCGAATGTTAGAAGTAGTGATTGTCAAGTTGTACTGAATAAGGAGATACTACAATTCGAAAGACGGTTTTCCTGGGGATTACGCTTGATTCAAAAAAAAAAAAAAATTAAATACACGACTGCCCTGCTATAAAACGAACTAAAAAGTAAAAAACAAGTTGATTCAATTGCCATTGCAGTCGGGGGACCGTTCTGTGGAACACTTTTTAATCTAAGAAAAAAACGTTTTTTAGCACGTCGTGTTTTTTAATTTTTTATTTAATTATTTCTATTTTATACATTTTAGTGACAAGTAAGTATGATTTTTTTGTAGTTTAGGTACATTTTTGTTTACCGCTATTTGCATGTACACCCTACCTATGTAAAACTTATGCCAATAAATTATATAGTTTTGGAATGTGCTCATCAAGGCCTTCAATTGGATACCCATATTGTAAAAAAATGAAGTTTTTTTTTTTTTCACCTTTGAATATGGAGCCATACTGCCGCCATTTTGATTTTTTTATTTTAAAACATGGATAATGTAAGGATTCCAACGATACCCCATACATCCAAATCCGTTTAAGCATTTTAAAGTTATGGTGGAATAAAGAAACTCACATACATACAAACATACATACATACATGAACCCTGAAAACATTACACTCCTTTTTGGGCAGTCGTGTAATTACAGTGGGGTCCTCACTTAACATCACTTGCAGGGCGACTTAGTTCAGCCGCTTACGCTGTTTGGAAAATCCGCCAACTAACAGACGTGGATACCGCGAGACTGGTCTATTTTATTTACTTTCATAGCATCATGTCTTACGGTATTTTGCTGTGGGGACGGGCTGCAGATATTGATTCTATCTTTATCCTTCAAAAGAGAGCCTTCCGAGCCATCTACAACCTCCGCAGACGCGAGTCTCTAAGGGAACTGTTTAAAAAAATTAACATCATGACAGTACCTTGTCAGTATATATAAGAAAACATTATGTACGTTCGGAAAAATCTACATCATTTTAGTAAAATAAGTGATAGGCATCATTTTAACACTAAAAATAAGGAACAAATTAGATCAACCACGTTTCAGATTGTCTAAAGTAAATACTTCTTTTATGGGGTACTGTGTAAAATGTTATAATAAAATTCCACTCGATATTCTTCGAAGAAATTTAAAACATGCACTAAACGCACACTATGTAGACAAGCATAATATAAGTTGGATGATTATATCGTAGATAAAAATGCTTGGCTTAACGCTGGTCCTGCTCCACAGGCACTTGGGCTCACTAGTTAAAATTTCATAATTGGAAGTGTTCATTCCCCCTTTTTACACGAATGCCCAATGAATCGTTGGAATCCTTACATTATCCCGAGTAACATAGGCGTTAGGCATTTTTTTTTTAATCAATATGGCGGCAGTATGGCTCCATTTTCAAAGGTGAAAAAAAAAATCTTCAATTATTTACAATATGGGTATCCAATTGAAGGCCTTGATGAGCACATTCCAAAACTATATAATTTATTGGCATAAGTTTTACATAGGTAGGGTGTACATGCAAATAAAGTGATAAAGAACATTTCATCTTTGGCTGCAAACGATAATCAGACTTTAGTAACACTGCAAATGTCTAATTGAGTGAATGGTTTGGTAGATGATTGAGTTATTATTAGAATTCATTCATAATCACACAGTACCAATACTTCGGCAAGTAAACAGTAACAGTAGGAGTTAAAAACTTTAAAAAAATTGTTAACGCCAACTATTCCATAGCGGTAAACAAAAATGTACCTAAACTACAAAAAAATCATACATACTTGTCACTAAAATGTATAAAATAATTAAATTAAAAATTAAAAAACACGACGTGCTAAAAAACGTTTTTTTCTTAAATTAAAAAGTGTTCCACAGAACGGTCCCCGACTGCAATGGCAATTTTATCAACTTGTTTTTTACTTTTTAGTTCGTTTTTTAGTAGGGCAGTCGTGTTTTTAAATTTTTTAACTAATTTTTTTTTTTCTTTTTTTTTCCTGACATTATGATCTTATTTAACTTTTTAACTTATCTGAAAATAATATATTAATTGCTCAATTTCTTTACAAACTACTTTTGTATAATTTAGAAGCATTTTTTCAATTTTTGTAAATGTGAGTACCATGGAGCCGTTTAGTATGGTATGATGTATGTTGACTTGAAATAGCATGGCAGATGAGAGTATGTCATGCTCACTTAAATGTCTCGCTGATGGTGGCACGTGTGTTGGATCATTCGGTTCCCTACAAAATGGTTGAGCTGGATGGTGCTGATCCACATGTCATGTTCGTGAACGGGCGCCGTCAGTTGAGACTGGTCACCTCTTATTTGCCAGAGCTTATTTTGAATTGCTTTTGATTCTTTTTTGTTTTACATTGTTCTCACATATAGAAGCATCATGAATAAAAATGGATATAGATATTACAAAATCCTGGGTACAGCCCAGGATTTTGTAATATCTATATCCATTTTTAAAAGAATGTCCCTGAAATCTACGTTTTGGAATGGGCAACTAGCTTCAACTCTCTGACTAACTGACCGACTCTTTGACAATTCAAAAGTGCCTGTAAATGGTTTAATTGAAATAAATGCTTTGAGTTTGAGTTACTTACCGGTCTGTCGGTGAAGAGGCATACATCAACCTTTTGAACAGGTTTGCAGCACTCTATAGACTTGCGCAGAGTTGAGTACTGAAAGTGTAATAAAGATCAGAATGAAAATGAAAAAGTCTTTAGAACTTGGACACACAACTCTAGGGCCGAGATTGATAAACGTTACTTAGTACGTGCATAAGATTAGATAATGTTTCCGTCTCTATCTGACTCTTATTGTAGTTTGAAAGTTCTGCGTCAGTGACAGGAATAATGTACAGTGCTAAGACAAAGAGCTAAGTAAAGTTTGTTAATCTTGGCCTAGTTGTCTAGCATAAAGTTTCATTCACTTTATTTATACCTACAAAAGAGAATTACTCATCATTCTTAAGCCTGCTTGTGACACTAGCTTCGGTGGTCTGGTGGTCGCAAGCTCTACCGTTGAGCAGAAGCTCAAGGGTTCGATTCCCAGACTAATTGGGTTTTTCCATCAGAGATTTCTCCTGCCTAGATTTGTGCCCGATTGATAACAATATACCCCTATTATATGGGACTTAAACATAATTGGCGAAATGTGGGTGTAGCAAAGTATGTAGTAGATAAAGATAAGGGGTAAGATACACGCCTGAAAGCAGGCATGATGTTATGTTTATGTAGCAAGACTGGTTATCAGACATTCGGTCTTCTGACTACCCAGATTTTGTATTAGGTACCTCCTTGGTCTTCCGATCCAGTTCCTTCTTGAGCTCGTTGGCGCGCTCGTTCAGCGTAGCGATGCGCTCCTCCGCGACTGCCAAGCTGTCTGCCTGCACACTGATCGTCTCTTCTTTGTTTTGCAACTGTTAAAGATAGCAACTTGGTTGGTTTATAGGTATTTTGGTCTCTTTTTATTATTAAACAATTTTACACCTCGCCCTTACTAACACCCGATGTTCTAAAGGCAGTAAATCTAAGAAAACAATCATAATATTTTTTATAGTTTGAAGAGTGTATTGTCCATCAGTGGTGCTGTTCACACAGAAGTTGTAAAGGTACTCACAATCTGCAGTGTAGCCAAGAGTTTGTTGTGGTAGTATGTTGCGCTTGCGTCGCAGGTCGCGCTCGTACTGTCCACCAAGCTGCTGGTGGCGCCACTGTCCTGTAGTAACGGAACTCAAAATTACTTATCTATTAAATCCAAATAAAAAGTAATAATTCAATGGCAGACAACACACGGCGTAAACCGGTGGATTAAGAAGTTTGAAATAATGTATAAGTACAAGAGTTCCTTATACATAAAAAGGAGGTGAGCACTTATGAACGATTTTCGAAAATACATCTCCTACAGCGGTTTAATAGGGCATGAAAGTTTGTACGGTAGTACATCACTTTTTCCGATGGGAATACCACGGCACACGGCTTGTTATAGGTACCTAACTAATATAAAATGTTATGTCGAGACAAACTTGTATGAACTGATGATCCGAATTTAACGAAGGACTAGAAAACAACGAACCTGGAAAACAAAGGGCAGAATTCCGAGCCTTCTGCTAAGTTATTTAATAAATAATCAATCACGAAGTTACATTATTACATGTTTAACCACAAAGTACTCAATGTGTTATCGACAGGTGGTACGCCTCACACCGCCATCACACCATGATCACTACCATATGTTTGTTCAAGGTAAGGAAGTATTTATTTATTTATAAGTACTCTCCCATTCAGTGAAGCGAAGTGTAAAGATCCCTTGAGGTGTAAGATGTCGGATGAAACGTTATACTGATGAGAAATATAATAGGCGTGACGAATGTAGCTATACTTTTCAACTAGTCACAATGTTGCCGTTTATTAATCTTTGAGTTTGAAAGATCTTGAGAGTGGCGGCAAAGAAAAGTGTCGATAATTTCATACCCCCATTTAAATCATCGACATCTCCTTCGCAGGTGCAACTAATTTCAGATCTCATATTTTCAAAGTATACCATATTGACAATTTCAATTCATCAAAGGTGCCAGCAATTTAAGGCATCAAGAAGTCACTTCAACTCCTGTTAGGTACGCAATGTAAAGCATTTTAGCAATGAAGATCATCATCTGCCTAGCCTTGTCCCAACTATATTGGAGTCGGCTTCCAGTCTAACCGGATGCAGCTGAATACCAGTATTTTACATGGAGCGACTGCCTATCTGACCTCCACAACCCAGTAACTGGGTAATACGATACCCCTTGGTAAGACTGGTTGTGGATTTTAGCAATGAAGATAACAGAACCAATATAATCTCTTAACTTAACCAACGTTGATATTTAGGAAATCGTTAACGACCACTGCATAAAGGGTAAGGCAGTTAAAAGTCAAATATTCCTAATTGAGGTTGCGATAAAATTGATCAAAGGTAAGTCGTAAGAGCTCGTGTATACACCAGAGTTACGACCGTACGGAACTATGGATGGGACGGCGCCGGCGCCCGACGGACATGCTTTTGTTGTGACCATTGCTAGAGGTGTGTCGAGATCTCTTTTCACAGCGCTATCTACAAAAGATGGTCGTGGAGAACTATTGACATAGTTAAATGGTCGTGTGTCATCTTACTAGACATTAGTGATCTCTTACTTAGTTGCCTTTAGAGAGGTTTGGAAGGAGAAAGGAGAGGCTTTGGCAGAAGTCGGACACAATATAAGCTAACAATAAATAAACCAAAGGGCAGATAATCGCCAGTTTATGAAGATAAACCAAAGGGCAGATAATCGCCAGTTTATGAAGACAAAGCTGTACCCTTTGAAAAACGCACAAAAAATTGGTTCAGTTTCCAAAATATTGAACAAAATTTTAGTAGTTTCAGTTAATTTGTAACGTACACCTGAATGTTACATTGTTTGTAGTAGAAGACATTGATCACTCATCGTAGAGTGGTGAGACGGTTAATTGATGACCAAAATATCTCAATTGAAGATCTAATAAAAATGATCAAAGTAAGTTGCGCCGAACCATTTGTTGCAACTTTTGAGCTACCCGATAAATATTATGGTACGATATGAGGGCGATACGGAATATGCTTTATAATTGATCTATTTAAGGGCAAGCCAGTGTTTACAGTCGTGAGACAAAAAGATTTCTGTTTTTTGATATAATATAATTAAAGTAAGTAGTAACAAAAGGAATAAACATAAACCGCTATTTATGTAAAAATAAACTGAAACAGTTTTCCAAATTCAATTAACTGAAAAAGACCTGAAAACCAAATTCAATATTCACCGTCAATCAAACAAACCATAACAATGTTATTATTACCTACCACAAAACTCGAATCACAAGTCACAACACTAAACCACACTTACTTTAGTAACATCACTAGCGTCGGAATCCGCACACATCAACAATCCATTGAACATCATGATAATATCGACACCTCACTAAAAAGTTATTGACAAACAGTTAACGTGCGCGTGCACAGCGGTCTGCGCGCGAATGGATGCGCCGCGACGCTGCACGCGGGTATATTTAGATCATCGTAAATAGTCATTTTTGAAGGGACGGTGGCCCACTTGTGTTCTTTATTCTCATAGCAAACCCGTTGGGGATGACAGCGTGTTTTTATTTGGGAAATGTAGGATTACACATAAAACAAGAACCCTTCCTGAAATCTAACCCTATCGGACTCTCTCACAATCAACCTAGTTTAATTCTTAATATTAGCAAAAGGATAGTCTTTTTTTTTCCAAACGCACAGAACCGTAAGGAGAGCAGCTAGTTTTTTAGCATCCAATAGAATTTATGACATGTTTCCTTCAGCATTTCAGAAAATATACATTAAGAAGAGTACCTTAAAGACGGTCTGAGATACCACTCAAAAGATGTACAAACCACAAATCTTGCAAGCAAAACATTATTTGTCACAAAAACACCACCCTGTATACGCAGGTGGTTCATTAGTTAAAAACCGCGTCTCTTGGCGTCGTCGGTTTCCGCCGACGACGTCCGCTCGTTTCGTCACAACATGAGATAAACATAGACTTAACAACACTCCGAAATTATGTCGTTAATAACGAATTAGGAGTAACTCCATTGATTTTAGAATGAAATTAATTTCACCATCGACTTTCGACGATAATTTTTGTACGATATGTCTACATCGAAAGAAGACGATTCATCTCACAATGTCTAGCAACATAGAAGCATAGACCTGAATATAGAATGTTCCACTATAATAATTACTAGCTTTTGCCCGTGGCTTCACCCGCGTATAGGTCGGAAATAATCCAACGGGAAAGTATTCTATGTCATAATCAATCCAGGTGATAGTCTATCCATGTGCCAAATTTCATCCAAATCCGTTCAGCCATTAAGGAGTGATAAATTAAGTACCTAAGTATGGAAGGATACTGCAAACGGAAGAATAGAAATAAAGAGAAAAAGAAAATAAACGGACGAACACATGTCACTAACTAAGTCTTAGCTGTTTATTACCTTCGGGACCCTGTCGCAAGTTCGACGCCTCGCATCTTTTATTATTTTCCTGAAACAATACATGCGTTGTACAGTCAACCCCAAAAAGATGTATACACGGACAAGGAACCATTTTGTTGTCAACAACCTCTGTTCCATTGTTCCATATACAGTGTACACCTGTCCGGTGGATACAATATGTGAGTAAATGGTAATTATTTATGACATCGCATTTTCAACTGAATACTGATTTCTAACACCTCTCGGAGTTGAATTTTTGAATTCAATAAATTATAGATTTTATTACCTCGTTATAGAATGGTGACTTTATACTTTATACATATAGTATAAAATGTTTTGGGACAAAATGTACATTTTATTTTGGTAAAATAAAACTCACTTTAACGCCTCTTTAGATGACGCCGGTATCATCTGAAAAAATAAATAAACAAACAACATTTTTATTCAGTTTATAATCAGTATTCAATGGATATTGCTTATCAATATCGGTCATGACGTCACAACTAGTTGCGGACTAGTCTCGCATGACTTATTTCGAACTAGACACCACCAGAGGGACAATTACCGTAATTTTAAAGAACGTTCGCATTCGCATCTCATTCACAAGCTGTCAAAAATACAATCAACTTACCAATATTTTCAACAAGTTTGACAGATTGCGACTTGAATGTGAACGTTTTTTAAGTACGAGAATTTTATTGGCCTTCAGATGTCACGTGCCTCATGAGTCGTGCCTAAAAATATTTATCCTTTTATGATTCGGAACCGGCGAAAGAACCAGATTCTGTTTCGTCAGAAACACGAAAGTCTGACAACCGGTCTAACCAAGGGGTATCGTGTTACCCAGTAACTGGGTTGTGGAGGTCAGATAGGCAGTCGCTCCATGTAAAACATTGGTATTCAGCTGCATCCGGTTAGACTGGAAGCCGACACCAACATAGTTGGGAGAAGGCGAGGCAGATGATGATGGTTCGGAACCAGCGAGTCCGACTCGCACTTGGCCGGTTCCTAATTCTAATCCCAGTTCGCAAACGAAAAGCTGACGGAAACTTAGGCATTTAAAAATAGGTACTTGTCCATTTGTGGGCCCATAAACGCCCATAGAACAGACTCCACCGTATCAAACTAGGTAGGTACTCTTAAAAATATATTGGCAGTAAGTACAAATAAGAACGAACACAGTTCATTAAAATAAATAAGTTCCATAATCACCTTCAGAAAATCGGAGCTCCTCTCCTTGCTGCTGTGACCCCTGAAAGCAGGTCGCCGATATAAAAACGTCCGCAAGTCGTAAAGGAGCGCGTCAACTTGTGCCACCGACAACATGTTGCGAGTTATATTTAGATGGACATTAAATATTGAATAGCTGTTTATGGTATTAGGTTACAGGAGAAAAGAAAAATGTTGATCCCTGTAAATGTCGGAATGGAAGAAAAAAATTATGTTCGTTTATTTCTGTGTAAATAAAAAACTTGGACAATACTAGCACTGATACTTGCAACCTTTGGATGAGTGAGTGGCACATATCATTGATAATATTTCTGAAGCTCAAATTAATAAAAGTTTGCTATAATATGTCTTCGCACATAACGTGCGAGCTGCATTAGATTTTCCCTAATCTTTTGTCATAAATAATTGATAATGAAAAAACATTAAAAAACTCCTCACCGAGGGGAAGAACCGCCGCTTTTCTTTGCCTCGTCATTGAAGTACAGCTCCTCAACACATTCACTATTGTCTGCCGTCTCCAGTGCCTCATCACTGGAGAGTAACTTTGAGGTCTTGCCACATTCACACTTGAATCTCGTCTTCTTGAGCTTTCGACGGGGCCTAGGAGAATCCTGACTTCTAGGAGATTCCTTGGAGAGAAAGTTATTAAGAGAACTCCTAGAACCTGTTCTCTCCATGTGAGGACAAGTCCTAGGAGACTCCTCGGTGAAACTGATTCTAGGTGACTTCTTGGGGAGACAGATCCTAGGAGTGTCATTGGTGAGAAAATTATTAAGAGCGTTATTGGAAGGAGCCCTAGGCTCTTTTTTGGGACAGCTCCTACGAACTTCTCTAGGGGAACAACTCCCGTGAGAACACTTGGGGGGGCCGATAAAGCGGATAGTATTCATTTGGAACGTCTCATCCTTGGATGTACAGCACCTCTTGAAGTGACTATAAAGGTCGCTTATCGAAGCGTCTGATACCAGGGCCGGGACCGACGTGGACTGCGAACAAAATAAAAGTAGGTTATTCCACAAAAAATAAATGTTTTTATTAGAAAATTTCTGTTAAAGCATACTCAGTCTCCTTCAGCACATTGCTGGACATAAGCCTCTCCAAAAATGTATATTCTTCTACAATTTAGTGACCCGAACCATGCCTTGGAACTTATTTCAACTGTTTTGTTTCTGTACCAATCATCATCGCCATATTTATAAACGTTGCTGAAAGTTAGGAGACTTTAAACGTCAAAAATGTATGGTTAATCAGACGGTAATCACTAATAAACTGTAACCAACGTTTATAAATAAGAAGGCATTTGTCGTTAAGAAGTTCGTTAAAACACAAACAACATGGCGACAATTAGCTACTCTTAATTACAACCTGACTCATTCGGACGGGGCGGACATCAAAGATAATTAAAAACAAAACAAACGCACTCGCTCTATGACTGATACGTTGGGCATGGATGTGGCACACGCTATGAGATTAGGAGTCGATGTCTTCACGGCGCACGCGTACGTAGAGAACTGGATATTATGGAGACAAAAAAGAAAAATAAATAGGCACCATTTAGGTTTTTAGTAATTTTAGTTGGTACTTAAATTAAAGCTTTTTTTTACCACTTTTACTGCCGCTCTCAGAGACAACATTTAAAAACAAATCAATCATTAACTCTTTGACAAGTAGGTAATTCAATAAAGGTACTGGCCAAGAAGAAGGACTGTTATTGAAGAAGATTAATAAATTCTTTAAAAAAAAAAGCTAATTGAAAACATTTCAATTTTGTTGACATGTGCTAAAATAATCCATCATTATCTTTAATTGACAAGTAATGATGATGGATTAGTTCTATCTAGTCTAATAGTGACGTTTGTAAGTGCGGCAGTTAGTGTTCATGTTGGTCCAAACACAAGATACTTCAATTAAATCAATTTAGCGAACGCTCATTTGAGATAACTATCGTGATCAAAGTGTAGATAAGTAGGTGTGAAGTATCTTACCGTAACTTAGTTTCATTAAATAATAAAGGAACTTTGTCACTGAGTATAATAATAATAAATTGTGAACATCACAAAGATTCTTCAGGCACGAGATAAAGGAACCGATTCATTTTAGTAGGTGAAACAATGATACTTATTATGAGTAAAAAGAGGTGTAGATAGTGCCATCCACGAAGACGCGCCCCACTCCCCGATTACTGTACTGTAAGCTGTATTTTAGTACAGAGCGGAGCGGTATGGAGTGCGTCTTCGTGGATGGCACTATCTATAGATAGCTTACCTACCCAAGATTCGATCTTCAAAAACGGCAGTGCCATACTGTTAGATGACACGTAGAAGTAGGACGGCATGTCGTAAATCAAGAGCGAAAAACTTTTTATTTTTCACTTTTTAGTTGTGGTATCTACCCCACACAAATTCGAACACCACTAGCTGATGTAAATAACAGTGAAGGAGTAAATGAATACATCGTCTAGATAAACGATGTGGGTAAAATACGTAATATTGAAAGCTAACTCAAAAACTACGCAAGCAAAGTTAATAAAATTTATATGGGACCACCTCAGAACCATACAAAAAAAAGAATTATCAAAATCGATTCATAATTAGCGGAGTAATCGCGTAACAAACAAAAAATTAAAATTAAAAAAAACATACACACGAATTCAGAACCTCCTCCTTTTTGAAGAAGTCGGTTAAAAAGAGACAAGATGAAGAAAACTTTGCTAAAATATCCATGTCACGTGCGGAGCGCGTATAACCTATCCACCACTTTTTACATACTTAGACCATTGTGGTGAAAGACATTTCTGCTAAGATATTACAGTTACCTACTGGTTAACAACCATTCACAAAAAAGTCGATAGGAAAATACTAAAAATACAGTGTCCATGCGAAACTAATCAGAATCCTTAATTTTGGTCTGGCGCGTCTATAGAAAGTTTTAAAAGCTTCTAGCTTACAGGGACTTGCCACCGTTTCTCTCCGACATACTGACACATCTCAGATGAAGTTATTGCACACCGTCATGTTACAGAGAGTTCAGAGGCTATCTCCACAGGCGAGAAAATCGCGGCCATAGTCTCGCTGTACCTACCATCAAATTCAATAGAAACTCTATGAATAAATCTCCACATGGCGATATCATCGCAGCGATAATTTGAAGGCACAGCGTGACTATCACCGCGATTCTTACGTCTGTGGAAATGTCGCCTTAGTCAAACTACAAGGTGACAACTGGACACAGACCACATTGTCTTGGATATCTAAACGAAATTCCTACATACACAACTGCGACACTGCTACGAAACGTAAAAGATCTACCTGTATATCACGTCCTTTCGTGACATCATTTGATTTTCTATAAAACTTCCTGAGCATTAATTTTTAGGTTAGGTACCTATCGCAACCAACTAGAATTTAGAAATGTCAGGAACTTTCCTAGTATTGGGATTGGGATAATTTTTAAAGAGATTTTGTTTCAATAAACGCATACCTACTATCAATAAATAAATAAAATATTAGTAAATAATAAAGCACCACGGTTCTGCGCCTACGCTTCGTTACTGAGTTCTATGCTACCTACAACTTTACTCAAGACTAATGACTCCGCCTCCAAAAAAGCAAAAAAACGCCATGAATGAATTGTAGAAGATAATAACTATAGGCATTCGCAACATCAGTTTTCCCCATCGTGATACCCAGTGCAACTGGGTTATTGAGGTCAGATAGGCATCGCTCCATGTAAAATACTGGTATTCAGCTGCAGACCCCAACATAGTTGGGAAAAGGCTAGGCAGATGATCAGTTTACCCCACGAAAATATTTTCAATAAAATCCCGCCTTCCGTTTTCAACAACTAAACCAAAGTTTATTACCATAATCAAGACAAAAGAAAGTCATCAATCAATATTAATGGAGTCGTCATTGGACAGGTTCAGCGGCGTGCGGCAGTCGAAGACCTTGAGCGAGGCGTCGCGCGGCGGCACGTCGCGCGGCGGCACGTCGCGCTTGCGCCGCGGCTGCGCGCGCACGCACGCGATGGTCACGGAGTCGTACGACACCGACGCGCCGCGCCCGCACTCGGCGTCGCCGCTCACGAAGTCTTTCGACTGCAAGCTTGTTATCTCTGTAGTCGAGTCTTTTAGCTGTAAAGGGGAAGAGGGACTTCTAGCGATAAGACCGCCCATTGTGTCAGCCTATATAAAATTTCTCCATTTATATATCTCTATAACATAAATGGTGTACGAAATAAAGAGTAGTCTATTCGGTCATGACGTCATGAGGCTGGCATTAATATAAATAAAAATTGAACGCAGTTTTGGTAATCGTACCACTTGAGAACAGCTGAATCGATTTAGATTTAGTTAAAGTTTGTAAAGAAAAAAATTGAAAATTGCACGGACAATTAGATAATTCGGGAAAAGTACCTAGTCGTAATAATGATTTTAAGTAGGTACCTACTGTTTCCGTACCGATTGTGCCCCTGAAAATTTCGATCTGAAGACCTGACTTGGACCTGGGTTTCGAAGAAACCCTGCGGTTTAGCCATAGCTTTATGCGTATAGCTAAGAGGCAATATTAAAACCGAGGGTTTCTTCACGATAGTCATAGTGGCTAATTTCCCAGTACTACTACACCCAGTACACTTTACTATAAAATGTGCTAAAGCATAACTTGATGTCGGTAACCCGGTTTCAATACCAGAAACTAATTACAATCAAATCGTAAACAAAGCGAATGTTTGTTGTAATAGTAATGCTACGATAAAACGTTTTATTAGAAGCGGAGCTATGTTCCATTGAAGACATGTGTTCAACCTAGATTCGTTTTAGCAAGCTCTATTCCTAGGCCATTGCCCGATACTATGGTTATTTCCAATCTTCTTATAGTCTTGCTACTGCTGACCGAGAGTCCTGGGTTTTGAGTAGCAGCCCGGAGTTTGGATATGTGCCCGGTTCATGGTTGTGTCATGGATAAAGACTACGGGGACTTAAACATACAGATATCCCAAGAAAAGTATATGCTTCGCGAATCATCGTCATCTTCAGAAATACGAACGCGTGATGATGAGATCTTGTATAGAGCTGTTACAACCTGGAAGAACTTGCCTATTTTATATTACCATGCAACTCTATGCAATTTCAAAATACTTTTCAAAACTTGAGTAACAAATGACGATCTGCGACCGGAGTCAGTAGTAATATTTTGTAATAATATAATTAAAATAGTATCGATGGAATTTCTTGCCCGTTCTTCTCCATAGGAACCTACTACACTTTGGAATGGGCAACTAGTTTCAGCTTTCTGACTGACAGAATCGTTTGACAATTCCAAAGTGGCTGTAAATGTTTTAATATCAAGAAAAAATTGTAAAGAGCTCCTCTCTCTACCTATTTAAAAATTTGCTGTGCCCGACAGGGTCCATAATTGTTTCTATTTTCTATTTTTTATTTACCACCTATATTTTGTACATTATGGATTGCAATAAACGATTTGATTTGATTTGATTTAATTGATTCGTGCTAATTCAGAAACCCGATAATAACCGAAGCGGATACCTTTTCTGGTTTAACCGTACCTCACTGTAGAAAAGTGAGTGCACTTAACAACTCTGCCTAACCATTCGGAGAATCCATCGTGATGTTAATGTTGACTCGACTAGCAAGAAGGGTTGTTCTTATAAGGTTACCTTGGCCTTGGCCTGCTTGAGCTGGCGGCGCATCTCCTTGATGATGTCGTCCTTGAACTGCGCGCGCATGTTGGCGGCGCGGCACTGCTCGTCCAGCGCGGCGCACACGCGGCGCATGGAGTGCATCTCCTCCGACAGCGCCACATTGACCTTGCGCAGCGCGCGGATGCTGTCGCCGCTCGACTGCGGAGGACGCGATGCTTGAAATGTTTCTAGAGTCGATATCACACGCTTCTCTTTTTGTTCATTTTTGTCTTTCATTCGGCATCTTTCACTCGAAGTGAAACGTCTCGACACAAAATGAATCAAAAGTGACCAATAAATTCATTAGTGAACCGTTCCAACGATGTTGGATTTCGGCTCTTTCACTCGCTTACTGAATGATCGAAAAATGAAAGGAGCATTATGAATGTTCATTCCTATACAATTTTGTCGGAGTCATGCATGTATCGTGTGAACGTAGAATGAAACACAAAAAAACCTTCACTCGAGTGAAGCGTCTGATATCGGTTCTAAGACCCGTATACATGGTTAACAAAAACTACTATTAAAAAACAAATGCTATATAAACGTGTCATCCCAATATTATACAGTAAAAAATAATAATTGTAAGGATTTGCGAAAGCCAAGCACATATTTAACGCGGAGGTTATGCGGAATTATGAATAACTGGCCCAAACTCAAACAGCTCATTGACACTACCTTAAGATTGGCCTCCATCTTGTGCACGCGCTCCTGATACTTGAGCGTCTCGTTGTGCAGCATCTCGCTGAAATCCTGCACCGGCTCCCACTCGCCACACTAGGGCCGCACACGGAATCAACGTGTACAGTCGGTGACCCGCGATAAGTGTCTACCTCTCGTAGTAAACTGCTAGGTACGGTGGATACTTATCCCGGCTCACCGACTGTATATACAAAACGGTGCTAAGCATTATTTAAAAGGATTTCAAAAAGGGGCCCGTCTACAAGTTGAGTGGCCAAAATTGGATTTATGGAATAACTCTTTGAATAACTTAGGTCTTAAACAACTTATGGATGTGATTTCGCTTGGTCTACGATAAAAAAATTGCAATGTATGCGAACCTATTCGTCTTGATCGTATATAGGAGTACGTATTTAAAAATATGCATTTTTCAACAAAATCGATACATTTATAAAAAATGCATCATACAACGAGAGTATCATGTGTTTGGACCGAAGTAAAACAATCCTTAGCACTTAAACTAGGAAAACTCCAACAGCATACATCCATACCTCGTTCCCGGTGCAGCACATGCCAGCCATCACCTCGGCATCCTTCGTGGTCACCTCGCTATAGCAGGAAACATAAAGAAAGAAAAAGTGTTTATTCTCCTCAAATAAGACGCACATTTCTAAAAAAAAAAAAAAAAAAAATACGACTTCGCTAAACACTTCGTATTCGACACTAACATAACATCACGCCTGTATTTCACGAAGGGTTAGGCAGAGGTGTATGATGCACCCACATTTCGGCAGTTATGTTTAACTTGAACGAGATTGTTGCCATCTACCGTTTACAAATGCAGTCTCCTGGCAGCTCAGAAATTCCCAATGGAAAAATCCAAGAACACGTTGACGGAATGAAACCAGGAATTGAAGAACAGGAAATTAGCTACCGAATCATTTGTTTGAGCACCTGCCACTTTAACGGGCCTTGCGCCATCATAACATTACGTTTAAAGCTTAAAAGACAAATACAATGTATTTTCGTATCGACCGGATTTCACCCGTCGACGTTTCAAATCTATCGCAGGATGGCGGTCGGGTATAACATGTTCTGTTCAAATACATTTATTTTTTTGTTTTTGTAGTTGAGTTTGGTAGTAATTTTTATACTTATTGACTCTGTTACGAATTCCAAGTCTATGAAATGAATGATGGAATGAGCTGATTTTTTTTTTGTATCACTTTTTTTGGTTTTACGAAAACATCTCAAAGATATCATAATTTATGACACAAGCAACAAGAAAATTACAAACAATGATAATCCTACGCATGTGATCAACATGTCAGAAGAAATAACTATTGCCTTTTTTATTTGCTGAATACCCATTTCAGTTCGCCACAATAAAAACATTCCTAGCTTAGCTATGGTATGTCCATGGTAATCTATGGTATGTTCCAAAAATATCTGATGAAAATTTAAGCAAGCGGATCAGAAAATGTACCTGGATGCCAGTTTGTAGTGCTACTAACAAATTGTGCTTTGATTATATCAATAGGTACTTAAACCCGAAATTGTAATTTTAAATATCCATAAAGAGGTTGAGTTGAGTTGTGTTGATTAAAGTTAATTAACATTACTTGCAGGAAAAAGTGATCAAACAAAGTTGAAACTTTCTAAATACAGAATAAGTTGCTTAGTGGGACTAAATATGCCTTTTAGTGAGTGATTGCGTAAGAATGTAACCTGAACAGGGTATGTTTACACTTTTGAAACAAACTATAACTAACATAATATTATTATAAGACATTATCAATATCTTATGTTAGTAGTTATATTATACTTACGGCGTGTGAAACTTGCAGTTGGACATTTCTTTCCTAAGGTTCATGATTGTCTGTTCGTAGCATTGGGCATCCTTGTTCAGCTGTCTTATCTCTCTGCAAAAACATATCATTTTACAGAAGAAAATAATAATGTACAAAACAAAAATATGTAATTCTACTAATCTTATTACTTAGATGACGGAATACATAATCAGCCTATAATGTTCCCACTGCTGGGACACAGGCCTCCTCTCTGTGAGAGGGAGCGGGCCGTAATCCACCATGCGGGCCCAGTGCGGGTTGGTAGATGTCACATGTCTTCGAATTTTTGGTTCTAGGACATGCCGGTTTCCTCACGATGTTTTCCTTCACAGTTTTGAGAGCAGTGGCGATGAAATAATTTACACAAAGTATAGCGCCTGTCAGGGTTCGAACCTACAACCTACAACTCGTAAGTCGTGGCCGTTACCACTGGACCACCACTGCTCTCTCACCGATGACGGAATACGCTAGACAATATGAAAAGCCAATGTACTACACTAGCCCTGGACTGGAAGCCACATGGGAGCGGCCGTCGCCCAGCATTACGCAAGCAGACAGTTACATACAAATGTTTGACACACGGGTAGAATAACATAACATCACGCCTGTAATCCCCGAAGCGTTAGGCGGAGTGTAGGTACCTTAGTACCTACGTACACCCACACTCACATTTCGCCAGTTGTTTGTTTTCAGTCGTGTTTCAGCTAGTAGTAGTATCAGTTAGTATGTTAATGTAAGTACCTCTCTTTGGCCATATTTTCTTTGTGCAGTGACTCGTTAATCACTTTCAGCTCCAACACTTTGCCACATATCATGTTTTTCGAGCTCCTCTAAAATAAAAACAAAACATTTATTTTCATCTTTATGTTCATAAAATATTAATTTTGTTTAAATTACTACATAAGTACCTACATAGCTTGTTTGTTTGGCGCAATCGTTTTGTGTTGATCTTAGAAAAACCTTAACAGAGTTTTAAAAAAAACTGTTTTAACTTCGTCCTACACTAGGATTTCTTGAATGTGTTTACATGAACCAAAACTTTAAATAATCAAATCTTTATTGGTTTCATCACTAACACCAAAAGGAAATCACCGGAAGGAGTAGAAATATTAACGACGACAAAGGTGGTAAGGATGTTGCAATACATAACAATAATAAAACGTGAAAAATACAATAAAACAATAATCAAAACATTTATAAAAAAATCAAAATCTTCAAAAAAAGTTCTATCCGACTCTAAAGTGTCGACTGGTTTTATATCTGTTTGCCTCATGTTTCACGTTACTGCGTGTCTTCACCGAGTCTCCCTGCTCCAGCTTCTTCTGTCGCCTGCGCAATGATAGTAAATCATTATGATCTAGTTGCTATAAAAACAAAGGTATTTCAAGAATACCTCTGCACTTCTGCAGCGTACACCATAAAAATTCTTTTATATTCAAGTAACGTAGGCTCAGTTCTTATTTCAGAACATACGCTTTAAAAGCTATAATCCCCGTATTGATGTTCGACCTACGTGTAAGTGGCCTCAATACGTGGTTCACACGGGAGGCAAATTTCACCAACATTCGATTTTGCCGCCCGACTGTGCCGGCTCCCGACGACAGAACAAATGTTTAGCACCCCTGTGCCCCCTGTAGTTTTTTTAAACTCTATAAAGGACCCTTATTACTACGATATAAAGGTGCTATCAAAGTCAAAATGTTTTCATGGACGTACGATTAATAATTGTTTCCATTACTCAAAAATAGTAACAAGCCGAAAACTGGTCACTAACTTACCGAGATGTATTATGATCATCCTATCGCTATGTGCCGTGTTTCGGGCAAATAAATTACTGTGACTTCGATGCACACCCCAAACTTAAACAATACAAAAAAATCTACATAATAGTCAGCAAACTCACTCACCATTCAAGAGACCCAAATATATCTGACTCTGTGACCTCAAAGAAGTGTATCCCGTCCAGAGTGCAGTAGTCAAACTCTCGGAGCCTCCTCAACACCTCCACCAGACCTCGGAGGTCGGAATCTTTGCGCGCGAGCCGACGCCGCAGCGCCGCGCACTCCGCACGGAGCTCGGACACCACCTGATGAGGACCAGCCGGTCGTATCTGTAAAAATCTCACCGTAAAAACATAGGTGAAGTGAGCTGGAAGTGAGCTGTCAATAGTGTCAATCCCTCGCACCAGATGGAATGACAGGTCTCTTCAAGTTTTCACGGTGAATATTTTTACAAAGTAGATCAACAGGGGACAACGTTAGATGAAAGAACAAGATACGCGGCTAGCTGGTAAACGGATTTGACTGGGTTAAAATTGAGGTGCAGATTGCCCGTTCGCTCCGCAACGCTCATCACGTGCATCCACCAACTGGACCGGGCAACCGTAAACATAGCACTATCACCAGCCTTCGGAAGGTAGCTCTTGATTCAATGATTTCGTAGGAAAATGGGAAACTATTAGATGTAACATCAGGTGGTGTTCGAGTCCAAGGTTTCAATAAAAAAGCGACTGCACCAAACGCAAAAGCAAAGATTTTTGCAACTCTTTTACAAATGTTTACTTTTTTAGCAAAATGTTGGAATATAAACGTGATTCCCGTTGAAGCATCCCTGCCCAGTCTTGTATTCGTATGTTTTTCCAGAGCGACACTTGTGTGGGCTCATGAAGTCACAGACTCCCAACAAGTATTTAAGTAAATAATTCGTATCACTGAAGTTGTATGGCAACTAGCTTCATCTTATCTATATATATAAAAGGCTAGGGTGACTGAGATATCAACGCACAGCTTAAACCGCTGATCCTAAAGACATTAAATTTGGAGGGTGTGTTCATTATGAAGAGTAAGTTTCCACTAAGAAACGATTTTTCGAAATTCCGCCCCTAAGAGGGTGAAATAAGGGGATTTCGTTTGTATGAAAAATCTTATTTCTTGAGTTAATAGACTTGAAACTTGGCACGAATACTTATCTAAGTACATGATAAAGTTTGTCATTTTTAGTTTTTCTATACTACCCCCTAAACGGGAATAGGGGTGTGTCAAAGTTTGTATGGAAAAAAAATTACGCATGGTTTAATTAACTTGAAAATCAATGTTAGTATCAGGTAATAATGTATAACAGGGATTTTCGAAAATTCATCCCGGGGAAGGACATAGGCTACTTTTTATCGACATACCACGCGGGCGAAGCCGCGGACGGAAGCTAGTAACTGATAAACTGACAGACCCCTTGACAATTTAAAAGTGCCTGTAATTGGTTTATTTGCTTTGAGTTTGAGTTTAAAAATTCAGCTCTAAACGTTTCAGAGTATTTTCTGATGAAATTGAATAATACACTTTATTCTGTTTTCTTAAGTTCAAAAAGGTACAAACGTCGACCCATACACAAACAGATCCCTCCAATCATCCTTCTCGTTTGAACTTTAACTCACAGACTATAAAGTTTATTATTCAATGTCCTCTGCTCTTTTCTGTGTATGCAAAAGCATTTCATACCTCGCTATGTTTCCGTCGCTCCTGCAACAGCTTAGAGGTGGCCGCTGTCTCTAGCTCCTCGACGGCGCGTGCCAGCAGGGTGTTCTGTCCCACCAGGTCGCCCACCCACGACCGCAGCAGCTCCACTTGTTGCTGTCACATGAGTTAACACGTTATGATAATCATTACCATCGTTGAGCCGCAAGACGTCCAGTGCTGAACCAAGGCCTCACCCAATCAAGCATCGATCGCCACAACAACCTACACACATTATAAAACTTTTTCGATATGCTTAAAGTACTGCCTCTCATGGAGGCTAAATTATTAATATTGTTCATCAGAACAAGACTCTTTACAATATACTAACATAGAATAACATTAGAGGTCGCCCAGTAATTTAATGACCATTAACACTTCCTACGTTTGGCAGCCAATAGTACCACTGCACTGAAGGCAATAGATTCACCTTTTACGGCGCCCAAAGGAAGAAGAGACGACACAATAAAAATAATTTTCTGTCATTCTTCTTCATGGTAATAATCAGATATTAGACCATCAACGAAGCAAACATATGGCTGGTAGAATTCTACAACATAACTTAGTCCTTCACTTTTCCATTCTATTTATTCCTCCTTGTAATAATATTTCCGTAAAAAGCTCACCTGTAACTTAGTAGACCCTGAGGCCCTATTAATCTGCTCCATCCTCTCTTCGTACAGCCGCTGTATCTCCTTCAGTATCTCGAGGGTCGGGCCTCCCTTACACACGCACATCCCAGGGTCCCGCTCGGCTAAACCGCACTCCACCACGTTGTGATCCATCGGGGATTAGAGCAGTTTATAAAGATACTTTTGCATTGTAAAAATTGTGCGAAAATAAGGCTGCGTCACTTTTGAAAGCATTTTATCATTTTATAGAAGTTGTTTTTTTTTTAAGTTCATGGCTTGAGTCTGTGAGAAAAGAGGTTTTTTTATATAACCTCTTTTTATATATTAAAGTTTGTAAATTATACAAACTCTTTGATGCAGGGTAACGTAAGAAATCATCATTATTTAGTTAAGGTTTGAAGTTTGTAAATGGTAAACTCGTGTTCCTGACATGAGACTACGTGAGCTTTTATGAATGTTAGAGACGCGACGTTAGTGTTTTTTATACATATAAGAACAAGCAAACGTATTTTAAACACGGATTTTTGTTCATATTGAACCAATTCAAGCCATGTTTTAGAATCGTTTGAATGTTAAAATAAAACCACAGAATAGTATACAAGTGTGTATATTTGGATTATATTAATTTGGCTAATTCTTTGTACCTAGTGTATATTCACAGTAAGCTTCTATTTCTAGTGTTTCACACGACACATACATACAAACGCTTTCTTATGCGACATTAACATACATTTAAAGTAACAAATGCTCTTAAGATCCTGTGACAGAGGTTCATAAAAAATGCAATAATACATTACTGCAGTTGTAGTTCGAATACATCGATGAACGTGAGGCTGACGTCAAAACTCAGCACAAGTATTTCGACGCTTACAATAGTCGCGCGTTCGCCGATGTATACGGAAGTCATAAGTCCCGCGGGGTAGTTGCGTAACACACATAAAATGGCAATTCATCGTAATGCCTTTTATTTGACAGTTCAGCCACGTTCATTGCGTTATTTACATTGTTGAGCAGACAAATTATTCAAACCTATGAAGTAATAGATTAGGTATTTCTTTCAAACCTTCGGATTGTGATTGAAAGTGTGTTACGCAATTAGGGTGTAGAGAAAGACACGTTTAAAGACTGCCCGCTGGTTTACAATTAACTTGAAATTCTTTTTAATTTTCTTCTTATTTATTTTACAAAAATCCAGTACCTATTGACAGTGGCTTTCAAAAATAAAGTTCTACTTATTCATATAAATATATACAAAATGTGCTACTTACAAACTACATAGCTTCGTTAACAAACATTTTAAAGTTTAACTTGTACCTCTCTTACATATAACGAATGAGAAGTTTTAGAGCCATCGACCATATTCAAACATAGACAATATATAAAATGCATAAAAACTCGTATTACACTCTCATTTATTGTATACAATAATTAAATAGTAGTTTAGCCTTTTAGACATGAACATTGGAATTCACCTTATGGTATAGCTACAAGACCCAACTTACTTGAGCAAATTTCAATGTGCTCGCTTGTGCAAATTGAAGACGGGCCAGAGTTGTATTGCATCCCCCTTATGTTGGGATCACCTGACTGAATGTAACAAATGTTTCAAAAACGTTACCTACGACAAAATTTAAACATTCATAGACATCATACACTATTATGAATAAGGCCGACATAGCCGATATCGCAAAGATCAACAAATTAAAATAATATCTGTAAAAATGATTTATGATTAACATTAATATTCGTCTAAAAGTCAGCACTGTGTGCTTTAATCTCAATCTCACATGATATGTCTATAATTTACTGTCATCACCATCCATCATCATCACCATTCACCATCATCATCCGCCAAGCCTTTCACCAACTATGTTGATCGGCTTCCAGTGTAACCAGCTGCGGCAGAGTATCAGTAAATTACATGAAATGACTGCCACCGTACCTTCACAAACCAATTACCTACTATAAGTTATGTCTTAAAATTAAATTAATCAACAATGAAACAGTACCAGAGCGTTAATATGAAAATCGAATTTAGAAATAAAAAATGGGGTAAGTAGAGCGGCGATGTGTCATATTGACGCCTGGGAACTATGATTGCCCGCTCATTGACTAAAATACTTACCAATTTATGAAACGTTTATAAATGTCAAGTTTTATACCGGCTGACTTTTTTTACAGTCTTGGAATAAATACGGAGTAGAAGCCTATGGCATAGATATTTTTTTTTTTTTTTTGTCAGTAACATAGAAGGAAGTAGATATATCAATAAAAACTACACATTTGAAGTGAAGTTTTCATACTAGAAGAAAAAAAAAAAATTAAAAAAAAAAAAATAACTATAAAAAATATCTATTTTGGCTATTTTTACGCACAGGCCGTGGGATGGATAGTTTTAATGAATTGTTTAGGATATTCGGAACTTATACAATCTCAATGGTAAAAAAAGTAATCCGGTATATAAACAGGTTTTTTTAAGTTAGACCAGATTTCAGACTTGCAGCCTTCTGACTGCCATGACTACCTACACTTACTAAATATTACACAACATTCCATTCCCATTCCACACAACCATAACACTACACCGTTAATAAGACAAAAGCTTTAATTAAATGACATACGTTCATTTTGTAACTTGAGTAACTTTAATGCACACACTCATGCGTAAGCGCAACCCATGCGCGTAATAAACATTTAAATTTGAAAGTATATTTTCACAAAAGTTATTTAACATCAACACGTAAATGTTTTACAGAATCAGTGTATATTAACTAAGCTTATGACTAAGTTGAGTGTATATTACTACTTTTGAACTTTACTATTTTTAAGTAGGTGTCATCGCCATTTTGTTGTGCTTACGAGAGTAACAACAACATCAATATATATTAATTTTACAGTATTATACAAGGTCGTATTATACAATACAAAGTCAACTTATCACAACATGTGAACTTAATATCTAAGAAGGAACTACAACAAATAAACGGAGTTTCGTACGATTTTAACATAAAATAACCTACAAAAGCTCATTTATTTCGTTTAAAATAACATGTAACTTTAAGCTGCTCTACTGTGTTACTACTTTTGTAAACTTTTTAAGTTCGTGTCTTCTGCTTACGATTCTCGATACGCTACGGCCTCAATTCATTCGTCAGGTTACTCCTAAATACTAACAATGAAAAACTGTAAAACTGCTGATTTTCTGAAATCATATTTTTGTGGTAGACGTATTGATAGTAGCTGTAACCATGTAATATAAACTCACTCATCTTATCATGCTGCCCAGATCTCGATTCATCTGCGCAATGGTGATCTGGAAGTATGAAAAATAACTATAAGCCTTTTTAGTATAGTATAGTATGGGATTATGGGCTTATGGACTTAAAACTTTTTTCCTATAACTTGTTGGATCGATTCTATCTACAAAGTTTTTATCATCACATATTATCAGACATTTACACAGAGGTTGTCAGTAGAATGAACCAATTACCGATTTCACCAGTTTACATTGGTTGCCAATCTTTGAAGCTTCCGATTGCCCCGTACCTACGTCATAGACATACACAACACATTCATGGTTACCATGGTTACCCCCCCTCGCCGCTCGCCAACCCGCGCCGCTGCACCTCTATCCGCGCCAGCCCCCCCCTCGCCCCCCCCAGCTTGTCCCCCGCCCCCCCCAGCCTGTCTATCGCTCCTTTGATGCCCCCCCCCACGGCGACGTCCTAAGCCGACGCACCCCGGGTGCCCTTACCGTGTAGTCGCTTAGTTTTCACGGCAACATTACATTGACAGCGTCTTTAGCGTTTCTCGTAACACATAAGAGCGGGTTTCGTAGATCATTTGTTACATACCTTATCACCACCTCAAGCAAGTCTAAGCCATTCCCAGCAGCTGGGTGTTCAGTACATCTGCTTGAGCTGCTCGTAGGACAGGAAGAAGATGACGTTCCAGGGGCCCATGCGCAACCACGTGGGTATGAACCCTTTGTATAGCGCCAGGAAACCCTCGCTGCGGACCGTCTGAGGGTACAAAGTAAAGGGTTGAATGAATGAATAAACTGTTAATTTGCCACAATATTATAGGTCGGAGAGGGCAGGTTTAGAGATCTTTTGAAGGAAGGCCGATTTGGGAACCTGAAACCCCCTTTTCCAAATCCAAAACGCATAGAAATGTGAGCTTTATATCGTGTGTAATACAGTAACATTTCAATTATAACGCAAACGCAATTATATTTGATGCAAGATGGTGATACATACCTGTAATAAACAGTCGACTGTTCCTTTGTATATCGTCTCGGTAGATCTCGTCACCTCGCCCTTCAGTTTTCTTTGGTTCATTAGTCTTGTCTGTAATGGATAATAAGTGGATTTAGTGACAAATCAATAAAACACAGAATTAAAATAGCTGTTCTTTACTATTTGAACGTAATATGTGGTCGATTATCGCTAACAAGATTTCATAGATCAATTTACCAAGCATTCCACCGCACTCAAATTACTGCTCACTTTCATCTTCTGTTCCACTTGGATGGATCGGAGCTTCAATGTATAAGAGCATCTTAGTATCTTACCCTGATGACATCAAGCGGCGTACTGGCCACAGCACTGCCGAGACTGGCCAGCAAGCTTGACGCGAAGTGGTTCAGTGGCGAGTCTCCCAGAGGTACGGTGAGGCGCTTCTTGCAGGCGTCGTAGACCGGCAGCTCCACGGCCGCGATCACCGCCGCGCGCTGCGACGTGGGGCCCACGCCGCGCCACAGGCCGCGGACCCCTTCCAGGTGGTATATCTCTATGAAGCATCGGACTAGATTGCGTTTTTCGTCGCCTACCTTAAAAGTGATGACACTATTATTATGACTGAGGTATTCTTTTATGCTAAGGACATGTTACATGACCTTGAACTGACGTTTTGAAAATAATCGATCTTCAGCACCGTATTATCAAGTTCTGAGCTATTTCCGCTGCAGTCCGGGTAATTAATACCTCCTGCTAATAACAAACATACCATGTCAACTAACCTGCATCCGCACTTTAAGCACGTCTGTGGGGTTGGCGATGGCACTCGATAGGCCGCCAGCGAAGGCCGCACAGAACGTGTTCGTGGGCACGTGCTCTATCGACCCGCCATCAACCCGGTGTTGTGCTATCCACTTCTTGAGGGAGTAATAGGTGCCGAACTTTATCGTGCCGTACGTCGCCTGCCGGAGGACTGCTGGCCAGATGCTGCGGACAACTCAACAACCTTGATAAATACGAAAATGTATACCTATCTCTTAGCAAAGGGAGTATGTAGTGATTGATGCAGGTGGGGACTGTAGTTTCTGCCTAACCCCATGGCAAGAAGGCGTGTGTTTATGTAAGTACGTGTGTGCACTGTTCACGTGAGACTGTTCCAGGAAACAAAGTTGCACACACACATGTACAGTCACGGACTTTAATTGATGAGCCACTTGGTCCTGTTCGTATTTTAGTCGTGTAATGCAAATCGGGTTTATTCGGGTCTACTCGTACATCCAGACACGGAAAGTCATATGACTTCGTAGAAGAAGAAAATAATATTTCTTAATTTTACCGGTTGGCTAACCTGAGAGCCAGAACTACAAACTTGACAGCAGAGTGACTACCCAAAGTCAACCAATTGCAGGTCTAGCAACCGTAACCTAGCGACGATTGTTTTAGCGTAGCCATAGTAACTTTAGCGTACGAAGAAATTATAATATTAGTCATTTCGACAACTTCGAAAGTAACGTCTCTGACATCAACATTTCAACTGTCACTGTCTGCGGTTAAGTTTTAAGAACTATCGAGATATTGAGCTCTGATTCAAAGGAGGTCAGTATCAAATACATTGGATAAACCTAATGCAACATTGTATTTATTTATCATTGAGAACTTATTAATCAACCTCTATGGATAAGACTATTTCCGATTATTAGTAATATGTCATCTTGTTTACGAGCACGCGCGTTTCGTTTCAGTTTGTGTTTAATCGTGTAATTAACACGTGTAATTAAAACTGCAAAATTGAAAAGCTTGAAAGTGGCTTATCAATTAAAGTCCGTGACTGTACATGTACTGTATACATATTTGTATACTTATTGTAATTGTTTTGTAGGCTTAGCTTAGTCATTAGAGCTATGATTGCATACTATAATCAGAATATAGATGGAACGAGGAAATTAGATACTGCCATGTACTTCCCCATCGCCTTCCCTGTGAAAATTTGTATGTTCATGTATATTTTTAGTCTCAAAGGAGAGACAGAGGAAGACCAAGAAGAGATAGATGGATCGTGTGAGGGATGATTTGATGAGTTGAAAGGGAGTGAATGATAAATTGATCGTAATAGCTACAACCCTATCGGTAAAGGAAGAAGTGAGGATCATCCAACTAAACTGAATCCTTTGTAATCTTTTGGTTGTGTCCTTTATTTATTGTTTTTTGCAGCTAAGCTGTCAATCATACGATTGAGCGATAAAAGAAAAAGTATGTATAAAATTATAGTAGGTATAACTGTTGACATTTTGCCTCTATAAAGCATTGTTTGCTTCCCTAGATAACAAGTCTTGTTGCTAATCGCAGAGCGAGGCAAGTTAAACAAGTGACGCATGACATGACCTACGTGCAGGCAACCATGCTGTAATAAGTCGCGACGATTTTCAGAACCCCATCATTTTGTTAGGTAGTGGTAGGAAAAAATATCGGAATAGCACTGATTTGTACCCATTTTTAACCGAGTTCTTCAAAAAGGAGGAGGTTCTCAATTCGTCTGTATGTTTTTTTTTTTTGTATGTTTGTTACGCGATTCCGCCAATTATGTATCGATTTAGATGATTCTTTCTTTGTTTGGTAGGTCATGCTTCCGAGGTGGTCCCATATAAATTTTATTAAAGATATATAACAGCTAAAAAAAAAACACAGACGAATTGAGAACCTCCTCCTTTTTGAAGAAGTCGGTTAAAAAGCAAAGACACCGACTTCCGAAATTAAAGTTATTTTTCACTTTTTTAATGTTTTTATTGGAAGTCGGTTGTTTTCTTCTTGAATTCCCATACGTTCGCCACGATTATCGATATCTTTTTGGCTCAAATTAACTTCAAAGCTTAGGGTAGAGTTTTATGAGAAACAAAACATTGACAATGATTTATAAAAAGATAAATTGTTTACATTGAAGTAATAGCAAAATACAATTTCTGTGAACCGCTTTTTACGCTTGAATGTTCGCCAAGATTACAATATTGTACATAGTTACAACCTACGTTTTTGTGTGAAATTCGCGTCTTCTAGATAAAACCTAAGTATTTTTTTTTTATATGCTCTAGATTGCAAGTTACCTAAAATATTATGGTGCGTAATTATGTGGGCTGCTTGCTAAAAGTACTTATAAATAAATAACACGAGATGGTTAAAATTATTATAATAATGAGATAAGCAGATAAGCTTAGTATTTGACCTCAGTAATCTGACTGATTAGAAAGCACTACACTTTGATAACATGGCAACAGTGTGTTGTTATTGTTAGTGTTGTATACGACAATGTAGCCGTGTTAACTTTATACGACAATGTAGCCCTAGCATTACGTTTACGAAGAATACAATATAAAAATTTCCCTTACTTTTAAGGCGCTGAGCAGACGAGGGACAATTTGGAATCCAGTATGGAAATCTAGCGCGCATATATGACAAAATTCCGGGATTTCCATACGATTCCATATTGTTCCTTTTTTTGTTTTGCGACACTGTGAAGTGCGCATCATATTTTGGCAAGCCCAAAATAAATCAAGACTTAGTGACAGCGTGCCTGATGTGGGTAGTCTAGTGTCGTGCAAAGGTCACAGCCTATAAGGAGGGGGATTCCGGGAATCGGGGATCTGCAGTGCTCCTTTGCCAGTTTGCCACTTATTTTTGGGACGTCTCGCGGGATTCAAGTGCCTGTTATGTAGATATTCTGCGGACTGCCTTTGTTTAGTACCCCAGACAGAATCCTGAATTTCTGACTCATCGCATTATTCTCTAGAAGAATTCAAGCTAAAAAGCCTTTTGTATGTACCAGAAATCATTAAAACAAGTTCCAAAATCATTTTTAGACCTTCTGGCCACCGCGAATCGCGATGTCGCGGGCATCGTCGAACTGACGAAAATAATGAAATTCCTATTAATACTTAACTTCGACTTCATGGGTCTTTACTCGCAAATAATGAAGGTCATGGATAACGAAGTAAGTACAAACACGATAACGTGAGATTTGCGTATCAACCAAATATTTCCATCATACGATTGGAATTTTTCCAAGGATTATCTAAGTATCTATTGATTGCTATAAAATTGACATAACTACAACATGGAAATAATGATTAACGAAACTAAATTAAATTACCTACGAATTTTAAGAACAACTTTTTGCTATATTTGAAGGACATTCGTTCAAACACGGGCACAGCACATCTTGGCACGAATTAACATAAGAACAGTTTGTAAATAATAATTTTCATAATTCTAACGTAAACACATCTTAAGATGTTTGCCTTGTTTACGTGTTTTCGTCTGAAAATAACGGGACGGCAGCGGCTGCAGCACAAAACAGTGCACGCTTATCGCATGATTCAATACATTGCGTATTGTTTGCACGCGATTTTGCACGCAAAGCGATAGCCATCAACAATAGTGTGTCGGGTTTATCAATGGCCACTTATCGGGGTATGCAAGGGGTCACTGGTATGAACTGGTATTTTACTATCGGCAGATTTTAATCAGCCTTTATTATATTATGTTCTGCTGATAAACTTTTCGACGAAAACATGTTGAGGAAAAGCAGATTTCTTAAAAAAAAAAGGAGGCATAGGACCATCGAGATTCGAGAATATCAGCAGCCAAACCACAAAAATATGCAAAGCGAAGGTTGTATTCAGTGAACTTCTTGGGTGGTTCTGAAATTGGTTCTTTTGTCAGTGGGAATTCCGCTGGGAGGGGAAGCCCTAAAAAAAACCATACCTTTATAATAGACCTTATTGATGTTCTTCAGAAAGGTCAGGTACGTAGTACTCGCCACAGTCGCCACCAGCGTGCGTGTCTGACATGTATGAACGTAAACGATGCAAAAGGAGTAAGTAAGGATCGTAGCAGGTGGCGCTCTATAGTTTCTGCCTACCCCGAAAAAGGCGTTTATGTAAGTATGTGTGTGTACTGTTTACGTTAGACTGTTGCAGGAAACAAAGTCATTTGTTTAGGTATAATTATCATAAGTTGTTTACCCCAGGCCTGGGTGATGCAAACATACTGTACACATATTACACACACACATGTACATGTACTGTATACATATTTGTATACTTATTGTAATTGTTTTGTAGGCTTAGCTTAGTCATTAGAGCTATGATTGCATACTATTATCAGAATATAGACGTAAAGAGGAAATTAGATACTGCCATATTTTTCCCCATAGCCTTCCCTGTGAAAAACCTCAGCAAAAACCATTTTTTAAGGTTTATAAAGTTCTGGTAAAAAAATAAAATCTTAAGTTGAATTATTAGAAGAGGCAAGTGCTCACCCGCAGTACAGAGCCTTGACTCCCTCCTGCTGCGAGGTCTTGACGAAGCAGTCCACCATGCCTGTGTACCGCAGCTCCACATGGCGAGGGTCTATCTTCTGACCCTGGATCTGGAGACGGGTCTTAGTGGTATCTATTGGGAATGTACCTGAAAAGAAGCATTTTTTTTTCTTTAAAAATTAAACCATTATGCTTAGTTCTCAGATCTTGGTTCAAATATTCGCCAGTCAGCTAGATACCAGGGCTCAGAGCTGACTGACGTGGCAATAATTGTCACTTGAGGCTATTTTAAAACTCTACAGTTGATTTTATTCATATGATGGTGAACAATAGAGACTATCTCTGTCATTCAGTTATCTTCAGTACAAGTAATTAATTGAGCAGATAAGTACTTTTTGTTTCTAGTTGATCTCCCTAATTATATTATAAAGTAAAATACAATAGACGTAGATATATTTAGTAACCAATTCCGCTTGACTATTCTTCAAGAGTCCTAAAAAACCCTGTAAGAAATCGACACGTGTTTCACCTCTCAACGAGGCATCCTCAGGATGACGATTGACCAATTGCAAACCAGAACGCGACGTGTTACCACACCGAGCGCTGGACGCAAAGTGAATCAAATGGTGTAGAAGTCGCTACACCCCCGTCAGGGGGGTGTGGCTGGCGGGGTCGGGGCTTCGCCCCTTGCCCGCGGAGGCTATACTGTGGCCCATAACTATGGGCCCCTCCTTATGGGTGCCTAAGCGGCGATGGTAATGAGCGCGTTTAGGTCGCGCTCGTGTGTTAGATTGCAATGTGTTATTCCGTAGGCGCGTCGCGACGCTAATAGTAGCGTCGCTATCTTCACGACATCTCGGCGGTCCGTCCCTACTAGGTGAGACAGTTTATTGCTAAACTGAGGCCCAGCAGGAGATTAACCAGCATCGGAAGATGTCGACTCGGCGCGCCCACGGGGCGGGGTGTAGTCCCCCCCCTCCCTGCTCACAGAGCTAGCCGTTTACAGTTCGGGGGAAGGGCTGTCGTGTGTGTGTAGGCGGCTTGTATTGTTTTGTAACACCGCCTAGTGTCTGTGCGAGACGTAGGCACGCCCGCGCCGCGTCATCGCACTCGTTGTGAGATGCATATGTGGAGTGGTGGCTGTCTGTTTTAGTTGCGCAACATGCCTATATTAACTTAGTACACGTTACACAACAGTGTGTGTGTACACTGTGGAGTCGTATTTTGATCGAGTGAGTCACGTGTAACCTGAGTGTGACTCACTCGAGGATTCAATTTTAGGTGGCGTCTACGTCCGCTATCAGGTCGCGGGGCAGGGGTCGTCTCGCGTCAGGGGGGCGCGTATGCCAGGGCGCAATCTGTTTGACGTGGGGCCAATCAGATGCGTCGGCACGCGCGAACATCCTTTCCGCGAGACGCCGCACGAACTCATCCAGGCTCTCGATCTCGAGATCCCGTGAGATGACGTCGTTCCTCACGTAGCGAGGGGCGTCTACTATTGCGCGCAGAGCAAGACTTTGTTGCGCGCGGAGGAGCTTTTTGTTTGTCTCGCTAGCGAGGGCGAACCAAGCGGGGGCGGCGTATGTCAGGATGGGGCGTACATACGTTTTGTACACGCCCAGCTTGACGCGCGTCGGGATTCGAGATCTGAGCACCGGGCCGAGTAGGTTGCGGGCGACCCTACCTTTTGCAGCGACCGAGCGGACGTGTGGGCCCATGGTGAGCCGGCGGTCTATCTTAACACCCAGGTATGTGACCTGGGGCGACCAACCGACATCGGCTCCCTGTAGTGTCAGAGATGGTGGGAGGCGCGCGTGTCCTATGACAATCGCCTGCGTCTTACCCACATTCACCGATAGCCGCCACTTAGACAGCCACTCGGGAAGCAAGTCGAGTGCGCGCTGCATCTTGACCGCCGCGTGCTTCGCATTGAGCGAGGTGGTAATATACGCGGCGTCATCTGCGTACAGCGCGAGCGTCGCGTCTGAAGTGGTGGGGATATCGTCGGTGTAGCGTGAGTAACACGCCGGCGATATACAGCTGCCCTGTGGTACGCCTGCCAGTACCGGTCGGGCGCTAGACATCGCGCCGTCGACCACCACCCTGACTGTCCTCCCTGTGAGGAAAGTGGAGATCACCTTTACAACGCGACGGGGCGCGTCGGAGGTGGCCAGTTTGTAGATTAGGCCCTCATGCCATACGCGGTCGAAGGCCTTCTCCATGTCGAGGAATACTGCTATGGGATGTTCCTTCTTGTTTAAAGAGGCTGCAAGAAGGTGCAGTACCCTCGACAATTGTAGCGTCGTGCTATGTTCCGCCCTGAAACCGAATTGTTCGGGGCGAGGCCCAATGTGCGGTAATAAGTGTCGCAGCAGGAGTGCCTCGAACACCTTGGAGACCGTCGGCAATAGTGTTATAGGCCGATAGCTCTCCGGCTTCAATATGTTCTT
The DNA here is from genome assembly GCA_948473465.1 of Lithophane ornitopus. Classification (NCBI taxonomy): domain Eukaryota; kingdom Metazoa; phylum Arthropoda; class Insecta; order Lepidoptera; family Noctuidae; genus Lithophane; species Lithophane ornitopus. Next base: position 932,819 of record OX419617.1, read on the forward strand.
CCCAGCCTTGGGCAGCATAATAACGCGCCCTTCCTTCCACGAAGCAGGAAAGGTCCCCGTGCGCAGTATCGCCGTGTACAGGCGCGCCAGCGCCGCTACCATGCGGAAGGGCAGGTGGCGCAGCGCCGCGTTGGTGATACCGTCGGCACCGGGGGCCTTTTTAGGCTTCGTGCGCTGGATGGCGCGCTTTACAGCGCCAGGCGAGAAGAAGATTGGGTCTTCATCGGGGGCTATCGGTGACGTGAAGTAATCTCCGAGGTGCTTCTCAACCGCTGCGACATGCTCCCTGTCGTCGGTCGCGTTAGGGCGGAACTGACGCTCCAGGTGTTCAACGAAGACCTCCGCCCTGTCCTCCGCTACATATCTTAGCGCCCCGTCGCTGTTTAACAGCGGACGTACCGGGGCTGGGGTGTTCGTGAGTTGGCGGCATAACTTGTGAACCGACGGCCAACTGTCTGTTGCGGCGTCGATTCGTTCTTCCCAGCCCGCGGCGGAGTGTGCCTGGAGCTCGGCCTTCACCTTTTCCGCGAGACGGTTAAGCTCTGTCTTGAGCGTGGGGCATCTTGTTTGTTGCCACTGCTTGCGTAGTCGCCTCTTCTTGGCGATTTTCTTGGCTAAGTTAGCCGGTAGGGGCGGCAATTGCCCTCTCCCCTCCGGCTGTACTACAGTCGCCGCCTCTAGGGCGCCCTGTATACAAGCAGTGACGTCGGCCGCCATACGATCTACGTCCGCGGAGTCGGCGATAGGCCGAGTCGGCGTGGTGATCTCCACTTTCTCCTGGAAGGTGTCCCAGTCCAGTGTTCGGCGTGGCGCTAGTGGCTTCAGTCGGGTCGGCATACCCGATAGTACGACGAGTACAGGTTGATGATCCGACTGTAACTCGTCGTCTATTACTTGTTGTGTGACTTGGCAGTGTAGCCCTTGGTGGACTACTACGTCCAGCACATCAGGCATATGCCCTGCGAAGTCTGGGTAGTGTGTCGGCGTCTCTGGGCCGGACACCGTGTAGCCACGGGCTTCCGCATCCGCAAAGAGTCGTCTCCCCTCGGTGTTAACAATGTTTGAATTCCACGCTGGGTGTTTACAATTTAAATCCCCGGCGAGGAAGGTAGCGTGTCCGGAACAAGTTAACAAGGCCCACAGCTCTGTCAGGTCCAGGTGTGCTGCGGGCGGCTTGTAACAAGCGTAAATGTCCATGTCCTCGCCTGCTATGTGTAGCTGGACACCCAGCGCGTAAAAAGTGTTAAGTGTCGGCGGGGGTAGTTCTTGATGGACGACCCTTCGTCTGACTAGTACTGCCAAGCCGCGGTATGTACTTATGTCCGACCGTTCGTCCTTCCTGTAAATGAGATATCCCGGGAACTTAATCCTGTCCGCAGGTCCCAGTAATGTCTCATTTATAAGCGCCACATCGATGTCCTGCTCCCGCAGGAGATGGCGGAGGGGGGCGACCTTACCCCTAAGGTTGCGGGCGTTCCAGTGGATCACCCTTAGCGGCCTAGCCATGGTATAGTGTCAGCAACGTAGCCAGGCCGTCAAGGATGACCGTTTCCACGTCCTGCCCCTGTCTGATGGCCTTTATTAGGTCCATCAGAAGTTTAATGGCGCAGGTGGTAAACTCCTTTTTATGTTGGGGCTGTTGTTTGTTTATTTGCTGCGCCGCGATGCTAGCGCCGCCGCTCGCAGAGCCAGTGAACTTTGTTCGTTCAACATTCTGCCGCTGCAAGCGCGCGGCGCTAGTCGCGACGGTGGCAGTGCCTGGCGGTCTTGTAGCGAACCTACGCGTTTGCGCGCTTTGTCGCTGCACGACAATGGCGCTAGTAGTAGGTTCGCTACTTGTTTGGGTGCACTCGCCTGTTACCACCTGCGCTCGCACTGTGTGTGCGGGGGCAGGAACGGTCAGAGGGGTGACTTCCTGTGTCGCCGGGGGGAGGGGGGTTTTCTTCCCCTTCTTCCCGCGGTTTCTCTTCCTCCGCCTAGAGGAGGAGGCTTGAGTCCTTGGCGTGGGCTCGTTAGCCGGCGCCATAAGCGTCGGTCCGTCTGCCTCAACGTGCCGCTCCTGGGTGGGCACCTCTGCGGCCGACTTTGGCCGGTGAGTGGCCGTAGATGCCATCGTGCCCGCTCGCTTGTTCCGGATTTCTTCCTGGAACACAGGGCACTTGATGTTGCATGCGGGGTGCGGGCCACCGCAGTTAATGCAGGTGGCCGGCTCCTCTCGCGGGCGCGGACAGTCTCGTGCCGCGTGCTCCCCTCCACACCGCACACAAGCGAGCGGACGGTGGCACTGGTGCGAGCTGTGCCTGAAGCGTTGGCACCGGTGGCATTGAGCGGGCCCACGCTTACCCCGCCAGGCCTCGATCTTGACACCACGCATATTCATGAAGATGGTGGTGTCATAGACAGACCGGACGTCGGGTGATTTCTTTAAAATCGCGTGGAACACGCAACCGGGTCTTCCTTGTGCGCCTTTTATGTGGCGCACATACACCGGCTGGTATCCCAGCGATTTCAATTCCTCCTCTATCTCCTGGGGGTCTGTATCGGCCGGTAGCCCCCTGATAGCGACCTTCATGTTCTTATCCGCTGGTAGCGAATAAGCAAACCATGATACGCCGCTCTCTTTTTCCAGGCCGGACAGGTATTTCTGTATTAGCCTGTATTCCTCCTCGCTATCCGGGTTAAACCGGACACCGTTCCCATACGGACGCGCGCTGGGAGGCCGGCCTAGCTTAGCCGCTATGGCTCGGAAGTGAGCGGCCCAATTCGGTAGCTTTTCCACTACCAGCGGTGGGTATCGCTGCTTCTTTGCCTTTTTGTTCTTCCCCGCCCCTTGGACCGCCGGCGTCGGCGCATTTGTGGCACCGGTGGCGGTCACAGGGGGTGAGGTAGGCACAGGGGGGTGGGGGGGTAGGTTCGTCGGACTTACCCCCATTGGTGAGTCCGGGGATGCTGGCGGCGTACGGCGCGCCGCATCGGCAAATGTGGGCGAAGCGGGCGAGACCCGACCTCGCGGCGCGCTATCGCGCTGTGGCCGCGGCGGGTCCGAGCAGTACCGCTTCGCCTCCTCCGACGCGGTCTCACCGGAGCTCCTCCTGCGCCGCTGGGGCTTGGGTCCGAGGTGCGACTCGGGCGCATATCCCAGCAATACTGGAGGCGACGTCGGTGAGAAGGCCGTCTCGCCCATGGTGGTCCGCGGTCCGGGTCGCGGGGTCGTGTCAATCGAGACGACATCGCGATCGGACGCGGCCGACTCCGCGGAGGCAAGCGACATGCTCGATCCGGCTTCAGACGAGCATGCCGAGAGTCCAGCTGGAGAGTCATAGGCGGAGGCGCGGGGGGGTGCCGGTGACGTTGGCACCCGAGACATAATAGTTGCCGGCCTATATGACGGGCTGGCACTGGCTGGCCGCTCCTGCTCCGCACTCGCCGGACCCGCCAGCGAGAGGCGGGGGCCGGGTGTGGCGGTGCACGAAGCTGGCACAGCGCGGACATTCCTGTGTGCCGCCGCAGGCGCCGCGCCTTTGGGCGCGGGCGGCGACACAAACCGCGGTGGTGGTGCGGTGGGGTGAGGGGGTGTGCGATGACGCACGGATGGCACGGGGGGGTGCGCGGGTGGCGCGGGGTTGGCTTTCGGCGTGCCGACACGCGCGACGGGCGCGCCCATGCGAGCCGGCGCGGTTAGGCGCGCGGGCTGCACGGGGGCGCGCGCGTGCGGGGCGCGGCCTGTGTTAGGCGCTGGTCCCGGTGCCTGAGTCGGCACGGGACGAAACGCGGCCGGGCGTATTGCGACCGCGTGCTGGCGGCTCGGCGACGGCGCTGGCGCAACGCGCGCAGGCGCCAAGGTCGTCGATGGGCCGGCAGCAACAGTGGTGCTTGCCCCCCTCGCGGGTGTTATATTTGACCCACTCACCTGGGTCGTGGCATTCCTGGTAGTCGGTCCGGTCAGCGACGAACCGGACGGCGCATTACCGATATTCGGCAGCGACGTCGTCCGGTCCAACGCTGGGCGGCCTCCTTCTGCTGGGGGCCCGGCATCGCGGCCCAATGAGCCGCGCTTGCCGGGCTTCGGCATCACGCGGACGTGGCCTCCGCGACTGCTGCGGCGATTTCTCGCCGGGCAGCACGGCCGGCTCCCCCCTGTGTGCGCACCAGTACCCGGCGGCGACTCGCGCAAACACAAGGGAAAAACACTGGGTGGAAAGTTTTGCAGTCCGCGCGGAAAGTTCCTACCGAATCACCCGATCGCGCGCTATGACGTAGTTTGTTTACGCCAAACGGGCGCGACGACTACGTCACGCACTACTCGCGAACTAGGCGACCTCAGTGGACGGCCACGAGCCAATCCGTGAATCAAATCGCCCGTCACCCCCACTTATATAGGATTGCTGCTCGACGCTAATTGGCTAGAATCGTTATCAGTGCGATAAGCGCGATAAGGGGCGAACAATCGCAACAAAGGCGACCTTGGCATACTGGTATTTAATTCGTTCAACAGTGTAACGTTCGCTGTATTATTTTTAATAATTTCTAAACTCTCTAATACTGACATTTTAAATCCTTTATCACAAGTATGTAAAATTTTGAAAGTGTTATTATTATTTAATGAATGACCTGAATCTATTAAGTGTTGAGCAAAATGAGATTTTTCTGGACAACTATTCCTATAAGCTGCAATATGTTCCTTATATCTTGTTTGGAAATTACGACCAGTCTGACCTATGTAAATACCATTACAATCATCGCAATTTAATTTGTAAATACCTGATTTTTTATGGTTTTCTAACCGATCTTTTCCGTTACAGATCCGCCTTAAAGAATTATCTGTTTTAAAAGCTACCCTTATTTCATTTCTAAACAAAGTTTTTGAAACCCTATCACTAATTGACCCTAAGTATGTCAAACTACCTATATATTGATTAGTTTTTTCTGGAGGCAGTGGATACAAAAGAGAACGAACTATGTTACGGCGTTTCGTTTGTATCAAATCATTAACCATTTTTCTACTATAACCATTGCTCTCAGCTATATGATAAATAATGGTTAGTTCTCTGTTATAATTATCTTGGGATAGTGGTACTGACATCAATCTATGAGTGAAACTACGATAAGCTGCTAATTTATGCTGAATTGGGTGACAAGATGACGCAGGAATCGTGACGTCTGTATAAGTTGGTTTTCTATAAATCTGAAAATCGTGTTTGTTGTTAATTCTTGTAATAGTTAAATCTAAAAAGTTAAGGGATCCGTCAACTTCTAATTCTAATTTAAACTTGATTTTAGGATGTAATCTATTGATTTTATTAACAAAAACATCTATTTGACGCAATGTACCTGTCCAACACATAATTATGTCGTCAACATAACGGTAATAATATAAAATTTGTGGCTGTCCAATAATGTATTTATTTTCAAAGTGGTCCATAAAAATATCTGCCATAAGAGGACTGAGTGGAGAACCCATTGCTAAACCTTCTTTTTGTTTGTAATATTGATTATTAAACCTAAAATAATTTTGTTCCATACAAATCTTGGTCAAAGATAACAATTCACAAACCTCGCCAGGATGGACCCGCTGTTTCTCAAAAAGATCTTCAAGTATCTGTAAACACTCCTCATAAGGAACGTTTGTAAATAGACTTTCGACATCCAATGATAATAACTTGGCACCAGTAGGCAAATTGATATCTTTTACCTTCTCTATTAACTGTAAACTATTTTTTAGACTAAAATTTGTTTTGTTGCGATTGTTCGCCCCTTATCGCGCTTATCGCACTGATAACGATTCTAGCCAATTAGCGTCGAGCAGCAATCCTATATAAGTGGGGGTGACGGGCGATTTGATTCACTTTGCGTCCAGCGCTCGGTGTGGTAACACGTCGCGTTCTGGTTTGCAATTGGTCAATCGTCATCCTGAGGATGCCTCGTTGAGAGGTGAAACACGTGTCGATTTCTTACAGGGTTTTTTAGGACTCTTGAAGAATAGTCAAGCGGAATTGGTTACTAAATATATCTACGTCTATTGTATTTTATAATGGATTTCCGCAAAGTCACGCCTGAATCAATTAACTATATTATAAAGTAAGTCTGTATTTCAAGAACATAGGAAACTAAAGATAAGACTTTTAAGTTTTGATAATAGGGTTAAAATGAGAAATGAGAACATTGTGTTAGGTACCTACAACCTACAATATTTTAGTTATTTGAAACATGTTCCAAAATAAAAAAATTAAAAAAATTGTTTATTTCAATTACAAAAGGCATTTAGACACACTAATGTTGGAGATCACCTTTTAAGCAAGGAATTGCTTGTGTTAGGAGACTCCGCGCTTCCACTTATACTTATCTTATGCAATTGAATGTAGACAATGTAAACATGCAGAAAAATTTAATAAATGGGTAACTTAAAATTATACAATAATGAATGATTGCAAATGAGTGAGCTTTACGCATATAAAAAAGGGCCAAGTCGCGCGTATACGTGTGATTATGTGTGAGTATGGGTGAGAGTGTAAAGAGTGAGTGTGTGTAGTGTGTGAGTTATAATTATTAGCATATTTAGTTATATGTGGTATGCTTTAATATCCAGCCCATATGAATATAAATACGAAAGTGTGTTTATTTTTATTAGGTATTTATGTGTGTGTTTGCCTAATTACGCCTTCACGCCAAAACGGCTGAACAAATCCGGATGAGGTTTGGCACTTAGGTGGACCATATCTGGGTAATAAATAATAAGAACACAGTAAATCTTTACCAAGAAAATAATTCTAATAGATTTGTGATTTTCTGAGACACTTGTTAATAGAAGTAGTACCTCTACCTTCTAGCAACAACCAGCTTAGTATTGCATACTGACAAACAGTGATCAATATTATTTGAGAATTAAACATTCCAATAAGAATATGCGATTTTACTGTCTCCTTTGTAAAATCATTGTGTATAGTCTATTTAATCCGGTGGTCACTGTGATACTCACCTTTTAATCAGAATTATGTGGTGTCAAGACTACTGTTCCAGTATCAAAAATAATAACTATTTACAACGTTATACAATACATATCTAGCAGAAGGGCACCATGTTTTATATTACTAATTCTCGGTACATAGGTACAATAAAATTCTATGTATTCCAGGTGATATAACATTTTTAAGGTTATGTTCGGCTGGAAGAAAATGATAGTTTCCTTACCAAATTCAGCGACGATCGACGCAAGGCCGCCGTAGATAAACGGTCTCCAATCCCTATCTCCCATCACACATAAAGATATTCAAGAATAACTGTTTATTCTGTAATCCTAACCGGTAATCGGTTCCCTTCAACACTATTTCACCGAGATGTAACCGGGTAAGGCGAAAATCTCACAATAAGTACTTGAACACGGAACTGTATGTAATTTTGATAACTTTTCTCGTAAAATAAACAGAATATTATTATTTCGTCAGCACTTCACTGCACACGAAACGATTACTTTTACTCTGAAATTCGCACAAGTCGACATGACAATGACATGACATTCATTAGCATTTAGCAATAGCATTGACAGATGACATTGACAAGCGGAAGGGAAGTGGGGAAGTGTGTATGTTAGACGAACAGAAGACTGTACCTACCTACTCTCGCCTTAATTATTTGAGTTCACAGAGCACTAAACTTATAATCGTGAGTTAATATTCCTTGACTGTAAGTACTCCTCCAAACTCCCGACTCGCCTGGCTGGCCTAGGCTTGCAGAAAAATATCGATATTTTTTATTCGATATATCGATATTGTTTATTGCGATAAATCGATGTATCGATATAAAAGTCAAGTATCCAAAATGTATCAAAAACGATAATATTTCCAATAGCAAGAGCGTTGTCGCCACTGACTAAAACCGCTGGAATTCAGATCCGTAAAAAGTATGCTTTTTCTCCTAGTTTGGTACATAAATGATTGTAAAATTAGAATTACAAAACGTTTTTTTTTTCCACCGATATATCCATATATCGTTTTTTTTTTCCGATATGTTGAAGTCGATACTGATATTTTTTTTATCGATACGATATATATCGATACTTTTTGACACTTGCATCCCTTGCATCCCTAGGCTGGCCTGCCTGCGCGTGCCCTCTTTCCTCTGCCACGTCTGCCATAGACAACTACCTTATTACCACGAAACCATATTAATCAGTTGTTTATTAGGCTAAATCTACGGCATAGACAGCTTTTAAAAATAACATCTATGGAGTTAGACATAAAACCCATTGAGTATTAATGTTCTGTGCATAAAACTGACTTACACATGCGTTGAATAAGTATCTAAGTTGTCTAAGTTTTAGTGTGTTTTACTGTTAGTTTTACTTTGGCAGTTTCCTACACAGTGGTTTCCTAGAAGAGCGGTGACCGCTCACGTAGCGTCCCACTACCCTCCTTATTAATAGATCGAAAATAAAGTAAGTTACGTTATTATAAAATATGGTTAGCAAATATCAATATCGGTTTCAATATATCAAAAAATATATATACCGATATATCGGTGAAATCATTTTTTTTTAAATAATAAATTTGCGAAAATATTTGTGAAGTTCAATTGTATTTGTATTTCATTCATACTTTTGCGGCTCTGAGCTCTGAGCTGTGTCTGTGCTCCAGCGGTTTGCCGGTTTTAGTTAGTGGCGACAATGTTGTTGCTATTGGAAATATATCGTATTAGATACATTTTGATACTTGATAACAATATCGCCTAAAAATATCGATATATCGAACAAAAATATCGATATTTTTCTGCAAGCCTACTTCACATCACATCAGTGTCATTCTGATTTCTGCCATTCTGCCTGACATAATAGAAAAAGTTAAAGTTTAGTTCGGCAAACAACAAGTGGTTTCGACTAGTTTATAATTTTCTGCGAGTTTGTTCTACAACAAGTGGATTTTCTATAATTTTATGATGTACCAATTCAAATGATCCGGAAAACTCGATCATAGGCATATCCCTCGGAAAAGATATCCCCAGTGGAACGTAGTAAAATACCGGATTTGTGCCGACTACGCCCAGGCTCCAGGTAACTTTAATAAATTGTAATTTTCTCTACTTACAAAGCACAGGACTTGCGGGCAGAAGGAATTGATTGAGCTAAATTAATGTTTCTGGGCGTGTCCATCAACTATACTTTTTTACAACATTATACATGTTCTGATTACATTATTTAGGTATGTGAGACAGGAAGGAAATTTCGCTTAATAATAGAATGTTGACGTAAACGTGTAGGCAACAATTTTTTTAAATTTAATTAAATTGTGATCTAAGTTCGATAAGGTTATGAAAATTTCGCTTGTTTAAAAAAATCAGTAAACTGTAATAGAAATAAAAATGTTGATTGATGCACAAAAATTCAAAATCAACCACATGACTGATTATTTAACTCACATTACAGATTTAGTTATCACATGGGAGCCAACATCATTCTGTTCAACCTATGTCCTATGCTGCGTGTACTAGATACGCGCCAGCCGTATCCACCAGTGCAGGATAATAATTAATGTAATTTGGCTAATGGACGGTGGGAGAGTGATTGCTTTATACCTACAACACTATTATTATTATGTTTGTTTTTAAATTTATTGGTATAGTTAGTTAGTCCTTTTAGTTTTTTAGTTAATTTAGTAAAATAAGTTACCCAATGTATATAATTATTATACCTAATAAATCCTAACTAATTTCAACTATTATTAAATTACCTACAAAAATGAGTAATAACAAAAGTAGCTATGTTATACAACCCGTGCGCTTTACATGGCACCTGGCTCAATGACATTTGTAACTCCACCGCTTCCCCGCACGGCTACGACGTGGCGCGGCGCCAGGTGCCATGTTAATGCGCACAGGTTGTAGTTGTCGAGAGACACAGTCACATTACAATTCCTTAATTTTATTTATTTGCTAAAAATGGCACAACTTTATAATAAATTTTTAAAGAATTATTCATGTTTTCAGCATCCAATTCACAATGAATAACAGTGTGGATGCACCTCCACCTCTGCCATTGAGGGCACCAATAGTTAGAACACCAACGAAGATCGTGAGGTTTGACAGGGGCTATGTGCAAACAGTGCCCGGGATACTCAAGCTAGTTCAGTTGGTAAGATAACTCCGTTCTTGAATAAACTTAAATAAACAGTTGTGTTTTATTTTACTAATTTCTAAATATTGGGAAAACATTGCATTATGTGAATTATGGTTTAAGAACTTTATTTCTCAAAAAGAATTTCATTCACTTATATTTAAAAAAAAAACTTATTTCTAATTAGTATACATTACACATTTAATTTATCTTGGATTATCATATGAAAAGATGTGGTTATTATGTATTTTTGGTATCTTCAGTTAGTTGGTTCTATACAACCTAAGGGGAGCTAGTGTAACAGCCTATTCTTTGCAGTGTATTGCAAACAACGGCAGTATAATACATATAATAAGAGTTTTTTCATCAACCTTGATGTCACCAGATTAAGTAGTTGAAGCAATCTCAAGATTTAAGATAAGCAATGAGACAACAAACAGCCTAAAATATAATCCTCCTTTTTTTCAGACATGCAACATAGTCGGTTTTATATGTATAAAAATATCCTGGTCATGGGTATCCGCTATTTTCTACAACATTCTCTACTGGTTTGGTATCATCATCACTGGGCTTCTACTGTTTCTCTACACATTCCACTTCATAGAGAAGCTTGACAAATGGCCGTGGTTAAAGTGGGAGTTTGCCTACTGTGTCCTAGTATCGCTGACGTATGTTGGATGTTCTATATTCGCTACAACTATTGGCGAAAGTGTGGGGTATGCTGTTGGGGTGAGTTTATCAAATATTATTACTCCAGTTTCTTTTAACTAATGATGCTTGTGCTGAAACCTTACATCAATCTTAAGATAAACAGAAAGTCTCTAAAGCCTGGAAATCCCTCCACCCGTCCATGTCAACTGAAATACCAATGGTTCCTAGTGATTAGTCAGTTAGATGAGCCTGTTTCAATGACAGACTTAAAAAAAAAACTAATGTAATAGTATGTGTGAATTGTGTAATACAGGAACTCCTAGTACAAGAGCCAGGGCTACACAAAAGTTTGTGTCTCTGAAGTGAAAATAAATAAATAAACAAATGTCAGATGATCCTTCATCTATTATTGAACATTCGAGTATTCCTATTTAAATGTTAGATCATGCCAAGGCCTACCCATTGTACCCATTCTGTATAGTAATCCATTATTCTTCTATTGCAGTTCTTTGGTCTTTGCGCGATCATAGCGTATGGCTTCGACGGGTACCTGAAGTATAAGGCGTGGAAGCGAGGGCTCCCGCCGCAGCCGCCACAGTAAGGCGTAAGATCTTAACTACCACCTAACAGATTGACTTGGTTCGCCTCATTAACAACAGCAGTTGGCTTCAAAATGGTCTCAACGGAGGGGGAAAAGGGAGGTTCTCTCTATAGAACTTGGATTATGATCTAAGAAGGTATTTTCCGTGCGTAAATTCTAAAGTTGCCAATGTTAAAATAACCATGTTTTATTTTAGTCTTTGTTTTAATTTAAAATGTAATAATTTGTTCAGTAAATTCTAAAAAGCTTAAACTAAGAGCAAAGTATTGAGTATTTTTAAGTTCACTGCTGCGTAGCACATGTATTTTTATGTGTAGTAGAATAATCATATTTTTATGTTAAGTTTTGTTTTGGTAGGCGAAAGATCTTTGGCCACAAAAGCAGTCAATATTTCTGTATAAATATGGCAGCAACCATGCAATGCAAAAAGGAATATTAGCATAGACAGTGCAGAGCATTTTAAATAAATAAATTTAAAAAAAACAAGTACTAATCTCGCAACAATCTAAGAAGCCCGCTTTGACACCTATCAAAATACTGTTAGTAGTGATGGGGAAAAAAAATCGGTTGTTTTAAAAACCGATTCTCGAGACATATCGATTTATCATATTCAGTTAGTAATCGACAATTTATCTACATTACTTCAAACTGATTCTCGAGTCATATCGTTTTATTACACGTCATTATCATCATCATCAGCCTACCGCAGTCGACTACTGGACCTGTCCAATTGCACGGCATTCAGCTCGATTCTCGGTAAATCATCCAGCTGCTACCAAACACCCTGCGAAGATCGTCGCTCCTCTTTTAGACATGTTGACGAGTAAACACGATAACACCAAAATCACATAATACGCAAGTCAGAAAATATATCAATAACCTTTAACCATTTCCTTTAATGACATATTAAATATCAAAAGAATGCTAAAAATATGTGTGATCAGATTTTATTTGTTATGTTACTCTCTTTTCTAAATGTAATGTTTGTAAAAGTATCAATTTTTCAGTAAATCGATTTTATTCGGTCAAAAAACGGGTTTAAATCTTCACAACAATACCGTTGCCATAGCAACAAATCCAAAGACATGACATTGTAATAACATCCTGTCAGAATATTAATCAACGATTAATTCGTGTGAGTGTATTTTTCCAATTTATAGTGAAACTTGGTGCTTTCGAATGATACTCATTGTTATAGTGTATGGATAACATAGTAATTAATTAGGATTATGAATTTGATTTTTCGATCTCTTACGTAGACGTTCATACAAAGTTATCGCGGCATGTATGATGAGAAACGTCAAAACGGTCTTCTTAGATTGTCGCAAGTTTAGAGATTTTTATATAAATGTATTTTCGAAGTACTAGTCTAAATAAATGTTTTGTATTTTGGAAAAAAAATATATTCATCCATTTTTTAATGTTTAAAAATCTAAAAAATATGTTTCTAAAATGTCTAAATTATAATCTAGCTACAATATAGCCTTCTCTGTGTGCTTTAAATATATACCTACTTAATTATGTATAATATTATCACTAAAAGCTAGTGCCTTTTCTGTGTGCCTACTACGGTTAAAAATCGAATGATTTTAAAACATAGTTAAGAATGAAGGCTCATTTTAATTGGTCGATTGGGGCCCCGTATGCGGGGAACCGTTTTCATCAGTCGATAGGGAACGATTGCGTTTACGAATACAGAGAACCTTCAAAACAACTGCCAAACGTGCGGTGTACCGCACGTTTGGCAGTTGTTTTCATTTGGTTTGAGAATCCGCACTGTTTTTACCGACCCATGAATTTCATCGCTACGCCCGCTACGGGGGGCACACGGTGTACAGATCGCGGTATCGAGTTATGACTTTCGTTTATGTCCCCAAATGCTATATAACGACTAATCAAAATGAGGCATGCCCCGACTATCGTTTTACACCCTTTGTTCCGGGCCGGGGCCCAATTACAGAGAGAAAGTTTCCCGCCTGTTTTGTTGTGACAATGTGCATAGATAATACACGTCAGGCGACAATAATTGCAATAATGAGTTTAAATTATCGAATTATTCGTATCTTCGAGGTGAGAAACTCTCTCCATATAAAAGAGCCTTTATTCTACTGAAAAGTCAAACCCGAAACATTAAAAATGTTGTCTATAAGACACTTTTCAAGAGTTTGTGCATCGCGCACATCAAACTATGGATATTTTGTATTTAATATACAAATATAAATATTTTATATATAATATATTTCGTGCCTACTTATCACATTTATCTGTATATTATCTTATAAAATAACCAACTTACAAATAAGTATGCCATGTATATTTTGGGGTGTTATTACTCACATTAAAGTTAACCCACCATACTTTTGGATAATTATTATTATTCTCAACAATGGGTCCAATGTGTTTGGGCATTTTTATATAGACTTTTATAAATAGTATGATATTACGATCGAATATTACTATGCTTTTCCAAAGCACTATTAAATCATAGAAATAAGTTTTAATTACTTGAAATCATTGTTTAATTAAGGGTATTTTTTTTCGATTTTAAGTATGTATTATTTTGTAATAATTTTTATATTTGTTTTTAAGTCAAAGGACATTGATCCGTACCTGTTTAACAGTAGTTATAAATACCTAAGGAATACATAACAATACAATATCAGACTTTGTTAAGTTTTAATGCAATTGTTATAATTTTAAAAGTTGTAACCGGCAAAACAGTCAAGCAGTGTTGCTTCAGTAAAATCATCAATATGAAACAGTGTTGTACTCGAATATTATTGTTTCAGTTATACTTGCTAAGATATAATTGTTAATTTTTTGACGATCAATTTATTTTATTGAAAGCAGTGACCGAATATTTTTGTATTATAGTATTTAGATGTCATCTGAAGTTTTTTACACTTTCGTCGCAGACCGTACTACGACATGCACAATTTTAGACGAAATATTGTTTTCGTTTTGCTTTCCAGTTTTAATACGTCGATACTTCGATTTCAAAAGTGCTAAGGGCCAAATAGGTGGTTTTAGCCGTGGTGGCCCAGTGGAGTGGTAAAGATCGTAGGTTCGAACCCCGATAGACGTACTTTGTGTAAACTATTTCATTACTACTGCTCTTAAAATGGTAAAGGAAAACATCGTGAGGAAACCGGCATGTCTTAGAACCAAAAAAATCGAAGACATATCTCATTTACCAACCCGCACTGGGCCCGCGTGATGGAGTACAGCCCACTCCCTCTCACCGAGAGGAGGCCTGTGTCTCAACAGTAGGAACATTATAGGCGGATTATGATGGGTCATTTTCCTTAGTGTCCCTTTCGCCCTTTCAGATCGAAGTGTCGGCATTTGTTGATTGTGTACAATCACGAGCAAAAATATGTATACACTCAGCAAAATTCAATAACGATTTTCTCGTGGAATAACGATTACAACTTTGAGATGATACCTATTTCAAAATAATATTAGTTCCAAAATAGGTACTATATTCTATATAACAAAATTACAATCAATGCAGTAGGTGAAAATCACTTTTAAATGTTGCTCAGTATATATATTTGTGCTCGTGACTGTACGTTCGGGTGTCTCACGTTGAATTGAAATACTGTTAACACAATAAAACCACTCGGAATACATTTCAATTGTTTTATTTGATACAACAATGACCATAGAAAATATTAACAAAAGTCGGTTATACCGGAATATTTGTAAACAGTGCAGTTAATGGATTTTTTACATTCATAAATGCTAATAAATATCGGAAATGTAATTTAGCTATATAAGCGAACGAAGATATACATAATAATATTTTTTATTTCAATAGGTACCTAAGTATTTCTCACAAAGTAGGTTTTACTTTGTGAGAAATGAGTTGAATAAATCCGACAATCCGTTTCTACGAGTGTAGCACGCTTTCTAAGCAAAGACTTCTGTACTTTCTGCCAACCCTGAGGGCCCCCCCTCAGGGTTGGCAGAAAGTACGGAGGGAGTGAATTTTGTTGTTATTATGTTTACATTGCTATGCGCCACAAATACCTAGTCTATATTATAAACGCAGAATGGATCATAAATAGCTCTTGGCAATCTAACCACGGTTTTGAACTACGGTGATTTTCCTTGTAAGTATTTACGAAGAATCATTTACTTACAATATTGAATCATTTGCCATGAATACTTTAATTCAAATTGCCAAAAGTGTCATGGTTAATGCGCTAATATAAAAAGGTATTTAGGGCTTAACTATTTATAATTCTGTAAATCCATATTTGTTACGGCCGCTAATAATATTTAGATCAACATACAACCTGATACTGACCTGCAAATTGCAAAAATAATTTCGCGGGCCACCCTAGCGCATCAACCTTAAGAAGTTGCATTCATCGATTTAATCGTAAAAACGAACGGATTTGAACAGACGTTGATTATTGTTGGACCAAAGATCGGTGTAGTTTTTTACGTTCCCTTACATCGTCTAGTACCGCCTACTCTGAATTCGATATACATACTTTTTTTCTTATAAGTAGTTTTATCTAATCTTGCGCAGATGAAGAGCTATATAAAGTTATATAGGTACTTATTTCTTATACAACATTTGAATTAGAGCAAAATTTACAACAATGAGCATAAATTGTAGAATCACGTGATTAAAATACATTTGACACATAACGTGAGCAAAGCTATTTAGTGGAGAACAGTGGACGGAAGTTTATACAATTATACAGACACCTTACCTTATATCTACAGCCGTAAGGGTATGTTATGTTTGAATGTACAATAATTTTAAAATACATTTATAGGTTCTACGCACACTGACTTCGTGCCAACACATTAGTGAGTCGGCAAGAAAATCAATGTACAGTACTTTAAAAGAACCTTTTAATGACATTAGAAAGGTATTCTTTATGCAAGCTATGTTGGATAGCTTTTTCTTGCAAATAATTACAAATGTAGCAATAGGTAAAAGTATTAAGTATAGGTAAGTAAATACTTACAATAATATATGTAATAAATGTTTATAAACATGATTAAATAATTTAGTACTTACTATAATATTATCACAAAAATATCTAAGAATAATAGATTTTATAATATCTACAAAACAGTATAAGTAGATTATTTTTGAACAATCTATAAAAGTGCCCAAAAGAACTTCAAAACAAATATATACAAGAAAAATCTTGGAAGAAACATCCTAAGTAAAAAATGTTCAAAAACAAGTACTTAACTCAAGTTTAATAAGTAAGTACACACTGAGGTATTTATAGCCCTTGTGCAATACTAATGTAAAAATGCCCGATTTCTGACCAATACATTATTTTAATACATTTAGATACATCTTATAAATTTCTTTCTACATAATATATTCTAAACGATATTAAGTAGAAAAAAAAAACAACTGTTTTACTATGTAAGTGAAAAAAATATAATTCATCGATATCACAAATTAAATGGATTGAAACTTTAGTAAATAATCATAATCGGCCTTTAATATTCCCACTGCTGGGACACAGGCCTCCTCTCTTCGAGAAGGAGTGGGTCGTAATTTAATAAATACTCATGCGTAAATCTGACAAAATGCACAATTGATAATGATGTTATAGGAGCAGAATATGTACCTATCTCTAGTAATTATGTCGATTTATTCTTAGTTTATCTATGTCCAGCTGATGTCATTGACATAGTTGACTGACTAATGTCACGATTACCAGAAACCGGGCCACTAACATAACTCGGTGGGAATTAAATACAATACTAAATATTTCACTTACAACTAGTCTTTGTAAATAAATTGTGATACAAATATAGGTAGATATTCATCTTAAATTAGTATATAGTGAACATTGATTTTAATATATATATAATTATGTATGAATATTTTTTTAAATCATTTCTACAATTCTTGAGATAAATCGTAGGCTACTTGTTTTCTGGAAAATTTTGTTGCTAACCAAGAAGTAGTACTTAAATAATAATACACGGAAAAATCTTATTTATTATATCGTTATCTGAAAAAAATAAAATTAATTAACATGGAGAAACCGATAGGAAACCCATTATAAACAATTGATGAATGTTTCCTTGTTTCATTAAATTCCTAAACGAATGTTTGGTTTATATAACTATGCCTAAAACTCGTTTAGGAACATCTAAAATTGTGCCTAGAGTGAAAAAAAAAAAAAAAAACTTCTTGTTAAATTAAAGTATTCGAGTCGAGCGCGTTTAAAAATCCATTTACTTTGATGACATGAGTCATCTGCAAGAATAACTAGACCAAATATTATGTCAATTAATACACTGGCGGATAGAACATGCTTACCTACTCAAACCGCATTCGATTGGCCATCATCGGGTATAATAAACAGGCGGTCGCAAATCACTAATTTTACAACATAAATAATCATCATTTACGTAACACGAACCCAAAATAAATACAATTATTGTATAGAGTTGGACCATCCCGTCAGTACCCCCTGGGTATCGTAATGGGTTATTTATCATGACATCAAAAACAACTTTTTGCACAATTCGACATTAGATACCGACTTGCGCAGTATAAAAATCACAATAAATTAACTTGCTGCAAGTTTTACCAACTACTTTCAAAATGTCAACTTGAGCAATTACTTGCTGAAGAACAAATCTAATCTCTTTACAAAACCTGTGACATATCTTGTCACAATCACGAAGGTATAACTGTGAAATTTCGCGAACAATCAATCATTACAATTTCTACCTTATAACAATGACATAAGTCACATGACACACGCTCGCGAATCGCAAGGACATACATACATCCACGAGAAATCAAATAATCTCATTTCCTTTACATTTTCCTAGTCCTTACCACCTCTCTAGCTATGGCAGCGCCGGTGGAGTCGTGACGTGTGTCTGCTTAGCCAATACTCTGTGACCCTGGGCCAGTTCACCTGCCTTCAGAGCCCTGTACTTCAGGAAGGCATCGATCCCGTACAGCACCATTGCTAGGTAGCCGAAGAACTGGAAATAGTATAAGAAGTTTAGAACATTGGCTGGTGTGAAACACAGAGTGGATAGCACATGGAGTGCTAGTATACGAATCAAAGTGGTTCAACAAGTCGCCCGAAAAAAAAAAAAACATTGGAATATATTTATCTAGTACGGTCTGCTACAGAACAGGCATAGAATAATGAGTAATAATTAATATGTAAAGCTTAGTTCGAGTTTAGCGATGCGATTACTGTTTACGGCACCTTTCAGCGACTGTATACACAGTATCATGAGCAGTGGTTGTAGTTAATAGGTAATAAGATAGGTTATCATATTATTTTGTTTTCAAATCGTGAACTATATGACCTTAGTTGAAAATCAACATATTATTTCAACGACAAAATACCAAGCAGTCGAAGATGCTTGAAGGTTTTTACTCGACCGAATACTGACATCAGCGAACAGTAGATACATGTTCTGCATTTTGCATTAGAATTTAGGTAAATATATAATATGTAGTAGTGTTCTTGCAGTTCTAGCTTATCTACAATCTAGGACATATAAAACTATAGGAGCGAATCGTGTGTGTAGAATTCGAAGCGGTCGATTTGATACAGTTTAAATATTTTCTATTTAATCTGCATAGAATACAAATCAACTAAGGCTACTTAGTATTCTTTGTCAGACGGCTGATGATTGTAAAGGGAAACTTGAGTAGTGGCCTAGCACGTTCCTCATAACTATAATAAACAAATGACTCTCGTAATGGTCGCTATAAAGTTTTAGAAGTAGTAAACTGTATCCATAAATACAGTAGGTATAATGTCATCATGTCATGCGTAGGGACCGTATTGGATGGAGAAGAAAAAGGTAACAGTCAAGAATTTGTAAAATTACACAATATGGCTCTTGTGGCCTTTTATGAACCTATAAAAAAAGAGAGATTCATTCAGTAAGATTAAAGAGTTTACCTATTTACTAGAGAGTTTGGGCCCGTCACTAAAATGTTTGGTTATGAACGAGATAAAGTCAAAGTAACAATGAATATAATATAACGCGCACTAAAGCCAAAAGTACGACAGTGGAAGTCAGAGAGATTTTTTATTTGCCCAGAAGAAGGAATTTAAAATAAAATTCCTAACTACGAAAAATCTTACCCATTAACCATTAAATACCTCATTTCAATTCCTAATTGACACGGTATAACGCAATACTAAACATCAGTATTTATAGATATTTAATAGCTCGGTCACGTACGACCCGCATCATAATGTGTGCCAGCTTTTCAATAAGTTATTAACAGGTGGGCAGGCCGATTCAGCCGACTGGCGATTGTTATACGTTAGCAAAGTTATATGTAATTACGATACAGTTATGAAGAGGCTGGACATGTTGGTATCGAAATATGTAAAGGCACTATTCCTTTGGCTAGACAAATTAAAGCGGATTTCTTAAAGTCATCTCCCTATAGAAACTCTCAAAGGTTTCGGAGTATATATTTTATTTGCAAAGATTTCACATTTGAACAATCTTGCAACAACAATGCTGAGATAAAGTTACGAGAGATACAAATAAATGAGTCAGTCACATTGTCGCACCTACTACGTTCTAACTATTTAGTAACGTTCGATGATAACGTTACTATTTACAATAATGATAAGACGTAGGACTTCATAAGAATAATACTTTACTGACACGACAAAATGACTAAGCTTTCGGAGAAGTAAAATTTTTCATGCAAGTATCCAAAATGTAAGTATCCAAATTTTTTATGTAAAATCCAAATTCATCTTCCATAATTAGAATTTTCAAAGAGTTGCATTGGGAGTAATTTGATTGTTACCTATAAGTACCAACATATTATCTTTTTTTTATCTTTAGTTCGAGAATTGTTTCGTGTAGGAGGAATAGATAGTTAATTCAAAACATGAGTTGAGGTTGAGAACTCACCCCAGCGGCGGAGTACGCAGCCGCTCCAAAGGCGACGACTATCGTAGACGCAATCAGATAAAGGAACACCATCACCACATACGCGATCATCT
This sequence comes from Lithophane ornitopus, assembly GCA_948473465.1. Lineage (NCBI taxonomy): Eukaryota > Metazoa > Arthropoda > Insecta > Lepidoptera > Noctuidae > Lithophane > Lithophane ornitopus. Next base: position 953,178 of record OX419617.1, read on the forward strand.
CGATTTTCAGCCACTTCACGTTGTGGTACTTCTCCACCACGTGGAACAGGTAGAGTATTAGCAGAATCCCGGAGAACCACAGTCCCAAGTGGGCCACTATGTTGAAGTACACGCCTCGGCCGTTTGACCAGAACGCGGAAGACTGGATGCAGATGAACCCGATTAGGTTGAATAGCTGGAAAAGATAATTGGGTGAAAAAACAGAACAGATCTTGAAGTCTATGGAGGTAGTGGATAAATATACCTTTACTACGGCAATGATAGCTGTAGCTCGCATGAGAGTACAAGTTAATATCACCCCAGATTATTATTTGCAAGAAGTTGTGAACTATCACGTCATACCCCGTGGGGACTCGTTGAACTATTGGTATCATAAATATTGATAAGCTGCTTGGCTATGGACTAAGGGCGGAACCCAAACCCCTAACATAATAGAACATAGATGATAACCTGCTTTAGCCTTATTCCTTCAAAACAAAGAGCCTTAAAACCACCTGGCGGAGGCTATGGGAATTTTAATTACTTAGCGATGAGCAGCTGCGTTGTAATCCTGTACTTATATAACGATTAACAGAGTTCAACATTTGTAGGTATGGGACGCATAAATAGGAGTGGTCCCAGGAAACAAAAAATAATTCCTTACCCGATCTTTTCTGGAGGTATACCATATTATTAAAAATCTTCTTGAGAGCTGATACTTATAAGTACGTCCCGAATACTTTGGGCATTAATTCCCCCCCCAAAATTTTGCTGACTGACTCGCTTATTTTTCTACGAAAGCATAAGTTTTTGGGTCCCCTATAGCTCTTGCAAACACAATAAAAAAGACAAGACCAATAATAGTCTTTGTACGTAAGTTCTAGGAGCAAGGACCTTTCCCTGGATTGCCGCCAAGTGTGTTACGTTATCATCAAGAATGCTTGCGATTAGTCACCTGTTACCTATGCCTGTTAGTATCGTGTAAATAATGACTGATTGACGTAACGGCCGCTTACAATTACAAACATTTGTTTTGTTCGGTGCCAATCGCGTGTAGGACATCATAAAAAGGCTTCATGCTAGGATGGCGTCGCGCGTCGTAGAAATCATATGCAAATATTGTAGAGGCAACACAAATAGCTTGTGAAAATGCGGAACTAAGTTGTTTGAGTATATCCCGTTTTTGTATAACTGAAGAACTTATATGTAGGCTATAACTTTTTGTAGGCTGAAGAATTGTGACGAAATTTTGCAGGTGCCAGGTCCTGTGACCTTTGACCTCCGGTGACCTGTTCATATAGGCAGTCATAAGGAAAGATATGGAGGGTAAGGAACCGGCGTACTCATAGGCAAATGAGATATACATATCAGCTAAAATCATCGCATCTGCAATGACTCTGGTATCGAAGATATCCATAGGCGACAGTGACCACTTATAAGTAAGTACCACCATCACAAACGCTGCCGGCATTTTTGCCTTTCCGTATCGTGGTATTATAACTGGTTCAGAAAGACTTACAACAACAATAGCCTTAAGAATCCCAGGCACTGTCTTCAGGTAAGAGGGGTCGAACCGCGTCTCAGTGATGAACACCGTGTTGGTAGAGCCCATGGTCTGCGGCTGAGGAGGCGGAGGCAGCTGGTTGGGGTACGCCATGGTGGGTGCTTAGCTGAAATAGACGGGTTACAATCAATACAGGGAATTTTACAAAAGCCTACAGCTTTGGAGAGAAGATCTGTTAAAAGATACCATCACGCACTACACTGTTAGCGGTCTTAGCACGGCCGCTTTTTTAATGCCACACAGATTTTCAACTTTCAACGCACGCCTCCAAAATCCAGGGATTTTTTCATCGTGCTCTGTTAGATAATCTACGCCGAGAGTTAAATTGAAACTTCAATGCGTAATAAAAAAAACGGCGTTCGTTCTTTTCTCCTTGGTCAGGCCATAGTGCGGTGCGATGAGTGTAATCGGTAGGTATCGTCTTAGCTTTGGTTCCGAATCTTCATAAGTAAATAAAGCATTCGAGGTTCATACTCGTCCGACTAAACGTATGTAGTGTCCAACAGGGTCGCTAGCTTTTAGGGTGCTTTTCCACTCACTGAGGCGGAAAGGAGCGGAGCGCAGAGGAGAAGTGCCGGAATGGGCATATTGCTTGAAATCCACATCGCGTCTCGTCTGGGATTAGTGGTCACTCCAATCGTCTCAGTGGAAAGGCAAGATTCTTATCACCACCTACACTTAATATTTTAGCAGCGGCTATCTGCCACTACATCAACCCTATTTCAGAGATCAATCAATTTGGCCTCGACTTCCTCAAATAGTCTCCGGTGTTACGTCGGAATAAGTGGCGTTTGAGTGGAGCCAATTCAATTAGTATTGATAACAGGAGGTACAGGTTACAGCTGCTAATTGGTTTTAAGTGAATCATTGAATTAGTCATAAAGGTGTGAGGTCAACAATATTGACCTTATGACTACCAATCATATTGGTCATGATTTATATAAAATGATATAAGCATATTATTATGTATAATTGTATATTATGTCGTGGCAAAATTGGAAAAAAAACCTAAAATGTTTGCTGATGACGAATAATGCGAGCTAATATCATAATTTTTTATAAAAACCCTATCTGTTCCGCAACTTGTTATTTTCGTATATTTGTCCTTTCTTAGCGTCATGTTTGCCACAAATAAACATATTTTCTTTCTTTCTTCTTCTGTTCAGGACGATTGGAAACTTGATCGTTATTAGGTACTTGATCATGATCCCTAAGCTTATAGTCCTTCCAGTGGTTAGTAGTAGGTACCTACCTACACGCCGATGGTAAGTAGAACTTACACGCCGATGGTAAGTAGAACTGACACGCCGATGGTAAGTAGAACTGACACGCCGATGGTAAGTAGAACTGACACGCCGATGGTAAGTAGAACTGACACGCCGATGGTAAGTAGAACTTACACGCCGATGGTAAGTAGTACTTACATGATGATGGTAAGTAGTATTTAAACGCTGATGGTAAGTAGAACTGACACGCTGATGGTAAGTAGAACTTACACGCCGATGGTAAGTAGTACTTACACGCTGATGGTGTAAGTAAGCGTAAGTGTAAGTAGAACTTACACGCCTTTGGTTGTATATAGTAGTAAAAATATCCTTACTCAAAAACTACTTGAGCATAGTTCCAAAAATTGATATGGCTCCACCGTCCGACATCTTCTACCAAATGAAAAAGTAATTACGTAAATCTGTCCAGAAATCACTGAGAAATCGGAGTCGGACGGAGTGGGAATATGAAAGAAAAAGAAACTCACTGACTGTATAACCTCCTCCCTTTGTTAAATTGGTTAAAAGCTGGTTCTAAAAGGCTTTTTTTCTCTAGAAACTCTTGTTTTAACTTTTAATAAGGGTTTAAACTAAACTATTCAAATGAAGTTTTGGCCAGTGGGATTTGACCAGTTAGAAGTTTTGACTGTAGCATATTCTAACCTATGTAAAACTTAAATTATTTATTTTACGACTTTTGTGACAGCACACGGTTTTAGAATTTAACATCTCAACCGAATAAACTTTTCACATGTTTTATTTGGCATTTGCCAACCGACATGGTACAAATTCACATAGGGACCGACAACCAATAGCAAATAGAATTTAAAAAAAAGTTTATCTAAGTAGTAGGTATACTTGAGATGAATTCAAGATATCGGTATCTATAATCCTCTTGTACAAAATACTCTATTGAAACTCTAGTAAATGATAAGAAGATTACGGAAGTGATAAGAACACAGAAATTACATAGAGTTGTAGCTAATAAAAATATCCTTGAAATTGAACTTGAATTAACTAGAGGTGTTAGCAAACGGCCCGTAATTGAACAATGAAATGGAAACGCTACCTATAATTAAAACCTATTTGTCAAAAGTATTTTGACTATCAACCAGGTCATAACCGGTTGATATTGATAGCCACATGAACCTTGAGAGAGGCCTGTGTCCAGCAGTGGAAGTCTTTTGGCATAAATGATGTTCATGATATTCACAATGAATAATTTTTAAGGATAATATTAAGTATTGTAGTTCATTTTGAGGTATTTATACATTTTCTAAACTCATTGTTTACATTTTTAAATACTTACCTATTTCAAAACTAAAACGATGAAGGAAAATAGGATTAATCCTATTTAAAAAAATAGGATTAATTATGAACATAAATAAAATACAAACTTCTGATTTACCAAATGAATGTAAAATAAAGTTTTCTTAATTTTTTAGTACTGAAGTAAAGAAGTAGAATGTTGAAATTATAAATGTACAGTCTCCGTTAAGATTAAAAGTTTTATCTTAGGACTTATTATCCTTTCACAAAAAGTTAATAAATAATACATTAATACTTACATAGACCACGACGCGCACTATTCTGCTTATTATAAACACAGTAGATGAAGGAGCGAATCACGAGAACTGAAACAGCCTCATCGCGATAAGCGCGGCCGATGCCGAGGATGCTCTCCGAACAATTTAGTCACCGTCGCCTTGACACTATATTACTAACCGATACTGAGCCGGGTAAAACATCAATGACTCATATTTTTAAATAACATACAGTCGAAGCATACCGCGGTCATACATACATAACTTCGCGGGTGTTATTTGTTTACTCATACGAGACGTCTTTGCACGTAATTATTACTGTACATGAAAAGTTTAAAATTTACTTGTATTTTGTGATTTATTTATAGTACAATGCCGAATTTTGATTTAATCATTTTATTCCCTGAGTAACTGTAAATCCTTACAATTTTTTTCTATGAAAATTAAGAAACACGAACTACTATGCAAAAATCTACTGACTTGTACTGTATCTAAAACTGTTGATTGTTGTTTAGAGATGATCCCTGTGGTTCGAATGATCCAATCAAATTGATTGAAGTCACACTGAAAAACAATCGATTCAATTTAAATTATAATTTAGTAGTAATAAAATAATAATTGAATATATGAAAGCTGAACGGTTTATTTTTTCGTTTGAACGCGCTAATCTCTGGAACTACCAGTCGGATTTCATAAATTATGTTTGCATTATTGATAGCCCAATTTGACGCGATGCGACGCGGTGGGTCGGGGCGAATCTTTTATAACCGATTTCAAGCAAAAAAGGAGGTTCTCAGTTCCTCGGGATTCATTTTTTTTATGTGTTTCCCGAATCTTCCGACTCGAATACAGCTGCACCGATAGGCAGAGGTGGCGGAAGGCGTGGGCGATGTTGGCGACAGCCTACGGCCTCGCAACTCGAAGGTTCATGCATTACTTAAAAACAGTAAACGCGATGAAAAAAAAATACTCTTCATAAAACGATATATATATTGACATGTTTTTTTTAGCTTAGCAACATTTGCTAGCTTTGCGTTGCTATCGTGGGGAATCCCCGCCACCCAGAGCTGAGGATTTCCCATTGTTTGTTTACGCTACTTTCAAAGGCTTTAAAAGGCAGTACAATGCTAAATTTTTCGAGCTCGGTTCGCTCGCTCTTGCATCCTACATTAACTTTTTCTCAGACTTTCCTATAAAAGTCAACAAAGTACCTCCAATTTGTGTATGTGTATGAATTTGAATGTACTGTCAAAGAAATCCTTACCTATCAGGGGTGAGGTCCTTACTCCTTAAATGTTCGAGCTCGCTTACGTCCTATGTTCCCGAACTATTCAGTTTAAGTCGACCAAGTAATTCCTATTTTTATATGAATGTTCAAATAAAAATGTACCCTATCCAGAGTGCAATAATTTTCGAGCTCACTTTGCTCGCTCTATCATCATATTTATATTAGTTTAATGCTCCAATTTTTCAGTCTATGAGACTCCCTTATACAGTTGATGTGCTGCCAGTAACATGATACCCATTGGTAAGACTGATTGTCGGACTACGAATGACAGCTGAGGGGTCTCAGTCTCGGTATGTAATGGATGGTCATTGGTCACCCATCCACAAATCAACTTTGGCAAATGTAGCTTAAATTTCAATTAACCCGCGCAGCTGTTATTATTTAGTCACGAGGGGTGACGAGCCCCTCAGTGATTGATCATCTCACAGTCCTCGTTATTATTTCAATTTTCTGTAATCGATTAATTTTTTTTTTTTTATTTTTTTTTTTACTCCACTTGCTCATCTCTACAGAAATGTCAATAATGTCAATCATCAGCGTGCGTTCAATACCTTAAATTTTTACAATAGTGACCTTGTACGTTTTTGTATTACTATTTTTGATAAAAAATAGGAATTTGAAAATAAAAAATGATGAAAATCTACAGCATTTAGCAATTGGTTGGATTTAGTTGGATTCTTTTAATTTATTTTAAAAATTGGTACGATTCAAAGTATTTAGAGCGAGCTCTGTCGTTCCTGTCAATGTCATTTTGTAAGCGTTCCGGTATTCCTCAGCAGCATTTTTTTTGCATTTCTATCCTCTCCAAAGTGAAGTGTTGTTGTCTTACTCTGACGCGTGTACAATGATACAATAATGCTGTTCTTATTTTTGATGCTTTTAAACAGAATTTCAAAAATTCAAACAAGTAGCTATGCTACGCTACGCTCGTTAGGAATATCAATTTTTATTATTTCTGACTGACGTTTGGTTTGATGGTTCATGGTTTGGTCGTATTCGTTAAATCACCAGATATTAATTTACACCTATTTTTAATCGTTAGTGTAAGTTCCGTAGCTGTAAATATCTTACTTGCTTCTAAGAAAAAGTGTTTGTAGTTAAGCTGAACGTTATAAGGTAAGAAAAGAAATCGCAGTTTTTTGTTATAAGTTACACTGTTTATTTCTGTGGTGTGTTGCTCAACAATATTCGCTATTTTAGGTCGTGACAGGCGGCATTTCGTGGCTTAAACGTGCTCACTAGTTACATCGAAGTACGCATGGACTTTTAAACATTGGTTTTAGAATTACTCCCACAAGTTAGAGCCTCATGCACACATAAGAGTCTAACATTACATTTCCTTCCTAAAAAACTACATAAATTGGCTAAATAATAGCACACTAACCAATTGTGGTAACACACATTTGAATGGTCAGTTCTAGCTTTTCAACAATAGTTTACTCTATTTTTTCCTCCCACCAATAGTAATACTTTTTATAATTAAGTATACCTTATTGCTTTTCTTTATTTATTCCTTATGTTTTGAAATGCAACAGCAATTTCATGAAATTTCGTTTTCCTTGTAGAAAGAGTAAAAGTAAACAACTTTCTCTTTTCAATATAGACTAGAAGTACCAGTTACACTTTCATTCCCATAAGTGTAAAGTGTGGTCACCAATGTGCTGCTATTGTGTTTGACATCAGGGCACTATAAGATAATTTAAATGTTGCTGCAATACGGACACTACAAGGAAATGATAACTTGTCTGTTATCAAGCTCAAATATTTAGCAAATTTAAAAACCTTTCTATAGTCTATATTATATCCGTATTTGTTTATTGCAATCAGAAATGGCTTAACTTGGAAAACAATTGTTATTATCTATTTGTAATCAACAATATCAGGTAGGAATTACCGAGTCACTTAGTAAATGATAAAATCAGCAATACAGGTATTATCAGCAGAATAATACAAAACAATACATCGTCAACAACACCATCATTATACCAAATTAATATTTTTTATTGCCATGGGCAATCCTGATGAAACATTGCATACTCAACCCCCTCATACCCCTGCTAATCAGACTGGTGACAACAGCAGCAAAAAAATTCACCAAATCATAGTTTTTATACAGAATTTTTCTACATATGGCTGACTAGCTCTGGCACAATTGTCCAAGTGTATCAAATAACACAGATTTAGTATGCCTCAAATGTTGCATATGCAAAAGCAATGTAACTGATATCAGAGTTATCATGTAAAATATGTTGATGAGGGATGACTCACATACATGGTTTATCTTTTTATTAACAAAAAATATGTAACCAATCTGTTAAAATTGGTTTAGGGACTTTTTTATATCAGACTAAATGCTTCTAACATTTTACACAAAAATATTTGTAAACTTTTTAGTTTTTCTTCCAGCAACAAATCGTCTTTCTTCTTACTTACTTACTCTTAAAGTAACTCACTCTTCAGGTAAAAGAGTGAGTTACTTTTTATCTCGAAAATATAGATAGATAGAAAACTCTTTATTATGTACACCATAAAAAATACAGATATACATGAAGAAATGAATGATGTATTTATTTGTAGAAGATCCCCCGCACAAAAGCGAGCCATGGGCAAAGCTAATGCAATTAGTTGGAGTGAAGTTCTGTTGATTTTCTTATTGTCTAAGTTTAATATAATCCTTGAATCAATTTCCTGAAACTAACTTATATTCTAAATGAAGTGACAAAAAATATAATTGACTTTTTCATTCCAGCTCTATGGTTCTTAGAATTAAAACCAAAGATTAAGTAATTAGTGTTGTTATCCTTTGGTCACAAAGTCAAACTCAATACTTTGAATGCTTCCAGTTAATCAACTATGGCAGAAGTAGGTTTTCCCGGACAGCACACCACAACAACAACGGTCACATCCAGCACCGCTGTCCAGACCAACATACGGTTTGACCCTGCTTACATCAAGACCATACCCGGCATACTGAAGATTGTTCAAGTTGTAAGTAAAGTTTTTTTTTAAATTTTAAATATGTTTTTTTTAGAAAAATATTTAAAAATGTTTTTTCTATGTAAGTATTTAAAATGTTATAAAGGAAATAATAATACATCCCATGCCGATTTCGACTTGGTGACTACCTACTTAAGTTGTAAGCAAATTATAATTTAGGGACAATTAGCTACAAAAACCCCTTCAGTAAATGGGACATTAATTGATAAACACATTGTGGATGCCCTGGTTGATATTATTAGCGCTCAAGTTGCTGCTATTTCAGACTTCAGATAATTCGTTAATGATGTTCAGCAAAATGTTTTTTTTTGGCAGTTGACCCGATGTCGACTATTCTGGCAGCGTTATGTTTAACGGCTCTGGCGGGTGACGTCACAATTCTAAAGAATTCATACTAAGTATTACACTTTAGAAAACAGCACGTTTTCAGCAAACCTACTAAAAAATCAATACAAGACAATACACTTTCACAGGCTTTGTTCAGTTCAAACACTTGTAGGAGGTACAGTCGACCGCACGCACTTTGACCTTGAGCTGGCCTCTTATTGTATTGAAACTCCTTATGTAACGCTATAATTGGAGTTTCAATATATTATGAGGCCAGCTTATACTGGTTTTGTTACCACTGACGTGCAGCCTACTGTATCATGTTTTAAACATAAGGTAAAAGGTCAAGTCCTTCCAGAATGGTACGTAATTCAATGTCGTGTTATCGCGTTGATCGCCGCCCGTTCAATATGACGTAGTTCACGCGAAAATAGCGCTAAGGGGGAGCTAGCCTTTTACAAACACGGCATGCGATGTAACTGTTTTAATCTAATCGTCACGCCCACTCCCGAAGGGGCGAAGGGGTAAAAAGACGAGGTGTGATATTTTCCCAAAGGGCTTTTGTCTGTATGGCTATTGTGAGTCAACGCTTACATAATGACGGTATAGCTGCTGTCATCGGTCAACTGTGACCTCCACTTTACTACTTCATACCTATTCATTCGTCTTGCGACTAAGTTTTGCATAGTTTCCTTAGTCCGTCACACATGATGCATACAATAGATTTTAACGACTGTTACGCCATTAGGCTGCAGGCCGCATAGCCCGAGATGCATAGAGCCACGCAAGTCGCGTGACACAATCTTTAAATCATGAACCTTGACTGGATTTTTTCCTCCTTCTTGTTCTCTCGATTCGGCGGCGGCCGTTGTAAAAATATTAGCCAGTGAGTACCTTACTTAAGTTGATAACTAAGCTGATAGCCCATGGTACGCCAGACGTTCCTATATTTTATCATCGTTAATTTGTTACTCGTGTAGGATAGTTTCACCCCCAAAAATTAGACAATCAATGATACACACGTAATAAAATTCATAAATTCACTGACTGACTACGCACTGCGTAAGCCGTTGGGTCTTGAAAATAGGTTGTAACGGTGAGCACTAAGAAAAGATTTGTGAAAATTCATCCCCTAAAGGGGTAAATAGAGGTGAAAGTTTGTATGAAAGTTCAAGGAAGGTCCTCATATTTGCCGATGGGAAATACCATCGTGCAAATGGTTTCGTATTCATATAAAATACAAATCTACATTTCAATGAAATCTATTCGTCATAGCAATGAAAGCGTTTCCCATTTTGTTTCCTTTATTGCGTTGAATCATTTATACAGTATGAACATTTATACGTCGGAACTTGCGCAGTCGATTCAATACATTGCTAAACTATGTTATTTATTAGATCCTACTTATTTTTATAAATATTGTATGGCGTCCTTGTAAAAGTTTCCATCGACGTGCTGATGATATTGCTTTCTATAATACCTATTTTAAATAGCGTGACCATCCCTCGTATTACGTCATGATTATATTTTATCATAGTTAATTTTATTGTACCTATTTTAGGCAATGATAGTCATCACACTTTCAAGGCATAATATCAATATCAATAACCCAGTTCTTTAATTCCAGCTATGCAGTCTCCTCGGGTTCATATGCATCCAATGTTCCTGGCTGAGCAGCCAAACCAAAGGGTCCTTCTTCAGCTGGATCTCAATGATCGCCTTTTGGTTCACGGGCATCTTACTGGGCCTGTATCTGTTCCATATCCTGGAGAAGTTCTACAAGATCCCGTGGCTGAAGCTTGAGTTCGGATTCTGTGCGCTGTGGACCTTTTTCTATTTGCTGGTGTCTATTTTAGCCGCGACTGTCCATGATGACCCTCATTCTGCTGCTGCGGTAAGTTATATGGACAACTTAGTATTTGAGCAACCTCCGTATTTGCTAGATTTACCTAAGTACTTTGTATGAGTAGGTAATTTGTGTGAATATAGAAAATCTGATGCTTTGAACATTAACTATAAATTAAATTAATAGGTGGTAGGTTTTTTATTAATTGGTTGTTATTTTATTCTTATACAGTAGAAGGAACTAAGTTTTTGTCTACTATTTTCCCAAAGAACTTCGCTCTTTTCCTCCTACAATTCTATTGAAAGTGTTTTTACCGGCCTATTGTGATTTCGTCGCCGTTTGGTTGCTGGTTCTCTAAAAAACCTTGATAATTACCCAATAAACTCAAAATAATCCTTTAAAATTTCAGTTCTTCGGCTTCGTAGCGATGTTCGCGTACTTAGTGGACGCGTATCTAAAGTACGTGGCAGTCCGCGCCGGTGGCCTGGCGCAGGGCACGCGCGTCGTGTCCAAGCAGACCACCTCCGCGGTGGAGTCGCCGCCCCCCCGCGTCGGGTACTAATGTGGAAGGTGGGCGTGAGAGGGAACAGGGGGATCTAACGCTAGACGAAAAAGAGTTAGTGTGCTCACTCGAACACCTTATAGAAACCTTTCTTGGTTCCTACTCACGCTTTTAAAAGATTTGTTTATGACGGCTAAAAGACATCATTGGCACTATAAAAGCACTGTATTGTTGTTTAGTGTTGCGACAACATAATATTTGTAAATAGATTTGAGCGAGGAAGTTGCCACATGAAAAAAAATTGTTTGTTCCCATGATTAAAATGAATTAATGTGTTCTAATTTTTGTAGAACATAATTGAGCCAATTATATTATTGCGAAATTATTATAATTATTTAAAAAATTACATGACATGTCCAATTCAAATGTTCTAATCATTAATGTGGTGACAATTTTAAGCTCAATAACTTGCTCTGGTCTGAATGTTAGCTATTTAAGCAAAATGTTATTAACTAGATTAAGCCCGAACAAAATCATGTACTTATCAAATGTTTTACAGTTTTTATTAATTTTACACTTTTGCTGGCACACTACCGCCATTGTTAATCATCGAACTAATTTACATATTTTTTAAATAATATTTAATCAATTTTTTTTGCACAAATATTGTTTATTTTTACATTTTTATTTACTACTTTAAGAGGATCGTAGTGATATATTATCCGGTTTTAGTAATTAATGTATTATGATAACTAAAATTGAGGCGTTCAACGGGTTAACCAAAGAATAATGTACCTACAGGGTGTGATGGCTCAAATTCATGATCTGAATGAAATGAAATCATGACAGTTTTCGCAAAATGTATTTTTCTATAAGTTTTGGAAAAACCTCTCCTTCAAATTAACTTTTTAATGCTAGTATTTCGAGCATGTTATGGTAGACATGATGTAGGGATAGTATAGACGATTATATTGCCATTAGTTTTGTGTTGTCTTCTTCAAAAGCACTACACCCTACTTGTAATTGTCTAAATATCACATTATAAACTTTTAAAATGAGCCTTATACACTGTGCCTTAATTTTGTCAAATTGTTAAACTACTTATGTAGGTTAAAAATAAAGTTAAAATGAAAACTGTCTTAGCTGTAGCCTACAGTATTTTACACAACCGATGAAATATTTGTAGGTAATATTTTTAGTTTATTTAAACGCGTATAATATGCTTTAAAGCCTTTAGTAGATAACGTTCGTTCGGTTCGTAGGCAGCAATATAAACAAATCTAAACTATTTAACTGCCACACTTAATTCTCTCTCGCTTGAGTGAACGGTTAGTGCAATTTGATATACAGATTCCATCAAAGTTGTTGCTTTAATTTATAAATGCCATAATTTCTTTATTTACTTAATTTGTCTTGATGACCCACGAGATTGTGGGTTTAAATTCCGAGCAAGTACCAATGTTTTCAATTTCTAGTAAGTTCTAAGTTTACTTTGGACATTATTGACATCGGTGAAGGAAAACATCGTGAGGAAACCTATAATTATATAGTTAATATAAGTCTGAAATCGCTAACCTGTCTTGCGCAAGCGTGGTGATCAATGCTCGTGTCTTCTCTGTTTGAGAAGAGGACTTTGCCCAGCAGTGGGACACTTATAGGCTGGTATTATTTATACTTGATTAAACTCTTTTCTAACCATTGTGTTATTTCTATCATTATGCTTCATGAGTACCTGTGCAGTTTTGTACAGTTTATAAAATATGATGAATTATTGTTCTTTATTATTTAGTTGTTAGGATATAATTAACCACCTGTCTAATTAAGTGTTAACTACCAGTTCAGGTACGTATGTATACTATTTTGTTTATACATATTTACTTTATTATAGCTTTGTAAGATTAATCAATAAAATAATAATTAATTGAAAACATGGACAAACACTATACTTCAATGATGGCAATACTTTTTATAAAAGATTCAAATGCTTTAGAATGCTTGTCACAACTATGCTCAAATGTCGGCAAAATATGCCATTCTAATAGTTTATAAAAAAAAATAACTTAGCACTAACGAATGCAATTAATATATTAAAATGATTTTAACTGTTTTACATTGTCCAATCTAAATAAGCAAAGATTTTTAATATATTGTAATAGAAGTAAGTTAATTCCTTACGCATGCTACACACTTGTTCGATCAAAACAGTCGATTATATTTTTTGCGGCAGTATTTGTTGCACAACACAGTCGACCCGAAGCAATGGGGGTAAAACTGCGACTTGCTCACTTCAGATGTCGCTACTATCTAGCGTCTAAGAATTTGATAGCTAGCTGTTACTGAAGTTCTGAAGTTTTTCAGTCAGGAAGATCATCCTCGAGTTGGTTTTCAACTTCGATCAGATTATTCCTGTCGTAAGCTTGGAGGCTTACTTTTGTGTTTGTTGATTTAAGTTGTTTACACTCGCGGCTTGTATACGGTGAACAGAGCTGCCACGAGCTTTTAGTTTTTAACCCCATTGCTACATATTTAATATAATTTTGCCGTCCGGCCATTTAAGGTCGATCAAGTATCTAGCACGCCGTATGAGTCTTTGTTCAATTATTATAATTTTCAGATAATTTGTGTACTATTTATTTATGTATATTTTATTAAGTAAGTAATATAAATATTTTTTATTATGTGTGCTGCCTTCTGTGTATGTCTTACTTTTTTATGCTCTGTGCTTTTTATGACCAGTCAACACTAGTATCTAAAATGTATGAATTTGAGACAATTTATTTAATTACTTTTAAACGCATTTTACAAACTATCAATGCTTTTTTTTTTACTAAATATAAGCAATATTTTTAGATAATACTATTGTTTAACTACAATGAAAGGTGCCTTACAGAATTCCACGTATTTTTAATATTTCTTAACATATCAGTCCCAAAAGTCAATCGATAAATGATAGAAGTGACATTGATGAGAATTCGTGTAACAATAAAACGTGACTTATTATAATTATTTGAAAAGACGGTTTTGTAAGAATAGGTTTCGACCACGGAGAAGATTTTATTATTGCGTGTATTTTGTTTTTTCTTCTTAAAAAAAGAAAATACACGCAAAGAAAAAAATACGCTGACTTGGCCTATAGACATTTTAGTCACTTCTATTTTACTTGCACATTATAATTTTTACACGGTGTTAAAATAACTTTATTTTAATGAAAACTTATCAATGTATTTGCCTTATATTATAGCTGTTACACTGTTACTAAATGTATTAAAATATATGATAACGTTTAGAAATTAAAAGTGTTAATAATATTAGTTTGTTTTATTTGACATTTCTTGGGAGGATACTGCATAGAGGAAGTAAGAAATAATCAAGAAAAGTGTTTGTAGGTAAATATATTTATTTTAAATGCATTTCAATATATTATAGTTATAATTAGTATACATTTAACAGATAATTAGGTAAACATCAATAAATACTACAGCTTCAAGCGCTTGATATCTTCCATTTTGAAGTCGGTCCTGAAACAAGTTTTTCTATTTATTGCACACAATGACACAATAATACAGTAAGGATAAGGGCCGTAATACTCTTGTTCTTAACGATTGGTGGAAGAGGGATAAATGAAGATAATTTAGCATTTACGTCGAAGCGTGCGGAAGTTGTTGTATGGAGTTTGCCTTCTGTACCTCTAATGCGTTCGTGGTTTAGTTTCAAACATCTCTTTTTCAAATTAAATACCCAAGCAAAGATCAAATTGAGCTGAATGTCCAAATATTTTTATGACTTTTACAAAAGTAATATTTAATTTGAAATTAATAAAAACAATAAGTGAAAAAAAAAACAAAATACTTTATAAACTTTATCTATTCTGCGTTAAATTGTAATGAATTAAGAAACATGGCTTAATTAGTTCTGTTTCCGTTTACTGCTATATCACCGTTTATCTACGTAAGGACGAATGTTTGCTGTTACGCGAATGCATGGAAATCTGAAAGTGGCATCGGTGACTGAATAGATGTGTGAAAATCGGTTGTCATGGTATGGGCATGATTGTGATGCGGAGGAATATGTCGTGAGGAAAGTTAGTATGAAAATGTGTTTGCTATAAGAGTAGGGGAAGACCAAAGAAACGATGGATGGACTGTGTGAAAGATGATATGGCTAAGAAGGGGGTGACTACCGAGATGTCGAAAAATGGGATAAGGGCACGACAATGATGACGAGCTAGTCCAGTACCTGCGCGCCAGTATCTCCTTGGCCTCGGGCGCGGCGAGGCGCGGCGTGGGCAGCAGCGCGTCGCGCGCGTGCTGCGGCAGCTCCAGCGCGAGCAGCGCGGCGGCCTGCGTGAGGAGAGTGATGACGAGCTAGTCCAGTACCTGCGCGCCAGTATCTCCTTGGCCTCGGGCGCGGCGAGGCGCGGCGTGGGCAGCAGCGCGTCGCGCGCGTGCTGCGGCAGCTCCAGCGCGAGCAGCGCGGCGGCCTGCGTGAGGCGCGCGCACCGCTCGCGCGCGCCGCCCGCGCTGCTGCCGGCCCACGCCGCCAGGCGCCGCGCGCGACGCTCCACGGCCAGCCCGCCCTCCTGTGCCACAGGGAAACTATATGTTGAGCTCGGTCGAACCGCGTCAGCTCATCCGTCCCGACAAGTTGTCGCTTTCGACAATCCCGACGAGGCCGAATGTCTAGCCAACAGTGTAGCTAGAGGCCCGATGCTCTCCCAGTTCCCGACCCGTCGACAAAGCGCACCTTGACAAGGTTGAGCTAAAATCGAACATAGAGCTTGATCCCACCCGTTGAAGGCCTGATGATCCTTTGCCTCCCGTCAATTCAGACGAAGTGCACGGCATCAGTTTAGGGCTCCAGGCTAGGAAAGACCGCCATTGAAGATGGCGGTCATGAGCAACAACATATTCCTACCACTATGGAAAGAGGCCACTATTCTCCGTGTCCCCAAGCCTGGCAAGCCCAACTCTGAGCCCACGGTAGTAGTTACCTCTCCATCAGTCTACTCAATATCCTCGGTAAACGCTACGAGAGGCTTATTTATAAACGGCTCAAAGACTATGTCGAGGCAAAGAGCCTCAACCTCAACGAGCAGTTTGGTTTCCGAACCCAACACTCGTGCATCCAACAAGTGCGCCGCATCGTGGAGCACTTAAAACCGCTGGCTTCCAGTGAAACTCGATAACGGGCGTGTTGTTCCTCGATATAGCGAAAGCATTCGACAAAGTCTGGCACGACGGCTTATTATATACTAGCTGATGCCCGCGGCTTCGCTCGCGTGGATGTCGGTTATCCAAAAGTAATCATGAAATTTTGATCCCGTTCCCGCAACCCATGGGAACCAATTCCAGGGATAAAAAGTAGCCTATGTCTTATTCCATTGCATCAAGCGAAGCGAGGCGCTTGAATTTTATTCTCGCGTCCGTAATTTTTTTGCGATTACTCCTAAGATATTCGTTTAAATTATATGGTGAAAAACAGTAAAATAATGTGCATGAAATGCTTAAAGCCTCTAACTTATTTAAAATGATAAGGATTAATACCGTATTTGTGTAAATACTTTCCAATTACCGCTTTTTAATTGCCCATTTTTTTAAGTATTGGATATGGTATGTTATCCTTAAGAGATAGACATGTGCCATCGCGGACTTTTCGATAGACCTATATAAGATACACAATGCCACCATACATCATTTTGTTATATCTCAAAGGGTTTACGCAGCGTTTTCGTTGAAAGCTCCGAGATAGCTTATTTTATTCCGACACCTCCAACAAATATCATTATATTTTAGCCAATGTATACAAAACCTTGACAAATTATATACATCCTCGAGAACCACTCTATCTATTAAAAAAATCCGCATCAAAATCCGTTGCGTAGTTTTAATGATCTAACATAGGGACAGACAGACAGCGGGAAGCGACTTTGTTTTATACTATGTAGTGATAGTGAAGCTGTACCAACTCGGAGTGCCTGACCGACTTGTGCTCATCTTACGAGGCTTATTGTCGCCTCCCCTCAGTCCATTCGCGCCGGAGTCCCTCAGGGCTCCGTGCTATCTCCCCTCATCCTCACGCTCGCTGTTCACCAGCGACATTCCCAAAAGTAAAAAGGCTCAGTTGGCTTTATTCGCCGACGACACTTCCATTTACTACACAGGTCGATGTCAGAACCCTATCGATCGCTTTCTCTAGATCTCCGCAAACGTCTTAAGGTGGATGCGCTAGGGTAGCCCGCGAGATTCAAATTTTCTTACGTTTTTTGCAATGCATGTAAGTGCATTGAATGAAAATTTCATGAAATCATCTGTCAATACACTTACATGAACTTAGAGAGTTGTATTGCTGATTCTAATGTTTATAATTCTGTAAATCCATATTTGTTACGGCCGCTAATAATATTTAGATCAACATACAACCTGATACTGACCTGCAAATTGCAAAAAACGTAAGAAAATTTGAATTTCGCGGGCTACCCTAGCGCATCAACCTTAAGCGCTTGGTTCCGGAAATGGAGAATTGAGGTTACCCCCCCGATAAGATTCAGGCAGTTCTCTTCTCGAGACCGCGTCATCTCCCTCCAGCCCTAACTCAATTGCCACTCAAGTCCAAATTGCACATCCATCCGCGGTCATCCGTCCTATCATGACCTATGCGTGCGTAGTCTTCGCACACGCTAATCCACGCTGTCTCCATAGGATGCAGAATTGCAAACCTTCCAAAACCGTTTATGTCTATCTTCACTTAGATCTCAAAATGCGCACCGTCCAGCAGTTCATGAAACGCCTCTCAAAGTTTCTTCGACTCGGCTATAAAGCACCCCAATCGCCGCAGCCACCCGTTCACTCCCTCCCGCATAAGTAGTAGGGGTAACCAGTACTTTAGCACACAAAAACAAAAACCGAACGCCGCCGCGCCGTCCTCGAAATTAAAGCTCAAAACACACACAAGGCGGGTCGGGGCGGGAGCGTGTCGGGCGCGGGAGT
Source organism: Lithophane ornitopus (assembly GCA_948473465.1). Lineage (NCBI taxonomy): Eukaryota > Metazoa > Arthropoda > Insecta > Lepidoptera > Noctuidae > Lithophane > Lithophane ornitopus. Next base: position 971,476 of record OX419617.1, read on the forward strand.
ACGGCGGGTATTTATTGTAATTCAAGGAATTATATGGACGACAACACACAGAACGCGTGCGCCACACTGACAGCGCGGGGCGGGAGCGGTTGTGCTATTCTGTAAAAATATCACCATGAAAACTTAGGAAATTCAAACTGAGTAAAAAAATTCATTTCATGCGCCAATATGTTCATTTGTTCATTTCTTCTTTACTTAAAAAGTTCTATTTGCAAGCCAATTTGTATCGGGTGTATATTTTTGCACTCAGTTTAATATCTAATGTTCAAAATGTTCCCTAGACATGCGGAAATATTTATAAAACCGTTCCTCGTCCGTTTCTAATTCTCTGCAAAGTTGATGATATTCTCCATATTGATGTCCTTGTTTATTAATGTCATGAACCCACAAACTTTTCCTTTTTTGCGCTCTTCTTTTTAAAATAAGTAAAAATAATAATTCTTCGTCCGTGTCCGAATCACCCGACATTTCCAAACTGCAACCGCTACCGCCTGTCAAAGTACGACCGCGCCCGACCCGCTGCCGCTCCGCGCCCGACCCGCTGTCGCCCCGCGCCCGACTCGCTGCCGCTCCGCGCCCGCCTTGTGTGGGTTTTGAGCTTAAATGTACTTTTCGCGCATTTTTTTGCGGAAGAAAGCTCAATTCGGCATAATGTACCGCTTGCACTAAGTCTGCACTGCTAAACAAACCCAAATGGTGGAAAGTGAATTGAATATACAGAAGAAAATTATATAAAGTTTTTTGAAGTGAAAACTTCTTTAGGCGCGTTGAGCGATTTTTATTTTGCTGGCCAGTGCGATTATTCTAAAAACTAGCTTTTGCCCGCGGCTTCGCCCGCGTGGATGTCGGAAATTATCCCACGGGAATGTGCTACCGGGATAAAAGTATCCTATGTCCCATAACCCACGTGGTCTGTCTAAGCGACCTAGGCGTTACGGTGTAAAAGTAACAGGCATGAGATAGCCAGTAACTTTATATATTAGTGGTAGTCCATATCTATATTGTGGTGATAGTGTGGATAGTATGGACAGCAGTATGAAACTGTCGGAAAGATTAATGAAAAAACTATGGCATATTGCATGGACGATGGAAACTAAGGCGAAAGCTTTGGGTGAGCCTGCGATATTCAAAATTTCTTATGTTTTTTGCTTTTTACAGGTCAGTATCAAGTTTTATGTTGATCTAAATAATGAGTCGCAGTTGTTTCAAATATTTATTTATCTAATCTAACTAATATTGCAGGAGTTGCATTCCTGTATCTAATGGTTATTATTCTGTAAAGCTACTATTTGCTACGATCGCGAATCATATTTTAATCATATTGACATTCGAAACTTACCCATTAAACGATTTAAAAGCTGTATTAAAACCAAACTTTGTAAAAAAGGGTACTATACAATTTCAGATTATTCAGAAGACAAAAGCATGGGATTGAGTTGCTCGCTCTGCTAACATTTTGTCATTTTGGCATTGTGACATTTTGAATAAGTACTATGGAAAATCATCAAAATATACCTACCAGTTTTATATACAAATTCACATTATTGAATATTATATGTAGGATATTGACAAAATGACATGATTGCTTTGTAAAGTATTGTATTATCGTGAATGTGAGGACTATGTGGATGTTTATTTTGTTTTTATTCTTATATTTTTTCGTTCTCAGTTAGTTTTAACAATGGTCTGGCAATTTGAGAACTTTATGCGGCCTACACAAATGTCCTTTCTTTGGTATTGTTCGTCGAGTCGTTGAGCTCCTTAAGTTCTGAGCTGAGCTCCACTATTACTGACAAATGCTTGCAGGGACAGGACAGGTTCACTCAAATCTCTGTGGTTCATTCCTCAAAAGACCATTCTAGACTCTAATCTACATGGCCCTCATAGGGCCTGACCAATATGCCAATATCTGACCTAGGTATGTCCGGACTTTAAAAGAGACTGAGTTTGTTTCGGCCTTTCTTCTCAGAGTAGTCAGATAGGAAACGCCGACCTCATCTAGCTTAATTTTACAATTTTTTGATATTATTACGACGTGTAAAAGTGATTCCAATAACCTATTTACAGAATAAACAATTTCATTTTAACATACAACCTGCCTGACACTGACTTGCAAATTGCAAAAAACTTAAGATTTGAATTTCGCGGGCTACCGGCGCATCCCCCTTAAGAAAATCGCATCATTTGCACAACGCCATCTATCGAGTAAGTACTCACTGGTAAACTCAAACTCTTCGTTCCAAGCCAAGAGCCAAGTAGTAATAACTTTTGATTGAGTGGACAGATTCTCAATATAAGGGATTGAGAATATAGTCATAGTCCGTATCGGACTATGACTATATTCTCAATCTTCTTCTTCTTCTTCTCAAAATTCTTAACGCTCTTGAAGAGAGTCCCGCAAAAATGTCAATAATAAGTACTTACATGTGAATTTTAAAATCAAGAGAGTAAAGAAGGGTTTTTACCCTCATGAGGGATGATTTTAGAAAAACGAAACTCTTTGTTAGTTACAAAAAGCATAAATTTTCACAGCCCTAAGTTAAAAAAAAAACCGGCCAAGTGCGTGTCGAACCATGCACAATGAAGGGTTCCGTAGTTGGGATGAATTATTTTATCAAACAAACTTTCGCAAAGTTTTATTGTCATTACGTCTATGGGCGTTTACTGTCCCTCAAAGTGTAGTTAAAAAAACATTGTAGTTAAAAAACTTGTTCTCGCATACAGAATGTTTGGGTTTTTGCAACTGCACACAGCGGACAGACAGACAGACGGACATGGCGAAACTATAAAGCTTCCTTGTTGACTGCGGAACTCAAAAAATTATAGGTTTCCCATAAAAACTTTCATCCCCTATATCCCCCCCCCCCCCCCCCCTTAAATTTGTTTTTGAGAAAATAATTGCCTATGTTCTTCGCCGGGATGCCATCTATCTCTTTACCAAATTTTATCGAGATCCGTTCAGTGGATCAGGCGTGAAAAGGTAACATACAGAATTACAGACGGACAGACAGACAGAGTTACTATCGAATTTATACTTTTAAGCATCGATTAGTATGGATTATGTGTTCAATTCAAAATGAGCCAAATACTCGATAATTATGAATTCGGCGAAAGTCATTCTTCTACGGAGACTCTTAACACCGCGATTCAGAAAATGACGTTAAATGAACAACGCCATCTATCGAGCACGAAGTGATACTGTCAAAATATATGGGAAAACGTTCGAACACTCTGTTAGCTATGTAGTAAAGACGTAGGGTTCCATGACTGACTTGACCTGACTTGACTTGACTTGACTTGACCTGACTTGACCTGACTTGACCTAACTTGACCTAACTTGATTTGGATTGAGTTGAGTTAACCTTGAGCAGGTATATTTTATCGCAGCAGGTACATTGGTAGTTGAAAGAAAAGTAGATTACGTACCTTGCTAAAGTGAGTAATAAATGCACTCGTGTTTATTTAGTAAGCGCATTCGTGCCTTAATTACTCAATTTTTGCTCGATGCAACAATCTACAATTTTTAAGAAATTAAAATTTATCACCATTTTTTCATGATTTAATATTTGTATCATGATTTAAAAGATAGATAGCGCCACCTATGGCACTACTACCAAACAATGGATTTGGAAAACTTGAATTAACTATACTTTAGATTTGGTAAATTCACAATGTATCGCGTTATGTTTCCGCGCGAAGTATGTGAACATAATTATGATGATTATGATCGTGGGTTACACACGTTCTCACAAACCTACCTGATTTTACGCTAGTGTCATTTTACGACAATAGATGTCGTTACGTGTATCTACATTACGTACCTAATGAAAATTTCTTCTGGAATATTTTAAACTCTTATATCTTTTGATATTTTGAAGCGATTGCGATGAAACAAAGACTAAATGAAACATCGAGTTACACACAATATTTGAGTGTATAAGTTAACCATATTGATTTCGTACTTTTTACGTGATACTGGAACAATCAAACAAACGAACAGACAAACAGACATACATACAAACAGACAAACAGACAAAAATTCCAAAAATGGTAGAAATGGCATCTGTTGGTTATTCTTGGACACTCCACCTACGTTTTTTTTTTTTTTTTCATTGTACGGAAACGCCTCGTCTACAGATTTATTATATGTATAGATGAGGTTGGCGCACTGACATGAAATAAATATTTAATGCATTATCAGTGGACCCGGCGGTATAGAAAATTGTTGAATAGAAAGGTTTCGAATTTTAAAAACTCTTTCCACGCTAGCGGTTAAAATTTACTTTTGCACGCAGATTTTGAATGACAAACAGAATCTTTCCGAGCTTGTGAAGTGAAAACATAATTATCCTTCTCTCGGCCTTTTTACTTTTGCCATTACCAAACACAAAAAACACAATCAAATATTGATAAAAATTAGTAAAAATTGTGTTGAAACGTGAAACTTTTTAGTGCTGACCGTACACCCAATTTTTTACTGACTTCAATAACAGAAACTTTTTTTGAATGTTCATTAACTCAGAACTCCGTCATTTACCTTTTTCAAATATTATTATATTATAGTACTTATGGATAAAATAATTAGTATTAGTTCATACCCGGTCGTATCTGTTGTGCGTGAGCGCGGCCTCAGCCCGGGCGGCGAGGTCTGCGAGGGCCGCCAGCAGGAGCGCGTCCACTGCGCGCGGCGACACGTGCGCACGCGCCGCCTCCGTCAGCTGCTCCAGGGCTTGAGGGAGAGCGTCTGCGTCGTCTTCCATCTCGTCTGCAATATTACATTTACAGACATAAGTAGAACAATAGATTCAAAAGTCATGCAAACAGTAAAAATCTTAATGATGACACTATTCAAACAAAATCAAATATCGCCTATTCAAATGTCTACCATAGTTGATCCTTTCATCACTTTTTAACCGACTTCTTCAAAAGGAGGAGGTTCTCAATTCATCTGTGTTTTTTTTTTTTTGTTTGTTTGTTACGCCATTACTCCGCCAATTATGAATCGATTTTGATGATTATTTTTTTTGTATGGTAGGTCATGCTTCCGAGGTGGTCCCATATAAATTTTATTAACTTTGCTTGCGTAGTTTTTGAGTTAGCTTCAATATTACGTATTTTTCCCAATTAGTTTATTTAGACGATGTATTCATTTACTCCTTCACTGTTATTTACATCAGCTAGTGGTATTCGAATTTGTGTGGGATAGATACAACTAAAAAAGAAAAATAAAAACTTTTTACAAAAATAAAAACCGACTTCCAAAAAAAACACTCAATACTGAAAAATAACTTTAATTTCGGAAGTCGGTGTCTTTGTTTTTCAATTTTCGTTTTTTGCCACCGACTTCCAAAATTAAAGTTATTTGTAAAAAGTTTTTTTTTTGTAAAAAATTTTTGGTATTTTATTTGGGTAGAAGAAATTACGCTAAAAACTCTGCCTGGTAATGCCTGCTATGCCATTTCTTCTTCTAAACGTTTGTTTATAACTTGCTAATCGCACCAGACTTCACAACACAAGTACCTGTATGTGGCGCCGGGTCCACCAGTCTATGAGCCCAGGCCACTATCTTGGGATGCAGCGCGGCCGCTAACGCTGCCAGCGCCAGCTCGTGCGCAGCCCTGAAGGCGGCGGCCGCAGTGCCCAGCCCGGCCGCGCACGACGTCAGCTTGTCTCGCTCCGCTCCGCTCCGGGCGAGCGAAGCGGCCGCCGCGCACGCTTCGCTCGCCAGCCGCTCTGCCCAGTCCGCGCCGGATTCTGCTTCGTTCATGTGTGCCTGTAGTTTTAGATGTGTCATTAGAAATAAAGGCTGATGGATTTGCATTCTATGAGTAAGTGTGGAATTTTAAGGCATCATGATTTGCAAAAGTTGTCTTCGAAAAGAAATGTGAGTTATCGCTTCTGCTAAACTTGCATTCAAAAGGCTCGTGCGGCGGGGCCCGCAGCCAGCGCCGCAGGGCCCCGCCGTGTACAGTAACACACTTACTAGATAGAGTATCTTCTGCGCCTCCACGTCTCTATCCTGCGGGTCGGGCGGGTAGCGCGCGGGGCGCGGGCCCGGCAGCGGCAGCGGCTCGTGCGGCGGGGCCCGCCGCCAGCGCCGCAGGGCCCCGCCGTGTACAGTAACACACTTACTAGATAGAGTATCTTCTGCGCCTCCACGTCTCTATCCTGCGGGTCGGGCGGGTAGCGCGCGGGGCGCGGGCCCGGCAGCGGCAGCGGCTCGTGCGGCGGGGCCCGCCGCCAGCGCCGCAGGGCCCCGCCGTGTACAGTAACACACTTACTAGATAGAGTATCTTCTGCGCCTCCACGTCTCTATCCTGCGGGTCGGGCGGGTAGCGCGCGGGGCGCGGGCCCGGCAGCGGCAGCGGCTCGTGCGGCGGGGCCCGCCGCCAGCGCCGCAGGGCCCCGCCGTGTACAGTAACACACTTACTAGATAGAGTATCTTCTGCGCCTCCACGTCTCTATCCTGCGGGTCGGGCGGGTAGCGCGCGGGGCGCGGGCCCGGCAGCGGCAGCGGCTCGTGCGGCGGGGCCCGCAGCCAGCGCCGCAGGGCCCCGCCGTGTACAGTAACACACTTACTAGATAGAGTATCTTCTGCGCCTCCACGTCTCTATCCTGCGGGTCGGGCGGGTAGCGCGCGGGGCGCGGGCCCGGCAGCGGCAGCGGCTCGTGCGGCGGGGCCCGCAGCCAGCGCCGCAGGGCCCCCGCCGCGCCGCGCTCCAGCACTGCGCTCACCTCGTTCAGTACTGCGCATGCGCCGTCCACGCTACCCGATGATACTGCACGTCTGTATCGCACGAATAGATTTAACAATACGACTATACAAAGACTGCGGCCCGAGCAAAATCAAATCTCAAGATGGCGTCTATTAAAATAACAAATCGTGAAAGGTTTTTACCAGACTGCCTCAGAAGGAATGTTTTTCGAGAGTATGTATGTGAAATACGTTACTGAGTTGACTAATCGCGACGCCCAGTGCCGCCTAGAGCGGTCGACAGAGTCTACAACATAACGCTCGACCGGGGATAAGCAGAGTTTTGTGAGTGGCTATCGAGCAGTGAGCACGTTTACGAGCTAACTGACCAGACAGCTGTGCTGCTGGGGAGTTTGTTGCGCCACTTCTTCTTCTCAGCTAAAGCACTAGGAAGAGGTAAAGGGTGGACGTTTTGGAGGACTGTCTTATGTAATTTTGAACTCAAACTCAAAGCATTTATTTCAAACTAGCTGTGACCCGCGTAGGTCTCGATCCCGTGGGAATATAGGGATAAAACTTATCCTATGTCCTGTTCCAGGTCATGGTTTACCCGTGTGCCCATCCTCTCTAGAGTAGGGAATGTCGCGGCGGCATGCCACGGCGCCGCGCCGGCGTCGAACGGTTCGCGTATTGCATTTTTGTACTCGTGTTAACTTCGAAATTAAATGTCCCATTCGAATGAATTAAAAAGTATTTTACTGCTACATAAATACGTTAAATCTATATATTTCTATAAGAATTAACATTATGTTGATAAAACTCCTTCACAAATAATGCATTAATCTCGAACAAATTTGATTAGAACCATAAAAAAAGGTTATAGTGAGTCAATCTTAGAAGATAGACATATGCATAGAAAAAGAAAGAAAATACGTTTATTTGCGGCAAACCTGACGCTAAGAAAGGACAAATATAATAATATTAAAATAACCAGTTGCGGGAAAATATGCGTCACATTCACGCAAAACGGCCATCACTCAGCATAATGCTGCGACCCTATGCGAGACAGAGCCCCAGCGCTGGTTTTCAGTGACAGCCGGCGTTGACGTCATGATGTCAATCGGTGCAGCATATAATGAATGATCAATAACAAAATAAGAAATAAAATAAATACATTACTAAGTGTTTACAAAAATACAATATTTATTTATGGCAACATTCTGTATGCTGTCGCGGAGTTTTTTTTAGAACTTTTAAAGAGGAACACTTCCATCATACATGATATTTGCGTAACTTAAACCGTTTACTCAGCGCACGCAGCTCTCAAAAAGGAATAATTTTTCCCGTTTTTGCAACATTTTTCATTGATGCTCGGCTCCTATTGGTCGTAGCGTGATGTTATATAGCTTATAGCCTTCCTCGATAAATGGCCTATTCAACTCAAAAATAATTGTTCAATTCCAACCAGTAGTTCCTGTGATTAGCGCGTTCAAACAAACAAACAAACTCTTCAACTTTAGAATATTAGTATAGATGTTATATTATATATGTATAGATTTTAAACAATACCCCATGAAGGAGGAGTCTACTTTAGCCAGTTTGAAACCCTGTTGAACTAATTGCTCCCTATTTCTAGTCCTATAATTGCGTCTTTCACTTCTTTTACTGAAAAGATTTAGATTATTCCTTACGTACATGATGTTTTCAAAGATAATATGTCAATAATATATTGACAAGTTACCGTCATGATGTTTATATCTTTAAACAGCCTAGTTGCCCTGGAGAATCGCGCCGGCGGAAGCCATATATAGCTTTGATCGCTCTTTTCTGCAGAATAAAGATAGACTCGATGTCTGCAGCCCGTCCCCATAGTAAAATACCGTAAGACATGATACTATCAAAGTAACTGAAATAGACTAGCCTCGCGGTATCTACATCAGTGAATTGACGGATTTTTCTGACAGCATATGCTGCTGAACTTAGCCGTCCTGCAAGAGATGTTAAATGAGGACCCTATTGCAGCCTTGAGCCGAGCGTGATACCCAGGAAAACAGTTTTATCGACACATTCTAGTTTCTCCGTATTCAATAATATGTCACAATCACTACTTTTAACATTCGGTAAAGCAAATCTTATGCATTTAGTTTTTTCACATTTAATACTAAATTATTAGCAGTGAACCAATTTTGGACTTGTAGGGCGTTATTTACGTCGTCAAGATTTGATGCACGTCTATTTATCTTAAAAATTAAGGAAGTATCGTCAGCAAATAGCACCATTTGTGGTTGGTTTTTTAATAAATGGGGTAGATCCTACCAGTGGCGAAGGCTGATTTATTGGGAGAGGTAACCCGGAGCAAAAAATGCTTACCTAGGACAGCCGTGGCGAAAAGCTACTTCTTGTTTACCGAACAGAATAACGGTGTCAATAAACCGTTTCATTAAATTCCTATTTCGATCTACTTTTATAAATGTGAAAGTTTGTGTGTTTGTTACTCAATCACGCAAAAACGGCTGAATGGATTTGGATGAAATTTGACAAACAGATAGTTTATAACCTGGATTAACACATAGGATACTTTTTATCCCGATATTCCCACAGGATCGAGACTTACGCGGGTGAAACCGCGGGGCGCAGCTAGTCATTAATATATACTAAAAAGAGGAAAGGACCCAATATCGAGCCTTGTAGAACACCCATTTTTACTTTTAAACCGAGTAAGTGACACCATTTATTTGAATTTGTTGTTTTCTATCATTTAAATAAGATTTTACTAAACTGGGCGCAAGTTTACCTAGTCCGTAATGCTCATGTTTCAAGAATAAGGTTTTGTGATTTACGCAGTCAAATGCCTTGGAGAGGTCACAAAAGATTCCTATGGCATCTTGGGCCTCCTCCCACGCTGTATATAATGTGTTTTAATAAGTTGACACCGTGGCGTCAGTCGTACAACGTCCTTTGGTATTATAACAATATATAATTATGATAATTCAAAATAAATAACAAAAACAAAAAAACAAAAAAAATCACCTGATAACCTTCCTGGCTATAAAGAACACGTCATCAACCAGGCTGGACGTCGTGACTCCGACCTGCGGTGTTGCCATCTTCAACGCCTTGTTTACGCTCTCTTCCAAAAAGTACCTACAAAAACGATTTTTGATATGGCTTGCTTGATTATTCACCAGAAGGCAAATTGCGTTCGGAATTAAGTTTTTCCAATCATGTGATTCTGAAAAGTATTTAATTCCTCGCACATAATGTTTAGTTTCGGCTGTTTTAACAACCTTATGACGGTCAACCGTGGCGACACTTGAACTTCGAAAACCGCCGTTATTGCTATGAAATAAAGTCTAAGTTAAATTGGTAACTTGAACTTGCGGTAGACCGTGCTAGTAACTCTGCAATTAACTTTAAAGTTGATATTTGTTGTTATTTATTGTTTAAGTGGAAATGGGTAAACAGTACTAATGATGGCACCCCCCCAATGATTGGCACTTTGCTAGTTTATGCTGTGTGCTACGAATGTTTTCTTTTTTTAATGTTATAGCAACACAATTACTGGAAGAATATACAAATTCCTATAATGGAAATATTTATCTATGTCTCAAACATACACCATCTTTCTTTACCCGCGCTTTTAAAAATGTGTTTGATCGAATGAGATAAAATTTAACAAAAAGTATAGGTTTGGTGGCTAGATTTCGAAGTAAAAAAATGATTTTTAGGTAAGTTTTTATGCAAATTTCTATCTATTTATATTCATTCACTTAATTTAAGCGTATTAAACGATGTTTTAGCGTTGTTAAAGATGTATATCGGGTTTTTGATAGGTGCCAATGACTATACTTTATTTTGTTTGCAAATTAATCATTGGCACTTATGCCAATCACTATACATTCTGAATTTTTGGTCAAAAATCTATTATTGGCAATGCCAATCACCTTTATCTTTGAATGATGCCAATGACTATACCCTTACATATTGCATAAGATAAGTGGAAGCGCGGAGTCTCCTAAAACAAGCAATTCCTTGCTTAAAAGGTGATCTCCAACATTAGTGTGTCTAAATGCCTTTTGTAATTGAATTTTTTTTTTTTTTTTTTTTTTTTTCTTATTTTAGATGAATGAAGAAAGCCGAAGGTTCGTAGTGGTAGGAAATATGCGAAAGGATATTCAGATGCAAACCTGGAAAAAGCTTTGGAAGCTATGAAAAATGGTATAGGAAAAAAACTGCCGTGCGAACCTTTAACATTCCGCGGGTAAGTTCTTCTTTCTTCAAATGTATTAAAATTTGCAAATACAACAAATTCAGAAAAAAAGTAAGGACTTACCGAAGCAGAATAATCTAACGTGACTATAGACCAACCAACTAAAAATAAATAGTCTAATAACAATGGGAAGGAGTATAGTAAGATCTGGGTATTGGTACTATAAAATACTTCCAGTAGTGCCAATGATTATACATAATTTGTAGTGCCATTCACTATGCTATGCTAATAATTCAAATTATTTTTTAAAGTTAATTAAACATTAATTTTTAAACGTAATGCGTCATTTTATTTATGCATATGTAAACTAGAACCCGACAAAATAGTTAAAAATATTATCAACTTTGTTTATTTAAGAGAATTTACCTATTACTAGTAGAAATCGGCTTATAGTGCCAATGATTATACCGTTGCCCCTACCGTGTATGTAACTATGTATGTATCCTTATAGGTATACCTTTCCAAAGCGAGATAATGTCCGAGTATGTCCTGCGCAGTTCTCATGAGGTCGCATTCGTTTATGATCTTCTCCACTGCGTCTACGGACGCTTTCTTTTCGGCTTCTTTTAGAGGCGCTGCGTCCACCTGTGCAAAGAAGATACTGTGTGTGTAGCCACGTGACTTTTATGAGCATTGACATAAGGTTGAAATTCTAAAGGAACAATTTGAATAAGTAACTGCGGTGTTTATTCAACTGAAATTTAAGGAGCAGCCGATTTATTAAAGTCAAAGTTTTTTCAGTTAACGGTGCTGCAAAGAAAAATGTTACATTGTTATGATTTTTTCATCATGTTTGACAGTCACGGGCCTGCTGAGACCTTATTACCTCAGCCTTCCTCCTAAGGAACGCGAAGTACAGCCAGATGCGAGAGTGCGTCAGGGCCAGTTCAGCCAGGACCGGCTCCGCGCTCAGGTGAGAGATGCCGGCTCTGTGAGGGTCTGACTCCAGACGTCGCGCTAAGACCAGCTCGGTGAAGATGCGACGGACGCCAGCACAAACCTGCAGGGGAAAAAATAATTTTATGGCGCTCGACTGAAAACACGATGGCGGCGTTAGTTCCGATTTTAAACACGCGCCAAAAGTACGCGCTATAGCTGGTGCAGTAGTACATACCGCAGGCTGCACCGCACGCAGCGCGCGGTGCAGCAGGCCGGGCGCGTGGCCGGCCGCGGCGTGTCGCGCGCGCTATAGCTGGTGCAGTAGTACATACCGCAGGCTGCACCGCTCGCAGCGCGCGGTGCAGCAGGCCGGGCGCGTGGCCGGCCGCGGCGTGTCGCGCGCGCTATAGCTGGTGCAGTAGTACATACCGCAGGCTGCACCGCTCGCAGCGCGCGGTGCAGCAGGCCGGGCGCGTGGCCGGCCGCGGCGTGTCGCGCGCGCTATAGCTGGTGCAGTAGTACATACCGCAGGCTGCACCGCTCGCAGCGCGCGGTGCAGCAGGCCGGGCGCGTGGCCGGCCGCGGCGTGTCGCGCGCGCTATAGCTGGTGCAGTAGTACATACCGCAGGCTGCACCGCTCGCAGCGCGCGGTGCAGCAGGCCGGGCGCGTGGCCGGCCGCGGCGTGTCGCGCGCGCTATAGCTGGTGCAGTAGTACATACCGCAGGCTGCACCGCTCGCAGCGCGCGGTGCAGCAGGCCGGGCGCGTGGCCGGCCGCGGCGTGTCGCGCGCGCTATAGCTGGTGCAGTAGTACATACCGCAGGCTGCACCGCTCGCAGCGCGCGGTGCAGCAGGCCGGGCGCGTGGCCGGCCGCGGCGTGTCGCGCGCGCTATAGCTGGTGCAGTAGTACATACCGCAGGCTGCACCGCTCGCAGCGCGCGGTGCAGCAGGCCGGGCGCGTGGCCGGCCGCGGCGTGTCGCGCGCGCTATAGCTGGTGCAGTAGTACATACCGCAGGCTGCACCGCTCGCAGCGCGCGGTGCAGCAGGCCGGGCGCGTGGCCGGCCGCGGCGTGTCGCGCGCGCTATAGCTGGTGCAGTAGTACATACCGCAGGCTGCACCGCTCGCAGCGCGCGGTGCAGCAGGCCGGGCGCGTGGCCGGCCGCGGCGTGTCGCGCGCGCTATAGCTGGTGCAGTAGTACATACCGCAGGCTGCACCGCTCGCAGCGCGCGGTGCAGCAGGCCGGGCGCGTGGCCGGCCGCGGCGTGTCGCGCGCGCTATAGCTGGTGCAGTAGTACATACCGCAGGCTGCACCGCTCGCAGCGCGCGGTGCAGCAGGCCGGGCGCGTGGCCGGCCGCGGCGTGTCGCGCGCGCTATAGCTGGTGCAGTAGTACATACCGCAGGCTGCACCGCTCGCAGCGCGCGGTGCAGCAGGCCGGGCGCGTGGCCGGCCGCGGCGTGTCGCGCGCGCTATAGCTGGTGCAGTAGTACATACCGCAGGCTGCACCGCTCGCAGCGCGCGGTGCAGCAGGCCGGGCGCGTGGCCGGCCGCGGCGTGTCGCGCGCGCTATAGCTGGTGCAGTAGTACATACCGCAGGCTGCACCGCTCGCAGCGCGCGGTGCAGCAGGCCGGGCGCGTGGCCGGCCGCGGCGTGTCGCGCGCGCTATAGCTGGTGCAGTAGTACATACCGCAGGCTGCACCGCTCGCAGCGCGCGGTGCAGCAGGCCGGGCGCGTGGCCGGCCGCGGCGTGTCGCGCGCGCTATAGCTGGTGCAGTAGTACATACCGCAGGCTGCACCGCTCGCAGCGCGCGGTGCAGCAGGCCGGGCGCGTGGCCGGCCGCGGCGTGTCGCGCGCGCTATAGCTGGTGCAGTAGTACATACCGCAGGCTGCACCGCTCGCAGCGCGCGGTGCAGCAGGCCGGGCGCGTGGCCGGCCGCGGCGTGTCGCGCGCGCTATAGCTGGTGCAGTAGTACATACCGCAGGCTGCACCGCTCGCAGCGCGCGGTGCAGCAGGCCGGGCGCGTGGCCGGCCGCGGCGTGTCGCGCGCGCTATAGCTGGTGCAGTAGTACATACCGCAGGCTGCACCGCTCGCAGCGCGCGGTGCAGCAGGCCGGGCGCGTGGCCGGCCGCGGCGTGTCGCGCGCGCTATAGCTGGTGCAGTAGTACATACCGCAGGCTGCACCGCTCGCAGCGCGCGGTGCAGCAGGCCGGGCGCGTGGCCGGCCGCGGCGTGTCGCGCGCGCTATAGCTGGTGCAGTAGTACATACCGCAGGCTGCACCGCTCGCAGCGCGCGGTGCAGCAGGCCGGGCGCGTGGCCGGCCGCGGCGTGTCGCGCGCGCTATAGCTGGTGCAGTAGTACATACCGCAGGCTGCACCGCTCGCAGCGCGCGGTGCAGCAGGCCGGGCGCGTGGCCGGCCGCGGCGTGTCGCGCGCGCTCCACGCCCGCGCCTCCCGCCTCCACAACACGCGTCACGGCGTCCGCGAACACGGCCGCCTCGGAGCTCACGTCAGACACTACGCAGGCGCGACGGATCGCTGCTTCTGTCTGGAGGGAAATTATAAGGATTAGATGCATGAGCAATGTTGTATGATGCTTTATGGTAAAAAGTAATAATCTGAATAACTTTTAGAGGCACATCACATACAGGGTCAAATGATGAATGACCTATTATGTCAAACAATAAATACACTAGAAAAAGACTACAGTAATGATTACTAACTTGTGTGGCAAGATACTTGGCGAGGAGATCCACTCCCTCCTCTGCTCGTCCAATCTGTGGGAACAGCTTGAACAGGCGCTCTACACTCGGCTCATCTTCCTTGCGGGCAGATTCTTCAAACCTACGACACGGTAACACAATTTATAGCAATACAGTTTCAGTTTTTCACTAAAATTAATTGTCTTATTTGGACTAGGTGCCCCAATAGATGTCAGAATCTATACATATATTCCTGCTTGGACTTTGGTGTATTTGTACAAACTTGCCAGCAAATTAAGTTTGCCAGATAGTTTGTGATAATATTATAAAGTAAGTTGTTCACTTTGAACCAAATTCTTTTTTTTTTTTAGCTTTTATATACACACTTGCGCACAAGGTGCTCCCGCAGCGTGTTAGCCGCGCGTGTCATGGCATCACGCGGGTCAGGCGCGCCGCGCGCCCTTGCTGCTGCGACTGACCCTGGGTCCATACTAAGGAACCTGGACACATGACCAGCACCTGAAACGTACCTACACGTTAAATATTCCAACTACTGACATTTATTTACTAATCACCAACATGCACTAACAGTAGTAACACCAAACATACAAGTTATAGGCTAATAAGAGACAATCATGAAATTAAAACAAGACAAAACTAAATTTACTCGCAATTATACAAAATTAAATGGTCATTAATGGTCTAAGTTGTAAAACATGTAAGTTGCTATTTTGCTACTTCTGAAATAATATGTTTTATCAATATCTGAAAATTGTAGGTCTAAATGATCAATTTGTGTTGTATCAATTGAATAGTTTAGAATTTCAGATTTATAATGCTGCTGGACCTGTGAGTCCATGGTTACAATGTAAAAGTTATATTCAAAATCAGAATAAGAATCAGAAATTTATTTGCTATGAATGTAGGTACAGGTGTGGGGGGTGTGGGTGTAGGTGTAGGTATATTATTAAGTTAATGTAATGGCGCGGTAGTAATTGTTGAGTTAACTTTCTTTTATGTTTTGTTGTATTTGTAAGTTTTAAGTATTACTAACACTAGTCTATAAGAACATAGTTACTAACAAAATGGACACCATGGTCTGAAATAAAATTTAATTTAATGTTAGAAATTTTAAAACAAACCAGTTTCATAGTCATGTGCTTTGATAGCTGCTTCAACTCCAGCACTACACAACTGTAGGTCTATCAGGTCGTGCACACGACGCTGACATTCTGCCACGCGAGACTGGGAAGAAAGATTAAAACTCATTGATGAGTATTTATATGTTTTCTTTACACATATTTATGTCAATAGACTCAAAAAAACAATGAATACACAAATACACGGCTTCTTATTTACCCTAGCCAGGTCTAGCTGCCGCACTTTAGCGCTAACGTCTCTCGCAAGACCGGCCGTTTTGTCCACCATATCAGCGGCGATTTGAGCATCTGTTTTCACTTCACTCAGCTTCGTGTAAGCTTGACTCGCCGCCCGAAGACGACCCTCCAGGGAACATGCCCTGGATAGCACTCCCGAAAGCGCCGCATCAACCTCCGACTGCGAAAATACTTCGTTTGTAAAATGAAACTTGTGCCATCGTCACCAAAACAACTCGGCTTACCTCTTCTTTCTCAATCTCGTTGAGCGCTTTCTGTAATCCCTCATCAGTGGATACATCATATTTCTCTAATAGTAGACTCAGTGACATTTTGCGAGCTTAATTAATAAATATTCTATACTATCTTGCACTAATTGAATACAAACATCGAATTAATAGTGGGAACCCAGTTTGGAAACAAATCAGAAAATCTGATGAAAACGTCAGTCAACAAATTTACGTCAAATCCTTAATGTCAATGTCAATTTTAATCAGCTGAGGGCTGTTGTTGTTTTTGGTGTTCATTCATCCACATAAATTCCCGAAACTACGTCAAAAGTATATTCTAAAACTATATTGACCTGAATTTTACCACTAATCTGCAGTTTTATCATTAGCAAAAATAAAAGAATGGACAAAACTTAATTCTTAGAAAAGAAAATATATTTTTTTTAATGGTGGCAATCAACAACTTGCCAAAAAATGACAGTAATACACATAATGTGCATTCGAAACCTTGACTCCTGTTTCTGATAAATAAACTAGATTTTACATTATTTTTGATAAATAAAATGTGTAATAACTCTAAAAATGTAAGAAAATTATTAAGATACAGCATCGTAAAGTTTGTGTGGATTCATTTTCATTTATATGAAAAGATCTCAGCAAAGAAGTTTCTGATTGAAGGCCGTTTGTTGCCTAGTCAGTTATTTTGATCAGACCTTCAAAAAAATTGACTAGTGGACAAAAGTACGATACCTATGCTGCAACATTAGTAAACATAAAAACTTGTGAAATCGTAAAATCGATGTGCCGTTAACTGTCTTACATTCCTCAGGGCGTTTAATAAGTGTATAACACACCTTTGAGGTCAGGTTTCTTTGTGAGGTCGAAAAGGAATCGTCAAAGGTGAGTGCTGAGTGAGGCTGAGGGCATACATTGCATAAATTAGTTTGTATTGGCAAACAGGATTGGTTTGTGTGTGAAGCGAGGTTGTCTGACGGTCTGGCTGGCTCCTGTGTTGCAGATTGACTCCGTGTGGGGCTGGGCTTCGCCCCCGCTGCGGTTGCAGCTGGGTAACTCACGCGGACACAAGAGGTGAGTGAACTTTCATATCATTGACAAATAATTGGCACGAATACTTTTTCACATAGTTTGAATAGTTTTTTTAATTGATGGCCATAATATCATGAAACAATCAAAACATGAAGTCATTGTTTTGTGTCTGAGTGGTTTGTATTGTAAATATTGGACTGGTAACAGCTGATTGTTTATACAGCCTAGTAGCAACAACTAACATTTGACATGTTATGTCTCACCTCAAGTGAGAATGACAGGGAAGTAGGATTCCTATAAGTTATTTCTTGTTTGATTTTGTTTTTGAAACTTGTGATCCTAGGTAATGTAAACCTCCTTTGTATGTTATCATGAGTAAGTACCTACCTATTATTATAAGCATTATTTTATGTAGCAATCAGATAAACAAACATCTCATGAAGTATTAGATTCATTAGGTACAAAAATCTTCCCTCCTTGTTTTCATTCTATAAACTTGAACAGAATAGATTTAATTTGCGTGTTAATAAAACATACTTAACAAAAAAGGGAATATGAATGTGTTTCTAGTAATGTGCCCTTAGCTTTGACACTGTTAATTGGGTCAACAATGTTTACAAATTAATTTAAAACTAAATTAGATTGGCATACATATTAAAACAATGAACTATGAACAATCTGTTTGTTTTCACTCTCAAACAGGATATGTTATTGTGTGTGGTAGATGAACATAACTATTAACAATAGCTCTACACTGTGATGAATAAAATGTGCACTTTATTATTTGGAGTAATACATATCCCATTAGTTTGAGTTCTTCTCATAATATAAACATAATAAGTATGTATAATGTATAATAAAATAACAATATAATCCCACTGCCATGATTAACATGGTCACCTACTGGGCCCAAGTAATTTGAAGCCAGTATAAGATAATTTTCTAAATGTCCTGTTTCTTTTACAACCTGCCTTATCATTATACAGCCTATAGCAGTCCACTACCGGACATAGGGTTCTCCAATTGCACAGCATTCACCTTGATTCTTGGCAACTATTATCCAGCTGCTACCAGTTTCCTTGAAGAATGCTCGCATCGGGGAAGCTGCTTTTAAAATAATAATTTGACATGACCTTTATTCTGTATGTCATACAGAGGCAAAAAATGCTTATTACAATATAGTGACATACTCTCATTAAAAAAAAAACATAAACTTATAATTGAAACATAATCAACCCAGTTATGAATTAAAGTTTTACATAATTAGAATGTTTTATGGCAGCACTGAGCACTGAGCAGTTACATCACGGTTGATGTGCGCTACCACTGACATTACACAAGGTGATTGTGTAAATATGTGAATGAACAGCATGAACGATTAGTTTCCTAGTTAAGTGGTGAGGTGAGAGTTGCTAGGGAGCCGAGTAGCCTTGGCTGTAAACTTGTTAACTATTTGATTTGTTCTTCCTCATAACTGTGTGTAAAATAATTATGTGTAATGAATATGGATTTTTTATAATGTACTGTTCAAATTCTGTATTTTTTTAAACTCATTAATGAAGGATTTAGAAAGTCAGGTTTGATTTTCGTAACAAAAATATTAGAGATTACTAATTTAGTTTATGCTTTATGAATACGCATAATCATCATACTCCCCAAGCCGCCGTTTTGTCTTGTTCTTCGCATCTCCCTGTCAAAGGACACAAACGAAGGCATAGGTTTATCGATGCTACTATGTAAGGATCCTTATAATATCCGTATCCTCTTAACGGTTGCAGGCAGTAGTGCCTGACGATCGCTCTCGCCTTGCGTATTTCGTATTTGAGAGACATGCAAGCATGTAATTGCAAGAGTGATATGTGCCAAGACGACCGTCTAGCTTGACAAACAGCTAAGGTTACCTTAAAGTTCAGCAAACCCTGTGTTTTGGCGCCAGAAAACACTCGAATTCATAAGTTTTGGCCTCGGTTACAATACTTTTAAAAATATTCATCTGTTTTTTCTTACTATGACGTATAAAAACTGTTTTGTTTATCCCCGTATTTACCATTGCGAAATACGCAAACTGCATCACAATGCACGAATATTGACAAAGCTCGCATGCTCCAAGGCGGTTGACATTTTAGCACCAAGCTGACCTACTTACTAACTTAGGTAACTTTCCTCCTACCTTATAATATTGTGTTTGTGTTTATTTCTGTATTTTGTACGATTACGTCATTTGGAGCATTCTTCCGTCCAACTGTCCCGTGTCAGCCAATTCAAATCCCACATCACAATCATGTGCTCTATAAATAGGCAATAAAGTTATGGAACAGGTAGTGACCCATATTATTTCATGGACATAAAGTAGGCGAGACCGCGAGTCACACACAACTAGGTCATGCAGCGAATCCACATTGTAGGTACCTAGTACTAGTCCTGGTTTAATTATAAAGTTGTGATAATTATTGTAGAGTTTCTAATGATCTAATTAGATAAGAGCAGATATTTTTAGTTCTGTTCGCTGTGACTAATGTTTGCGCGGACGCGATGGCAGGAAGGAGTTGAATGAAAACTTTTCCGAGATTTGCAGAGCTTTTGTAACCGCTGGTGTATCCCTACCTACACCATTTCATCATTCCATTATCTGATAAAGAGTCGCAAGAAGCAGGGCCGGATTTATAGTTGTGGAGGCCCTGGGACAACCAAAAAGTGGAGGCCCCGGAAAATTTTATGGGACAAACGAAAAAAGGCCCCGGAAATTTTTATGGAACAAACGAAAAAATAAAGATTATTTTTACGACCATCAGCCCAGGATATGAAAAGAAAATTAAAAAAGGTTTCTTGTAATTTTGAACATTTTTTATCAAAAAAATATCAAATTGTGGAGGCCCCTATTTTGTGGAGGCCCGGGGCCATGGCCCCTGTTGCCCTGCCTTCAATCCGGCCGTGGCAAGAAGACATTGGCACTTAGATTATCGGTAGTTGCGAGTCGTCACCTGATAGCCGTATCTGTTGTGACTAACACGTGAAATCTAGAGCTTCGTCACAGGTGATGCTTCTGCTTGTCGCCAGTCTAGGGTATCTGGGCCGAGTCAGCTGTGCCTCATTTCGACCACTTGTCACTCTCATGACGTGACGAGCACAATAGGAAAATCCCATTAGCTAAAGTCACACTTTAGGGTTTCTGATGAGAATATCCATGTCGTGACGAAACCACGGATTGTGACCTAACTTTATGTTTTATCGATGACACACATTACGTTATAGTTCCTAGAATTTAAGATAGTTATGTTCAACAATCAGACAGACAGTATCGATTTCTCAACAACAGTCGTCATGCACGGTTTTCTTTTGAATACCTATTTCATCGCCTTTTCTATATATATATTATAATACAACGGCTTTGAATTTCCATTAACAGCCTAGCTATAGCACCAAACTTTTCTGTCTCGTGCCTATACCTACATAGACTCTGATTTGAAAATCTTTAATAGTCGAGAGTGTCGAGACCCACTGGTCATTATCTAAAGTCGAACCACGTAGTTTGTAAATCATTATTAGGACATCGAAAATTATGAGATAGTACAAGACATCGTCGAAATGAAGAGTTAATAGGTACTTAATTTATTTAAATTAAACATTTTGAAATAAATAAATCATAGCATTTTGGTCTCTTTGCATGTCTAAATTCCTCCTATAAGCAGCAGATATTCATATAAGTAATATCTATAGGTACCTAGTCATAAGTGTTTATATTTTTGACCAAGAATATGACTGTTAAAACCCATCTATATAACTATCTATATTTCTCGCGATAAGAAGCAAGACTCGCAATAAGAGAGAGAGAGTTCTCTGAGAAGTGCTGACTTACAAATCTTATGTTCTATTTCAGCGAAACACAAGCTGAATCTCGCGGGCCGCATGCTGCCCTTTGGGCTTTCCGTCCGGCCCGACGCCATATTGTTTGAGGCCCGGAACATGAAGTAATTAACTTAAAAATTATAAACTTACAAAATTATTTTAAGTTAAATGTTATTTGAATAAGTATTTCTTGATCAAAGGTAAAACTTAGTAGTCTAACTGTTACTAGACCTGTCTAAATGGCGAACTCAATCCCCTGCCTTCAGTGTCTAACTGCCTAAATGAATGTGCTAGAATATAATATCATTTTGCTGTATTTCAAGTTTAAGGCCACTTATTCACAGACGTTTCTCCTTCGTCAAAATCTACGGTACCTCATAACTTCTTTAGTGATCCATACATCACTGATAAGCTCGTCGACACACGGCGGAAAAACCGTAGATTGTTACGGCATAAAAACGCGTGTGAACAAGAGGCTTAAGGTGCTTTTTGTGTTCGCTTGTTATTCTAATGGTCCATCCTACACACAAATTAGCAGGGCTCCACCCAGGGTCACATGTGACCCTGAAGCTATAGGCCTGGTTCGGGTGTGTCTTCAGGATGGGCGAGGGCGGGTCGCCCGGGGGCGGCGGCGCGCGCCTGTCGCACACCTCGGAGAAGCACCCGCGCGCCATCCTCGGCGAGCTATCCGCGCTACGCCGCCATCGCGAGCTGTGTGACGTGGTGCTCAACGTGGCCAACAGGAAGCTGTTCGCACACCGGTACGTAATCCTCTGAATGAGTCCGGTTATTGGCAGTAGGCTCGACAACTATTACATCGACCTTAACCTAACACTAAACTACAGAAATGGGTGTGAATCCTCCGACCCCTATAAGAATAACAGGCGTAATATTGTGTGAAACTCTTACGGGTAATGATCACGTATCACAGTGTAAGTTACCCTTCGTATCTAGCGTTAAGCGTTCGTCAAACGTATTCGCTCGTTAGTATCGATACAATCACGCTAGTGCAGACAACCAAGATCAAAATATCTGTTCGACACTGGCGTTCAACCTTTTCAACCAGGCTCTAACAGTAATAGATCGCTTGTAAAGAATGCACTAATAATAATGGAACTATTAACAAACAGTATATAAACACTGTAATCTTTGCAAGGTTTTTGATAATTATCTTATCATTAAAATATTTACTTTTTATTAAGTTGACCTAGTTTTATCTTTGTTTTAATATTTTTATGATAATATCTCATCATTGACGCGGCGAGAAATTCTTGAATGATATGTAATGATGAGAGCGTAATGTGCGAAGTCACATAGTCTTAGCACAGCAGTCTTCTTCTACTTCTAATCAACCGATAACAGCTGCGTGGAATCCGTCTGTTCTTTTCGGACTAGTTTCATTCGACTTGTACCCAGTATTTTGTAATTCCTAACTTGATTTAAAAGAGTATCCATAGAGTTTCTTGCCCGTTCTTCTCCATAGATATACGTTTTGGAACAGGCAAGCAGCTTCAACAAGTACTACATGGTTTAATTGAAATAAATGCTTTGAGTTTGAGTCTTCATATTTCTCTGAACAATTTCTATGTCTGTTTCAGGGTGATTCTGTCAGCATGCAGTCCGTACTTCCGCGCGATGTTCACGGGCGAGCTGGCCGAGTCGCGCGCCACAGAGGTGACCATCCGGGACGTGGACGAGCAGGCCATGGAGCAGCTCGTGGAGTTCTGCTACACGGCGCACATCGTGGTGGAGGAGAGCAATGTGCAGGTGTGTGAGCTAAAGAGCGGCTTATGGACTGCCTACTGGCCTTGTATGAGTCTAACGGCTAGATTGAGGGTAGTTACTTATATACTTCGGGAACAAAAATTTTATCTGTTGGTTAATAAATATAACCTTTCGGTTTTTTTTATTAGCTTAACTCTGATGTGACCCAATATTTGCTCTTCAGTGCCCATCCCCAAAAAGTATGTAAGGTTTAGCTAATTAATGAAAAAGGGGAGTTGGACCACGTGCTGCCCAGAATGGACACATAGTGCATTATGTTCCTTGGGCTTATACTAGTCTGTAAATCAAAGCTCAATAAAATCTATCCGAGGAGTTTTGAGAAAAACTACTTTTTGTTGATTATTTTTTATTGATGAATACCAACCAACCGATGGCGCATTATATTAAATAATGGCAGTAATTATGTTAAACAACACTTTATTATTTCATTTGTATGCATATTATTTACGTGTTAAATATTTTTTACTGACCAATAATATATGGCTGCCCAGAATGGACACATAGTGCATTATGTTCCTTGGAACAGACTGCACAGTCTGTAGACCAAAGCTCAATAAAATCTATCCGAGGAGTTTTTAGAATAACTATTTTTGTTGAGTATTTTTTAATGGTGAATACCAACCAACCAATGGCGGAGGAGGAGGAGTTGAAGAGTTCCTATGGCCACCTTCCGGCTCCATCACCAGACCTTGGATACAACCGTGGGCTATACTAGCTACTTGTCAAGACAAAGCTAACGAGTCCAAACACGATGGCGCTATCTTGTTTGGTTGAGGAGTTCCTTTGGCTACCTTCCGGCTCCATCATCAGACCCTGGCTACAACCTTGGGCTATACTAGGTACTTTTCAAGACAAAGCCAAGGAGTCCAAACACGATGGCGTTATCTTGTTTGTTTGAGGAGTTCCTAAGGCCACCTTCCGGCTCCATCATCAGACCCTGGACACTGCTTAGTGTAAAGCACCTGTCAATATTATATTCAACGAGTCCAAAGACGATGGTGCTGTCTTCTTTGGTTGAGGAGCACCCGTGACCACCCTCCCGCTCCATCATCAGACCCTGGACACCATGTGAGGCTAAAGCACTTGTTAAGATAAAATCAACGAGTTACAATTAAGTAAATAAAACTAGGTAGGTACCTGAAAAACATTAACATTTCTCAGGCAATAACTTTTTAACCCTGGGACCGATTTTTTTTTATTTTTTTTTTTATATATAAATTGAAGCAAGGAACCATTTGGAAGCACTCCCATGTCTGGGCAGCATTTGGTCCAAATCGGTCAATATCCTTTGTTGTATATTTTAGTTAATTTAACAACACAGCTAGCTGTCAGGTCTGTTAACAGCAGGCTCACACCACAGCTTCCAGAAACCTTCGGTACATATAGAACTGCTCCTTTCCAGGCCTTACTTCCCGCGGCGTGCCTACTCCAACTGCAAGAGATCCAGGACGTGTGCTGCGAGTTCCTCAAGAGACAGCTGGACTGCTCCAACTGCCTCGGCATCCGCGCCTTCGCCGACACACACTCCTGCAGAGAACTGCTCCGGATCGCCGACAAATTCACACAACAAAACTTTCCAGAGGTTAGTGTGGCAAAATTCTTGTTTGCAATTGACGCAATTTTCACTTAAAATATTACCTATCTTTTTGGTAGTATAAATTAAGTTGATTTAGGAATGACTTGTTCTATTTAAAACATATTGAAGTTGTAGCAGAGTGCCAATTTTAAGTGTAGGCGTTAAAGTTATTTTTCACAAATCTCATCATAAACGAAACAATGTTAACGCAGTTAATATTATTTGTTTTTGAGTAGTTTTGGATTTTAGCAGAAAATCTTCCATTGCTGATCTCGCCAAATTCGCAAGCCGAAATCCGTAACTCTGTGTAAAAAAAATAAACTAACATACGTAACTAACGTAAAAACTATATTTGGGACCTCTGGTATAAGAGTTCTCCTTACTTTCCAACTCCATGGCACAACGTCTTACAGGTAATGGAAAGTGAAGAGTTCCTACTGCTGCCAGCCGCGCAGCTGATCGACATAGTCTCCTCAGACGAGCTCAACGTGCGCTCCGAAGAACAGACCTTCCAGGCAGTCATGTCCTGGGTCAAGTACAATGTGGCCGAGAGAAGACAACACCTAGCTCAGGTGATTATAACAATAATATCATAAGAAAAGTTGTATGGTCAATCACACATCTGAAGTAACACTTGAACTACGAAAACCGCCATTACTGCTACGAAATAAAGGCGATGTTAAAATTCACAATTGTTTGTCAATTGTCACCATAGATGTACACCGATGTACTAGTACTTTGCAGGTGACATTTATTTATAGATATCCCGGGTAACACAGGGCGGGTAGGTATTTTTTGCGTAAAAATGGTTTAAAAAGAAATGAAAATGAATGAAAAGGAAAACACTGAATACAGTTTTTTTAATGAAATTATCCACCACATAAGTTGTCCAAAAAACTTTTTACACCATCTAATAAGTTGTCTGCTGGTGCTACATAATTCCAGGTCCTCCAACACGTCCGCCTACCGCTCCTCAGCCCCAAGTTCCTAGTGGGCACAGTATCATCAGAACTGCTCATCAGATCAGACGACGCGTGTCGAGACCTGCTGGATGAGGCCAAGAACTACCTGCTGCTGCCTCAAGAGAGGCCGCTCATGCAGGGGCCCAGGACACGGCCTAGGAAACCCACGAGAAGAGGTATGCTGCCAGCTCAGAGTAAATACTGCTTTATAACGCTGCTTTGATTTTGATGTTAATATTTATAATGAACTAGCTTCCGTCCGCCATTTCACAGCGCCACCTACTGGGTCCAATTGTGACTCTTGTGACACTTGTGTGACACTTGTCCACTCAAACACACACAAAAAAATTAATCACAGTCGGTCTAGCCGTTTAGGAGGAGATCAGTCACAGAGAAGTACAGAAGCATTGATGAGATGTATGCATCGACAAGAATTCATTTGAATGTCTACAATGAGTGTTTTATAATACTGTATATGTATCAATGTGTGGCCACATTAACAAATATTGTACACACGTAAATGAATTCTTACCAATGTATACATCTTTTTGAGCCCAGTCTAGCTGTCAGGCAGTTTTTTTTGTTGTTTTTTTTTAATATTTTGTTTGCCTGAACACATCATGACTTCCTATAAAGAGTGATATCTTTATAGGAAGTCATGATGTGTTCGATGATGATGCATACGATATATATCGGGAAACACCGATTGCGACATGGGGCTTAACTCATTAGCTGTATGTACGAGCTATATTCATAAAATCTGCCGAAGGTGTGAAAAAAATATTCATCTGAAGAGTTGTGTCGTTCCAGGAGAAGTCCTATTCGCAGTGGGCGGCTGGTGCAGCGGCGACGCGATAGCGTCTGTGGAGCGCTTCGACCCGCAGACGTCGGAGTGGAAGATGGTCGCGCCCATGTCCAAGCGGCGCTGTGGCGTCGGTGTGGCCGTGCTGCACGACCTGCTGTACGCAGTGGGCGGCCACGACGGCCAGTCCTACCTCAACAGCATCGAGCGGTACGACCCGCAGACCAACCAGGTACGTGGCGCGTGTGCTACTGCACACTGTGAGGGGCTGGGCAGCTAGTGCCGTGCTGCACGACCTGCTGTACGCAGTGGGCGGCCACGACGGCCAGTCCTACCTCAACAGCATCGAGCGGTACGACCCGCAGACCAACCAGGTACGTGGCGCGTGTGCTACTGCACACTGTGAGGGGCTGGGCAGCTAGTGCCGTGCTGCACGACCTGCTGTACGCAGTGGGCGGCCACGACGGCCAGTCCTACCTCAACAGCATCGAGCGGTACGACCCGCAGACCAACCAGGTACGTGGCGCGTGTGCTACTGCACACTGTGAGGGGCTGGGCAGCTAGTGCCGTGCTGCACGACCTGCTGTACGCAGTGGGCGGCCACGACGGCCAGTCCTACCTCAACAGCATCGAGCGGTACGACCCGCAGACCAACCAGGTACGTGGCGCGTGTGCTACTGCACACTGTGAGGGGCTGGGCAGCTAGTGCCGTGCTGCACGACCTGCTGTACGCAGTGGGCGGCCACGACGGCCAGTCCTACCTCAACAGCATCGAGCGGTACGACCCGCAGACCAACCAGGTACGTGGCGCGTGTGCTACTGCACACTGTGAGGGGCTGGGCAGCTAGTGCCGTGCTGCACGACCTGCTGTACGCAGTGGGCGGCCACGACGGCCAGTCCTACCTCAACAGCATCGAGCGGTACGACCCGCAGACCAACCAGGTACGTGGCGCGTGTGCTACTGCACACTGTGAGGGGCTGGGCAGCTAGTGCCGTGCTGCACGACCTGCTGTACGCAGTGGGCGGCCACGACGGCCAGTCCTACCTCAACAGCATCGAGCGGTACGACCCGCAGACCAACCAGGTACGTGGCGCGTGTGCTACTGCACACTGTGAGGGGCTGGGCAGCTAGTGCCGTGCTGCACGACCTGCTGTACGCAGTGGGCGGCCACGACGGCCAGTCCTACCTCAACAGCATCGAGCGGTACGACCCGCAGACCAACCAGGTACGTGGCGCGTGTGCTACTGCACACTGTGAGGGGCTGGGCAGCTAGTGCCGTGCTGCACGACCTGCTGTACGCAGTGGGCGGCCACGACGGCCAGTCCTACCTCAACAGCATCGAGCGGTACGACCCGCAGACCAACCAGGTACGTGGCGCGTGTGCTACTGCACACTGTGAGGGGCTGGGCAGCTAGTGCCGTGCTGCACGACCTGCTGTACGCAGTGGGCGGCCACGACGGCCAGTCCTACCTCAACAGCATCGAGCGGTACGACCCGCAGACCAACCAGGTACGTGGCGCGTGTGCTACTGCACACTGTGAGGGGCTGGGCAGCTAGTGCCGTGCTGCACGACCTGCTGTACGCAGTGGGCGGCCACGACGGCCAGTCCTACCTCAACAGCATCGAGCGGTACGACCCGCAGACCAACCAGGTACGTGGCGCGTGTGCTACTGCACACTGTGAGGGGCTGGGCAGCTAGTGCCGTGCTGCACGACCTGCTGTACGCAGTGGGCGGCCACGACGGCCAGTCCTACCTCAACAGCATCGAGCGGTACGACCCGCAGACCAACCAGGTACGTGGCGCGTGTGCTACTGCACACTGTGAGGGGCTGGGCAGCTAGTGCCGTGCTGCACGACCTGCTGTACGCAGTGGGCGGCCACGACGGCCAGTCCTACCTCAACAGCATCGAGCGGTACGACCCGCAGACCAACCAGGTACGTGGCGCGTGTGCTACTGCACACTGTGAGGGGCTGGGCAGCTAGTGCCGTGCTGCACGACCTGCTGTACGCAGTGGGC
Source organism: Lithophane ornitopus (assembly GCA_948473465.1). Taxonomy (NCBI): domain Eukaryota; kingdom Metazoa; phylum Arthropoda; class Insecta; order Lepidoptera; family Noctuidae; genus Lithophane; species Lithophane ornitopus. The sequence goes on from OX419617.1 coordinate 999,667, forward strand.
GGCCACGACGGCCAGTCCTACCTCAACAGCATCGAGCGGTACGACCCGCAGACCAACCAGGTACGTGGCGCGTGTGCTACTGCACACTGTGAGGGGCTGGGCAGCTAGTGCCGTGCTGCACGACCTGCTGTACGCAGTGGGCGGCCACGACGGCCAGTCCTACCTCAACAGCATCGAGCGGTACGACCCGCAGACCAACCAGGTACGTGGCGCGTGTGCTACTGCACACTGTGAGGGGCTGGGCAGCTAGTGCCGTGCTGCACGACCTGCTGTACGCAGTGGGCGGCCACGACGGCCAGTCCTACCTCAACAGCATCGAGCGGTACGACCCGCAGACCAACCAGGTACGTGGCGCGTGTGCTACTGCACACTGTGAGGGGCTGGGCAGCTAGTGCCGTGCTGCACGACCTGCTGTACGCAGTGGGCGGCCACGACGGCCAGTCCTACCTCAACAGCATCGAGCGGTACGACCCGCAGACCAACCAGGTACGTGGCGCGTGTGCTACTGCACACTGTGAGGGGCTGGGCAGCTAGTGCCGTGCTGCACGACCTGCTGTACGCAGTGGGCGGCCACGACGGCCAGTCCTACCTCAACAGCATCGAGCGGTACGACCCGCAGACCAACCAGGTACGTGGCGCGTGTGCTACTGCACACTGTGAGGGGCTGGGCAGCTAGTGCCGTGCTGCACGACCTGCTGTACGCAGTGGGCGGCCACGACGGCCAGTCCTACCTCAACAGCATCGAGCGGTACGACCCGCAGACCAACCAGGTACGTGGCGCGTGTGCTACTGCACACTGTGAGGGGCTGGGCAGCTAGTGCCGTGCTGCACGACCTGCTGTACGCAGTGGGCGGCCACGACGGCCAGTCCTACCTCAACAGCATCGAGCGGTACGACCCGCAGACCAACCAGGTACGTGGCGCGTGTGCTACTGCACACTGTGAGGGGCTGGGCAGCTAGTGCCGTGCTGCACGACCTGCTGTACGCAGTGGGCGGCCACGACGGCCAGTCCTACCTCAACAGCATCGAGCGGTACGACCCGCAGACCAACCAGGTACGTGGCGCGTGTGCTACTGCACACTGTGAGGGGCTGGGCAGCTAGTGCCGTGCTGCACGACCTGCTGTACGCAGTGGGCGGCCACGACGGCCAGTCCTACCTCAACAGCATCGAGCGGTACGACCCGCAGACCAACCAGGTACGTGGCGCGTGTGCTACTGCACACTGTGAGGGGCTGGGCAGCTAGTGCCGTGCTGCACGACCTGCTGTACGCAGTGGGCGGCCACGACGGCCAGTCCTACCTCAACAGCATCGAGCGGTACGACCCGCAGACCAACCAGGTACGTGGCGCGTGTCATAACTCAAAACTCAAGATGCCACAGCCTGATGATTTGCTACCTAGCTATAGTTCCACGATACTTCTATTAACTCGTCCTTGTGTCGCTACAGGGTTTCAACCGAAAACCAGCGCTATGTGTTTCTTGCCCAGAAAATCCTTACGTACCTATTATATTTTAAATTATAGTCTCCGGCCGCTGCTGTCGTTTTGAGTTTATCGCGTTTAGACAGGAACGCGATAAACTCAAAACGACAACCGAATGGACTTTCAAACGATTTTCACCAATGGGCGGAGTGAATGAGGACGTTTAGGTGTATGTTGTTCATTAAGGTTTCTGTGAATTGACTGAAATATGACGATTTCTGTTGAAAATGTTGGAAAAAAGCATGCCAACTGGGCGTTTTACTGGAGTGCGCTTCGTAAACCGTAAGAGAAACGTAAAATTGATGTTCTATGCGATTATACATTCGACAATGGCGCGTCTGGCAGTGGTGCGGCTCGGTGGCGCCCACGTCGTCGTGCCGCACGTCGGTGGGCGTGGCCGTGCTGGACGGCGCGCTGTACGCCGTGGGCGGCCAGGACGGCGTGCAGTGCCTCAACCACGTGGAGCGCTACGAGCCCAAGGAGAACCGCTGGACCAAGGTCAGACTGCCTCCTGACTGCCTCCTGACTGGAACCGAACCGGGTTCAGGTGGAATTGTAACGCTAAATTTAAACAGTGACACACAGTAAGCTATAAGCTTTTTAGAGGGGGAATAGTATAAAGAAGTTTATACCATTCCCCCTCTAAAAAGCTTATTTTATTCACTGAAAACAGTGAATAAAAAGCACTTTTAGTCACTGTTTTGGTGTATGAATTTAGAACACATCAATATATTCGAACTCCATCTCAATGCTGTGCAACGTCCTTGCGAAAAAATACTCGATACAAACTCCGATGTGATTGGTTGACATTTTCGACAAGGAGTTTAGCATAAGAATAAAAACTGTTTCTATGCTGTCATTAGTAAATTGGCGCTATTTTAGATACTGTAAGTTGTACGAACACAAAGTTTAGTGTTACTTAATAATAAAGTAGAAAACTTGCTACCCAACAAATAACGGCTGGTTTACATCCTACGATGAGTTTTGCAAATGAAAAAATGAAAATCAAGCTTCTGGCACATTTTCAGAGTCTGTTTTCCTAACAAGATGCAAGCCTACCTTAAAAGGCTACAAACCTTTCCTTCATGTTACAAACCTTTCCTACAAATTTTTCCTTCATTAAATGTCTATTTTCGCTTAAATCTTTCTATTTTTTTCTCGTAGTCATGGTATAAAGTATAATATGCAACTTTTGAGTATTCTATTCTATTCTTGAATAAAATGGGAAAATTTGAATTTATATCGAAAGCCATGAATCACTCACGTCGCTCAGGATTATAATACTTATGAAGCAATCAAGCTCATCTTAACAAGAAGCTTATCAAGAATCATTCCTTACGGTCGTGATTCATCTATGGCCTTCGCTTTAAATCCGTCTTTTATTCACTAATTGCATAATATACTATCATGATGATTAAAATGTAGAATTTAGGATTGAAGTCAACAAATAATCAAGTGAATAACCGGCGTGGCGTGCGCAGGTGGCGCCCATGACGACGCGGCGCCTGGGCGTGGCCGTGGCCGTGCTGGGCGGCGCGCTGTACGCCGTGGGCGGCTCGGACGGCCAGGCGCCGCTCAACTCGGTGGAGCGCTACGAGCCGCGCAGCAACAAGTGGACGGGCGTGGCGCCCATGTCCACGCGCCGCAAGCACCTGGGCTGCGCCGTGTTCGACGGCCAGATCTACGCCGTGGGCGGCCGCGACGACTGCACCGAGCTGTCGTCGGCCGAGAGGTGAGTGGATCGTACTGCAGGTGGAGCAGCAGAGCTTCGCTAGCTAATTTAATTAGACCCTGCAGATGCATATTTTATCTGCATTCCATAATGTTTAAGGTATATGCTGGTATAAGGTATACTGTATACCATGCGATTCATAATATGTCGCAATATTGACGACGGTCTATTAAATGTGTAAACACACGTCACGATAGACTTGGGCAAGCCTAAATTTGCGCAAATAAATAATTCCGTGTGTAGCTAGCATAATGATATGAAGTCACGTGTCCACCGCGCACAGGTACGAGCCGCACACGGACACGTGGTCGCCCGTGGTGGCGATGACGTCACGGCGCAGCGGCGTGGGGCTGGCCGTGGTCAACGGGCAGCTGTACGCCGTCGGGGGCTTCGACGGGACCGCCTACCTCAAGTCCATAGAGGTACCACACGTTGCCGTTACACTACCTTCATCAGCATCATTATTGTACTGTATCATTTTAAGAGACAGCAGTTTCTTATTCAAGTGCTACATGATCATTAGTCGCTTGAATGACATTTGGCAGGCGGCATTATTGGAAAACATTTGTGAAAAAAACAAAATGGCGGTCGTTTTGGAAACGCGCCAATTAAACGAACCTTGTAACTTTGTACTTTTAGTTCTAACCGTATGAAAAGGATGTTCACGTATAGTTCCAACTTTTTACCGTAAAATACAGGCGAGCGCTGTGACCCTTAAACTTCATAATATTCTGCCTAATACTCATTTTTCTCTACAAATCCAATTTTGTTTCTAAGCCCCGACTTGTCATTTATCCGGGTACTGTACTATATTCTGTCCATCGCAACTAATATAAAATTGCTATTGTGTGCAGGTGTTCGACCCAGAATCAAACCAGTGGCGCCTGTGCGGCGCGATGAACTACCGGCGGCTGGGCGGCGGCGTCGGCGTCATGCGCGCACCGCACCACGACAACCATTACATATGGTAGGGCCGCCAGTGACACCCATTACATATGGTAGGGCCGCCAGTGACACCCATTACATATGGTAGGGCCGCGAGTGACACCCATTACATATGGTAGGGCCGCGAGTGACACCCATTACATATGGTAGGGCCGCCAGTGACACCCATTACATATGGTAGGGCCGCCAGTGACACCCATTACATATGGTAGGGCCGCCAGTGACACCCATTACATATGGTAGGGCCGCCAGTGACACCCATTACATATGGTAGGGCCGCCAGTGACACCCATTACATATGGTAGGGCCGCCAGTGACACCCATTACATATGGTAGGGCCGCCAGTGACACCCATTACATATGGTAGGGCCGCCAGTGACACCCATTACATATGGTAGGGCCGCGAGTGACACCCATTACATATGGTAGGGCCGCCAGTGACACCCATTACATATGGTAGGGCCGCCAGTGACACCCATTACATATGGTAGGGCCGCCAGTGACACCCATTACATATGGTAGGGCCGCCAGTGACACCCATTACATATGGTAGGGCCGCCAGTGACACCCATTACATATGGTAGGGCCGCCAGTGACACCCATTACATATGGTAGGGCCGCCAGTGACACCCATTACATATGGTAGGGCCGCCAGTGACACCCATTACATATGGTAGGGCCGCCAGTGACACCCATTACATATGGTAGGGCCGCCAGTGACACCCATTACATATGGTAGGGCCGCCAGTGATAACCATTACATATGGTAGGGCCGCCAGTGATAACCATTACATATGGTAGGGCCGCCAGTGATAACCATTACATATGGTAGGGCCGCGAGTGACACCCATGCATTGACCAGTGTAGGCTAGTTGTGCTCAACACACCTCAAAGAATATACATGGATATAATGATCACAAAATGTTGCATATTCAATATAAGCACTTTCAGTTTGATCAAATTACTTAAACGTCACATTACGAGCGCGCGTCAAATTTATTATCCCGTAAGCTCTCGACCTCGACCTCGCCTGAAAGCGATGGATGAGGTCTGTGATGTAACGAGTGTGCCCTGAAGGCACAGCATCTTCATGCCTGTTCACTATAGCATTGCCCGTTTATTGCAATTTAAAACTTATGTCCATGGTTTAAGAATCACATGATAGTGCTCGTGATTTGGAACATAGACCACTAGACTGTTTGGTGGAGTAGTATATTTTGCTTGTATTTGTTCCAGGAACCGAAAAGACTCAGTAGTGTGAGGTGCGCCCGCACTGTAAGATATTCCCCCTCCACCTTATCAGTTAAGTCGTTACTCATTTACTTTATTGTTAATACAAATATATTATAATTGACTATTTATAAATAAATGAAAATACAAATTTTAGAATATTATTATACATTGTTTTATTGTACTGTTTTACAGATTAATATTTCAATATACTAGGCGTGGCGTTTGGCGGCGGGGAGGTCGCTTTATCCGCATGCTGTTCCCCATTCTCCTCGTTGTCGTCCCCCTCGTCCTCTCTCCCCCCCCCTAGCGCGTCGCGTTTGGCGGCGGGGAGGTCGCTTTATCCGCATGCTGTTCCCCATTCTCCTCGTCGTCGTCCCCCTCGTCTCCATTCTCCTCGCCGTCCCCGTTCTCCTCCCCATCGTCTCCGTTTTCGGTGTCCCCGTTCGTTTCGGCGTCTGCGTTCTCTGTGCTCTGCGTCTCCGGTGCTTCTTCTGCGCTCTCTTCTTTGCTTGCGCGGCGTCTCTAGAAAAACAAGAAGAATCGGTATACACACGGTTTTTTAAAAGCTGGGGGCCTACACGTGTGGCAATCGCTATCGAAGCGTTTCATTTTCTACAGCAACGTTCAAAAGGATTGACATAAGCTCTTCGGTTGATGTCCTTTTAACTTTTCAATATGATAGAAAGTCACAGGTCCTGAGGCCATCTAATAAAGTATCAGTAAATGTGGTTCATTTAGTTGTCGGAATCGTATGTGTTGTTGTGATTGGTTGACGAAAATAACAATAGTCCGTCGTCATACAGGCTATTGAATATGATTAGTTCTGGGGTCGCATTTTGATGTTTAGAGCTTGTTTGGTTGCGTAAAGGGGATGTTGCTATTTATCCTACTCACAACTCTATCTCTCTTTCGCAACGGAACAAACAATGATGGCGTTACATATTATCCGTATATCAACTCAAACTCAAAGCAAAATTTCAAATCAACCAATTACAGGCACTTCTGAATTGTCTAGGAGTGGGTCAGTCAAAAAGATAGTAGGTTCCTATGAAGAAGAACGAGCAAGAAACTCCACGGACACTCATTTAAATCAAAATATTTGGTTACTTCATTCCTGTTGAAAATACACGATTGAGAACGATGTAGAAAGACATTAGTTGTAAGGTCTAACTACTTTAAGATCCAGATCTTACAGCAGTTAAACAGACCTTATATTTCATTGTACACAATAAAATATAAGGTCTAGAATGATTACCTTCTTCTTCTTCTTACTCTTGGACTTGGGCTTCTTCTCCGGCTCGCTGTACCCTGGCGGGAAGAACCTGGCGCACTCGTCCTTCCCCACCACGTGGTCGGCGCTGACGTGCAGCGGGCCCAGGGTCATCAGGTCTTCGGGAGGACCCTAACGCAGGACGTTCACGATCGACGTAAAACCATTAGCCCTCGTACAACGGTTTTTTTTCGCGCACTTGATTTTCAATTCACTGCTAAGCTCCTAGAGTTTAAAATCCAATAGTGACGCGCTGGAATGCACTCGTATGTTCTGCTCAACTATCGGTGAGTTGAAAATTCTTTGCGCGAAAAAATCGTAGTGCGAATCTCGGCTTGTTTAAGTCATTGCAATGTAACTCTTATAGAGATAAGGTAAGGTATAAATTTTCATGATTGCCGAGAGTTTTATCCAATAATTCTAACTTGTACTTCATTATAATGAAATAAGAACTGTATTGCATTGACTTACTAATATTTCTACGTTATTAAATTTGACCGTGAATGTTGTACCTCAGGGAACAGCTCCTCGGGCTCTGCCAGCTCGGGCTCGGCCAGCCCTACTGCGACCATCAGGACTATGGTCTCGCAACTGTGAAGTTGGAATTGGAAATCAGATTATGTCACACGAGCTGGCTTAATACCCACGTGGATGTCTCAAATTATCCTACGGGAACATACTACCGGGATGAAAGTCCTATGTCATGTTCCACCTGTGTTCCACATTTCATCCAGATGAGATCAGCTGTTAAGGCGTGATAAGGTAACAGACAGACAGACTGAATAACTTTGGAACGGACTTGGATGGACTTATAACAGTACAGTCTACCGTAGTTCTATGAATAATAATTTGAAATAGACAAGCTCGTTTAAGTCGTAGCAGTGATGTTTATTCAAATGTTACCACTAACGGGTGGTTGACTGTACAGGAATACAGTGTCAGTTTTAACTCTGACCTCATATCGCACAAAACCTACTATTCTTTATCCAGCCTCTGTTCGTACTGATCAATATTCTTGCACAAGAGCCTGGGCTCCTCTATGTTGGGGTCTGCAAAGAACCCGTAGCGTAGCAGCCGGGTGGCCACCTTGGGCAGGCTGGCCTTGCTCAGCACGGCGCGGCGCTGCCACGCGCCGAACATTATCAGGATGTGCGGCGGTTCTGCTGGCGGAGCTGGCTCCACTACTGAGCTCACCATCTGGGGAGCGGGATGAAGAAGTGGGCATGAGCATTCACTGCTTTGGACATTCATTTTATTCTCGTGTGGTGCTTTCTGTCAGGTAGCTTTGAAGTTTTGTATAGAGACTTTTTGTAAACCCAAGAGCCACTATATATACAATAAGAAATATTATATGAAATTAACAAACAAAGCAAGTGAAACTAACAAATAAAAGACGACAATCAAGTTAAAATTGGCACATATACAAAATCACTTTTCGTCCAACGTCTCACAGATTCTCGAATATACACGACATTATGTCTATCTAAAAATAATTGGAGAACCACTGAACGACCTACTCCTAGCATTGTAGGTACTGTAAATCTGTGATAAACTATTTATATAGCAAACTGTTCAATGCAACAATTTGATTTTATTTAACCCAAACCCGTGTTATGTTTTTACAACTTTAAACAACATTCTTCGTTGGTTCGGTCCACATCCAGTTATCAGTTTAAGGTCAAAAGTACCTACCTTAGGAAACAGCACGTCCAGTGCAGCAGCTCTTTCGTGCCGGTCCTTGGGCACGAACAGCCCTATGGTATTGCCGTCACGGAGCTCTGTTGTGGGCAGCTTCTTCCTAGCGTCGTCATCCTCAGCCAGGCCGTCTCCACAGAGAGCTCGGCGAGTCAGCTCTATGAGAAAAGTAGGTGATTGACTACTCGATGATTATGAAGAAACAATTAATAACTATATCGATAATTTTCCGCTCTGTTAATGAGTGAATCAAAAAGCACTTGACAACATAATAAAGTCGGAAGAATAAACGTTTGAGTTTGATCTTGAAGGAATCCTTTCATCACTTGAAATTCTTCACTCACTTGAGTTTCACTGCAGTGACATAACTCCATCACCGCCTACCGCTTAAAGACGTAGGTATATATTTATTTATTTAATAATTTAAGCACACAAATGTACAGGGGTGACCAGGCATTTTCTACTAGGCAATTTTTGGGTGATGCAGTGACAAACAGCTGGTGCAATTACGAAAATTTAGGTATATCGCGTGTACGAGGTATCATTACTTACCAATAATATCACCCTCTTTATCTGGTATCTTTTTGAATATCAACGCCAGTGAGGGTCTCTCAATGAGCGCCGCCGCCGCATTGGCTTCGCCGAGCTCTGGTTCTTCCACCGCCAAAATCTTGGCGCCCTCTTTGCCCAATACGATCGGGCACTTGTCTGCCAACATTACACCTGAAATTGCAAGACGGTGTATTTTAAACTGCGATAACTTTTTTGGTTCTTGGTGTTGTACTGCATTTCAGAATTAGAATGCCATTGGTGGTGGTTCAACCTTACAGAAGTACCTGTGGTGGTTTAGAAGTTAGTGGCGGGAACTGAGGAGTGAGCTCTTGCTGCTATTTTCGACTAGCAAATCTCTCTTAAGCTTAGCGCAAAGAATGAATGTTAAAGGTCGAATTTTAGAGAATCGCACATTCCCATGCCGGAAAGCTACATTTTGTATGGTAAAGTTCATTAACAAGAACGTACCGAAAGGCTCAATAGTATCCGTGATCTTCCTCAAATATTTCTGCGCGTGCGGCAGCATGAGTGCGGGACAGAGGTCGTTGAAGTGCATCTCCAGGCGCTTGGCCCGCGCCTCCCGCCGCGCGAACCTTGCCGCTTCCACTGCAGCTGCTTCCTTGGCTTTCTTTTCTTCTTCAATCTTCTCTTGGGCTGTTGCAACCTCCTGAAAATGTAGGGTTTTTTTTAGATTTCCGGTGAAAATCTTTTGATGATCAAGGTTTAAATATCGCACACAGGAATAGAGCAGATTTTTTCAGACCTATCGATATATAATTAGGTCCCAGGTAATGTATTGATATAAATCCAGGCCTGTCATGTCTATCGACGTAAGGACTTGTAAATGAATTGGCAAAAACAGTGGCTTTTTCCACCTGTGGATCAATCTCCCAATTCAATTCCAATTCTCCCAATTGTCCCTCTTTTTTTAGTGCACATTTTTTACCCATTTCTTCCTCACCTGTTCTGGAGGAGTAAGCTCATGCGGAGCTCTCTTGGGTCGCTCCAGCTCGCCTTTCTTGGCCAGCACCTCATTCCGGAGCTCCTGCTCAATGGTGCGAGCGATGCGGGGCGCGTCGGCTCCGAACACCACGTTTAAGAGTTGACCAGACTGTAATTTAGATGTTACAGATTTAGAAAGATGTCAGTTTTTGTTGAACGTGAACAGTATAAATTGATTACAATTCCTATCTTTCCCCCGTATTTTACCTTCGAACGGCTTTGCGATACCTAAACTTTTACCTACATGAATTTAAAGCACCGTTTAAAACACAAAACCTTAAAACTTCAATGATAAAACAAAGTTTTCAAGCAACACTTTCTTTAGCAGCGGAAGGTAGGTAAATGTAAGTATATGACAGTAGTTTTTTCAGGCGTTTGGTCGATACCCACATCCGTACCAGTTTGCTACAAATCACTGTTACATACATATGAGGATATATAGAATACACAGCTATATAACACCTACGTACATCTACGTATGTTAAGACACGTGTGGGAATACCTCGTACAGGGTGGTACAAGGCACATGTCACTCATTCATTGTGCTAATTTGTCAGTTCATATAAGTAGTGTGCTTGTTAGGAATTATGTTTCCAAATAAAACTCCGCTATGTTTCCAAACAGAAATTATTTTTTCCGCTTTTTGTTTTGGATGTTCCCTATATAATTATGTTGACCGCCCATTGATAAAAACTAAGATGAACCCTATGTAAAATCTCTACATTTATAATAAGATATGTATTCATATAGTGTACATAATACCTACTTATTCTATGGAGGATAAACAATTGTTTTAATCGCAAAACTTACCGCGATGAACATCCAGGTCGGTTCACTGCGCTTCCTGAACCTTTTTAAGCATTCTATCGTGTCCGATTTTGCCTGCGGAAATAAAATAAATAGGCATAGTTTGTTATGATACATCAGCACAATATGTTGACATTTGTATCCAAGTTTTACCACGGCTAGATGAAGGTTGTCTCCGCCCAATTCCACCTTGATCTTCTTGAGGTTGCCGACCATGCCGATGCAGGGCCCACACCACTCCGAGTACACGTCCACCACTGGCCATCACACAAAACAAGTCACAAAATAGACGCCAAAAGTTTTGCTAAAAGTGTTAATTCGTAAAGAGCTAGATGGTTTGAGGGTATAAAACTTGTCAAGCAGCTAAGTGATTTTTAGCTTTCAATTATCAATGATAATTGTTCTTTTTTTAAATAAACTTCGAGATAACCAAAATGGTGTGCCAAAATAAATGCCTTGAGTTTGAGACCAAACCATCAAATCAACAACTTACCCAACAGTCCATCTCTCGTCAGAAACTTGTTCCACTCATCATCCGTGTTGAGCTCGGCCTGTAACTGAACCTGTGCGTTCTTCTTGCCTGCGCCGGCCGCGGCAGCCGCAGCGGCAGCGTTGGCGACCGCACTAGTTAGCGCCATGCACTCGAGTGCCGGAGGGCGCAGTCCCGGAGACAGTGGGAGGTAGGTGCGAAGCGATGTGAACGATGTGTGAATAGGTGTGTGGAGGCGGCATTTTTGAGGTGGGAAAGTGGTAGGGTAGTCGCAAAGTCTGTAGTGAGGTTGATAGGGAGTTTACCTTGTTTACCTCGATAAAGGATGGTCATGGGAGTGACACCTATTATTATTTTGATGGTACTGGAAGCAGTGGCCGGGCCGGTGCTATCTTATTGCAAAATGCGTTTTACAATGTGTTTATTAATCGACTGTTTAGTTTATGTGCTAGGTAAAGTAAAGACTAGACTTATTAGTTAAACTTATCCCGTAGTTATATTACCAGAAATTCGTTTCCCTTCCATCGTAATATTATAATCGACATCTGAAATCAGGCTCAATGACGAAATGATAATGCCAGTTGGCAGAAATTCGAAATATTAGGTATGCCAGATTTTCAAAGGAAAATCTTTGACTGGAATCCAAAACCTAGGCATTACGAGCCCAGTAAAGAAAACTACATTTTTCAGCAGGACGCCATTCCTCGCTCTATGTTCCTCGCATGTCAGACGAAAAGTAGCAGAAATAACATTTTATTGTCCGTAACTAGATAGCTATCAGTTCTCAGGCCGTAAATACAGGCGTTTACGAACATGTCGTATCGATTTATTGAAAAGTTAAGTAGAAAAAATAAAAGTGTTTGTGAAGTCTGTTTCTATAGACGTAGTATTTAGTGTCACCCGTAAATAACTTCCCTTTTAATGGTCACATAGTGGGACTACCAATATATAACTAATAATAATGGTGTTTGTAGGGCAGACATAGCTAGATATCGCAGAGAAATAGGAGGCATTTGCCCTGCACAGGAATACAAACATTATCTGGGCAAACAATAAAAAAATACGATAACATTTTGCTATGTGGTTGTTTGTATATTTTCTTTCTTTATCCTTGTACATAAAATAAAGTTCTCCGCCGCGTCTGTCTGTCGTCCTGTTCGCGATAAACTCAAAATTACTGCACCGATTTTTATGCTGTTTTCACCAATGGATAGAGTGGTTCTCGAGTAAGGTTTTAATATAATATAATAAATAACCGACATCCACACGGGCGAAGTCGCGGGAATCAACTAGTGTCATATTATAATTGTGGTCTATGTTTTATGTACTCCAATATTTTCAAGTACTAAATATGTTAACATTTGTAAAACAGCGATATCTAGTGAGGAGTAGATTCAATTGAGTAGATTATCACTATTCGCCGCTAGATGGCAATGTTACCTTCGTTGGTAGTTAAGAAATGTGATTCTAGATGGCGCTTTTCACAAAATTGGTTTAGTATCCTGTAAAAACTTTTGAAACTGAAAGAATAATGAAAAATTTATATCGTGGACATCGTGGTATTAGACAAATGGTCATAATTATATTTTGCTATCTTTATAACGTTAAAATGTTGGTGGCATAGGCCAAAAACATGTTGTTTAGGTACATGTTATGTTAATATTTTCAAATATTACTATCCTTTAAGGAGGTAAACAGCCATATTCAATTATCGAGTCTTCAGTTAATCGGATAACGCGACGTAATCAATTACTTGCCAAGTTTAACCGTCAGTGGGTAATGGATTACCCGTTGGTCGTAACCGTCGGGTTCGCAATCTGTCACCATCTAGTTAATGCATTAATGCAATCTTTTAACTGAACCTCCCTCAGCCTTAACAGGCTCGTACTTTGCAGGGAATAAAGAAATATGGGAGCGTTCAGTACGCAGACGACATATGGCACTTCTAACGTTCAACACAAATGAATTGGTGACCCGTGTACCTACGCAGATAATATTATTATTTAGATTTCATTTGAAGGTCTTCAGGGAATAAATAGAGCAAAATAATAATTATCTATTGAAGAACCAAATAATGCTTCCGTGGTCTGCTTGTTTCTGGTGGGATTTGATAAGACTTCACCCCTCCGATTCAGAGCCTGCAGGCTTTGTAACAGATGCATGATTAGGTACCCGTTGAGAGGTATTCTTTAAGATCTAATAAAAGGAAGTCCAGCAGTTCCTCATAATTATTCTCTGACTAGCTGTTGCTCGCGACTTAGTCTGCGATCCAGGATAAAAAGAAGCCTATGTCCTTCTTCAGGTCAAGATCTACCCCTGTACCAAATTTCATCTAAATCCGCACAGCCGTTTTAGCCAGAAAGCGTAACACAAACTCACTTTCGCATTTATAATATTACTAGCTGCACCCCACGGTTTCACCCGCGAAAGGCACGATCCCGTGGGAATAGCGGGATAAAAAGTATCCTATGTGTTAATCCAGGTTATAAACTATCTGTGTGCCAAACATCCAAATCCGTTCAGTAGTTTTTGCGTGTATGAGTAACAAACATCCATCCATCCATACTTACAAACATTCGCGTTTATAATATTAGTTAGATAGAATTTGTAACCGAACGTATAGACCTCTGCATTCGCTACAATGAACGGTTAAGTTTGGATTGTCCCGGGCAGGTAGAGGTACATAAATATTCAGTTGATAATATCCCTATCAACTGAATATTTATGTACCTAACTGTCTAGGATTAAAAACAATGACAAATAGAACAACTTCTATGTAAAGACTATTAACTAGAATTATTAACAAAATCTAGTCTTGACGGCCCAGTACCTACCTGCCTACAGCCTGTTTGCCGAAAACAAGTTAAGTATACGACTAACTGTCAGTACTGCTGTATAATAGAGCAGTTCTCTTTATGGAAAGACATTAATATCTTGGAAATAAAAATACCATTGTGTTTTGAGGTACAAGTATTATATTCTATGAATATTTACTTATAAAAGCAGGAGTCAGAGATAAATCGGTTTCATGTTTAGGTTTCGGTATGCTTTGAAATGGAAATACTTCTTACGAGCAAATAAAGTAGGTATAACTATTTTTAGATACATGTAAGCTTTGATCTAGTGACTAAAGGTTACTAAAGCAGGCTGCCTAGGGCAAGGCCTCGGGTTCTCATTCAACGCTCTATCAGGAATTCAGAATCAGGATACAAGGAGGTTAAGAAATAATCATAGCCTAGAGTCTAATCCTTATTTTATGTACCTAATAGGGCGAAATGTGGGCCTGGCCCCTGATAAATTGATAAATTTTAATGAAGGCATGAAATAATTATAAACGGTATTATCATAAATTATTGTCGTGGAGTCACAATGCCGAGTATCGGAACCTAATAAACCTTTAAATCTAGTAATTTACAGCTTTCTAATATCATGTTGCACAGTAATTTAGGGTTCAAACATATGGTTCAACCCTTTTTTTATGTAGGGGAAATAAAATTAGGCATATCAGCAGTAAAACCGATATAGATTGAAGGTTGCTGATATGATATGTATCTGTAAACTCAAATCGTAAAGCTAATTTAAACAGACATCAAAATGGCAAAGGTCTTTAAAGCCGGTGAACAATGCAAGCATCGCATGACGTGGACCGCTGCCTGCTGCCTCGTAAATAACGGCGCAATGTCACAACTTGGCGAATTAATTAAATATCTGGTATGCTGTCTAATGCAATAGGTTTACGGGTTAGGTTTGCAATTACTTCAAAAGGATTGTACTTAGCATAGTCCACCAAAAAACTGCAATTATCATTTTGTCGGTATTAACCAGAATTGCTGGATATGGGAAAATCGTCATACCCTCCTAATTCTAATTGCGTAACACGAGTTTTGTCGGTATACATTAATTTATTCCCATAAAAAACAGTTTTATGGCTTTCTGTCCAGATGTAGATCTACAGAAGATCAGTGTTTTACACCTAGCTAATGCCATCAGACTTGCCCAACTGTTGGGATAACAGGGACTAAATTTGGAAAAGCCCACCAATCCATGTTGATAATACGGAGCCCACCTTCGCAGTTCTTTTTTCTACCGACTCCTAAACAACCCTCCATTCAGCTACGGAGTCGAACATGACATAATATTTCGTAACCATTAAAAATGAATGCAGAAAGAATCGTAGCTAATGCCAACTATTTGCGTTTACCTTTCGTCGTAAATCAAGTAACCCTGGCTGGGTTACTCCGTCAGGCTATGGAGTTGGTTAATTTTATGGAAGTCTTTGATTCATGGCGGGGTTGACACGCAAGGAGCACGTGACTCTGTGTTTGTTGTGGTTCTGATGGCGGTTATGTTTGAGTGTTATTTTACTTTGAATTATTGATGGTGGTCCTAATGAAATTTTACGTTTATGGGGAAGATTTATACATATGGGAATGTGGGGCGTCCAGGTTTAGTAGTTGTCAGGGTGTACAGGTACATATTTGTTTAGGAGATACAATCTTTGATGTGATGTTGAGTAAGTCAACGCAGGATTGAAGTGTCGTCTGTATTTTCACTAGTTTTGAAGCTAGAACCCAAGGGTGCCTTTACTTTAGCACTAGCATATCGCGTGAAGTTGACCAAGCTGTGACGGTGCAAGCAGATTGCAAAAGCTGTGCAACTCGATAACTACATGCCGTAACAATAAACACTCAGATTGATCGATTGAATCTGAAGCAGCTGTTAAAGTAGACTGACTGGCCAGTCTTGTCCTCCCATGACGTTCAAAACGCTTTGGGTTCATAATGGATAATTTAGTTCTGACTCGAATTTGTTTATCAATTGTTGCTGATAAAGAAACGCATTAAATCCTACGTAAATAAATTAGAATCTACGTCTACGTGTATCTCGTTTCATTTGACCTCATTCTTCTACGCAACGAACTTTCATCAGCGTAATGGCTAAGAAATGAACTAACTACGGTAGATATCGTTTATCGACAGAAATAGATTAATTTTAACTGTAACTTGAGCCGGGGTTACGTAAAGGAAATCTTGGTTTTGGATCGGGATTCCAGTAGAGATACAAATGAAGAAAATAATTATTCAGAATCTTTGACGAGACTAAATTCTCTTAGGTATGAAATACAGCGAAAGTATTTTTTTAGAAATTGCAGTGAGAAGTTGGATAAAAAATGTATTTGTCTAGAGCATTATTTTGACAACCTTCTTCGAGATAAAATGAAAATGCTTTAGGTACCTGCTGGTCAAATACTAGCGAGCAGGCGGCCGGCAAAGTAAGTATGAAAATCTACTATTTACTTCGACACATGACCAAGGAGGTAAAATTATCAAAGATTTTATTAAAACAATTTGGCTTGCTAGAGCTGTTGTAAGTAAAAACGAAACAAATGAACACATTGGCGCATGAAAAATTATCGTTGTTCGTCATTAATTCTGGAATTTATAATTTACTTAGGTCGGATTTCCGCGCATTTTTTGAGCAAAGTTCCTAATAGTCGATCAATGCCTGGTTGCGGCCAGGCATTGGTCGACTCACGTATGCATTTTCACGTTTGTCCACCAATGCCCCTTTTGCATGCCGCAGCAGTAATGTACAACTTGTACATAGTATTCTACTACCTATAAGTCGTACTGCCGCCAGCAAAAAAACTGTATTACGTAAACTAAACTGTAACACAAATATCATAATAGTCACAATCGACTTTCGAAATGTATATTTTTTCTAGATCAAGCTTTATATACATCCGCACAATTGCGTAAGGGTCAGTTCACACCGACACACAATGCGACGCGCACTTTTTTACGATTTGATACAATATAGAATTTATTGAATACACAATAAGGTACACGCTCTATGCAGTACCGCGCATTTTCGTGAAGAAAATAAGTTCGATAATTGTTAAAAAGTGTCTGAACTGACCCTAATGTTAAATTAAGAACGGAATGAACTGAGATATATACCAGCAAGATTAACGGCTTAACCAACAGAAAAATGTGCCCAAATAAAGTAGGTGATTGGTGGGGAGGTCTACTCCTGGTCAGACACAATCTATGAGGCAAAGACCTGGAGTTTAAAAAGACTTTTGCCGAAGGCGAGGGAAAAATCAGAACAAAGAAATCGCGGCGAAAATTCGCGTGTTTGCGCGGCTGATCGTGGCAATGTTGGCGCATTTTTGCCGCCCAGCAATTTCAATTGCACTTAAGTTCTGTGTGAGAATTATTCAAGTCTGAGAGATCAGAAGATCATTAAGGCCAGAGATCTGGCCTCTAAGGTCTCGGTTAAGAAACCTCAACAAGTCCAAACTTTTCATGACCCAATGACACCATCAAAACAGTGTTAATAAAGTATGAAGCTGTGTCCAAACTTTTAGCCACATGTTCGGGTCACGGGATACGGGAGTAGCCCCCTATTCCCAGGGGCTCGTTTGCGGGGCTTTGCATAAGCGGCCGGGGCTCATCACAAAGCTAATGCGCGCCTTAATTATGTACGGAGGAGGCCGGATGTAGGGATCCTCGGCCACATTAATATGCTAATATTCTATTTTCAAACGCGGTAGTGGTTGGGTTCCGTGTAGTGATGTCCATCTTGGTGACAAAAAAATCGTAGCCTGAGATTGCAGCGATAATGAGTATTTCCTCCCTATCCTTTTGGAGAATTTAATAATTTGGTTTCAGATTTGCAGCAGTCCAAGTTGCTGACCTATATTTGTATAATTTTCAGGTAAATAAACCTGGAAGAAATAGGCAGTTTCGTTAACAGGTCGCCTCCCGGTCAGGGGCTCATGGCGGCCAATCTCAGCGGATGGCCATCGACGCAAGAGTGGCAGTTACAGTACCTAAGGTATTCGAGCACATATTTCTGTGACAGTAAAACATTTTTTCTTTCTTTCTATTCTAATAAAACTTGTATCCAATGGCACAATAAGTTAGATGTTACATACGTTTTAATCGTCTGTCAAAACCGTGTGTAGATGTAGATAAAAACGCTACCGTTTGTACTCACGCAACGGTATTCATTTAATATTATCAAAGCTATTCAAAAAGCATAATTCTATCATGTCGGCGCTAATCTTTCCGGAGCGGAGCATTTGTTAATATTATAGTACTTCCTTCGTGGTTTTCCGTGAATTCAGGACGATGTTGATGAGTTGTATATTTCACGGTAAAAAAAAATCGGTCACGTATTTTCAATTTAGATTTGGAAACGGCAATCTTGATGATTTTAACTGAATGAAATCCATGTCTGTGGCGTTGATACAGTCAACTATGCAGATATAATTCTGCATTGCCACTTTGCCAATGACATGCAAATTGGATTATAATATCAAGATTTTAAGCTACAACTCCAATGAACCTCATCATCAGAATGTCCTTGCTATGTTCATAGGTATTTTGATCTGATATGTATAAAAAATAGACGTCTAAATATAGACGTAGATATATTAAGTAACCTATTCCGCTTAACTATTCCTCAAGAGTCATAAAAAACGCTGTTAGAAACGACGTATTGCCACACCGAGCGCTGGACGCAGAGTGCGCATGTTCTGGTTTGCGACTGGTCAATCGTCATCCTGAGGATGCTGCATTGAGAGGTGAAACACGTGTTAATTTCTTACATGGTTTTTTATAACTCTTGAAGAATAGTTAAGCGGAATAGGTTACTAAATATATCTATGTCTATTGTATTTTATAATGGATTTCCGAAAAGTCACGCCGGAATCAATTAACTATCTGATATCTATTGTTTGAAAATAAACAATTACTTAAGTATCTTTTTTAACTTATTAAGTATTTACTAATTGAGGTAGACATCGCAATTCTTTCAGTCTCGGAGCTTTATATCCTAACTATGATGCAGGAGATTTTATATAACATTTATAATATACTTACTTATAAGTTAAAACATTACTAAAGTGCTAAAACCTTACCTAATGAGAATATAACATAAGCTTGAGTGGTATCTTGATAAATGAAGAGCGAGGTCAGCTGGAATGCAATTTCAGACCAGCGCAGTTACTGCACACATTTGTGAGATTCTCAACACAGCCTGTAGCTTCGGTACCTACCTACTACGTTATTAATGTTGCCTAGTTGTTAGCCTGGTTAACGTGCTTTAAAATATGCGTGCATATATCGCCTGTCGTTTTCAATCTGTCATTGCCATCATCATGATCATTGACAGCCTTGCTCCACCCACTGTTGAGAACAGGTCTTCATCCATCCGTCATTATGCTACTGTTGGACAAAATTCGCTTGCCTCTTTCATTTGCTGATTTCAGCCTGTATCTTGCCGATTTGAGGCCTTTTTTTGTAGGCTGGGAAATCATCAAATGACTTTTCTCGCTCTGGGTGGAGCGGGAGCTTAGGGCGTGTGCCCACCCGTGTTCCTTCAGTTGCCTGTTGCCAAGGGTCCCGGTATCCCTTTCGGACTTTCCCGCAACCCTCGCAGGCCCATTTCAGGTCTCAAGTGTCTATTTTTTTTACGGTGTTTTCCATTACCGTTAATCTATACTTGTGTGGTGTAAAAGTTAAAACAGTAGAATGCGGTGAAGGGTAGTTTTGGGAGCTCTTAACTCGTGGTCTATAGTGCTTTAATGAATGCAGCTCCTGAGAACTGTTTTGCAATCGAAGGGATGAATTATCACGTGAATTTATAAAGGCAGCCAAATATAATAGTGTTTATTGAAACAGTGCAACATTGCAATTACAAGCGAATCAACCGAAGTACAATTTGGTACAATACTCCCAATGTCTCCAGTGCAAAACGGATCAAATATTGGACACACTTCAATGTCAAACGTCGGCCGTATTAAGCAGTTTTATTAAAGTAAGTTGCGAGGCTTGGACATCGAAGTGTGACCAACATTGGCCATAGTAAGGCCATGGTTACTGACGGGCTAGCCTCATGGCGGGAGCGTCTTCAAACTTCTTACTCCAACAAATTCATTTTAGACACTGAGGTTGAAACTTATTGTATTTAATCCTTAATAATGTGATCGAATAAAAAAAAAAAAATTCTCTGTATAAGATTAATCAGTCACTGCCAATTTGAAAGTTCAAAACAAATTCTAGCCACAAGTTCTGCCGCACTATTTATCGCGCTGTCTGCTCACGGGTCACGTTACCGCAGACGGTATGAATGGTGGGACCACGGCTGGTAACTGTGGTGAACCTCGTCGGGTGGTGTCCCGGGCTCCACTGCGCCCCGCCAGCAGGCCTCCCCAATTATAAGTTGGGCCAACACGCGATCCAACCTCGCCAGGTATCTGCCACATTTACATAAGTAATTTAAACTCGCTTTGGGGGTAATTTCAAAATAATTTGGTTGTATAAAGTTTTATGACGGAATTATTAATGTATGCTTGCTTCTCATGGATCGGTAAGAAATTTATGACTTGTATCAGTTGTTTATCGGTGAATTTGTGTCCGATTCATATGGAGGCCGCAGTTATTGGATTTAGCATCTAGAATTTTCGAAAGAAGACCATTCAAACCCTTTCAATCAAATCCTCTGATGATGTGCGTCTAAATTACTGTCTATCAATAAATAAGTAGTAGGTAACTATCATCTGCCTCGCCTTTTCCCAACTATGTTGAGGTCGGCTTCCAGTCTAACCGGATGCAGCTGAATACCAGTATTTTACATGGTTTTTTTATATTAGGTAACTAATATTACACTTAAAATCAATAAAACTAACAACAACACAATTTCTAAAATAAGAAAAATTTATCATAATTTTTACTGGGATACGACGAGTATTTTTGATTTAGGCACCAACTGCCGCAGGCGAGGAGTGCCGAGGAGCAGTGGTGGCCCAGTGCTAACGGCCACGACTTACGAGTTGTAGGTCGTAGGTTCGAACCCTGGCAGGCGCTTTACTTTGTGTAAATTATTTCATCGCCACTGCTCTCAAAACGGTGAAGGAAAACATCATGAGGAAACCGGCATGTCCTAGAACCAAAAATTCGAAGCCATGTGACATCTACCAACCCGCACTGGGCCCGCGTGCTGGATTACGGCCCACTCCCTCTTACAGAGAGGAGGCCTGTGTCCCAGCAGTGGGAACATTATAGGCTGATTATGCAGCCCCTGCATCCACCCGTGTACTCGCTACCTCTCGTGCTACCTCCGATGCTGTGACCGTAACATATACCTAATAAACCTATATCCACATGTTTTCAAGCACCACTGCGCCATCAGTATTAATCTACCACTGGGTCGACGTAGTCCTCGTCTTTCATAAAGCCATCATGATTCCCAAATATCCGGCTCGAAGGACAATGTTACAGAACAATTGGAAATTGGAGACATCCAATGCCATCTATCGAGTGTACACTTTTAAACTTTTTGATAGTTTTGTTTTTCTATTGAATTAAGATTTAAGCTACAAAACTTACCTTCACGCCTGTAATCCCCGAAGGGTTAGGCAGAGGTGTACCAGTACACCCAAATTTTACCAGTAACGTATAAGTCCCATGTGATAGGGGGCGAACCTATTGACATCATACGGGGAACAAATCTAGACTCTGGGCTGCTACTGATAAATTCCTGATGGAAACACGCAATACTTTGCCTGACTCGGGAATCGAACCCAACCTCATGCTCAGAGTATTCATTAGCTTGCGACCGACTTAAATTATAATTTATTAAATTGCTTACTAAAGAAACATTATTTTTGGAAATAGGAATGAATACAAATGAGATACAATGACGCTGCTAAACTAAATATCCTGAAAGTGAAACGTGTCGTCTGAGAAACTTCTATGTTTTGTCAAGTTTACTTTCTTTCGATAATATAGGGAAGGCCTCAAATCTAACGAGTCCATACTGTGCAGTTTACAGCAAAAAATCCTTTATCAGAAACCTGACCAGAGTGAGTAGAGTACCGTATAAGGTGAGATATGGAACCTCGTTCCAAAAAAAAGTTGTCATATCGTAATCACTCGCTGCGACCTGCTAGCCAAGACTGGTGATAAGGCTATGCCCTAATCACCAGTTTTGGCAACAACCCCGTTCTGAAACCCTCTCTTATTGCACCATTTTCTTAACCTTTTAGAATTACGTACAATATCATCTCACTCAAACCGAAAACATTCTGAAAAATTGCTGAATAATCTGTTCACGAGCAATTAACTTCAAGCTTGCTGGTAAGCGGCCCGGCAGGGCTGGGGCGACGACCCCCGCGTCACACTGTCAGGGACAGAGATTACGGACCGTCTCCCCACCCCCCAGCTGCTGCGGTGTTGCCAACACATGGCAATTTGGCACCGCGCACCGGTTCGGTACTAAGTAACTATAACAAATAGTAATAATATATTTACCAGTTGTGCTGTTAGTTAATTTTCATAATGCTGGATTGTTTCGTTTTAATAATTATTTTTTGATTAATGGTTTTGGAGTAACTTCGTTTATTTTTGATAGGTAGAGGGTAAAAGGGACGTACCCATTGGATGAACCTACCTATTGGAAAAAATTCAGATACGATTCTGTTTTGCAATATTGTATATGCCTTGCTCTTGCTAAATATTATGCAACGATGTATTTACATACTATGAAGGTCAAGATATATTATTAGGATCATGCAGGTCATACATGAGCATAGTCATCACCGATATCACATCGTCAATATCTCAGACGACCTCAGTGTCTGAATCTTGCGCATAAACATACCAACGTAAAGGCTACATTATTTAATATTCTATGGAAGGATTCCCATCGTCGTCCAAAATCTTCCAAACGTCACTCCCGTGTCACAATGTCATATTCCGTGAAGGGGCGATATTTTACACGGAGGCTGGCAACACCGGAACATTAATCACTCTGTTTAGACGGTTACCGCGCGTAATGAACTATTGTTACAATCAATAACCCCTGCATGCTGAGTGCCGGGATTAGGATTTTGGGAGCTCGTCGATTTATGCAACCGCGTTTCAGTGTTAATTTGTTGACGATGAAAAGTGGAATGGTTTTATATTAGTTAATTGATTCAGGCGTGACTTTGCGGAAATCCATTATAAAATACAATAGACGTAGATATATTTAGTAACCAATTCCGCTTGACTATTCTTCAAGAGTCCTAAAAAACCCTGTAAGAAATCGACACGTGTTTCACCTCTCAACGAGGCATCCTCACTACCACACCGAGCGCTGGACGCAAAGTACTTTGCGTCCAGCGCTCGGTGTGGTAACACGTCGCGTTCTGGTTTGCAATTGGTCAATCGTCATCCTGAGGATGCCTCGTTGAGAGGTGAAACACGTGTCGATTTCTTACAGGGTTTTTTAGGACTCTTGAAGAATAGTCAAGCGGAATTGGTTACTAAATATATCTACGTCTATTGTATTTTGGTTTTATATTGATTTGAGAAAGGGAACGTAGCTTCTATAACTATACATTTCGTGTTTGTCTGTAGGTCCGCGTTATTCTTCTAAAGCACACAACAGATTTTGATGAGGTTTTCATCATCGTTTAGAGAATTTATTCCGGTAGGTTTATGTGTATAATACGTTAATATTAAAGTTACGTATAACTAAGAAATCTCGATTTTTCGAAATAGTAAAAACCGTGTGAACCAACCCGCTCCTGCTTCACACGGTTTTTACTAGTTCGAAAAATAGATTTTTTTAAGTTATATGTAACAATACATAAGAGAAGATGGTTACCTACTTGTAGACATTCGATATGGTAAAAAAAACTGTTTACAAACAATCACTCAGCGAATTATGCCAGAAATATAATGATTAAGATCGAATTTAAGTCATTAAGTCCGCCTTTAAACAGTTATTTTTTACTAATGTAAATAATAAATTCTGTGACGTCAAGCAACAATTTGATTGACGTGTATTTTGTGGTAACAGACAAACACACTTGGCTGGATTTCCGAGCCACTGAGTTTGTACAGCGGTGCTATTATTATTATAACACTGGTATAAATGTGTTAGGTTTCATACTTCAAACGAATGATATTAAAATTAAATTATTTTCCCAGGATATGGCTAGGTACTGTAGAGGCTTTACTCTGCATGGTTTTAGCATGAAACCTTAGTACTTTCAGGTTGATGGCATGTTCGCAGACAAACGTTAGATTTGTGTTTAGAATAGGTAAAAAGAGGGGAGTCGTGCCCCGCGAGATGTCAGGGCGGGAGCCAGAAGAAGACATAAGTAAAACAATAAATGTAATTCGTAGCTCCCTCGATAGGAATAATTATTCCCTGCTATCAAAATACGGTGTTTTATTAGTACCGGTACCGTAGGCTCATCTCGGGTTCTACAGTACCTATACTGTATAGGTACTTAGCTAGGTATATCCTGGGAAAATATTTATATTAACAAAGGGCGTCCCCGTTAACCTGCAATAGTATAGCGTATATACAAGCAAAAAAAATATTACCATTTATAAAAAAAAGTTTTTTTTTTACAATAAAATATTCACAAAAAATATTAATTCATACGGAAAAGAAACACTCTGTACACGCACACTTGTCACACTTGTCTTTCTGCGCTGAAATACAAGTGTGCGTGTACAGGGTGTTTCTTTTACGTATCAATTTAATAGTTTTGTTAATATTGAAAGATATATATAAAATAATAAAAAATAAGATTGAGTGGTAATATTTATTTTATCATTTATGGACGCTATTCTATTGCGGGAACGGGAACGCCCTTTGTCACTTAACATTCTGTATAAAGGCCTTTGTCCTTTGTCGACAAAGGTACCGCTGCCTGTCGCGCCCGCGATATCGCGTCTGTTTGCACGAGCCTTAAGATTGTAGTCATATCCACGTAGATGCGTCACCGTTTCGTTTGAAAAGTCCTCACAAAAAGCAGAGGAATCAAATCTTAAGTAGAAATAAAATAAAAGTATATTCCACAGTTTATATAATATTGAGTTGAGATGAGAGCTTACAAATCTTAGTTATTATTATGTAGATATCATGTTTCCTTATTACTTCATTTGGTAGATAGGTTACATGTGACTCAACTGTGTTCTCGACTAGTAATAGTACTTAAAGCGGTATATTGTGGTGTTAAGATGCCATTAATTAACACATAAGAAAAAATCCTTCCCAATTTCACAAATAAAACTTATCAGTTTAAACAAGTCGAGGAACTCACGGCTGCACTGAGATACGTCAGTTAACCATAATGTGGACATTAGTGAGTTAAGTTCTCAAAATCCTGTAGCGTGGCGCTTGCACTAAATTCCCTCCATCGATGCATACAGTCTAATAACACTGGAAAAGCGCTAAAGATACTCGTAACATTGTCTGTTCGGTCAGCAAAGAAAGTCCATTAACACTCTCACTTTAACACGTTATCAAAACTGACGCAAAATGATTTGATATTTCATTAACATATATTTCATAATATATTTCTCTGAATTAAATGATTTTTATTTTTTTAAATAATAGATAAGAGTTTTTTGCTAATTCTTGAAATATTCCTTCTATTTCGATTTTAAGTAAAATATTTTGCTCAATAATGAATGAGTTTGACAAAACTAAAATGTTAATCGGGTTTTTTGCTGACGTTACCTACTTGTTTTACAATTTACTTTAGCTAGTAGTTTAGTAAACAATGTTCATAACAACACAAATTTTATAAAAGACAATACCTTCTAAGCTTATACCATATAACTTAGATCAATCACTAACCACACAAGTTCAGTCTAAGAGATCCGAAAACGAGTATTAATAAATTTAATTTATTCACATTATATATCATGATTATTCAAAACAATTTGATTATTATTCTCAAGCAATTCCAGTAGAATTTGCATTTTACAACAATTAGAGTTCTTTTTGAATACCATTTATTTACATGTAGTATTTAAATTAATATTATAATTAATTAGTAGGTATAAATTGTAAAAAAAAATGAAATTATGTGCCTACCCATAATATACGGATTCAACTAAAGAACATTATTAATTGGTCAGAATGAAGAAAAATGTAACACTATTTTATTAAATGAACGTTGTTGTATTTTAACTTTTCAATATTTCCAATGCTTTCTTATTTAGTTTGGAAATGAATTTCACAATACATCGTAAAATTAAAAATCATACACAATAAATAAATAATGACGAGTTCCGTAATTACTAAAGCTATTAATATTACTACTTACTTAATGAGCTCTTTAAGTACAATAATAAGAAATATCAACAAATGTAACTATCCCATTAAGCATGAAGTACTTACTTTTACAACAAAACTATAATAAAACATTGGTTTAGAGTTTAGACCAGAAACACATCGTAATTCGTAACATTGGCATATTTCGTTTCTTTTTACACATTTTGGGTTCCCAGGAAGATAAAAACAAACACCTTTTATTGAATTGAAATAAAATGTGAAAATAGATTACAACACCTATTTTAATTTATTTCTAAAAGGTATGAGTTTTTCACAAAAAAATAGAAACCCTAGATTGTGAACTCTACTTATTCTTTAAGTAGGTACTGAGAAATAATTCGTATAATTATAAACTTTTAACAAAGTCTAGGATATTTCGTTTCTGTGGTTCCAATTTCCATAAAATTATAAAATAATTATGAAACATCGCACAGACCGGTTCACTACCGGTAATTAATCACTAACCAAAGCTTACCTATGAAAGGCATGCGAGCGAGGTCGGTCGCAAAAAAAACGTGTTCCAATATTGTCATGTTTTTATTATGTGTACCGAATGTATCAGCCATAGATAAAAGAAAGACTGGTTCCGACATTAACTGTTACGATAGCTTAATCAGCCGTTCCCACTGCTGGGACACCTAATCTCTGTGAGAGGGAGAGGGCCGGAATCCATTACGCGGGGCCAGTGCGGGTTGGTAGATGTCACATACAGGGTGTAAGGATGAACACCGTTGTCACTCAAACCATGGGTAGTTGACTTAAATATAAAAATAAATGACCGTGTACCAACAAAAAAAAAACGTTATTTTCATTTAGAGATTTTTAAAAGTTTCTATCCGACACCGTGCTCGCAAGCGAAACAGCTGACTGACTGAGGGAGGGGTCGCGCTCGCGGCCGGTCAGGTCACGTCCCGCGACCCCCACCCGAGACGATCAGTGATGTGTTGAGACGCAAGTTCGTTGCCCTAGCGCATAGGTGAAAGGGTTAAATACTCGAGTGGTAAAATATAATTGACACCAAACCACGGTTTCAAGGATAACGGTGTTTACCCTAACATCCTGTATAATTATGTATGTCTTCGATTTTTTGGTTCTAGGACATGCCTGTTTCCTCACGATGTTTTCCTTCACCATGATTTAATTTACACAAAGTAAAGCGCCTGTCTGGATTCGAACCTACGACCTACAGCTCTAGTAAATGATTTATTAACAGTAATGAACGTCTGCGAGTGGCGCAACTAGTTGCGATCCGCAACCTTATCGTAACCTGGGCATAAGAATAATAAATAACACTAGTAGTATGTCCTTTGGTGTCTTATGCCTTTGGTGTGTCGAATATTCGAGAGTGCAGCCGGGCGGAAAGTCAGCGATATCTCCAGTTCTGAAACATTCATTATTAACATTATCAGTTGCTAGCAATGCTTAAAAAGTTAATGACTTGCAATCACGAGCGAGAGTTCAATAAAACGATTTCCATTGATTTATTTTCGAGCGAACAGTCTGTAATGGATAATGTGTGTGATAATATGAGTATTTGTAAATTAATTAGATTTTGGTGGTGATCAGCGGCTGCTTTCAATTGACTACTTCTTCACTTCATGTGGCTGTCGAAAAATTACTCGAGGAATTGATTGTTTTATAAGGGACTTGGATCCATTCTCAGAATAAAATTTTCTTATAGGTTTCAGTAGTAACTTGTATCCTGTTCATAATTACCAATAGTAATTGGTGTCCAGTCGCGCCCTATCCCGTGGCTGTGTACGGTTTGTGGCATTATTTTCCCACTAATAAATATAGGCGTGAACACAATAAACAATTGTAAATTAAAACAATTGTTAATGAAAGCCACAGCGTATTGACAATAGCGTAATTTGGCGTTCATAACAGAACGTGTAGCGAACTCATTGTGGTTCCCAATTGTTCCTACAGAGGGCAGCACAATCAGAGCGTTCGTGTTTATATCGTTAAATATTGTTTGACTATGAGTATAGAAGGGATGGCGATATGGGAGCGCCTTTCGGCATGGCTCTTTATGGTGAACTAGCTACGCCCCGCAATTTCACCCGCGGTTTCACCCGTATAACTCTCGATCCCGTGAGAATATAATAAGTATCCTCTGTCCTAACCCAGGTTATATGGTTTATCCATGCATACAAATCGTTCAGCCGTTTTAGCGTGAAAGCGCAAAAACAAACAACCAAACAAACTCATTCGCATTTATAATTATTAGTTAGGATATATATATATATATAAATATTATATTATATATAAGTTAGGTAACGTCGGAAGTTAGTTATCATGAAAACTTAGGAGGTACCAACTTCATAGGCTAGGGCTGTATTGATCAATAAGTTGTGTCTTATTAATTCAATAAAATTATGTAGATTGGTCATCTATTGCAACTACTTTCTTTTCGAGCTTTTTTTCTGTTCCTTATATGAGTTGTCAAGATTACAAGCTATTGTTATGATTTGTCATTTTTAGAACGACCTTGGGATATCTCACTGCCTCAAAGTGGTTCTAAAATACCTGTAGTTAATGATGTTAAATATATAAATAAAACCAGCGTTTGCCGACGAACTGTCCGGAACTTCAGACATTTTACTGCCGGCTGTCAAATGATCCGCTAACGAACATAAAGCGTCACTTGTTGGGCATGTATCTCATTTCAGTATAAGCCTATTTCGTGCATATTGAAGCAACAAATCCTTGGTCCTTTGGCACCACACTCGTTTCCAAGCCCGTGTTTGCGGACGGCCGCCGCGGCTGCCAGCGATTGCTAAATATGTGATAGTTTAGTGTATTTGTTTGTTAATATGATGTAATTATGCCGAATACCAACGTGGTTGGACCAATCTGATTGCGGTTATTAGGCTTCAATGTTTTGATAATTGAGACGATTAGTGATGTGTCCATTGTGTCACCGGAATTTATTGACATTTTGATTGGCATAGATACATAAGTATTTCTTTGTATTGACCCATTCTGATATTATGTGGTTAATAACACAAAAAATGTCATTTCCTTTCTTAAATTCCTTTAAAGATCATACTATTTTAAAAACTTGAATTGCAGTTTTAACCGAAATATATCTATGAGTAACTCGTTTCACTATTTTTGTTTAGCTTACCTATGTAGCATAATCAGCCTATAACATTCGAAGTGCTGGGACAGAGGCCTCCTCTCAGTAAGAGGGAGTGGGCCGTAATCTATCACGCGGGCCCAGTGCGTGAGGGGTTGGTAGATGTCACATGTCTTTGAATGTTTGGTTCTAGGACATGCCGGTTTCCTGACGATGTTTTCCTTCACCGTTTTGAGAGCAGTGGTGATGAAATAATTTACAAGAAGTCAATCGCCTGTCTGGGTTCGAACTAGACCTACAACTCCTATGTCACCGGGGCACCACTGGTCTCACTGCTACCTATGTATGTAGGGTTTATTGGTTCATCGTTGGTCTTCCGTCTTTCTCATCCTTCATCGTTATATTTGTAACTATTGTAAGGCAGAGTAAGTGTAGGTATGTTGTATATTATTATGTATCACAAAATTGGCGGAATTCGGTAGTCGGAAGCTCAAAAGTCTCACAAACAGGTTTACCAAGGGATTTCGTGTTATCCAGTAACATACTGGTATTCCGCTGCATCTGGTCAGACTGGAAGCCGACCGCAACATAGTTGGGAAAAGGCTGGTAGATTTACAGAAATAGTTGCTGGAATTATAGGTGATCCTTTTCGTAAAACCTAAGACAAATCATGGTCAAGTTTCTGGTCGAATTTCAATCCAATTACCCTCTAATATGCCATGACACAAAAATGTACCTCTGTCCAATAAACTGCTTTAAATGACCATAAAAATCACATATATCCCTAAACTAGTGGAATTATTGTTAGAGTTAATTTTGTCTTGCACTAGGGTACGCTTGACTTATCGAAACAAATGGTGCATGACCTTTGCAGTGACTCATTCGTATGCACGCCAGCTACTGGCCCAAGGTAAGCACACCGTATGCAATAGGTCTCGACTGGACGCGGCCGCCTCATGTGATTAAATCGTAATAATACCAACATACTACGGTTTTTACTGCGGTTTTTACACAAGTGAGGAAATGGCAAGTGCTTCCGTTTTGTTAGATCGACTGTTTTATTGGTGAATTAATTTTAGAACGGAATCTATCTTGTGTAAGCATTTATTTCAATTAAACTAATTACAGGCAGTTTTGAATTGTCGGGGAGTGGGTCAATCAGAAAGATGAAGGAAAGTGTGTGAACACTCTTTTAAATCAAAACTCATAATTAACGTTTTTGTAGGCCTGCTAATAATGCATTGTAGAGCTACATGTGGTAGAGCTATAAAAGTTACGCAGTTCAAGACAACAAAGCTAAAATAGACATACCTAGTAGGTACTTTTTAAAAAGGTTGCGTACCTATCTAATTGTGGAACTTCTGAAGGGGGCTGGATTTAGATAAGCAATCCACAAAAAGCCATCATATTGAACGACAATTCGACATTGTCCGAGAGTCAAGCAGTTTCCACTCTCCTTTATTAATGGGACTTAGCTTGCTAACCGGTCTAAACAAACCCCTATAGGTACTATTTCATGTCCATGATACCATTTCATGTGCACAACATTGTAACCTGATTACTGTATTTGCATGAAATCAGTTTACAAAATCGAGAATTTATATCTGAGTAATTATAGCATTGTTCGTGACCTAGTAAATACTCATGATCGTGTATAATACCGTGCATGCATTGCAGGAACATTCGTGAAACAGGGTTTCGATCAAATTCCTAATTTGTTGCTCAATTTGCATCGGCACTTCGGCAGGTCAACTAAATATAGAAAATATGGCGAACAAATTGCAGATTTTAGAAACTATCTGCAATGTGATCTCGGATCTGATGCTATTAACAAACTTATAAGGTATGTCAAGTGCAACATAACACAGCCGAAGCTGGATGGGTATAACTTTAAGATTGTTATTAGCCTAATCTTTCAGGAAATTGTAGAATCATCAGTTTTCTTAGCATGCCTGCTACATGTAAGTAGGTACGTGAAGTCTGTACGGCTTCGGTTGCGGCGCGATCGGTACCAGCTCGGCGCGCCGCCGGTAATTAGCTTCTACATTGGGTTACCAGCTATCACCAGCAACTTACCAATGGGTGAAAATAGTGAATCCAAGGGAGAAAATTGTGAACATTACATAACATCACGTCTGTATTCCTGGAAGAGGAAGCCAGAAGGATAGTGCTTACACAAATATTTTGCCAGTTACTTGCCGCCACAGTTTCAAGTAAAAATCGAGATAAATTGAGATTTTAGGATGCTCCTACGGAATTTCTAATGGGAAAACTCAATTACACTTGGCCCGAGAAGCCAGAAGACGCCAGAATGTCTTTAGTGAAAAATATTACCCGGGCAGAGAGATGGTAGGAATTTTTTACTTTTTGCCAATTTTGATGATTAAGTTTTGAAAACAGACAGTCGGCTCCGATAGAAAAAGTTAACTTTCGATTTAAAACATCAAGGAATGAAATGGACAATGATTTAACCCACCTAAGTGGGACTTACCATAACTTTCGAAATATGGGTGCAGGTACTATACAAATTCTACCTACCCCTTCAGGGAAAACATGTTATGAAAATATTATTCAAGGAATCTTGTCATGTTGTAAAGAGGGTCCCCTTATTTACATTTTGGATCGACAGTGCCCGAGCACTGGTAAACTCCGCGTAGCTGGCAACACAGTCGTTACACAGCTAATACCGCGATCCTGTCGAATACAGTTTCGCGTGTCTTCTATTCTCGTTTCAAGGCACAAAAAGTTTCAATTTTGTTTGTTTTTCTAACTGACTTTGTGCACGATTCGTACCTTAGCAAGTAATTTAGGACCTAAGGAATGTTGATTATGTTTATAACTGAAATAAGACGGAACTTCCTTTGTTACCACACCACCAATTCTGCGTCCATTTATAAGATACTTTGGTTAGATTTATAAAAAACTGATCGAGTAGGTAATCAAATTCATATAATATAAGAAACGTCAGAAGCTAGATGCACGGTTCCGATTGGTCGTTTCGGAAGAGCCGGCAAGAAACTCCTCTAATAGAATGATACCTGGATTACCCGGATTGATGCAAAAAGATGTACCTAGTCTTCTTATTTATAAAAGGCAAGCGAGAATGCGGGAGGCCAGAAGTAAGGGTTGTGTGTGTGCTTAGATCTGCTACTCCAGGGGCCGAGGGGAATCGCTGATGAGTCCTTTCAGGACTCCACATGCGTCACGTTTTACTGAAGTTCGCGTCTGAAGAACGATTGCCCGAAAGTCCGTTTAACTGATGAATCAACTACACAACATTATTACGTAAATATAGGCAGTAAGTAGTCGGTCAATGTGGTGTCTGGCAAAAGGATATGTTAATCTTTTCCCGTTTATTGTAACGGTCATTATAGCACGTGACAGTAGATGTTTACGAGCTGTTTATGATGCATTAACAGTTCGATTAACAGTTTATCGGTACTGTTGAATGTTTACTTTGGTATTAATTAACTTATTAACTTTAATTGATTGATGAACGTAATTATTTTCAAGATCAGTTGGTATATAGGCCACATGGGTTATCTTTGATTTCAAACTTGTCTATAGCACATAATGACTGGTATCGAAGTCTGGATTTGTGCCCAGTTGATGGAAATAGGCTCGCCCCCTATTACATGGGACTTAAACATGACTGGCGAGATGTGGGTGTACTATAGGTACACTTCCGCCTAACATTTCGGGGAATACAGGCGTGATGTTATGTTTAAGTAGTCTATAAAGTGTATCTTTTCATACAGGAAATATTTTAAGGGGTTATTGATGATTAAACGAACTTACCTGTAAGTGAAGTTCTATCCCAATTGTGGCGGTAACTACATCGCCACATGCGAACTACGCATCAAAGACCTGACGTCAGACAGACGTCACAAAAATCCTGCATCGCGCAATTAAAGTTTACCGTGCAGTGGACATATATACGAGAACCCAACATCAATCGTTGGGCAGTTGCCCGCCAGACACAACACCCGTCTGGTTGGAGGATCCTCCCTTTTCTATGGTGGATGAGTGAACTTTACACCCTGTTCCTCATACCCCTAAATTGGTGACCCCGAATATGAACGTCAACGCAGCCTTCGTGCAACTACTCCAGCGTGACGTCATCATCATCACTCCCGCAAGCTTTCAGT
Source organism: Lithophane ornitopus (assembly GCA_948473465.1). NCBI lineage: Eukaryota > Metazoa > Arthropoda > Insecta > Lepidoptera > Noctuidae > Lithophane > Lithophane ornitopus. Next base: position 1,033,236 of record OX419617.1, read on the forward strand.
GAGGCGAGTCACACAGCCAAGCCAACACCCGAGGCGTCAACGGGTATCCTGACCACCAGCATGCAGCGAACGCGCATTCCTGGTCATCACCTTCAGCCTCATCACCCCGACCCACTGGGGAATCACCTCAATCACCCCGACCCACTGGGGAATCACCGCAATCACCTCAATCACCACAACCGCCGCAAACAGTTCCGACCCACCGCGAACAATGCGGCACCCGGTTCCGACTCACTGGAACCACAACTGGCACTGGCAAGCATCGCAAGATACAAGACTCAGCCCACTATCGACCTCCGGTCTCCGGAGGGGAGTGATGTGGCGGTAACTACATCGCCACATGCGAACTACGCATCAAAGACCTGACGTCAGACAGACGTCACAAAAATCCTGCATCGCGCAATTAAAGTTTACCGTGCAGTGGACATATATACGAGAACCCAACATCAATCGTTGGGCAGTTGCCCGCCAGACACAACACCCGTCTGGTTGGAGGATCCTCCCTTTTCTATGGTGGATGAGTGAACTTTACACCCTGTTCCTCATACCCCTAAACAATTATATGAGTACGTTTCATTCGAAGATAAATTATAGACACATGTAGTACCTTCATTGTACTGGCAACTTCGCACTTTTAAAATATTAGGGTAGATTGAAAAACTTTCCCGCTCGCGCTCCGTCCGACCCGCCGCAACGGCGGCGACGCGCCTCATTCTTTAGAGTCCTATTACAAAATTTTTAGATTAAGGGCTCAGGGTAGGGAGGGACCTTTATCTTCGAATGAAACGTACTCATATAATTGGGATAGAACTTCACTTACAGGTAAGTTCGTTTAATCATCAATTATATTACGTACGTTTCATTCTTCAGATAAATTATAGACACATGTAGATGTTTAGAGATTAAAATTTTGTAATTAGATAGTATTAAATGAATAGGATTAAAACTAGAGTTTTATTACTAGAAATCATTTAATTAGGTAGATACTCAACACAACTACAACATTCTTAGGTTTGTACTAAACATAAAATTTAAAATAAATGTAAATATTTTGCTCTTTTATATAACAACATTAATTTAGACACTTGTAAAGAAATTCAAGAACAATCAGATAAATAAATACTCAAATCACAGGTAAATAAAGTCCCGGTTGTTAACCAGGGAGAAAAACTGATCTTGCGAAACAAGCATCATCGTTCAATGGACGATTATAGAATTTAGCAAACGTCTGCGACGATTGCGACCAACCAACAGTCTTCCTGATGGCGTCAAGCGAGACGCCTTGCGTGCGCGCCGTGGATGTGGCAGCGTGTCGGGTGCTGTGCGCACCAAACGTCGACACATCCACGCCGCTTTCTGCGAGCACCTGTTTTATCCATCGGCTGATGGTTTGTGTGCAGGTGGCCTTGTATGGTCGCTTGTATGTCATCAGAAGATTTTCAACTGTATTTGGCCTTAAATCTTTTGTAATCGACAAATAATCTTTCAAAGTAGTTGCTGGACAAATATTTATATTTTCTTTGAAGTAAGGAAGAAATAAAATTGGTTGGTCACGACCGGGAGCAGATGTTTTAATGATATCGGAAATTATAATGTTGACTCCGTTAGGACTAATATTAATGTTTTTAATTTTAATAGACGTAATTGTTTGCGCTCTGTGAGTTGTGCATAAGGCTAATAATATTACAAGCTTCTGGGAAATCTTTTTTAAAGGTAATTCTATATTAGAGCCCCATTGAGCGATATGTTGTAAAACTATTTGTGGGTTCCACGTAGATGCGTATTTTGGGATGTTTGGCCTTAATTTATAGGTTCCTTTTAATAACCTTTTGATCTGTTCATGAGATCCTAAATCATCGCCAAATAGTAAACTTAAAGCCGAACGGTAACTATTAAGAGAGCCGTAAGCTGCACCTTTATTAAACTGTTCCGTCAAGAATGATAACACTGACGGTATACAAGATTTGTATGGATCTATTCCATTGTTAAGGCAATACTGCCACCAGTTTTTTAAGGCCACACCATATTGCTTCAATGTGTTCTTGGCTAAAGATGCCATCATTAAATCCAAAGAGGCCATAGGGACACTTCGTTTTATGAACGCTTTCCTGAGAGCTTCGCTGCACCCAGGGTAACTCCTTTGATTTGTGGATTCCTAGAGGAAGACCATATATTGTTAATTTCGGAATTTAGAAATATAATATCTGAAGTGAGCAACTTTTGTAATAGAGGGAACCAGGGTTGCGAAGGCCAATAGGGGAAGACAAGTATACCTTCGGCCTTATCTATTGTGACTTTTTCTAAACATTTTAATATTAAGGAAAAAGGTGGGAAGGCATAAAAGAGCATGTTATCCCATGGAATTGTGAACGCGTCTATAGCTACGGCATCTGGGTCTGGTTTCCATGATACGTATTGATGGCATTTGGCATTGGTGCGAGAAGCGAATAAATCGATATCTGGTTTGCCTAGTCTAGTCATAATTTTATCAAATACTTCATCCGACAATGTAAGTTCTATGTCTTTGTTAATCTTTCGAGATTCTTCATCGGCTTCTTTATTATCTTTACTTTTAATATAAGAGGCAGTTAAAAATAAATTTCGCTCTTCGCACCAACTCCAGATTTCTCGTGTCAAGTCGTTTAAATGGGGGTATTGGATACCACCCATGCGATTAATGTAACTTAATGCTGTGGTATTATCTATACGTAATAGAATGGAACAGTTACGTATATCGCGTGCGAAACATTTGAGACCAAAAAATACGGCCAGCAGCTCTAAATAGTTAATATGGAATTCTAACTCCGTTGACTTCCATTTACCGTTAACTCTTTCGTTATCGCAAAATGCGCCCCAGCCAGACCTGGAGGCATCTGTAAAAATTTCTAGTTGAAACTTATCAGGCCTTAAAGAAGTAGATGTCGAAAAAATGATCTGGGACCACCATTCCAGATCCGGCAGTATTACAGGCGAAGGACTAAATTTAGATTCGTATGTCTTATAAGTCTTTAATGCTAGGTACTTTTGTCTCTCGAGACGTTTGGTATACACCCAACCGTATTTAACCGCCGGACAGGCGGATGTTAAAACACCGATCAAACTGGCAAACTCTTTAATAGTGCAGCGTGGTAAGGAAATCCACTTTTTTACTAATTTTGAAATATGTACGCGTTTATCATTCGGTAAGGATAAAGACATGTTATTAGAGTTATAATTAAAACCTAGGAATTTAGTCTGTTGTGATGGTTGTAAAGAGCTTTTTTCGATATTTATCACGAATCCTAAACATTGTAAAAGTTTAACAGTCTCCTTTACGTTATTTAAGCATTCCGTACACGTAGCGCCAATACATAACAAATCGTCGAGATATACAACAGATGAATAGCCGCGATATCTGAGGTGAGCCACAACCTCTCTCATAATTTTCGTAAATGTTCTTGGTGCCGATGATAAGCCGTAAGGCATAGCTTTAAATTCATAAATTAAATTTTCACCGGTTTCATTATGAAATTGAAATCTTAAATATTTTCTGTGTGATGGATTAATTGGTACCAATAAATATGATTCCTTTAAATCGATCGTGGCCATAAAGCCGTTATGAGGAATTAATTTGCAAGCTGTTCTATAGTCCTCCATTTTAAAATGATTTTGACTTACGAATTTATTTAGCAATTTTAAGTTTAAAATAAATCGTTTTTCGCCATTTGATTTTGAAGTTAAAAATATTTTAGAAATAAATTGATCTGATTGTGGTTCACATTCATGTATCGCGCCTAATTGTAGCAAGTTATCGATCGCCACAGACATATCTCTCTGTTCTTCATTCGTAAACGTGTTAGAGGGTACAACATGTTGATAAACTTGTTCAGAAAATGGTATCACGTAGCCATTTTTAATCCAATCCAAGATTGTACTATTACTAGTGATGTTCATCCAACAGTTGTAAAAATATTGCAAACGACCTGCGTGTACCTGTATCGTTAGCGTCGTGTCTGGGCACGGTGCTTGCCCTGGCTGGGGGAAGCTCGAGGTCGCGTCGTCGTCGGCTGCCGCCGGTATGCTGCCGCTGCTCGTAGATATCCTCCTCGCCCCCCCCTGCTCGCCGAGGCATAACGAGGGGGGCCAGTCCCGTTTCCCGAAAACCGAGTCCTCGCTGTCGATGGTCCAGCTGTGGGTGCGGGTAAAGACGTCGCCCTTTGAGCGGATTTTTTAATCAGCGATCCTTGTCGCTCAATAGCTTTAGAAGCTCTTATAGTTTCTGAGAGCTTTTCTCCGAAAAGCGTCTCGTCCCTTTCGTGGTCTTTTATAAGTGGCGTAAAAGACTTATCCAGGCAGGGAGTTATGAGTTTGGTCTTCACCTGAGTTTCGGTATAATGTAGGTCGGTTAGGATCCTACAGCTATCAGAAAGAATCCTAATAGCCTGAATTTTATCATCTCCTAGAAGAAGCTGGGTAATAGCTTTATTAAGCGCGGTTATACCGAGGCCCAGTTGATCTTGTTTCAACTGTATATTTTTATCACGGTTAATAATTATTTCTGAGACCGCAGCCTTAATTTCTGGATTCAAAGTAGGCGCCCTAAGGAGTTTGCAGTTTTCCGGTATCTGATACTCTTTAAGTATTTTTTCTTTGAGGTACGGAGAATCATCCTGCGCTAGTTGAATCGGCGCCTCTGGAGTCATTTCAATGTTTTCTTGAACGTCATGAGATTCAACTGGAACGTGAAGCTGCGTTACCGTGATATCATCTTGCATGGTTCCGTCGTCTGAAACGATCAACATTTTTTGAAACCCTCGTGTTGACCCGCAGTCAACCTCCAGGCATATTTTACACATCGTGCTATACCTTCGTGATACCCTCAAAGTGATATCCTCCAGGCTAGCTTAGAGATGCTAATTTATTTATTCTGAACCACATATCTTTAGACAGTTTTGGTTGTAACTCGTACACGAAATCACTTAATAAAAAATACATCATAACTAACCTTGATTTGTCTCGGAATCCGACGAAGATGAGTATATAATCACACGACTTCGTTTTTTGTTTACACTTTCTTTAAGTCTTTTAATTTTATTTTCATAGTAACTAATTTTGTTGTCAGCGCTACGCTTAGACATAATGTAAAAATAATTTGAAGATAACTTTAACGAAATATCACTGAATATAAAAGTATTGAAGAGTGAGTGCTAGTTGCCGCGCACAAAGAAAGAATGAGGCGCGTCGCCGCCGTTGCGGCGGGTCGGACGGAGCGCGAGCGGGAAAGTTTTTCAATCTACCCTAATATTTTAAAAGTGCGAAGTTGCCAGTACAATGAAGGTACTACATGTGTCTATAATTTATCTGAAGAATGAAACGTACGTAATATAATTGTACACATCATTAGGAACAACTTTCACTATGGGACCAACTCTGAAATCGAGAAAAAATAATCAGCTGTTTCCTACATTTTGACGAGCTATGCGAACATAAATTTAGGGAACAGCTGATTTTTTTCGCTTCCAAGGTAGACGGGCCAAACTCCATTAATATAATTGATATTTATATATTTATACAGCAAATGTGTTTTTTTTCATTAATGGAGCAGACCGACAAAAAGTTAGTTTTTAGGGTTACGTACCCAAAGGGTAAAACGACGACGACGTGGTAGTTAGACAGTTGACATTTTCACAGATTATGTATTTCTGTTGCTTGTTTAGTATTTGTTGTTATGGCGATAACAACAAATACTAAACAACAGAATAAAATAAATATTTAAGGGGCTCCCATACAACTAACTTGATTTTTTTGATCGATATTGATAACGGCATGTTTTTGCCGATTTTATAGATAACTAGCTGCGCCACGCGGTTTCACCCGCGTAAGCCTCGATCCCGTGGGAATATCGAGATAAAAAGTGTCCTATAAGTTAATCCAGGTTATAAACTATCTGTTTGCCAAATTTCATCCAAATCCATTCAGTAGTTTTTACGTGAAAGAGTAACAAACATCCATCCATCCATACTAACAAACTTTCGCGTTTATAATATTAGTAAGAAGTAAGATAAGATGGTACGGAACCCTTCGTGCGCGAGTCCGACTCGCACTTGTTATTTTATAATGTTACACAACATTATACCATTGCGTTTTATAATGAGATTCCTAAAGATTTTTTCGTGTCAATAAAAACTATGTTGATTTATAATTTATGTACAACAAGATTTGTAGATTCCGCACTTATTATTATAATTGAATTATTAGTCACGTGTGGATAATAATGTTTGTTTAATAATAAGTTATTATCAGTACTTCAGAATGGAGTAGGAACAAGATTTGTTGATAACGAGTTACCTATCTATAAATACTTCGATATGATTCGGGAAACATTTAATTATGAGGAATAAATTATGAAGTACTGATATTGCAGGTACCTAACTAAGTAAATAATAGATCGATAACTTTTGTGACTATTGGAAGATAGATTATGTACCTACCACCTAAATGATAAAAAATATTCTTGATCGAAAATTAAATAATGAAAGTAGGTATGTAAATGAAAAAAAATTGTAAATTACTAAATCTACGAGACCACCTTTCTGTAGCTATCCACCATGAAAGTTGGCACATACAGGTAAGTACATAATAATATATTATGTATTTTTTCATGGAGAAGGATTTTATAGGTTTCTTTTTCGACATCCAAGCGGGCGAATTCGCGGGTAAAATCTAAAATAAATCACGTCCTAACCTGAGATCATATAACATAATTCCTGCCGGGCTGCCGTCTGCCGAGGGCGAAGGGCCAGGCCCTCGCGCGGGCTGCCGCACCGACGTCGCCGCGCAGGAGTGCCACGACATCATCGAGGTAGCGCAGCGCACGCGCCTCTGCACCCAGCGCACGCGCAGCCGCCGTGCAGCGCCGCGCGCGCACCGATGACGCCTGAAATGATACGAGAATTTTTAGTTTCACAGGCTTTTTGGGTTTCGTGAGTTCATTAGGCAACCATTGTGCGAAATATGACCATTTCGTGTCACGAACAGTCGTGTCATCGTGTGCATCAAAAAAGATTGCTTTCGTCTTGTTGCTCTCCCAGCCAAGGGTATAGCAGTATATAATACGGGGATTTTTCGGAGCTAAAGCCGACATTTTATTTTTTCAATACATTTTACAGAACTATTCCACAACAAATGTGTCGTGTGTATAGATTGTTGCCTATACATGCTTTTGTATCTACATTCATTATACAGGTAGGTTTAACTTTTCTATTTCTAAACATTTCTACTTGAAAAACGATTAGCTCAATATATATAGGTTTTATAATCGACAGCAAAAATCAATACAAAATTCTTACAAATTTTTTGGGGGCTCATACTTTTACTGCGACGAATAATTCCAATAAATGGTCAACACCACCCTTTACCATCAATGAACCCACATACTTGAATAAAACATGGGATATGTGCATAATCTTGTTAGTACACAACTGAAGAAGAATTCCCGACTCCACATCAAAATTGCAAGAACAAATGGGCAAAACATTGTTTACTTCCAAAGTAGTCGTAACATCGAGACTGTAAAACTTTGGAATGATAATTGATACATTATAGTAATTATTATTAAAGATTTCATATTACTTTTGAATCCTATCCGTCTAAATGATCGCATGTCTGTAATGTTTTAAACATCCACAAAAAAAAGATTGAGTAAGTACCCACCTAATGTATTTATAACAACACGTCACAAATTATATGTTCTGTTCATTATTAATTGTGAATTATTTCCTCGTACATAAATAACTAAGCACAATAACAGGAAAGTGTAGTGAATTGAAATATTTACTGAATTTTCATAAGGGGTATATGTTTACTGGGTGATACGACGACCATTTTTGAGGAGGAAGAATATGGATGGCGATAAGAGTAGAAGTCTAAAGAGACCATGCCTGGATGGTGATCTAGAAGGTGTTATAGCTAGAAAGGAGGTGACTACACCGGTGACAGCTGATAGAGATATCATGAAAGAAGAAAACATACGCGGAACACAAATAAATTAGGGTAAAAAACAGTATAGGAGGAGGACGACATCAATGATGGTTGTGGATATAGTATTCCTAAAGGTCATGCAGGACAGGATGATCGATTCAAACTAAAGGACGAGAGTTGTGGAAATTGTCTGCTCACATGTCACGGTTAGATTATCAAAGAAACAAGAGAAAGGTTAAGGAAAGTCAGACGAAGATACACATTGATTTCATTTCGGTCTTGATCTCAAACATCACGGCTATAGGGGTAGGCAGACTGCAGTGGTGTTTGGTACACATGTTATAAGTTCCGTGCAAGTGGCTGTGACAACAATAAAATCTCGTTATAGTAGAGCAGAATCAATGAATTTGTTTCGCCAGAAAATTATTGCCCGTACTTCATGTCAATGTTCAACACGCATAACATTTTATAATAATTAATGTTATAAAATCGAGAGATTAAACACTTAATTATTATTGTATTTCTGATGTTTGGTCAGACGATTCTTATCATTTGTTATTGTTTGAGTCTCAAATATTTACATATTATAATTATTATAATAAACTAAATGAATAGAGGGTTTCATGGTCATTATCATCAGTGTTGAGATTGTCTGTTAGCATTTTTATACATATATCCAACTCTTCTCTACATCATCTTATAACATCACATATTTTTATTTGTATTTTCTTCGACATCTTAAAACTGCATGACATATTAAAAAGCTGATTATTTGTACGCCTTCTGGCGTGACATTGGGCACTTTTCATTATCATCTATTTGTTTAAATTACTAACGAAGGGGACTTTAATAGACCTGTACGAAAATAGTCCTAGACAATGCCTAAATCACCATATGTGGTGATCGAATTGGAGATCGGAAAACGTCGTCTTGATACAGATAATATCATTATCATCATCAGTCTTAGCAATCCACTGCTGCTGGTCATAGGCTCCTCCAATCGCACGCCATTTAAGTCGATCCTCGAACTATTTTATCCAGCTCCTGCCAGCTACGTTGTGAAGATCGTCGTTCAACCTAAGGGCGTCCTAGCTTACACAGAATCCGGAGGTCCTAGACAAAGTGAAATTCTATCAGTGATAAAGATTATGGAAAAGTAAAAAATGTATGGGACTGATAATCTACCGAAAAGCTTATATCGATGTTATGAGACGTAGAAATACGAAACGATTCGAAAGCGATTGCCATTTGTCTAGGCCCTTTGAAATATATTATCCTACATACGTACAGTGGATTATTTGCTATAGGCCATTATTTCAGCTGAATCTGATTGGGGGTATCGCAAGCGCATGAAACTTCAAACCAAGTATCGGTCTGCCATGATAGTGTTCGCACATACTGGGTGCTAATGTAACAAGTGTGTACGATGATAGTGTTCGCACATACTGGGTGCTAATGTAACCAGTGAAGCGAATCGTTCCGCATTGGTGAAGAGGATTATAAAATTATGAAATTGCGTTTCGTAGCTGCAAGATTACTAGTTTACAAGCTACTTGGAATTAACAACGTGATGATACACTTTATATTTTGTTCTAACGGAAAACTATAAGTTTCTACTGAAACAAATACCTACGAAAACTAAGGGTCACTGGAGTCAAATATGAACAGCTCAGGAAATGAATTCAAAAACTTACGCCGATAAATTCAAAAGATTTGGTAAACATCTTCACAATAAACTCACTTTAGCGGAACTCGGTGTAAAATCCTAATTAGCGATGTACACAATTATATTTACGTATCACTAACACCCAAGTTATGCGGCGATAGACAGAGACAACAAGCAAAGTGAAAGTAGCACGAAACACAAGATAATGTATTACTTAATGATGCAGTAATTTAGATTGGTTTGTTGAAGTGCACGCAGATAACGAGCTAACTGACCGACGATGTTTGCCGACCAAACTCAACCAATTTAATTATATCGATGCATCCGCTTGCGATACTCCCGTATCCACAGAGAAATGCTCATGAGCCAGCAAACATTCCGCTCGAGTGAGCCACGTACTCGACGAGGAATAATTGAACGAAAGGAAATTCATTTCCTTCATGGAGGTCTGTGCTACGTGCGAACAGAGGTCTGTGCGAAGCGTGCGAGAGCGGCGCAGGCGCAGAACGGTACGAACGCGTCAGATGTCGCGGCTCGCCACGCGCCGGGCCAGCACCTGCAGGTCCGCGTGGATGTCGGCCAACTCGGCGTGCAGGTCGCGCGAAGTCGCCAGCAACGCGTCCAGGCGCCGCGCCGTGGCCGACAGCGCACCCTCCTCCTCGTCGTCCTCCACCGCCAGCGCCAGGCGCCCCAGCCGCTCCCGCTCCACCGCGCCACGCACCCCGCCCACCCCACCGCGCCGGAACTCCCGCAGCAGGTCGCGCCGCGCGCCCCCTCCGCGCTCCTCCTCCTCGGCCTCCCGCAGCTCGTCCGCCAGTGACCGTTCTAGGGTAGAACTCTTTGCTTTGTGACTAGTTTCATCCGCGGGTGACGCTGGTTCTGGATCTTTATCTGATTTTGATGGCTCTGGCGGCCTGTGATGAGGCTCTGGTGTGGCTGATGCGGAGTAGAGTGGATGGGGGGACTGGAGAGCTCGCTGTAGAAACCTTCGCGTGTCTTCGTCAAGGGGCCTGGTGAGGCCGCGACGCGGCACAGGTCGTACGATGGCGTCGAGCGCGTCGCGGCCTGGGTCCTCAGGGCGCAGTAGCTCCAGGATGCGGGAGCGCGGCGGCGACATGGTGGCGCACAAGTCGTAGCGCAGCGTGCCCTTGCTGTGGACGGCACCGGTGGGGGTGTAGGCACGGATGTTCTCGTTGAGCAGCCGGTAGTTGCGCTGGACGTGGCCCTCCGGTTCGCAAGCGGAGGGCTCGCAGGCGGAGGGGTCCGGCTCCACGATCTCGATGTAGTGCGTGGCGCGCGGCTCGTCGCGCGGTGTCTGCGTGAACACGTTCATGTCGCACTCGGGCGGCGCGCGCGCGGCCACTGAACACGCGACCCGCTGCCGTCGTTCGCCAGCGCAAGATAGCGCGCTAGCGGGGGCGCACGCGCAAGGATGGGTGGACCTAGCGCATCGCTCGACACGAATTGCACCCCCAGCACCCTACGCACCACTAATTTAATTTAAAATACTAGGTAAACAAAATTACTTCTGAATTCCATATTATTATGCCTTAAATATTATATGACTTCACATAATATAAGTAAATAGCGACTTGGAAAATGTTCGCATTCCGTGCTGCAATGGCGCGGTGTGCTGCGTTCTCTCGAAGCACTCGAGTGGCGCTGTTTCACTTTTGTTACAGTTTATTAGGAACTCGCTGAACATTCCGTTGCACATGAAACGCGTAATTTTTATTTCTCTGCGCTACATTTTTGGAAAAACATTTTATAAAAATGAAGTTTGTCATTGTTTTCGCAATGTACGAATACATTGGGAATATAAGGATTTTCCTGTCGCTCGTCCTTTGATAACGGTTTCATCAGGTATATCCAGATAAAATAGACAAGACAACACACTAATGTTTTTGTACATGAATGTAAATGATGTAGGTGGTAGTCTGCTCAATGTTTTCACAATATTCTTTACTGAGAGGAACAAATTCAGGTTAAATAAATTGGCACCCAATAATTGTCAATTGGTTGAGAGTACGTATATCAGACAAAGTCTTGAGCTAAGTATGGTATGTCCCAAAGATATTTGATGAAAAGGTAAACAAATGGACCAGGAAACGTACCTGTGGATGCCAATTTGTAGTTCCTCTTACGAATTGAGTGCTTTGGAATTTTAAATCACTTTAAAGATGTTTTTTTCATTTGAAACTAAGCTTTATTTTAGAACCTTAATTTTCGTTGATCATTTCAATTATATTTTAACTAGAGACCCTCTCTTGCTTCCACGGTTTTTACGACTTGACAAAACATCGAGATTTCTTTGTTATACGACACTTTAATAGTAACGTGTAATACACATAAACCTTCTGGAATTAATTCTCTAAAAGATGCTGAAAACCTCAACAAAATCTGTTGCATGGTTTAGAAGAACAACGGAGATAAAGACAAACACGAAAAGCGAATTTAATTTATAATAATTATATATGTATAACTCGATAATCAAATAATTATTGTTGGAAAAATGTGGTGAGAATTTTCCTTCCTAAATTAGTTTCCTTCTTTCTAAATAATATAGATGAATGTGTTACGAATTCGTTTTGTTGAGTGATTGCGTGAGAATTTAACCTGAACAGGGTTTGGTTATATTTTCATCAGGGAGTTTTGAAACAGAACTTACGTTTTGTTTAGAGAATGTACAGTCATGACGCTATGTCGTGGGTGTACCACTAACGGGGCAATACCAGAAAAATTAGACATTAGTAATTTAAATAAGATTGCGTAACAAACTGGTTCAGTTAATGTTAACCGTATGGTAATCACGGTTTTGGTTACTTAACGGAATGTCAATAGAGGCTCGTCCACTAAATATGTTTAAAAATTATAATATTTGTTTAGCCCACAAATCTAAAAAACCAATTTTAGATTACAATCTAGCCTAGTAAAATCAAATACAAATTGATTATGTACATAATGTCATAAAAAATATGTGGGTCGACTATCAAATGACAATACGCACTAAAGGCAATAATCTGAAACTATATTTATAGACAACAGGTTTTTGGGCTTTTTGGGCACTTTTTAGGGTTCCGTACCGAAAGGGTGCCAAACTGAACCCTACTACTAAGCCTCCGTTGTCCGACCAAAATTATTGAACGGTGGTGCCCTTTGTGTGCGAGTCCGTAATTGACCGGTTTTTTTGATGCCCTATGATACCTTCCCCCCCTTTTATACATATGGATATTATTCTGTAAATCCATATTTGTTACGGTCGCGAATCATATTTTAATCAACATATAACCTGACACTGACCTGTGAAATTGCAAAAAACGTAAGAAAATTTGAATTTCGCGCGCTACCCTGAAGCTTTCGCCTAAGCACCTTAAGGTTAATTTATATTGCTCCTTATTATTTTGCAATAGGCCCGGACCCTATTACATGGGACTTAAACATAACTAGCGAAATGTGGATATATTACACACCTCTGCCTAACCCTTCGAGGATTACAGGCGTGATGTTAAGTTATTACTTTACCGAGTCACCTTCGTCATTGTCAACACTTTGAATAAAAATTGCAGTTTGAAGAGGTGTCATGCGGCCGCTATGTGGCAAAGTAATTTGTAAAAATTATAAAAATTATCGCTGTCAGGAAGATTTAAAATCTGCGAAAATCCAGCAACATTTCGATTTTATATAAGTATAGCTACACTACCAATCCTTTAATTGAGTACTAGCGCGATATTCGTACTAGTATGTTCAATGTGCGTGCAGCAATCAGGGTAGACAGAAGGCGAGGCCGGTGTTCTTTATGTTGAACGCTTCAGTGGGTGCGCTTGCGCACCGTGGTAATAACAACCCAGACACGTGTCTGTGTAATGAAATATTTTTGTTAAGTTACTGGCTGCGCTTGACTAATTTACAGCCGTAAATCGATCAAACTCTGAGGTTAAGCTGCATTCACTGAGGTTGGTCCTTGGATGGGTGAACGTTATTTGCTTATCAAGACCGACGGGTCCAGGTTTTCATGCAATGATTTGTATTTGATCACCGCAGCCTGTGGAGATCTGCAGAACCAAAGACATCGCCAATGCGACGAAGTTTTATGTCAGGGGGCAAACCCCAGACATAAACCTGGGATATCGTATGTGCCTGTAATTATACTGGCATGAGCTTCACACAGCTGCTGCTGCTTGGTGGAAGATATACTTAGTTACATGATGTGTAACTCTACTTCTACAAGACGGACGAGCTCATTTGATACAGCTCTACAACTACACTACCCTTGATGGCCGTACCTCAATTTTAAATACGGTTCTGACGCATGGTTATGCAGGAAGGCAATAGCTAGGCTTGCCAGCTTCATCCGAGTAGTGTATCATATGCATTTCAGTTACTAAAAGTTACTTGTGTGCTGTGGCTGAAGTTCATATAAAACGTGGTGGCATGTCACCGTGATGAAGACAGAGTGAAACTGACGAAATGCATCAATTTCATTTAGAATGATTGGAAGAGTAAAACTTTAGTCCAATACACAATGAATTTATTGATTTTAAGTACTTAATTAATCATGTGTACGTTGAATTTGCAGTTTATTAATTTCTACCTAACCTTTACCTAGATTTTCTGGTGGAAACATGGAACAAAAATCGGTTAAAAATATTACTATAATTTGCCAAAAAAAATAGTTATATGCAACATATTTGTTATTAATCCCGTACATAATCCCCCAAAAAAAAAGATTAAAAACCAAACAAAGAAAAATAAAAAGAAACCGCTGTCCTCGATCTATCGATTAATTACGTGAATCAATCAAGATTACCCAAAAAAAAGGTTACAAGATAAAAAACAACAATTTCCAGGATCAGCAGAGGTCTCGAATACCAACCGGCCGTGGTTAGGAAGAGGCCGCTATTAGGTACCCCAGGCCACCGCTGATGATAATAACAAGCCGAATTTAGGCTCTGCTTCTACGCGTACCACGTATCTGCGATTGTTTGGGTGATAGCGGCTTATCTGTGATAATTTGTGTACGTGTAACGATAGTGTATCGTGATTTTTATTAATTGCGGTTGACGCATAGACAGGAGGTCGTTGTTTTGTTTGTTGACATACTTCTTGCTGTCTGGAGTGAAGCCGTGACCTGGCGGCTGTGCTGCGTGGGATAAAAACTGAGCTGGGGCCTAAGTCTATTAATTTACAAACGTTGTATGGTCTCGCAAAATCGTTGTGAGTTTTTGTCATTTTGTATGGAAAAAATTCACACTGCGAATGCATCCGTGTGAAAATCGTTTCTGTAACACTTCGGAAGGGACACTCTACAGTGATCCTCCATCACTTCTACCTCGCGCTCCATGAGCTGAAAGATTGGGGTCAGTTGGGAACTTGGCTATCCTTCTCGCCAATTTTAACTCTGTCATTTTTTTGCCACCACGCCGTGACCATATTTTGAGCATTCATGGTGTTATGTTAGTTCTTACCTACATCTACATAATTTTATAGAAATTAAAGTCGCTTTTCGTGTCTGTCTGTGTGATCGCGTTGTTTAGAACAACAACTTACTAACTAGAATTTGATCCGGAAGATTTATCTGTGTAATCCTACTACTTCTAATAAAGAAAATTCGATGTTCTGTCAAACCGTAAAAAACTGTGCGAAGCAGGGTCGCTAGTTGTGTGACAAATGACTTTGGGCCTGCAGGTAACAATAATAAAGTGCATGAACGTACTCTTCAGACCCCGTACATGAACTCCGTCATGAAGGATTACACTAGGAGTCAAGTTACTATGAAGGTCGATGGACCCAAAGTATTGTTTGTGCTACTCTTAGTGCTACTATATATTTTAGGATAACAATGCAATAGTCGAGCGCTCTAATGAACCGTGATGAAGATATATTGAACAGCTTCATCTTATGCCTGTCGAAACATAAATTAAGTAATCGATACCTACTTTCAGCAGAGCATATTTGTGCCATCATTGAGTAGTAGTCGCTACATGTAATATACTGGTATTCAGCTGCATCCGGTTAGACTGGAAGCCGACCGCGACATAGTTGCTGATGATGATGATGATGGTGATTGAGTAGCCTATGAATAATAATAAATAAATTCTTTATTTAGAGTAACAATGAGACTCATAGTGTTAGTAACAATAAAATAAACTTACAACTATGTTAGTGATACAGTTACAACGAGTACCTACACAAAACAGACACAACATCACAATCACTGCTTCAGTAATCCAGCTGAAATACTGGAGCAGCGACTCACAACACGGTAGTCCAGCCTGTCAGCATACAGTAGTGCCTGTAAGTATACTCGGGATAATCGAGATTTAGACAACGACACGACTGTTGAGTTAGAAGTCCTGAGTTCGATTCATGGATTCGTTCGTTTTTCCAATAATAACTTCTCAGTAAAAGGCCGAAGTGTGGATTTGTGCCCGGTTGTTGGTAATAGGCTCGCCCCTATTACATAACAGGTGAAACCTGGGTGTAGGTTCTATACGCGACTGCCTTACCCTTTGGGAAATACAGGCGTCATGTTCTGTTACATATCGAACACGAAATAAGAGCATGTGTACACGACCAGGAAATCGCGCGGTGGTATAGCGGCAGGCGCCAACTGTAGCGATATGACCATCTCACTGTTTACGTTGGCAATTTCCTCCCGACACTCTGTCACGCGGCTATCGCGATTTCAGCCCGTGGGAACACTGCTTATTTTTAGGACTCTGGATTTCGAAGTTGCAAAAACCCATAACCTGTTATGTTATGGTCCGAGCCGTGAGGCTGGTGAAGCTGCACCTAAGTGCCTATTTCAACACTAGTATTTGGTTGATTAATGAGTTAGTACCTACTATCTGTTCAGCTTAATTTCGGTTTCACTGGTTCGATTACAAAACCGTTGGATAACTATCTCCGTTTGTAAATAGTCATTTGTAGAAACGTTTTTGATATCGGTCAACCAAACGGACACAGGCACTTAGTCATAACATTTTTAATTTTTAAGAAAATTCCCGATTTGCGTATTAGAAATGACATATTAAAGCATTAATATGGGATTAATTCAATTTCTGATATCGAATTCGTTTAATATGCATATAATGACGAATAGCAGTTAGCTTGTTAATAGTTCATTGAAGATAAAGAAATGACTAATGTGACAGTCATTTTACTATCTTTTGTTATCTTTTTATCTAATCTAATTTATTAGGAAGGAAACATTGCAGACTGGCGATGCTATGACCACCGTTAAGGTAGAAAAACACTACAAAAATAACTAGGGGAAGCCAGAACAACAATAACAACAACAGCAACAACATCACAGCAGCAGAAACATATAATGTAATATAGGATGGTATATTATATATATAGGTAAATGATGGTAGAAGGTGTTACTCAGTAACTGGGTTGTGGAGGTCAGATAGGCAGTGGTTTCATGTAAAATACTCGTATCAGCTGCATCCGGTTAGACTGGAAGCCGACTCCAACATAGTTGAGATGAGTATGAAGGTTCAAGGTTGACCCTATGATCACCAACTTGTAATTTGAATTGCACCAACTTGATTTTTGAGCTAATGAGTGATTGATTTAAGAAAAGTTAATGCTAGAGGACTGACTATGAGGGAATTTTAAAGAAAATGGCCTTTGTCTTTGTCAACATATGGCTACGATTAATGGGCTCCTTAACGACGGTACCAGAAAGGCCAGGGCTGTAGGAATGGCGACCGAAGGTTGAACCTGCCACTAATCACGCAATGACAATCATGACCACTGCCAAGGATGTAGTGATTAAGGAAAAGGTGAATCTGTAATTCTGGAATGTATATGTCGCAGGATAATAGGAAAAATCGTTTTTTTTTTCCCCGAAAATCCTAGAATTTTCGCAAAAAAGCAGCTTATCTTAGGTTAGTAACACACTTACAATGGCAGTGCCTTTGATTTTGAAAGGTAAACAACATTTATTCTTTGTTTACGTTGTTGAGCTTTATCAAACATCTGAAGTAAAGCAATTTCCTTAAAAATCTTTCGGATTATGATTGAAAATTGAGTGCTACTACGTAATTAGGCTACTGGTCTTTTGCGATAATCCCTGAAATTTCGCAAAAAAACATTCTTTTTCAATTATCTTGCGACATATGTGCGACATGACATCAGCCTCCTCACATAGAAACTCGCATAGTTTCTATGTGAGGAGGCTGATGTCATGTCATGTCATGTTCTTACAGGAGCATTACATGACATCTCACACCTGTATTCCAAAAAGGGGTAGTCAAATGTGTATCTTTCAATTTCCTTTCCCTCATGTCATAGGGGCGAAGCCTGTTGACATTTACCGAGCAAAAATTCAGGCTTCCGGCTGCTTCTGAAAAACTCCTAATGGGATATCTTCTGGACTTGGGGACCGAATTAAGGACTTTTATATCGATTAAATCGTAAACTATCTCATGGTTAAAATTATGTTTGATGTTATTTGCCGGTGTTTGCTTACCTGATAGTTGCTTATCGAGAACTTTGTGGTAATTTACATACCTACCTAGAAGAGCATTTATATGTCTCTATGTATTTTACTGTATGTAGGTGTGTACATAAATAATAAAATAAATACAGTAAAACAGGAATGGATATTGCAAAATGTGTGGAATTAACAATACAATTATAATATTTTTTGGCGTTTTTTCGGTGAACTTTGAAGATGCAATTTAAGTATTATTTCAGATGAATATTTAGTCTTTAACAAAGATTCAGAACTGAAAATTTACCAGGAGCAGCGCACATTTCGTAACATTACTTGTAAGCTAATCTTGACACGGTTTCATGATTCCATATACTCAAAACTTGTCAAAAAGATACCTTTGTGTGGAGGGTCCTCGACTCAAGTGGCTCTCATGAGGAGTGGCTGCGCAGGAGACGGGGGGCGGGGGAGGGGGCCAGTCAGTAAGGGTACCCTTCTACCGTCAACTTGACAAGTCGGCGTTGGTCTAAGGACCTGACACTTGCTGGTTCGAGACTAATACCAACTTTAGGGGGTTCCGGCCTCCTTATCTATAGTCATTCTCTCTTTTTTTTCTTTTTGTAGGTTTTTGACCATGTTATGTCGTTGTGAGTCGTATGAATAGCGTAATTAAGCGTGTTATGCACTGATAAAGATTTCATTGTTTTCTAATTGTTAATTTTGTTTTCGAAACCAAGTTTTTTGGAAGAACTTTGTTTTTATTTAGTAGTTCTTTTGAGGTCATGTTCTACTAAATTTTTTTCCCGTTTTAGTGCGATTTTATTTGATTAAAACGGTAATTTTGGTTGTTATTTTTACTTCTCATTCACTCTATTAGGTTTATGCTGGGCCGGAGATCTGTATGCTGATCATGGTGTAGAAAGGTACCTCTTAACTGCACACAAGTTTCGTGGAATGCAGCGCATAAGAAGAAGACTTCCTCTTAAGAACTGAACCATTACCAATTCATCCAATCGCAGTGATTACTGCAATCTTCCCTTCAACCGTTCATTGTATGCAGGACTTTGGCCTACGTTAATAGGGATATGATAGAGTTGCAAACTCAACTAGAGGAGACAACCGTATCCTTAGACCAGCCTTTCACAACATATTTTAATGGAAAACCGGGAGTAACAGCCTTTTACAACATATTTTAATGGAAAACCGGGAGTAAAAAAATGCTTAAAAAAAGGCAACCAAGGCCTATTTCTTATTTTTCCCAAGGACTCTAGAGCATTATGTCGAACCCACATTCGGGATTCCCGGCTTAGAATTTGGTACATATGTCAAACCACCTGCCCACCTAACTTTGTTACACCGAGGAGCGTTGCACTGTTCACATTAGATACAGAGTTGACAGGGTTCTAATGTACCTGTTATTACACCGGCATTTAACCGACAACCAAAACCTTTAGGGAGGTTACCTAACACTCTTAGTGACCATCAATACTTACATAATATAAAATGAAAAGTCCAGTCGACTCACTTATTAACTGACTCATCAACGCCCAGCCAAAACCCCTGGACTTAAAAAAGCTGAAATTTTGCACAGAGGTTCCCTTTATGATATAGATAAAGGCCCGAATAATGCCCGAGAAATTCCTACTGGATGTCGGTCGAAGTCGCTGGCAATAAAAGTGTCATGCAATTTTTTTCATGTGTGCGCTTCAACTATTAACTGTCACCGGGCCCTGCCCTGAACATCGACCGCAAATGATTGCCCACTGTGAACTGCTTTTCAGCTTAAATAAGCAAATAGAGCCCGCCTAGCTGACGCCCGGGCAAACTCTCGTATGGGCAAGTCCTCCTTCCCACAAGAGGTCATAAGTACACCATAGGCCTTTTCTCCCATTTCTGATTCTCTACTAGTGATACGAGTTGTTAATCCCCAAAGCCGTGTGAGTGTTGGTAAATAGAGTAGTAATGCAACATTGATTGGCGGCGTCCGCTCCGCCATCGGTGCTGTTCGTTCATTCACTCTGTGAGTCATAGGGCGCGCGAGCCCGCGGGACGCCGTACGATGCCTGAACACGACAGGGTTGCTAGTTACAGGTCTTCAGAGGGGCAATTTTGGGAGTTATACCTTTTTTTGGCTAGGGATATATGAAGGGTAAGAAGGCATTGAAGATAGCATTAGTAATAGTGTAAGCTGGCTTAGTGTTAATGATTTGTTGGGGCAGAAGATGCGGGAGGTAGCATGGTTGATACGGCTGAGTGTAACAGACAAGTTTAGAAAAAGTTTATTCTAAGTATTCTAGTTGACCGATTCGAGATGTCTTTATTTGTTAAGAAAGTAGAGAAGTACCTATCCGGAGTACTTGGAACATGTTTGATGACCAATATAATCCTCAAGTGCCTCGTCCATGATACAAATTTTACATAGAGCGACTCTCAAGAGCTGTCTATTACGTGAACAATGTTGACTGAACTTTGAGATCGATCTGACAATGATTGCTATGACTGTGGTGATTTCGACAACGGCTCGAAACGTCCCTGCTTGGAACGCCCTGTTCTAGTTCAAAGTGCTACCTCAAACTAATCCGTAGTAGATTGTGCTGAAGGACCTGCAACACCACCAGTATCGGCAATGACCGAATCCTTCAATAGGACCAAATTTTCTTTTTCAGCATCAAAGTTTTCCACATTTTCCAAATTTTCGCGATAAGCAACCCTGGGTCGGTAGTGAGCGCGTGCGGGGCGGGGCTGTCGGGTGTGGGGATGCGGGGGGTGGCGCATGCGTGGTGCGGCCGCTGGGTCGATAGGGGTCCGCGCTCAGTCCGCGCCGCGCCGGGCCCCAGTGAGCCCGCGCCGCCCCGCCATGAGGGCGCGCGCGCTACTTTTCCTCCTCGTGGTTTATGCTACCTACAGCCATGCCGAGAAGAGCAAATTCTGTGAGTCTTTTAAATACTTTTTTACCTTCGAAATTATGAAAACTGAATTTTTCGTGTTTTATTAGGGAGGCGATTGGCGCCGGTTTGTATTTCTTATGTTAGGTATCAAGTTTCAGCGTCTTCCCTATTTCGGGAGAAGCTAAATTTATGTTTGATGCGTGTTTTTCAGTTATTTTAAGCAGGAGTATCTTTCAGTCGAACTTTCGCGGCAACTCGCCCAACAATGTCGGTAACTCGTAAGTAGGTAGGTACTCGCAACTTCCGAAAAGTCTAATATCCTTACATAATAAATCGGAGTTAAGCCTTTCCTGCCCAAATAACGTTCAGGTTAGTTATGTAAAATTACGTTTCTCTTATACTGTCCGGAAATAGGTCACAAGACAATAGCCCCTGAAATGTAAAAGCGGCGCGCGTCGTCCCTTCGCAGTGTGCGTCTCTAATACACTAGACGATTCATTACCTCTAGTTTGGGCGTACGGCTTTCTTTATATCGTACGTATCCTTAACGATATTATGTCGTTACGGCGACGTGTCGTTACGTCTAAATTATACTTCATAAATGTGTAATCTGTTTGATATTGTTCGTGTTGAGGTTTTGTGTTTTGAAGGCGGCTTTATTGATTTTAATTTGGATATGGCTCTTCGTATTGTTGTAAAATGTTGGGTCTCTTTAGGATATGCAGATCTACCTGTTACACACTTTTTACTATTTGTGGGTAGGTGATATTGTTCGGTTTTTGTACTGGCCAGTTTTGTTAACTTACTGTCACATTATCCTGCGTTACGATACCTGCATTATTGAAATTGCAGCTTACCATGTATATTAAATAAAGTATACTTAAAACAAATCTATTCCAAATTAAAACCCACTTGTTGCAGAAATAGTTTTAATAAAACAGATTAACATTTGGCAATCACAACAAAAATAAACTTACACATTATAAAGAGCTCCTCTCTCTACCTATTTAAAAATTTGCTGTGCCCGACAGGGTCCATAATTGTTTCAATTTATTTTTTATTCACCACCTATATTTTGTACATAATGGATTGCAATAAACGATTTGATTTGATTTGACCTTATTACCTATTATCAAAAGGTCGTCGCGAGTTCGAAGGTGGCACAATAACACAATTACTTAGTATTCAAAATACTGTTAGACACATAATGACGCATTTTATACAATTTACTAATAAAATTGAGAATACCAAAAAAATCTCACATATCCTTTCTGATAGGATACAATATTATTTGCAGTCAGGTCACTTTTGCACATCCCAGACATCGTTACGAATACTAACATTATTTCTCTGTATCTATTCCAAAACCATTCAACTATTGACTAAAGTACTTGTTGATCTTCTGCCAGCCCTCTGACAGTTTGTTGGCTATCTTGTCCACTGGGCCAGGTCCTCCACAATGTCTGGGACCCCCAGCTAGCAGTACCGCCTGTCCTGGCGCCAGTTTTATCGTTTTATCCATAGGCAAATGAGAAGCAGGAGAAAAGTTGGATCCTGTGGAACTGGTAGCTACAGTCATCTCATTTGGTATCCCAGGAACCTTGGAAGGTTCCACTTCAGTTTGCTGTTTCCCGAGATTTGCGATGAGCAGCAGGGATCCAGCCGAACCCCACCTCAAGATAACCACAGCTCCATTCTGCCGTTTTATCTGCAAAAAGCACATTGAGGGTCGAGAATTAATTATTTTGACTGACATTTTTTAAATCTCTACGTACCTATACTATTAAAAAAGACAAGGGTTAAAACCGTGGCCCTTTTTATTACCGAGCTTATACCTTTTGTTAACCCGAGGACAATTTATTTGTGCTGTCGTTTTTTAAACTAAATGCATTACAAAAACTCATTAGTGCTAATCATTTTACTACCCGAGTAACAGTGTCGAAGTTTTAATGGTCAATAAAATCAAGAACAGCTTTAACTTTAAAGCATTTTTTTTAGCAAAACTTTTTATTATTTAGAAGGTTTTTGAGATATACTTAGACTATAATAAACCAAGGTGTATTGATCATCAACAGCTATATAACTGTAGCCAAGTTAAAAAAAAAATGCCGTTATGCTTACGAGAAGCGATATCCTTTACAAGTTCTTATTAAGTAATATACTCATATCTTGGATATGATACGGATATTCTTAATGAATTACGGTCGCTTACGCTCCATATTTTTCTATCACCCCATGAAAAGGAATATCATCCGCGAACGATGCAGGAGTATACGCCATAATGGCTGCTTATCTCCTGCCTGGCAATCGGGGAACTGGCTTATTGTAAATTGCGCAGGCGTTTGCCCCAAAATCAGTAATAGTTGTGACATTTCACGCGCATTCAGTGACTTTTATTACGCCGATATCGATTCCAATTGAATTGATTCGTGATGTGGTATTATTTGTTTTTTTTTATGTTGCGTCGTTTGCAGAGTTTGAGATGTATCTCTGGTTGCCTCTAAACATACTAAAACGCAAATTAATAAAACCGTAAAAGCATTAACTACCTCCACATGAGGCCCAAAAGCCGGTGACTTCCTCAGTGCAGCAGCGATCCTCAGAACACCAACATGACTGAAATCATTCGCGAACTCCGTCTTGGCGTTCGCATATCTAAAGTTAGGAGCCAGAGGCATCCATGGTTCTCCAGTAGTGAACCCGGCAGTTGCTGAATCATCCCACGGGAATGGAGCTGCCCAAGGCACTCCTAGGTTTGGCCAGCAGGTGTTGCCAGAAACCCATTCTAGTATGGTGTCTGCTGCCGCCAGTTCGTCTCCTTGCTGGATAACTGCGGAACCTGGTAGGGTCAGCGCTAGTAGGTTCACGGTGTCCACCATATCACTGCCGTAGCGAGATGCTGTGCGACTGTCATCTGGGTTACTTGTCTGAAAAATGAAATGGGAACTGTAGGTTTTATAATCGGATTTCAAGCTATCGCAGAGCATAAGGCATATCATTTTATTTTTTGAAAATATTCCCCAAATTCAATTTATTTGCTATTTCCTCGAGTAAATTGTTTGGGGCGGCTAATACGCGATGTCCCACGGGTAATAAATAAAGTTTATCATAGATTGAACCATGACCAAAGTTGGCATTAAACGACTTAGATCTACGGGTCCCTAGGCAAGGCGGATGAAGACTAGATTTCTTTAGAGGCCTTTCATTACATGGACATATAATTGCCATTACTTTGGTCGCTTTTGCACGCGAATAACACAAACCAGGCTCCAAAACTGCAAATATAGTTTATAAAATTGGTCTCAATTAAAAACTATGCCTCATAAACATCGTTTATTCTATTTTTAAGCATTCTTTATTAATTGTGTTCGTATGAACACTAGATCATACAGTAGATGACCGTTTTATAAATTAACAACATTATGAAAGATAATACGGAGTCTGCAATATTATTTTCGCTACTCTGTTGTTACTAAAAAGGTGAAATTATGGAGGGTTAAAAACCAAACGAGGGTAGAGCCAAAACAAGAGTAAGAACATTATTTTCTTAACATTTTTATATCAATAGACCAAAGAAAAAATGCCCTATACCTTATTACAAAAACAATTTGGTGGAGTGGAAATAGGATGTGCATTAGCTTTGGTCTACGCGGCCTCTAGATGATCAGTAGAACTCACGACCCATGTAGCGCTGTCTAGAGGCGCAATCACTATGGAGGCATGGAACCCCAGCACCATCTCAGGAGTAGACCTGGAGGGAGACGTCAGCGCCTTGCTCAGAATGCTGTTGGCTCCTACACCCCCGTCCCCGTAGTACATGGCGGCTTGCTCCGGTCTTAATGACGACTCTACCAGGACAACCCTGAGGACAAATAGAGTGAGGCTTGAAATAGCGAACAGTTAGTCTGAATGAAAAGTTGACACATTCCGGAGTGACTAATGAACGTACATATCCAGAAATATATATGATAGCTTTGCCTCAAACATTACAAATGTTGTAAATAACGTCACAGATAACTTTAATTTCGGAAATCGGTGTCTTTGCTATTCAATTTTCGTTTTTTGCCACCGACTTCTGAAATTAAAGTTATTTTTCACTTTTTTAGTGTTTTATTTTTCACTTTTTACTTGTGGTACCTACCCCACACAAATTCGAACAATACATGCTATGTAAATAACAGTGACGGAGTCAAAGAATATATCGTCTACATACACTAAGTGCGACAAAATACGTAATATTGAAGCTAACTCAAAAACTACGCAAGGAAAGTTAATAAAATTTATATGGGACCACCTCTGAAGCATGACCTACAAATAAAAAAAAAGAATCTTCAAAATCGATTCATAATTGACGGAGGAATCGCGTAACATACACAAAAAAAAAACATACAAACGAATTGAGAACCTTCTCCTTTTAAAAGAACTCGGTTAAAAAGTACGCTAGGACTTCACATATTGTTACTCTATTCTCTCAAACAGAATCACAAGCACAGACTATTTTCCGCAAATAATAAGGCATTGAATTATGCACCCAGTTAATTAAAAAAAACAAACTGTCACCTTTATAACCAGCTCGCAACTTCAGCTAATTAAACCATATTTCCCAGTAATGGTCGAGGTATCAGATATACGCGTTACTGCTGCTAGGTGTCAAATAGTTGCATTAACATGCAGAGGCAAACTAAATATCAACATAGATAAATACTACTTCTTCTCAGCGTGTCGATGTTAGTCTAAATTGTTTCGGCCTAAAATTCGGCTACGAGTTGGCCATAAATAGTCTTAAACTCACGGGGTCTCCAAACTACTGCTGCGCGCACAACTCATGGCATCTGCAATTAGTTTCTTCAGTAACTGATCCCCGCACATCAGGTCTCTTGGGAAGTCAGGATTGAGTAGAACTCCTGCCACTCCTCGCTTGAGCCAGGTACATTGAGCTGCTGATAACGCAGCTGCTACATTCTTGCAGCAAAGGTTCAGGACTGCCCCGTTGTTGGAGTTACCGAAGTAGGAGGAACGGGTCGCATGCCAGGACCACTTGATACCATGTTCAGACTGGAAAATAATCAAAAAGCGGTCTGGGTTTTTAACTTCATCATAGACTGAAAAAAAATGCATTCATTGGTATCCTAATTATAATATATTTTTTATAATATGATGTCTATATTCTAATTATAATATAATGGTAATATATTTTTTAGCATTTAGGGACGCTGTACTATTGCGGGTGAATGGGAACGCCCTTTGTTAGTTAACATACTGTATATTATCATGCTTGGAGGACTGACAGGTGTATTACTGGCACACAAAAGAATTAATAAAGGGTGGAGTTTATTTTGATGCGTTCAGGGTATTCTCAACACATCTGCTAAAACTACGCGACAGAAATTCGGCCTGCAATGATTTTGAACTACCTGGCACATCAGGCCGAAATTACGTCTCCTAATTTTCATATATACTGCCTAATCATAAAGCAAAGAATGAGTTGCATAGTTTTCGGCATCATCATTAGAGTAACCTCTTAAATGTGGAGCAGATCAATAAGATGGTCATTAAATTGAGCCTGTAGTGACCATTTGGGTTAAAATTTTCTTTTTGAAGCTGTTCTTAGTTTTAAATTTCGATGATAAGCATACGTAGGGAATACTTACTGCTGGTACAACATCAACGGTTCCATCTTTCCACACGATACGGTGTTCGTATCCCGGTACCCGATCAGCACTCGATGTGAACCACTCGGAGCCTGTGCTGACAGCTTGTAATGGGAGCGTGACCACGATCTTCAGCTCTGGTGGAAACAGTTTAAAGCATATATTCTTCTGTGATTTTTAATAGTAGCCGATGAGTCATATATACAATTTGACGTCAATTTTGGACATCTTTTTTGCACTGATTCTGCCATAAAAATATAAAATGAATTATTTCATGATACTTTGCAGAAGCCTATACTTACCAACTTACTGGTAGACATTAATTAACTTTAATTAAAAAATTATATCTTACGTAAACATAAATAACATATAGGTACTTAGTTATCCATTAGCCATGACTTGTCAGTCATAATTGGCTTCACTTCTTGTATTGTTATTGTGGTGATGTTCCGTGCTGAATTACAGAATGCTATAAATTCAATAGTTACAAAGTTATCTTACGCAATTTCTTAGCCTTCGCCACCAGATTGGTGAAATCTTCCAGGCTTCCATATCTCGGGTCTATATCACTAAAGTCCGTGGTTCCTGGGTTGGTACAGTCAGTACTCCTGGGTACTAACGGCGACAGTATAATAGCATCAGATCCCAAAGCACGCACGTAACTCATTTGTTTTAATGCGCCTGAAAGAATATTGCTTTCATTATATACTTAGTGATATAAATCGACGATTTTATTTGTCAGGCGTTTGATTTGCAGTGTTAATTTTATTAAGGACTGAAGTCTGAGAAACTCGGATCTCAACAATATTTAAGACAACCTTTTTTGAATTTGGTTTCAGCTCTTCTCCATCTAAAAATGGCCACATTTTTTAAGACGGAGAAGAGAGGTCACCGTATCCATTTTGTTAATGATTAATTTATCACCATTATTAGTGTCCAATGTTTGAGTTATTTTTCTATAGTTAACAGACCATTGTTATTATACATTTATCCAATTTAAACAGTTTTCAAAATTATCCACAGAACTATCCAACAAAAATCCCCAGTTGCAATAACCTCACCTCTCAGATCACCCAGTCCGTCCCCATCTCCATCTCTAAAGCTATCCACCAGCATCCTGTAGTAGACCGCATTGCCCCACCAGGCGGGGACAACATCCCCTGCCACCCTGCTGACTAAACACACGACGAACACCCACCACATCGTGGACACAAATAAACATACCTTCATCTAATTATGATCGACCTTGTCGAATAGTGATGGGACATTGTTTATGTACCAGGTATATAAACAATGTCCATGTCGGTACCAGGTATTAACAAAAATACTTTCAGGTGAAACCCATACTGCATAAAACAAAATTACACTATATTGTAAAAGAATTGGAAGAAAATAAAATATCAATGCAATTGAAATAAACGAATGAGTATGACTAGGTACAAATACCTTTATAAGTAGAATTAAAGTCAATTTAGAGTACAAGTCCGTACTTTCGTACGTACCAGATATATTTGAAATTTGGACATTGTTCGGTTTGATGGATTAATGGGTTTAAAGTTCACAGAAGTCACAGGAATTATTAATCTTTTGTATTGATTTATTTCGGTTTTAAGCTGAAAGGTTCGGTAAGGTAGGTACCGAGTTGAAAGTAGGTTATTTCATATAATTTTCATGATGAGAATAACAGGTAGGTAGGTAATTATATAATTGCGAATACATAATTATTAAATTGAGAAGAAATATTGACCACATAATAAAATGGTGAAATGGTTTAATTATTCATCATCACCATCATTTCAGCCGGAAGACGTCCACTGCTGGACATAGGCCTCCCGCAAGCACCGCCACTTCGACCGGTTCTGTGGGAGCATCCAGTGGATTCTGAGGTTTAATTATTATTGGTTTAATTTTGGCCGATAAAACCCACCTATTAAACTAATTGTGTTCTCCACAAATGTTTTATTCTGGTGTGGGTAATTTTAAAATAGTTACTTTTTATGATAAAGAATTAAGAAAAATAAGGTTAGGTAAGTAGGTACCTATTTGTAAACCTATTTCAACGCAAACCTGGTACCACATCATGCACTACAACCAAAATCTTCTAACAAAGAGCTTATTGACTAAACAAGGTATTGTGTTAATTAAAACAAATAATAGATACAATACGTTTTTTTTATTTTTTTTTATTAGTACATATACATCAATACCTGTAGATACAGTAGGAGCCTATGATGCACACAACCGTTTTTAATTTTGAAACCGACGTGTGCGCCATGAAATTGACACCACGCGGTCGCTAACATGCCATATCTTGGCCCAGTTTGTTGAACGACAAATTATCAAGCGTGCGAAAACTCCTGTGATTGGTTGAATGTTTTAACAACAGCCAATCAAATGGGCACTTGACAATTTATCACAGGAATTTTCGACAATTTGTAACAAGAAAATGATCGAAAAATTAATTATTGCGATAATTTTCGTTCGAGAGACTGGCCCATCAAAATGTGGCCGTCACGAGACGCCCGGCAGACGTGAAACATCGAAAAGAATGGCGGCGGCGAAGGGGCATGGCGGCGGCGCGAGAGCGTCTTCTTTCATAACTATGGTCTTGACGTTTGCCGTCACCGCATACGAGTCTGTCTGACCCCCATGGCGCGCCTATACAAGGTACCCATCACGTCTGCGGAGTTATGCTAGGTAATTTAATTTGACCATGAGTGAAGAAGTTTCACATCAAAAGTTAAAGCTCAATATGCAATATTTACGCCTGTACATATAGTTACTGTACACTCAATGCGGAACTGCAGTCCGCGCGACCGAAAGACGCATCTTCTCCCGCTTTAACAACGTCGTGTGCATGTCTTCAAGTCTTAAAACACTAATACATAATGTGTTGTTATGATGTCGGAGGTGCACGAAGTATGATCGCTTCTCCAGGCTGCAGTGTTACGTTATCCAAAGGTATCTCGGTCCTGGAAAAGAAATTGTAGAAATTTATTAGTACGTACGTGAATTAATAGTTTGTCACAAGGCCGTGCTCGTCCCCCAGGATTATACGTATAAAACAATGTCTTCTGGACACCGCAACCCGTTAATGATTCACTAATTAACTTCCGATAATCAAGCTGCCACAAAATCAATAAAATAAAATTACAAAATGTCGATTACAGGATAAAAATTAAATACTTGTTGGTAGTAGTAAGGTATTGTAATGACTCATTAACGTTAAAATGCAGACCGCACTGGGAACGAAGCGAAACGAAGCTAAGTTCGTTTAGCTTTCCTCCCCGTCTTTTCATACTTCCGTTTTCATTTCGCATAGTACACGGTGTGGGCCGAAATATGAAAAGACGCGGAAGAAAACTAAACGAACTTATGTTCGTTTCGCTTCGATCCCAGTGTGACCTGCGCTTAAACAAGAAAAAATAAATCATAATTTTTGTATTGACAAGATATCTAATTATGCCTCTCCTAAACTCCTAAGTAGCGGTATGATATACATGTAGGTACACTACATAAAGATCGTTTTACTTTAAAAAGAGTAGAATGTTCTATTTGCAAAAATTATCCTCAAACAAAGAAAACGCCGGGATAATAAAGATAAAAAATGAAGTTATTATTACGTACCTACATAAAAATAAATTGGTAAGTACTATTTAAGATTATATTTATAACTTTATATCTGGCCTTGATAGTAAACCTATTTTTGTTGTATCAAAACCAATTAACATATTTAGACTTTTGACAGTCAAGGTCAAGGGAAGTCAATTAAGCAATTCCACACTTGTGAATCAACGTCCTACAACAGATAATAACTTTGCCTTAGTTTCTCTGGTCGGTAGCATAGAAAAAAATTCTAGTGGTAACTTAAAAAAAATATCTGCGCCATAAATTACGAAGGCTCTGGCCACCATCTCTGAATAAATAAATGTATAATGAAAGGTGTGGAAAGCAATCGGTTTAGTTGATTGAAAACTGCTTTTCTCACTCCCTAATCAATCTTCACAAGTGATCACAATCATAATATGAAAATATTATGCATCATCGTAAAATGTCAGAAACTGACAATTCATAATATGATCTGCGCGTAATTCTTAACACGAAATAATTCATCTGTTTGACAGTTTTCTATGGAGAATCGTAAAATGGTCCACAAATTATGAATTGCTTTTAAGTCAAAGTAGAGGAATTACGAATGACAGCTGGAATTCAGGAAATTAACTGCTTTTAGAGGAATTGCTAATGTGGCCGGTTTAGTCCCGCAGGAAAACTCAAAGTTAAACCATAATATGAACAAAAGCTCCTTACCCCGCGACCCGGTTGCTATGAACGCTGGCAGTATATACGGTCAAAGGTTCCGACAGCTGCGATATTCCACTGAGATTGACTGTGTCCGCTGTGTCACCGACGTTGAAGACCAAGGCATAAGTGTCATAGGTCCTGAGGTACCTGATCAAGATCAGGGTGTTCTCTGTCAGGGCTTGCACGTCATACTCCCCATGTGAGAGGACCACCTCCTTACGGAGTTTGGT
The DNA here is from genome assembly GCA_948473465.1 of Lithophane ornitopus. Taxonomy (NCBI): domain Eukaryota; kingdom Metazoa; phylum Arthropoda; class Insecta; order Lepidoptera; family Noctuidae; genus Lithophane; species Lithophane ornitopus. Next base: position 1,064,375 of record OX419617.1, read on the forward strand.
TAGAGATTGGTACACCTGGAAAACATAATTCGGTTGTTATATTCAGCATCAAATATTGCTGATGGCGGTTGTTAGATGGCTGCTTCGGATTTTGCTGCCAATCACAAAATTTGCCTGTTTCTGGATCAGTTATTTAAACCTTCCAAATATCTTTAGTATCAGTTATGGCTATAGATTTCATTCTCAAGTAGGTTGGCTTGATATCTCACCTTAAAATGACTATTAGAGACATCTTTCTGAGCCTGAAGATTGATTTCCATGTAATCTTCTGCTATTGGCAGCCAAGTTGTAAGATTTGTTGAAAACCCAGCACTTGTCGTGTTGTCCCAGTGGTACGGTGTCCTACAGGGATCCCTGGAGAACTCCAAATAGTTTGATTCATTGCCTTGGTTAATGGCTGCTACGTCGACGGTGTCTTCCCAGCTGACGAAGCCATCCTTCATGCCAATCTCCTCGCCTTGGTAAGTAATAGCTACTCCTGGTAGTAACATGTTGAGGCCGTTCAAACCATCCACCATGTCACCTCTGAACCTGGACGGCATGCGACTTTGGTCGTGATTTCCGAACTAGAAATATATTATATTATTATCTTCTAATCAAATTATATAGTATTTTGTAATGTTTTATACAAACTTACCACCCAGTTAGCGACATTCCCCTGTGGCATGTAGGTGAGCCAGCGCCGGATCACGTAGGCGAAGTCCCTGGCAGTAGACTTAGCAGACAGGGTCGTGATGAAGTCAAAGTTGAAGGGGAAGTGAGCACCGTTCCTCCCACTCTCGTCTCCATAGTATAACATTGTCATGCTGATGTTTGCATACGCCTCTGCCAGAAGTACCCTGGATGAACAAAAAAGATTAACCTGCGCACGTGTATCTATTAATTTACACATTTCAATAGGATATAACAAATACTTTGCAACGATTTTTTACTATTCAATAACTTAAAGAATCTTGATACAGCCCAAAGCTGGAAAGACTTAGTCCAATCGACATTAAAGTCAGGAAAATTACAAATAGTTTCACAACTTACTTAGTCTCTGCATCATTCTCCACCGCCCATTCGTCAACAGCCTTCCTCCAATCATATACAACGTCGTATAGTTCTATCAAGTCCCTCACATGAATCTGCGTGGTATATCCAGCCTGGTCTGGGCTTAAAAACATATTCCCAGATAAAGGTTCATCGGGGTAGTTTCCATTGGCATCAGGAGCCGTTTCGAATAAATGGGGGATGGCATCCACCCGGAAGCCATCAGCTCCTCTAGCTATCCAGAACAGCATGATTTTGACCATTTCGTCTTTGACTGCCTGCGTTCGGAAGTTGAAATCGGCTTGCTCGACGGCGAACTGGTGGAGGTAATACTGCTGGCGTCTGTTGCTCCATTCCCATACTGAGCCACCAAATTGACTGATCTGTATCAAAAGTTTTAATAGTTACAACACAGGTAAATAAAGGCCACGTCCGACTTCTGTAATTCTGAGATGTAGCGGACTTACCCAGTTAGAAGGTAATATCGACTGGGGATTCTCAGGATCTATTCTTGGATCAGCCCATACGAAGAAGTCTTCATATCCTGGCTCCCTGGCCTCCGATTTGATGAAGTAATCGGAAAATGTACTTGCGTGGTTCGGCACGTAATCTAATATGACTTTTAAACCTAAAATATGAAAATATATTAATCCAACAGCTGCTTGTAGCAGTGTTTTAAGTCACGAAAAGAAACGTATGTTACTAGTAAACAGTAAAGACATCAGATTTACAATACTTAATATCCCTTACCTAACTCGCGAGCCTTGTTCACTAGGTCATCAAAATCTTGCATAGTTCCGTACTCGTCATGTATTTGGTAAAAGTCACTGACGTCATATCCGAAGTCTATCATAGGAGACTGGAAGATGGGAGACATCCAGAGAGCACCAACACCAGCATCCACTAGATGTTCTAGTTTACTGGTGATACCTGGAGAAAGAACAGAGTACTACGTATAAATTAACCGATGGGTTTTTGTACCCGTTCACTTTTTTGATAGGAATTACTTAGCAGAGCATTGGGCGAAACATAAATTAAGGATAAGTGAAAAGCCTTTTCCAGAGTTCAGTGAGGCCAATAATTGGATTGGTGTCATTATTAGGTCATAAAGTTTTTAATTTGTGAGAAATATCCTACCACCTTTCATACTTCTAATTCTTCAAGGGTTACCTAAAGATACCTGCAAAACTAAAATATCAACGCACGGAGTACCTCAAGGAATCGTCTTAAGACCATCCGGGACTAAATTATTAATTAATCATTATTATCAATGTAGTTCCAAGTCCATGTTTGATTTTGTTTAGTGATTGCATGTTTTGCATAGCACAAACCTGCCGATCATTTTTAAATTAAATCGTTGGATTATCAAATGTATTATTCTGAAGTCTAAACCATATGACATAACAATAATCGCAAATTACTTAGTTGAGAACAATTTTATTTTAAGTGGATCTTAAATCTAATTCAGACAGGATTAAATAGGTCTGGTTGTCTCGTCTTTCACAAATGTCATCCCTTTTAGGCTAAATAGAAAATAAATTAACGACCTTTAAGAATTTGCAAGAACGTACTTTAAAGGTTTTAATTTATATTTGAGAATTGCTTCATTTGCTGCTGCATGTCTATAATTGAAATGCTTTGGTCCGCAAATAATAAAAAAGAATTTGAATAAATATCTAAGAACCCACCTTTCAGATCTCCAATACCATCACCATCGTCATCTTTGAATGACCTGGGATAGATCTGGTATATCACCGTGTGCTCCCACCAGTCCAGTTTCCTCAGCTCTGGTGGTGCTACGACTACCTCTTCTTCCCTCATTACCACCCACGTCACCACACCTACAACCACGCCCACGACCACAGCGGTTAATGTCGCTACCCCCACAGTCTGTTTCCACGACATCTTGGCATTACTGGCTGTAGATTAAGAGACCTCAATATAAAGACTCCTTATCAAGTCCTGTAATAAACCTTTATCCAAACTGATATTTATCATTTGATTGTTATTTGTTATTGCTGAAATTAAGATAATTTTTACCAATGATCTGAATTAATCATGCAGAATTTGTGGCGAAAACACGTGTAAGCCACTGATGTACGTACATAGTTGTATATGCATCGTGCAGTCATGATATTTGTGACTGATAAGTTGACAACAGCAGTTACAATTATTTCACCGCCCTACATTTGCATTGTCAATAACAGAGGTTGAATGTGAAATACTTAGTATTTGGGCACCATTATCTTTTCCATATTGTTAGTCAAAAATTAATGTTATTTGTAGATGACCCTATTAAAATATTCCATATTATAATCCTTGGAAGGTAAAAATACTACATTATAACTTTATCAGATCGAAGAAAGACAGTTCTGATTTGGTCAAAAGTGCTTTTATAAGCACCATGTGCAGCTTTGGAACGTGATTGTTTTAGTAAGGGTATGCATGTATAGGACTCTGGTCCTTTAATTTTTCAGCAAAATACTACATAATATATAACTTCATCAGATCGAAGAAAGACAGGTTTGATTTGAATATACATAGGTACGGAATATTCAAATATGAACTGTCTTCGATAGTTGTATGAAATGGCTATAACAAGGCAAATTGACGTAGGGTTTCAATTTACTTCAATCGATCAACTCAATCTATCGCAGTCCAGTGCTGGACATAGGCATCTCCCAGACTGGGTCACAACATTCTGTCCTCTGCCTTCTGCATCCAGTCTATGCCTTTGAAGATCGTCGGTTTGCTTCCTTTTGACGCCTCTTCCCTGACGGTACGCACAATGCACATGCATGATTAAGGGTTCAACTGGTTTATGATATTAGAAACCTACCTCAGTAGCTACAAACTACATCACTAGATCCAGCGGAAGCAGAGCCGACAATTACCCACGGTCGAACAGACCAGCCGCATATCTGCAAATTACAGTCCATACTACTGTGATATGAGACCAGCATGCAATTACCTATAACTAGTGCACCATTGTTTGTTTCATAACGATTATAAATTGAATCTGAATATAAATCGTTTGATTCTGTAAGTCATTGAGGGGTTTTCAATAACCGAAATGACTGAAAAGAACTACTGATTTAGTCAGTACCTACATAGCTGTAAAGGTGACGTTCAAGGTTCTTTTGGTTGTTATTTAAAGTCATAAGATGAAAAATATACTTAGTTCAAAATTAATCAAAGCTGGAACAAGGTGCATGTTCTCATAATCACGTAGTTATATTCATTTCCATTTTTGTGATAAATATTACAAGCAATAAAAACTAGTATAAATAAGTGGATATCACACTCTTTTGACTTATTATAAAATGTGTCGGTCCATGTCAAATTGTATCTTCGGCAATAATGAACTAAAATAGACAAAAGTAGCTTGGGTTCTATTATAAGAACAAAATAATTGGTCACAAACAGCTGGAATCGTTATCGTTGGAACAATACAAGCGTCTTGAACAGTCGTCACATAAACAATGAGGATCATTTATTCAAAGGTCCTCCAATCATAGTACTTTTGAAGGACAAAAGGTTAGATTTAAACTATGTTAGGTATATGTATATGTAGAATTTTAAAGTCTACAAAGTTTTGGCTTGAATGTGACCTTATAATTACTGAAAAGGAGATGGGCCTGTCTTTTGCAGATTGTTTAGGATTATTGTGAAACAAATTAGTTATTAGGTCTTTACCTATGAAATTGCCGTTCTGCAGTACTGGCCATTTCAAATCAAAATAATTTTTGTTTGGCTAAGAATTCTAATTTCAAATTAATTTTATTTTAAAAACATGGATTTTTTTTTCCAAAAGTAGTCATTTCTTTATTGATTAGTGTTACATTTTCATCGCATTTCAATCTTTTTCGTCATCATGGATACGTTAAAAATTCGAGTAATTATGGAATATGAGTACCGTCGTGGCAGCAACGCGGCACAAGCGGCACGCAACATCAACGACGTTTACGGAGCTAACACTACAAACCAACGCACCACCTGTTATTGGTTTGCTCGCTTCCGTTCTGGAAATTTCGACCTGAAAAATGAACCTCGCGGTCGTCCGAAGACTTTGGTCGACAATGACGAATTAAAGGCGATTGTGGAAGCTGATGATACACAATCTACGGCTGAATTAGCAGCAGCTTTCGACGTTAGCGTCAAAACAATATTGGTCCATTTGCGTCAAATTGGCAAGGTAAAAAAGCTTGACAAATGGGTGCCCCACGAACTCAATGATCGCCAGCGCGAAGTACGCGTCGAGACGTGCCTTGCACTGCTCAACAGACACACAAATGAAGGAATTTTGAACCGCATTGTTACCTGCGATGAAAAATGGATTCTGTTTGATAACTGCAAGCGCTCAGCAAGTTGATTGGATCCTGGTTCAGCACCTAAACAATGCCCTAAACGAAAACTTACCCCTAGAAAAGTGATGGTCACTGTTTGGTGGTCTAGCGCCGGTGTGATTCATCACAGCTTCTTACCAAACGGGGTGAGCATTACTGCAGATGTGTACTGTGAAGAACTGAACACAATGATGGAGAAGCTGGCGCATCTCCAACCAGCATTGGTCAATCGCTCGTCTCCGCTGCTCCTGCACGACAACGCGCGACCTCATACTGCACAGCAGACGGTCTCCAAGTTGCAAGAACTGGGGTTGGAAGCTCTCCGTCATCCGCCTTACTCACCAGACCTTGCGCCTACAGACTACTACTTTTTCCAGAATTTGGATAACTTCTTGGCGGGAAAAAAATTCAATACCCGAGAGTCAGTACAAAATGCCTTTGAAGAATTTGTTGCCTCCCGTCCAGCTGATTTCTTTAAGAAGGGCATCAATAAACTGCCACTGCGATGGCAAAGATGCATTGATTGCATGGGTGATTACTTCGATTAATACAAATAAAAAATTCATGAAAAAAATTCGTTTAAATTTTTTCATACAAAACGGCAATTTCATATGTAAAGACCTATTATAATGTAAAGTTGTATGTGCCAAATAAAAAACTTTTATTTTAAGTGACATCCTCCAGTGGACAAGAAACTACACTGGTAGACTGTTAATTTATTCAGTTTTAAATATGCTGCTGCACTATTATTAAGTGAGAAGAGTGAAGATGTCTGAAGATGTCTATGTGGTTGACATACTTGCCAATGTTGACCATCATCAAGAATGTCTCTCTGGCAGCTCGGAGTCTGAATTTGCGCCCGGTAGAACGACTTAAACATAATGTTGAAATGTGGGTGTGTGGTCCCTTTGGGGTCAAAATGTTGTTATGTTTACCATCATAATTAAAAATTCGGATCAATAAAAAAGCAAAACCAGGTACTTAAGAAAATGTTATGGCCGTATTCACCGTCTCTCCTGAGGTTATGCGGACATTGTGAATATTTTTTTTTCAAAACTCGCATTTTTTAACGCTTCCGTAACGTACCAGTTCTTCCTTCAAAGAATATTTAATTTTACAGTTTTATCGAGCTTCATAACCTCATCCCACCTCATCCCGAGTATCTTTTTACCAATTAACCATCCCATTAATTAATTGATCGATTGATTAAAAAAGCAAGCACTAAAGTAACAACCGATAGTAAAATGAGTTTATATCAAAAGTACAAGGTATATGCATAATTATATTCGCGTTGTTTCTCATTCGGTTTTATTTGCCAATTTTAAAGTTGATGGAGTACAGGAGGATATCTTGTGTAGTCGCGGCAAAACATTTTCGGTTTCAGTATATCCTCCTGAGATAATCATGATAGTAGAGTTTACAACACTCTTGCTGAAACCTTTCATACGGCCAACACAAAAACACGTTGCGGTTTTTCACGACAAAACAACATGCAATAAAAAAACATTAAAAATAATTTATCTTTTAATTAATTTTATCATTTAAAACTTATTAATAAATAGTTGTCTATGTACATCGGGATGATAAATAATGATATTTCTTAAACTGGGGGTGCCCGCAGTAGCAACGCTTCTCCTGCGGCCAAGGTTACCTCTGCACCATCGATGACATCTCTGTAACACAAAGTATTATTGTGATGAGAATCAGAAACATACGAACTATTTTTTTTTCCTATGGTTTGATGGAGGTAAACAGCTAAACTCATTGGGGGTTAGTGCGACTGGTTTTTTCGTAAATGTCAGTGCTCGTAAAGCTCGAATGTCTTCCAAACGATTTAATGGTATTCATCTACACAGTTTAGTAGTATATCGTAAGTCACATTTGTTTGGAAAGTCGACTTCTAGGTAGAATATTCCGCAGCCGAGTCAAGTCAGTGTCTCCAAAACCAAGGGTGATTCTCAAAACTAATTACCTAGTTACCCATATATTAAAAATAAGTACAAAAAAATATATAATGTCTGATATCACCAATCCTTCTTGAGCAAGTGAAGTGGCAGTGGGATAATAGTAGGCTGGTATTAATACAAAAAAATACTTACCCAGCAACTCTGCTGGAGTGAATGCTCGAAACATAGACAGTGGCTGGTGTCGTCAAATGCGGCACTCTGCTCAGAACGATCGTATCTGGAGCCTCTCCCACATTGAACAGGAGTACCAGGGTGTCATAAGTCCTCAGGCTCCTGACCAGGTAGAAGGAACTGTCGGATAGTGCCCTGATGTCGTACTCTCCATGTGAGAGTGTTTTTTCCTTACGAAGTGCTGTAAGGGCTTGGTAAACCTGTAAAAAAAGATAGTTGTTTGAGTTAGGGGTCACAGAGCATATCAGAAAGGCGTTGATAAAGTTGACTCCAATGACGATTGTGTATCATGGGTAACTGTCATAAATCTCGAATTTAAAACATCTAAAGAGAACCATTATTTTTTTTGAGGTTGGGATGTCGTCAAATTTCTTCTCCCACTCTGGGTGGAGCGGAAGGGAATGTCAGACCCACTCGTGTTCCTTCAGTTGCCTGTTGCTAAGATCCCGGTATCCCTTTCGGACATTCCCGCAACCCTACCAGGATCTAGAGAGAACCCTACGAATTTTATTTGTTCTTATCGAATAGAATTTTGGTCTAATGACAGTCATCGGAGAATTCAGTAAAATCTATAATTGTATAGCTAACCTTAAAATGGCTCTTCTCATCCGCCTTCTGTTTAGCCAGATTTATTTCCTTATAATCTTCAGCGACTGGAAGCCAGGTGTTCTCACTGGTGGAGAAGCCTGCGCTGGTAGAATCATCCCAATGGTAGGGTGTTCTCGCAGGGTCGCGGGAGTACAAGTGGTAGGTGTCCTCATCTCCTCGGTTGCAGGCCTCCACGTCGACAGTATCCTCCCAGCTGACAAAGCCGTCCCTCATGCCGATCTCCTCGCCCTGGTAGGTGACCGACGTGCCGGGGAGCATCATGTTCAGCGAGTTGAGGCCATCCACCATGTCGTGACGGAAGCGGGTCGGCATCCGGTTGTTGTCGTGGTTGCCAAACTGTAATTGGTTAGGACTCGTTAGAAATTTTGCATTTTCAAGATCTATGTCGGAACTCGGTCTATGGTATTTACATAGAAGTTTTAATTTTTTCAAGAAATATCAATTAATTAACTTTCATATTTAGAAAAAGTTTTTTTTTAAACTCGTGACTTTTGATTGGTTAATTGATCACTGATTGAGATTCCCATTATTAGTCGGTAAGTTGTAAACTAGGACGCCCATGTATAATTGAATTCGAAAAGTAATTCAACTTCGTATAAAATTTAATTCACACACACTAAGTCGCGATGGAAATAATGAGATTAGTCGTCATTACCTGCCAGTTAGCCACAGCTCCATACGGCATATAAGTCAGCCACTTCATGATGGTGTACACGAAGTCTCTCGCATTAGACTTGGCAGACACGTCGGTGATGAAATCAAAGTTAAAGGGGAAGTGCGCACCGACGGCTCCCTGCTCGTTCCCATAGTACAGCATCGTCATTGTAATGTTGGCATAACCTTCGGAGAAGATGACCCTGGAAGTAAGGAATTTGAAATTTACTCACTACAATTTACTTTAATTTGAAAGTGACTAAAACCGCATAGTCAACACAGGAATTAGTGGCATCGCTCAGTTTGTGAGAAGCTCAAAGAAAATTGTTTAAAAATAACTTTTAGGCCTATTACGGACTTTTCCTAAGTACCTACTAGCAGTATTAAAGAAATAGTAAAATCACAAAGTATTCAATATTATAATTTCAAAGTTTTCAATCTCCAATTTGTTGTTAACTGAAGTATAATAATTTAGGGCAGGGGACGATTGAATACTTATGTAGGATCGGAATTAATAAAGAGTTTTGTTACTTAGAGGACGATTGGAAATATTCGGCCAAATCATTGTGAGTGCCCGTTTTTCTTTGAATAACAAACGAAGAAACCACTTTCTTGATTTAGTGACAGCTGTTACATTTAAAAACCGTAACTAGGTCGTTAATTAGACTTGTTTATCTTGTATCACAAAGATCTCATTTGATGAACTAGTAATCACTGATCAATTTCCAAGTAAAGATTGAATACTTTACTAACCTTGTGTCACCTCCATGCTCCTCATTATATTTGTCAATGAAATCCCTCCACTCATATACAACATCATACAGCTCAATCAAGTCCTTAGTGTACAGAGGAATGGTGTAGCCGAGCTGATGAGATTCGAACTGCGACATTCCACTCAGAGGATCGTCAGGGTATCTTCCGTCGTGGTCAGCAGGATCCGCCTCCATCATGTATGGTAATGCATCGACCCTGAAGCCGTCAACTCCCTTGTCTAGCCAGAACTTCATGATGTTGAACATCTCTTGCTTTACGGCTGGATTCCTGAAGTTGAAATCTGCTTGTTGGACGGCGAACTGATGGAGGTAGAATTGCTGTCTCTTTTCACTCCATTCCCATGATGAGCCGCCGAATTGACTCAACTATAAAGACAAGGATGGTCCATTATTACAATATGATCTATCTTTAGTTGCCAAACACATAAATATGTTATTTTGGAAAAATAACTTTAACTTCCATACATAAAGTTAAGTTTGCGCTATTTTTTTTTATATTACTTTCAATAGTGTTAGTCATTCTAAAATCAACTTAATTTACAGTTGATATTCGTTTGAGGAGCTCGTGGCTAAGTAATAACAGCAGCACGGGTCGATCCGTCAGGTAAAGGTACGCTTGCCAGGGTTGGTCCGTAGATGGTGATCATCTTTACATATCGAGACTCCTCCGTGCCTCGGAAAGCACTTTAAGCCGTATTTAGTTAAGTATTACCCAGTTACTGGGTTATGGAGGTTAGATAGGCAGTCGCTCCATGTAAAATACTGGTATTCACCTGCATCCAGTTAGACTGGAAGCCGACCCCAACGTAGTTGGGAAAAGGCCAGGCAGATGATGATGATGATGATACAGTTGATATTCGTTTGAGTAGAAATAATAGTTAATTGGAAACAGATTTGTAAATGGAATAGGGTATCGTATACCGGGCCAAGTATTTAGATTGGTTAGGCATACGGTTTGTCTGAACCTCATGGCAGCGGCCACTTCGACATGGTAGGTACCTACTCATTGTGTCAGATACCCACGAGTTATCGCTCTCACGTATCAGACTTCCACCATTTGCGTATCGTCTACCTCATATTTTTTTACTGCTTACTACTTAAATTCCCAGTTATTTGAAACTTCACTATCAATGAAACTGTCACTTATTGGTCTTTGGGCAAAAATAGACCTTGACGTCATATTACGTGTAAAACTTAGCATGAAAAATTAATTAGGAGGTCGAATATACCATCATGTGTCAAAATAACCGTCAAATGGGACTAAATATCCAAACGGCTGGTTGACAGTGCCCGCGACCCAACGGCTGGCTTTTACCTCGGCCAGAGGCTAAACATGTCATACAACGTGGCAATGCCGCCAGTCTCTTGGGAACATTACCAGTCGACTGCGATGCGGAGGAATTTTTTGACGCCATATTTTAGTTTGTTAATAGTTTTAGTTAGGTTAGGTTATTATATTTTTATTTTAATAGTGTGTTAGTTAATTTAGTATAAGAAGTTTATTCAGTGTAGCTATATATTTTTATCCCCTTTAATAAATAAAGCAAACTGCGAAGAACCTATTTTATAAGAACTTAAACATCTCAAAGTAAATGTTATGTTAATGGAAAATCCTCATTACGCATTCAACAAGAATCGAAGTTTTGATAAAAGTTGTAAACCGCTGATGTTTATGGCAGTATCTTTTCTTTTTTCATACTTTAATAAGTTAAATGATGACTTGGGTGAAGTTATCGACATCCATACCTACTTAGGAACGTAAAAAAATAACAAGGTTAAGTACATTTAAGTTCTTTCGTTTTCAAAAGATTTACCAAAAATTCGACACGTAGGAGGTATCTTAGCTTTGTATTTTTTCATTGCAGCATTCATTTGTTTAGAAATGAAATCTAACTCATTCGACACTATTGCGCTTACTAACATTAAACATTAACCTGTTTACCATAAAAGTGTTTATCAGTTGTTTAGCCTTAACACCAGTGAACGAAAAAAAACATTTCGTTCACTGCCTAAACACCTTTTAAACATAACATTTCTATATGAAGTTTGACATAAAACTGACATAAAACACGCGTTGAACAAGTGTCTAAGTTTTTGTGGTAAGACCCTATAAGATAAACAAGTGCACTGGCTAAAAATATAACTATTTTCAGATCAGCTGATCTGAAAATAGTTTGAACTAGCAAGCGGTAAATAATGGAAACTGCAGTTTAAACTGTAGTTAGAGCGTGGTGCAATCGAGTGCTTGCTAATTTAAAGCTTAACCAACCAAATTGATTTCCAAATTAATGTTGGTCGTTTATAAAGACTAAAAGTTTGCACGAGTGGATTCTTAGTCAATATTATAGAGTCGCCTTATTTGCTCACCTTAGTCATTACGAGAGAGCAAGGAACCTGGCCATGAATTCAATTTCACCCTGCCGTATAATCCGTCATCTCAGAAGCCCCTTCCTGGGCAAATATATCATCTTGCAAACGGTCCATCCATCGTTTCTTTGGTTTTTCTCACCACTAAACTAATTGCATAAAATCCAGAACCTACTGATTGGGAGAAGACACTGGCTTACAGGACACAGGTGTTTTTACCTAGCGCAGGAGTCAGGGCTTCACTTTGTTTGTACACATTTTTTTATGCCAATAAAGAATTTATTTATTTACTAGCAGCGCCCCGCGGTTTCACCCGCGTAAGTCTCGATCCCGGGGGAATATCGGGATAAAAAGTATCCTATGTGTTAATCCAGGTTATAAACTATCTGTTTGGCAAATTTCATCCAAATCCATTCAGCCGTTTTTGCGTGATTGAGTAACAAACATCCAAACACACAAACTTTCACATTTATAATATTAGTAGGATTTGAACAGAACCACTAAGTCTGTAGACGGCATACCATAAGTTGAAACAACTACAAAAATTGCACAATTTAACATTGTTTAGACGGATCGGAACGAAACGGAATTTTATTGTGTGCTACTTGCAAAAAGACTTGCACGATTATCTTACTTACCCAGTTTGAAGGCGGTAATCTTTTGGTAGGGTCAGTCGGGTCTGGGTACCCATCAGCCCACACGAAAAAGTCTCTGTATTGAGAGTCACCTTCCTCTGATTTCTTGAAGTACTCAGATTCTGTACTTGCGTGGTTCGGCACGAAGTCGAGCAACACTTTGATTCCTGAAATCGAAAAATAAAAATTATTGAAAATTATCATTTGCTTAGCCTTATCCAAACTATGTTGGGGTCAGCTTCCAGTCTAAACCGGATGCTGCTGATCAGTATTTTACATGAAGCGACTGCCTGTCTGACCTCTACAACCCAGTTACTGGGTAACACGGTACGCCTTGGTAAGACTAGTCGTCAGACTTTCGGGCTTCTGAGTATCCGTAACAACTGTCATAGAACAATGACAGCCGGGACCAACGAGTTACCGTACTTTCACGGATATGTATGTAATGCATGGTCACCCATCCACGGACCGACCTCACTAAGCTTAGCTTAACCTTCGATCGACCCGTTGTTATGATGTAGCCACAAAGCCGTATTAAAACTAAGGTGTAATAATGTACGTAAGTAATTGGTAAATTGAAAATTATCTACACAATATTTGTCTAATATTTGTAACACTGTTATTAGTCACATCATTCAATGTTTTTAAAACATTTCTGCGTAATAATCATAGTAAAATAACAAATTTAATCATGTCATCTAAAAGGATTATCATCCTCAGTAGCCGGATATTATCGGTGCGTTGAAAAAAAAACCAATCAGTTGATTGTATCATTTAAATAATATGTTTTTTTCCGGTTATGGTGGGTTATCTAATCTGAAAAAGATCTACAAAATGATTGTTATTGATCACTAAGTCAGTGAATCCCCGGATAAGGTCGCAAAGGTCACTTTCTATCAAGTACTGCCTTCACAGAATAGACGACGTGTACTTCGAATGTTTAAAGCCGCCTCAACGGACGGACGCCGTCAGTTGAGACTACGTTAACAATGTTATTTTTAAATCATATATTTTGAATTGTTTTATGTTGTTTTTTTTTACAATGATCCGTCCCTCTTATAGAAAAAACAAGAATAATTAAACCAGGTTTTTGTAATATCTTGATTTAAAAGAGAGTCTTTGAAGTTTCTTGCCCGTTCGTCTCCATAGAGATTTGGAATGAGCAACTAGCTTCAACTTTCTGATTAACTGACCGACTCTTTGACAATTTGCAACACATAATGCATGTGTACTGTGCAGGCGTATCCTAGCGTGTAAGCACGTTTGAAAGGAAGGGTGGGTAGTTTCAAATGGTCTGTATTCTTAATTCAGGACATCTTTGTCGTTCGCAAAACCATCTTTAACGATTACAGGCACGTAACTGATGATAGAACTAGCTCTAACCCCGTGATCTAGAACGATGATCAATCATCAATCTTGAATTAAGTAGGTACTTTGAAAAGAGATTCATTAGCATCGTTCTTTGAAATTGTCCTGAAAACCATGAGGTCACGATGGAACTAAGAATCTGAGAGAAACATTTACGCGACCATGGGAAACAACGCGGGGAAGACCTGGATGAGACTCGCACAGACCCGGGGAGCATGGGGACAAACGGGAGGAGAGCTATACTCAGTAGTGGGTGGAGCAAGGCTGCTATGATGATGAAGATGATGCTGGGAAACAACACGTAATTATGTTAGCGACATAATCGTACTAAACTTTACATTACTCAAGAGGATACTTCGGCGCTAAATCTTACGCACGAGTACTTGTATCATTTAAATCGGCCTGTTTAGTTGCTATCAGATACACAACGCTACGGTGATTGCGATCAGTAGGATTCCGTCTATTACCTACTGCAAATTTTACGCGTGTGATGGCCCATTATTTTACGGGGTTAGGGAAAACGTATATTAGCTATTTTTGGATAAGTAATTAGCTAAATTCTCTTGAGTGATCAAATGCAACCTGAGTAATCTTTATATATATAATTTCCCTTTTGCTGACAACCTTTAAAGTATAAAGTGATAATAATAATTTCGTGCTCCAGTAAGGTTTTTTTGGAGTGGCGCCATCACGGTTCTGCAGAGACACTCCCTTGTTCTGATAAAACACTAATTTCCGATTATAATCGCATAATCTCATAATCTTATAAAATTCCCTACCATGTACGATCACGTATAGGTAAATTATTGTGTTAATCTCTTAATTATATTTGTACGTGAAGATAATTTAGTTTTCAGTTTGTTGATAAGTTAGTTTATTACATAACTATTTATTAATTAAATAGAATGTGTAAAACGTAGTGATTTGACCTTTTGTAACTTTTAGTTATTGCCTGATACTTTGAGAGGACTGGACGCGAATGGATAAAATTAGAAATGAGTATAATTATAATTAATTAAGAGAAAGTCTGAAGTGACACCGGTGACTGAAAAGTTGTGTGGAAATAGGTTGTCATGGTCTGGGTATGTGATGCGGAGTATAAGGAAAATGTTGTGAGGAAAGTTTCGAGTATGAATGTAGAGGGCTATAAGATTAAGGGAAGACCAAAGAAACGATGGATGGACTGTGTGAAAGTTGATATGGCTAGGAAGGGAGTGACTACCGAGATGACGGTTAATAGAGAAGTATGGAAGAAAGGGAAATGTTGCGCCGACCGCGAATAAATTGAGTTATTAGCAAGAGAATAAAGATGATGACATATTGGCGCAGATACAGAACAGTCCGTAATCGGCAATAGCACAATGGCTAACGGCAGCAGCAAGAGGTTGTGAGTTCAAACATCACACAAACTGGTAATGTCCCACTCTTGGCTAAAATAAAAGACATCCTGATCAATAACAACATTCTACAACAACACAAGCCTTAAGTCAATGTTCCCACTGCTAGGACTTCGGCCTCCTATCTGTGAGAGGGAGTGGACCGGCGGTCACCACGGGAGTCGAGGTGGCAGGCGTGGTGTATAATCGCCTGCCAGGGTTGCGGGAATGTCCGAAACGGATACCGGGACCTTGGCAACAGGCAACTGAAGGAACACGGGTGGGTTTAAGTCAGTTAAAGTGTGACAAGCCCTTCCGCTCCGCCCAGAGCGGGAGAAGTCATTTGATGATTTGCCACCCAATGCGTGGTGTATAATAAACCTCTCGCAGAAAAGAGGTATGAGTACCAGCAGTGGGAACATTGCAGACTAAAAATGTATATACGAGTAGTTGTGTAGACAGAAAAGTAAGGCAATCTTACCAATTTCATGTGCCCTGTTCAGCAGGTTATCAAAGTCCTCCATAGTGCCGTACTCATGGTGTATATCGTAGAAGTTGCTGATGTCGTAGCCAAAGTCAACCATGGGGGACTCGAAGATTGGAGACATCCATATCGCGTCCACTCCAGCGTCCTTGAAGTGCTCCATGTGGTCCATTATACCTGCAAACAGGGTTAAACCATAAGTATAGGTAATATAACTAGGCATATAGATATATATAGTAGGGTAGGCAGAGTATATACCCACATTTCGCCACTTTAGCCCCATGTAATAAATAGGTCCGAGCCTATTACCAGAAACCATAATATGTTGCTATTCAAACCTAATAAACAGTTTGTCCGACCTGGGGAACGAACTTAGGACCCTATATCTACACCCAGCAGTTGCTTTTGAGAAAAAAGTCAAAACTTTAATACAAATAAAACCTTTTTACAACAAAACACTACAAAGTGAAAAATAATTTTAATTTCGTAAGTGTCTTTGATTTGGAAGTCTCGTTTTTGCCACCGACTTCCGAAATTAAAGTTAAAGTAATGTATCAACGTCATGCTAGCTTGCTCTACATATTTTCTATGTTTTCTTTCAGTGCTAACCAAGATTTCTTAATCAGTATTAGAGAGAGTCAGAAACCCAAAGAGTGCAGTTCGCTTTCTTTGAACTTCAATTGATAAAAAAAAGTCTTAGATTTCAATCATGGTTCAAGGTTGAACGAACGTACCGGTAACCAGAACTGCCATTATTGAGAACTACATTCACCTATCATTACATCACACCTTGTTCCCCCAAAGGGTTGGGCAGAGGTGGACCTACAAGTACTACATTCAAATATTAATATTATCTACGACAGTATTGAACTTTGAAGTAGTATCAAATAAACGTGATATTTTTTGTCTGATCATGTTTCGGGTTCCGTACCCAAACGGAACCCTATTATTAAGTGTAATTTCCACAGATTTTTTTGTTCTATTGCCGCTTTAACAACAAATAATAAAAATATAATAAAGTTAAAAATTAAGGGAAGACTACATACAAGACACGTGTTTTTTAAACGAAAGTATAAAAATAATGTTAAATATTATACGGAGGTACGGATTTACGGAACCCTTGGTGTGCGAGTCCGACGCACTTGACCAATTATTGACTACAATGGAAAAAGGAAACTGTCATTAGGTAACAACGCTATATACTATGCTGATATTTCCAGATAATAATAGTCTCCGAACTATTCATATAGTAGCTACAAGTTTATTCCATTAAATACACATAATAATGTATTCACATAAACGTCATGTACACACAAATACCCACATTTGACATCGTCGATCATTATTCGGTAATCACTCTAATCCCACTATATCGTGATTATATAACGATTATTGCACAAAAGCTGTTTTTATTGCGGAAACAGACATTTCGGTACAACAGTAACATTATCTGACCAAATAAATATACCGACTTAGGTACTTATAATAAGTATCGATGAAGTGAATATATGAAGAATTATTTTTTTAGTGTTATAAAATCTGTAAAATACCATATTTCAGGCAAATAAATGAATCTGTCTATTCTGTCTATCAGTTAAAAATATGGCAGGTTTTAATAATACATCAGCACTAAGCCAAACGCATTAATTTTCAGTATTTTATACCTATTTGACTATTGGTGACGTACCAGTGCCATACGTATATGCCAAACGCGCTTCTCGGCGCCGACAACCTCTGGTTGTCAACGCTGGTCGGTGCAGTTTTCATACCTTTTTCCAAATCAGTGCGAACCGTTGCCTATAAGCGCCGACCTGATTAGTCGGCGCCTAGCGTCTCGCGGTTATTGCGCTGATTTTACAAAAACTGTCTGCGTTGACAACCAGCGCTTGTTGGTGCCGAGATGAGACATATAGGCGCCAGGTACCAGCGTTCTACATGAATACTAATATAAAAATTATAAAAAAAAAATACTAATCCCAACTCTAATGTTTAGTACCTCATTAAAAACAATATGAAATATAAACGTACCCTTCAAATCGCCAATACCGTCCGCATCGCTATCTTTGAAAGATCGCGGGTAGATCTGGTACAGCGCGCAGTGCTCCCACCAGTCCAAGTTGGTCAGTACTGGGGGCGCAGGCTCGGTCGGTGCGGGCTCCGTAGTCGGTTGGGTCTGAGGGAACGGCACGGTAACTGTGGGGTCCGTCTCTTCCGTAGGCGGATGGGTTTGGGTCTGTGGAAGCGGCACGGTCACTGTGGGGTCTGTCTCTTCCGTAGGTGGATGGGTCTGGGTCTGTGGAAGCGGCACGGTCACTGTGGGTTCCGTCTCTTCCGAAGGTGGGGTAGTCGTTGGCGGGAGCTCGGTGGCCACATCCGGAACCAAGCAATTATTGGAGGCTATCACGCCCCAAGCAATTAAACCTGCAAGTTAGGAATATATTGAGGTGTTGGTCAGTCACTATCCTATCATAGCTGTATGGAGAGTGACTGCTAAGAGACATCCAAAATTATTGGTCATTTCCTATATTTTTAGGGCTGCTTACAGAGTTCTCTATCATCATCTGCCTAGCCTTTTCCCAAGTATGTTGCGGTCGGCTTCCAGTCTTACTGGATGCAGGTGAACACCAGGGCTCTCCCACGGAAATTAAATAAATACCTACTGGGACACTTGAACCTGTTATTGAATGCTACTAGATTCATTATGAAAGCTCCAGCACAATGCTTGTGGAACGTTAGTTGAGGGAAGCATATGAAATGCAGCAGTAATAGATTGGTAATTGAACTACCTAGGTCACTTGGATCTAGACTGCTAAATGGATATTAACTGTACTTTAGTAGCACGTAGTTTTGAATTTTGTGTCGTAATTAGTTTAGCTTATTTAGTCCAAATTGCTGTGATAATTTGCAGCTTGTGTGAATAATAAATGACTGTAGGATGGTATATTCTAGCTGTAACTTAAACCCTTAAATTCTGTAGTGTATCTTTGCAAGGCGAGATGATGATCAAGAGATTTTGCTAAATGAACAATAAAAAAATAAAAAAACTAAATTCAGAAAGCAGTGTTTACTACAACATTTATTACACGTCCAATCAAATATTGTTTTTTTTTCTCTGAATGAATAATACCCGGACTGGGCTTCTTACATAAAAACGGGACAACTAAAAAAAAAATTACCTCCAACTGCACCCAGCAAGGCCACTGACCCCACGGTCAGAAAGATTATATACAACGTCTTCATGTTAAGGGCTGCACTGTTCGACTGCTGATCACCTGTGGCGTTATCTAGAATTAATATACAGTGTATCGACATCACCGATTCTTATATATATATATACTCTATTAAGAGTTCCGTAACAGATTTTGAAATTGTGAAGTCACCTTGGTGTACGTCTATCTGTCACTATTTTCTCCGAAGCTTCTTGATGAAGCAGGAAGACAAAAAGTTGTGGTGATATATAAAAAGTAATATCCAAAGTTAGATTTGATTAATTAAACACTTTGTAATAACTGTCGTTAAAAAGCGTTTCGACGTTAAGTCGCCGCTGTTGGGTTCGATTGTCAGTATTTTTCCCTTAGGAAGTATTTCTCAATAGTAGCCCGGATTTTGGATTATGTAATAGGCCCCTTAATACAGGGAACTTGATCACAACTGGTGAAATGTGGATGTACTCTAGGTCACCTCTGCCTAACACTTCGGGGATTACAGGCGTTATGTTATTTATGTCTTAGTTTTTGTACGGAACACAAATTGCGTAGGTACAACTTACACTTACCCTGTGTTTATCAAACTGATATCGACTAAACATGGGGCATACTTTTCTTGTATTTGAAAGATTACATGTTGTGTTGTCTGCCAAACATAATGATTATGATAATTTCAAAGCTTATCAATTATGTGGCGGATTTGTAATTACTTGTTCAATTCATTATTATCGAATCAGTTAACTAATGTGAGTTTGTTAGTGCCACTATGAAATACAGAATTGAATGGTCGAGAAATTGGGACATTATGATGATTTCGCCGGACTCGAACTCAACATAACTCGGAGTCCCACTGATCTACGAACACACTGAGAATACTGCTGGTGCGGCGGTGAGCACGCGTCATCAGGACACGACGATTGAATTGACGGTGACTGGAAAGTCGTGTGGAAATCGGTTTTCATGGTATAGGCATGTGATGCAGATAAATTGGACCGTACCTGTGATAATTTTGTAAAGAAAAGAAATTCCTTACTGTATTTCTTCTCGTAATGTTAACAATATCTAATAACATCTAGGTGTAACACTTGCACCACGGCACAATTAGCGTACCTAATTCATTAAAGTACAGCACTCACAAACAAATTCATTGCGCACCTGAATATCTAATTCGACTGAAAGATAAGTCAAGATAAAATGAATATCTAAACATCATTATAAAATAAAACTATATACGACTACTTAAGTATATTACCCTAAATAATCTGTTTGCAACTTATTTACATAGTTTTTTTTTTATATGTGTGTCAATGAGTGGCAATGATCTAAACATATAGGGTTCGTCATGTTTGGAAGTGACCTTCGAAGTATTGCAGTCGTCATAAACAGAGGTTACTATACATCAGGCAGGTCACCCTCTACTGCCTCCACATACACTTACTAACAAAAATCATCAAACCATTGCTAATTTTAATCAAGCTGTTCCCTTCAATTGCATAACAAGTATCAATGAAATCGGCTGGAAATTCATTAACTCCCATAGCACTCATTGTGTTTAAGCAAAATGAGTGTAAAACATATGAGTGGTTTCGCTACTTACCCATGGCATGGCAGACGTTGAATATTTTTATAAACGGAAAAAATAAAATATAACGGTAACCATAACCATGTGCCTCGAAAAGCAAGTTAAGCCGTTGAATCCGAGAAAAAACGGGGGTCCTAGAATACTTCCTTGAGGAACACCGTATACATATAACGTTACGTTATATGTATACGTCCGATAGAAACAGTTTTTCTCTTTTGGTGCATGTTAATTGCTTATTTTTGTTATTTGTTTTCTGTCGTGTAGGTACGACTTTAAAGAGAAAAAGAAAAAAAAAACGAAGAATATTTATTTGTCCCAAAACAGTTACATGGATTAAATAATGAGACATCCCCAGTAGGTAATTGATAATACCTGTGTTGGGGCTATCTCGCTCCTTCCCTTAATATTAACAATATTGAGACTTTTTTTGCTTTTAATGCTATCCTTATGCCTACGATATAGAAGTCAAAATCGGTTGAACGGACTGTAAAAGGGTTTGTTTTAATGTCTAATCTTATTTCAAATGGGGTATAGTGCACAAAAATATTCCAAAAAGTAACAAAAAATTGAAAAATTTACAGTAAATGACTTATAAACTAATTAGCAGCTCTTTGTGTAGCTGAAGTTGTATGCCTGAGTGAAACTGTATGCGTCTTGTTTGTAGTGTTGTGTGTGTGTGTGTGTATATAAATGAGTTTGTGTGTGTGAATGTGAATATCTTCTTTAAAGTGCCGATGTGTTTGGATTATTGATAAGGAGGGATTAAAAAAAAAAAAAAAAAAATATTGAAGAAGAATGAAGAGCTCAAGCTTTTGTAGTAAAACATTATGTTGCAGATAATCAAATGCCTGGGTCTTGTCACAAAATATTTTTTTCTCGTTTTTATCCATATTTGTCGTCACAGTAAAAAATCCTAAATAGCCATGTTAATTGTGTTGTTTTTCCTATATCCCTTTTTGTACATTGCAAGGAATATTATTGGCTTCTAATTATGACTTATTTTTGAGAACTAACAAGTATCAATGAAATCGGCTGGAAATTCATTAACTCCCATAGCACTCATTGTGTTTAAGCAAAATTAGTGTAAAACATATGAGTGCAATTTAGATGTGTTTAATCATTGCTGACCCGTGCAAAGATAATAATTAAGTATAAAAATGACTCACTTTTAAGCACTGTAATCATTATTGGGAATCTTTAGAAAATCACTACACAAGTAGGTATTAACACTCAGTAGTACTGACACTGACGCTAAGTTTATAAATTATATTATCATTTATTATGTTTATTAGACTGCAAAAGTAATCTGGACCATTGTTTACTTTTCACACATACATTAAATCAAGTTGATTAGATATAACATTGGAGCTAAATAGCCAAAAAATATTTTAAACTGGCCACTAACACCATCCATTTCAAACTTTTGACAGAACACTTTTTAAAAATAAAAGCTCGCCCTGCTAAAATGTTTGCCTTGTTTAAATCAAACTTTATTCGAATAAAAAACCAGATTTAAAAATCGAATCACTTGTCACTAGTACACTTTGCTGTTCAGTCAAAGAATGAGTAGTTTGAACGAGCATGGAGCGACGTAATGACTGATATTATGCCATTGTGCGTATGCGTCAGGGTCAGGTCAGGGAAATTGGTGCTTATTTGTGCTGGTATTTAAGGATGGCTGCAAGGACTATGTAGACTTTTAGTTGAGATAATATCATTGGATTTGGCATAAAAGAACAATATAATATTAAGCATTAATTACTGCATAAGCCTACCTAGTAATTATAATAACGATTACTTTTTAATTAGCCGCTCGATATACCTACAATACTTCTTTTGCATATACATACTTCGACTAGGAACTGGTCTATCCTCATAACGAAAGACCTAAGTAGCAAAACCTATGACGCGCGCGTAATCTGAAAGTGACACGTCAAGTCGCCCCATATTTTTACATTTTAAATGTAAAATACCACACACTCAACAACAAGTCGAACACACCAACGGTGTTTTCAAGACAAAATTGATTTCAGTTTCCAAACATTTTTAGGGTGGAACATTAATCACGGTGGGACGTTCGTAATTAATCTCTTTGGGGCAAAAAGATGGCTGTCGATACCACTCCACTCTCGCCCCTCCGCGGTCCGCACCGAATATAAAAATACTCCAAAGTACCCCGCACTAGTTTTTGACCCCGTCTTTGCCTGAATTTGGGACGTTTCTTGCGTAGTTTTTTATTCATAGTCTCGGCTCGTTTGTCGATACGGATTTTGTTGGATAGATCTAATTTGACATGATATTTCATTTTATCAGCGATGCGCATGTGACCTACTGTGTAAATCTTATTTTCAACAAAAGGGTAAGAGCATCTGCTCTCGTTCTCATTGAGCCTCAATGAATTTCTGATAGTGATAGGAAATAACATGTCATATTACCTATATATATATCTTTCGCTTTATGTACCTGATAGTACCTCTTTATGTACATGGTATTTCCATGATAGTTTATCATGTCGAAATGTAATGGGAGGGTTCCCCATGAATTTATGCTATATCCTTTATTCTGGAAGTAAAATCTCCCTTAAAACTTTGACATCCGTGAAACTATCATGAAAATTTACTGGAACACGTCAAACTATGCCAAAGACCTACCAAATTCACCACATTTCAGGCTAGTTTTGTTTTTCGCCTCGTTCGAAGAGTGGCTCTCTTCGGGATATGTGTTCACGTCATGAGATCTTAAAAATTACGTTAAAGAACTCGTAATACTTACCCAACAGTGGTTTCGACGTACTCGCCATCTTCGAATAGTGTCCACTTTCGTGGATAGAGTACAACTGCGGGATAAGGCCTGTGTTACAATAAAATGTAAATACGCATGATACGCGTGATACGTGCGCGAAATACGCAATACCGCAATTGGGGAAAATTATTACTGGCAGCTTCCTTTAACTGCCGATACACGATAAGATCTGCAAACCAGGGGTACTCAACTGTAGATAGGCTGTGATGACCGACCACCGAAACCTATATTTAATCGGCGTATTATTTATATTGATTATGTTTAATCTTCTTCTGCATTACTAGCATTTAATTTTGATTTTGGAAACGGAGGAACAAGGTGACTCCTCCAGCCAGACGGGTGATATTGGCTGACGTACCTCTGCCAAATGTTTGTAGTCCAATCTGTTTATATGCAGATTTGTCCTCAAACTCTGCCTGCCCCGTAGGATTGTGTGAAGTCAGTTTTATTGGCATCAATAACTATAACTTCCCTGGCTGTCTCGTAGGACCCACAAAAACTTATTGACCCAAGAGTTGAGTACCTCTGGTTGATACGCACTAATAACTATCAGTACCAATTAAAAGTTTATGACATTATGTGCTATAAGTTTTCAAGCCACACTTACGTAATGGGACCTTTTTAGCAGATTACATTGTTCCTTAAGGATCACACATTAAAGTCTCGGAAAATTTTAACATTTTGTTTAACATCTTTTAACACAACATCGTAAAAGGTTAAGGTTAAGAACAACTTTATTTCTCATAAAGAATTGCGTACACTTACTGAGAAACAATATTTAAAACTAAGATTAATAATTTAGAGCGCACAGATGTATAACGAATCTGTTCCTGTTTATGGTATCAGAGGACAATTTTTGTAGTCTGTGGATCCTAATTGTGTAGGTGCCTGCGAGTTCGCTACAAGTACCATATATCGGTATTGCCAATGGACGGCGATAAGAAGAGTAAAAGGTTGCGCGTATTGTCTTTCATTAGGTAAACCGTTTAATTTTGGGCTTAGTTAATATCCACCAAGTGGCGCAAGCACGGAGTGGTTAACCTTTGAAAATAAATTGGGTTAAATTTTGAATACAAGCTGAACAATAATAGGTAATTTACAATTACGTATTTTTAGGGTATTTTATTAATATAACATTTCTGGGGTTGCGCAGGTTTTTTCCTGGAGTAAAATATTCTGTTTATATAATTCGACAAAACTCATCAAGTCTCACTCGATATTTAGAAAAATATTATGAATGTAAATAATAATGTATTATTTCCTGCCCATAATAATAACGGCCTTGATAGACAACCCAAAGCCGCACGTTTATTGTAAATACCGCTCAGTAATATAGGAACGTGCTCAAAATACGCAATACGCGCGTCCTGGTACATTATTGGCGTATTATTGGACACCCCAGGCGCCCTAAGCGGGGGAGGGTTAGGTTGAATTTGTAAGTAAGATCTCGTTTTAAGTTTCGATCAGCAATTTAGGGTTTTTGATATTTGTATTAAAATGTAGGTACCACCTACCTAAGTGTGACATAATTGCAGGCTCGTCACCTGTCATGGGACTTGAACATGGCGAAGTGTGGGTGTTTTATAGGTACAGTCGAAAAAACTATTTGGTATAGAGGATAAAATATGTTAATTTTCCGCTACACTGCCAAAATTAGCTTTTATTGTGTGTGTAATTTAACTTTTTGAGCTTAAGGCTCAGGACTGTAAGGACTGTTGACTACTGACAACACTCACAATATTGTTTAAGGTAGTTGCAAGTTATCTGCCTGTATACCAAATAACTTGTTCGACTGTACTAACCGTCTGTCTAACTCCGAGGGGCACAGGCGTAATATAATGTTATGTTTTGTTTATGTTTGTGGGTTACATATTTCTAGTTGTCCCTATTCGTAGATGTCAAGTGGTCGACTGTCTGCGATTATAAGTATAGTAACAAACATTTGCGATCCATTCCCGCCGTCTGGTCGGCAAGGTGCCGCTCCGTCTGGTCTACCGGCTGCCGTGTGCCGTCAACCCGTTTAAGCGTAGAGATTATTTTAATCATAGTTATATTGGCAGGTCTATCATCGGCTGCTGTGCATATAGTAACTAAAATCCATTAGTATGTATTCTGCAAGTAGGTTTATACAAACAGTTTTACACGTCAACCATAATTATTTTAAAAACTGGATGAGAACGGTGTTTCCTATCCGACTTCTCACAGAAGTATGACCGAAACAAATTCAGAGGTCTCTTTTAAAGTCCACTCATAATCTGATCTGAATCTGAAATTAGTGTCTGAAATGGTCTTTTCAGGTAAGAGTCACACACACATTATTGAAGTAAGTTCTCAAATAGCGCACAAAACATGTTCTATTCTATTCCCCAGTTTAATGGCCACTGTTCGCAATTCAGTGAGGACATAAAGCGCTGAATAGTGCAGTAACGTGGTGTTTACAAGCGCGGCCCGTGTCCTCGCCCATTTAATGACGTCACAGACATGAGACCAGCGATGTCCCGCGGACAATTCTGTTCGCAACTGGAGGTTAACGTCCATTGATGGACATGGCCTTATATACTACGATGGAAGGTGTTAGGGAATATTTGGTGTATTCAACATACTTGGCAAATGGCCCCGACCTTAATAATGATACATTTTATTTAGAAAATTTCAATATTTTGTAACCATGCACGGATACGGCTGTTGTGAAATGATGTTATGTGGTAAATTATGTCGTAATACTTAGTTATTATTCTTAAAGACTCTGAAAATATCCATAATGTTGTTCATTCAAAGCATCAAAGACGTTAATTATTCCGGTTGTGATGAATATAGAAAGACGATCCCAAACGGGTTCAACACTTAGATTGATAAACTGGATACAGTGATGGGTACCGCACCCGGCACCCTGGCAGTCACAATACTGATTGGATTCCGGCTATGGAAGCAACACATGTTAAGTCTTTAGAAGAAAACTTCCTGTAATTAGGGACACAACGATATGCAAGATCAAAATAAACAAGAGTAACAATTTGAATAACATAAATAATGGAATAAAAAATACCCTAAAGTCGTTCAATAGCACTACTTCCCCAGATGATATTTATTCTGTAATTTCTTCTAATAAATTGAAGAATGCGTACAAATATCATGAGAGTAGCGTATATCTTATCTTCCATCCACATTTCTTACTAAGCGGCGGCTCTCATCAAAGAGCCATAAAAATATTCTCCTCCGCTATACTAAGCCCTGTTGAATTTGTAACGAGAACCCATAACGACAAACGTTCTACTCTAATACTTACATTGTCCTAAAAACAAATAACAAACAGCCTCAATATTGGAGCAAAACAGAGGAAAAAAGGAAAAAAATGCCTTTGGTAGCTACGACGCTACGAGGCTACGCCGTAGTCGCCTACGGTACGGCTACGCGGGGCGAGGGGTGAACGACCCAGCGGTATGATGGCGCGGGTCGATACCCTCCGCTCTCCACCCTCCGCCTCACCCCCCTACTTCTAAAGAGGGTGTACTCCCGACTTCGTTTAGGATGAGTGAAGTGCTTTCCAGACCATTATCCGATAGACTAAAAGGTTTCATATAAAACCTTAAACATATTATCTTACGAGACTCTTGAGCATCATACATTTACGTCAAGTGGACTTAAATCGTTACAATCGAAATTAAACTAAGAAAAAAATATGGTTAAACATGTAGTAATTAATTAATAAAACAAGCAAACTTCCTTAAAATCTATCTATACGTCTGTTGGCAGTGTTGGCACACTCAAACTAGTGTATTCGTGTAATAATACTCGGCAGCGCCCCACAACAACTTAGTGCATTATTGCAAGTTTGAAACTTTTTTATCTGCTCTAACTTAGGCACTTATGTATCGCGCACTCTTTCCCTCCTCGAGAGTTTTAGTTTCAAGTGTTGTCTGTAGTGTTAAGGGGTGTACACACGAGTTTTTTGAAGCGATTTAGTGGCGACGCGACGGAGACGGGTTTGTTTTTATGTGTTATGTACCGTGCTTTATATCTTACCTTGTTTTTATTACATTCGGAATTGGGATACCCCGACCATTTGAACAGCTTACGTTTAGTAGCAGTTCTGGCAATGCTAATTAATTTTGAGTAACGTTAAAGTGCTGGGAAAAAAGATAGTTGAATCATTTCTCTGCGAATCGTTGAATCATTTCTCTGGGAATCGTTGAGCGTCATTGTCATGACAATTTTCTAGTTAGTTGCCGCTATGGATTCTAGCTTACAGTGGCTGGGAGTTTGTGCCAAAAAAAGAACTGTATGGTATTTGCGAGTTAGACTCGCGCACGAATACAGTATCCGATCCAATAAAAACTGTTTGTCTTCTGTATTATTATTTATTTGCGACGATAGAGGTTACACGTATTCTGTTACAATTAATTATCAATTCACATTCATTCATTCCCTGTGACATACAGACAGACGGACAGCGTAAGCTTAGTAATTGAGTCCCGTTGAGGGTTTTCGGTACGAAACCCTAGAAATGACGATTGGACTTTTTGCATCGATATTTCGCTTATTTTCCTCATCATACGTCGCATTTGGGAATAAACGCAGACAGCACTAATGCGCCTTATCATGTAACGTGTTTGTGCGCGTTACGCGTCACATGCGCGTGGGTCGCGGTGACACTGCACATTTCACGCGTCAACGAGTCTTACGCTTAATTTACTCGATACGAAGTGTGTTCGGTAACTTACGATAATTATTTTTGGTACCTTAACTCTTAGTTAAGGTAAAATACAAGAATAAGTTAATAAGTTTACCGTTTCTAAGGTTTTTTAAAGTTATAATTTTTTTCGGTATCTTGTTTCTGATCACTCAGACAAGTTTAGCTTAAAAAGTTATATTAATAACTTTCTCGACCGACTATAAAGAGTTTTTCAAGGACCTTAGAAAACATGTGACGTTTGTGTCAGAAATAATGGGATATAAATAGTGGCATCTTTTTGCTTAACCGTGTTTGAAGGAATAAAACACAAACACTCATTTATTTGTTAATTGTTAAAGTACTTAAAGACTAGAAAGGCAAGAGACAAAAGCATAAATTAAAAATAAACGCCATCGCCACAGGCACAGCGAGTAATAAATTATAATAAAAAGAAAATAGTACGCAGCCTTACTTTGTTAAATTAAAAATTCTCTATTAAACGTTATTTACGAGAGACGCTGGTTTACGAGCCGTAAAACAAGAATAATCATAATTCGGTCAGCTCTTGTATTATACGAGCTGGTGAAGAAGAGATGCATCTCAAATGATTAACATCTTCTAAGTACTAGAAAGAGTTTGTGAAAATGAATAAACGGGAACGTTATATCACTACAGGTCTGCCCCCAAGCTATTTTGCTATCTTCTGGTTTGTATGGCCGTAGGTCCCACTCCATGTAAATTATGAGCACATTATCATCAGAATCAGCCTATAATGTTCCCACTGTAGGGACACAAGCCTCCACTCACCACGCGGGCCCAGTGCAGGTTGGTAGATGTCACGTGTCTTCGAATTTTTGGTTCTAGGACATGCTGATTTCCTCACGATGTTTTCCTTCAACGTTTTGAGATGGTGATGAAATTAATTACATAAAGTACAGTGCCTGGCTGGGTTCGAAGTCACGATCTACTATTATGAGCACGGCGTCATCCGGATGTCATCAAAATATCATTGTCAACTTAAGAGATGGATAAAACCGTATCGCAACGTATTCCGTCAAGTGGTTCTCATACATATTCACGGCCCCACTTACACTTAGGCCGTACCTGCGATATGTCTGCTCTTAAATCCTTCACTCGCATAGACATACAGACATCCTAAGCAAGTATACATAATACATTCAAGATCCTTTTAAATATAAGCGCCAATTTTTGACTTCATTATATTTTCACATCATTTAAAGAGAAGTAAGTCGGCAGATAACCCTTTCGTCCGCCGCTACGGCATAAAGGTGGACTTGTGTAAAAACTGGGTTATTACCGACGTTGAAGGGTTAGACAAAAAGCCTGAGCAAATTAGAACGACGCGCTAGGGTTGGGTATCAGGCTTTATGTTATAATGTAATATTTAGTGAGGTTTGTTGAATAGCTTCGAGTTGCTTGTAGGCGTTTGTTAGGGAGAATGTTCCATGTGTGGTTCTTATTGTTTCCCTTTATCATACAAGTACTGTTAAAAAGTGTTTTGTAGGTTTTACCCGACTACGGCGAAGAAAAAAGGAGGGTTATGATTTTGACCGGTATGTATGTATGTATGTATGTATGTATGTTCATCTGTTCCCTCATATCTTCTAAACGACTCATCACAATTTGACAAATGAGGTATCGTTGGAAGCGTCTTGATCGTCCGCTGTTTATAGGCTATGTGACGTCACATTAAATTAAAAATGGCGCCCTCTAGAGGACATAAAGTCGGGAACTAAAAAAAAAAAAATGTTTAATCGTACCATGTTGGGTATCAAATGAAAGGGCTTAATGAGCACATTTCAAAAATATAAATATTATAACCCCAAAAGAATTACCATAAACAAGACACCACAGACAGACAAATTAAAAATCCGGAGTCACACGTAATCTGTTCGATTTATGCCCTAACACGTGTGACTCCGGATTTTTAATTTGTCTGTCTGTGGTGTCTTGTTTATACCTTTTTAGTCGTAGTTGGGTTTTAGTTTTTATTACTTTAATTTTTTTCATTACTACAAACATACTTCAAAAACTCTATATTATAGAATCGTATTAGAAATGGCATTTGTTCACACACTGTGTCTGAAACATTACCCTCCATTTGGACTGCGCCGCATATGGATTGGAATAATGATTATCGCTGCAGCACATACCTATACTCCATTTGAAATAAGATTAGACGTTTAAACAAACCTTTTTACAGTCCGTTCCAACGATTTTGACTTCTATACCGTAGGCATAAGGATGGCATTAAAAGCAAAAAAAAAATACACAATATCAACTCTACTGCAGCTGCCATTTGCCATGCAACCAGCGCAATAGAAGTCAAAATCGGTTGAATGGACTCTAAAAAAGGCTTTTTTAAATGTCTAATCTTATTTCAAATGGAGTATAGGTACATACATTCAAACCTATTATTTGATGCTACGGTTGTAAAAGGTTTACCCATACATTATTCCCAGTTTCCACCGTTGGAGTTATGAAGGACGAATTACGCCATCCTTTTTCCGAACTGAAACATACTAATGGCTATGAAAACACACCTTTACCCAACCCTTCGGAAAAATGTGAAGTTACGTCATAAAAGAGTCATAACAGTAGATATAATTGTTCCAATTAAACTAAACATCATTCTAACTAGCTTTGTAACTATTGACCCAACCGATTGCCAGTGAGTCATCGACTGGCATACCTAATTGTTCTCGTTTCATTGCTGACTCGAAAAGACATTCTGGGGCGGGTATGCGACCGAGCGAGCAATGTACGTCAAACGCCCGTCTGCTTTCGTATGTGGGTTAATGTGTTGGCCACGACGCATGGTACACGGGCGAACCCCAAGATTGCGCCCCTCGCTTATTAGATGGATTAATGTAGGGTAAGTATGTACCTATACGTAGGTAGAAAGGTCCCTTTGATCTTAGAAAGGGGACGCAGATGTGTGTCAGATGCGCCGCTTCCCATACGTTTAGTGTATGGCTATGTTATACAGGGTGAAAATTTTAGCGTGGTCACTGACCGGTATTTTGGCTTTTTTGTAGTTGAATTAAATTAATATGTAGAGCAAACAATATTGTTTGACAAATTGTAATACTTTACATTTACGTTATTTGTGCTGATAACTTATAAGTTAACCTAACAAAATTATTTTATGCTTCCTGACATTTAACACTACAAGTAAGAAATTACTATAGTAGAAGAAAAATAATGATGCCAACCTATAGGATACCGGAAACCCCTCCCCAACTCTCTGTTTAATCCTTCGGAAAACAAGGCGTGATGTTAAGTGAGAATAAAATACAATAATTTAAATTTATTTTAGCTACCGCCATAAACACTATATCCTAAAGTAAATAAAATTATAATGAGGCTATCCCACAACTGCATATCAGTGGCGGGATAGCCTCATTATAATTTAACGCGAGGGATGAATGGATGGGGGCCGTAAATATTACGTGATGTTATGTCTGCTTGTTAGTTATTACTACTTGTAGCGTTTATTGCCCACCTGATGGACACAGTTCCTCGCTATTCTTCTTCTTCTATGAGATATCAGGTTCTTATATGAGAAAACAGACAGTTGTTTGGTCTCGAAAACCCTTTGAAATATTGGTTTTGAATGACAAAACTCTGATTCTAAATTAAACGAATGTTCAATAAGTTAAAAAAAATTATGTAAAGTTTTTAACGAGAAAAAGATATCTCATATTTTTGTCATATATTTTCTGTGTCTCATATTTTTTGTGAAATAAACAAACACCACAGCCTGGGGTTGCCCTACCAGTGAGTTAGTTTTTCCTCCTCAACTAACATTACCGTTGATTTGATGGACTAGTAGTAACGGTGCCTAGTGGTTACTCATCAGCCTCGCCAATCCACCATTCTACGTGACCGCTTCGGCTGACGTCGGCTGATTTCGGTAATCTTCGGTTTCTAATAAAATGTTATTGGGGAGCAAGGGATGGTTTTGACTAGACTAGACCAAGTTGTAATTATTATTATTAAGATCTTGTAAAACACATGTGATATGCAATAAATAATTGGATTGAGCTATGTTGGAGCCATTCTATCCTTAATCCTAATGCGGCTCAATATCAATATTTTACAGAACCATTGGCAATTTTCTGCTGCAGTCTAAATAAATATCCACCATCACAATATTTATTGATACCATACTTATTATTCCCTCATGCCTTCTGGTCATTAGTAATGTCTGTAATGTCATGTTTTCTACATGATTTACGTAAATAAAAAAGATGTAACATTTAATTTTATAATAATTATTTTTAATAAAAATATAAAAAGGTACAACAAGCCTTTACACACAGAGAAGTGTATTTTAACAACAAAAATACATTAATACACATGGTAGAAGAATGTTTGCAAACAAAAGTGACATTGGCCATCTGTGCCTTGACGCTACGATATTGCTAACATAAAGAGACATACAACAAACAATAATATAACAAGGTTATACATGAAAACATTGTAAAAGCCAATTATTTTTAAAAGAGTAACCGTGGGGTTTCTTGCCGGCTCTTGTCCATAGGAAACGACCAATTGGAACCGTGCACCTAGCTTCTGACGTTTCATAAGTGCTCATGTAGGTTTATATGAAATAAAATAATTTGATTGGAATCATATACGACGACGGTTCGACCCCTATCTCTTTCTGATTGCGCTGTAATAATATATTTGTCTAATGCATCTTTGCAAAAATTGTACTCTTCTAAAACATTTTTTGTGCCCCCATAAAACACTGCTGAAAAGACTAGAATATGCATAGCCGTATAAATGATGAGTAATATTCTGATTCTATTATTCGATTCATACGTGCGTCCTTACCGTATGAAACGAATAATTTACAAAACACTTTTTCAATCGTTGTATATCGGAAACCTATGTTTATCCTTGTCAATTATGTAGTTTCCTAACAATTAGGTTACAGACTGTTCGTTGTTCAAATAGAGTTTTAAATCAAAGTCACAATTAATGACTGGGTAGGCTAGGCGCAGGCACATCGTTTTTCAACACACAATTCGCTAACATTTTGCGAACTGAGTTTGACTTACAGCCTTGTGCTTGTCAATTGTTACTTAATTTCCTTTCCATGCTACTTCTTCTTCGTAGCAGAAGAGTAGCAGTGTCTTCCAGATCAAGTCTCTAACTTTTACGTCATATTCGAAAAATTCTTACATTTTGTCTGAACTTTCACAGAGACTAATTTATCATTACAGAACAAATATGTTCTGAGCTTCATCATCATCATCCAATCTATTCACAATCAATCTATTTTTCGGAAACCCCTTACAAAAACGCGTTACAAGTTAAACATATAGTTATACTTACTCACTATTTTATTTATCTCTACGATAAAACGATATCTTTCAGAGTGAAAATACTTAAATATTTGCTTAAAAGCCGGATTCCTGAGTGTCGTGCTGTTTATCTTGTTTGATGTTCTCAAATTCAAAACGCTGGATATGTTTGAATGCTATTCCTTTGAGCTGAATTCCTTCAGTGAAAGCAACGTCAATATTAAATACTTGCTGAAATCTCAGTATGTTACTTGCTGCTTTAGTGCAGATTTGATTGCTATTTTCTTAATGCAGGTCTCCTTTGATACTATAAACCGAAATTTTTCTTCACACATATTTTTCAGTAAATCGTTGTAATATAATACAATTTATTGTTCATACCCAACATTTAAAAGAATTGTAATAACTATTCTGGTAGCAAATTCTACTCTTTCAAGGATCGTTTTACCCCCAAGAGCCGTTTTACACTCAAAGGATTCCTATGTATATTATTATTTCAATGAGTCAGAGCGCTCCGACCGTTTCTTCCCACAAGTATCCATTAAATTAATAGTATATTGTATAGTATGATAACTATAAAATAAAACTGTATGGCGTTTACGATTCTCTTATCTCGTCCTTTATCTTCCACACGTTTTCGTTGTGATCTCACGGAATTATATCTCGGTTATCATCAAATTGGAGTTGATTATCTAGTAATATTTCCTTTCCTGGCTTTTGTAATCTTTATTTCTTACTTTCTTCTTCTTCAACTTCTGGGTCTTTGCAAATTAAGGTGGAATGGCATCGTTGATTTCGTTAGCCTATTCTTTTAATTGCTTAGAGTTTATTCATTGTTATTTTGAATCATATATCCTATCTCGCACTCATTTTAAACGTACCTTTACGTTTTCAATATAAATATTTCTTTATACACTTAGTTTAGTTGTACTCACACACTCCCAAAAGACACTATTATTCAACTTAATTTCACCATTTTAATTTGTATACACTTCTATATTCCCATTGCTGTCTGTATGCACATTTATCACGAGCTGCACAGAGCCAGTTCCCACTCCAGTCCCAGCTATGGCGTCAGTAGGAACCTCCAGGCCGGTAGTCACACCTGACACAATGGTCCTGAGGAGTCGGGACGCTGGTGCAGATGATGCACTAGCCACTAGGACCACCAGCATCAGAACTAAACTGCAGTTAGACCTGACATTGAAAGATGACAGAATTGAATACAATTGAAATGATAAAGACTTCCTGGTATAAAAGTTAAACGCTAACGCGTAAAGTATCGTCGGAAATGACAACGAGAAAGTTTGAAACCCATAAATATAACAAGAATAAACTGATGAGTTAATAAACAGAAAAAAAACAAGAAACAGCAAAATTAACTCACATAATATCTAAAGATGCAGACAAAAGTCTGCGACTAGCACTTGTTCTGTACGCTTGGTAGCTTCCTGAAGACTGGCACGCAACCAACAGATAACCTGCCTGAGATATCTAATCTTTATCTCATCAATATCTGAAACAAGATCAACGCGTTCAAGTAGAGAGTTTAATATAAATTGGAAACGTCGGAATAACGTGTGAAAGTACCGCTGTCATAGTATGCGATAAATTGAAGGAATGCGGTACTTCCTAATATGGATGATGAAGATTCATTAAATCAGAATTTGGCAGAGTAAATTAGAAATACAATTCAATCCTAATTCAGTTGTTTATTTTGTCTGAAATTAGTCACTGGTCACTTCAGAGTACAGGATTCATTTACGAGTTTTATTCTAAAAGATAGTAAACCTAAACCTATTATATTATACCCACTATATGTATTTTCACTAAGATACATCAATTAAGTAATTGAAAATGCGTTATCATGTTGACCTTAACACCAGTGCTGTATTGAAAAAAGTTTTTACTCTCGCTCTCGTTAGTATATTGTTTAAGCATAATATAGGTAGGATGCTTCGTAATTTACTTTACAAATACATGACATATTAAGTCTTGGGGTCCCTTGTCACCCTCCGGAGGGTGAAGTTAATCGAATGTCCGCTATTGAGGACTTAAGGTGAATGTTTGTCTTGCGTCGTATCCACTTCGTTCAGTTTGGCAGGTAATAATTTATCGTCGTCTCAAGAGTTTGTGTATGGATCGATGCTCAGAGCTTGCTGTATCATCAACTTTATTCAGTGGATTAATGAGTTATTCGTAGTCAAGTGCAGTGTCATTCCACATAGTGTAGACTGAACATTATAATAATCAAGATCTACCAAGGCTTTTCCTGAACATTTTCGGGTCGGCTTCCAGTCAAACCAAATGCAGCTGAATATCAGTGTGACCTTTTTTTTTTCTTTTTTTGTGGGTGTGAAATCCTCAAACTTCTCCCGCCAAACTCTGGGTGGCGCTAAGGGCGTGTCAGACTTTTACTGAATAAAACCCACCCGTGTTCCTTCAGTTGTCTGTTGCCAGGGTCCCGGTACCCCTTTCAGACATTCCCGCAACCCTGGGAGATACCAGTGTGACCTATGGTATTGGGATCACTTTCGCTTCTTCATCATTTTTTAAATATTCTTTGCTAATTTCAACTTCTCTTGCCCCCAGATTACATGGATTCCCTGTGCAAGGACCACTTCTTACAGCGGCAGTACCGCAAAGTTGACGGAGGCGTGCTCTGGTCCCGCAACGAACGCAACCTGGACTGCACGGTGACGTTTCAGACGCACAGCATCCTGCAGCGGTTTATGCTGCACTTTGACCTGCTGCAGCTCGACTGCAACGATCATCTGTATGTGTATGACGGGGCACATGCTACGGCGCCGCCGAAGGTAAGGACTGTTTGTTGTTAATTTACGCCTGTTTATCCTAAAAGCTTGAGCAGAGGTGTCAATAGTACACCCACATTTTGCAATTTTTTACGTTGGTGTCTGACGAGGAATAACCGGCCTGTCCTAGAACCAAAGAAATTGTCGACATCCACCAGCCCGCACTGGGGCCACGTGTTTTACGGCCAACTTGCTCTCTCAGAGAGGAGATCTGAGTCCCAGCAGGGGGAACATTATAGACTGATTATACTAATGAGTATAGAAAATAACGCTTTATACCTTTTCCATTCATTCTTCTTTACTACGATAACTTTCGCATCATAAAAACTATTTCATAAATATCTTCCATCTCCCTCCAACGCTATCGCACCATCGCATCACTTATTGATGCCTCCACGGAATGGAAAATAAAATGATTATATAGATGAAGTAGAAATACAATATATAAAAATACCTAATAATTTTGAATGTTTATAAATAAAATATAATATTTAAAATGGCAACATTCCGTTTATTTCCGGAGGTTTTTATGGTCTATGTGGAATAGGCACGTCACCACCAAGCATACTTCTTCCACGAAGTATCACTGATATGTGTGAAGAGTGTGGCTACCAGACCGGTAAGTACCTATCATTATGGCAACTTCCCATTTGAGACAAAAGTTCAAAAGAAGAAAGTAAGAAAAATATTTGATTTAGAGACAAGCACCGGAAGTAGGAGCAGTAAAGAAAGGAAAAAAAAAAATAATTGACAAAACAAAAAAATAACAAAGAACTGTGCGAGGCCAAAAAGGATCCTATCTCAGCATAATACTGCGGTGTTTAAAAAATAAATACCGCAGCGCTGCTGGCTGGTATTCTGATAGCGCCCGCCCTGCTGTGATGCCACGGACTCCTTTACGCCTAAAAATATAAAATTAATATTGATTTTACTTTTATTGATTACTCTCTAATGCACAAAATTGCACAATGGTGGTACTTACTTATGGTGGAGTTAATTAATGCCATAAGGCATTATATACCAGCCGATGCTGTACCATCACATCTCCATATTTTTCCATTTGTTAGATATTTAGCATTCACGATGAAAGTAATTAGTATAATTTCAGTCAGTCCCCAAAGTCATTATAGATTCATGCTATGTCCCGCCACCAAGGTGGGTTTAAATAGAACGCCAATTTGCTCAGTCCCTGCATTCCTTGAGTCTTCAATACCTTTTTAATAGGTTTTTAATATTATATGCCATGAAAAGTGTAATGATTATATGAATACTTCGTGCTATTGAAAATGGATATGGTTTTTAGATGGCTTCATCATTTGAGGTTAGACTATACAATCTGAGGACGACAGTTATTAATTTTATTTCATTTATTTATTTTATTAGCTAGTCAGCTGATCGGTAAAACCCATGCACGGCCCATCACAACCATTTCGTTTCTTGGATTTTTTTTTAAACTTCAAAATGCTCCATTGCATTAATTAGTAGTGAAGTGTTGTTGTCGTCCCCACGTTGTATAAAGCGCATTCAACATAGTAGAGTTTTTAAGTTTCTGTATTCAAGTTTTCATTTGTATTGCAATACTAAAGG
Source organism: Lithophane ornitopus (assembly GCA_948473465.1). Lineage (NCBI taxonomy): Eukaryota > Metazoa > Arthropoda > Insecta > Lepidoptera > Noctuidae > Lithophane > Lithophane ornitopus. The sequence continues at coordinate 1,102,155 of OX419617.1, forward strand.
CACCTGGGTCTAAAGAAATTCCTCAAACTTAACAACAATTAATTCATAATTATTGAAATCTAAAAAATACCAAAGACGCCAGGTGTTGAATGAAACCCCAAATAATTAACAAACGAATTGTAATGCAACTTTTGTCAATTTTAAATTTAAATTCGCCAAGTTTGCCTGGCAACGACTCTTGGAACAAAGGACGGCCAAGTTTTAGCTCCTATTGTAGACTTGCCAAGTTTTGTGCCAAGATGTTTATTTTGTTCTGCTTGGGTGTTTATACTTTGTGGGGGATTGCGAATTAATATTATCATTGGCGAACATTATTATTATTTAGCTGTTCTGAATAACTCCATCTTTCATCTTTATTTTCATAAATAAAGCATGAGTTAACAATACCCAAGTAGAAATAATCGTCAAAAAAAATGCCATCTAAAATCCATGAATGTAAAAATGGAAATTATTTTTGTCAGAATTTTTATCCAACTCCTTCATCAGTTACTAATTCGCATTTTGCGTTTGTGCCAATATTAATATTTTATTTTACCTCAGCATTGTCAAAAGAGCGACCAAAATAAAAACGTTCATACCATCCTATCATATTTTAACGAAGCAATTTCTGACATTCAAACTTTACAATCCCAACTTTCATATGTAAAATATATCCCGTATTCAGTTGTCGGACATTTGACAAAAGCTGAAGTTAGGACCTCCCCAACTTGGATTACCAGGCTCCAACTTCTGGGCTCTAACCTGCAGCGGCTAGTGCTATTCTTAGCAATATGTGCTTGTCACTGAAACTTTAACGGTTTCACTCAAATGGAAGTTTTAATGAGGAAACTGTGGCTGCGGATATGAAGCCGTGATAGACTGCGACGTGTGTAATTAAATGCTAACTGAAATGTAAACAGCGGTTAATGGAATTTAAATATAAAGCAGGAATGCAACTACTCACTATTAGTTGACAATGAGGTTTTGAAACAAAAATTTTAACATTTGAATTCATATGAAGGATTACCTAGATCAGAAAAAATCGTTTTCTTACAAATATTTATTTACAAGTACCCTAATTGTTAAATTGTAAACATTCCACCATAGCTATGTTAATGACCAAAAAAACAAAAGTATGTATTTACATATATAGAAAAAAAAAATGAAACGTTAATTCCGAAACGGTTTGCAAGAATTACACATAATTTATTACAACAAACACCACATCACATGAAACATTTGAAATGCTGGCCAAACTTCAGCATTCCGTTCGGAATATTTCGTAAAAATTCACGCGAAGCCGCGAAACAATACGTAACATCGCCGAACTTAAATGGAATAAATTTGTTCGTCGGTCGGTGGAACTATTTGAGGATATATTACGCACAAAGGATGAGTTGGGCCAACTCACCACCTGTGTGGAGTTGCCAACTATCTGCGACAGTTTGAGACAATAAGTAACAAACACTTTGATGATGGCCAGCCATGTTTGAAATAGTTGCTCAGCAATGCGGGTGTCGACATAATCCTGTGACCGCTATTGTGTTCGTTGCGTTGAAGGGAAGCTTAGTTTAGATTAGTTTAACAATGCTTAAAATTAATAAACATATACAAGTAATTTTTTTGTTTGCGTTAGTATGACTGAAGTAAAATTGATCATTACAATGTTTCATATGTTCTAATGAAACTCTAAATAACCCAAGAGTACTACAAATATAAAACATCTTTCACATTTCCTCGACCAAGATATGAAGTACTTACTAATAATATTAGATCTACAGTTTCTGATTTGAGAATGGTACAAAATTTCTTGATGCTGCTTATATTTCGAGGCACGTAGACCGAAACGATTTAGAGAAATAAATTACTAATGTTCTCGAGGGCGATGGGCGAACAATCTATCAATACTTAAACGATATACAGGCGATATTACAGGCTTTTAGAACACTATTGTTATTAATGGCTCCTAGTTTATAGGCTTGTTTCAGAGCTGGGCTTTTTCCGCTGTTTGGTCTTTCGCTAAATTATACTTGAAGTTTATTAAGAATCTTATCTAGGTAATGCTATTCTTCTTCTTTTTGAACCGATGACACAACATTCGTCTAATTAACTAGATTACTTTGGCCCAGTAGGCGGCCACGCTGATCGCGGCTTGTAATGTAATTATTGTTATATGTACATGACTTATGTTTCATCTAAAGTGACAAAAGTCAATAATATATAAAGTCTGGAAACAAATCTCAAATTAAATAGGACATTTTAATGAAGCATCTCAATGTTGCAATTGATAATACGTCCTTTTATGGATGCTCTAAATTCCTTTTATTAGCTAGAACAACGCAATTTCAAAGACAAAGCCAGTAACAAAAGAAGCTTCAAAGCACAGATTCTTCAACATAACTCACACTAACTACTTTAAAGCCCCCTATTTAACTCAGAGTGAGTGAGCTGTAAGTCCTGGAAGCTGCATCACGTTTTAAAGTTACCGTCTCCCTCAGAACGAGGCTCAGTGACGCGGCCTCTGAATAGCAAGTAGGTGCAATCTTCACTGCATTGTGCGCTAAGAATACTAGTTTTGTACCCCTTTTGTTACGGAACGAGGGCGTAATAAAGAGGTTGCTTGTGATTGTCATATAATTATGAATAGGATTTTGCTCTATTTACTATTGCCATAACATGGAAGCTACGCATTACGTTCGCCTCTGCGCCTTTGCATTTACGTAGTTGTAAAAGTAAATAATGATATTATGGTACTTTAGATATATCGAAAAAGAATACCTACCGACCACTTAAGAAAATTGGTATTGGTAAGAACATCATTGCGTGTAGGTTTAGTATATTCTGCTTGATTTACAACATTTTCAGCTTGCTCTAACATAATGTCAGTAAAATAAAATACTTACCATATTCTTTTCCCGATTTACACGGAACTGCAAGATCTCTATAAAAAAGTCCTTTTGAGAGCGCTCTGTAATTGTAAAACTAACAAGACAGTCACAAACAAGAACCGTTGTAAACTTTGTAGTTTTGCAGAAAGAGAACTCGTTAACTCATTTTGTGCAAACTTCCAAGTGTTCCAACTGATTCTCTCCAGGCTGACTAATTAAAACCATGTTTTAGGCGAGCTATAGCTATTAAAGTCTTTAATACAGCCACCCGAGGCATAGTTAGCATAACAAAACCCTTCTTAATTCATTCCTCGCCGTAATCTGGAGCTAAGGAAGAATTTTTAATATCAACCCGAGAGCTTTATTAAACGCAGTATATAAGAATAAATGCAAGTCCACTAGTGCCTTTGAAATGCAAGGGGGAGGGTGTCTGGGTGTCCGGCGAGACGTGATGTATGGGGGAGGAGGGGGCTGTTCAAATCCGGGGGTCGTCACGTCTTCGCTATCGTTCTCCCTGAAATATGACAGCGATATAGCCCGGACATCGTCAGTAAGCCCGGCTCGATGAAGAAAATATTGTCGGCGCATGAGCGATCAAGCGACTGCCGCCGATTTATATAGACTCTCCGTAAGCTATGATTGAACACCGTGGAAGCTGTTGTTCGATGCTATATTCGTATCGCCATTGGTGGGATATTTATGAGTGAAATATTCGGGATATTAACACATTTTCATCGACACGTCAATTTAAATAATATAGATTGTACGGATCGCGTTTGAAAATTAACTGGAACCATTTGTTAGTATTGATCATTAATTTAATTTGTTTAACTATAAACGAAATAGAGTGAGTTTTAGTAATTACTTTGTAAAGAGTTTCACTGTACATTTTTAGTACCTACTTGGATGACTTACTAGTTTATGAACAATTTAACGTCAAACACATAAAAATAACAAAATATTGTAACTTGAACACAGCTATGTAATCTGTAGTATAACTTTTGTCTGATTAACACCCCTTAGATATTTTAAGTACATATTTTCACTGTTTTTGTTTTGATCGATTGATTAGATTTATGAAATTTATTTTTCGGTAATACGCATTAAGCATACCTTTCAACTAAATTGATGGTAATGTTTTATTAATTGCTTCCAAGTTTTTGGTTCCATTTTTCATTCTGTCATAATTATTATTATAGATAAAAAAATAAGTGCTCGCAAGCTAATGGTTTCAGTTTTGGAAGTATAATTATTCAGTTAATTCATTAATTGATTATTTTATCGTGCATGCTCAGCTTGGTAAGGGATTGAGGGAATATTGTACTTTATGATACTTTCGTAGTAGTTACAAATGATTCTACAAAACTACCAAATGCCTTCAAAATTGAAACTAATAATTATTATAAATGCAAAAGTGAGTTTCTTTATTTGTTTGTAACGCTTTCACGCAGAAACGGCTGAACGGATTTGGGTGAAATTGGCACATGGGTAGACCATGACTTGGAATAGAACCTAGGATACTTTTTATCCTAATATTCCCACGAGATAGAGGCTTACGCGAGTGAAACCGCGGGGTGCAGCTAGTTTAAAAATAATGTTAAATAATCTAGAACACATTGAGGAAGTGACTGTCACACAAGTGTAAGTGACAAAGACAACACTCTACAAAATCCAACATTACTATAGCTCCATGACGCGCCATATCAACAGCTGCCTACAGCACTTGTAATGTTAGTGTTAAATACAGCTGACTGTGCAATCCCAATCAAGTCTAATCTAGCAAATGTCTCAGCTATTGGGCCATTGTAATGTATCAATAGTATAGTGTCACCAGTGTCTAGCTCTCGACACATGAGTGTAGTGTCTCGACAATAGTTCACGACAAGTGACAAATGGAGCAGCGATTCAGTGGAGATAATCAGAAGCGATTGTTTCGAGATCTGCTTGTGTGAGGGTAGTTGTGGTAACTGCTGTCTCCGATTCCGAGGCTTCATGTCTATCATCGATAACATCATCTATATAGCTTGTTAATCCTTCGATTTTGGAGGATTAATTATTTATGATACACAAATTTTGTCTATATACATTTAACGTTAATAAAGATACTTAAAAACTATGTTTATACCTGTCTTCGCGTGACACGTACCTAACAAGAAAAAAGGTTGTGTTACCTATATTTTTTCACATTATTGTAGTATTAAAAAGGCCTTTTTAATTATGAATTCGGAGTTGATTAATTATCAATCTTTTAGATGTTTGTTACTCAATCACGGTTTAGAACCGCGGTTCGCATTTTAGACTGAAAGCACACAGGTAGACCTTGATTAATATATGGAATTCTTCGTATCCCGTTAATTAGATGAGATGATTTTTGACGACCCTACAGAAGAGTCGTCAAAAATCATTGTCATTGGACCAACTGATTACGACACCGCCACACTTGTACCTTTTAAACCTTGTATTGTACTTCTTCCAGGCTGACCTCTCCTGCCGGAACACCAAGCAGCAGGTCGGCGCGCTGTTCACGCGCAGTAACTTCGTGACGCTCAAGTACGTCACCGACAACTGGGGCACCGACGCCAACGGGTTCCGGCTCGTCATCACCTCCGTCAAAGACCCCAGTGAGTATACTCATCTTATTGAAAACCCTTGTATTTTTAACTAAGTATTTAACATCACCACATTCAACATATTTATGCTGTCAGATCTGGGTCAAGCTGGGAATAATCTACAGGTACTTTCTTCGAATTCGACAGAAAAACAAACGACAATTTATTTATACTGGTAACACAAATAGCTAGAAGAAACTAATAAAATACGCAGTATCTTCGTGCTCTTCTATATTTTTGTATTTGTTTTTATTAAGTGTTTTTTGTGTAGGTACCAAGCTAAAAATGAATAAATAAAAGAACAAATACAATACAACTGTAACAGTAATTGAATCAATTTTCAGTCCAAGATTCGGTAACAATACCTAAGTCTTTTTTCAATCATATTATAGGTAATCCGTTTGAAAGTAAATAAAGGATAAAACTAGACCGGGAATGAAGCAATAACCATCCATTTGTCCCAATAAATACGAGTATCTGAGCGATTTTATATAAAAACTCGAAGCACGCCCAAGACCCTCCGTCGTCACCCTCTTTAATTTCACCAAATGTTTATTTATTCGAACAAACAGTCGACAGGGCAGTTCGTTTACACATTCCTCCTCCTTTATATATGTGTATAGATATTTTTATTGTGTTCCCTGAGGTTTCTAGGTTCGTCTGTACTTCTGTAGACAATGTTGACCTGTTGCGTTGCTGTTTCTTTTTATCGCCACCATCAAGCAAGAGTGCTTGGAAGAAAGTAATGAAGCTAGAGAGCTTCATTACTTTCTGAAGAAATGTTTTAATTCTGCTGAGATAATCATTGATGAACGAACGTTAAGGGATTATTTAAAACTGCCGCACTTTCATACCCTCAATAACTTTCTTTTATCGTTCAGTTTTTACCTCATAAACGATCGTCCAGGTCATATAATAATGTCAATAATAATGTAAATAATAGGTCTCATAATGACCCACAAATGCTCACACTCATGTATGGACGTACGGCTCAGCCGATTTTTTCATTATCATTACTTTGTTCTACCTCCTTAATGGTTGTAATCGTGATTAATGCTCTTCAATTTAACGTACGACCTTTACAACCATTTGGTTCAGTTTTTAATCTATTACTTAATGGTTTTTTTGAGAGAATATATGTTCTCTAAAAAAATCCATTTGTTATGATTATTTCAATGAATCAAAACTTACATAGATACGATTAATCATAGCAATCTAACTTTAAACACGACTTTTACTAGGTATTCTAATTTGCCTCATACGCCAAGCAAAACAATAACAAACATTGTTGTCAAACCTACTAACGTTTGAGGCAGAAGTCGCAAAGCCTCACAATATAATTATATCTAAGGACACATCTCTTTCACTCAAGTATGCATATGAAATTACAATGAGGCGCACAAAGGAAGCAATTAAATTGTCCAAAAACATTACTGGAGCTGAAGCGTTTGTTTCGTCTTCACCTTTGAGCCGTACATACCACCAATTAGATTTTCCGCTTGGCCGCGTGGAAAAACATACTCCAAAGGATTTAGGAACACACGACGGGGACTTGGAAGGATCAGAGAAAGAAACTGCGAACAGGAGTCGCGAGAATACGACACGATAGAATTTTAATGGGAATTTTATTGCTCGTCGAAATTTTTTTGGGCGATTTTCTGGATGAATGTCTTTGTAGTCGTATAAATAAGGAATGGTTAGTCGTTTGATGTGAGGCGATAGTACGTATGCCTTTGTAAAAATAGTTATTTTGTTAATCAAGTTTTAGTATTGCTGATCGAAATGAAAGTGATCCAAATATATCTCCCTGGGGCATTCCATTGTTCATTGAACTATGAAGTGCGTGCTGTATTCATTTTAGTAAGGCTAACGGTTTAATTACATACTTATTGGTAAGTAAATAAACATTCAGTTGCGTGATTTCTTTAAATAAAATACTTTAGTAATGTTGTTTGTTTATTTTAAGTGTATGATCTATGATCTAAGTCTTTAATAATACTTAGATCGATCGAGATTATATTAGACCTGCAAGATTCGATTCAACTTATTGAAAGCTTTCGTAATGGTGAAAAATAACTTTCCTTTGTCCAGTGTATCTTCTATCGCCAGGAATTTCAGATTGAGTGTAAATATATTTTGCTGTCCGATCTTCTGTAAACACGGCAACAATGTTGAAATTGAACCAAATAAGTTAATATTGTCTAGGTATCAATTAGTGAAACTGCATTCAAGCTTCGCTTTTCAAAAATAGTTTTCGTTTTCATTTTTTTTATCAGCGAAAGTGTTGAAGTATACAAAAAAAGAAGCCGAATCCGTTTTGGATCATCTAGTACTTAGCATTACTGCTGTTTGATTGCTCAATGTGAATTTGGAAATTTCAAAACTTAACCAACATAAAGAGCTTGAAGCATACCAAGGTCTCTCTTAGAAGTCTGACTTGCATTAATTATCACAAACAATATGACTGTATCGAGTGGCAGTTATCAAAGCTATAAAGTGGCACCATTAAGCAGATCCATCGTGGATGAGATCTCGTATCATTTTTATGTCATGGACATTAAATCTGAAGCTCTCAAAGCCTTCTGAACGAACATTGAAACAGTCCTGGCGCTTAAAAATGTTATAGACCATTAATACAAGGGTGAAGTGAATCCGTAAGGGCCTTATAAAATCGATGAGATAGTTGACAGTTGCATAACTGATAAAAAATTTGATAAATCCGTAGAAGAAAAAACCATTGCAAAGTTAAAAGTATAAACAGCTGATCAAATCTTTAATGGCAAACGATACCGATACACTGAAAGTTGTGCAAATGTGTCGGCTATCGATGCAACTTAGTTCATATCGCTCGTCGCTCGATAATGAAGTGTGGGAACTTCCCAACTTTGCCCCATTAAGACATAGTTGGTAAGCGACCCCTGGAGACCGGCTCTGGACAACGGCTGGGCGACTTTGCACCTCAACTTGCATACTTCCAAAGATTACTCGACTAGACTCTTTGGGAAAGTTTTAAGTGCGATTTGGTAGTTGTTTTAAGATCTCCCGGGATGGGTTTTATTACGACTATTGCTTTGTTTATGGATTCTTTACTATGGATAGGTCTTTCATTTACCAGCTGTGTTGGTAGATAAAATTATACAAACAAAAGGAGATAAGATTCCATTCAGATCTAGCTTTGCTTGTCCAAGATTATATTTACCAATTTTAAAACGTTTAAAAGTTTATTCAACTATCCTTACCTACCGTTTGAGCAGCGATCTCCCCTTTGTGCCCACAATACGCTAGTCCTGTTCAAATTCTTCATTAAATATTATCTTTAACTCGCAAACAATGCGTTTGAAATTACACTGGGAATTTTAAAATTCCAGTGAACGCAACTGAGTGGTCTCACAAAGCAGGATATGTTAAGCGCTCATGCCATTGAATTATGCAACAAAAACGCGCTCGGCGACACCGCCTGAGACGCCGGAATAACATTTTAAACAATGCATTTCATACATGCCGCGCTCCATGCGAGCGCCACCCTTATCACCTACCTGTACAGTATACAGTGCACGGTGTATATGCGGCAGGGAGAAACAATCCCCTTTGGAGATCAAAAGCAGTGTTTCGGCGAGGAGTCTGTTTTGCTTCGCTTTAAAGAATTTTTCAGCTATTTTATGAAGGACACAATTAAAGGTTGGTTCTGAAGGGCGACTAGCGTTAACCATATTATCGTTGCTATCTCTGGTTGGTGGCTCATGGATCGTTAAGCCACCGTATTGTTCGAGTCCTTTGAGCGGATTTTTTCGACGATGAATGCCCAATTTTCCGGGCGCACGACGTCAGCAGTTTGATTGTCCGGTTGGAAGTGACAGGGTTTTCAATTGATAAGGGATGTTTTTTTAAGGTCACAGTTCTTTAAAGTTTTTTTTAGAGAGAGCACGTAATTTTATTTTTCTAGAATAGTAGGTTATAAGTTTAAATAAAAGAATAGTTTAGAAGTTTATAAGATATACGTTTGGAAAAACAGTGTTTTTTTTTCTAGACCTTAATTGGTTTTGTTGGCGATATGTGATTTTACAGCAAAGCAAATTCTAAACTCTAGACATTGCAATGCTGCCTTGTGGGCAAGTTCAAAATTCTTAATAAATTAAATACGATATGAGTGAACTTGATATGATAGTTAAAGAAATTGGCGATGATGTTTTTGAAGTGAAACTTCTTAGGCGGCGGCGGCGATTTGATAATTGGACGAGAATTGAGAGTGAACGTGTCACGTTTAGGCTCATTTCGTTACATTAGAGAGAAGAAAGATATAGCTCTCTACGTCTCTCACACTCAATATCTGTTATTCTTACTTTTTTTAAGTATTTCTTTGTCGAATATTATCGAAAATCATATTCTAGATATAATCTACATTTATAAATATACCATTTATAAATATGTTTGCCTTTTTCAATCAGAGCCAAGATTTCGGGTCAGTTCGCTTGGTTGGCAGCGGAGGACCGGCTGCTTGTATTTTATCGGTTACAAAGAAATACAGATGTATTTTTTTCTCTCTTTACTTATAATATAAAACGGATTTCTGGCTTCTCCTTGCGTTTGATGACTGAACAAATATGGATCAATGTTTGATCTTTGGCGTAATTCGATAAATACCTACTTGTTTACTGATGTGGTGAAGAAGTGAGTGATTGACGTTTGATTTAGAAGTGCTGTTGGCAAGCCAAGCTAAAGCGACAGCTTAGAAATTCTCACTTTTGTTTCTAAACAGCAAAAGTTTATAATTTATCTACTAAGCAAATCTGAGAAATTGAGAATATCAAACTATTATTACCTCAATCAATCTGCCTAGCCTTTTCCCAACAATGTTGGGGTCGGCTTCCAGTCTAACCGGATGCAGCTGAATACCTGTATTTTACATGGAGCGACTGCCTATCTGACCTCCACAACCCAGCAACTGGGTAATACGATACCCCTTGGTTAGACCGGTTTCGGGCTTCTGACGACTCGTAACGACTGTCAAAGATCCACAAATGACAGCCGGGACCAACGGCTTAACGTGCTTTCCGAGGCACGGAGGAGTCTCGATATGTGAAAAGGGTCACCCATCCACGAACCAACCCCGGCAAGCGTAGTTTAACCTGATGGATCGACATGAGCGGCTGTTATTACTTAGCCACGATCTCCTCCATCAATCAAACTATTATTACCTATTGTACTTATATTTTATTATTGTTTTATTCTTAATGACTTAACTCTTAGGGAGTTTTTTTATTGCCTTTCATTGTCTTCTTATACCATGAACCATACTTTCTGTCATGCTATATTTTATATCACCTGCACATCCAACGAGTTCACTCTATTTTTGATGTCTTTTCGCACCGTTGTTCCAGAACATGGGTGCAAAGAGTTCCGCTGTAAGCAGCGCGAGTTCTGCGTCAGCGCAGACCTGATGTGCGACGGCGTGGATCACTGCGCTGACGGCTCTGACGAGGACACCGCCGCGCTTTGCCCAGGTCAGGCCCAGAATACCACAATGAAAACACCAGTGCGTCTATCCAAATATATGATGGATGAAACGACACTAATAGCACTACACAGCAATGGATTAAAACTATTGCCTTATTCATTGCACTTGTTAACGTTCTGCCTTTTGCAATTCACTTGGTGGTAGTGGATGGTTTGTCGACAGGACTGGACTACATCGTTCATGTAGAATTTGTAGATTAGATAGCTATCTGTTTCATGTTTTATTTTTACTTTTCTTGCTTTTTGGCATAATTAAACGTATTCTCTTTATTTATTTTTTGTTTTATTTTCATTATTGTGCCGTTTTAGCCATTAACGTTATAGCCAAGAACCTCGACTAGCACCTGAGGAGACTCTCGTTACACACTTGGATCAAGGGCTTGATTCAGAAAGTGGTGCTCAACGGCGCATATTTTTAGGAGGTTCCTCTCTTTGGAGCCCTGAACGCCAGTAGCTTGGACCCTGTTCCCGATACAGCTACTAGGTATTTTTTTGTTTTTTTTAAATGTTTATTTCATTTGAAATGTCAAAATATATATGTGCGTATGCGATGAAAATCAATGTTAATTTGTCAGAGAGCGGCGGCACGGGTGCGGGAGGCGCATGGGTGGCGGGATGCGCGGGCGCCGCGGCGCTGGTGGCGACAGTGGCTGCTGCCATCACATTCTGCGCCTGCCGCCGCCGCGCCGCCAACCAGCGCACACGGCTACATAGTGAGTTTACCGTCTCCTTTCTCCCCTCAGTTCACCCCCTTGCACTTTTAATGTTTACAGCAAGCACAGCGTTCGATTTAAATCCGAGAAAATACGTGTTAAGTAAACTCGGATGTATTATTGTATAGCATAGACGCTTTAGTCTGTGTTGAATAAATGTATTTTCTTTCTTTCTTTAAATACAAATTTACCGGACCGATATTTCTCGGATTTCCATCAGGTGCAGTGCCTAAACGCTGACCCTGACTCTGATGCGTTCTCATCAACGTAGATCAGATAGGTTCATAAGTGCTCTACAAGATTAAAACAGTTAAGAAGAGGATACTTACTGTTGCTCATCACCTTGTTACGATTCCTTGAATACGGTTTATAATATTATTTGATGGCAAACAGGCCGATGGACCACCGCATACGCAATCCAGAATCATCATCAATCTACTGCCATCCCAGAAACAAAGAGGAAATGTCTCATTTTCACCATTGCAGCCACAGACGTAATAATATTATGTTTATTGACGGAATTTGTTTGTTTGCGTGCAGTGCAAGAGTTGGCGAGCAGTAATGGCGGCGGCGGGTGCGCGGGCGGCGAGTTGGGCGCGACACGGCTGCCGGGAAACCCGCAGCCCCCTGCGGGCCCGTGCGGGGCGGCGCGGGCGGGCCGCCTGCGGCGGGCGGCCTGAGCGCCGTGCCGCACAAGGACGAGTGGTTCGTCTAGCGGCCCGGGGCCCGCAGGGGGGGGCCCGCCCGCCCCCGGCCAGTGTTACGCGATGTAAATTTATCGATATGACATTAAACATTTTTGGCTTATCGTTCGTATGTTATTGGGTCGAATTCGCCGACCCGAATCCTCATCCTTTGTTTGTATACACGTTGTAATTCTGCGACTATTCATAGATATTATAGAATAATTGTAATCGTCAAATAAATAAGTTTTTTGGTATGAGTTTTGAAAATTGATGTTATTCCTACCCTATTATGTCGTGTAGATATATGAGATATATCATCACAGAGGATGCTACTTGCGCCTTATCACCGTGATGGCTTATATCAGACCGACACCCCATTCACTTGTCAACTTCTGCGGTGTGCAGACCAGAGAGACTTGCTGCGAGAATTGCACTTAAACTGTAGACTGATATGAAGGAGTCCTGAGGGCCTAGCACGAACGCTTTCTTAATGTCCTTCGGAAAACTTCGTGTTTTGTCAGTCATCGGATTTCTATCATAGACATAAATATCGGTAAAAAATCCGACGAATGACGAAACACGAAGTTTGCCGAAGGACATTAAGAAAATAGTACAATACTACCTGAGGCTGGTGGTGGTACAATTTGAAAGAGGCCTACGTCCTTAGACAGATGGTGTTAGTGTTGATACCTATAAAGGGTGTTGTTCTGGACCATACCTGGGAAACTGCTGGTTAAGGAGATACCCACAACTCCTACACCTTTGCATGCAACCCATAAGCACACGGATTTGCGTTCGTATACATTGCGCGCTGCCATGAACAGCGATTTTTCACACAAAAATCAAAAGTTGTTTCCCATTTGTTTGTTGTTTATTTTAAAGATAAAGATAAAGATATTTTATTTTGCTCAATAGCTCAATGTTACATAATAGTTTGACGCACAGAAGGCGTAGATCTGCAGATGGGTCTTGATCTTTTTACAATACCCTGTTTATAAGAATAACTCATACTCAAGTAATGTTCAAGGTAGTAGCGGGGCTAACTGCACACGGTGCGCCAGACAGGTATTTCAATACATAACAAGGTGTAAGAAATGTGCAGATTGTGGTCACCGCCTATGGGTGTCTGCAAAAGATACCAGAGAAAAAGATAAACTGTTTCATGAGCATATTATAATTAATCCGGTTGACGGCAGAAATAGGTATGGGGGGATGCAATGGAACTTCAGAGGACGTGTCCCTTTACATTACTATAACACGTTGGTGCACCTTCTAACTGCCGTAGGTCTTCGTTCAAATTGCTACCTACGTTTACCTGTAAACCTAGCTGTACCCTAAGATTACGTAGCTAAATAAATACTTGAAACTAGCCAGAAAACTGGATAAGTTTGGAACAAATCGACAGCACCTTTTCAGAATATCGTACCCTCTAAAGGTTCTGCAGTCTGTTTGTCACAGGGCTGCTGTACCTTTTTATTAGCGGTAGTTAAAATTATAATATGTTTCAATGGTCTCTATCATGACAAAAAATAATGCAAAGGCAGTAACTACCTATTCTATACATACTTAGTTAGAAATTGAATAGTCTTGGTGGTACGAAAGCCTTTAGTACCGGTCTACCGGAGTCCGACTCGCACTTGGTCAGATGTTTAATATTTTTTAAAATCTTTTATTTCAGACATACTTTACCCATAATATTGTTAGTAGAAAGACTTAAGAACTATGTTAGTATATTTAAAAATTTGAAAATAAACAATATTAATGTAGGTATTTGCCGCCATCTGGGGCCCCGGGCACACGCACTTGTACCGACTTGAACCCAGTGCCCCAGAAGGGGCTGTCCACCTTGTGGCTGAGCACACTCAGGATGGACTAATAGGTTAATGAATGGTGAAACTTCAAGTACCTGTAGTTTCGCATTAGAAGATCCAGCCAAGATGTTCCTTGAGATCCACACACATCACAAAAGAGTGAAATAATTACTTAGAGCGCCATCTGTTGAATATGTTCTAAAGTAACTCCTCCAGCCAACGAATCATTATTCTTTTAAGATGGCTCTTATTTCATCATTTGAAATTGGGTTAGTTTTAACTGTGTCTGAGTTTGAGTTTATTACTTTTATAGGATGGAAATATACTTACTTAACTAACTTTAACATAAACAGCGCCATCTTACGACGAGTAGCTACATTACATCTGATATGTCTGTTACGCAAAAGAGCTTTGAACTTCGAACAAAATATTTATAAGAAAAGCTCGCTAACATTATTTTACAAATTGATGAATTAAAACTAGAGTAACGTTAGTTACATTCAATTAATTCTGACTCAATTCGATTGGTTATTTTCTATTATCGGTTATTTAGCATCTTGTGTGTTCAATGTTTTCATGGGTTCCTCGGCCTGCCGCCTGTGACCGGTTCGTGTCTAGAAGTCGGACTCGGTTCGGTCGGCCGTCTTCTCCTCTCCCGTCTGTCGAGTTCAGTCGACCACTAGCTTTCGGTGGCTGTGGTTAAACGTGTAAGATTATTCGCGTCCTCTCGTATTTTATTTCGTGCGTAAGCTTAAAAACTTTGGTGCTTTTTCACAAAACATGTTTTAAGAACCGCCTAACTGTGTGAAACGTTGCTTATTATGCAGAATTTGACAAATCAGAGTGTTTTTTAATTAAAAGTGAGAAGAAACGAGTGCTTGATCGTGAATTTTAGATAAAAAGTTGTTGTTTGAAACAAAATCTTCGTGTTTTGATTGTGTAGTGTGATGTTAGGTACTTAGGATGCGGTGGGGTTGGCTCTGGTTGGCGCTGCTGGTGACGGCTGTCGCCGCCAAAGGGAAGAAACATCGACATCATAAACCTGGTAAGTCGTGTTAATTTCAAATAAGTTGTAAAGAATTAGAGAGTTTCAAGCATGGAGGATTTACCTTTAAGGCTCCCGCTGACAGTCGCGACGCGACGGCGCTACGTGACTCTGGTGGAACAATTTCTATGAAAACTTCACAGAAATGGTTACTACCAGTATGCCTTTATTTATCCAAGTAGTTATTTCGAGAATATGCGAAAATGTGAGTTTTTATTTGCGACTTTTCAAGTTATAGTCTAACGACAGTTGGTACAAAAGTCTTGCATCGATTAGCTTTAAATTAAATTAGATTAGATTTAAAATAAAACACGAGAATTTACATTTATCTAGTTGGCTGGTAGATTTGGTAGCTGCTACTAAAATACCATAATAAAAAAAGGTAGTAACGCATGCACCTACCTACCATAAAAATCCAAAAAATACCATACAAAAATAAACCAATACCGTTAAAAGGTACCATTTTATTAAGATCTGTGAATTCAGTTAGCCATCTGGTATCCATTGTTTACATAAGATTTATTTATTTAGAACTAGGTAACTTAAAAAGTTAAGGGATAGTCCTAATAACCAGCTTACCTACTGGCGTGAAACCTAAATCCTAACAAACTGCTTCCAGTAAACGCCCGATGTTTACTAATTAGATGTTCAATTAATTAGGGCTGCTGTCAGCGGCAGTTTCACTGTCAGCCCGGGCATGCGTGCGATCCCTTCTCGGAAGCGATGCCTATCTGTCCGCATTAGTAGACGCAGTCCTATAGGCTCTTGTGTCCAATAGACGGTCAATCTTCCATCAGTTCAATCCGTGGCCTTACCGCCAGATTAATCGTATAGGTAATATAACGCAAACATCCATATATATATTTCTAATTATTAATGAAAAAATTGAAAATATATGCGCTGTGACAAAAGAAGCGTGCTCAGCAAAATGTTGAGCACTGTGCAGCATAGCCACAACGCTGTTTACTGCCCTGTATAGGACCAGAGCAGGCCCATGCCAGGCAATGGGATTGTGGATGTGGAGACGCATAATGGACTTCTTTTGTGGATACACGATTTCGTATGTGAAACCTAACATGAAATGTAACATACATACGTTGAAACGAATATGCCGTCCGAATATACAATGCAACATGAAACATATATGGAAACGTAACACGAATGTGCCGTCCTAATCAATGCAATGCAGCATGAAACATGTAACACACGTTGAAAGTGTTGAAACATATTCGCAAAGTTGTTCTGTTACATTTTCATGTTGCATTCATGCATTTTATATGCCGTGTACAGATTGGTGAAACTTAATATGAAATGTAACACAAGAACTAGGCGAATATGTTTCAACACTTTCAACGTGCATTGATTAGGACGGCACATTGTTACGTTTCCCAAGAGAACATAATATCACCACTCTTATAAAACGTTAGTAGAACCTAGTATTGAGTGATGACCTTTTTCTAGCTCCCTAGAATTAAAGTATCCCAACGTAATAGCTACTTCATGATTTCCGAATTTACAAAGAAAGTGGTTGTCTCTGGAGGTAATAAAATAAACTCCATGAAAGATTGGTCTTTGTGTGGTTGAACAGAAAAGGCCCTGTTCGAAGAAAGTTGCGCTCCATTGACTTTGCTTATTTCTAAAGAACATGTGCCTACTTTAGATTATATCTGACATCGTAAATTCTGGAGTAATGCTCTCTACGCATCAATACGCTTCAGCGAGCTTCATCAAGTTAAAGTCTTGTTCGTCACATTGGTAAGAGGTTGGAGGAAATGGCATCGGTGACGGAGAAGTTAATTGTGTAGAAATCGGTTGGCAACTTGGCATGGTATGGATGTGATGCGGAGGAATGAGGAACATCTCGTGAGGAAAGCTTTGAGCATGAGAGAAACGAAGGATGGAATATGTATGGCTAAGAAGGGTTTGACAACTGAGATGATAGCAATAGATATGTCATGGAGGACGAAGACATAGGGACAAGGACTGGAGAATGATTGAGAAAATAATGATCTACACTTTTCCTTTGCATAAAATTCCTCACACACTTCCAATAAGTGCTATCTATGGCAGCGTCTATAGAAACATAAATCGTAAGCAGCTTGGTGAGGCAACGTTACGAAAAGATCATGTCATAACCACGCGTACAGAACCCTGTCGGCCAAACAGGTTGGCAGGGTACACCCCACTATAGTACACTCGTTATATTCTTAGAGTGTTGATTCTATCATAATGAACGATTTAATAATATGAAATCATATAGACGCTTTAACCATATATAAGTGTAAATAGACGGTGGTGGTTACCACTTTCAAAGAGATGAGCCATAAATTCGGTTGTCACATATGTACCATACTTCAAAAGACATCACGACTACAATCTATCCTAATATTTATTTAATTCACTTACAAATTGCCTTGTTAGATATTGGTCTTGTGATCGCTAGGGACTACTGAGTATAAGTATCTGGGTTTGATCGCCAAGTCGGTTGGTTTTCCAATTTCTGAGAAGCAGTCCGGATATGGTCCCGGCTTATTCATCGACTCGTCCATTGTCACATAGGCACAGTGGGCTGACGAAATGTGGGTGCAAAATACACCTCTGCTTTAACCCTTCGGGGAATACAGGCGTGATGTTATCTCACTCAGATTGTTAGCACAGGCAGGAGTCAAATCCACAACCAACATCACTGCCACTGCACTCGCTATGTCGGCCATATCTTATCGCGAGGTGCAACCTATGCAACATAATGCTGTCTGTCCATACATTATACTTGATTATTATTTTATGGTCACATTGCCGCGTCACTATCTCCCGCGCTATTATTAATATGCGCGCGCGCAGACTCGCCCACTGACATGAACGAGTGGAGCGTCTCCAGTTTATGACCTAATTAATTAAATTAACTGCTCAGACGTGCAATATTGACAAAATATGAATCATTATCTTACACTTCCGCGTTGAAAAGCAACTCATTCATTGCTGGTGACTTGAGCCGGGATCTCATACATAAGGTATCAAGAGAGTATGTCCATGTGTTAAGAGAGGGTTCTGTAGCCAGAAATTAAAGCTTATTTTTTGTTTCCCAATATATAATGCTTCTCAATTACAATAATACCAGTCTAAAGCAAAGGCCTCTTCTCATATAGAGAAGAGATTACAAAGTGTGTTGTCGACTGATTAATAATTTCGTACATAATTTGTCAAATGGTGGCAAAATAAACACAAACAAATCTGTCCATAATCTTAACACCATACTCCAAAAACTAAAAGTTTTCAACGGTATTTCACACTTCGTTGTATCCGTGACTAGTCAAACGCATTGTTGGGTGAGCAGGGCAGGTAGGCCCTTCGGGGAAGGGCTATTGTCTTGTATGATTAGGCCCTATTATGTGGCCGACTAGCCAAGCCGGTAATTATTTACCTACCGTGCCACGAGGTCCTTTTGGGAGCTCAACTGAAGTGGTTCTTAATTGGTTTTGTTGATAAAACTAAGTAAAGAGAAACAATATAGATAAAAAATCGACACATATTTACCTAGTGACGTCACACTGCAGTATGAACCTGGAAATGGGGAGGAATGCTTTAGATTTCCATTGGCATCAAAAATGCGTCCAAACCAGACTGATCTCGCTAACAGCATTGAAATAAACGACTGCATAAGTGCTTAAAAGCCTTAAATATAATGTTACTTAAGCCGATCAAAATTGTTTATTTGTAGTCTAAATCACTAAGCCGTCCCATGGCGGACAAGCACGCCCACAATACGACGAAGATACAAGAATCAATAAACAAGAATTGTCACGATCACCACCGATTACTAAAGTACAGAACGATGTCGATGGAAAGGATTTTGGATGAAATAGACAAAATAAACAATAGTGCTGTCTCTGCTTGCATGCGCGTCTTCCAGGTAGCACGAGAAAGAGACGGTTGAAAATTCAGGAGTTTTACTAACAGCCGAAGATTCCTGATCATAAGACTTTGCTTGTTGACTGGTTGAAGTTTTTATTAACCAATCTGCCTAGCCTTTTTCAAACTATGTTGGGGTCGGCTTCCAGTCTGCGACTGCCTATCTGACCTCCAAAACCCCGTAACTGAGTAATACGATACCACCTTGGTTAGAATGGTTGTCAGACTTTCGACCCGTAACGACTGTCAATCCGATCCACGAATGACAGCCGGGACCAACGACTTAACGTGCTTTCCGAGGCACGGAGGTATCTCGGTATATAAAGATGGTCACCCATCCACGGAGCAATCCCAGCAAGCGAAGCTTAAACTTATGGATCGACCCGTGCGGCTGCTATTACTTAGCCACGATTTTATTAACCATACTGCTGGAAAGAAGACGCGACATATCCTGTGATGGTACTCCACACTCACACAGTTGGATAGTTTGATTACCCCATTTAGCTGGATTGGATCTGCATCGCCCAACCTAAGCCCGCAACGCGTTCCGAGATTTCCATACCGGCCACTGCAGTTCGTGTCCAGGGGGTAGTTGATCTGCCGAAGTAATAAAGAGGGGAGGCCTGGAGAATTTGTTTCTGTCCCGCCCGTCATTCACGACTGACCCTAGTATTTAAAAGAGGCAAACGGTGCTTTCCAGTGCCCTGTTTATCAAAACTTACAAGACTTGTTTTACCAAATGTCATTATTATTTAGTTCACAAGTACTTATATTTTGACACTTTTATTCGTGATTTTGTTTATCAAAATATTATTTGTAAGTTACAACTTGTAGAAAATCATAACAAATCCTGAGAGTGTCCGGCGTGTCTGTTTGGAATAGAGAGTCGCTGGACACTCTCAGGGTTTTGTTTGTCAGTCGTAAATTTGACAAAATCTACTACCTACTTAACCAATCTTCGTGGGATTTCCCATCCAATGCCAACTGGCAATACAATAAACCGAAAATAAAATACAATATCACAAATCGGAAACATAAACAATGTCACTACAGAACAGTTTTATCTAGAAAATTTATTTTCTAACTACGCGGGGGTAAGTGACCGATGATTCAGCTCGGACTACTGAGAACCCCGTCATATGTCACAATATTCTGCCAAATGAATTCGAATCCTATTTCAAAATAGCTAAAGTTGACCATATTGTTGACGTGACGTGTGAAGTAGTATGTTTTGGTGATGGGTCCGGCAGTCTATATCGGTAGTGAGTTCCCCCCTCTCATGTCTTTGCGTACTATTTATTCTGCGCCCCTAGTTTTAGCGGCCCATTGAGCAGATTTGCGTGGAAATCATAACTCAGGTATAACTACGGCTGTATTCTGCGAAGCGGCAGACAGGACTGACACATTCTCGTCTCATGCTCTCGCACAGCTTTCCTATTATATTGGGATTCTAAGAGATGAGTAATCGAGTGCCTACGTCTATTGAACTTAGGCTGGTGAACGCTTGCACGAAATCGTTTTACTACATCGCTTGATATGACAATTGTTAGTACCTAGACGATTTGGCGCATCTGCGTTCCTTTTGACATCGTTTCTCAATTTTCAGTCAGTTTTCATACGAACCTCTTGAGTGAAATAAACATAATTTCAACAGTACCAATAAAGCTGATGTAAGACATGGGCTATGTGTTCCTCACTAGAGCTCCACCATTACACTGTCGGCAGGTGCAGGACGTGCGCCTGAGTCGAATTAAAATTGGACACCGACATCCATCGGCCGTAGTTCGGTGACCGATTTTAATCAGTCGTCGCTTTACTGTTCTACATAACATATATACATTCATACATTATACACATACACATACATTTTAAAGTGTAAATGAAATACATGTAGTCTGCAGTGATCACTCAGCATCCTCCTGCTGAATGAACTTGGACAGCTCCCCGGATGGCGCATCAAGTACAAAAGCTTTGAATGTAAACGTTTGCGTCGATGGACAAAATAATGCAAATTGCAAACTGAAACATCACATTCAATGAATTTGAAAATAGCTTGTTGAAATCTGTTTATGTTACATCATGTTCGAGTATCAATCATGATTCATGAATCAATCAACTATCAAGGAACCTATCAATAAATGAACAGCTTGATTTCGAGCCATTGTTAAATGCAGATCCAACGCAGTTTACCAGGTCGTGCGTGATTATGGCATTGTGTCCTAATTGTTTCTTCAAGTGGTTTAATTTCATGTTCAGTATTTCGGTAATAAAAATTATTGGTATGAAAAATAAACCATCTTAGGCCTTTCTGACGTTTCTGATCAAGAAACGAAAATCTTTAACTAAAACTCGGTGGCCACGTCAGTGGCGTACAGGTGTATGGACACTTGGGACATTATAGCATCTGGGTCATGATTCTGAAAGCACCGCACTCACATTGGGTGTCAGGACGTGTCTATTATCCCCCATTATAACAAGTTGTACGTATTTAGTGCTCCTCAGCCTACTTTGTATAAATGACTTGATTTTGACAATGGTCGGAAAGTCTTATCGGTCTAACCAGGTCTAACACTCGAATTGTCATACTGTGTCCTAGTACAACACACCATGATTGTCCGTGACGTTTCCTTGGTGGACAAACAACTGAACGTACGTATATTTTGGTACGCAACGCGACAGTCCGTCTCGCGGTCGTGTGCCAATCTAAATATATCGGGAACCGGGGCAATATGAGTCACTGTCACCACGCGAATGTGACTAAGTGTACATCATTGTCGGCTTCAGCTGTGATTGGGAGTTGAGGCGGCTCTAAAAAGGGTCAAGTATTAGTCAAAGTTAGGACTGCTGGACGGACGCTGCTGGGGAGTTATTGCGCCACTTCTTCCCAGCTAAAACAAAGAAGGGCGGGCGTTTTAGGAGACTGTCTTATGTTATTATGTTGTGTAATTTTGACGTTCAAAAAGTGCTGATTCTCGGTCTAATTTGAATAAATGACTTGATTTTGACTAGCGACTGGGTGGAACTCCACACAGACAATGCCTCACCTATGCTGCTCTTTATGAAAAGTTTGCCCACTCACCAAAATCACCATTGGCGATGTCTGTCTGACAGTGGGGTACCACAGACTTGAAACGATATTGATTCTAACGGGTTAAGCGTTGTTTGTTTTATAATCGAACCCGGAACCTCGCCAAGTGTTTTGCCTCTGCACCACTGACCAGATCCCGCTCTTGATACGCTTCTAACAAAAAAAAAAAACAAGTAAGTACACACAAACTTTTAAAAGCATGTATCATCACCACAGTATTCACAGTAATGGACACGATTACATCAGAGTTCTCAAGAGAAAAAGTGGTAACACTTGTGAACACATATCCCGAACACGCCTATCTCACATTACAGAACTTTCCTATTAACACTCAATTATACATACAAATTCCATTGAGAAGTACCCGAGTGTACGAGCACAAGCTGAACCCGGACCAGCGAGTAAAACGATCTTAGAACCGGTTCTACCCCAATTACCTCCTCCCTCCCAATACTAATTGGACTGCTGTTGAACTCGACGTATTCCATGTATGAACACTGTGTTACTTCTTAGAACATACTTTGTTCGGGAGACGACACTGTGTTGGCACTTTAGAAGGGTTGATTGGCCCGCTACTGCGAGTTCTTCGTTTTCCATTTACAGCCACCGTGTGAACATTATAGAGTAATTTTTGTACGGGAGTTGCACACAGTGTCTTGATTCTGTACTGGTGGACTGCCAATGTGAGGTCGCCGTTTTCCAACAGTATATACGGTGTTATTTTTGTATAAGGAATATGACACGGTGAAGAGTTTTTTTACGCGCGCGTTTCTTTCCGTGTGTGCTTTGGAGACATTGGAGATTCCTTGAATGTCTAAGTTCTAAGATGCTTAAGGAGTTGTCTGCTCAGTTTTTGTTTGTTAATACTCTGGATAGCAGGGGAAAGCAATAAGTACATCTTAGCAAAGCTGTTGGATAGGTTAATGGTGAGCTACTGGTTGAGCGCTAAGCATTCGATCGTAGCCTCAACACCTAACTCTAAACTTCTAGACGTTTTCGATTAATTATGCACTTTCTGAAAACTCTCGGAAACCCTGACTTTTAAATCTTATGATGAAGAAATTGAGCAAGCGTGGTAGTACTCTTAGTTTTTTGTCTGGGGACAATTGCAGGGTGAATTCTATGGGAGGCACCATAATATGATGGTATTAGAGCCAAGTCTGGCCACACGCATCGTTAATTAGTAAAGTGCAGGCGTCGATACCGTCACGAGAGCATCGGACCTCTGTTTACTTTACAAACACTAGCCGGTTAGTGACGTATGCTCTGACTTATGAGCGGCGGCGTTTTAGAAACCATCTCGTCCAGTAAACGCGCGTCTATCGTAACTATTTGACAAACAATAGTTGACTGTTTACGGTGCGTGTACGACAAAACCAGACTGTTGTACATACATTTAAAAAATATATCACCTTTCATAATCATCTCCTTTTTTTTTGATGGTTGGAAATCATCATATGACTTCTCCCGCTCTGGGCGGAGCGGGAGGGCTTGTCAGACTTTTACTGACTAAAACCCAGCCGTGTTCCTTCAGTTGCCTGTTGCCAAAGGCCCCGGCACAGAGTACATTATATATAGGGCCCCGGTATCCCTTTCGGTCTTTCCCGCAACAAGGCTTAGCCTCCTGGTGTCCTGGCAAAGGTTCCACTGCTGAGTAGAGGCCGTTTGTTTTTTACAACTCGACGATGTCTTGAAGCGCAGTGTGAAACACGCAATGAGTGTTTTTTCGTGGCTTCTGGGACACAAGCGTCAAGTCGCTTACGCTTATTATTTGTGCCACTCAACATTTTTGGTATGCATGCAGTGAGCGAACCGACTGCGTTTGACAACGGGGAAGTTATGTGTTTCCTGCGATATTGCCCAATATGGGATGCGACGTGAGAACCACACTTCGACTTCTTATGAATGCTGTTATTTCGGTCAATGAATCAAAACAGCTAACATGGTATTGCACAACTGAAATAAGTAGGAACCATGAAATGGCGGTACCTACCACATTACATAATACAACACGCATGTTTGCCCAGAAGGGTAAGGCAGAGGTACACCCACATTAGTAATAGGGGGCGAGCCTAACACAAATCCAGACTTCGGGTTGCTACCGAGAAATTCCTGATGTAAGAACCTAAGAACACTTAGCCGAACCCAGGACCAGGTCAGCCGTAGCGCTTGCGACCACTAGCCCAACGAGGCAATCATTGAAACGACTATAGGTAGTGAGAATGACCATAGAAATATGAAAATTCTTATATGTATCTATGTCAATGAGTGACCAGTTAACAATGATATCAGAAATATCAGGCTCCACTTCAGGGGCTTGTCAAGTACCCGATAAGCGGATTAGTATGTACTGCGTCGTCTGCGAACTGCGGTGTACAAGGATGCCCTACAATTTCAACATTACCTGCGGCGATGTGCCTAACTTTTGTTTCGTAAAACAACTTCCCTTTTGTGTGGAAAGCTTTCGATTGATTTCAAAGCCAGAGTCCGGACTACTTCTGTGATATTATTGATGGAATCCTCATCACCAGGTCCCAGGTTCCCGTACAGGTCGGGCAAACTATCATTGGGTTTTTCTAATCTGGAATTTCTCAGTAGCAGCCCGGAGTCTGGATTTGTGCCCAGTAAGTGGCAATTGTGCGGGAGCAGTGGTGGCCATGACTTACGAGTTTTAGGTCGTAGGTTCGAACCCTGACAGGCACTTTACTTTGTGTAAATTATTTCATCGCCACTGCTCTCAAAACGGTGAAGGAAAATATTGTGAGAAAACCGGCATGTCCTAGAACCAAACATTCGAAGACATGTGACATCTACCAACCCGCACTGGGCCCGCGTGATAGATTACGGCCCGCTCCCTCTCACAGAGAGGACGCCTGTGTCCCAGCAGTGGGAACATTATAGGCTGATTATGAAGTGGCAATTGCCTAGCCTTCTGGTCTTTTGTCACTTGGGCCATGTGATATCTTAAGTACAACGGGGTAATTGCGTAACACACTCACAGTGCTATTTATTTTGCCAATTCAACAATATGCATTGCGTTGTCGAGCAGATGAATTTTGTAAACGTAATAGTAATAGTAGATAATAGTAATTTATTTCCAAACTTCATTACACGTTACATCAATGAGGTCCTGAACTAGGACATCCTGTATGACAGGGGTTGAGTGAGGTTGATGAAGTAATGAATTACGAATTTACTTCACAACCCTTCGGATTGTGATAGAAAGTGTATTACGTAATTGGGGTGCAGGACTTATTATAAGATAGGTACCCTAGCGAAATGTGGGTAAAACTTTACCAGTACGTACTTACCTAAATGTAATGTAATCACTTCAGGGGCAGCGCACGAGTGAGCAGCAACAATGGTCCAACCAATCATAACCACAATGGTCTCATGTTTTAATGGATATTAAATTAAGAACCTATGATTGCGGCCGATCTGCACCCTGGAAGCCTAGGTATGCAGCGGCAACGCCGACCATACCAGTCCATTCAATCTTCTCGTATAGCTGATATCGTAATTCCTTTACTAGTTTAACCACCTGTTACTGTCATGTCAACGTTTGTTTTTACCCGGCTGTGCCAGAAGGAGGGGAATGTTTTTGCTTTTAATTTAAGTACTAGAAGTTTTGGTCAAAATTGGTATAGCAATAAAGTCTACCGCAGACAGGTGCGACGCGATTCTGGTAGAATAATTTCCATGAAGTTTTCATAGAAATTGGTTACCTTAGAGGTCGACTATAGGTACCTACTTAACTAAATTTTTAACAAAAACAGAAACTTTATTAACTACCTACCTAAACTTATTACTTTTTAGTCTGTCTGTCACAGATGTTTTTGTTGTATTTTTTTATCACGTGCACAAGGACCACACCATAACCAATACCACAAAGCAATGTCATAAATTTCGCCTATTAGATATTGTTGAAAATACCTCGATCAATTGGCCCCTTATTGGATCAACCTTAAAGATCTCGAAATAGGGTTGAAATTCGTTAGAATTTATCTGATTACGCATGAATCACATTTTTCTTATGAAATGAGGCAGGGAGTGGTATGGGGCTGACAAGAATGTGTCCAGAAACATTTTAATGACTAACATGGATTCCTACTTTCTACTCATTAGTTTTTATTTGTTAAGAAGGGTTACCTACAAGATCAAAGATCTATTCGGCACTTATTCACATTAAAAATGACCGTAGAAAGAAATGAAGATACTGACAGAATGTACCTAATGGAAAAATATAAACTAAGAACTATTCCATACACAGGCGAGGCAAGAATACTAAATACTAAGGTCTTAGTACAGTAGTAACACTTTGACGGCCTAGTGTACTGCTGAGGTTCATACAATGCGAGTCCAGCTCGTACGGGTTTGTTTTCGACCTTACTGTACAACCACAAAAATTAGACTGAGTCCGAGTGAGATGTGGTGGCGGATTTTAACCGAAAGGCCACTCAGTCTAAGAAATACTAGATGAGGCACCATCCTCATCTATACTCCATTTGAAATAAGATTAGACGTATAGATAAGCCTTTTTAACATTCCGTTCAACCGATTTTGTATTCTATTGCGTTGGTGGCATGACAAATGGCAGCCGCAGTAGATAGTTTGTATTGTGTAACTTTTTTTGCTTTTAATGCTATCCTTATGCCTACGGTATAGAAGTCAAAATCGGTTGAACGGACTGTAAAAGGGTTTGTTTTAATGTCTAATCTTATTTCAAATGGGGTATAGTATTTCTTAGACCGAGTGGCCTTTCGGTTAAAATGGCTCATCTAGTAACTCCAATCCGGAACCGTAGTTTTGTAACACTAAAGCTGCCTAAATGGGCTTTCAACATCCAAACATTATTATTTACGACCCCCAAACCCATTGATTTATTATACCCCACAGAATATTAGTTACTTAGTCAGACGGCGCTTTTACTCGGCCCATCGTAAAACAATCGTAAAAGTCGGACAAAGAACTGTTCACCGCAGAATGTGGAGCTGCTTGCAGTGGCGTTCCTTCCATAGAAGCCCAAAAGCCCGGCTTGCCTTCAAAATTAAGCCTATCAATAAAATTAAAAAAATAACACTATATAATAATGGTGTTACCATGAACAACATAGAATATCCGTAAATCGGTCACTTGACTATTTTTTTTAATCGTAAAAAACCTGTCTGCTTGCCCTGATTTTGACCCCTAGGCACGCCACTGGCTGCTTGAGTATGTTGTGTGTTGCCACCCCAAAATACTTGTCAGTTAATGTATCGACATTTATACAGGGTGTAAAAATACCCATTGCCAAGCTATTAGCAATTTAGAAACGTTGCTTAAAGTTATTTAAGTATTAGCGACTGTTTAACGACACGTTTAAATTTCGTTTCAAAGTCTTTTACTTTAAGCAAAGTTTAAGGCTCCCAGTGACAGGCGCGAGGCGATACCGGCGGAACAATTTATTTCCGAAGTTTACATAGATATTGTTCCATCAGAGTCGCAGCGCGCCGTAGCGTCGTAGCTGTCTGCGGGAGCCTTTATAAATAAAGGGGTTTGTAGCTGTACCTACATCAAACCAAGTACTTAACTACTATGGTGACGGAACGCTTGATAAAAGCTCCCGTTTGACATCGTTTTGTAAACTCTTTATTTAAGTATAAATAAATAATTTAGCAGT
This sequence comes from Lithophane ornitopus, assembly GCA_948473465.1. NCBI lineage: Eukaryota > Metazoa > Arthropoda > Insecta > Lepidoptera > Noctuidae > Lithophane > Lithophane ornitopus. The sequence continues at coordinate 1,130,056 of OX419617.1, forward strand.
ACTACACACGGCACGCAGAGTGAGGAGGTTCCCTTTCTAGAACCCTGACCACCGGCAACTTGAGCTCTGTTCCTGATGGTCGATAAGCTAATAGTTTTTATTAAAATATTTAAAAAAATATGCAAAAGTATAATCGCTGCCTACGTCCTAAATCCTAGTCTACTGCTACTCTTTAAAATCAAATAAAATAAAATCGTTTATTGCAATCCATAATGTACAAATTATAGGTGGTAAATAGAAAATAATAGAAACAATTATGGACCCTGTCGGGCACAGCAAATTTTTAAATAGGTAGAGAGAGGAGCTCTTTACAAATTTTTCTTGTTAAGTAAAGAATTATTTATATCCTACCTATCCTTTATACCTATGTATTTATATTTCCATTCATTCATTTATTCTATTAATATCTTATACAAGTCTATCCATTAATTTATTATTTATTTATTTTGGTATAGTTAATATTGCTTACTTGAAACCCACTTGAAAAAATAAACTTGGAGGGTTTATTTGTTCAAGTAGGTTTCGCAAACGGATCACGTTTTCACCACATTTTCATTTATAGCTTTTTGGTTGATAGGTCGTCTATCTAGAAACGTCTATCTACCAGATAAGTTAACCAGAACTTATCACGAGGTGGTGGAACAGACCATTAGTGGTTTCAATCAACGCCATTACATCTTGTTTTATTATTTAAAACTGGTAGTTCGTTGGCTAAAAGACGTACATTATTCCCGCTCTTATAAAGAGGATGACGTTTGAGTTTGACGTTTACATGTGACGACACGGATACGATTATGGATACACGGATATATTATATATAATTTAATTTTTGATAAGTTTTCTTTATTTATTTATTAATTTTATTATTTATGTACATACAGTATGTTTAGTTTATTATTTATTTTCAGTTTAGTTCTTAATTGCATACTAGCTTTTTTCCTGCGTTGAAGCCCGCGTGGAGGTCGGCAATTACCCCACGGTTTCTTATGATACCTAAGTACCACGATATGGTCATGGTCTACTTATGAGCCCATCGAAATCCGTTTAGCCGATAAAGGCGTGTACAGACTTGTGTAATGTGTAATGTAATGTAAAGCGAATAATGTGGACAGCGCCAAACACGTCGATTCGACCACGCGCCTGCGCCGACTCTATTTAGATTGCCAAGTGTGAATGGCATACAAATTAGTACTGTATTCGCGCTAGAAACCGATAGCCAATGGATCAGCGCGAGCGCCAGCCCGAGCGTTACAATGTAATGCTCGTAGTGCGTCCACACGCAAAATTTACCTTACATTACACGATAAATTACATTACACATTACACGCGTCTGTAGGCGTGAAAAAGTAACAGACAGACATATTTAATTTCAATTTATAATATGAGTAAGGATTGCTGTTTCGTTTCAACAAATAAACTCACCTGAGAAAGATGACATTGATTCATCATCGACATGACACGATGATTTTTCCATGAGACTGTTTTGTAGTAAATAATGCAAAACTTTCAACCGCTGTATTCACTAAAAACTAAATCTGAACTATAAAATGTCCTAATTGATATGATATTGATATTTGACTTTGTAGAGTAGAAAAACAGTACAATGACACATAGGTACCAACATCCCCATTGATTTGACCCAAGCCTACGGTCGCCCCACATATCGTCCGCAATTTACAGTCGAATGACGTCACATAAACGTTATTTCTGAAAGTAAGTTGGTGTGTCTCCCTAGATACCGTTTTTTGGCACCGCAAAATCAAACCATCATTTTCATTACAGCTGTCACTGCGGCCGTTAGGTATGTGGCGGCCTCCGTTGGAAACATATAACCTTAATATTTAATAGCTATGTAAAAAAAACTTGTTAAAGTCGTAACGTAACCGTATCGCTAAGACTAAGGAACGTTCTACGCATCCTTCATTGAACAGAGCCATAGAGGGAGTATCCTACTTATGCGTATAATTATAATATGTTCTATAGTGTGGGAAATGAATGGCAGGAGCCGCCACCACAAGGGCTGTCCATCATCGCGGCTCTTTATGAATACCTATTTCATACGCACCCGGTTTTTTTGTTCTTTTCATCCCGTGAGATCAAAAGCTGCTTGGTTAATGACCTTTCTAGGGTTTCGTAACCGGAGGGTGCCCAACGGAACCCTTTTACAGCCTCCGCTGTCCGTCCGTCTGTCTGTCAGCGGGCTGTATCTCATGAACCGGTAGGTAGACAGTTGAAATTTTCACGTTGATTGTGTAAATTTGTGTATTTCTATCGTCGCTATGACAACTAATATAAATAAAATAAAGTTTAAATTAAAAGGGGTCCCCGGGGATATGAAAAACGTGTTTTTTTTTTACTAAAGTAAAAAGTAATGTTAAATATTCTATGGTGGTACGGAACCCTTTGTGTGCGAGTCCGACTCGTACTTGGCCAATTTTTTAAATGATGTTAAGTTGATTTACTTTTAAATTGCCTCATAGTGTGATGGCTGCCAGAGCGGCTGCTGAGTATGAGGTACTTAGTTCGATTTCCGATTTAAATAAAGTAAAATCAATGCATATATATTTTTTTTTCGAGCTGATGATTTTATATTACCTACCCTCATTTCATTGTTCTTTGAAATTCAAACATTATTGCGGGTCGCGTCTTCTTGTTTGAAAGGTTGCTAGTAGATTTTTTACCAAAATCGTTACGAAACTTCTATTTTAACTAGAATGATTCAACGGTGAGCGTATAAGTGAGACGGCAGGTCTTCGCCGTGTATGGGCCGCTCGTTACCGCCGCCATATTTGGTGCCGGCGCAGACGCAGGAGCGCCATTTACACCGCACGATGTTTTTGTTCGAAATAATTAAAGTGGTTAGCTTTTTGTTTCGTAGTGTGAAGTAAAATGTACAGTCATTTACTGTTGACGTGTTATCGTGTTAACTTACAAAAGTAAAGTACCTTCGTGCTGTGGAAAAAGATGAAAAACGGTCCATTCAATAAATACGACATATTTATTGAATGGTCCGATTACCATCTCAATATTATCTATCAAAATACTTTTGAATATTATTAGAAATCGCAAAGAAAACCAGTTACAGTACAACTTTTTTCTTAATGTCCCTCGGCAAACTTCGTGTGTCGGACGCTCTCAATCGACTTGGAAGTATATACAGTTGTTAATACTCTTTTAACATGATGTAATTTATTTTAAAAATGAGAGGAAATAGTTTAATGAAAATAGTTTTACAGCTCTATATAGTTCACACGGAAAACAAAACAACAATAAAGTACTTAGTTCTGAATTCAAATTATTATACACGATAAATCTAACAATTGATGGACATGGAATTTAACATTTGTTTGTATTTTCAAAATACGGACTCCCGAGAGACATAAAAAAATTGTTGTATTGTACATATTCTCACAATTTTTAATTTATTTACAGTGAAATATACTTAAATACAATAAATATCTACAAGCTAAAACTAAAACATATAATTATTATGTACAAGTATATACAAATTGAATTTTACTTTGTTCATTGTGTCTTAATTCAGAAGCAAAAACAGTGCTGTGAAAAAAAAACTTAGTAACAGTAAAATACAAAAAAATTAGTTATGAGAAAGTAAGTTTTCATATCGTACGGTGTAAAGCGGCGTTAAGGGTCGCCGCACATGAAAGGGTTGCGCATTACCGTGCATTGATCAGCACCAGTTTGGAACTTATAATGAGAAGAGTTCACAAAAGGAGACCCTTACGTGTAGGATACCTTAAACAGATGTAGGAATAAAGTTATTGTTACCGCACTCGGTTGTCGGCGGCGGTAGAAAAGGATTTGGTAACTATAGTTGCCGCGTCTTAGTATGGCAATAGTGGTTATTGCCCTTTCGCCAATGTCTCTCCGTAGGAACCCAAACAATAAACTATTACATGGTTTTTCGTTATTGGAACATGTTGAAGAACACGATAGATATTGATTTAGGATGCTAACGGACTTTATTTCAGTTTTTCAAATAATGACCGCAAATGTCACGCTAAAACGTTACAACTATAGACAGACCAACACCGCGCGTGAGTCTAGTCAGGAAACAAAGTGAACCAGTGACCATCAACTTTAAAACTGTACCTACGTAAATTCAAATAAAAACTTTATTGCAAAAAAAAAAACGAAAAATGCAATGAGATTTTATCCGGCTGTTGAAGATAAAATCTCCTTGCCTTTTCGAAATTTTTTAAAGCTTCGTGACGTCATGAAAAACGTCGACGTCGTGAAACACTTAAAACTATTACCAACTCTGTTAATACACTACCTATAATTAAGGTTTAATTTATAAATACTAGACGTCACACCAATACAGGACCACCTGTCAAGGTTCAAGGACGGGGGTAGTGTAAGGATGGCATGGCTAACGTGACTTTTGAAGTATGGACAGCTCGGAACATGCTGCGTCTGACATCCATCTTTATCGCGTCTGACGATGCGTCAAAAACTCAGCAGCTACGGAAAAAATTGTGAATACACAGACTGCGATGCTACTGTGATCAATGAGAGAGGAATCTTCTCGTAAATATCTCCACCCATCTTCAACAAAGTGACTGCAGTCTGCCTAGCCTTTTCTCAACTATGTTGCTGCTTCCAGTCTAACCAGATACAGCAGAATACCACTATTTTACATGGAGGGACTGCCTCTCTGACCGTTACAACCCAGTTTCTGGATACCCCTACTGGATTAGTAGACTGGTTGCATAGAAATATGAAAAACTTATATCTATGACTGGTTGTCAGAGTTTTGAACTTTCTTCTATCCTTAACGGTTGTCAAAGATCTAAAAATGACAGCCGGAACCAACGGCTTAGCGAACTTTTCGACGTGTAATGGTCACCCATCCAGAACAGCCCGTGGCAAGCGTAGTTTAACCTTCAATCAACCCGTGCTTAAACAAAGTGACTACAGTTTGAAATAGTATGAAGTGGTAATAAAAGCTATCGTCATAATGAGGAGTGAGAAGTTCTCACGCTACAGTCGCCATTAGCTCGACACGACATCTCAAGTGACGTCACAGCTGATTGAGGGAGCGCAGAGTCAATAAATGGTGCGTTGTTCGTGCCGCCGACCACACTTGGAAACGTTATCTTTTATCACTATAAGTGGTGTTCATAGTCAAGGGGTGATAAGGCTGTAAATTCCCACTGCAGGGCGAATTACTAAAGTGATGTCATCAACACGTTTTCTTAGTGAATCTCGCACAGTCAGGCACTGGTTGTAGCTGAACTGCACAGCGACTCACAAGTTCGCAACCGTTTGATTCGCTTCCGTGCCGAATCGAACACCAATCAATGTTATCAGAAGAGTCCTCTAAAGGCTGTTCACAAAACCAAAAGCCATTTTTTTTTAAATAATTTAATTTAAAGAATAGACGACTCTTCTTCCGACAGCTATTTGCTGTCAGGGGCAAGGTATATTAGTTATTATAAATGTGTTATTTTCGATTCGACATTATATCTATTTATTTAGGTTAGCCAACAATTGTTTACACAATACATTTTAAATAATTTGGTTAATAGAGTAGGTACAAGTAAAGTGCAACAATTACTTACAGGCTAACACGACATGCACCATTATTGGTTTTACATAACTAATGCTATAAAGCCAAAAAAAAAGATATTTATAATAATAGATAATCAATCATTTTTGCTCATTCATGCGCAACAATATCTAAAAGTAACAAAAATAACATTCTAAATAATACAACAATAAAAAAAAAAAAGATTGGTAACAATAGCATTAATAAACTAAATTAGAGCAATAAAATAAAAATAATATAATAAAAATAAAAAATCCCATAATTCAATTCAAATACAGTTGAAACCTAGAATTAACATTACAATTAACATTCAGTAGCGAGATCATTGTGAGAATAGTGCTCAATCATTATTTTATAAAATTTCCCTATGCTGTCATGGTTTATATCAGTAAGATCACTGCAACTGTTCAGGCTTTTACATAGGCGTGAGATCGGTGAGTTACACCCAGAACCGTTCTGCGCAGGGGTGGGTATAGTGGTGTGATAGGATTTCGTGGATTACGGGCTGGGGCACGAAACTTTAGGAGACTCAGTAGGTTTGGGCAGTCAATTTTATTTCTAAGCAACTTATAGAGAAACAGGGCATCAATAACTTCTCTTCTAGTTGATAACGAGTGCATTTTGAAATATTTGAGACGAGAATTATAAGAGAGCAGCTGTTTACTGTTACCTCTAGAAAATGCGAGGTGCCACAAAAACCGTTTTTGAACTCTTTCCAGGAGTAACTTATGTGTGGCGTAGTGTGGTCTCCATACAACACTGCAATACTCCAGGACGCTTCGTACAAGGCTGTAGTACAGCATTAGATATCAGGGGGCCAAGTCTACTAATTTACAAACGTGTCAGTGGTCTCACAATAATCAGTTTTTGACATTTTTTGTATGGCTTATCTGTCAAAAACTGTCGTGTTGTAAATTAGTAGACTTGGCCCCCTGGGCGTATTTGGTGCAGTCGTGAAGCACAATGTATTTTTCATTTATTTTTATTTTTATAATATGTTTGAGTTCCCCTTTCTTTTTTTATTGTTATAATGTGTATACTATGACATGTGCCAAATAAACATATTATCTACTTATCTTTTTTTTTTTAATGGTTCCGTGCCTATAGAGTGAGTGAGGAACCGTTTCTATTCTAGTTTCTAGTCTAGATAGTACTCGTAGGTACTTACGGTAAAATCCATGCAAAATACAGAATCCGATTCAAATAATATTATTTTCAGACAAAGATTTAAAGCCAGAAAACCAAGGTTACGTTCCGTGTTAAGCACCTATAGAAATCAGAAATAATTTAAGGAGTTGTTCGTTTGTCACGGGACAACAAAAGCAGTTGTATAATTTTAATGAAGTGTCATTTAAAGACACATTTATTGCCCAAACGCGGCGGGGTATTGCCCCGACTTGCCCCGACCGACACACCACAAGTATTGGTGAATGATGCTTGAATACTCCACGTGAAGTAGCAGTTATTTTATTAATTTTTTTTATTACAAAATAAAAGATAGCGACATTTTACATCGTTGTTATATTACATACTTGTAGGTACTTACATAAATTAACTTTTTTTTTTAACTCCTTGGATGCATACCTCCTCCCGGGGGAACCTTAAAAACGGTATCATAAACTGCATTTCTTTAAAGCGCCCCATCTCATCGCACATTGAAAACCTAAAAAAACATCGATTCACTAATAGTACCATCCCTTTGTTCAATTTCACCCTTGTCAGTAGAGGCCGCCGCCGGCGCCGGCGCTCTCGGCGCTGCGCATGCGCAGGTAAGGCTGGACACACACTGAGAGCGGCGTCCGAACTATTGTTTGAGTGGTTCGTGATATATGTGCTGTTGATAATCAACCTTTGCATGTTTTTCGGGTGTATGGTGCTTAGAAATGGACAATTTATTATACTCCATTAAAAACGCCTTCTGGACGTAGCTGTTCTACCTCAGAATTACATTTTCACAACTCTACATATTCACTGCGGTATTTACTATGTCCACCAGACAAACATCTATAAGTACGTATATGTTGTAGTTCTGAAGGCAAATCTAACCTATCCTAGGCGGGCTGCTATTTTCGTTGTATCAATTTCAATTCAAAAATCAACCCAAAATAATAATAAAAAAATTAAAGTAATAAAAACTAAAACCCAACTACGACTAAAAAGGTATAAACAAGACACCACAGACAGACGAATTAAAAATCCGGAGTCACACGTAATCTGTTCGATTTATGCCCTAACACGTGTGACTCCGGATTTTTAATTTGTCTGTCTGTGGTTGTCTTGTTTATACCTTTTTAGTCGTAGTTGGGTTTTACTTTTTATTACTTTAATTTTGTTTTTATTCTTTTGGGTTTATAATATATATATTTTTGAAATGTGCTGGCCGAAACAAACTCAGAGGTCACAGTCTCTTTTAAAGTCCAGACATAATCTTGGTCAGGCCATATGAGGACCATGTAGATTACAGTCTGAAATGGTCTTTTGAGGAAAGAACCACACAGATTTGAGTGGATCTCCAGTCAGTGCAAGCATTTGTCAGTAATAGTGGAGCTCAACTCAGAACGGAGCTCAACGACTCGACGAACAATACCAAAGAAAGTAGACTGCTCCAATTTAAGGCTCTAGACAGTCTGGCCTAGAAGCCAAACGAAACCGCCCTTACATTACGAAATAGGGGCGTGGTCAATGTCAAACTGTGATTTTCATTGTTCGTGCAGTAAAAAAATAGCAAATTGTACCTAAGTGCGTCTCCGACCTTAGGAGCGGTCATTTGTTACGCTGCATCGAACGCATGGTCAGATGGTCACACAGACGTCTGCGTGCGACGATCCTCCGCTAACATGTTCCGTTCCACGCCAATTATCTTGGCTGATTCACCATTTTATATAATAAGATAGACTTATAATAAAGTAGCTTATAATAAGGTAGTAGGGATGAGGCTTTCTGTGGTCTCTCGAGACACGAGGCTAAACCTAAAATATAATGATGACTCGATCGAGATTTCTCTATTACATGTTAGTTTTGTTGTTGCATTATCATCCTATAACGTTCCCACTGCTGGGACACAGGCCTCCTCTCGTTGAGAGCGAATTGGCCGTAATCTACCACGCGGGCCCAGTGCGGGTTGGTAGATGTCACATGTCTACGAGTTTTTGGTTCTAGGACATGCCGGTTTCCTCACGATGATGTTTTTTCCTTCACCGTTTTGAGAGCAGTCGTGATGAAATAATTTACACAAAGTAAAGCGCCTGTCTGGATTCGAACCTACGGCCCTACAACTCGTAAGTCACGGCTGCTAACACTGGGCCACCACTGCTCATGTTAGTTTAATATTAATATATTGTACTCATAATTATGGCGAAAACCACATCAAAATCCACTGCGTAGTTTAGAAGAACAACGCGGTCACACAGACAGACAAAGACATGAAAGGCGAGTTTAATATAGTTGGGCCATTTTGTACTGTTATTTTAACCATTTTGGACCTTCTTTATGTCTACTCCATCCTACTATCATTATTCATCAAGCTAACCTTTGACGCACGAAGAGGTCACGATATTTGGGAATTGCGACCCATCCGATGAATGACCTCAATGAATAAGAATCGGCACAAATCGACCAACCCGACTTACTTCTCTTTGGTCATTTCAATCCGCTTTTTCAGTGATTTAACCTCACATTACCCTGGATATAATTCAATTAGAACCCGGACACGAGTAACCTCATTGGGCGTGATTTATCACCTGAGTGGCTAGCCTTATACGAGTGAATAGATGCGCAGGAGTCCACTGCTTGTATGGAATTAGATCTAAAACAGGATAACGGGAAGCCGTTGATCCTTTGTATGTAGGGCTGTGGGAATATTATGATCACTTGATTACTGTTAAAATATAATAATATCGTGTTTTTTCTGACATAAACAGTAACGTATAAACTTTTCGAACATTAAGCTTTTCGGCTTCAAGTGGTTAACATTATCATGTCACCAAAAATCTTAATAAAAAAAATCTTTACTTAGGGTTTTTGTTACACATTGTATTACATATACTGTTCGATCCGTTAGGGTGTTGTTAAGAATCATACTGAGAGTACCTATATAAGTGGTTTTTCTAGGAAAAAAGAAAAAAAAAAATTTTTTCAATCAGATATTTTACCGTTTTATTACATGGGGCGCGGGCGGCAGTCGTCTAGTGGGTTTCTACAAGTCATACTCATAACACATGACCTTTGCAGAATTATAATGAAATTGGGGTAATTTTGGTATTCAAATAGCAATAACTTTTTTATTTTCAATAAAAATAAAACGCAACCGACAGCCCTGCTCAGTGCTCAGTGTGCTCACCGTCGTGGTCTCGGGGCATTCCTTCCAGCGTTGTTCATTGCATTCCCCGTGTAATTAGGGTTACCATTTCGAAATTTGAAAGTCCTGACAAAAACCGGACATTTCGATAAAAGTCTGGATATTTGACTTTTTAATCAATATTTTGTCTGTAGTTTTTTTTTTATCATGGCCGGACTACTCGGGGCCCACAAGCCGGACATTTCCGGACAAATCCGGACGGGTGGAAACCCTACGTGAAATGGACTTCACGGTCGATGTTTGCTGAAACGTTCCCCTGTGATACTATCGTGGACTGGGTACATCAGTCCACGATAGTATCACAGGGGAACGTTTCGTCCACGATGTCAATGATTTAGTCAAGGTGCACATTACAGCAGTACATTTCATCTTTGTCTCTTGGAAAAGCTTCCGCGATGCTACTGATGTCGGTAACCACATTGTCGGCTTATTTGCCATAATATAACATGAACAAGTTGCTGGCTACGTTCTGTACTTACTGGTTTGGCCACCTAGCTGTCTTCAACTGCGAGTTATGTCATTGTTGTAAAAAGTAAGGGAATTATGTCAATCGGTTGGTAGCATTGCGAAACAGAGTATTGTTGTATGTCAAAATTTACAAAATACATATTTATGTGATGTGCGATTTCGAGATTTCTATTCTAATCCAAAACAGCATAGCATCGCGATTAAAGCAAAAATGGACGCCAAAAATAAGAGTGGTTACGATGTCACGTCGCTGCGATTTCGACAAATATCCCGTGCGTGTTAGGCCGCTGGTCTAGAAACAATAGATCATTAGTCAACGCTTCATAGGTTACGAAGGACATAAAACTATCATGAATAAATAGCCACGGACCAATCGCACACACTAACAGACAGCAGCACCTCGGGATTTCACGAATCAACTTAATACATCGGCATTCTATCGTACCGTTTCAACATCGGTAGTCTACATCAGTCCGTCTGGAGTGTCCCCACAAAAACGCGTCTCCTGCCCATATTTGGAGAGGTCTAATGAGCTCAATGGACCTCGGAGGGCCGGAGGACATCGCGCTCCCACGGACCAGCCGTCTTTTTACATTGCACTCCTTTTTCGAGGATAACTATCCTTTTTGCGGAGAATTTTTTGTTCCATTTTATGATTTTTTTGTTTAGTAAGTAGGTATTATAATAAGCTCCTGTTGCTCGTTATGTTTGTTGTATCTAAGTTCTGAGTTTCTGTTTTTCTTTGGTACTGTGAACGGATGTGTGAAATACGCGAGAAATATGTATCGTCACGAATTATCGTATTCGAAGGAAATAAAACTCAGATGTTTTAGCATTTCCTCATCGAAAACAATATTACGATCTGAAATATAATTACTGTTCGTGCCTATCCATGAATGTGAGAATTAATAACGAGCTATAAATCTGTGAAACAATAGGATAGGCAGTAAAGGTAGTGTATGCGTGCGCAGGCGTCGCGGCGCGCTCAAAGCTACTCCTGCGCATATTTAGTAAAGTCCATTCGTTTAAATAGTGCCGCTCTTTAAATATGTGTAATTGAAATAATCGAAAAGCTGGGACTCCCAAATAGTTTTTATTGTAATAAATGATACCTACTTATGCGAAATGAATATTTTGTTTTCAATCATTATTTAATTTTTTGTAATTTGTAGGTCAGTCTCAGGTTTTATATAAAGGGATACCGGGACAATGGCAACAGGGAGAAGTCATTTGATGATTTGATACATCGCTGCCTAAAACTTCAGGGAAACGAGTCGCGATGTTATGACTTTTAAACGTTTTTGCAAGGCTGTGATCCGAATTAGGACGCGATCCCTATTAGGGTTAGATTGCAAGTAGCTACAATAATTACCTCATTTCAGAGAAGAACAATAAAAGTATCTAAAGAAAAGTAACTGCAGAACATTTAACTCCTAAATAACTAGTAACATCATAAAAACACGTGAAACAGCACGAGCGCTGACGTAACAGGCGGCTGCGCCTGCGCCTATCTCTATCGCTACACTTGCCATGCCAATTAGTCGCTCGAGTGTCTGTCTCAACGCTTCACGAATGCAAATTCACAGTGAGTCGCTGATATCAGCACTCATTAGAATAAAAGCACCTTCTACCGACTTATCTCACGGAGAAAATAAATAAAATGGCTGACACTCGACTGAATGTTTCGCTATAGTCTGTCGAGTCTTTCATGGATGCCCTTTTATTTCGTCTTCTTTACCTATACCTAATCTACAACATGTAAACAAAACTCCCTGTCCGATCCGTGAGGGTGTCGTACTGAGAGTCTGTACAGCTATCTAATTGCGTAACTTATTTTCGTAACCGATCTGCTTCATTTTGACAGTTCAACAACACTCATGAGTCATTCATTACGTTATTTACGTTCTTGAGCAGTTTTTTTTTTCGAACTTATAAAGCAATGGATTAGAAATTTGTTTCAAACCGATTTAGATTGTGATTGATCGTGTATTACGTTTCATTTAGTTCAACAATATTCATTTCCTACGTTATTTACGTTCTTGAGCAGATTTTTTTTCGAATTATGAAGCAATGGATTAGACGTTTCGATTGTGATTGATCGTGTATTACGCAATTAGGGTGCACGGTGATTGAATTGTTGCGGGAATGTCCGAAAGGGATACCGGGACCTTGGCAACAGGCAACTGAAGGATCACGGGTGGGTTTTAGTCAGTAAAAGTCTGACACGCCCTTCCGCTCCGCCTAGAGCGGCAGAAGTCATTTGATGCTTTACCACCCTCAAAAAATAAAAAAGGGTGATTGAATTCATGGAGGTCATTGTACTCATCATTTTGAACAACTTTCACAATGGGACTAACCCTGAAATCGCGAAAAAAATCAGCTGTTCCTTACTTTTGACGAGCTATGCGAATATAAACGTAGGGAACAGCAAACTTTTTTTTAGGTTCGAATATAATGCATGACAATACAAAACATTGATTTTCTTTAAAAAAAAAAAAAGTAAAACTAGCGAAGTTTACAGTAGTCGCATAATATGATGTGTAACATGTAAGGTAACATGTGACATCTCACCTTCGTAATAGCAATATTGAAGGGACGGGGCCTCGCTTCTGACGGTCAACTCTAGCACCGCGCGCGCTCATTGGTCAAATCAAATAGCGCGCGCTTCGCCAGCTTCCTGTTACACACTTCCGTCGCTGTTCACGAACTAAAAAGTGAAAATAAGTTGATAAAATTGTCGGGGGACCGTTCTGTGGAACACTTTTTAATCTAAGAGGTCCCCCGAGTGCAATGACAATTTTACCTATGTATTTATGCCAATAAATTATATAGTTTTGGAATGTGCTCATCAAGGCTTTAAATTGGATACCCATATTGTAAATAATAAAAGTTTATTTTTATTTTTCACATTTGAAAATGGAGCCATACTGCCGCCATATTGATTTAAAATAAAAATAAACATGTCCTATGTCACTCGGGATAATGTAAGGATTCTAACGATACCCCATACATCCAAATCCGTTCAGGCATTTTAAAGTTATGGTGGAATAAAGAAACTCACATACATACATACAAGAACCCTGAAAACATTACACTCAATTTTTGGCAGTCGTGTAAAAACTGCAGGGAAGCGAGAGAAAAGATTTTGCATTTATCATATTTACCTAAAAAAAAAAACTGATCGCTCTCGCCATCGCCAGTGACACAGACAAGTCGCATGGGATGAAAACGCGCGCGCGTGTCGCTTGATGCAAATCGCATCGCTTGCCGTCGTGAACGGGGGCCATAAGGAACCTATTAGGTATTATTATGCTTGAGCTATTAAAGTCGTTCAGTAGGTCTCCCGCGAGAGTGCCCTACCCACTGACAGGCTAATATTCTCATAAGTTTCAGTTTGTTAGCTTTAAAGGAAAATTAACATTCTCGCTGAAGAAGAGTTTCAATTAGAGATAACTTTAGTGCTAGACTTCTAAAGCATGGCTATAATAATTATAGGCATGCTTATGCCACAAATATTGTGGTGACAGCTTGGCATTCGATGTTGACAGCTTGGCATAATGTTCCTAGGCATTTCTCGCCATGTGACATAACATAGCGCTGGGTGGTGACAAAGTCAGGGAAACTATCCTAACTAATATTAGGTCTTTACCTATGAAATTGCCGTTCTGCAGTACTGGCCATTTCAAATCAAAATAATTTTTGTTTGGCTAAGAATTCTAATTTCAAATTAATTTTATTTTAAAAACATGGTTTTTTTTTTTTCCAAAAGTAGTCATTTCTTTATTGATTAGTGTTACATTTTCATCGCATTTCAATCTTTTTCGTCATCATGGATACGTTAAAAATTCGAGTAATTATGGAATATGAGTACCGTCGTGGCAGCAACGCGGCACAAGCGGCACGCAACATCAACGACGTTTACGGAGCTAACACTACAAACCAACGCACCACCTGTTATTGGTTTGCTCGCTTCCGTTCTGGAAATTTCGACCTGAAAAATGAACCTCGCGGTCGTCCGAAGACTTTGGTCGACAATGACGAATTAAAGGCGATTGTGGAAGCTGATGATACACAATCTACGGCTGAATTAGCAGCAGCTTTCGACGTTAGCGTCAAAACAATATTGGTCCATTTGCGTCAAATTGGCAAGGTAAAAAAGCTTGACAAATGGGTGCCCCACGAACTCAATGATCGCCAGCGCGAAGTACGCGTCGAGACGTGCCTTGCACTGCTCAACAGACACACAAATGAAGGAATTTTGAACCGCATTGTTACCTGCGATGAAAAATGGATTCTGTTTGATAACCGCAAGCGCTCAGCAAGTTGGTTGGATCCTGGTTCAGCACCTAAACAATGCCCTAAACGAAAACTTACCCCTAGAAAAGTGATGGTCACTGTTTGGTGGTCTAGCGCCGGTGTGATTCATCACAGCTTCTTACCAAACGGGGTGAGCATTACTGCAGATGTGTACTGTGAAGAACTGAACACAATGATGGAGAAGCTGGCGCATCTCCAACCAGCATTGGTCAATCGCTCGTCTCCGCTGCTCCTGCACGACAACGCGCGACCTGATACTGCACAGCAGACGGTCTCCAAGTTGCAAGAACTGGGGTTGGAAGCTGTCCGTCATCCGCCCTACTCACCAGACCTTGCGCCTACAGACTACTACTTTTTCCAGAATTTGGATAACTTCTTGGCGGGAAAAAAATTCAATACCCGAGAGGCAGTACAAAATGCCTTTGAAGAATTTGTTGCCTCCCGTCCAGCTGATTTCTTTAAGAAGGGCATCAATAAACTGCCACTGCGATGGCAAAGATGCATTGATTGCATGGGTGATTACTTCGATTAATACAAATAAAAAATTCATGAAAAAAATTCGTTTAAATTTTTTCATACAAAACGGCAATTTCATAGGTAAAGACCTATTATTATAAATGCGAAAGCGAGTTTTTTTGTTTATTTGTTACGCTTTCACGCTAAAACGGCTGAACAGATTTGGATGAAATTTGCCACATGTGTAGACCATGACCCGGAAAAGGACATAGGATACTTTTCATCCTGGATCGAAGACGTAGTCACGGGCAACAGCTAGTTGTATACAAAATTGCCTGGACAACTTTTACTGTCAAATCATACCTGTCAATTTTTGACAGTTGTATGAAATGGCTGCAAACTACCGTAGTGTGTAATTTTTATTTAATTTGTACATGAAACAAGGGAATTGATTTCTTTACCTACCTTCTTACTTAAAAGCACTGTAGCGTCTGGTATTCTCATTGCGTGTGGTCCCAGGTTCAACCGCAGACCGCTATTTATGAGACATTGACTTGGACTACCACCACCAATGTATTTATATACTTATTTTTTAGACCAACATTGTGTACTTACAGTTTTATTTTTTTATTTTGTACTAGCTGCGCCACTTGGTTTCAACCGCGTAATTCTCGATCCCGTGGGAATATCGGGATAAAAAGTATCGCATGTCCTATTCCTGTCTTCTCATAAATTATGCCAAATTTCATCCAAATCCGTTCAGCCGTTTTAGCGTGAAAGCGTAACATTAGTTAGGACAAGCATAATATTAGTTAGGACAAGTGGTTTTTTTCACTTGTTGGTCTAGTGGTGGCAAGCGTTACTAATGAATCCGGTACCTCATGTCCTGGTTTCGCTTCCCGGGTTGGGCTAAGTGTTATTTTATTGGGGTTTCCATTACATATTTCTCAGTAGCAACCTGGAGTCGGGATTTGTGCCCGGTTGATGGCAATATGCTCGCCCTCTGGCCCGGTGAAAGGTGGGTGTTCTATAGTAACACGTAGGTAGGTACCTCTGCCTAACCGTGGAAAACGTGAAGTCGTGATTTCAAAATGTTTAAAAATATATAAAAATCATTACATTTCGTTTTTCTTTGATTTCGTCAATATTTCTGTACAATTTTTAAGAAAACATTTTATTATCACATTGACCATTATCACATTCGTGAACCCGATGGGATTCCCCTTCGGCAAAAATGACAAACTTCCATACAAACTTTCATCCCGTATTTAACCCCTTTAGGGGATGAATTTCGTGCTTCTGCCAGCTTGCGGTTAGGCTGTGCGTTGTCTGTCAGTGCACTTAAGATTTGTTTTAAGTACCAAGTCATAGCAGTAGAAACAGTCTTCTGAATATAGAAGTGAAGTCTCACTCGTCGCGCAATGCACAGCTAGCAGAGTATAAACAAGGGGGCCGGCCGCCCGCAGTACGCAGTACGGTTAGCAAAACAGGCAGAAACAATTTACTTTCCAATACGCCATCAATTTTAATTTTTATTGTTCTCATTCTATAGTTTTACTCGTAGACATTTATCGGTTTAAGCACATCTTCTGCCTTTTGTTTTTTTGAGTGTGGTAAATCATCAAATGACTTCTACCGCTCTGGACGGAGCGGAACGGCGTGTCAGACTTTTACTGACTAAAACCCACCCGTGTGCCTTCAGTTGCCTGTTGCCAAGGCCCGGTATCCCTTTCGGACTTTCCCGCGACCCTGGCAAGACATCTTCTTCATCTTCTGCCTAGCCTTTTCCCAACTATGTTGGGGTCGGCTTCCAGTCTAACCGGATACAGTTGAAGCTCTACGACTCAGTTACTGGGTAACACGATACCCATGAAGACTGGGTTTCAGACTTTCGGGCAGCAGGAACATTACCGCAACTCGTAGTTTCTGATATATAATATTCTGTACTGCCACACTTAGTGGTAAGTGCACCCATCATTGTTTGTTTCTTTGAAGTTCTCTTCGTGTTACCTGCTCCGGTCGTTGATCGTGGATGGAGGATTGGAATTGCTTAGAGTTAATCTATCATTTTGTAATCATAGTTATAAAAAATAGGCAAGTACGTCGATTCTGTAAAATTCAAACAAAAACTCGCATAAAATACAATAGACGTAGATATATTTAGTAACCTATTCCGCTTGACTACTTCGCCCCTTATCGCGCTTATCGCACTGATAACGATTCTAGCCAATCAGCGCCGAGCAGCAATCGTATATAAGTGGGGGTGACGGGCGATTTGATTCACTTTGCGTCCAGCGCTCGGTGTGGTAACACGTCGCGTTCTGGTTTGCAATTGGTCAATCGTCATCCTGAGGATGCCTCGTTGAGAGGTGAAACACGTGTCTTTTAGTCAAGCGGAATAGGTTACTTAATATATCTACGTCTATTGTATCTTATAATGGATTTCCGCAAAGTCACGCCTGAATCAATTAACTATCAAAAACTCGCATCTCACATCGCTATTCACTCTCTCTTCAAATTTTTAATCGGGTTCGAGTGCGAAGTGAGCCTCGAAGTGACGGGGGAATTACCTTACTGAATGCCACTTCGTACGTCATCTCATACTTTATCGGTCAAAATCTCACGGGCAATTCAGTTCAGTTCAACTCGCTGACACGCTCGCAAGGGCAGCGCTAGTGTATCAACTGAGTTTTTAGAATGCCATTCAAGAAACTCACAGCGGATTCAGATTCGAAGTTTAAAATGAGGTTTTACAGAATCAATCAACATTCACACCCCAGTACTTAGTTCTAGGGTAGCAACATATTATATTAGATTTCGTCTACGCGTGTTCGTATTTTCGAAGATAGATGAAGATTCACGAAGCGCTTACTTTTCTTGAGATATAGGGTCCGAGGAACCGAGGGACTCGTGGCTAAGTAGTCATGAGTCCCTCTGGTTGCTCAGCACAACCACAACATTGTTTAATTAATAGTGTAGGTAGGTGTTTTATTAATTAAATATTATATTATAAACAATATATTATATAAAACACAACTAGGTAACTAATAACTGTTAATTAACTCATTAAATCCTAACTAATATTAATTAACGCTAACTATACAAGTAAACAATTAATAACTAAAATACATAGTTTAATAGTTGGTGTTTCATGTGGTGGTGCTCCACATACGATGTCCTGCGTCAAACTCGTAGTCAAATTCTTGGCTCTACTTAGATTGCCATCGTCACGAAAAATTTTAAGGTGTTGAACTTTAGGCTGGTAAGGTGTTGGTTGGCTGCCTTTATACTGTATTTATTTTGACTGTACCTCACAAACAAACTATTTTGTTTGTTACAACGTGTTACGTGAGTGATTATTTATTTATCTGAAGGGGGAAGTGGCATCTGATAACCGAGGTACTTACTACGTCACGTGTGCAGTTTCCGGTAGACATAGGAGGCCCCTTCGTGCTCAGCCACTGTTTTGTAGCAACGACTTAGATGACGAGGTTTGTCAACCAATTTTAGCTTAGATGCACTGATCTTCTTTTTAGCGTCGATGGTAATGTTGATACGAGTTTGGCACTATCAAAAGTATCGTAGTTTCGAGAAAATAACAGATAAAAACTTTTTAAAGTTTTTTTCTAAATTTTCTAGTATTTTTTTTGGAAGTCGGTTGTTTTTTTTTTTGTAAAAAGTTTTTATTTTTCACTTTTTACTTGTGGTACCTACCCTACACACATTCGAATACCACTTCCTGCTATGTAAATAACAGTGACGGAGTCAAACAATATATCGTCTACATACACTAAGTGGGAAAAATACGTAATTATTGAAGCTAACTCAAAAACTACGCAAGCAAACTTAATAAAATTTATATGGGACCACCTTTGAAGCATGACCTACCAAACAAAAAAGAATCATCAAAATCGATTCATAATTGAAGGAGTAATCGCGTAACATAAACACAAAAAAAAAAAGAAAAAACATACAGACGAATTGAGAACATCCTCCTTTTTGAAGAAGTCGGTTAAAAAGTATCAAAAAGGAACCCCTATGATGCGACTTCGCCTGTCTTTCTGTCGCTACTGCTTATTTCAGTAAAGTTTCAGGATATATTTCTTTTATGGCAACTGTTTAGCAAAATAAAAATAATATAACTATTGGCTTGTTGTCAGGTCGAGCGCTCCTAGACCGCCTGACGAGCACGACGGTGAGCGAGGTTCTCACGAGCGGAGCGCCGAGCGGGCTGCTGCCCGCTCCGCTCGACGTCGCGCCGTACTCTTCCGTGGTCGCCAACGCGAGCTGCGGCGATGCGGGCGCAGAGGAATACTGCCGTGACACACCAGGAAAGTAAGTACCTACAGTATTTATTTATACAGTACGTTAACCAACGAAGGGTGTAAACACTCAGTACACGCACACTTATCACACTTCTTTCAAAGTTGAAAGAAAAGTGGGGATGGTTTATTTTTTTCTCGTCAATCCCATGGTGTGGGGTATCGTTGGAAAGGACGTTTAAAAATAATGTGAGTTTGTTAAACCAAATTTTAAGATTCAGGGATCCGTTTGCGGAATATTAAGTTTTAAAGTGCTAATTTTTGTTAGAGCCAAGTGTCCCCCCCCCCTGCCAGCTAAATGGTTGGGTTTGGATATGTGAAAAAATTCACGGCAGTAGTATATATAACGAAATTAAAAGGAAAACTATCACCGCTACGTACGCTCCACAAGTAACCGAGTAATAATCGACCAACTTAATTTTGCAGTTGTAAAAACATGTTCTCCATTCATTATACATACATTCTGTATCGGAGAACAACTACAATGTTAAGTTGGTTTTATAAATTCATCCCAACTACGGAACCCTTCATTGTGCATGGTACGACATGCACTTGGCCGGTTTTTCCAATTTATTTGGCTTCGACATAGCATGCCTTTTTCTTCCATAAATCCGTTATCGTCAAAGTGACTGTCATCTAAGTACTTAGTCACCTCTCTCTCTTAGAGCAGTGGTGGCCCAGTGGTAACGGCCGTGACTTACGAGTTATAGGTCGTAGGTTCGAACCCTGACAGGCGCCTAGTAGAGCAGTGGTGGCCCAGTTAGAGCAGTGGTGGCCCAGTTAGAGCAGTGGTGGCCCAGTTAGAGCAGTGGTGGCCCAGTAGAGCAGTGGTGGCCCAGTCAGAGCAGTGGTGGCCCAGTTAGAGCAGTGGTGGCCCAGTTAGAGCAGTGGTGGCCCAGTTAGAGCAGTGGTGGCCCAGTAGAGCAGTGGTGGCCCAGTGGTAACGGCCGCGACTTACAAGTTGTAGGTCGTAGGTTCGAACCCTGACAAGCGCTTTACTTTGTGTAAATTATTCCATCACCACTGCTCTCAAAACGGTGAAGGAAAACATCGTGAGGAAACCGGCATGTCCTAGAACCAAAAATTCGAAGATATGTGACATCTACCAACCCGCACTGGGCCCGCGTGGTGGATTACAGCCCACTCCCTCTCACAGAGAGGAGGCCTGTGTCCCAGCAGTGGGGACATTATAGGCTGATTATGCATTTGCATCATTCTTTTGGTCATCCTCTACTCTTACAGTATGGTGGATAGTGGATACGATACCTATGTTAGGAAAAATAGTCTCCGGTTGCAATATTAGTGAATATGTGAGCACCGAGTCATCATCAATGTAATTAATTTATCTGTCATTGCTTAATTTTTAATACTTTGTACCTATTGTAGTAAGTACAGTTATATTATTCCAGGTCGTCTTCACATACAGCATGTTATTATCTAACGACGAACGCAATAATATTGTGTGTTAGGCACGTAAAAAAAATTATTACCTTTAAAAAAAAAAAAAATTTTTACCCGACTGCCCCAGAAGGAGGGTAATGTTTTTTGTGTCAAATATTCACAGAAAATATTAAATTGATACGGAAAAGAAACACTCTGTAAACGCACACTTGTCACACTCTTTTCTTTCTACGCTGAAATACAAGTTTTACATTTTATTTAATATTTATGTGAATACATCAAAATTACATGAAAAAAATGTTTTTTTTTTTCCTGTTATGGACGCTATTCCATTGCGGGTTAACAGGAACACCCTTTGGTAGTTAATAGACTGTATAATTATATTTCTTGTGCTTACATTTTGACGTTCAATTGATTTGACTTCGACTTTGATACATAGTGCACTGTTATCTATTTGTTCAGCCGAGGCGTGGCGTGTGACGTGTGCGAGGGCGAGGGCGGGTCGGCGTGGCGGCGCCACCCCGCGGCGCACGCGCTCGACGACGACCCTGCCACCTGGTGGCAGAGCCCCTCACTGGCGGCCGGGGACTACCAGCACGTGGAGCTGCTCTCCACACTGCCTGACGTAAGTACTTACTTGAGTAGAGTGTTTGTAAAGTGTTTAGTGCTATGTATATAATGTATACTTATATACATAGCACTAAACACTTTATGAGTAATGAAGTGTTTGCCTGCCTTTATATCAAAAGTGTGTAGTTATGAAGTGGGTTGGTAGGTCTGTAGGTTTCTAGGACTCGTTATGAATCATACTTCATAACGATGTCTAGTATCCTAAACGCACAAAGTCAAAAGTCAAAGTAAGTAGGTACCTACTAAATTGATTTGCCAGAAACATGTAAGTAGAGCTGGTACAATACAAATCATAGATATCCGTAGATATGCCTTCTATCTATTTTTGTTCGAGTTCAAGTGTCGATGTCGCCACCATAGATATCCGTCCGTGTTACAAATACTTAAAATATTTACATATTTGCTGTATGCTAGATGATTTATTTAAGGGGCATCCCTTTGGTCTCGTGGTCGCAAGCGCGACTACTGAGCGTGGGCTCCTGGGTTCGATGTGTTGTTGGATTTTTCCATTAGGAATTTTTCAGTGCAGCCCGGAGTTTGAAAGGTTTGGTGTGAAGCCCCCGTGCCTTGGATAGCACGTAAAGCCGTTGGTCCTGTCGGTCGTGTCGGATTGCCGTCCCATCGCACTATGAGAGTTGAGGAACAGAGGGTGCACCTGTGTTTGCGCACACACTGTGGCCGAGATTCGGTCGGAAGGATTTTTTTGAATATAATTTTATGCGCGTAGAAGAGACAGCATACGCAATAACGCAACCAGGAATCTTTACTTACCCTTAGGTAAAAGTTTTGTTAAAATGGTGCAATGAAAGCCAAGAAAAATATTCAAAATATTTATTTTATAAAAAGTTTGAATACAAACAGCATTACTTTATCATAGTTATATGAATTATTTAGCTATTAAATACAAAGATGCAGCAAAGGTATATGTAAAAGTTCATAAAAAGTAGGGAAAATAAAACTACAAATGTTAAATAAAATAATAAACAAGCGATCCGCCCTTGCTTCGCACATACAAATATACGATGGCGACATGCCAGAACATCGCTATGATATCTATACATTTAAGTAAGTAAAATATTACGTATATCTTATACAATAATGTCAAAAAAAATAATCGAAATCGTGGACCCTACGGACAGGCGCGGTCGGGTCGCGGTCGGGTCGCAGCCCAATATTTTGGGGCGGGTCACCATTGGTGCCGAGGAAAATTTTTAGGGAAATGGTTACCTAATTGATAAGTACTCTAAACAGTTTTTTTTTAGTATATGCCCATCGGGGTCAGTACCTACAGTTTTTAGTTTGTAAAGCAAGTAGTATACTAGGTGTTAAATTAACGGATCGTATTCGTAACACAATACTGCGCTCCAAAACTAATAAAGCTGGCGTGGCTCAAAAGGCTGAAATTCCCAGTCCGGCAGGATCTGCCGTATGCCGGACAAACTGTGGGCCCAAATAGCACAGAACTGGTGCCCTGAGACAGTGAGACGGGGTCGCGGCAGACCACGTAGGAGATGGCGGGACGAGTTGGACAGATTCCATCAAAACTGGCAAGAGGACGCGCGGGCTTGCGAAAGATGGAAGGAGTGGAGGGAGGCCTTTGCCCAGGAGTGGGACAGCGTAGGCTAGGTAAAAAAGAAAAGAGCAAGTAAATCATTCAGTCTCTCGACACCCCAGGACCCCCCCTCGGACCGCGCCTGCCTCCGGAACGTGTACCTCAGGGATCGAGGCCGAGGAAGATAGTAGATAGATGGTAAACACACTAATGTTGGCTAAACACAAAAAAAAACTTTAATTTTGAAAGTCGGTGTCTGCTTTTCAATTTTCGTTTTTTGCCACCGACCTTTGAAATTAAAGTTATTTTTCACTTTTTTATGTTTTTTTTTTTTGGAAGTCAGTTGTTTTTTTGTTGTAAAAAGTTTTTATTTTTCACTTTTTCGTTGTGGTACCTACCCTACACAAATTCGAATACCACTACCTTGGTCCATAACATATACATTGCTATGTATATGTTATGGACCAAGTAATAAATAGGGGCATTTTTCATAATGCCCGCGCATTATTAATAATGACAAGCTACTTAGGGCGAAATAATTAATTATAATTTGAACTTCCTTATTTATCACATTGCCTCGTCATTATAAATATTGCCCTGTGGTCTTTGGGCAATCTAATAATACACAGGTATTTAATTATGGTAAAGTCATCATAAGTCAGCAGAGTGGATGTGAATGGAAAGATTTTATATATTGATTCTACGTTTGAAATAAAAATAATAGTAATAAAACCTGGTTTTAATTGTGCTGCGCCATAGGTGCCTAGCATAATAAAAAATGCCCGGTTGATTTGATTATTTCAATAGTTGTTATCGCACTGCCCTCTCATATTGGGCATTATTCAAACTGCCCGGGCATTTTTTATAATGCCCTAATAATCACTTGGTCCATAACATAATTATATAACATTGACGGAGTCACTTAAAACGTCGGCATCGTCTAGAATTCTAGATATATTCAGTGGAAAAAGTACGTAATATTGAAGTCCAAAACTTCGCAAGCCAAGTTAATAAAATTTATATGGGACCACCTCTGAAGCATGACCTGCATGACACACCAAACAAAAAAATAATCATCAAAATCGATTCATAATTGGCGGAGTAATCGCGTAACATACACACCAAAAAATAACATACAGACGACATCCATTTTTAAGAAGTCTGTTAAAAATACGTTGTGTGCGATAGAACCTATAAATATGCCTACTTAATTATTTATTGCTGTGTTTCTGTAGTGACTATGCAGAAATAATATTTTGTCAATATTTCTGAACTCCAACGAAGTCCTGCGTTCATTATAATTTATAATAACATTCGGATAATTTTTCTTCCAAAGAAACTCTCCAGAAATCGTTTCTACAGGTATTGCAGTCGCAGGAATACATAAGTATTTTTGAGACATAATATAAAAATTGGCTGGACTGTCTTTATTGAAATTATTGTGGTTTCCCCAAAATTGAAAGGGGTCTGTGCTTCGACCCTTGGTCGGTGTACCAACGTATTTATCCACCTCAACACGTACATGCGAAATTATTTCCTCACCTGTCGAAGCGTTCAATACATTTTCATTGTCTTCTGATTGGTTGTTGGAAGTTGAAGGAATTGGATTCTGTTGATTGCGTATTGAATTTACACATTCATTAAATTCATTTATGATATCCTGCTGCACGAATTCTGCTATCCCTTGTGTTGTAAAATAAGTATTTTTAAATCTTGGATCCATAAATGTTGCATTTGCTGTAGTTGGGTATTCTTCGTACTTTTCGAAGTTTTCATCAATTTTGTTCAGAAGTGTTTCCTTAACTTGTGCTGCCACAGGAGTAAGTGTAGCACACTTGCTTATTTTTGATCTCACATCAGCAATAAGAGGGATAATACAAGATAAGGTGAGAAATTGCTGACCAGACAACGTGTTATTAAAATCTTCAAATGGTTTTAACATGTTTACGCATTCACTGTGAATTATTCTTTCATTTGCATCAAATTCGCCAGCGTTGTTTTCAACTATATCTTTTAGCATATTATACAAGTAATGCCAAGTGAAGGGTGCGTGTTTCTCTTTACTTTTCCGTACAGAATTATTTTTATAATATTTTTTTTCAAATTCTTTAAATTTCAAATCTGCTGAAGCTTCTTCAATTACGCGGTTTATTATAGCAGCTGTACAAAATACGTGTGCTACTTTGAATCTACCAGTCACTGCTTTTTCTAGAAGCTTGTCATTATTTCCGTTATTAGTAATAAAACACACCACTTTTTTTAAAAGCCCCCATTTGCCTAATTCCTTCTTTAAAGCAGTGGCTACGACTCCTTCTGACCGAAAGTTTGCCTCCATTGTAAACAAATTCTGAGACACAAGTTTTCCTTGCTGAACAAAATGCATTGTTGCAGTCGACATATTACGAGCATTTCTTCTTTCTGGGTCGGAACACTTCCAGGTCTCTATTGAGATTGCCACATAATCGACCGACTTCAAGGTTTCCATCCAGTATGCTTTTGCCCTGTTGTATTGTTCAGGAAGTAGTTCTTCAGAGAATTTCCTCATGGATGGTAAGGTATAATGTGGTATATTCGTTTTAATAAATTCTTGCAAGCCGTTGTCTTCAAGTATGTAATACGGTCTCAAATCCACGCAAAACATTTTTACCAATTGTGTGTCTTTGTTCGCTTTATGCGTTGATTCCGTATTTATGATTATCTTTGGCGTTTTACGACTTGTAGTTAAAGTAATGCTCAGATCTTCACCATCTTCCGCCATTATAAGGATGTTTATGTCACAGGTATCGTAATTATATTTGTTGTGGTCAAGTTTAGAACTCTGCACTAAATATTTCTCACGTCGATGGGTTAGGATTCACTGTTCACTGATCCATCTGACAATCCCGACAAATTCAGTTTACACTAACATGTTATTATAATGTTTTAAACAACACACTGTTCACAAAACAATTTTAGTCCGTTAATCACTGGTCTTCGACACCGGAACGTTTGGTATATATGATGCGTCATTGACGACTGGACTATGTACTAGAAACTTCCTATAGTGAATAAATAAGTATCAGATAAGTAAGTTGCGTGTACCTAGCCTTTTTACCCGACTACAGTGAAGCGATGTATGTGTGTGCGTCTCTAATCTCTATGTTCCCTAGTAACTACAAAACAGCTGAACCGATTTTGATGAATGATTTGTCGTTGGATTCGTCTTTATTGCGTGAGTGACACTGGGTATATTAACATGAAAAAAAAACAAAATGGCGGTTTTTAGGTTTTTTTAAATTATAAAACAATCCCGAACTTTTGAAGTGAGTATGAGGCCGTTATCACACCAATATAAGTGGGTATTGTATGCACGAGATTTAATGTTGGATTTGAAGTAGGTACGCGCATGTATTTTAGAATAATCATTGTCCGAAATCGAGAATTATGAAAAATAAACGGAACAGACTCGATATAGGCTGCGTTCGAGTTACGCTGTAATCGATTTGAGCGTACTAGCACCCGTTCTGAATTAGCGTGAGCGAGATAACGTTGTCCCGTAAATTGTCATAGATGACGTCATGACACCCGCCATCTTGCGATAATGCCAACCATGCCCTAAGGCTGCTTTCCGAATTAGAAATTAATCGCTGTCAGCGCTCATATCGTTATCTTGTGTTCCGTTTTATTATCACGATTATGACAGCTGACGGCTGTCATCAATTCGGAACGCTCGTGAACGCGCTCACAGTCCTCGCTCAGCTTCATAACATAAACATAACCTCAAACCTTGCACAAGAAAGACCGATAGAATATTTTTTGAAAATAGAACTTCACCGCATTAGTTTGCTTCAAGCAAACTAATGCGGTGAAGTTCTATTTTAGACCAGAGTCGATAGTCAACAAGCAAATTGCTTGTTGACTATCGACTCTGGTCGCCATGCGAACGACAGCATCAACGGAAAAGAAGGGATGCGCAAGCGACAAACATTAGCCAATAGGACAGTGTAATTATTGTTCTTGCTATGACGTCATACACCATCTCAAGATGCATTTTTTCAAAATGTTTTCTATGCTCACTGTATAATGTGAGTAGCAACAAAATGCATGCCTCGTTCCAAATGAATAGAGGTGGTGACTCTTGATCTACTGAAATAAAAAAATAATATTATGAAGGTACTTCCTACTAACACTGCAATAATATTGTTTGAGATGGATATATTTATAACAAAATGCTTTTATAACTTTAAAATGATAAATTCTGAGAGCAAGTTGTTAAGAATTAACTGTCAATATACTAATAAGACAAAACTATAGAACACTTTTATCTTACTTTTGTTATAGATTAAGTTTTGGAGTAAGCGTGACCATATATACTGTTGTCAACATGATGTTATGCAAACACAACAGGCACATTCAGCTAATAAGTGTCTGCACATAACCAGATAATAATATAAAATACTTACCATATTGTTCTGTTGGTTCATTCAGCAGTGACTGTTTCTTGGCTTATATTTGCATCAAAGTCATTCACCAATTGCTGTACATATTCAGTATCTGTAAACAGCAAGAACTATATAAGTAAACATTATGATTGATCAGAAGACAATAGCTAAAGAGTGGTTTAACTTCACACTTAAAAAACTGTAAGGTAGCTTTTGCAAACAGACAGCTAAGCAGTTGTGATGAGTAAAACATTTGCATCATAATCGTTTGAGCAGTGGGAAGAACTGCAAGTGGGCTAAAATTCAGCACTTAACTCTCTGAGCCCTCTCCTATTGCTCCTGATGTGAGCATGACTGAAAACATGCGAATGTTTTCAATCAAGCTCACGCCTCGTCGGCTATATTCACTTGAATACTCATGGTTATTTACACATCAAATTAAAAAAATATATGAATATCATCAGTTTAATCATCAAATTTCTATAGTGATAGTTATGACCTAAAACAACACAGTACAACTGTCAATTTGACAGCCACATTGACAGCGCTCACGTTGATAATAATAGAAGGCATGGTCGGCGTTATCGCAAGATGGCGCATGTCATGACGTCATATCTATGACGATTCACGGGACATCGTTATCGCGATTTTAGTAATTCGGTACAGGTTATAGCACGTTCAAATCGATTATGGCGTAACACGGAACGCACTGTAAATTATCACTGTCACCGCTGTCACCGCTGTCATGACAGGTGTGCTGTTTTTTTTAAGTCGCATTCGCATCTCATCTTTAAGGTGGATGCGCTAGGGTAGCCCGCGAAATTCAAATTTTCTTACGTTTTCTGCAATTTGCAGGTCAGTATCAGGTTGTATGTTGATCTAAATATTATTAGCGGCCGTAACAAATATGGATTTACAGAATTATAAACATTAGAATCAGCAATAAAACTCTCTAAGTTCATGTAAGTGTATTGAATGAAAATTTCATGAAGTCGTCAGAAAAATTTGAATTTCGCGGGCCACCCTAGCGCATCAACCTTAAACTAACCTGTCATTTTCGAAATTGTGCTTGCTGGCTACCGTTGCCGCCTAACCAAAGAAGAAGGAGGTGGTAGACACAAATAAATATGATAATAATATGCAAGTTTTGACGTTGAGCGAGCACTGTGAGCGTGCTCACGACCGTTCCGAATTGTTGACAGCCTTCAGCTGTCATATCTAAATCGGAACGCAAATTATTGATATGAGTAGCGCTATGAGCATATATAATAAAACTTTTTACAAAAAAAAAACAACCGACATCCAAAAAAAACACTAAAAAAGTGAAAAATAACTTTAATTTCGGAAGTCGGTGTCTTTGCTTTTCAATTTCCGTTTTTTGCCACCGACTTCCGAAATTAAAGTTATTTTTCATTTTTTTTGTGTTTTTTTTGGAAGTCGGTTGTTTTTTTTTGTAAAAAGTTTTTATTTTATCCCACACAAATCCGAATACCACTACCTGCTATGTAAATAACAGTGAAGGAGTCAAACAGGATATCGTCTAGATAAACGAAGTGGGAAAAATACGTAATATTGAAGCTAACTCAAAAATTACATGGGACCATGGGAATTATATGGGACCACCTCGGAAGCATGACCTACCAAACAAAAAAAGAATCATCAAAATCGATTCATAATTGGCGGAGTAATCGCGTAACAAACATACAAAAAAAAAAAAACAAACGAATTGAGAACCTCCTCCTTTTTGAAGAAGTCGGTTAAAAATAAGCCGCCTTTACACGACACGCGCTTTCACGCGTGAAAGGCCTTTCACGCAGGAAAGAATGCGCGTGTGGATAAAAACAATCTCACACGATTGCGTGTGCAAGCTTTCCCGCGTTCAATCGTGCACACTCCGATCGCGAGTGAAAGCGCGAGTGGTGTAAAGGTGACTATTATGATGTAAATGTGTAAATGTAAAAGAGCAGTGGCGGCTCAGTGGTAATGGCCACGACTTATGAGTTGTAGGTCGTAGGTTCGAACTCTGACAAGCGCTTTAAATTGTGTAAATTATTTCATCGCCACTGCTCTCAAAACGGTGAAGGAAAACATCGTGAGGAAACCGGCATGTCCTAGAACCAAAAATTCGACGACATGTGACATCTACCAACCCGCAATGGGCCCGCGTGGTAGATTACGGCCCGCTCCCTCTCACAGAGAGGAGGCCTGTGTCCCAGCAGTGGGAACATTATAGGCTGATTATGATGATGATGATGTAAATAAATTCTGTTAGCAGATTTATGCAAAAAATTGTTAGGTATTTATATTTTATTAAATGAATTCCAAATAATTATGGATTCTCTTCTTCACGTATTTTTACGCGACTGCCCCAGAAGGAGGGTAATGTTTTTCGAGTGTATGTATGTTTGTATGTTGGTATGTCTGTATGTCTGTATGTTTGTATGTATGTATGTATATATGTCTGTATGTTTGTATGTATGTTAACTGTAACTGTGCAACTTTCTTTACCAATATTCCAATTAAGACTACGGAAACTTTAAATTCCTCGCCCTCACTTGCTATTGATTTACTAAAAGCGAATGTTTCAACTTGTCCTATAGAATTTAAATTTAAACATATAAACCCTGGGGTCGTTGTAAAAGCTTTTAAGCAACTCAAGATCAAAATTACCGAAGATCTGTGGGGCATGTCTACTAAAGTTTGTCAATCCATTATTGAGACAATTGCACCCTATTTAGCTTTAATATTTAATTTGTGTGTTGATCAAGGGGTATTCCCAGATTTAGTGAAGTACAGTAAAGTTATTCCAGTTTTCAAATCCGGGGACAGCAAAGACACTAATAATTATAGACCCGTTTTGGTTTTGCCGGTTTTCAGTAAGGTGTTTGAAAAAGTAATGTTAAATCATATGCTCAATCGTGTGATGTGAGTGATGGAAAAATCTACATCTTTTTAGTAAAATAAGTGACAGGCATAATTTTAACACTAGAAATAGGAACAAATTAGATCAACCACGTTTCAGATTGTCTAAAGTACATACTTCTTTTATGGGGTACTGTGTAAAATGTTATAATAAAATTCCACTCGATATTCTTCAACTAAATGAGAAGAAATTTAAAACATGCATTAAACGCACACTATGTAGACAAGCATATTATAAGTTGGATGATTATATCGTAGATAAAAATGCTTGGCTTAACGCTGGTCCTACTCCACAGGCACTTGGGCTCACTAGTTAAAATTTCATAATTGGAAGTGTTGCTTACCCCTTTTTACTATTATTTCTTTTTTTTCCTGACATTACGAACTTATTGTTTATTCTTATTTAACTTATCTGAAAATAATATTATATTAATTGCTCAATTTCTTTGCAAACTAGTTTTGTATAATTTAGAAACATTTTTTCAATTATTGTAAATGTGAGTACAATAGAGCCGTTTAGTATGGTATGATGTATGTTGACTTGAAATAGCATGGCAGATGAGAGTATGTCATGCTCACTTAAATGTCTCGCTGATGGTGGCACGTGTGTTGGATCATTCGGTTCCCTACAAAATGGTTGAGCTGGATGGTGCTGATCCACATGTCATGTTCGTGAACGGGCGCCGTCAGTTGAGACTGGTCACCTCTTATTTGCCAGAGCTTATTTTTAATCTTAAATTTTGAATTGCTTTTGTTTTTTTTTTTGTTTTACTTTGTTCTCACATATAGAAGCAACATGAATACTGTACCCAGGATTTTGTAATATCTATATCCATTTTTAAAAGAGTGACCGTGGAGTTTCTTGCCCGTTCTTCTCCATAGAGATCTACGCTTTGGAATGGGCAACTAGCTTCAACTCTCTGACAAACTGACCGACTCTTTGACAATTCAAAAGTGCGTGTAAATGGTTTAATTGAAATAAATGCTTTGAGTTTGAGTTTGAGTTAGTTATGTATTTGGCACGCTCTGTAGCCTAAACGGTTTGATGGATTTTAACATACGAGGTGTCGTTAGGTTCGTCTTAATTGTGGTAGTGACATAGGCTATAATTAGAAGGTTTAAAAAAAATAGAATGTTGGTATCAAATAAAAGCTAGTAATGTAGTTAATTCCAAATATATAAATTAATAAAACTAAAAAGATTGAAATAAAAAAAACTTGTTTTTTAAATAATTTGTTTTATTGTAGTCGGATTTTTTAGGTTTTTTAATTTGAGTAACTTGTTATCTTATCACTACGATTGCATACCATTTATTGATTTTAACCAATCACTTAATAATCTACAGTATTTTCCCGAATGGGCTTGTAAAATATCGATTCATCGATTTCGTTTTTGACCGATATAATTATATGTTATGTCGATGTTTCTTGGCAATAGGTATATGCTACATGTGACTGTACTTCTAAATTGGGTATGTTAATATTAGTGTTTGGGTCGGTTTCCCCTTTATTATTTCGTTAGATCTTTAGATCGATATAAAATGTCAAGTAAGATCGATTGGGTTATTTTTAGTTTTCCTTGTACTGAACAAGAATTGTTGTGCTAGTATGGGCCAATGAATATTATGGAAAACGACATAATTGAAAATTTTATGGATTAAAATTATTATGACACTTGATCGATGAAATTAGTGAAAATGATTTTATGTAATTTCACGATTATGGCAACTGAAGCGTTATCTTGTAGAATGTCTTCGGCTCAAAAAAGTACGTCCGCAGTAAAATAATATAAGTAGGTACCTACTAAAACTTTTTCCTAAACTTAAACATTTATAAATATTTCGTTACACTGAAAAGGTTGTTTATCTTATTTTTAATAATTAGCCGGCAGTTTTCATTGTTGGGACTGCGTCTGCGCCTGATTTATGGTCGTCGCAGGCAATGACTTATACCGTGGCGCTGCGTGCCTCCATTACGTTGTCGACTATACGATAAACTTGTAGATACCGATCGCTACCATTATTGGCTATTCGCCTCTTTTGTTATACCACTTAACTCTACATTGTGTTGGAAACTGTACCATAGTTAAGGATATCCATTTTCGTAGATAATCAATATTGTTAGTTCACGTTCATTTACCCCTTGGGCACGACACGACATCACCGCTCGCGCGATCTGCGTCTTGCGTCTGCGACTCTGCGACCGCGGCGGGCAAACGTTATAAAAACTGGCATGAGTCGCCGCCTTAGCGTGGAACCGACATTTAAAAAAAAAAAAAAATGCGGTAGCAAAAGTCCCTGACAGGTCTCGGAGAAGACGACTATCTACCGTACATATTATTGATCTGCTGACTGCGGCATGGCAAATGTTCTTGGTCTTGCTGATTCATAGGTCACCATACCTATTAAATTACTTCTTCTTCTTCCACCTAGCGCAGTCCACTACAGATTATTTAACTTAGT
Organism: Lithophane ornitopus; assembly: GCA_948473465.1. Lineage (NCBI taxonomy): Eukaryota > Metazoa > Arthropoda > Insecta > Lepidoptera > Noctuidae > Lithophane > Lithophane ornitopus. The sequence continues at coordinate 1,162,935 of OX419617.1, forward strand.
CGGAAGCAACGGCTGCCAGAGTCGCTTGATACTCAGTATTTTAACAAGGGTCAACGTACACACTCGATGCGCCTACAGAAATGTTGATAGCACAAAGTCACACAAGTGAATTTATTCGCAATTATTCAGGCGCATAATAATTTTAAATTAGGTACTAGATTAAATAGTACCTAATCGTCATTGTTGTTATCAAAATTAATCAGATTACATATATTTATGATTAATACATAGCTTTTCCTGTTCACACATAATCCCAGAGCTGTTTATTTTCAGTAAATAAAATATGTAGGTACCTATAATAGGTTCACCTCTGCCCAATCCAAAAAAGTTGTGATGGTATACAATAAAATATGTGATTATAATTTTAACATGGTAGTAAAATGGTAGTAAAAGCACCTAGGTATCTATTTTATTATTTGTCAAGGGTCATGAGGCCACGGCAAAGAACAGGCCCAAAGCAACACGTAAATATACTGTGAAAAATTCTACTGGCAAATGTTCTATTGGGTTTTCCATCAGAAATATCTCACTAGCAGGCCGGAGTCTGATCTTCAGCTCGAATTCACTTTTTATCTCATTCGCACGCAACATACTACTCGCGGACTGAGTGAGAACGAGACGGTGTGGGGTGCTGGCGGCTTCAAGCCTCGAATAGTTTAGGTAGGTTATTACTTTTTACGGCTTAAATAATGTTAATAAAAAAATAAAAAAACATAATACCTGCTTTATAGTTAGTTCAGTTATTATGCAAAGTTTCATGATCTAATTTGAAGTATTTTTTGAATACCAGCGGTTTATAGTTCGGTTTAGAGGTAACTTTGGATTTTTTTTCTATACAGAAAATGTTATGTAAGTAATCGTGTTTTCGTCAAACATAGGACCTAGCTAGCATCAATCCTCAACTTTAACAAATATTTATTTCAAAATTAATGCTGCAGTATTTTCGGCATGACGGAGGATCATGCTAAGTAATTTGAGTTATAATTATTATATTAATAAAAATATTACATGAGACTAAATGTTGTAAGTTCTAGGTACATCTCTGTCTCACCCTTCGGGATACATGCGTGCTGTTTATGCTAAACAAAGGCCCTAATCTACTAGTAGGTACTTACCTACAATAATGAATACTTTCTTCAGTTTCCACTACAAGTGTCCGCTAAGTCCTGGTATCGATCGTAATTCGTAATCAGTCGTAACACTGTTGTTTATAAGCTCCGACAGATGGAGACTCACTATCTATCATTCGAGAATCGTTTTTATATATTCCTATACTCCATTTGAAATAAGATTAGACGTATAGATAAGCCTTTTTTACATTCCGTTCAACCGATTTTGAATTCTATTGCGTTGGTGGCATGACAAATGGCAGCCGCAGTAGATAGTCGCTATTGAGTAACTTTTTTTGCTTTTAATACTATCCTTATGCCTACGGTATAGAAGTCAAAATCGGTTGAACGGACTGTAAAAGGGTTTGTTTTAATGTCTAATCTTATTTCAAATTGGGTAGGTATAGAATACGTGAATATTAATGAGGATAAATGTAACGATACATAATATGAGGAAATATTTCGCGTTCATAAACACGACTTGGATTTGGTGAACCTAAGGTTTAAAATACTTACATCCATTTTTAAACAACGTACTAACGTACCTACATAAATTATCTTTGACATCACAATTAATTAAAATACATCAAAAGTGCTTGAAAACCATTTATTTACAAAAAATAGACACGGCGATGTTTGACAGTCGTTAGCATGGGGTATCGTACCCAGTATTACCCGGTTGAGCAGGTCAGATAGGCAGCCGCTCTTTGTAAAATACTGGTTTATAGCTGCATCCAGGTGGGAGCCGACCCTAACATAGTATAATTATGTCACACTAGCTTCAGCCAGCGGCTTCGGCCGCGTGATATCTTTATAAATTACTAGCTTTTGCCCGCAGCTTCGCCTGCGTTGTGGTCGGAAATTATCCCACGGTAACGTACTACCGGGATAAAAAGTATCCAGGTCATGTCTACCTATGTGCCAAATTTCATCCAAATCCTTTCAGCCGTTTTAGCGAGAAAGCGTAACAAAAAAAAATACTTTCGAATTTATAATATTAGTTAGGATATAATAATATACTAGTTTCCATACGCGGCTTCGCCCGCGTGGTATGTCGATAAAAAGTAGCTTATGTCCTTCCCCGGGATGCCATCTATCTCCTTGCCAAATTTTATCGAAATCCGTTCAGTGGTTTAGGCGTGAAAAGGTAACATACAGACAGACAGACAGAGTTACCTTCAAATTTATAATACCTATGGATTAAATATTATATAGTTAGGATTAAAGTTAGAATTAGGATAGCATATTATGATGTTACTCAGTGATAATATAGCATTCTACAGAAAGATTTTTTACAAACACAAATACAAATCTAGCTCTTTAAAATACTTATAACGACGTGAACTCACTCTAACTCTCACAAGTATAGCTCACTTTTAGAGGTTAAATGAAATATAAAGGCCTCTTCTCATACACAGAAGGTGCATTGATCACCACGCTTGCTCAAGATTGGCGATTTCAGACTTATATTGACCTTATGTGCAGGTTTCCTCACGATGTTTGCCTTCACCGATGAAAGTAATATCCAAGATAAACTCGGGAAGACATACCAGGAAAAATATAGTAAAAAAAATAACGGGTATTTTACCTGCGCTCTCTGAAGCAGTGGTGGCCCAGTGGTAAACGCCCCGTGTCTTACGAGTTGTAGGTCGTAGATTCCAACCCTGACAGGCGCTTTACTTTGTGTAAATTATTTCATCACCACTACTCTCAAAACGGTGAAGCAAAACATCGTGAGGAAACCGGCATGTCCTAGAACCAAAAATTCGAAGACGTAACGTGACATCTTCCAACCCGCACTGGGCCCGCGTGCTAGATTACGGCCGACTCCCTCTCACAGAGAGGAGGCCTGTGTCCCAGAATTATAGGCTGATTGTGCTAACCTGCACTCCTGCACACAAATTGAATTAAAATTAAGTTCTTAAAGGTACGCTTCCACGGATATATTGGTCAAATGGTCGCCAAAGGTTCTGAATATACACGTCAGAGGAAACACGCAACGCCCTGTGATACTGATGACAGGTGAATATAAAACAATATTAGATCGCCAGCGACCGAATCAAGGGAATCGCAGAGACACCACCCCCCACTATAATTATCTACATAAGTATTATTGTACATATACATACAAGTAACTTCCTTCTTCAGGTTTTTTAGTTGCCAGCTCTACTGGCTTCTCGTTAATAGCCGGTGGTGGAACAGATACCTTCAGTTTCAGAATTTTCTTATCATTGATATGAATAAATTACAAAGTATTCCGCCTCCCATTACAAATGTACTGGTGTACTATGCCACCTCTGTCTAACCCTTCGGGGCAAACAGGCGTGATGTTTTATTTACTCCGAAACCCGCCATACGCCTTCCAATGTACCATGTCAGGAATAGTGAATATGCCAAAGTTGTCTGATAAGAGTCCGTTTATAAATACATTTTTTGGTTGCTCTATTTCGTATGTTTGATCTCAAGATTTATCTGACGATACAGTGTAGTGTATAGCGGATTTAGAAGTTAATGCCAGTCCAAAATGATACCATTACAATATTCTTTGACTTTTCTGGAAAAAGTCGAAGCATTAGTTTTGGAAAAATTCTTAATATATAAATCTACTGTCAGGGAATTTAACTGTTGAGCAGATTGACACAATGCTGTGGTATAACCATTTCTTACGACTGACAAAAAAAATAGACGAATGATTTGTAATATCACGGACAGTTGATATTCAATTTGCTTGGGTACCTATCAATTCGGTTCCCTGATTTGACATAATTATAATGCTAATTTAATTTGCACTGCTTTCTTGATCAATAAAGTATTTATATTTTTTTTATTTGTAATCCTAATTAAGTTATTTTTAAGAACACAATAATTACTGTACAGTCTCCACCATTAATGAAAAAGTTCGTACTAGGACAAAGGCTCTCGCCATTATTTTGTTTCTTCAAAAGTCCATATTCCGATCACCACACGGCCGTAAAGCTTAGAAGAAGAATAAATTTCCTTTCATTAGTCTGGGGCTGACGCCAAGAAGATGCCATCAATGACCTCCTGCGCATCCTTCCCGGTGACCACCAAGATAATAGCCAAGCCTATTCCAGCGCCCAGGGCCACTCCTACAGCGATGGCCAGCACTTTCTTCGCGAATGACCACTTTGAACAGGCCCAGTACTGCTCGCGATATACACTGAAAATATATAAATAAGTTGTGTTAGTAACAGAGAACAAAAGCAACCTATGATAATCAGCCTATAAGGTTCCTACAGCTGGAGCCTCCTCGCTGTGAGAAGTGGGGCGGTAAGCCACCTCGCGGACCCAATGCGCCTAAGTCCCATATCTTTGATTTTTGTTACTTCACGATATTTGTCTATGTCATTAACTCGCAAATGCTATATTCGTGATTTATGAAGATAGGGGCAGCCTAAAGTTAAAGTTCAACTAAATTTTTCAAATAGTTTTACTCATCAAGTTCTAATCGGCCGAAGTTTAGGAAGTAAACCGTTTTAAAAGCTCTTATCTGATCAGTAATGTTTTAGTCATTGATCTCCAAATATTGGAGAATTACAACCCCTTTTTAAAACAAATGATACAAGTCTGCTGATAGAATGATTCAGCGCAAAACTTCCCGGCTATTCAAATCTTCACCAAACTACCTACCTATGTGCTACCTATTTAGTTGTTCCTAAATAAGTAGTAATCATCATCATCTTCATCATCATGTCAGCCCTGTTCCACCCACTGCTGAATGTATAGGCCTCCTCCCTTTTGTGCCATACTTCCCTGGTCTGTTCGAGTCTCATCTAGATTCCATCATCATTCTAGGTATGTATGTACAGGAAAAATACATGAATTTTATGCATAATGCACAATTAAGTGGATATCTTATCAAACATGACTTAAGTACTGCTGAGCCAGATAGCGAGTGTAGCGGCATCGGCATTACATTGTCTTTGAGTCGATAGATTGCAAACATTGCAGTCAGTTTGCAAATCCGACCTGACCGATATCTTATCACTTTGCGTGGCAGTTTCACAGTCATAGGGAAAGGGGATAGCTGTAGCTGCGCTGACTTGGTCCTCTAGCAACGTACTACGATTGTCAATACTATCCGCTTAATTTGTCATCATCATCTGCCTAGCCTAGGTCGGCTTCCAGTCTAACCGAATGCAGCTGAATACAAGTATTTAACTTAAAGCAACTGCTTATCTGTCCTCCACAACCCAGTGACAGGGTAACACGAAACACCCCTGAATACCAGAATTTTACATGGAACCTCGGACAACACTGCAAAGTTTACCTTTAAGGCTACCCCACATATCAGTTCTGCCATCAAATCTAACCGAAACCCGTGTGGATGGCACGGCGTCAAGATCGATTGCCTACAACGTTCGAACTATTAAAAGCAAATCGTTGAATTCGTTTCGTGTAAATTCACGTTTCGGATCACATTCGTCCGATCGATCACTCTGAAGAGACCAATCCGAAAAACTGAATTCCATATTTAGAATTAGGTTTTTCGGAAGATAACTTCGTAAGGCTGTTACTTGATTCTTTTATTAATCGATCCTTTTATTGAGTGACCTAATAGGACAGTTTTTCTAAATAGCTATGTAGGTTTCTAGATTTTCATCAACATAATTATCATCGATAGCCAGACGTGCCAATCCCAACTTCCTGTGCCAGCATGATCCAGGTTCTGCCCGCGATGGCAACAATAGAGATATTCGGAGTAATTACATAATAATGATGAGGACGGAATGATGGACAGAACAGATGGCCGATGGGACCGAAAGGTTCTAGAGTGGCGACCGCGTCCCGGAAGATGTAGCGGGACAGGCCTCCCACAAGGTGATCCGATGACCTGGTGAAGGCCGCAGAAATCCGCTTGATGCGGGAAGCATAGAACCGGTCCAAGTGGCGGTGCTTGGGTGAGGCCTATGTCCAGCCGAAACCTGTCTATGTACCGGGTGAAATGATGATGCAGTCTGGGCACGGTGACTAAAGCTGCAAACTTGTTGTTTTGTAGTGCTGGTTTATCTCACTAATCGATAAGATAAATTATTTATTACCTACATGTGAGTCATCACATATCACAAAATATTGATCGGAAGTTTTTTGAAACTTGTATATGGGGGGTTGTCATTGTCATATACAGACGCACACACCCCATTCCCACGGGGGTAGGCAGAAATATACCCAAACATTTTGGAAAAAGTTTTACTAAGAGTTAGAAGCCTTATTCTTTGATCAAAACAATTCGGGAAGCTAAAGTAAGAGGAGGTAAAACTGTAAAGTAAGTAGAGGTAAGGTCAGATAGTAAAAATCTTTCACACATCCGTCAGATAGTAAAAATCTTTCACACATCACATACCTTATACCTGACTAAACACGTTTTCAATTAATCTGAACACATGGTAAAAAACTAGAATTTTATGTAAGTTTCCATATTTTATGTTAGATTTAATCTGACCTTTATCTAGGTCATTTTCATCAGTTAAGGTCAATAAAACATTTCAGCAACCCTAATGATTATACCTAATTATACCTAATGATAATCATTTACGTAATCCGCGTATTCGTCATAGATTAACAACATAATAAAATTAATATTGTTGATTTGTTGCTGAACTCATAAGGGACCAGTAGATTCCGACCAATCATAAGTACGTCACAATATTTATATAATTGTATCTACTTAACTAGCTATTGTCTGCGATTTCGTTCGCGTGGAAGTCTTAAGACACCACAATAAACTAAAATAATAGCCACATTATCATTCTTCCCGATTTCTGTTTGCTCGGCTCCTAAAGGTCGTAGCGTGATGTTACCTTCTTCAAGAATAATGCTAAAATACAAATGCAGCTGGTAGTTCCAGAGATTAGCGCATTCAAACAAAAAAAAAACGAAGTCTTCTGATTTATTATATTAGTTTATTGATAGATATCCTATCACATATTAATATCTATTGGTCATCATTGCCTGAGACGGACAGACGAAGGTGACAATACAATACTGACATGCCTGTAACTTGCACAGAAGTATGCGAGTAGCTTGCATGCCATTGTGGTGCCATAACAACTTCTTACTATACTACAACTACGTCTTGTTGAAATAACAACAGAACAACATACAGTAGAACGGTTTCATATAGTGATATGTACAATTGTACATTAAATGTAGAGTCTCCTTCACCGTATCCGGCGACAGCGACCCAGACTCATTTTCTTTCCCGATAAAGTGATAACATGGACCCAAAGCACATATGGCGAAATGCGGGCGTACTATTCACCTCTGTCTACCCCTGTGGGAAATACAGGCGTGTTGTTAAGCTGTTTACAGCATTTCCCTAAATAAACGTGGGAATCCCCGCACTAAATGACGTGAATACCGTTAATTCGAACAAAAAATATATCATAATGATAAGAGTACTAAACTACGCCTTCCGTCAAAGAGCCCATGATGCATTTGTATGCAATTCCATTGTGCGGAATGTTTTACATCAGCAACGCAAATTCGAATCAGAAAAAGGAGTTACAAAGTATGGAACGCTATGAGTCAAATGGACTGACGGGCCAATGTTACACGGCGAAATTTAAGAGAGGCAAAATTATAGCTGAGTTTATTGAGTGTCCGAAAATCGACATTATTGTAAGATCAGAGCCATTTCTAATTGCATATGAAAATATACTTGTATTGTTGGCAAACTAGCATCACATTTTGAAAGCCTTCTCAATATTATCTTCTATTTGTGATCCCATATGATTGGTTATTGATAATTTAGTGAACCAATCACAACAGTCCCATGAGATTTGATTGCAGATAGCCAATAACAATCAATAATTTGTTAGAGAATCAACCATGAATGTACAAACCTTGTTGGGGGCATTTGAATCCTGTCATTCCTGGCTTCGTTAACATTATTTAGGCTTCCGACATACGCTTTATTATCGTATATATAGTCATTGGATCTGCTTGAAATTTTTGGTGTGCTTTTCTTGCCTTCATGGTAAGGAATGACATCCACCGCAGTATGTGTGTTCCGCCGCTGCTTCTGCCTAGCCCCGACCACTCTCACGTCACTCGGCTCGGCTTCACGCCTCGTCTTATGTGTACCAACGTCACCGACCTCAGCGTCCCTGCGTTGCTTATGTCTAGTTACGTTCGTTTTCACGTCACTAGGGTCAGCTTCCCTGCGTTGCTTGTGTCTGACACCTTCCACTTTTACGTCGCTAAACTCGGCATCCCTGCGATGCTTATGCCTAACCACTTCACTTGGTTCAGCTTCCCGCCTGTGCTTCTTTTGTCTCGGCACTTCCACTATCACGTTACTGAGCTCTTCGCTTGGGATTTTTTCCTTCGACATTATCGAGTACGAGTGCTAACGCGCGCTTGCATCGAGTCACTGAGCGTACCTTGTTATCGTTCGTGATAGTGTTATCACATAGGTGGACAGGTGTGTTCCGATATTTTTATTGGATAAATTTTGAGACTGTTTTGCGATTTATTAAAAAGGTTTTGTCTTCAACCTGATAACAGTGTCGTGATATGAAGTAGCAGTTTACGTTAGATCCGCCTGTACTTTTAGGACGCTCTATAAATTATTTAATAAGCGAGAGCGCACCGTCCGAGCCCGACCCCTGTATTGTTACGTGCCGGTTGCTGGCGATAAGCTGGCCTCTTATTACATGGGTCATAAACATAAGCAAAATTTATAAAATCGAGAGATAGAAGACTCATTTTATATGTGTTTTACTTTACGTAAAACAATATACCCCTCACAGAATCACGAAATCTCTGGAAATATATAGCCAACGAACTTGCTTTCTTTGGGTGACTAATCAACGTAAAGGTATGCTGTGGAGTCAGCACGAATCCCTTAACCACTGAGATAGTGTTATAAGATTCAAAAAGTGAAACAAAGGTTCGTGGAAGGTTGTATTCGAACGAAATCGCAGGGACAGTCATTTCACAATTTAACGCATTAGTTAATTGCAAAAAATCTGATAATAATAATTTGTGAATAAAAAGGGTCTGATGTTCTGTCCAACAAGCCCATCTGTGTGGTAAAGACAAACAAAAAAATCTTTTAAAAATAAACTAAAGTGAAGCATTTTATCAGCCTGTTATCTCGCCGCAAATCGCTAGAGCAAACATCCAGAATCAGGTCACTACTGTAGGTGCTCTAATGATTAGAAGCACCTACTTAGTAGAGATCCTTGTATAGGAGCTCGTCAAAAGAGTACAATCATGGGAACTACTTCCTTATATGAGCTCCATGCGTATTTCGGCCGCCAAACAGCGTTGCAGTGTTTCGGTTAGTGGGTTCCGCTACTGACCACGGACTTTCGACGCCTCTTGGACCGTAAATGTCAAGAGACGGCGATGACATCTTACAACTAGCTGCCTAATTGCATGCCACCCAATAAAACAAGAGCCTATTACTTATTCCAACCCCCAGACGTCCTCAGCTAAGAATCGGTCGGTAATAAATGCTGCAGCCTGCAATAAATGGTGCAACTGACATTATCACCATGGTATACAATTAGCCAGGTGCACCAGCCGTACATTGTTTAAGGATGCCGCCACATTAAGGCTCTTAGATACTGGCGTGACTACTCGCGCGGCGCAACTAGTCGCGCGACAAGTCACGCCAGTATGTAAGAGCCTTTATGTAACTTATACAAGGAGAAGTACATCTATCATTTGGACAGCCCTTATTGTGTGACCGTTCACCGTTTTCTTAGGAAACCAAAGCTTAAACGAAAATGATGACAGCTCATTTAGTTAGTAGAGATCTTTTTTGTTCGAAAAACTACTCTCTAACTTATACAAGTATTTCTAAACTTGTTGTCGTCCTATAAAAGTAAAGCAGGTTCATAAAAGATCATTGTATTATTATACGTGGATGCCATAAGCACTAATTAGAAAAATGTCTCGTTAATTGTGCAGTGACACAACCGGTAGCAGTGGTAGTGCCTTGTACGGCGGTACTAATGAGGCGCGGGCGCAACCATCCCGCCGCAACTTTTTGTTCACTTTAATGTTTGTTACCATGGAAGTCGTCAAAAATGCTGCTAATGGCTTACCGTATTTTTCCTTGAAGGGCTTGAAAGCCGTGTAGGTCCTCTGTTTACGGAAAGGCCTTATTTAAAAGTCTACCGGCCATTGACCGATCATTCTGACTAGCTCACATTATCATAGCAAAGCCTTCAATGTTTCCTGCAAGAGAGGTGAAATGTGACATTTAAATCACTTACACCCAAATTAATAATGTATCTCAATCCCAATCTTGGTCCAGCGAGTCTACCACGAACACGCGGAGTCATAAGTCCACTGCTGGGCATAGGCCTCCCCCAAGCACCGCCACTTCGACCGGTTCTGTGCTTCCCGCATCCAAGGGATTCCTGCTTCACAAGGACATCAACGCGCGAAGTAAACGTACCTCCGTACCCACAATATTCGTGCACACAATATTTACATTCATATCTATGGGTGATACTCATCGCGCTTGTCGTAAAAATTTAAACCAAAATGCTGTAGCATAGTTGTATTTTCGATTCAGAAACCGTTGGAATTTACGTTACCTTTGGCTGCGTTCACATATGCGCGATTTTAATCGGCGCGAAAGCACGCGGTTGTCGCTCAGAATTTAATAGTTAGGCCCTTGTCTTAATGTACGTTTTCTGTCGATGTTAATACACGCGCACGCTCAGCGCCCGAGAATAATTTGCGTAGTACACGCGTCGCAATCGCAAAGCGCCCGCGCCGCCCCGGCTTTCTTGTTAATGCAATTTGAAATTTATTGATGTGTCATAATCATAAGACTCAAATTCTAAATAACAAATTTCAAAGCGAGTGGTGCTAACGCGCGTGGCGTGCGCGTGTCGTCTGAATATAATAGCACAACAAGTACAGTATATTGTGGCTACTTAGCCCACGCACGCCCGGACGTAAAGATAGCGCGGCGGGATTTTATCGTGCACTGGATTTTCAACTCGAAGGCAACCTATGAAATTCCAGTGCGCGAAAAAAATCGCCGCGGAAAATAATCGCCGGTTAAACGATAGTTGTTGAAAGTAAGAGTACCTTAGGTGTACACACGTCAAACATCTGAGTTATCTCACAGATTAGATTATGAGAATACCTATCATATCTTTGACAATAGGTGATACCTATTGTATATATACCTATTGTATTGTACCGAAGGATTGTACACACAATAATGATTAAATGATAGCTACATTATACAAATAGGTACAATTTATTTACTATTGTCCTAACAATTTTATTGTCTTATACTTAAATATATATTAGCATTTAAATAATTTTAGTAAATAATGGCATAAACCTTAAATGAGTCACCTCAAACGTTAGATTAGTGCTCATGTACACGGGCAACACGCGCCAACGGCAGATGCAACTGCAGCCGCCGACAAGTGTTGTCAAATATTGTTACAAATATTGCTTCATATTCGGGATATATCTGGTAGAAATTAAGTAACTATCCGGAGTGGACATTGTGTGAAAGCCTTAGGCCGATTTCCAAGCAAATCATCCTCCAAATGAGTGGAGATTTCTCAGACGATAATATCCGGTGTAGTGCACAGTGTGCACACGCTTTTAGTCCGTTTTTTTTAATTAAGGTGAAAAAGGAGGAGGTTCTTAAGTCGACCCGTATTATTTAAATTGTCATGGGCTACTGATGTCGCGGTACTTACCTACTAGGTACTGTAATCAATAACATTATCGAGCAAGCTATTCCCATATACACGTATATAATACAATCCAGTAACTAAAACATCTTATCTGATAACAGAACCATGCTTATAGTTAGCCTGCGTCAATTAGGTACCTACTCAATATTCTATTAATTGAAACCAATTGAAATTACAGAAAATGGAACTGCTCCATGTGATAATCAAGTCGGGCCCATCTCCCCGTCCCCTTGCCTGGTCGCTCGAGGTCTCATCCTCCGAAGATGGTGAGGATTGGAGGATGGTGAGGGCATTCGGAGACAGGGACCACTGCCGCAAGCTGTGGGACCTCAGGCCTGAGAGACGGCGGCGGAAGGCCAGGGCAGCGAAGAGGCTGAACAGGGCTGATAAGCCTGCCTGTTCTACCCAGTTTGCTAGCCCGAGACCGCTGGAGAATGGAGAGGTATGGCCTTTTAACCTTTAACTACTAAGATAAATGGTGTACATAATAAAAAGTGTTCTTTTCTATTCTATTTTGTTATTTTATTTTACGAGTAGATTTTTGGTTTTACTAAAGTTATTTGTGTATGACAGATGCACGTCGGTATCGGCGAGGGCGTGCTGGCGCGGCGCGTGCGCGTCTCGTTCCGCGCGCCGCACGCACTGCCCGCGCGCCACCAGTATTACACGGTGCGCGCGCTCACCGTTGCCGCGCGCTGTCTGTGCCACGGGCACGCCTCCAAGTGCCATGTCAATGCTCAGGTTTGTACATCATGGAATATCGAGCTTGCCATTTCCACAGGAACCGTGCATTTTTCTTGCATATAAAGTTTCCTATGTCACGTAGAAATGGTGTAGACTTCCGTCATTATGTTATGTTAAACAGCATATAATGTTCTCACTGCTGGGATGGAGGCCTAGTCTATGTGAGTGGGATTGGGCCGTAATTCAATAAACCACGCGGGCTCAGTGCTGGTTTGTAGATGTGTACATGTCTTCAAATTTTTGGTTCTAGTACATGCGCCTTTCGTCATGACTCGCAAGTCGTGGCCATATCCACTGGGCCACTACTGCTCTGATTTCCATCAGTGAAAACAAAATTGCAATTGTGATCGTGCTGTATCTCAGGTTGTATTAGACCTACAGAGCTACGGCTGTGCTCAAATCGTACCAAATTGTAACTTTTTCCGTAGGATGCACCTTTTAAAAGTAATAAGTCAAAAACTGTATTATATATCTTTTTCTGCTGTCAAGCAGCGTTGCGTGTTCTGGTTTAAAAGGTATTGGTGCCGGTATTTAACAGGCACATCAGACATTCGTTCTGTGTCTCTGGGATGTGAACGCATCTATGACTCCTATAATGTTGGAGATATCCAAACGCGACGTTGAACACTGACTAACTGGTGGGCCGTCGACGTGTTTGCCACGTTCAAAAATCCACGTTGTGCATGTTCCAGGGTGCAAAATGCGAGTGTGTCCATGGCACCTGTGGGGCCCGCTGCCAGCGGTGCTGTGCCGGCGGGTCTTGGGCCCCCCACCAGCCCTGTGATGAGCTCGACAGAACCGAGTGCTCTTGCGGCGAGAGGGGCGCCTGCTCCTACGACGACACCGGAGCCATACTTTGCGTCAATTGCACGGTACGTATACAGGTATTAAGAGATCCATCCAAATCGAAAATTCTGTAGGAAAAAACTCGAAAGTAATTTATTCAAATTAGTCAGAGAACAGCACTTTGAACGTCAAAATTACAAAACACAGTCCCCCATAACGCCAATCCTTCACGACTTCCTACTATTTTAGCTGGGAAGAAGAAGTGGCGCAACAAACTCCAGAGCAAAGCAACACACAACAGACAACTTGATTCTGTATAACAGATGCAACAATATCTGCCTCGGTAACATAAAGCAAAATTAGTTGCTTGAAGACAACTTATATTTTTGTTATGTAGGTTTGACCACAGATTTAGAAAAGCTGTGTGCTTAACATACGTATCACGTAACACGTGTTCTAAAGCAATTACCTTCTGCAGTGGCCACTGATTGCAAATGTAAAATATTTACAAAATAATCATAAATTATAATGTTTAGGTAGATATGTGTTTGCAGATTTTTGTAATCATCTAAATTATCATTTTCACAGATAATTTTTAATATACAATGTGATATGCATGTTTTTACACGTGAATGAACATTTTATATCATACTGGCTAAGAACCGGTAAAAGAGAGATGACTCGAGCACAACCACATTTGTCATCTGGCTAGCCTTTTCTCTGTTTGGGGTCATCTTCCAGATGGAGCTGAATACCAGTATGGCAGTATTTTACGTGGAGCGACTGCCAATCTGACGTCCACCACCCAGTTACTGGGTAACACGATACCAAGCACAAACAAAACACAAAATTATTACTGGACGGTCAAATTGAAAGCTGTTGCGACGCAACTTTTACGTGTAACACTAACAAACGCAACAGTTGCGTTTGTTAGTGTTACACGTAAAAGTATTAATAATGTCTACTAACTTATATTCAACTTTGTTACAGGAGAATCGAGCGGGACCTCTTTGTGACCGATGCCTGTTCGGGTACTACAACGCACTGCCTGACGGGCCCTGTGTGCCTTGCGACTGCGACCCCCAGGGCTCTGATGGTACGTTACACCCAAGTCTTGCGCCTGGTTCCCCTGGTCGAGTCAAATTTAATCGGTGTTTTCCACTATTACCTACTCAGTAGCAGCCTGAAATCTGGATTTGTACCCGGTTAATAGCAATAATAGGGGTATTACATGGAACTCAAACATAACGGGCGAAACGCTAACCCTAATTGCTTAACAGACTTTCAATCACAATCCGAGGGTTTGAAGGAAATGATTAACTATCGCTTCATAGGTTTGAAAAAAATCTTCAACGTAATTATAACGCAATGAACGTGGCTGAACTGGCAGAACGAAATCCATTGCCATCAATTCTCATTTTATGTGTGCTATTACCCCGTAGAGCGCGTAGACAAAGTGACAAACTATCAGCTTTAACGATGATGGAAAAAGTAAAAATGTATTGGATTGACATAATTATGTTACCGAAAAGCTTATTTCAATCCTGTTGAAAGTCGTTGTAGAATTGCCTAGGCCCCCTGGCACTTGTCACACGCACACCGCCGGCTACTAATGAGAAGCGAGTAGAGCTCACGCGAGTGCGCGACGGTGACGAGCGATTACTCGTTGGTATGCGCGTGCGTTTCATGGCGAATGTTCCGCCTAACGACTCGCCGGCTCGCGGCGGGCGGTGTGAACAGCCAGCGATCAGCGATATTATAATTATGTATCTCTTTTCACGGGACCTACAATCTTGTTTACGTTTCTTGAGCGAGTAAATCGCTTTGCTAGTCGCTTACTCGTCGGGGGGCGATGGCGCTGATAAATTCATTTTTCATTCTATCTGCCTGTACCAAAACTCATAAAACTATTAAAAGCAGCCCCGACTACACATCAATCATAAGCAAAAGGAACTATAGAATCCCAACACCTGACACCACCTCTTTACTAGCTAGACGCTCCCCAGCCTATTCTCTCATTAATACGTACAATAAAGTCTGCAAGCTCTGTGAAATCAAAAATACTACCTCGTTCAGTTGTAAAAAAATAATAAAGAAAATGTTGCAAAACTCTGGTTATGACGACTCGGAACAATTAATATAAATGCCCTGACCTGACACTATATCACACTATGGGAACAAACACGCAAACATAAACATACACTCACATACAAACATACACCGCACACCACACTCACATCACACATACACAAACAAAATACTATACAACACCTGAAATCACCTATCTAGTCTCCACTCTGTAAGTCGTACCCCGAGCCCCAAGATACAGACTAACTGTCTAGTTTGGGGCTCACTGGTAAATAACTACTGTAACCTAACTATAGGTAATATTGTAACCTGCAAACCTGTTTTTGTAACCTGTAAACGTGCTTACTGTAATATTACCTGGACAATAAACGATTTTTCTATTTTTTTTCTAAATCTAATAGCTAATCCAAAAGCTAAACTTTTACTTTCAAACTTGCAGGCTCTTGCAAATGGGAAAAGCAGCACCGACAGATTGCCTGCAATTGCTTCCCTGGGTTCACTGGCCACTTGTGTGACTCCTGCGAGGACCCGTCGGCCGTGTTCCCGAGCTGCCAGACGCCCGTCACGCCTGCGTGCAGGTGCGACCCGCGGGGCGTGGTCGATCCCGAGCGGGTTTGCGATGATGTCTGCGAGTGTAAAGTGAGTTAATATTTTGAATTTTGGTGTCTTGGGTTAGGTACAGTTACGCACACCTACGTATAAATGAGGATGAATGAAAACCGACAAAAAAAGGTACTTAGACGACAAAAATAAAAGGGTTTTAACTCGAACCCTGTAGATAACGTATACAATATTTTCAGAGTAACGTGGTGGGCGAGAGATGTGACGCGTGTGCCCCGGGCCACTTCGGGCTCAGCGCGGACCTGCCGGGCGGCTGCAGACCCTGCTACTGCTCCCACATCACTGACTCCTGCAGCCTCGCCGCCCCTGAGGAGCTGGAGCCGCCAAGAGATGTAAGTTTGCCTGACGAAATATTGATTGAGACTCGGTAAATGTCAATTGATGTAATACACATGGAATTAGCTTTTATATTAACTCAGTCACCCGTAAAAATTGGTATACTTAAATGAAATATTGGGCATATTTAATTTTTTGTTACGGCTGCCTCTCGCGGTTTCACCCACAGAATATAGATTCCTATGAACCATGGAATTTTCTGCCATTAAAACGTTTCCTGTCATTCGGGAATAGTGTTTGTGAAAGCAATTTTGTAATCAGATCAGTATTTCTATAGAATATTTTTTACAAACATACACAATGTACAATCAAATTAGATGGTACCTATGGAGGAAATTGTTTGTTTGTTAGTTAACCTGAATAATTTTGTCTTTGCAGGTGATATTGCCGTTAGGAGAAGCATGGCTCATTGTGGACTCTCAAGGAAACCAAACGCTAGAGCCCTCTATCGACGAGCAAGGGAAACCTTTCGTCATCAGTTATGAGGTGAGTTGATCCTGAAAGAATTTGTGGCATGTTGTCATGTTGTCGTTCATCTTCTCAATTTTTTCCTGTATTTATTTATGGACAAAAGATCTTAAGGTGGATGCGCTAGGGTAGCCCGCGAAATTCAAACTTTCTTACGTTTTTTGCAATTTGCAGGTCAGTATCAGGTTGTATGTTGATCTAAATATTATTTGCGGCCGTAACAAATATGGATTTACAGAATTATAAACATTAGAATCAGCAATACAACTCTCTAAGTTCATGTAAGTGCATTGAATGAAAAATTCATGGAATCGTCATTCAATCGCGCATCCCCCTTAATAGAACTTTGCGCAAATATTCGCTTAATATACTCGTTTATTCAAAATTAACTTTATTTCGATAAAGATAGAGTATATTTTGTGAGAAGACGGATGAAAAAATGATTGCATAAAGCGGAGATGAGAATGTTGAGATGGATGTGTGGAATGACGAGAATGGATAAAGTATGGAAAAAGTATATAAGAGGAAGTTTGAAAGCTCCAGTGACAGAAAAGTTGAAAGCAAATCGTTTGGCATTGTATGGGCGTGTAATGAGGAAACGCATGTGACTAAAAGAGTGATGAATATAAATGTGAATGGATGGAGAGGGTGAGGGAGCCAAAGAAAAGATGGATGGACTGTTTGAAGAATGATTTGAAAGAGAAGGGAGTGAATGATAGCGTGACGGTTGACAGGGAGAGTGGAAAGAGCAAACGTGTAACATGGGACAAGAGCGGGAAGATGATGATGAGAGTATGTATATTTAGTATTACCCAAGTAAAGTAACGCGAATATTTGGACAAATACGCCAAGTGAATACCGACGACTTCGAATATGGAATGTGCAAAGTGTGTCTGTTCCAGGTAGAAGGGTGGAAGTACTTTTACTGGATGACAAGCTCATTCAACGGGGACCAGCTGTCCGCATACGGGGGCGAAGTCCGGGCCTCCCTGTACTGGGGGATCGTGAGGGGAGACACCGGCGGAAACCCCACCTTTGGCCCTGATGTTGTACTTCTGGGAACAGGTCAGTACGTCATTCATAACAACCGAGTTTGATCGTTTAAGATTATACCTTACAGATTTATCCCATACACCTTCATATTCTATTCAAATTCTTGTTTCCAATTTATATCAACATTCCATTACTGTAAGTTAGGTGTAGTGCGAGTATTGTAGAAATACTAGTGCAGTTTAAAAACCCATATAATAGTGTACGTCTTGAACATAGATATCCGTGGTTTTGAAGTAGGTAGGTGTTTTTTTCAAAAACACTTAGTATTCGACTCCTGAAGAAACTAAATGGTGACTCCTGAATATATACTATATTTTACACTTATCACAATAGGCCACAGTACTTATTATTTTGTAAGTGACTCTTGTTATGTGGACTGTGATTACATGACTGCTAATTGAGATTTTCGAAAGAAAAAGACAAGCTGTGCTGACCAAAGGGCAGGAACATAATGCTTTATTTGTTGCAACTTGGCAGACGGAACAATGCTGGCATACTCGAACACAAGTCACGAGACTCCTGGACAGCTGCAGATCTCTGTGCCACTGCTGGAGGGGGCCTGGCGTGTCCTGGGGGATGACCAGCTCGCCACCCGGACGCAGCTCATGGACGTGCTGCGAGACCTGAAGGGCATCATGTTGAAGGCGCACTACCATTTTGATCAGGATGAGGTATGTGTTTCAATTTATCTTATAGTGCGTGTTTGAGGCGAAATAAAAGTATCCTTGTATGATGCTTGTAATAATGAATACACGATCAATTGAAACCAGGTTTTTCGCTACAGGACTAACGGCTCGCAAACATAATGTTTGGTTCGATCGGCCGAGTTCGGCCGACGACGTATGAGCATAGTTCGGCCGATGACGGATTGGGTGTACGTCGTATGGCTCGTGTTATTCCTATTCAGGATGTTTGACGCATGTGCAATTTTGTACCTTGTGTCTCATGCGTATGGGACTGGCTCATCGACCTTGATGAGCCAGTCCCATATTGGGACACAAGATTACCTAGCACCTTAGTATTGACATATCGTGTTTCCGTCAGGTCCGCCTGGAGGGCGCGGGCGTGCGGGGCGGCACAGTCCCGCGCGAGCGCTGCGTGTGTCCGCGCGGGCACACGGGCGCGCACTGCCAGCGCTGCGCCTGGCACCACGCGCGCCCCGCGCCGCGCCTGCAGTGCCTGCCCTGCGCCTGCAACGACCATGCCGCCTGCGATACCGGTCAGTACATCCACACAGAGCGCTGCGTGTGTCCGCGCGGGCACACGGGTGGGAGGTCAGCAAGGGTTAGGCAGAATTATTTGGTGAAGAATAAAGCGACAGGTAGCCACGCAGGCTGGCTCAAACAATGGCCGGGGTGGACATGGACGAAGAATACGACACCGCGGGCCTTGAGCCAGCGGTCTATGCTTGATACACCATCTTCGTTATCCGCAGCAAATCTACCCCCCGCGTTAAAAAGGAGCCTTGCTTTTACGCCATGTTTGTTTTGTTCCTGTTCTGCAAGCGTACGCATTATTGTCTTGCGTCTTGTCGTGAGTCAACTCATACTCGCACGAAAAAATTGACGGGTTTAAAATATTGCGCACCTAATAATTAAAAAACGTTTTACAAAAAAAAAAAACAACCGACTTCCAAAAAAAACACTAAAAAAGTGAAAAATTACTTTAATTTCGGAAGTCGGTGTCTTTGCTTTTCAATTTCCGTTTTTTGGTGTTTTTTTTGGAAGTCGGTTGTTTTTTTTTTTGGAAAAAGTTTTTATTTTTCACTTTTTAGTTGTGGTACCTACCCCACACAAATCCGTATACCACTACCTGCTATGTAAATAACAGTGAAGGAGTCAAACAGGATATCATCTAGATAAACTAAGTGGGAAAAATACGTAATATTGAAGCTAACTCAAAAATTACGCAAGCAAAGTTAATAAAATTTGTATGGGACCACCTCGGAAGCATGACCTACCAAACAAAAAAAGAATCATCAAAATCGATTCATAATTGGCGGAGTAATCGCGTAACAAAAAAAAAAAAAAAACATACAGACTAATTGAGAACCTCCTCCTTTTTGAAGAAGTCGGTTAATAATTCACAAGTTATCATAAAGGATATTACAACGAGTGATTGACGTCAGCTCGTTATTTTCAGCCTTAACTGATAACTATACTCGATAACGAACCGAATCGATTGCATTAGTTCATGGCACATTTTTCATACCAAACAAATTATAGTTTACCATGGCAATGATTCTTACGTTATGATGTCAACGATAGTTCAATTCGTTATCGATAATTGATAGATACGTAATAGATTAATACGTTTTTGTCGTCTTTAGCCTAGATAGTAGGTACTTATCGCAAGCGCGACTCTGGGTTTTCGTTTCCTCGGAGAATTTGTCAGTAGCCGCCTATAATCTTGATTTTTGCCCGGTTCATATGGCAACAGGCTCCCCTCTATTACAATAACTGATAAAATGTGGATAGACTGTGATAGTCAAAATACGTTTGTCACTTTTAGGGTTTTTGTCTGCTTATTGCAGGATTGAGTAGTTATGTCAATACCAATGACATTCAGCCTTATTTTTAACCGACTTCAAAAAAGGAGGAGGTTCTCAATTCTTCCGTATATATATTTTTATGCACATGTCAGACCATATTAAAAAACACACTCTAAAATACATTAAAATCGTAGCGAAGTCAAAACTGTAAGTACATTGATTTTTTCGGAAAAAAGTAATGACCACGAGATGTGGGAACAATTCTGATACCGAAAATATAGTTTCAAAAGGCATTATGTGTCCTGACTTGATAAACGATTGCCTACCTTCCTCGAGGAATACAGGTATGATATAATATAAATGTAGTAAAATCGTGTATTGTCTTCAGTGGACGGACCGTGTGGACCGTGTCAGCACAACACCACGGGTCCGCGCTGCGAGCGATGCCTCCCGGGACACTACGGAAACCCTGTCCAGGTATTTTTCTTTTATTTGCTAAGTTTCATAAAGATTCTTTATTTTAATACAATCTCTGAGGCACCTGACGCTAGAGAATATTTAATTTTTTTTAACGTAAAATGTGGCTTTCGTGTTTCCACTTTGTGTTCAAATGAGTACAGCAAGGTTGTGCTTTTAGGGGGCGTGCAAACCGTGCGCGTGTCCATTGTTCGAGGCGAGCAACAACTTCAGCCCGAACTGCGCGCTCGCGGGCGCCGCGGGCGACGACTACGTGTGCACACAGTGTCCCGACGGGTACACCGGCGACCACTGCGAGAAGTAAGTCGACACAATCATCATCATCATTCTCGTACCCTCACCTTAATTTATTTGTGGTCGGCACAACATTTATTTTTCTTCCACATTTCTCTATTAATCCTCATTTCAGTAGTCATCCCTTTTCTAACCATATCATTTTTCACACAGTTCATACGATGGATGAACTTAATCTCTCTTTAATCCTCCCCTAATCTTAAAGCCAACCCCAGCATAATTGCGAAATGGCTAGGCAGATGATGACTCTTATAGCCAAGTAAATCGGCTCCATAACATTAAAAATAAAAACATTTGTTTATTTATTTTATTAATTATGTGCACACAGTAAAATACATAGAGATACGACATTATTATAACATGAGTACAAGGGTAGGTACCGCTTATGTCTTAAGAAATTTCTTCCAATAGACCTGCGAAAGGAGAAATGATGTTTACTTCAGATTAGGTTTTTTTTTTGGCTTACCTACTTCGTTGTTCTAAAAAAGAAAACCTATGTGCAGCTGTGACTTCGGGTACTGGGGCTCGCCCACGAGTCCCGGGGGGCAGTGCCAGGCGTGCCAGTGCAGCGGCTCGCCCTGCCACGCCGGCACCGGCCACTGCCTCACCTGCCCGCCGCACACCGAGGGCGCGCGCTGCGACCTGTGCAAGGTAAGGTGCTATGAACTCGTTACTTGATAACTGAAATTATGACTTGCGTAGTATTACCACGTATTACGTCGTTGACGCTTTATTGACCGACTGTACCACACTACCCACGTCAGCACTTGTTAACACATGGATCCTGACTGGAAAAAACGATCAGTTGACAGACCAGCCGAGGAACCTTGGCTCATGGAACCTGAAGAGAGAATACACGTCACTTTAGGGACTACTGAGGCAGACCAAACTTGATACCTTCAACATTATCTCAACCTGTAGTGCGATTTCCCTTTTGTCTACCATGACAACTCATACTATCATTTTATGTGCAGGAAGGTTACTGGTTCGGTGCGGACGCTACGGGTGGCGCGGGCGGCTGCGTGCCGTGCGCGTGCGGCGCGGGCGCGCTGTCCACGGCGTGCGACGCGCGCTCGGGGCAGTGCGCGTGCCGCGCGGGCTGGACCGGGCGCGCGTGCGACATGTGTGGCATAGGACACGGCGGTAATTACACTAAATTATAAACCCTTCGCTATTTCCGCTTCTAGAGACCGCGTCAGTTGATTTTTTTTTATAGCTGTAAAAGGATCGCATGGCGCGTATATCGAAACTAACGCGGCCATCTTGTTTTTTTCAATACCTGCCTACTTACATTTATTGTTTTAATTAGGCATTTCATTACATAAACAAAAAAAACTCTTTCTTTCTTTACTGGACAATACAATATCACAAAATGTTAACCAACAACGCCCCGCGTTTTTGACTCGTGTATGTAAATCATATTGTTATTATACCGTACAGTAAACATCGAGGTAAAAGTGCTCGTCACAATATTATTCATTGAGTGTATTTAAAATGAGTATCTAAATCGGATTTTCAGATAATTTCGATCCAATAAGTTCCTATTATCGTATAGTGCAGTGATTTAGTTGAAACATAGTGCAATTGGTAAATATTGATCAATATTTGTCAATTTTCAATAACGAATTACCGTCATTAACTGTTGATCCTAAGTGTTTATCTGAAACGCGTAAGCGACGCCGTATGTGGGGGACTTACGACGTTCTTCTCGCGAGCACACGTTCGCACGCTCCAGCGGTGGCATAAGGTTGGATTGAATTATTTTGAGACTTGAACGCGCATTAAGTAAACAAACTGCAGATTACTTACAATAGTAAAGTTGCTCTTCGAATTTAGGAATTTATTATCATGGCAACCTCACCATCATGGGGATGCTGCTCCAGCGTGAACAAGAAAGATAACGACCAGTTTATTACGTGCATGAGATGTAACGTGAATTATCACTTTGTTTGTATATCTGTACCGAATATCCCTGCCGCCTCCGCTGAATATTGTAAATGGACATGCTCGAGTTGCACCAATCTGTTTTCTATTCCTTCAAATGAATATTGCACGCCTGCTCGCAATGTATCCACCACAAGGGGTAATAAAAGACCTGCACTGAATTCCCCTCCCGAGAATAAATCAGTGACCACCTGCGACGTTCGAGAAATTGTGCAAGACGTTATCAAGACAGAGCTTGCTGCTATGTTACAACAATTAAATAACTCCATTGTTGGTATTATCAATAAGGAGTTGGAGCCAATAGGGAAAGAGGTGAGAGATTTGAGCGTATCACTTAATTTTCATACAAAGCAGTTTGAGGAGTTCCAATCTGAGCATGTTGCCTTAATGAATACTGTGAGGGAATTAAAGGAAGAAAATGCCCAATTGAAAAGCTCTTGCTCAGAATTAGGTCAGCGTCTTAATTACTTGGAGCAGCAAGCGCGGTCTAGCAACCTTGAGATACAATGTTTTCCTGAAAATAAACAGGAAAACCTATACACCGTTGTCAAGCAGCTGGGTTCTGTAGTCAATTGTGAGTTGAAGGATAGCGACGTTCTACACTGCACCCGCACTGCAAAGCTCCAAACCGAAAGTTTGCGTCCTCGTTCTGTTGTGGTTCAGCTCGCCTCACCACGAATTCGGGATCAGCTACTGGCCGCCGTCATAGAATACAACAAAATTAATAAAAACAACAAGCTTAATAGTGCAGACTTTGGACTTGCTGTTAAGAAATCCCCGGTCTATATAGTGGAACATTTATCTTCTTCCAATAAGTCTCTTCATGCTGCCGCAAGGCTGAAGGCAAAGGAAAAGGGGTATAAATATGTTTGGGTGAGAAACGGCAGGGTTTTTGTGAGAAAGGCTGACGGTGAGGGTCATATTTTGATTAAGAACTTGGACACTATAAATAAGATTATGTAACGTTGGTATTATAGATTTTGTTTTTTTTTTTTATCATTGATTGCTACGGAACAACATAAAACCTAAATTCAATTCCTTAAAATTATATTACCAAAATAGCCGTGGCCTACGAACAAAGTCTCATATTTTCTATCGGAATTTATGTTGTAACAACTTTGATGTAATTATGTTATCAGAGACTTGGCTTAATAGTTCTGTTCTGAGCAGCGAGCTGTTCGACGACAGGTACGTAGTCTATAGAAGGGACAGGGAAAATACAAATTTTAATGGAGGAAAAAAAGAAGGAGGAGGAGTTCTGATAGCTATTAAGAAAAGCATAAAGTCTAAACGAGTAAAAGACTGGGAGAGTAGTTGCGAAGATCTCTGGGTTATTGTGGAACTACCATGGACACGAACCGTCAGTCGAATAGCTCTCTGCGCAGTATACTTACCTCCACCAGTACGTCGCTGTACTTTGGAACACTTTGTGAATTCTTGTAGTGCGGCCTTTGAACAAATAACTGACGGTGATGTTTGTCTCGTGGGTGATTTTAACTTGGGTAACATCGATTGGAAAGGCGTTGATGGTACCGGCAGTAATGTTGGAATATGCAGTGTAAACGATCTTTTGCTGGATTTTACTTGTGTTAACATGTTGAAACAATGTAACTTTATTACAAATACTGCTGGTCGTATATTGGATCTTGTACTCTCCACAATACCGCTATGCTGTGTAAATGAAGGTGTGTATCCTCTAAGTAATGTGGATCAACATCACCCCCCTCTTGATATTGTTATTTCATTTGATAGGGAAGCTAGGCTTCCTTACAATCTAGCTAAGGTGACTCCCGACTTCCATAGGGCGGATTATCATCCTATTCGTAATTTCTTAAAAGAGTTAGACTGGGATTCATTATTCAGTGGACAAAGTGGCGTTAATGGGATGCTAGAAGTCTTCTACGATATTCTTGATGCCGCGATACAACAATTTCTTCCATTACGTAAGCCAAAAAACCGAAAATTCCCGTCATGGTTTAGTCGTACATTAATAAAAATGCTAAACGAAAAGAATAAAATTAGAAAGCGCTTTAAAAAATATAAGAACCCATTAGATGCAATTGAGTTAAAGCTAATTAGTAAACGGTGTGAAAATTTCGCTTCTACTTGTTATAAGAATTACACAAAGCATTTAGAAGACGAATTAGCATCTAACCCTAAGTTACTTTGGACTTATCTAAAGGCAAAACGAGGAGGTGCGAGTGCTTACCCCTTGACCATGACCGACGGAACTACTGCTGCTTCTGACGGAACAAAAGTATGCGAATTATTTGCAGACTATTTTTCGTCCGTTTATAGCCCTGGTGATAGTGGAGGTGTTGAATACAATTCCGAATTCTTGCAATTTCTTGAAAGCAATAGCTTGTGTCTAGCTGCCCCAGCTATTTCTTGTGAATCCCTCAACAAGAAATTAAAAAGCCTTGATCCAAAAAAAGGGGCTGGGCCAGATGGAATACCGCCAGTATTTATTATAACATGTTCATCAGACCTGGTTTACCCACTTATGTTGATTTATAACAAATCGTTGACGACCGGTATATTTCCTTCAAAGTGGAAAATCGCAAAAGTTGTTCCGGTTCACAAATCGGATGATAATGATGTTGTAACCAATTACAGGCCTATTTCAATTTTATCATCTTTCGCCAAAGTTTTCGAGTCGCTGATATGCCCATATATCCAGGATCATTTAATGATGTATTTAAGCGACCATCAGCATGGATTTGTTAGGACCCGTTCTACTAGTACAAATCTGGTACCTTTTACAGAACTTCTCACTAAAGCTATCGATGCAGGCCATCAAGCTGACGTTATTTATACGGACTTCAGCAAAGCGTTTGACAAGGTATCTCACAAAATTCTAATTACTAAGTTGCGCGCCTACGGCATCTCTGGGTCTTTGTTGGAGTGGCTGAATTCATATTTAACGGATAGATTTTTCTTTGTTGTCGTTAATGGTTATCAATCAACCCTACAATGCATTTCTTCCGGTGTTCCCCAGGGTTCACACTTGGGACCAGTTTTGTTTATTTATTTTATAAATGATATTCCAAGATGTTTTCTGCATTCCGATTTTTTTATGTACGCAGACGATTTAAAGTTTTTGAGAAACATTAAGACTGAGGAAGACTCATTACTACTACAAAGTGACCTCAATCGTCTCGTTCTATGGTGTAACAGTAACGGAATGGAACTGAATGCCAAAAAATGCTATCATGTTAAATTTACAAGACGAAACATCCCAATAGGCAGTAATTATCATATATCCGGTGAAAAAGTTAAGGAAGTAGAAACAATAAAGGATCTTGGTGTACTGTTTGACAAGAAGTTAACTTTCACGCCACATCTCGATGGTATTATAAAAAGAGCTTCGAAAATGTTAGGGTTCGTCCTAAGAAATTGCAAAACCTTTCGTCACAATAGAACAAAAATACTTCTTTATAACAGTCTCATTCGCAGCATCCTGGAGTATAATAGTGTAGTTTGGCGTCCTCACTACGCAACTCATTCATTGCGACTTGAACGTATCCAGAAACGCTTCGCTTGGCACCTCGCATTTTCTAATGGTGTCGCCAAAAAAATACGTTCTTACAATAAAAGACTCAAGCATTTTAACATGATTTCTCTGGAAAAACGTAGACACATAATTGATGTAATGTTTGCATATAAAATCATTAAGCATAAAATAAACACTCCCAGCTTGCTTGCCCTTTTCAATTTTCGTGCCCCCTCTAGAATCCCGCGTAGTGCCATCACGCCACTTTGTCCACCTTTTAGAAGAACTGTTTTGGGAGTCAATTCCCCTTTCGCAAGAATGTGTAAGGCAGTAAATGGCTACAGTGACGTTATTGATCTCCACTTTGACTCTCTTGCCAAACAGAAAGCCATCCTTAACCGTTTACTGAGCAACCCTTAATCCTGATCAAGTATATGAATTGTCTTAGTCATATCACCGTTATAAATGTATCCATTTATTCTTACATAATGTTGTAAATTTAATTCAATCAATTTTGTCAATTTCAATCAATTTTTATTTAATGAATCCTATCCGATGCCGATGTAATTATTTTTTGGGAATTTGTTTGATGTTATTATTTTAACAATTTTTAATTTCTAAAATTTTGAATTTTTAACAATTTTTTATCGATTTTACCAATTTTATAATGTCAAGGAATATTCAATTTTACCTTTACCTTTACCAATTTATAATTTTAAAGTAGAATTCCATACATTTTAAGTTCATTCAATTGTAACTTTTTACAGCTACCAATTATTTTCTATATTAGCGCTTATTACTAAGTAAGTTAGCTTATTTCTCTGATTCATTGTTTTATGCATGTGGTGTTTACCTATAAGTAACTGATGCACTGTTATTTTTTTATTTTATTACTTATATGTATTATGTGTTTGTATCAGTGTAATCAATTGTTGGTGAACCTAATAAATAAAAAAAAAAAAAAAAAAAAAAATGAAAATCGGTTTTTTCTCTTATATCAATATCAACTTTACCGTTGTGTAAATAAAGTTGATTTTGCCACCTTTTGAAGCACAGAGCAAAATCGCATTAGCTTTTATTTCGCTTTCCAGGCATAATTATGTTTATGGTAACCCCCAGGTGTGTCCGCCGGGTGTCCCGCGTGTCGCTGCGGCACGGCGGCCGTGAACGCGACGTGTGACGTAGTATCGGGCGAGTGCGCATGCGCGTCGGGCGCGGCGCCGCCATCTTGCGACTCCTGTCTGGATGAACACTACGGACTCAACGCTACGGGCTGCTTGGGTAAGTCTCTTTGTAGTTCACGTTTCTGTTCATAGATGGCGTTGTCCAAAATTTTCTTGATCATTATGAATAGTTTGTTTTTGTTTTGTGTTTTTAGGAGGTTTTTCTTCATATTTATGTAATTCGACTGACTTAAGGATAATTAAGTTAAAAAAAACACGATTCTTTGGACCATAAAAGTTTAGTAACTATTTGTAGTAAATATTAATTTTATTTTAATACAATTGAATATTCCTATGTTCTTGAGTTCGGGGATGTTTGACGTTAGACGTCTATTTATTTACTTTCAAGGAAACCAAACAATTTAGTAATCCACATTTACATATACCACAGAGCTATCAGGACATGCACTTAGCATGTAACCTAAGGCTAGGCACAGACTTTATAAACTTGTGGGGCTAGGTACCACGCGCACTACAATTTGCGTAATTTGAAAACTGCTTCGAACATGCCCTTAGAATAGGAGTCAGTGGTTCTCAACATTTTTCTTTTGATAGTTTTTATTATTTGCTATTTCGATTGAAACAAATTTAACCCTGTGATCTTTAAGTATTTTTTGTAAAACTTTTTTTCTAACTTGGTAAGTACGTTAGGTATATTAGGTTAATGGGTTAGGAAAAAAAAAATGTAGGTAGGTACTTATTACTTAAAAAAGAAACTGAGATTATTAGTTTTACTGTTTCCCAACTATAAAAACATAATTTCTATCTCGTTTTGTTAATCTACTGTACTATTTTCAGTGTTGTTTAGTTTTTTTTTAAACAAAAGTTCGAGAATCTCTATCAGACCCACCGCATTGATCGCGCACCTCCAGCTATTTGTAGATAGCTCGGAAACGCATCGTATACATTGCGCGTTTACTGCGGCCATATTAATTTCATACAGAACCAGCCGGCGATGTATGGACCGCAACATGATATAGTATGTATCCATTACCTTTGTGCGTAGGGCTGCTAAGAGACCCGTTTTGGAATTTTCGAATATACTTTGTTAATAACACGGCTAGTACCCACAATTTTGATAGGTACTTAAAAGTATCGATTGATCTATGCTGCTCAAAAGAGCCCTAAAGAGATTAATTACTCGATGATAATCGCCGAAACTTTGTTGTACTTATATTTTTTAAATTAATGGATGGCAAACGAACTACTGTGTTGCCAGTGGCAACACCTGTATTTTTATCAAATAAATTAATGTTGACTGACTACCTTGTTAGTCTAGTGGTTGCAAGCGCTACCACTGAAAATGAGGTTCTGTGTTCGATTCCAGGGTCGGGCACGGTGTCATTTGCTTTTGCCATCTGGAATTTCTCAGTAACAGTAGCAGCCCGGAGTCTGGACTTGTGCCAATTTGAAGGCAATAGGCTCGCACCCGACTACAGGGAACTTAAAACTGGCAAAATGTGGGTGCACTAAGTATAGGTTCACCACTGCCTAACCCTTCGGGGAATACAGGCGTGATGTTATTATGTAAAAACTGTATTTTCAGCAAATAAATCATTGTTATTAAGCGTCGTGGCAACCCTGCACGGAAATGTTGTAGCCCGTATATAGTGTCGTCACGACGTACGGAGCCATTTGTTTTGATTACTCTGAATTGTCGGGTTCTGTATGTTTTGCGGTGAATCATTTAAATAGGTACTTCTTTTTTTACTATGTTTTACGACCTTGAAGTCAAAAGAAGGTACCTACCTACCTAGTGTTTACTTAAGAAGTATTTTTTTCTGAAATGAAAGGGATAGGCAGAGGTGTATACTGTAAGTAGGTACTTAAGTTCACTTATTTGGTCAGATATGATATAATTCTGTTCAATCCTTTTATTTATTTAGAAAGGCATTGCTTTGAGTATTTTTTTATTCTGTTCGGGAAACAGCTAACTTATACATACACGCCCAGCCTTCAGTTGTCACCTAAGACTTCTTCAAAATTGAATGTGGTTATTATGCAACCATGGTTGCATGGTTGTTGGTTGTGTTAAATATCCCCAACGCTCCTCCCGCCTAAACTCAGGCGCTTAAGTCCATAATGTTTTCGGTGTTTTCCAACTAGTATCATGCACTGCCTGTTACCGTACACGTGCAGTAATTTACCTAAATTATTATACTGATGGACGCTACGTACTGAAGGTGCCAAACTCGTACCTGTGCTGACTCTATTACAATTGCCATCGACACGCTAAGAATAACGTAGGTATACGTATTATCATCTAATGTAACGTTTTATCCAATCAAAAACATAAATGTGCAAATGGAGCCAAATTCAAGAATAAGTGTGGTTGTCGACTTCGCCGACAAAAGAATTGAGATCTAAATGGGTGCCAAGTTCTATAGATAATCCTGAAATTTATAAAGAACATACAACATTCTAAAATAAATTTAAAACAAAAGTTCTTATTTTTCTGCTATAACAATTAGTTACAATTGTCCGCAATGATGTCAGACCGCTGAGCCGGTGCGGTGTTGTAGTTTGTGTTAATCTTGGTTGTCAACGTTCTATAAAAAAAAACGTGACTGTGCTGTTGGGGGAACTCCGTCAGGAACGATATCCTCCCCACCTATGATTTAATGAATTAATTTTCGCAGCCACTATATTGCATTTACATTTTGACCTCACTATAGCACCCTTGAAAACAATACGTAACTTCTCGGTACAAGTACGATTTTTTTTAATATTTTTTTTTGTTTATTGGCTACTGGCTTTATCTCGCGGCTTCGCCCGAGTGGAAATTTTCCCAAGGGAACGTGCTGCTTTACGATCCTGCGGAAAATCTTGACACCGCGATTCAGAAAATCGCGTCATTAGCACAACGTCATCAAATGAGTACCTACACTGGTAAACTCAAACTCTCCGTTCCAAACCAAGTAGTACCTAATCAGTTTTGATCGAGTGGACAGATCTTAATTAATGAAATAACAACGCCGGAGTCGCACCGGCGCGCGGTGCCGGACCGCATGCTTGTATCGACGCTGCGTAGATTTTACATTTTCATTCTGTGATCATTTCGCTTTCATTTCATTTCATGATCGCTTTACGAGCCGCGAGACTAAGCGGACGTGTGTTTTGTATTAACTAAGAATAATGAAAATAAACAATTACAACAAATAAATATAATTATTTGCGCCGTCAGTAAAAAATAAAGTGTGTCGCGTGTGACTTGTAGGTTTTTTACTAACTTTCAAGAGTGTTTTTACCGTGGTTGCAAGATGGACTAGATAAATTTTATAAACTATTAATAAAGTGTTTCTGGTAGTATGTCTCAACCAGGATCGAGCCCGTTTGGTCGTAGCCAGTTACTACGGCACAGTCCTCCACCGACGCCTACTGCACCATTACCGCCGAGGGACCCAAACCCACCAGTACCCGATGAGAATGAATTGCCGAGTGAAGTTATCAGTACGCCTGAGATCCAGAAATGGTTAGGATCTATTGATACGATTTTGAACGAAGTCTGCACTATTGTCGGTGAGGGGAAAATGAACTCAGACCAGAAGCTTCGTGTCTCCAATCTTTGCCGGAAGGTCTCAAGTGGGACTTCTCAGATGGCCGTCTTATACCAATCGTTGAAGCAAAAAACAATCCAGGCCCATACCACAATCCAGCACCTACAGGTTCACCAGAACGTTGTGAACTCTCTCCAGCAGTTCAAAGAGGTCGTAGAAATAAAGCTGAACCCGTCAGAAAATACTTCTTATGCTAGCATGGTGAAGAAAGGTTCCGATAATTTCGTCCGTCCTGCAAATTTGAGATCAGTCGCCATCTATCCCAGCGATAAGACCCTAACGAGTGACGACACCAAGTCACTTGTTCAAAAGATAATCTCCCCCGAACAACTAAAGCTCCATGTCCGTGGCCTGAGAAAAGTGAAAAATGGGGGCGTTTTGATTAGCACCGAAAACAAAGGCGATATTGACAAGCTAATGAGTTCGGAAAAACTAGCATCATCGGGCCTTAAAATAGAAGAACCTTCTAAACGCCGCCCTAGGGTGGCCGTCATTGGTGTTCCCGTAACCCTTACCGAGAAGGAGGTATTTGATTGTATATACGAGCAGAACCTTTCAGATAAGTTGCCGAATTTAACTCGTGAGTCCTTCCTTGAGAGCATCAAATTGAGCCATAAATCGGGTAAGAAAGACCTTCCTACTTGTAACTACATCCTGGAACTACCTGCTAGCATAAGAAAAATTCTTATAAATCAAAGCCGAATTTTTATAAACTGGACATCATGCCCTGTGAGAGATTTCACGATAGTCACAAGGTGCTTCAATTGCCAGCAGTTTGGACATGCCGCAAAGTTTTGCCGGGAAACTAGTCCTACTTGCAATCACTGTGGAGAGACTGGACACTCCTTCAAGGAATGTAGCAGCAAATCTTCTCCCGCTCAATGTGCGACATGCAAGCGCTTCAAGAGGAAATGTGACCATTCAACTGGTGATGTAAGTTGCCCGGCGCGCAAATATGCAGAGATTAACTACATCAATTCAATAGATTATGACGGCGCCTAAGAGCGCTACCGAATACTTTGTTTAGTTGGCACACAAACAGGTAGCTTATCCTCTATTTATATTTCCAGTTAGTTTGTAAGTATCATGACAAATCAACTTATTTGTGATCTTGATAGTTTTTCTGTGTCTGAATCTAAAATCTGTAATGTTCAGGACTGTAAGCACCTTCTTCCTTCTGGTGGAAAAACGTTAACCCTGCTCACACAGAATATTCGTAGCATAAATCGGAACATGAACGGATTTGAAGTGTTATTACAGAATCTCGACATAAGCTGTGATATTATCGTCCTAACAGAATGTTGGTTGTCAAAACAGACAATCAATGTACCATCTCTTGACGGTTATTTTTCGTATAAGACTGACAGGAACATAAACCAAAATGATGGACTAGTAGTTTATATCAAAAATAATTTACGAACTATCATAGAAGAACCTATATTCCAAGATAGTAATTGCTTAATAATCAAAATTATTCCCGATACGGTAGTTATGGCTATTTATAGGCCTCCTTCTCAAAATATGGACAGATTTTTAGACTCGCTTGACACAAACTTAAGAAACATAACATCTTTTAAAAACATAGTACTTTTGGGCGACATCAACATTAACATTGCTTCCGGGAAAACCGATACCCATGTACATAATTATCTGAATATTTGCTCAT
This sequence comes from Lithophane ornitopus, assembly GCA_948473465.1. NCBI lineage: Eukaryota > Metazoa > Arthropoda > Insecta > Lepidoptera > Noctuidae > Lithophane > Lithophane ornitopus. The sequence goes on from OX419617.1 coordinate 1,195,994, forward strand.
TTCATGGACTTTTACCAGCTCACTATCACCCCACGCATCAGAGTGGCTCATGCTTAGACCATATCATTCTAAAATCAAAAAATCCATCCAAAACATTGGTTACTAATTCTTCACTTACCGATCATCAAGCTGTTTTACTAACACTGCAAATATCCTCACCAAGAAAAAACTGCATGCGTAGCTATACTAAAGTCAATATGACAAACCTGGAAAATGACTTACGCGGTATTAATTTTGACCCAGTTTATAATTCAAACGATGCAAATAGTACGTTAATGTATTTCATAGATTCGCTACAATATGCAATAAGGAAAAACACATTCACAAAAAAAATGCCTAGAAAGTATTGTTGTATTAAACCTTGGATTACACCCGGTCTCGTTCGTTGTGTAAGACATAGAGACAAACTTCATCTTAAATCGAAACTCGCTCCTGAGAACGAAATACTTTCTCTTACATATAAAAGGTATCGAAACTTCTGCAATAACCTTTTGAAAAAACAAAAAAATCTATATGATAAAAATGAATTACAGAAGGCGGGGACAAATAGTAAACTTGTGTGGAAATTTATAAAAAATAATACATTTAGATCGAAAAATCCCGAACCTCCGTTTGATTTACTATCAACAGAGACTGACCCATCCGCAGCAATGAATAAAATAAATAACTTTTTTGCTAACATTGGTAAAAATTTGGCTGAAAAAAATTTAAATTCTGGTGTTTTTTCCCGTCAAAACACAACTACGACTTCCTCTACACTAAAGTCATTTGTATTATTAGATACCGACGTTTACGAGGTAGTAAGAATAATTAACGGGTTAAAGGATATTTGTGCTACTGGGTGGGATGACATACCTAATAATATACTTAAAAGATTTAATTACCTACTTGCCCCTCCGCTAACACATATTTTTCAACTTTGTTTATCCAAAGGTATATTCCCTAAATTGTTTAATAAAGCTGTGGTCACACCTGTATTCAAGTCTGGCGACAAAAACTGTGTAAATAACTACAGACCCATTTCAGTGTTAACAGGCCTTTCAAAGATTTTAGAAAAAATAATTAACAGCAGATTGTTAAAATATCTGGAAGATAACCAACTGCTTTCCGATAATCAATTTGGTTTTAGGCCCAAAAGATCAACTAGCCAAGCTGTACACAAATTGACTAATCATGTCACTACCAATCTAGACAATGGTATGCACACAATTGGGATCTTTCTAGACCTAGCCAAAGCCTTTGACACAATTTCATGTACTTTACTTTTGCACAAGCTTGAAACACTTGGGATAAGAGGAGCACAACTTCAACTATTTTCTGATTATCTTAGCGATCGTCAGCAATGTGTAAAAATTGATCATTATACAAGTTCTGAACTTAAAAATAGTTGTTTTGGAATTCCTCAAGGGAGCATTTTGGGCCCTACGTTATTTTTAATCTACATAAATGACCTGTGCCGCTTGTCACTCCAAAATGGTGTCATAATGTCTTATGCAGATGACACCGCTCTATTGTTCTCAGCTAAATCAAGAGATGAGGTCTACAATCATGCTCAGAATGGTTTTAACATTGTATCTAATTGGCTTCATAATAATCTACTAACGTTAAATACAGATAAAACAAAATACATTTTATTTGCAATGAGAAATACTAACATACCGCTTACTAATCTAAACCTTTACGCACACAATTGTAACACGGACGCTGACACTGCATGTTCCTGCCCCACTTTAGCTAAAGCTGACCATTTAAAATATCTGGGTGTCACTATTGACTCCAATTTAAATTTCCGTAAACATATCGAGTTACTTTGTGCTAGAGTGCGCAAATTAATATATGTCTTTAAGAATTTACGCAACGTAGCAGACTATAAATTAATTAAACAGGTTTATTTAGCTTTGTGTCAATCAATTCTTACCTATTGCATAACTTCGTGGGGTGGCGCTGCAAAAACAATTTTACTCCCTCTAGAGCGTGCTCAAAGAGCAATTCTAAAGGTTGCTACCTTTCGCCCTTTTAGATTTCCTTCGCACGAGCTCTACACAGCATGTAATGTACTAACAGTACGACAATTATTTATACTAAGTATAGTACTACACCAGCACACTGCAGTTCCTTTTGACCCAGTACCTTCCGGCAAGAGAAGGAAGGACTTGGTTTGCATAAAGCCTCAAACTAGACATGCGTTTGCTAATAGATTTTATGTGTTTTTAGGACCTTTTCTGTACAATAGGCTCAACAAGTTACTTAGCTTCTATAGTGTAAGTTATAAAAAATGTAGTAAAATATTATCTGAACATTTAGCCATACTCAATTACACAGACACAGAAAAACTTCTAGAAATATTGTCATGATGATAATTTATTCCCTCGTAAATATTTACTTTTGTATATTTACATAGGTTTAGTTTTAGATATTAATGTACCAATGTGCTTTTTCTCATATTTGTTAATAGTATAGATTATTTTATATTAGTTCTTAAAAAAATTGTGCTCCAATGTAATTGAAATGTAAAGTGATGGCCTGAAACACAGGTTTGAATTAACCTAGTTCGGGCGGGTCGCTACCTAACATTGCAATTCCGAACCATCATTACTTGCATCTGTTCTAACATATTTTAGTTTTAGTTTATCTTATTTTTTTAGGCACGATCATTATTATTTTTGGGAAATTCTACTGTTGACTAAGTGTACACTTTTTGTAACGTTTTTATTCAATAAATATTATTATTATTATTATTATTATTTGTTTTTTTTTCACCTTGTGGTCCGACTCTTGTGCGGCCCCGAAACCATATACCTACAGGAAGCCTAAATGTCACCTCAAGATACGGACTATGACAATATTTCCAAACCCTTTAAATGCCCGTGACCCCGGACGCGCCGCACTCCTGTTGTTCGCCTCGCGGAAAACTTAAACAGCCAATGATTAACAATTCAATCAATCAATCAATCTGCCTAGCCTTTTTCCAACTTTGTTGGGGACTGCTTCCAGTCTAACCGGATGCAGCCAGCAGAATACCACTATTTTACATGGAGCGACTGCCTATCTGACCTCCACAACCCAGTAACTGGGTAATACGATACCCCTTGGTTAGACTGGTTGTCAGACTTTCGAGATTCTGACGACTCGTAACGACTGTCAAAGATCCACAAATGACAGCCGGGACCAACGGCTTAACGTGCTTTCCGAGGCACGGAGGACTCTCGATATGTAAAAGTGGTCACCCATCCGCGGACCAACCCCGGCAAGAGTAGCTTAACCTGATGGATCGATCCGAGCGGCTGTTATTACTTAGCCACGAACTCCTCCAATGATTACCAATTATTATTAATTATTGGTTGTCTAAGTTATATAAAACAATCTGGTACCTTTTATACAAAACGATAAAAACGACCTTTCATAATGGAACCAACTCTCCTAGAAAAGAAAATATTTTTGCTATTATAATTTTGAAAGGCGCTAGGTGTTAAAAATCGATTACTTGTTTTTTTTTTTTATCGTTAAAATATTCTGTTTTCTGATTTTTTCTTTTGTATACACACAATTACCAGGCTGGATACTAAATTTCAACTTTCTAGGTCATCTGGAAGTGGGTTAGGTTTTTGATCTATCGGTAGGTAAGTCAGTGATAAAAATGACGATTTTTAGACGTTAATATCTCAATAACCGTTTGAGCTGTATTTATGAAATTTGGGGTTCTAGTTGATCTATAGGGTATTAACAAATAAACCAAATTTCATGTGTGTACGTGAAATAGATTTTGAGTTATTGAGGGGTGAAAAGTCAAGCTCTAAATGGTTCGTGTAATATACGTGTAATGTAATATTCGACACACGGCTGCTGCATCGCCAGTTCTTTTCTTGAACTCGGTATCATAACCTAATTAAATAAATAAAAACACATTATTTATTCCATTTAAACCATTAAAATGTTCACTACCAATAAATCAGTGTTGACATAAAAGCACCAAAACTAGGCGTAGTTTACACCACATGAATCATTGGTACACTGGCGTGCAATAAAGTGTGCAGCTCTAACCAGCGGTGTCGGTGCACCAATAAACAGACCACAAACTGTATCCAACGCTCGGCGCACATCGTACGATATAAATAAGCTTTACACTGATGAACAGAATTATTAACCCATTAACAAAGAGAAAATTATTTTTGTTGTTCAAAATACGTTTGAGGAATAGTAGAAGCTGTGGTCTATTGGACTATTGTAGTGCCAACTCAGTTGAGCGGTTGGCCTATTACTAGGACAATTAAAAATAGATTTTTAACTAGGTACTTCAGTATAATTTTATAAATACTGAAGTAGTTATTAATAGTTTTTATTGTAATCTAAGCTATTTACCTAAAACATTTTTGATGTTGCATTTTTTTAGTTTTTTAAGGAAGACTAACATCTTACCTTTCAAAATATGCAACTTGACTTATCTTAAAGTAAAAAAAGTAAAGTACCTACGTATCAACTTAAAAAAAAATAGGTATACGGTCCATAATACTTTTTTGAATTTTATGTAAGTTCACAAACAAATAAGTAGTTAATTTTAAACATTCTAATGTCATCCTGTCCGCCAGTGTACAAAAGGGTTGCCGTTTATTTTCAATTGCTTGATACCGAATAAGCGAAGCGAGTAACTCCGGTGAGCGGACTTCAAAAGATTCATACTACATCATAGGTGTAAAATAACTTCTCATAAATGCATCGTCTGTCAACTGTTTTATAGAAGTTGTTCTTTTTTTAAAGCTTTTTTCACTATAAAAGTTTGATTTTTAGACAGAATCACCTCCTTACCTCATGCTTGTAGGTACTAGGTAAGTACCTAAATCGCCAGACTGTTTGTAGCAACTGCACCTTCAAATAAAGAGTAAAAAGAAGACCAAAATGTACATTGTACATAATATGACCTAAGTACATAATATTAAATTAAAATTAACGTGAACGATACGAAGGTTTACGAGAAAATCATTCGATAAACGGCCACAAAAAGATATAGATCCTCCATATCGCCAGGAACTAACTACGATACCACAATTTTATACTGTGACGATACCTACTCATTTAGTTGTTGATCGATCGGTTTGTGGGGCTTCTATGTAGCCACGAGCCCCTCGCCAATGGATCTCAAAATCAAGAAGTACCTAATATTTACACGACCCAATTTCATAACAGATTACAGGAGCGTCCATTGATCTTCATACACCGCATGCGCGTGCGCACGCGCCTTTAATGACGTGTCAAATAAACATTGAGTGCAACTTACCTTCACGGTAGTACGTAGTCACTTAGATTACTTCAGTGTAATTGCGCGATAAGCTCCAAAAAATCAGTGATTGGTAGCCGAGCTACTGCGGGATCTCGGTATTTCTTGATCCTGATATCCTGTGATTGCCTAGTAGTAGTAGTATATTATGCTAAACATTCGAAAGTGTGTTTGTTGGTTTGTTTTTCTTTTACGCAGAAACAGAACAACAACGGATCGACGTGATTGTATTCATAGAGATAGTTTATGGACCGGAGAACGACATAGGAAAAATGCACGGAGATTTTGCCGGAAGGGATTCCGGAAAAATCTAGTTCTTTTAAAAATTATCATCTTATTGTTTCCCCAAAGGGTTGGGAAAAAGTATGTGTTTGAAAAATGTTTAAGTATACCTATGTTATTTGTGAACATGTTATATTATATTTACTAAAGTATAAATATAGTGGCCAAGGTATGCGAACGTCGCGTCGCCCTGTCTGTCGGTCCATCGGAGTTGTCGCCCGCGCAATTAATAGCTCGCGTCGCCTTTTTGTTGCGCGCGCGCATCGGGAATAGCTTGGATGCTGCAAATGATAGCGATTGTTGTGGTTTAAGAATACTTTATGATAGACAGACGACTCTAAGAGAAAAGAGACATGATAATCTAGCTTCTTACATCTGTTATTAATAAACCAGGTACCTAACCAAGTTTGTCGTATGGTAGGTGTCAGGTTCATTTACTAGTCAATTAGCCATATTTACTGTAATGGTTCTACTGTAGGATAAAAGCCACTACTTCTTATGAAAAAAATTCGCACTGCTCAATGCGTCTACGATCTTAATTCATTCGTCATCATTTGGCAGCTGTCATCCACCTGTCTGTTTGTTGCTCTGCTAACATAATAGTTGAAGAGAGATGGTAGAAGGAGTTCAGTTAGGGCTGTCGTCCATTTGCTATAAGCAAGTCTAGCCAAGTGCCCTGCCACCCTCCACTTCAGTGTCGCTCTTTCACTGTATTAGTTTTGGACTCAGTAGCTGCAATTGCTGCAATATCGTAACAATCACAATAAGAAATATCTCATGCTGGAGTAGACTGTATGTAGCTAAATTAATCAATGCCAGGCAGCAGCAGGCAATGAAAAGGGCTAAAAAGATACAATAGTCGTATAGCTCATGAGTCATACATACTTACTGTGGATAGTAGCGAGAAAGACAGTCGTCAGGCGTCAATCCGTCTGCCGACTCGCCGCGTGCGCATCTCAAATAGTTACCCTTCTCAGAAGACCGCGCGTTCTATGAACGGGAAGATTAATGAGTTGCACTTGTTTCGGAACAAAACTTAACTATTACTAGAGCCAAGCATACATTACAAACGCAACAGGCCGCAGCGCAATGCATTTTTATACAAAAAAGTGCGGTGTGCGTGCGGCCCGCCTGTAGTGTGCGTTGGTTCATAGAAAATTAACGAAAGTGATGAAGACGGGTTTTTGCGTTGCGGTGCGGCCCGCCCTAAGTTGCACTAGCCTAGTTGACAGTGGTTTAACACCCATGACCCAGGACTTGTGAAAATACATTGTGGCCAGTGGATAGGTTCACTAGTCCACAACGTGTTATCAAATCTTTCTACCATCTGTAATATTGCCATTATATTTTCCCGTTTCTACGGTGCTCATATTACTCGTGCGAAAGGACATCTCAGACCTAATCTTTCTATCAAGAATCTGCCTAGCCTTTTCCCAACTTTGTTGGGGTCGGCTTCCAGGCTAACCGGATGCAACTGAATACCAGTATTTTACATGGAGCAACTGCCTATCGAACCTCCACAACCCAGTAACTGGGGAATATGATACCCCTTGGTAAGACTGGTTGTCAGACTTTCAGGCTTCTGAAGACCCGTAACGACTGTCAAAGATCCACGAATAACAGCCGGGACCAACGGCTTAACGTGCGTTCCGAGGTACGGAGGAGTCTCGGTATGTAAAGATGGTCACCCATCCACAGACCAACCCCGGCAAGCGTAGCTTAACCTCATGGATCGACTAATCATTCTACCAAGAGGGATGTTAAACGTGATTTGAACTACGTACTCGTAGGTAGGTGTGAGCTTCTCGACACGTAGATTATACCATATATATATGTGATCAAGCAGACGGCAAGATATGCTGTCTGTCCGTCGCGTTGTCCGAATACATCTCGACGTGCGAAATAGATTTCGCACTACTTCACGCGTGCGTGGCTTCATGAGATGCAGAGTGAGTATTTCTAACTACTATTTGGTTTGTATGACGGATTGGCGTGCATTTTAAATTGATTGTCTGTCAAACTAGTCTTGAACTTCAGGGAGGCTTTAGTAACGTAGCAGAAAAGACAACAAAATTAGAAACTCAACTTGCAAGTGTCTTTGGGGCTGCTTGTGCGAAATGTAGAATTCAGATCATAATTTGCAAGTCTTCTAAACCTCCACCAGCTTATATCGTGCTCGTGTCGCGGCTTCATCTATATGACGTGTAGGATGTCAGAAAAGTTATCTCATGCCAATAAAGTCAGTCAACGGGTTATTAGGCTTGGCCATGAGCATTATTATAAAATACTAGATTGCAATTTCATCCTGCATTTGAAACGTGGTCGTGTGATCCATACTTTATACCGTTAAATATCGTACTCATCATCTCCGATCATCGCCGTGTGAACAGGGCTTTAGTGTAGAAGGTGAGCCGGAGAAGGCTCCTTTCTTGCACCCTTAAATGCTAATGCAGTCGTAACAGGCTCAAGTTATTGTCACAATAACCATCGAAGTTGTTCTCTCAATAAAAGCCATTCATTTCGAGCTATCAAGCTCACAATGGCACGGATTGGGAGCGGCGGCGCGTGCGGCTGAAACCTAATCGGGGGCCTCTCGAATCCTGCGCACTTTGTCTATTTGATATACTGGTCATTGTGAAGTGTGACCCACTGTGGATGGACTATTGTCTTTTCATGAAAATGGTCTTTATAAACGTTCTTTGTAAACTGTGACATTGAATATAATATGAATATAGTTAATTGAAGAGGTTGGGTGTCCTGGATAAGACTGCCATAGAAGCATGCGGAGACTGGTGGCACTAAGAATGGCCGTTGACCAGCAATTCTTACTCAATACTCAATACTCAATTCTTTATTGCATTCCACAATGTAGGCTTAGGTGGTAAACATTTATTTGGTAGGTAACAATCGTGGACCCTGTCGGGCACAGCAAAAGATATAATAAATTAAATTAATGTGGAGAGGACTTATCATTATTACAATACAACTTATTCCAAAAATATAGACATAACATTAACATTAGAATTAAAATTGCAGAAGATTTTATTTTTCAAGTTTTAGAGATTTATCACTTAAATATTCATCGACACTATAGTAACATTTTTTTAGTAATAGCTGTTTTAATTTATTTACGAATAAATGGAGTTTTTTTTCTTTTCTTATTGTTTCTGGTAGCACATTATATGTTTTTACTGACATAACCAGAGGACCTGTAGAATGTATTTTTAAGCGGGATGATGGTAGGTTGAGTCGTGTTTTGTGTCTGAGTGTGTATCTTGTTTGTATGTCTTCTCGTTTAGTGTAAAAGTCTTGGTGTTTGTGAGCAAATTTGCATATTTCAAGTATGTACATACAAGGCAGAGTTAAAATATTTTGTTCTATAAAATGGGGTTTGCAGCTATCTGTTTGTTGTATATTTACCAGGATACGGATAAGTTTCTTTTGAACGGTGAATAGTGTTGGGGCATCTGTACTGTATCCCCACATAATAATGCCGTAGCTAAGCCATGCATAGGCATAGGCGTAGTACATAACCAGAGCAGTCTGTAAATTTGTGGTTTTTTTAACTTCCCGGAACGCATATAAAAATTTCGATAGTTTAGATTTTATGTTTTGTATGTGTAACTTCCAGTTTATATTTTTGTCTATGGTTATGCCTAATAGTTTGAATTCATTAACTGTTTCTATTATATGGTTATTGAAGCAAAAAAGTACATTTAGAGGAGTTTTTTGGTGGGGATGGAAAGTTATGAGTTTAGTCTTTTGGAAGTTTATTTCAAGGCTGTGTTCATTCATCCAGATTATTATTTTCCTGAGAATTTCATTAAGGGTACTGTTTAAGTTCGTATTGTCATGGCATTGGGTGAGAATGGAGATATCGTCCGCAAATAAAACGCAAGGTCCGGTTTCTGCAATAAATTTTGGGAGATCATTGATGTAAATGAGAAACAGAAGACATCCAATAACACTACCCTGTGGTATTGATGCGCTTATCGCCTTTAGGTCAGATCGAAACTTTTGAAGTTCGTTTATATTATTATTGAAGTATTCTATCTCTACTAGCTGTGCTCTATTTTCCAGATAAGATTTGAACCATTCGTATGCTTTACCGCGGATCCCTAATCTATATAATTTATTTAATAAAATATCATATTGCACTTTATCATAAGCTTTGCTCATGTCAAGCATTAACCCTACTGCGTATTTTTTATTATTTATTATGCTTAGGGCTCCCTGTATAAATTTATAAACTGCTAACGCTGTTGATCGATTTTTTCGAAAGCCGTTTTGGCATTCGTCAAATATTTGATATTTTTCGCAGAAAGTGTACACGCGATTGCACATTGCTTTCTCGAAGATCTTTGAGGCTGTAGGCAGTAAAGCTATTGGACGGTAATTATTTGGCTCTGTTTTGTCATTTTTCTTGTGTAGAGGCTTCACTAAAGCTATTTTCAGCTGGTCTGGGAATATGCCATCATCAAAAGACTGGTTTAGCAATTTATAGAAGGGTAATGTAAGCTCATCAGCGCATTTTCTGAGTAGACAGGGTGGAAGTTCGTCTATGCCGTGGCTTTTTTTATTTTTTAGTGTTTTTAGCATACTATTTATTTCGTATGGGTCTACTGGAGTGAGGAACATTGTATTTTCGGTTTGTGAAGTCACTGGTATACTTTTCGACTCGTTAGTTCGTACTCGACTTCCCTCACCGATAGATGCAAAAAAGTTGTTAAATATATTGGCTACTGTCTGGTCTTGAAGCTGGGTTGTGGATGATGATGATTTTTCTGGTTAAATGGTTGGATTACGCTTCTGTTTGGTTGACTTTAGAGAGATTTTAAAAACAATTTTCCATTTTCGCCCCCAATTTTATGTTTCCTTAAATTATTCTGCGAACAAGTTTATAATTTACAAAACGCTCTATAATCTATCGCAAACGACTATGATTCATAACTGTATTCCTAAAAGCTGAATAATGGGCACACAGTCAATTCTGTTAATTTGCTTATCTCTCGGAATACTACTAGCTAGTATACTACAACACAGAATCTTATCGTTAATATGTAAACCATTGTAACTACAGAACACAAGAGAGTTTGTTGAAGAGTTTACTTAGAAACGAAAAGCTTATATACATACAGGAAGACGTTTTCTGACTTTGAAATAACCGACAGTCATTCTAAGCATCTACGGGTCACTCTGACGGGCAATCAACGTAGCAACTTAGACAATCAATATTTTTTTCATAATTCAAAGTACTACGAGAGAAGAAAACGGAAAGAAACAAAATACAGTTCCATACACTGAAAGGCATGGCAAGGCAGGCAACATAAGAGACTAAATACTCATTCATTTTGAGCCATTTAACCAACTCTATACTATACACATTTATGTAGGAGACATAATCCTTAGTAGATGGTGAAAGAGCCGTGGTGGCTCAGTGGTAACCGACTTGAGTTGACTTGTAGGCCGTGGGCTCGCAGGCAATTGGGAAAAGCCAATCTGCCTAGCCTTTTCCCAACTATGTTGGGGTCGGCTTCCAGTCTAACCGGGTGCAGCTAAATGACAGTATTTTACATGGAGCGATTGCCTATCTGACCTTTACAACTCAGTAACTGCGGGTAAAACCCTTTGGTAAGACCGGTACTCAGACTTTCGGACTTCTGACGACCCGTAACGCCTGCCAAAGATCCACGTATGACAACAGGGACCAACGGCTTAATGGCTTTCCGAGACACGGAGGAGTGAGCCTCGGTATTTAAAGATGGTCACCCATCCACGGTCCATTCCCGGCAAGCGTAGCTTAACCTGATCGATCGACTTGTGCGGCTGTTATTGCTTAGCCACGAGCTTCTCGCAATTGGGGAACGTACAATATTAGCTGATTATGTAGTAGATAGAATTCACAGCATTAAAAATAATTCCTGTGCCAAAATTCTGTTCACATCTTAGATCGAAAATACATTGAGCGAATGTTCTCGCGAACAAAATGAGCGTAACGATATGCAAGTGAAAGGAACGAATGCTAAATGAGAGTAACCTATCACGATCGCCCAGGACATGGTAGAAAGTGCAATGGGAAGTGTGCTGACTGCTTTTTCCGAGGACTTTCAAGGTCTTAATACTAATAAACTGCTGGATAAAGGCCTCCCCTAAATATCGTGACATTGACCGGTCCAGTGCTACCCGCATTCAGCAGATTCCCTCGACTTTCACCAGGTCATCGGTCCATTTTGTCAAGGGTTTACTCACACCGCATAGCCAAATCTACCAGGGATTCTTAGCACCAACTGTCCCACCATTGTGCACTGCCCCTGCCCCACCGTTCAAAGGTATACTTATAAAGAACGTCGACCATAAAGGCTACCATACTGGAGAAAATGTTTCAGTGTGATGATCACACTGTGATCTGACCGAATGCGTGAACATACCCAAAACAATTTAATCAGTTTAAATGTAGAATTCAATACTTATATTATATTTCAGCTGTTGGACATCGAAGTCGCGATCTTTAACATGGATTTTGGGCAGATATATCGTATTGGAAAGTAGAGCTGCCCATATACATATGACCGTTCATTCTTTCATTGTTTACGTAAGTCACGGTTCATTGTTACACATTCATATGCTCGTCTCGTTTGATGCTCCGTTACATCTTGCTCTGTGTCATTCATTGTACTATGTTACTTACTAACAACATCGGTATTTACTAATAAACATATAGCGCACGCGTGTATTCCTCAAAGTGTTAGGCAGATGTGTATTGTACACCCACATTTCGTCGGTTATGTTTAAGTCCCATGTAATAGGGAGCATATTGCCAAAAACCGGGCACAAATCCCTGCCCTGGCCGAGCTAGGAATTAAACCTTTTGCTCAGCAATCTAGAGCAGTGGTGGCCCAGTGGTCGCGACTTACGAGTTGTAGGACGTGGGTTCGAAACCAAGCAGGCACTTTACTTTGTGTAGATTATTTCATCACCACTGCTCTAAAAACGGTAAAGGAGAACATCGTGAGGAAACCGGCATGTCTTAGAACCAAAAATTCGAAGACATATATGTGACTTCTACCAATCCGCACTGAGCCTGCGTGGTGGATTACGGCCCAGTCCCTCTCACGGAGAGGAGGACTGTGTCCCAGCAGTGGGAACACTAATAATATGCTGGTCTGCAATCACTCGTATGTGACCACTAGTCCATCGAGGCAGTCGAGGAAGGAAGTTTACTACTAAATGGATGTTCCAGCTAGTTTACATGGGCACCTGTCTACCCACTCGCGGCTATCGGCCGTGATGGACGTGGGGCATGGACCGGCCGACCACCCGCGCGTTTTTATCATCGCTTATCACCGCGGCAATCTCTAGATCAGAACGCGGCCTAATTAGTGGACTCGCGTGCCGGCAGACAAGCCGATAAGATGACGCTTTTTTATAAGATGTCCAGATTTTCATGTTGATGCAATAACTTTATTATGACAAGCATTTTTAATTTATTTTCGTCTTGTGTTGCCTGCTGCAGTTCACTTTGCCTTCATGGTTTATGAAGAAGTACCCTCTTCATCAGTGGAAAGACATTTCGAAGTTGTTGCTAGCGTTGTATGTGCTGTTTGCTTTTGGCAAATATGATTTATGATTAGGTATATATTATATTAAAAGTTTTAATAGGTATATTTATGTCGTTATATTTAAATGAATATGTTTTATTCCAAAATTTTAGTTATTGAACCTACCACTATTTGTCTCTGCATCACCCAAAGGTTGACTGGAAGAAAATGTCTATGGCATCAAGTCCGCCTCTGTATATTTTTGTGCGTAAAGTATTAAATAAATATTCTACTATCGTTTCTCTTGTCTCTTGTTTATCTAATTCTTAAGGTCAGGAAGATTACCGGTAATGCAGAATACGTGATCTTCGAGTTTTATTGACCAGATCTCGAAAACATTTCTACCTACCATCCATCTACCATCTCTACCATCGTCTACTTCAGGCTCCTTCTTTTTGAGCCATTATTCCCTGTCTTGTGCCATGATGTGAGTAATCTGTATTTTTACTCTTATTTCTCTTGTCTTGTTTATCTTATTTTAAAGGGCAGTGCGCTCTCTCTCTCGTCTACCTTCAGATCAAAACCGGAAACCAACAATGCTCATCAAGCGTTAAGAGTTCGGCCCAAAGCGAAATTTTAGGTGCCCAGGATAGCGTGGTGCGTAGTCCTCGGAAACAACTCGGTCTGCCTGCCAGTCGTCGTGTCACCGCCGGCGTGCACGCACGCGTTCCTATTACCGACCGAGTCGTTCCATCTTCGAACAATAACACGCGGAGACGTTCATTCATTGTTACAGTCAAACACACTGTGTTCAAAAATTGTGACATCGAAACACGGATTTCAACGAGCAATTTGAATACTCGACGTGTTATATGTAGTGTTCGCAAAAAAAGCTATAGCCAATGTGAGCTAAACTTAATCAGCTTTGCATAAATTGTTTAACGTTTATGTTCTATTTCTAATGAATGGTTATCGCACTTTGTTTGGATTTCAGTTAAGCTTGTTTGAAACTTTAATCATTGTTCAATGGTGCTTTCTTGGTGATAAGTCACGTGTAAAATAAGTGAGGTTTTGAAAGTGATCGAGTTCCTATGATGTGAGAACAAATGGTTTACAAAAATTATGGATAGTAAATGAAAGGATGCTGTAGTGATGCGTTGGTGGTTTCTTGTCGCGGCTATGGCCGTGGCGGCGTCTGCTTTGACCATGACTAGCCCGCGCCGGTGTGCGGGCAGACTTGCCCGGGAGCGGCTGAAGGCGGCGGAGAAGATCCGGGACAAGAGATACTTCCACCTTTGCTGCACTCCGGCGTGTGGGCCCCTGTATCGGAAGCCGAGGCCCCCGCCAGCTCGGCGCTACCAGCCTTTCCATAGAACGTGGCTCGGACTCAAATATGGTATGTCCTTTGGATACATATTCTTCTTCTGGTGCCTCTCCAATTACTGAAGTTTGGTTATCAACTCCGAATATTTCTCCTCGTTTCATAATTATTTAATTATGTGCCTATGTCGTGAATGAGAAGCTCGTGGCGAAGTTATAACAGCCGCACGGGTCGATCCATCGGTTAAGCTAAGCTTGCCGGGGTTGGTCCGTGGATGGGTGACCATCTTTACATACCGAGACACCTCCGCCTCGAAAAGCACGTTAAGCCGTTGGTCCCGGCTGTCATACGTGGATCGGATGGACAGTTGTTACGGGTCGTTAGAAGCCCGAAAGTCTGACAACCAGTCATACCAAGGGGTATCGTATTACCCAGTTACTGGGTTGTGGAGGTCAGATAGACAGTCGCTCTATGTAAAATACTGGTGTTCTGCTGCATCCGGATAGACTGGAAGCCGACCCCAACATAGTTGGGGAAAAGCTAGGCAGATTGATATTACCTATGTCGTGAATCCGTGATGGCCAGGAGATTACTTTACCCGCAGTTAGCAGGCTCAAATATGGCATATCTACCAACGATGGTCTTTTAACAAAATTCTTCAACACATTATGAGCAAGCGTGGCGGTGATCAATGCTTTCATGTCTTCTCCGTATGTCTTTTATTATAGGCACTCCTAAATAGGTCTAAACATGCAGTGCTCTCATTTACAAGCTGATGTTATTATGTCACGCCCACGTTTTATCTAAACCCATAATACGATAGATATCGGTTTAGTGTCGCATATTCACAGGTGGTCTGATCACAGGTATTAGGTCTGAAAATAATACTTAGCTTGACAAACTAAGCTCCGAGTGAAATAGACAAACAATTCTAAGCCAAGGAGTTTCATAAACTTACGAAATAATATTTGAACAACAGCTGTGTTTCATCCTTGACTACATTTTCTATTGATAACCCTATACCCTATTTCCTAACAAAATACTATCCAGATAATATAATTTATTAAATATTAATTAAGTACAATTTCTTATCAACAAATTCTGGCTATGCTCATATAGGTCAACGGATGTAGATCAGGCGTTTCATTCATTCAGATTCGGTTTAAACCGGAAGAATTTTTAATGGATGGGATACCTATATCCCTTTCAAGATACGAGGGTTATATTCTTTTTGTGATGTAGCAGAATAAACTATCAACTTCTTCAAGAGCTGGACGTGTGTGTGTGTGTGTGTTCGTGTTTCTGTGACAAATAAACCTATTTTTCTTTCTTTCGTTCTTAATATGATGCAACTTCTGCATATTATTAAAAGCGAAATAGTTACCTATTCGTCAAAGTCCATTTAGGATATGCCCAAAGTTTAAGTAGGTATTCTATAAACGTCATCGGCTTATATCAAATAAGTACCTACAGCATTATGCTCTCGCACCATCAAGATGCTTATGCTCCACAGAACATTTATATACTAAGCTGATAACTCGTTAAGCCGCTCATTGCAGCTGAGAAAATACTCTGTGAAGTTAAGGGCTTGTACACAAAACTGCGAATTCGTGCGAATTCGCAACGCAGAAGCTAAGCGCGCTAAGAAAATCTTAGGGTACCGTCGCTAATTTTTGCGATGCGACGTCGCAACGCAGTTTTGTGTACAAGCCCTTAGGCTGAAGCCAGGAGAATCCAGGTTTACGTTTCATTGTGTCAAAATGATCAGGCTTGCAATATCTCTAATGCAGTAGGTAACTTGATTAAAAATTCTCAAGTGCTAATTTGAAAGGCCTGGTTTCATAAATGAGCGCCTGCGCAGCTGACTTTTCTGCAGGATGTGTGCGTTACTGTCGGAGTGCTAACGACTTTCTAATGCCTCCGACATTGTCACTGAAACAAAACTTGAACTACTTTAGCGGTACTCTATTTAGAACACCATGGTTAAGAAAAAAGTAGTATTTTCTCGTAGGTTCCTAACTTTATAGATTGTTTTATTATACAGAATAGTAACATCAATCACTAATCGTCATATTAATCTGATGTATAAATAATATCTTTTAAACGTACACATTAACTTAAAAGCATAATGACAAAAACTTGTCTAATGCACACTCGAAAAACGGTTTCAAAGTAGTTGCAAGGTGTATACTTACTTCTTTGATTGACTGTCCATACATAATGTTCGTCCAAAAATTTCTCCGCCTTTCGCCGTCAGTATCGATCGCTCCAATTCCATGTAAATCTGAGTGTAATTGGATGGGCCGTGTCGTTGGACTACATCGTTGGCCCAACAGTTGGGCACTTGGACCAGTTACTGTCCCGACCTTTAAGCAAGGAGGTCGAAACTTCCGGTCAAACGTCTCTTATCACGAGACATTCGGTTCTACGAACTCGTTTTTTTTTGCAAAGAAATTAGGTAAGTTCTTATTATTTTATATCTTTTGTAGCAGATGATAATTTTATTATAAATACATTTTTATTATCTTTGAATTTGTGTGGTCTTCATAATCATTAATTTTGGGTTTGATAGCAAAATACAGTGAGTGTGTTGCACTCGTATACTATAAAATTATAATATATATTCTAAGGTAGCATTAATGAAGTAATCTTCACTTTCATTGCCTTGAAGGTTGAGTTGAGACGGAGTGCCTATCCTTAAAGAAATATATTTAGCAAGACACCGTAAACCTCGTTGCTTAATTGTGGTTATTCTCCTTCTATCATTAGCTGTTGTTATTTTAGTCATCCTACACAGCAGCTAGGTAAGAAATAAACGAAAAAACAACTATATTAAGCACAGACTAAAAGGCACTCCCAGAGTGATTCATAGAGAGGAGGCCTGTGTTCCAGCAGTGGGAACATTTTATGCTGATGGTGCTTATGTTATGGACTATAAGATTTAGTAGTTTATCCATTAGAGACTTTAACAGGCCTTTGGTATGCATAGAACCGGTAAATACATGGCCATATTCATAGTGTGTAAAATCTTGTATTTTTTTTGTTCAGCCTAAAGTCTTTGGCCTTAACATCTGTGATGTACACGTTTAAGGTCGATAGAACGAACAAAAAAAGCATTAGTTCATAAAAAAACTAAAACCTGTTTCAAATCTAACGATTGCATTGGCAAAAACTCGCGCATGGGTACCTATTGGACGTTTGCTATAAAGGAAATTAATAAGTTCATTATTATTATACGTGCAATCAACTCAGCTTATCGCAGTCCACTGCTGAACACAGGACTCGCCCAGGCCCAGGTTCTACTGGGTGTTAGGGTAGACTCCGGTTATCCTTGAAACTAGTGGTTTGGTGTCGTCTATAATATACTTTTTCTATGGGATCAACCTTGAAATCGCGAAAAAAAAATCAGCTGTTCCATACATTTGTGTTCACTTAAATCGACAAAATGTATGGAACAGCTGATTTTTTTTTTGCGGTTTCATAGTTTGTCCCATAGAAAAAGTATATTATAGATGACACCAAACCACTAGTTTCAAGGATAACGGTGTCTACCCTAACACCCTGTATATTATGTACATACGAGAAAGAGCCGTCAGTGTGATCGATACTTTTGATGGCAAAACTAAAAAAAAATAACGTTGGGTTTTGGCAGAGAGCTAGCTCAGTGCCTGGAAAGACATTATAGAGGTCTTTCATCCCGGAAAATCGTCAGCAGACTAGTTTATAGTCATAGGTACGTAGGTTAGGTACATCTATGTACAATTCACTACATCGTTCCTCCAGGAAACTACCTTCTTCTAGCTCCCCAAAAGATGACCAGTATTTGATAAGTTAACTCAATATTGATTTTATAGTACCAAAATTCCTTTTTCTTAACATTGTCAAAACCTTAATTCATATAATAAGGATAATAAGGATATATTAATAAGGATAATAGAGTTTTGACACCGTTCGTCTTTGATGACATACTTTAGCCATATCTAAGAATGACCAACCATCTATGAACTAACCCCAGTAGTATAAGTCGAATGATTCGCTTGCCAAAGAATAGAATAGCAGTAGTCCAGGAATAGGATAGAAGTTACATAAGTCCCTACACATCATAATCAGCCTATAATGTTCCCACCCGCTGGGACACCTCTCTGTCAGAGGCCTCTGTATCAGGCCTCATCTCTGTGAGAGGGAGCGGGCCGTAATCCACCACGCGGGCCCAGTGCGGGTTGGTAGATGTCACATGTCTTCGAATTTTTGGTTCTAGGATATGCCGGTTTCCTCACGATGTTTTCCTATAGCGTTTTGAGAGCAGGTGGTGATGAAATAATTTACAAAATGTAAAGCGTCTGTCAGGGTTCGAACCTACGACATACCAGTCACTGGGCCACCACTGCTCTCGCATATTGGTAACTAACTAACTACCTATAGGTATGTAATTTATTGCATGGGACTGGGTTCATACAATTACCTAATTCGCATAAATTTATCCAAAATTCTTCTACATCTACAGGTCCAATGGTTCTGTTAGTATTGTAGAATATATTGCACCTACCTGTAACAATCCAGACACAATCTAAGGAAGTTTCATTCAAGTCGGCGTACGCGCAGCCCGCAGGTTATCGCGCGGCGCGGGGTCAACGACCTGCCGCTGTACCGTTGCCAAATCCATTCATGAAATAGCTGATAACAGCTTAATAGCTGCTCTGCTTATTGTTAACGCTGAGAATATCTCGCGCGTGGCCTTTAATTAAGTTATGTTATTTATTGAGAAAATAGAACATCTCATCTGGCCACATATGCTCAATTAATTAAGTAATATTAGAGGGTAGCCTGTTTATACAGTTCCAGACTGACTTTTTAGAAGCCTCTTAGAATGGCTTCTCATTTCGTTCGAAACAATTCGTCTCAGGTTTTCAGTCTCCAAAAACTAAAAACTCCTATGGAGGTTTTAGTAAGCTAACGTTACCAAAACCACCTAAATAAATATATGTCATTTTAAGGACATTATTTAGTGTACTAAATTGGAGCTTGGGTATGTAGGTACACCTCTGCCTAACTCTTCGGGGATTACAGGCTTGATGTTACGTGTGTGTGTGTGTGTGTGGAACTCATTCTTGGGGATAATTAATGAAACCCCCTGATAATGATGCTGGACTGTCTCCTGATTATCATCTGCATATTATTTTGTTCAACAATTGAATAATAACAGCCGTTACAGAATACTGTTAACGTTGTATAGGGTGAAAACCCCTGTTATCCAACGGAATTATAAATATTTTTGTACCTAGTTGGCATATTAAATGACCGTTTTCTAGCCATTTAATATAGCGGTATTGAAAAACGTTCGTAATCCTTCTGGACGGTTTATTTAACTACAAGCTTCACTCAACAATTAAACGTACCACTAAAGCTGGCACAGTATTAAAATAATTTCCATGTTCACATAATAAAAAGCAATACCAATACTCTACCCAATTAAGTTAATACGGCGTAGCATTTACTGCCTCGCTTTAATTAAACCACACTGTAGCTACAGGTAGAGAAACTAAACAATATTTTATTAACTCCCTAGATTAACAGTTAAAGTCCTTAACAGTAATTAAATAATAAAAATGTATACTTTAATAATTTTGACGTATTTGCTTGGAGTTATGAAAGCGGAGCCGCCATTGTCGGACTTTTATTAATTTTGTTTTCTACAGTAGGTACCTTCTTTCTTCATTCATCCACTGATGCACTCACTTTATTTTTTGGCAATACGTCGTAATCATATGGTAAATAATAATCTTTCGTGTCAGCGTGGCGGATGAACAAGTCAGCATGAAGATTAGGCTAGCTGGGCTGATTGCCCAAGGGCCTAATAACATCAGTTTTAATAACCCACCCCTCTTATTTTATTAACATTTAATTGGCATTTAATTTATCTATTTCAACTATCAGGAAAATAAAAATTATTGCAAAATACGACATCGTTTCTCAATAAATGCCTCATTATGTTTCTAGAAACCTAAGTCTGTAATAAAAGTCTGTATAAAAATTATACATTCTTAAAGCAACTTCCTTACCGACAATCGGTCCATCCACCTTTCTTGTAATACAGGTATAGTGTTGTACCGGCGCGGGACAATCAATCATCTGAATGAGCCAATCAATCGTGAGGCTACATGCAAATATGTACTAACAATGAAGCTTTGAAGTCTGGGATAAAAGTGGAATATGATGGGAAGAAGTTGTTGGATATGATTTGGATGTTTTAAGTAGGTATTACTTAACTTTAATTCTTGAAGAGAAACAGGATTCACATAGCAGATTATTTCTCTTAATATTAGAAAAATTGCGAAA
This sequence comes from Lithophane ornitopus, assembly GCA_948473465.1. Taxonomy (NCBI): domain Eukaryota; kingdom Metazoa; phylum Arthropoda; class Insecta; order Lepidoptera; family Noctuidae; genus Lithophane; species Lithophane ornitopus. The sequence continues at coordinate 1,216,743 of OX419617.1, forward strand.
GACAATCCCAATTCAAATCAATATGACCATGCATGTGGAACACCAAACAAGAGAAAATTTATAATAAAATTGAACAATATCTATTATCAACAGGGTTAACATAATTATGTTTATGTTCAATGTTAAATATGATACAGCTTGGCGTGGTTGATTTTATTGAGTAATAAATCAGTCAGTTACTGACATTAGGCAAGCAGCAATCATACTAAGGTCTATATTATTTCTACATCAGATAAACTCGCGCTGATGGCGTCCCGCATAATATTGTCATCATGTTCCCGCAATCCGATAACACTGTAATAACGAATAAGTCTCAATCAAGTGAACGCATTTATCAACCCCGGGGATAGGGCCGCCAAGTGTTCTGGGTTTAGTGGGACTTCCTTATTTTATAAGGGTACCACGCGGAATTAGTAAGGATATAACGTATAAATTCACTGCATACCGCGCACAGCGTACCGCAGCGACTGTTACCATGGTTTGGCAAGCGAGTCCCAAGTGATAAAAGGCGAAATAAAGTAGGGTTAAAAAATAAAAAACAATATGAATAAAACGTAACTGAGTTCTTCTAAGTGTTGAATTGAAGAGTACCTACTTACTTAATATGAGTATAATAGAATATTGTTAAATATACCTATTTTCTATTACCCTATAGAGTCGCCTTATATCACATAGGACTCGTTGGCCAAACTGTAGCGTCAGTTTCGCGACGGTACGAAGTAAATAGTATGCAGTAAAGTTATCCTACTAGGCTGTACCCTTACTAATCCTAATATTATAAATGCGAAAGTGAGTTTGTTTGTTTATTTGTTTGTTACGCTTTCACGCTAACACGGCTGAACGGATTTGAATGAAATTTGGCACATGGGTAGACCATGACCTGGAGAAGGACATAGGAAGGACATTTCATCCTGGATCGCAGAACGAAGTCACCGGCAATAATTCTAAGATGAACAATTGTCTCTTTGTCTTTACATAACAAACAGCATTTCACAATACACTACGTCATTTTTTGTCCTCTCGACGGGCCCGCTATAAAAGATAACCGATTCAAAGTAGTATCAATTCCCGCGACCATTGCCAAGCTGGTTATCGTATGATTACGGAACGGGGGCGGTACTATGCCGCGGAACCGGTGCGACCGGCCGGCGGACCCCGGGACGGCCGAATCACTCAACGGGACCAATTTATCGATGCGTCCCATCACTATTCTATTGTCTCAATCGGAACTTGACGAAGGCTTTGGAATGTGCGATCTTTGTTAGTTGCTAGTGTCTCTGCAACATAATTTGATACTTACGACATGCATCTTTTACGGCCACTTTCGGAATGATACGTGATCTTTTAACAATGCTGACATTATGAATAATTAAGCACATTGATTTATCTATTGGTATTAATAAGCATATTTTTTAATAAGCGTTTTTTATTAAACAACCAAAAAGCTTATGAAAAGCCTGTTGTAAGCCGTTATAGGAAAGAATACGAAACGCTTTGAAAGCGATTGCAATTTACTCAGGCCCTCGCGTATTGGTTTGTCTATTAGTTTAGCTCGTGGCTAAGTAATAACAGCCGCACGGGTCGATCCATCAGGTTAAGCTACGCTTGCCGGGGTTGGTCCGTGAATGGGTGACCATCTTTACATACCGAGACTCGTCCGTGCCGCGGAAAGCACGTTAAGCTGTTGGTCTCGGCTGTCATTTGTGGATCTTTGACAGCGTTACGGGTCGTCAGAAGTCCGAAAGTCTGATTACCAGTCTACCAAGGGGTATCGTATTAGCCAGTTACTGGGTTGTGGAGGTCAGATAGGCAGTCGCTCCATGTAAAATACTGGTATTCAGCTGCATCCGGTTAGACTGGAAGCCGACCCCAACATGGTTGGGAAAAGGCTAGGCAGATGATGATTTCGAAATATTTCCTCGGTGCCGTGGGAGGAATCGAACTTCTGACCAAAAGACCAGAATTCACACCACTGCACCACACTCAATCTTGTGGTACCCGTTATAAAGAACTAATTAATTACTAAACAAGCCTTCATGTTTATTTAAATATATTCTGAACACACATGGTTCGAATTCCATTCATTGGAACTATGTAATGTGTACCTACTCACGCCAATCAATGAATTAAATACTTATTTATGAACCAATAAAGTCATTAAATCATTGAGGGGTCTAGTGAGGTGGGTTTTATGCATTATGCGATTTAAGTTATCGATAGTTTTGCAGACGAATAGTTTGTTAAAAATTAACGAATGTTTACAAAATTGTAAGTTGTTTACATTAAGGGAATTCACTCAGTTTTTTCTTTTTAATTAACGTATGTTGTCCCACTGCTGGGCAAAGGTCCTGGGCATTTCATTTCATTTCCCGTCAAATCGGTCGGGAACGAATTCGAACCATCATGCCAGCGTTTTCTAGGCCTGCCCCTGTGACGACGCCCGTCATCAGGCACTCAATGTGTGACGAATTTACTTATGCTCAAAAATTAAATATTGGAATTAACAATATAAAATTTTTTTTTGCTTTCTACAAAACATTAGGTTAGGTTACGTTAGTTATAGTTATGTAGTAATTAAACGGGAAACAGCAATCACATCAATAACAAAGCTGATACGGCAAGAAGCTTTTGTAAAATAAAGTAGTGATGTACGGTGCTTGTAATATCGATAAACCGAACAGTCGGTGATACATCGATACTATCGATGGTCAATATCGCAGCGGCCACGGTGCTACGCATCGATCAAACGGTCAGTTCTCGTAACTAAGTTCTGTTTATTGTTTAGAACTTGTAGTTACTTTGAGAGTTATTTTGTGACCGATTGCCATGCGATCAAATGGATGGTTACGATTCTTTGCGCTCAGAAACGATCTTTGTCTACCTATACCTTTATTCAAGCCAGCACTTACCCATACAACCCTACGGACTCTAACGTATTTTCATATCTAATAATAATCATTCTTATAGAAGACTAAACCTGTAAAGTATCGCTTTATGTTACGTGTTTGTCCCATAAAAGGTGTGCATAGTTTTAGGTGTTTTAAGAGCAGTGGTGGCCCAGTGGTATCGGCCACGACTTACGAGTAGATTGTGAGTTCGAACCCAGTCAGGCAGTTTTCTATGTGTATTTATTTCCATCACTACTGTTCTCAAACGGTAAAGGAAAACCTCGTGAGGAAACCGACACGTCCTAGAACCAAAAAAAATCGAAAACATGTGACATCCACCAACGCGCACTGCGCGCGCCCGCGCGGTGGATTATGGCTCACTCCCTATCATAGAGAGGAGGCTCTTAACCAATGGATGTGGCTGGATCACTGTCTGCCCACTAAAGTAAGTCCATTACCTTATTATTGCCATCTCTGGTTCCTAAGTTACTATAAACTAGAGTCTTCGTGCTCTACCCACCCTCTAACCGGAACAACTCTAAAGTTCATCCAAACAACGCTTCTTGTTTCTGATGGCTCAATCGTACCGCGATTGTAAATCAAAACAAGTGCTGTACCACGCAGCCATTCAGTCGGCGAGCTGAACCGTGACCCACAGGTCAGTTCAAGGAATCGAATCGCCATACGCCAGAAAATACAGTGGGACAACCGTGATTGATGGATTTAATAACAATTCTGTATCAATTTGTTACGTGTCACTTCAGTACTCTCTAGTTGTGTAATATTGAGTTTTGACTTGAATATGCGGTAGTGCGTACAAAATCAATCAATTACTGACACTAAGCTGAATTGGCGCACCTCGCATTGATTTCTGGTTAATTCTACCACTCCTATAAAATACTATTCTGTTTTTTTGTGACTCTAAGGACAAAAGTGTAAAGGCGAGGCGTTTAAACAAATGAATGCGTGGCGCTTTTAGGCGTGACGTCACGGAATGTTGCTCGTCATCTATGAAGAACATTTGTCTTGTTTTTGTATGTCCAAGTTTCGACAGGTCCGTGACATGAATGAATGCTTGTGTCATTGTTTTATGACGACATACCTTAATGATTGGCAGTTGTTTATCTTGCTTTTTGATACAGTGATTTTATTGGTCTCTAGAATACTATTTACTATATCGTGTTAGGTACAGTAAATTAACATAAGCCAAATAAATTACTCCTTGTTCTTGTGTTAATAAACGATAAATACCTTTATCTACAAAAATAAACTATTTAAGTACTTTAACTCAGCCTATCGCAGTCCACTGTTCTTCGTTTTCCGTATCCAGACAATTTAAGTAGATACTACAAAGTCCGAAATCGAAACTTTCTTTAATAACCAACCACTATTTAACATTCATAATAATTCCTCCCATTAACCAATAAGGATAACCACAAAATAATTACCAAGAGCGTTGTCTAACTGATGTTCCTACTCTATGGCGCCTTCGCCTACGAGTATAATAATTACGGTACAAAGCAAGTGATCATAAGATAAGCGAGAAAAAATGAGGGATCTGACAGGACCACAGCCTCCATTGATGTCTATGACGGGGCGACGACCCGGCTGACAAGCATCACGCCTCTTTACTAAGGCAGGGTACGCAGAAATGTAGCGTATCATTGACATCCATTTTTTTATCGTATTTGAATTTCCGTAGCTGAAATATTAAAAATCGGATTGCTTAAAGGGCATTATACCTTTTTATTTTATTATATTTTGTCTTAAATTATGAGCCAATTTATTAGGCAGTAAACAAACAATAAAATATCCAATAGATTTGATTTATAATATCTTCTATTTCCTTAATACAACCATCTACAAGCTGACTAACAAACTATTTGCATACATCAAATTTGCATTGATGTTGCGAAGCTTTGATTTTAAATATTTTTTACCTTCCCTTCGCTTATTCCAAACTTTTCTATTGGTTGAGAGAGCAGGATAGAAACATTGATATATATTACATGAAACGTCTCTTTCTTAACTCTTGTAAATAAATTCAAATCTAAGAGTGTGATACTCTTATTGCGAAAGACAATTAGATAACTTTTTTTTTGAAGTCTGTTAAAATAAGATCCAGCTGTACGCGTTTAGTCATCCAATTAACCTAAACTGTACCAGTAACATCTGCAAAACAAATAAATATCGGTTATCTTAGAAGATCAATCCTTCATATCCGCCGGTGTTATGCGCCTGCGCACCCAATCAACAGCTGATGTTATCTCCATGACAAACTGCCCCCCAATGGCTTCAATTATCTCTCTGTATTTGCATATGCGTGACTGCTTCAATTTATGCTTTCATAGATTATAATTTATAATCAATATGATTTCTGTGGTTTCGAGCTTAATTATTTTAATCTGTGGTAAATCTAGAGTTATCATGTCGATATAATGAATGTTACGAGAATCGAATACTGTATATTGAAGTCTCGATGCTCTGGTACTCCTGATTTTCAAGGTTATAAAAATGACTGTGTGATGTTTGAGTTGATGACATCCGGATATACAGAAGAAGCGATAAGGGTTTCTTTTTGAGGAAACCCTAAAAATACAATAGTTTCCTATCCTCTGAAAACCCGTTTTCCTCAGAAATCCTAACTATAATATTATAAATGCGAAAGTGACTTTGTTTGTTACGCTTTAACGCTAAAACAGCTGAACGGATTTGGATGAAATTTGGTATGGGGATACTTTGAACCCCGGAAAAGGAGATAGGCTACTTTTTATCGACATACCACGCGGGCGAAGCCGTGGGCGGAAGCCAGTAGTATGAAATAATTTCGATTAGATTGGAATTTATTAACTAGGACAGTAAACTGGCCTGTTTAGAGCACATTACGACCCACTTCCTGGCAGATATCATCACAACTTGATTATAGAGATAAATAAATCAAATTAGTTTATGTTTATTTGATGTTTATATTAAAAGGTCTAAGAGAGGAGGAACGACCTAGCGACCCGCCCCTACATCGCTCGGTTTTTACGACTTGATAAAACATAGCTATTTCTTTATTATAAATAAGTTTAATAATAATGTAAGTAATATGACGTACTAAATGTTGAAGAAAATTGCATCAAAATCTGTTGCAAAGTTTAGAAGAACAACACAGACAGACTTTAATTTATAATATACGTTTACGTATAGATTTCATCAAAAATTCCCAACTGGGTTGAAACTCAAACCCCTCGGAGTAATACACACGAGTTTTTCGAAGAGTCATGAAGAAGGATCAAGGATCCTTCGATGCATGCCGGTCGAAGCCGTTAAAACCACCAAATATTACAAATTCTTTCATAAAAATCAACAGCTCTTAACCACAGCACAATTACCACCATTTTAACGTTATTAAAATGAAATTGGCACGAAATAATTACGTGAAATTAATTTGCGCGGCCAATTTGTAGAGAATTTGTCGATCGACCGCGGCCGGGCGTGTCATGCGCGTAATAAACATGAAATGTTAATTATGGCGACCATTTTGTTAATAGGGCTGATGCTTAAAGATGGAAATTAGTTTTATTTATGTAATAATGTAAAGAAATGTAACGTACGACACAATGGGTACCTGAAGATGGACGGTGCCGCCGAGGCGAGGCCGGCCCAGAAAGCGGTGACGAGATGACCTGGACGCGTGCCGCGAAGGCTGGTTCGAGGTAGCGCAGGAAAAGAGTAAGGACTTGGTGGAGCCTTTTCCCAGTAGTGGGAAAGTAAAGGTTGATTTTGATTGACACCATACCAGGTAAAACAAACACCATAGGTAGGTACTTAACCATAGGACATTATTACTTTGTAAAGTATTTTTTTATTTTAATTATTGTGAATGTGAGGACTATGTGGATCATTTTTATTATCTCCTCTTTCTCAGTTTTAATGATGGTCTGGCAGTTTGAGTGCTTTATGCGGCCTACCCAAATGTCCTTTCTTTGGTATTGTTCGTCGAGTCGTTGAGCTCCTCAAGCTCTGAGTTGAGCTCCTCGGTTACTGACAAATGCTTGCACTCACTGGACTGGTCCACTCAAATATGTGTGGTTCTTTCCTGAAAAGAGCATTTCAGACATTAATCTAGATGGTCCTCATATGGCCTAACCTTGATTATGTCTGGACCTTAAAAGAGACTGCGACCTCGGAGTTTGTTTCGGCCTTTCTTCTCAGAGTAGTCAGATAGAAAACGCCGACCTCATCTAGTTTTTTTATTTTTTATATGACATGTATAAGTGATTCCGATATCCTATTTGAAAAATAAGCAATGAAAAATAATTTCTAAAATAAGCCAGAACAAAGTTGAATTACGAATACGGGTATCTTATCTGCAATTTTGAACTTTATCGTTTAACAAACTAACGTTTTATACGACAAAAAGCATTTTTTCTAAATTTTTACCGTTGTAACTATCGATTTTATCTTGTCACTTGAATAAGAAATTCAGTCGGACTCGGAATTTAAAACGTTTGGCAACCCTAGGATCCAACACAGGTGGGAATTTCATTCGAGATTCACAGTTAGCTGGATCCACCGAATCGATCTAACGGAACGATGCAGCACTTTGTTTTGACAATCACTACTCGATTCGCATTCACATCCTTCAAATGAAAACTTGATTCAAGCTGCATCGTCTGTTTATATTTTAATTAATGTGTGGGACCGCTAATAAAAGTAAGTCTACTACATTGGTCAATAACGAGTCGTAGTTTTAAGTTACAACAGTCGGTAAAGAAAAGGAAACGCAAAAAAAAAAATAGTCTCCCGTCTACAAGCAAGGAAGTAACGTGTTTGAGATAAGTAATGTTGTTGATAATATGCTAAAATCAGATCAAGTTTGTTCACAACTGCGCACCGTTGGTTCCGCGAACTGACCACACAGACCGCACCACGGGGCGACATAGTCTGACCCGGTTATACATGTCCTATATATACCATAACCATCGCGCTTACATGAAAAAGGGATGCAGAGTGTACAGTAATACAACGGTATAGCCATGTGAAGACTTTTAATTTTACTAAAATTGTAACTTGTATTTTTTTTTAAACACAGATTCAATTAAAATCTACTAGTATTTGTATTCTTCCTAAACTTCCTATAAAGAAATCGCAGAATTGGAAGTCACGGAGTAGGTAGTTAACATAAATGGAGTGTTAGATGCGTGTATCTTCATGAACGCAGGAAGCAGGGGCACTGCACATGCTCTTGCAAAACTTATTGTTATTTGGTAATACATACCAATTCATACCATGATGATGTTATGTAAAAGTGCCTGTAATTGGTTTATTTGAAATAAATGCTTTAAGTTTGAGTTCGACTCTAGCAGATTAGCTGATGCGTGTGTTTCAAATTGGGAGATTAATCTGTCCAGTCGGCTATTGAAGGGGTTCAGTTGGAGCTGTACATTATTAATCTACCAAACGTGCCATACCAATCGAAGACAAGAAAGACAGTGTCGATTGAAACACTTTGCTTTGTCACCTTAACGAAACTATGGTTCCTTCTCTAACTACCCACTGATCTTAAAGAGCGTTTCATTGCCCCCGTGCACCCCACAAATCCTACGCTTAAATTGCAGAAAGAGAAAAACTGCACTTGTTAACTGTACTCATGAAAATATGTACATAATTCCCCTCCATTATGCTCTTCATATTTACACTTAGACTTCCTACAGCTCCGAGGGAATTACGTCCAAACAAGCTGGTCTAATATACCGGTTGTTTGATTTATAGCGAGGTGGGTGCGCAAGCGCAGGCTGCTCTCAATTGATTGTGTAGGTACTGCGTTGTGCCCTAGCAGAGTATAACTTCATCATTTGTTTGGGTGATGAATGATAATGGTTGGATGAGAAAAGAGAACACATACCTATTTAATAATAATTATAATAGCTATAGTTATTCCCCGTTTCACCAGTTATTTCATAAGTCCCATACGATTAGAGGCAAAGGCCAATTGAAAGAAACTGAAAAAAAAAACAAATTATAGTTAATTAATGAGAAATAGTAGCCTAACAGCAACCTGGAGCGACATTAAACACACAATATATTATGTTTCCCACATAAACATGTACATGTATTAACTTTTCAAAAATACTCCTTACAATCAACATAGAATATTATATTAAAAACAACATGAGTCAAAGATGTTATGATTAGTGATGGTTGTTTAGAAAAATAAATCCGCGCGTTCATCTCATCAGCCTATCGAATATTCGGTTACTACCTTCTTTCTTACATCTATGGTTACTACGCACAACCACTAATAAATAAGTGAGGGAAACGAGTTAATTGAAAATGTAAAAAGATAGGCATCACATCTGCAATATTTCACATCACTATATTTCAAAACCCAATATCATAATATTACTAACATGACATACCCGTTAGGTCGCGGGCAGGACGCCGGGTTTAACGCAGGCACTAATTCTGTGACCCCAGGGTCAACTGCCCAGACTCCCCTGTACTTAAGACCTTACCCCGCTATAGGTACAAAGCACATCATTTCAATTTTTCAAAATTGGTAATTTCAGTTATTATGGTAATGACTGGACTTTGAAGTCTTTAAATAAAATAATAAAGGGTCTGTAAAGGTCAGTGGGATACATGTAATTTGTGAAATATATTTTAATGGACGACGATGTTGGTATTTATAAGGGTACCCGAGAACAACGTAGGTTTGCAACGTATAATTTTTCCGCGTAGGTTTTAAATGCCCCTTATTTTCCGCATTAGGCGCTTTGTAGTTGCCATTCTGGCACTCCATTTATTTATTACTCTATGGTCAACATGGCTGACCCAACAGTTGTATTAAAATCTTATTAAAATTGACCATATTATTTTATTATTGAATATATTTTTGTATGAATTATTGACCCAACATTTCTATAGTTGACCCCAACCCCCACAGACTTGTCTAGTAACGAACGTACGGAACCCTTAACATTTATCCCTTAGAATCATTCTCGAAAACACTCGAATATAAAGACTCTGGTGTCAATTCATCGTAAAAATAGTAATTTAAAGCCATGTAAATTCGGTGGTGCGCAACACAACAAAATTTATCAGAATCGTCGAACTACCCGCTACGATACTCTACTAAATTTAATTAATACTATTTGCTGATTAATATGTGCCAAGTAAGAGCACTCCTCTTAATCCGATCTCCATACAAATCTGCAAACATCACTACTAGTATCTTGATGTAATTCATGTACTAGTTAGAGTAACTGGCATCGGTGACGTAAAGCTCGGCTAAACGCGGCTGCGATCGGGACTGATCGGCTTACGGTCGTCTTTGGCCCTAAGCGCAGCTTACCCCAGTTCTTACACTTTGTTAGACATGTTAATAGATTGAAGGGTAAACAGACCTCTTTGAGCTGAGATGTAGTTTAAGCGCGCAAAGAATTAGGCGTGATCGTGATCAGCAGGCCTAAAGTAACGGTATAGTGCGACACGGATCATAAAAAAGCGAAATAGAGATCTAACAAGTTGTACTGGTTATGACAGATTTTTGACGTTTTCTAAGGAGAAACGTCAAAAATCTTCGCAAGCAGCGACGATAACATTTACACTTCGCACTGATTAACACTAGCTGTCATTTTGAGATATTAATAGTGATCATAAAAATAATAAAATGAATCGTTATAACTTTCGCGCAATGCAAATGTGCATACCTCCTTAAAGAGGAACGTACAGACACGATCTTACTCGTAAATATAATCGATCCGAGCGTGCCGAATCGATTAAGTCTTTATCGATTCAACTTCGAAGTAGGACGATGAAGTAATCGATTTAGATTGTTTTGTGGCATTTACAATTTGTCTTGAAGTATAAAATGGGTATGGTACAAAAAGCTCTCGAGTTAAGAGTCGGGTTTGTGGCGAATTGATTAACAGTTCTATTCAGCTTTTTTAGTAAATGTTTTTCTTAGGAACAAGTTAAAAGTAACTGTCTGTTATATAACTATTATTTATGTGTTTACTTCTGGTTCTTTATGAGCATATTCTACTAAATATGTTGAAATAACCAAGGTTTTTTCGAGAAAAGGCCCAGCCAAAAAATATATTATAAAGGTATAGTTCAAATCTAGTCGAGCACCTGCGAGTGCGACTAGCATAACCGTAAAAACTTAACAAACAAACACACGCCATAAAATCTGTCTAGAAAAATCTCAATAAAATAATGACATAACAGGCGTTATCATCGCGCGGGTTAACGAGTCTGCAGGCTGCAGTGAACGGGTTAGCTAGCCAGTGCTTTTAACCTGTCACTGATTTATCCAGTATAGCGATGTTAAAGTCAGTATTATCGCTTCGCTACTACACTCAAACGATTTCAACACAGCCTGTGTCAGTACCACTTAGGACTCTGTCTTTTTCTGCTAATCATTTGAATTAATTATTTGCTGTAATAATGAATGAATTATTTAAGCAATGTGTAATTGAATTAAAGGCACATTATGGAACTACTTTGTTTAGAATCGTTTACTGTCATTTTTAGTATATAGGCAAGTAACAAATTTTTTATACCAAAAATAATTAAAACTGTGCGGCAGTGCGTGCGTAGATTTGTAATGTGACGACAATTTTCCCCCACAATCAGTATAACTAATGAAATAAATAAACAATGTTTTATACATAATCGTAAAAATTCAGTGTATGTATTATGATTATAACATAGTATATTAATTGGGGTGTTTGTGGTGTGCGTTAATTCCGACTTTAACTTTTATTATAATTTTAAAGTAGATATTTATTTCAATTAAACCATTCACATTCACTTTTGAATCACCAAGGAGTCGGTCAGGAAGTTGAAACTAGTTGTCCATTTCAAAACGAGCAGAGGTCCAAATACCAGTGAGTAACGGAAAGTCGATCTAATAAAATTAGTGGATTCACTGCTTTTCAGCATTTCAGTAACCAAATTTTTAACCAATCGTTGCTGACTGTACCTAATTAACCTAACACATTACTACACAAGGCATATAAGTGCCACACCTCTAATGACTTGCACCCAATTCTTAACGATCCAAATAAGCATTACCATCAGAATGACAGATCTAGGCAATATATCATTCGAGCCATCAACGATCAAAACTCATGGCGGCCGGCTGCGCGTACGCACACCTAGGTAATAGGTACCTACGCGCGTGATCAATCAACACGGCTTAAATCAACATGAGAAAAAAACAACAGCGTTCTGTTTTTTTGGGGTTATAAACTAATTCGTAATTAACTTGGTTGTTGATGTTTCATACAAAAATCACCCATGCAATTCTAAACAGATGCTTGTTACCGGTATTTCAGAATTGTTGCCATTGTAAAAACGATTCGTTATCATAAGTACTTTCACCCCCTGAAAGATAAAGATAAAACCAGCCTGTATTGTTAAAACCCCCCTAAAAACTATAAAAGCTTGTGATTCCTTCAGTTTTTCGTCGGTTTTAGAAAAGAAATATCTTGTTAATATTAGGCATCAAATAAAGATAATGAGTACGAGTAATCTCTAAACTTTCTTCAAATTAATCAAATTCTTTAAATTGTACACAAATAAATAGTTAAAGCCTTCCTATAAGTATGTCAGTTGACACCAATTTGGCTAACGGATGATTTTGATAGTTATCTCACCTCGGCCACGCCATGACGGTTTTCTAAGCTTAATCACCAGTAATAAGGCCAAGATACCACAATGGTGGGCGGGGCACCTTCACACGGGGCACCTTCATTGAACATACAAGTTTAAAGTTGAAACGTTCAATGGTCAACATAAAACAGAGTGTTTTTGGGTTATTCCATTAGGAATCTCTCAATAGCAACCCGGAGTCTGAATTTGTGCCCGGTTGATGGCATTCGGCTTGCTTTAACCGGAGAAATGTGTGTACGAAAACAAAATGACGTGAAATGTATGTGATTAACCTCTGCTTCGAGCAGTGGTGGCCCAGTAGAGCAGTGGTGGCCCAGTAGAGCAGTGGTGGCCCAGTAGAGCAGTGGTGGCCCAGTTAGAGCAGTGGTTGCCCAGTTAGAGCAGTGGTGGCCCAGTTAGAGCAGTGGTGGCCCAGTTAGAGCAGTGGTGGCCCAGTTAGAGCAGTGGTGGCCCAGTTAGAGCAGTGGTGGCCCAGTGGTAACGGCCGCGACTTACATGTTGTAGGTCGTAGGTTCGAACCCTGACAAGCGCTTTACTTTGTGTAAATTATTCCATCACCACTGCTCTCGAAACGGTGAAGGAAAAAAAGAGGAGGCCTGTGTCCCAGCAGTGGGAACATTAACTCTGCTTTACCCTTCGGCGATTACAGGCGTGTTTTGTGGTAAAAATAAAAACCTTTGTCAATCATGCAACCTCCTGTAATATGTGTTCCCGCTGCTGAGACTCAGTCTCCTGTCTATAAGTGGGAGTGGGCCGTAATCGACCACGCGGACCAAGTGCGACCTGGTGCCATTTGTATATCTTCGATTTTTTGGTTCTAAGACATGACGTTGTCTTTGCGATGTTTTATTTTCCATTTTTAGAACAGTCGTGATGAAATAAAGTGACGTGAAGTGTCAACCCCAGTAGAAATGCGATCAAGTTTGATAAGTTTCGTAGCGACGCAAGCGCACAAAAATGTTGATTGTTTTTATTAACTATTTTATTAGCGCTTTGGCTGCAAGCCTGAGATTTTATTTCAAAACTTATTGCTTTATTTCCTAAAAAGTTTAAAAAGGTGTCGAAAAAATCCTTGATTAGATCATTTTCTAACAGAATGGAATGTTATCGGGCCGAGGTAATTGGTCGTTTTCCTTGTAGGGCGGTGACAAAGATTATCTTTAAATATTTGGTCTCACAACTTTGATTCTTTATACTCCAAGCCTTTTCACAAAAGTGTCATGTTCTTTTAAAAACAAGGACCTGACCAAAGGCGTATTGTGTACAGAACAAAAAACATTCGCAGGCTATGTTATATACGCTATGTAGGTAATAGGAGGCGAACCTTTCTTGTCTGGCACAAATGCCAAGCCCAACCAAATAATGAGCGTTAACTAAAGCAATAAATGTCTGCCCATATCCCTGCGTCCGCAGTTAATAATATTCAGCATTCATTAGACATGCTACTTTCTCAGAAAGTCATGTACAACAGTTATGGATTAATACTGTGTCTGGATCAGATGTAAATCATTGTTGGACTTGTGGAGTGACACACATTTCCTGTCCTGGAAAACAATGTCAGTGTGAAACGGAACCAATCTGATGCTGGCTGGAGTATTTTAAACCAGCTGTCGCGAGGGCTACCTATAAAAAAATAAGTAATTCGAAACTGGCCATTTAAAACGCCCCTACGCTGGGGGCTGTGGTGAAACGAGCGGTTCAAAAGTAAAATAGGTAAAACCCGAAATGTAGGGTAATTTGGGGGAGTTTCGCATACGAACTACCTACTTACATAAACGAAGTAAGTATTCTTTCTTCGTATAATTATGATAAAATAATAAGTAGTAACTGCCTCGATGGACGCAAGCGCTACTGCCGAGCATGAGATCCTTGGTTCGATTCCCAGTTTGGGCTAAGTGTAATTGGGTTTTTCCATCAGGATTTTTTCAGGAACAGCCCGGAGTCTGGATTTTTGGCTGGTTGATGGTAAAAGGCTCGCCCAACTTTACATGGGCCTTAAATATAACTGACGAAATCTGGGCGTACCTACTATAGGTGCTCCTCTGCCGAAACTTTCGGGGATTACAGTCGTGATGTTATATAATAGTTACAACTCACCAATCTCGGAGTAAATTAACGAGTCTTTAAGCCTACCTACTAACAATATTATAGACGCCATTCGTAATGCCCCATCGCTAAAGGATCCTTCATACCCGTTGTCTAATGTAGCGCTGTTAAGATGGATACAGACTTATCTCCCACCTGCAGAATTTGATGAGCAGGGCCGGGTCAGCTGGCCCATGTGCGTGGGCCTAATATCTAGGGCTGCTACGAAACACGTCAAGTTGAAAAGATGGCCCGTGTGGTAAAACTTTTTTTTAGCTGTAACCCCTTGTCTCGCGTGTTCTATTAAATTCTAAAACTTTTCCAAGTATTATCTAAGATCACAATATCGTTCTCCTCAGATTTTTGACGAACTGATGGACAGACAGACATAGAGATGTCGCGTTTTAACGTGAAGGAGGATAATAACTCCGAAAAAGCAAGACTAACTATATTAGAAACTTGTTGTTTAGGTAATTCACTGTTCTTTCTATCGTAACACTATCATTAAGTAAATCATCTGAATGTATTTTAGTGCATATTAAACAATTTCATTTATCTTTTATGTCGATTTTATATTGATTTGTATAAAATGCTTTTGTATGAAAAAAAATTGTACGACGCGCGTGGGCGCACGAGGATAGGGCTGCCAGAAATACTGGCAGCCCTATCCTCGTGCGCCCACGCAGCCCTGCAGGGTCTAGGCTACTCAGACTGCGCGGCCTCCATCATAAAATATATCTATGACTTAATGCATGCACCTCTCTCTTTGCTCACCCACCCAACTCCGAAATACTGTGCAGGCCATAATTACTATTAATAGACATTATTCACAGCAGAGTCTATCAAATAAAATCTGTGTGGGTCTTTCATAAAAAACCATTTTAGACTCTAATCTACATGCTCTTCACATGAACTGACCAAGAAAATGTCTGGATTTTAATCAGATAGGAATCACCGAACTCATCTGGTTTCTAAAATGTTATTGATGTTTAAAAGTGTTTATACAAACCTTACAGAAATAAAGATCATTTATCCATTATTATTTTACTAATATTATAAATGCGAAAGTTACTCAGACTGTCACCTTTCCACGTCTCATCCACTGAACCCGTTGTTATGACAAGTACACTGGGCAAGGTAGCCTGGGACCTGGAAAACTACATAGGCTACTTTTCCTAATACACGAAGACAGAGTCATCATAATTCATAATTGTCGATGAAAGTGGGTTTCTCTAAAACTACAGCACCCTATAAGTACTCAGAATCCAACATTCATGTAGCCACTTACAAAAAAAATAAAAATTCAATGAGGTTTGTTCCCATTCCAACCTTGCCAGGTATGTTCACCTTAAAGAGTACTCTTCTTCTATCTTAAAGAGCCGCTGCTTGGCAAGGTGACAACCCTAGAATGCTGCGCCTACGCAGTCTAGCGGTCTAGGCCAGTGAGTGCTGTCTTAATAATAAAATAACTATGATTTATGTTCTCCACGCTCATTCACCAACACTAGTTCTTATCTTATCGTCACTGATTCCGCTAGTGGGGTTAGATGAATTCCTAGCATTTCTACATAATTATATTGTGGATATAACTGTGCTTATGAAATAGTAGCATTTGATATCGTTTGTTTACATAGTGTAGGTTCCAATTACAATCCTTTGTATTTATTTTCACGCAAGATGGATTCCTGCTAGCTCGCTGCTGTTCGACTGCGGTGAAGGCCAAAATGAGGGTTACGTTTTGTATATCTCTCTCATAACTCTTTGGCGGACGTGGGTGGCCCCTAATACATATCGAACCTAACCTAACCTAACATTGTCTGAACTGAACAACCCCGGAACAGATTTTGATGCGCGTTGGACTGAAGTAAAGGGAGAAGTAATGTCTTCAAAACTGCAGTGGTTTCAACTGTGGCGGACGTGGGTGTGCCGCCCATACATTCTTCCCCAAGATCCTTTCATATTTTGTAAACTCGTTCCCTTCCAAAATATATTTATTTGGTTCAGATCTCCTGGTGTAACAGTAACTAGTCCATCCACCACCACCATCTTCCGTACCATTTCTAGACGAAAACTCTTGGAATAAATAGTAAATTTGTGGTAGAACCACTCCTAACCGCCAATAGTTGTCGTAAGCGTTTATTTATCCATTCAAAACTCAACAGCTTATTAATTAAGTTACATGAATTAAGATACCTTCACGAAGGGATTGTTAAATGTGCAGCAGAGTTTAATATGGTATTCAAAACAACCCGTGTTACTTTATGTGGGTGTTCTACACTATCTATCTTTCAGAGAATACAGACGTGGATATTTTCTACACAGTTCTGTCTATCCGTTCAGGGAACAGGCGTGGTGTTATGTTACGTTAGGAAAAAGCTATTGCATTATAAAACTGTTTTGTGTCTGTCCAAACGTCTGTCCACCTGAATATGATCCTTTAGCAGCGCATTACGACGCCCACACGAATTGGAAATGATTTCCATTGAGAGCGTTCATTCATAACCAGTGATCGTATTTATAGCGAGATATCTGGCGCACGCGCATGTCAAGTGGTTGCTCGTACTCATTTCAAAATAAATGGTAACTATGCTGAATTGGTCAAAACTCAAACCTACTTCAAAACAGAGTTTATCTTCAGACACAATTCTGAAACCATTTTAGATTTAGAACTTTATTCCGACATCAGTAATTAATACCAAACTGACAATTACTTATGACGGACTAAGCTGTCAATTTTGTATGAAGTACGTATTTCAATTACAGACTGGCTTTTCATTAAACCATTTACAGGCACTTTTGACTCATGCACTCGGCACTTTTGCGCTCGGAACTTTTAAGGCACTTTTGAGTCACGCCTGACATAATTAACTATCACTTTCCTCCTGGACGCCCAAACTGCTTCACAGACGAACCAGCCTGGGCAGTGCCGGACTCTTACCGGCTAAAACCAAACTCCTGCCTTATAAATAAATCCACAGACGTGGAGGTCCGTGCTTTTGTTTACATGCAATGTTTGTTTACAGTCTATTATGTGTACAGTTACTGTGCTCCTACATCGGACACTTATTAAAACTAACTGAAATCTACGTGAGTCCTTTTTTAACCGACTTCTTCAAAAAGGAGGAGGTTCTCAATTCGTCAGTATGTTTTTTTTTAATTTATTTTTTTCTGAAAAGGTACATACAATAAAGTTGTCAGATGGTCAAAATCATGACTTGTTGTGATCACAGCAGAGAATTAGACAAGCTGTCGGGTTTTTTTTTGTAGTGTGAATGAACCAAAATACGTCTAAAGTATCATTTTGTTGCTAGGTACCTAAGTCAAAACTGAAATGTAAAAAAAAACCTAAAATAAAAGTAACAGGGCTTGGTAACACAAGCCCCCTTATCTCGGAGCTTATAAATTCTTCTGGTCGCGTTTCATATTAAGTAACTAAACACGACAAGGCAATCTTTTAATAATGCTGCTGACCTTATAATTTGCTTACAGGGTAATGACCCTCTGATACGTTACAATAAAATGATCATCTCATCCATGAATGATGAATGAATGATCCATCCCAAGTGATAGCTTGTAGGGACTTGGGGTGAACGGAAAAAAATGATTCTTCCGTTCTTCCTGTCAGCTATCATTGTTATCAACTTATCACTTCGCAATAAAAAAATAACTAAATTTCAAACAATAAAAGGTTTTAGTGAGAGCTGGGCTGGTTAGTCTTACCAAGGGGTATCGTATTACCCAGTTACTGGGTTGTGGAGGTCAGACAGGCAGTCGCTCCATGTAAAATAAGTAGGTACTGGTATTCAGCTGCATCCGGTTAGACTGGAAGCCGACTCCACCATTGTTGGGAAAAGGCTGGGCAGATGATGAGTGAGAGCTGGTTCGAGGAAGCTCAGGAAAAGTGTTCCTAAAAGGACATGGAGAGGCCTTTACTTAACACACCAACAGATTACCAATACCTAGTGATTTTTGAAACATCACCACTCAGAAACACGTTATAAAATCACATCAATCAATCAATCTGCCTAGCCTTTTCCCAACTATGTTGGGGTCGGCTTCCAGTCTAACCGAATGCAGCTGAATACCAGTATTTTACATGGAGCGACTGCCTATCTGACCTCCACAACCCAGTCACTGGGTAATACGATACCCCTTGGTTAGACTGGTTGTCAGACTTTCGGGGTTCTGACGACTCGTAACGACTGTCAAAGATCCACAAATGACAGCCGGGACCAACGGCTTAACGTGCTTTCCGAGGCACCGAGGAGTCTCGATAAATATACGTTATAAAATCACATAAATACCAACAATTTATCGATAAATCTATTCGAGCACTACTCAGGCCAAGAGTTACACAAATACCTCGCAACTACCATAGTATTTGTATTGACATCATCTGGCCATAATTAACTTGAGTTTTTTTTTATAACGTACTTTTTATTGCACGCCTCTAATCGTTGGATTAGCACTTTTTATAGCCAATCAAGTCTAGCAGAGGTGTACAACTTTTTGCAGTTATTCGTGACTTAATTGTTTGATGTTTAAGTACCTAGGTCTTCGTCAGCTCGGAAACATAATAGACTGCTGCAGCTGAAAGGGGGCCCCGTAATCCGGCAGTTAAGGGTAGCCATCATCACCTGGACAGGCCAACTCAAATCTGTGTGGCTCTTTCGTTAAAATACCATTTCAGACATTCTTATTCTACATGGTCCTCACACGAACTGACCAAGATTATGTCTGAGTATATTGAGTGTGTTTCGACGTTTAGATAGTCAGATAAGAAATTCATCGCCACTTCATATTCCCAGCTAAAGCGCTAGAAATTGGTAAACGGCGGGCTGGACTATCTTATGTAATTTTGACGTAAAAAATGCTGATTCTCAGCCTAATTTGAATGAACAATATTCTTCTTCTTCTTCTCCCAACAAATTCCAAAAAAAAGTTTAAATTTATTTATTAAGATAGGCACAATACTTGTCAAAATGTTGAGAATATTTTTTATATTCAACAATGCAGGAGTTTGTTAAAAAAAAAAACAAGTTATTTTGCCGCTCCCTGCTCTAGCTAACTCCTTATATGGAGATGGAGATACATAGCTCCTTATAAGGATCGACGTATGAGTTGCGATTTAAACTATACAACCTTGATCTGACAGAATGACGCGTGACGTACCCTCGTGTAATTTGCGAATGCTGGATAGCCGTTGTTAGATTTGTGTGAATAACTGGGTTTTATGTTTGGTTAGTGAATATGATAATTATAATGGTGGTCGCTTTTACCCGACTGCAAAGAAGATTGGGTTATGTTTTGCGCGTATCTCTATAGGTTACGTACCCATGTATGTAGGATTCTTTTTCTCTCGTAGCACCTAAACGGCTAGATCAATCTTCCTATTCTTTTTCCATGTAGCTGATGTAGCTGAATACCAATATTTTACATGGAGCGACTGCCTATCTGACCTCCACAAACCAGTTACAGGGTAACACGATACCTCTTGGTAAGACTTGTCGTCAGACGTTTGGGCTTCCGACTATCCGTAACGACTATCAAAGATCTACAAATGCCAGCCGGTACCGACGGCTTGGCGTGCTTTCCGAGGCACGGAATTGAGTACTAAGTTAGTTTATACCTCGAATATGTGACGTATAAAAAAGTTCAGTGACTGAATGATCGACTGATACGGATGCACTTGAAGAAAGAAATATGAAGACAAATTCTTTAAAGAGCAAATAAGTGAACGTGTCTTGAAGCGCAACGCAACTTGATGAGCCTTCTGAGTCTTCGTATTTCAATATAAACACCACTGCTGTTTCCATGGCAACGTCGCGTGCGCTTGCGGCTATGTCGATGCATTCTTGTGAGTGAATGGAACGCTTGTGAGTGAACGATAGCTCTCGTAAACTATTGTATTGGCCTGTAGGTATAACAAATACTGGAGTGTAGTTAGGGTTGTCTGAGATACGACTGGAGAGAATTACCATTGAATTTAGATGGATGGAGTTTAAAGATAGATATTACAGTTTTCGAACTTCCACGAGGACAAAGTCGCGGGCAAAAGCTAGTAGAGACATATTTTATTTATTTAAAAGGCAAATCTAGCATAGAAGAGGGTAGCTTGTTATAAAAGGTTATACCAAGCCCAACAAATGAGTTATGAACCTTATGAAGCCTGTGAAAGGGAACTCGTAGTTTGTCGTTATTCCTAGTGCTAACACTGTGAATATCACTGTTTTTAGTGTATAAGTGTATATTTTGTCTAATATATAAGATGTTGGCGAAGATGAATTGTGATGCCACCGTGAGATTAAAAATATCCTTAAAAAAATCTCTCAGAGAAACTCTGGCACCTAGCTGGTAAATTGCTCGAACAGCTCGTTTTTGCAGGGCAAATATATTTTGAATATCAGCTGCTTTGCCCCACAGCAGAATACCGTATGACATAACGCTATGAAAATAACTAAAGTAGACTAACCGAGCAGTATCAACGTCAGTGTATTGTCTTACTTTCCTGACGGCGTAAGCGGCCGAACTGAGCCTCCCCGCTAGGCTCGATATATGTGGGCCCCACTGAAGTTTGGCATCTGTTATCCCCAGAAAAACTGCCGAGTTTACAGTTTCAAGCACCTCTTTATCTAAGACGATGTTAGTTCCTAGATTTCTAAGATTCGGTAAGCTGAACTTTACAAATTTTGTTTTCTTTGCATTCAGAACCAGGTTATTTGTCGTAAACCAATCCGTAACCATTGAGAGTGCACTGTTTACATCGTCAAAATCTTGCCTATTCCTGTCTACTTTAAAAATAAGAGAGGTATCATCTGCAAACAGTACAACCTCACAGACACCCTTTAAATAGAATGGTAAGTCATTTATATACACTAAGAATAAGAATGGACCCAGTATGTATCCTTGAGGTACACCTAACTGAACTGGTAGCCCGGAAGATTTTACACCATTAACATCTACACATTGGAACCTATTCTGTAAATAAGAATTTATAACGTTGAGCCCTTCGTTTTGCACACCGTAATGACGTAGTTTACGCAAAAGCGTGTAATGGTGCACGCAATCAAATGTTCCTAAAGGGGCGTTTTGTTATCATTTGTTGTGAAGACAAACCATTTTTGTAATTATTTTTTTAGTGGATATGAAGTTGATAATTGGTACAAACGATTACAGCTACAGAAAGTTCAAAAATCCTTATCGCACAGAGAAAGACGAAGTACCAACCTCTAGTAATCATACCACTTATATACAAACATAAAAAACAAATAGTATGTGGTTTTGGGAAAAACAATTTTAAAACCTACACACAAAGATCAGTTTGCGCCACAAATTACAATATTTTTACAACATTGTCAATACTTATTCATTACTAGTAATTCTTAAATCAATATGCCTTTTTGTATAAGTAACATCAATTGGAAATATGGACTTGAATAGATTTTAGTCATGTGTGCCAACCCTAATCGATACAGCACTAAGCCCGCTCTAGTACCTTCGTTGATCTAAGTTATTCGTGTTACAAAGTGTTCTACGGATAATAGATATTGACTCATTGTAAGCCGCAGTAAACTGTAAACTCTACTTACCTTCCTTTAATACCTGTCGTGGTTTTAGTTTATGGTTGTAGAGGCGAATAAATAATGTTAAGCTTTATGTAGAAAAATATAACGGTGTATTTTAATACCTAGTGTTTGAGAGATGGAGATTTTCTTTAGTGATAAACACACTTCCAATTTTTTATTTGTATTTAGATGATTGTCCCACTGGTGGGCAAAGGCCTCCCTAGACTCCCTACTCTCTTTCCACCTGTTTCTGTCCAGAGATGTCAAGGACCAATCTTTATTAAAGGAGTCATCGCCATCGCCATCTTCGTTTTTTTTCGCCTTTTTATTAATACAAATAATCATCCAATTTTTATCTTATTAGGCTTATTAAGCACAAATCGAAAATACGTGAAAATTAGAGGTAACTTCGTGATATTTTTTTATCAAGAAAATTTGTGTTTCCGTTCCAAAAAAAGTTTGCAAAAATTACTATTTTTATTTTATACCTAAGTCTTGTCAATTTCATGAAAAATCAAATTGAAGACAGGCAATTTTGGGTATGCCCGCTCTAAAGCGGAACTCACTGGCTCGTAACTTTGGCTTACTAACTACTTTTAAACTTAGGGCGAATAATTTTTTCATCAATTTTACTAGGTTTTCAGTCCCTAAAACTTTTATTGAGAGAGTGTGGCAAAGACTTTCTTTTGGTTTAAAAATATCTTATACTCTAACTAATGTCATTTTAGAAATAGACCATAAGTACCCAGTAACATTGGAAGTGACTTTAAATCTACATACCTAATGCAATGACCAACATTTGAACTTGCGACCCTTCACTGAACACCAATCTATAATTGAATTGGTTCTCTCAGGTCAATGACCGAACTAAAAATACTAAGATCTCAAATTACAGGCACTAATAACAGTTAGCTCTTAATTCAAACAATGCGAAGCTAAACAATGCTGCGCCTGCGCGGCCGGTGTGAAACACACAACACGGAAAAGTACAGAATACCTACTCTTTACAGCATGCGAGAAATCTAGGGCTAACAAAAAAATGGGAGAAAACAAAAATCATAATCGAAGGAAAAAAAAATATTGCTGGCCACAGCATCATACCATCAATATAGAGTCAATCTTAATTACTTCCGCGTCTGCAGCGTCAATTAACATTCAGGGCACGAAGAACAAGATATCAAGGTGTCCCGTCGTTTGCGGAAAAACAACTGAACAACATATTTGCACTCCAGCAAATAGTCTAAAAAAAGTCATATACTATCGATAAAGCGAAGAACTGCGGTGGTTAAGTCCGAAGTCCCTAAAAATTAAATCCCATAATATCGAGGAAAGAGTGTAATTTTTCTGCTTCTATGTCGTAGATATGAAAGTGGGACTTCTGTACTTTTTTATAATGTGGTCCAAATTGCTTCCGACCCGCCAGTCACGATTCAAGTTACTGCATTCCCGGACCTAGTAGTGATGGGGATATTCACACCAAATTCGTACTGAATTATAGAAAACCGGCGCAAGCTTCATAGAACCTGCCTATTGCCTATTAGTCACCTACGACTAATGAAGAAAGAACTAAGGAATTATTTCAAGAGGATATGCATCATGAGAGAGAGAGAGAGAGAGGGGTTTGTGATTAAGCTACGCTTGCCGCGGTTGGTTCGTGGATGGGTGACCACCTTTACATACCAAGATCCCTCCGTGCCTCGGAAAGCACGTTAAAGCTGTTGGTCCCGGCTGTCATTTAAAGATCTTTGCCAGTTGTTACGGGTCGTCTGATGCCCGAAATTCTGAAAACCAGTCTTACCAAGGGGTATCGTATTACCCAGTAATTTGGTTGTGGAGGTCCGATTCACTCTGGGCAGTCAGCCCCACTGCTCATTAGCCAAAAGAGCTATATACCTTAACTTTCCTGCATATACTAGAGAAGAAGAAATCGTTATCGTCATCTCATAACTATCAAGGTCTAATCTTAGGTCACTTAGGTGTTGGAAATCAAATTTTTCTAGCAGGCAACTTAATAAATCTAGCATGACAGATTATTTTCGTGTTATATCGCCATTATTGCCCAAGGCCCCAAGTTCATATCGATATAATCGTGACGTCCCAACCCTATCCCTGGAGTGAGCTCTGCAAATAGTGTTAGCACGCGATACACAGTACACACTCCCTTCACCTTAACGATACGCAACACGTCAACAATACGCGGTATACTCTACACAGGAACTACATTATATGAAATACTAGCTCTTCTTCACGGCTTCGCCCGTGCGGAGGTCAGAAAAATTACCACGGGAACGTACCACGCCGCTCAAAAATATCCTACGCAACACGTCAGCAAAACGTAATATGCTCTCCTCAGTAACTACATTATATAAAAAACACTTTTGCCCGCAGCATCGCCCGCATGGAGGTCAGTGAAAAGTGTCCTTTGTCCTAATCCAGGTCATGGTCTATCCGTGTGCAAAAATATATTATCCAAATATAGGCGTAAAAAGGTAACAGCCAGACGAGCAGTTACTTTCCCATTTATTAATATTATAAAGTCAAGTATGGAAGGTACAGTACGGATATACGTCGACGATACGCCCACAGGCCACACTGCTTACTGACCGGATTACATCCACCTATTGTCGACGCCTCATATGATGGATTGATGCCTTCGGCTTAAGGCTTTCATGTCATCAATCAATTTGTTAACGTAGAAGTTGATAATGAGAGGTTTGCCCGGCCTTTGTCTATTATAGACACAAATTAGGCTAACAAAAAAAAAGCTCTTGCTAATAAATACTTGGCGATGATGTAGAGAAACACTGCAGGGAAGCTGTATTTGTCGAGGTTAGTAAGTGGATGGGATATCATCCCCACCCTTAGGGCTTTGAACTTGGAGAGCATTATATTAGGACAACGCTGATAGTTTATAATTTGGACAATGTTGGCGGTAGGTAATAGAATGATAGGCGTATTATCAATCTCCACCCTAATTGCGTAATACACGATCAATCAAAAATCTGCTCAACAACGTAAATAATGCAATTAATGTTAATCGGTTACGAAAATAAGTTATGCAATTAGATAGCTGATGTCTGAGAGCACCTCTCCTGATAATGCATGTCGTTATTTCCTATGTATTATTTATAGTATAGTTCGGGGCTATTTGCTTTGAATCGTCTGCATAATAAGTTCCTATTGCTGGAACACATTGTAGGCCTCTCTGTGATAAAACAACTAGTATACAGTATGTTATCTAACGAAGGTCGTTCCCGTTTACCTGAAATAGTATATCGTCGTAAATTTTTTTTATGGTAAAATACAAAAATATTAAATCGATACAGAAAAGAAACACTCTGTACAAGTACACTTGTCACACTTGTCTTTCTACGTTGAAATACACGTGTGCGTGTACAGAGTGTTTCTTTTATTGTGAATATTTCATTAATTATATTTTTTTTTTAAGTGGTAATATTTTTTTTGCATGTATGGACGCTATATACTATTGTGGGAACGCCCTTTGTTAGTTAACATACTTTATACTTATTTTGCGTATGAATAAAACCTGGAAGCTCAGGTAAATAATAATTGAATGTCCTCTCAGACGAGCACTAAAGTCTGCCTACCTTAGCCCGCAGATCTATCTTAGTATTCTATTGGACATTGCGCCTACCATAAAATCACCATAACTGTGGTAAACTAAATAAATATGCAACAGCAAAATGATCGATATGCATAATATTTCCTCGGCCAACGGCTTTCGGTCGAACCGTTTTGTCACTAAAAGGAAAGGTCCAGAAGTTATATATAAACGAAGATATAATGCGCAGAGCGCAAAAGACGCATAGGGTGAATTCACGTAGAAAGCTGGCAACCGGCGCCGATATGCCAACGCTTGTCGGCGCCGACAAGCGTTGGTTGCCAACGCTGGTCGCCGCTGGCAGTTTACATACTTTTTGCCAAATCAGCGCGAACCGCCTGCGCCGAACCAGAGCTCAACTCGGTTCGGCCCAGCCTTAATCATCAAATCATCGTAACACACAAACTGGACCTTTTGCGAAGAACTTTATGAGCGACTTTGTAGAGCAAACACAGAATAAATAACTCGTGATTTACGATTTTGAACTATGCCGCGCTTATAGGGTTATTACTGAGAAACTTAAACTGAATATTGTTTGTTGAAAGCGTTGAAAGTAATTTTATGACTTATTATGCACTCGTGGTTATTAGGTGGTTTTTTAGTTTCGTATTTGATTTAGGTACTTATAGTGAAATGACGGAACCCTGAATACGTGCCTAAATAACTTGTGTAGTTATGTGCTTGATGTTCTTGTGGCTAAATATTGTATGAAGATGGAGATTATTACTTCGGTTCGAACAATGTTTGGCTAACATTACATTATTAGTATATCGAAAATTCAATGCAACATAACAAATCGAAAAGCTAATTAAAATGAACGACTTATTTATAAAGCGTCAGAGTGGCCCGCGAAACTCAATTTTTCTTATGTTTTTTGCAATTTGCAGGTTTGTATTGGGTTGTATGTTGATATGATTAGAATTGGCACTAGGGAATTGGAACTTACAGAGTTGTAGTGATGAATGTAATGAATTTATGATTACAAATTCTGTAAATACATAGGTACTTATTTGTTACGGTCGCAAATTATATTTAGATCAACATACAACCTAATACTGACCCGCAAATTGCAAAAAACGTACGAAAATTTCGAATTTCGACTTCTGATTTTGAATTTCGCGGGCTAGCCTTAACTGAATTAAAGTAGATACGCCATACACCATCAATTTCCCATTAAAAAGTTTAAAGATAGAAAGTACCTAACTCAATCTATTGGCCAGTATCAACATCGTAAGCTACAAAAGCGAAAAGTACGCGACTACTATCAGGCATCACCGTAATCAGCTCGATAGTAAGCCTAGTGGAACTGGTCGCACCACTTAGGGGTATCACTGCGGACACGCGAAGTTAAGGGGATCGGCAGGACATTCGCTCTGCCCGCCATGTAAACATACGATTACGGAGCTGATTAGGAGGAATATGGGAATCAAACCCTGGAGGAATCAAACCCTGGAGGAATCAAACCCTGGACCTCGTGCTCAGGAGTAGCGTTTGTGCCCACTAAACCAACGATGCAGTCAGTAAAGTCAAAGTAATAATAATATTAATAGGTTGTTCGGAGGTTCCTCTCTCTGGAGCCCTGACCGCCTGTAGCTTGGACCCTGTTCCCGATACCAGTGGGCTACTATTTTTTATATTCTGTCATTTAAAAATGTAATTTATAAGTGTTTAAATGAATAATAAAGCAATTAAATATTAACATACTATTTTTTATATTTTTAAATGTTTTAGGAGCAGTGGTGGCCCAGTGGTAACGGCCACGACTTACGAGTCGTAGGTCGTAGGTTCGAACCCTGACAGGCGCTTTACTTTGTGTAAATTATTTCATCGCCACTGCTCTCAAAAACGGTGAAGGAAAACATCGTGAGGAAACCGGCATGTCCTAGAACCAAAAATTCGAAGACATGTGACATCTACCAACGCGCACTGGGCCCGCGTGGTAGATTACGGCCCGCTCCCTCTCACAGAGAGGAGGCCTGTGTCCCAGCAGTGGGAACATTATAAGCTGATTATGCTAAATGTTTTATATCTTTTAAATTATAATCTATATGTAAATAATGAATTTCCTTTAAATAATAAATATAAATAAGTAATATATCGAACGTCTGCCTCGTTGATCTAGTTGTCGCAACGCTACTGCTGAGCAAGAGGGGGACGGGTTCGATTCCCGGGTCGGGCAAAGTGTTATTGGATTTTTAATCCGGAATTTCTCAGTAGCAGCCCGGAGTTTGGATTTGTGCCCGGTTGATGGCAATAGGCTCGCCCCCTGTTACATGGGATTTAAACGTAAATGGCGAAATATGGCGTAACCAATGGTGCACCTCTGCCTTACCCCTCGGGGAATACAGGCGTGATGTATAAATAACGAAAAAAGGATACAATCCAACGACAGATTCGTTTGACCAACATTGCTATTCTGTAACCATCTCACCGTCAAACTTAGGTGAAGTGAGCGTGGAGTGAGCTGTCATTGTCATAAGGCAGTGACAGTTCACCTCAAACTCAGTTCACCTAAGTTTTCACGGTAAGATTTGAAAAGAATGGACCGGCTGGTACTAGCAACTCTTCCATAGCCCTATCTAATCTATGGAAAACGAACGAACTCACTTAAAACGAAAACTCCAGTAAACATCTCAAGTGGGTACCTAGTTAACCCAGATTGTTCTAATTAACAGCTGTGGGCTAAACACCGTACCGTTGGGGCCTAGTTCCAGTGACCCTGGGTTTAAGTAAATGTGTTCAGTAAAATATTGTGTTTAGACCCCATTTCGCTGCGAAGGTACTTAGTGTAATGGCGTGATAAATTTACACGAACTGGGGGCCTACCGCCACCGCTCACAGCAGTATTATTTTAATATTACTTCAGTGTAGGAAAGAGATGAAGCTCTACAAGACGTACCTATAGTTCCATCTCTTTTCCCCAAGAAGTAAGATTAAAATAATACTGCTGTAGGTGTTGGTAGGCCTCCTGTTCGGTGGAAGTAATGCCTCGTGCACTACGTCACAAGCAACCAGGGTTTTGTAGGATATCAGTATGAGCAAGAGTTAATTTTTAACTAGTGACCCGCCGCTGCCTTGCATGGTTTTTACGACTTATGTCTAGTCGAAAATTCTCTATTATTTATAAGTTTAATACAGCCGGCTGAAAAAATGGTGAGGCGAACTGGACCCGTACCGCATGGGCTCTGTTTCGAAGTGGCGCGGGAAAAGAGTAATCTTCACCCAGCAGTGGGACAGTATAGGTTAATATATATATAGGTATATAAGTTAATGACATATAAACCTTCCGGAATATCATCATCTACCTAGCCTTTTCGAACTATGTTGTGGCCGGCTTCCAGTCTAACCGGATGCAGCTAAATACCAGTATTTTACATGGAGCGATTGCCTATCTGACCTCCACAACCCATTATCTGGGTAATACAATACCCCTTGGCAAGACTGGTTGACAGACTTTCGGGCTTCTGGCGACCCATAACGACTCAAAGATCCACAAATGACAGCCGGGACCAACGGCTTAACGTGCTTTCCGAGGCACGGAGAAATCTCGGTATGTAAAAATGGTCACCCACACAAGACTAACCCCGGCAAGCGTAGCTTAACCTGATAGATCGACCCGTGCGGCTGATTTTACTTAGAAAAACCTTCCGGAATAAATTCTCTAAATAATGGTAAAAACGTCCGCATCAAAATCCTTTGTATCGTTAGGATGATATAACCGGCGATACAGACAGACACGAAAAGCGAGTTTATTTATAATTATGTACAGATTATGGATTTTCAAATAGCACTTACAGTTTGAGTTAAGTCAAAAAGTCACGGATGTTAAACATGCAGCGATTCATTCATAGCTAAATCTATGACATGACAGTATAGGACTATTACTCATATTAGCGATTACCTAAGTATTACTCAAATGACTCATGCATGGATGACACATTAATATATCAGATAAGATGATAATTGTACCCAATAATCACGGATATCCAATAATTGATAATGATTGTTGTGATAGTAGCATAAGATACCTACATATTTTTAAACGTCATGACTTTTAGTTGCAATCATTTTCCTGTTGCCCGTATGCACAACCTTAAGCTCTGTGCATACAGCGATGATCAGTACGATAACTTACTGGATCACATGACAGTTTCATTCTGCATTTGTTTATATCCGTATGATCAATGGGATGATAAAGTGTAATCCCAACTTTTCCCGAAAATATCGGACTCATCGCCGTGTGTACGGTGCCTTATGGTTCCCGATATGATCAGCAATTAAAATAATATTTCACTTAAGTACATACTTGTGAGCTAATACCACGAATTTACGACTATATCTAACACATTACTGCAAATGGGCATTCATAAAAAGTTCAATCGACACAGGAAATACAACATTCGCCAACCTTTAAAACGAAATCGATTACTTTCGAACATCAAATAGATATAAAATAAACATCAAATCGTCCAAACTTAACTTCTGATGCTCACAAAAATATAAATCTTAGTTCTATGCGAGAGTTAGACAGCGCTATTCGTGTATAAAGATGTCTCTCTCTAACATCGGAAAAACATACTTTTGAAATAGTCGTGCCAAGTGTGGGATTAGGAATCGAATATTCATAAAACCGTTTTACGGTTATTTTACAACTTGTAAAAATTACTAAACTCTTGTGATAAAAGCATATAAAGTGCTTTTTATTTCTGTCAGAAAAGCCAAGATTTGATTTTTATGGCAATCGTTTTGTTCCGTTTTACATTTTTTACTGCTGTAAGTACCTAAGTATTTAGAATATTATTTGAACTATTTCCCCATACGTCGAAGTATTTATTAGAAGCCAATCAACACGTTTGCTACCAGCTTGACGCGATTGCGACGAGAATCAGCAGACTTTGATTACAATGAATTAGTTACAAGATGGAAAGGCACTGATATAGTCTTTGCATCACCCAAAGGAGGACTGGTAGAAAATGACTATGGCATTAAGACCGCCTGGGTACATTCGTGTGCTTCCTTTATATTAAAGTTCTATATTATACGGAAAATATTTTTTTTTATGGGTAGTTAATTGGCACCACCCGATAATGTCCAGAAGAATTTAATATTTAATCAGCGAGTTTACCCGAATTTCCGAGATGTAAGATAGATCTATGAAAAGGCAAAGTAAAGCTTCTGGCTAGCCAGTCAAACATGTTGAAGTTCCTTCACTGTAAGACTTATTGAACTTCTTATTATTCTGCTAGTTGACCAACGACCACTCCTTAGATATCTTCTACAATTCCACATGTAATTTAACTGTGGACATTAATCATGACGAAATTTTATGAATGTGCAAAATGTCAAATGGGCTAACACCTGACATTCCTAAAGTAGGTAAATTGTAAAAGTTGCACATAATGCGTATAATGTCAAATTACACCAAGACGGAGTAGGCTGTAAAATGAGAGGATCATACAGGACATCTGAATCCTTTGAACGAGCGTCATGTAAACTAGATGCTTATTTTATAATGAAATATGATTATAAAAATTATAGGTAATACAGAATAAAAAAAAAATGGAATAACATACAATTGAATAATATCCACAAAAATAACAGCGTTTGCGCACTGTATCCTATCCGAGTTCATTACGTCCTGAACTCTAATATAATTTAATATTTTTTCCGAATGCTATTAGAGGGGAACCTGGTGGCTGGTGCCTTATAATGTGGCCCCGGAATATCCTAGATTTCCTAGAATGTCAGGCCCACAGGCCCACTGCCACCCTTCTGACTGGCTAATATCTTTACCACGACTTGTTTATCTTTCGTGCGGAATATAAGCAACAGCAAGAGAACTACAATGACATCGATACCTATAGTGAAAATCGATTGGCAATAGGTATCGAATTGCAGGCAATTATAGGCATAATTATCATGCCAAGCAGGGCTCGTGGTGTGAGTCATAGAGAATATATTGAAAGACCGTTCTCTATGACTGCAGTAAATGTGGGCTTGGGTGCAACCACATGATGATTATAATTAATTTTAGCTTTTGATTAAACTACGTACAGGTCTGCATTAAATAAGCTTTTAAAACTAAGCAAATTACGAGTGTATGTAGTTTTAACATAACATAACGCCATGAAATGAAATTAAATGAAATTGTTTGTTCTGTAAATAGGATATCGGAATCACTTTTACACGCCATATTAAAAAAATAAGCTAGTTGAGGTCAGCATTTCCTATCTGACTACTCTGACAAGAAAGGCCGAAACGAACTTGGACTCCAACCCGCTTAAAAACTTAAACCCGCACCGGGCCCGCGTGGTGGATTATATAGCTCACCTAAAATGTTCCCACTACTGGGAGACAGGCCTTCTCTCTGTGAATCCAGTAATGGGAACATTATAGGCTGATTATGCCATAGCAATACGTTCATGCTCGTGACTGTACACATACTGCTAAAAAACAATGTGTGGGTTAAATATTTCCACATCGATTCCATGATGCTCATTGCCGAAGGTACTAACAACCTTTAATTATCCATTTCAATCTAATAAGGTTAAGAGAAGCCGCGGGCCGCTAGTTAGCAATTAGGCAACCGATGCGTTCATTAATACTTAGTTTTATGTTTGTTTTATCTTTTAGGAAAAATGTTTGGTAATACGTAAGTAATACCAATTCCTACAATATAAAAAAAACAATACTTAAGTACAGAAGCGCTCATTGACCCATCTCCATTTACTAGCATGTTTTCTTTGAAGTAAAGTCCGTTACCATCCTGAATCGTTATATCGTGATCTTCAACATGTTCCAATAACGAAAAACCATGTAATAGTTTATTGTTTGGGTTCCTACGGAGAGACATTAGCGGAAGGGCAATGACCGTTATTGCGACGCTAAAACGCGACGGCTATAGAACCATCAACTATACTTGTATGGTTTCTAAACATTTTTTAACTTTTATTTATTTACTACTACACAAAAGGATACACATTTCTAAAGAATGCTGGTTAATTACAAGCTGTAGGTACAATGAAATTGTTGGGTGAATCGCTGCTCTCCTAGCTAGATCACTCAGTAATCTGTATTTAGGATTTTAGGATTAACCCGTCGTATGTCGTAATTACAGACACAATTAAAAATCCATTGTGTCTCAACGAGATCTACGTTCCGACATACCAAAGTTTAAGGTTTCTAAACATAAATAGCATTTTTAATGGCACGAACAGGAATCAATTTGTTTAATAGGTATAAAGCATCTCCTACGACGTTCAATAAATCTAAACAAACTTTATCCCTTTAAGCAAACAAAAACTTTTTACAAAAAAAAACAACCGTCTTCCAAAAAAAACACAAAAATAGGGGAAACATAACTTTAATTTCGGAAGTCGGTGTCTTTGCTTTTCAATTTCCGTTTTTGCCACCGACTTCCTCACTTTTTTTGTGTTTTTTTTGAAGTCGGTTGTTTTTTTTTTTGTAAAAAGTTTTTATTTTTCACTTTTTAGTTGTGGTACCTACCCCACACAAATCCGAATACCACTACCTGCTATGAAGTACAGTACCGTAACAGTGAAGGTTTCAAACAGGATATCGTCTAGATAAACTATGTGGGAAAAATACCTAATATTGAAGCTAACTCAATAATTACGCAAGAAAAGTTGATAAAATTTATATGGGGAAAAAAAGAATCATCAAAATCGATTCATATGGCGGAGTAATCGCGTAACAAACATAAAAAAAAACATACAGACGAATTGAGAACCTCCTCCTTTTTGAAGAAATCGGTTAAAAAGGCACAAGAGTCATAAAATCCATCAAGAAATTAATTCATTTACGACTACCGAACACTAATGTCAGACACTTATTGCAACATCTCCATAAGAGAAACCTCCATTAGTGTCCGACACCGCTGTCGCACTCTCAGCAACTACAGTTAAATGTACAAGTTTCCAAGGAATTTCAGTGCGATTCTCTCTTAGATTTATACAAATTGTTTAATAGCTTACAAGATTTACTTAATTTACGATGGATGTTGTCGAGAATGGCTGGATAAATCTTTAGTTAAAGCTAATTGTTGGAAAGTGGACTTTCCGATAGATGGTTGATCTAATCGTGAAGACTGTCGCTGATAATATACAACCTTTATAAACTGATTGCCTACTGTCTTATATTTGTAACAATATATTTTAAAACCGACTACGCTTTGGAATGGGCAATTAGCTCCATCTTTGTGACGGACCGACTCCTTGACAATTCAAAACTGCTCAGACTGCCCAAAAAGAAGTGTAATGTTTTTAGTTTGGCAGGTCTACACCCTAATTGCCTAACATAGTTTCAGCCACAATCCGACAGTTTTGAAAGATACTTCTAACCTATTGCTTCATAGGTTTAATAAATTCGTCTACTCAACAAAGTAAATATCGCAATGAACTATCAAAATCAAAGAAAATGCGATCGATTGTCAATTTATATGTGTTATGATCCATCGCTTTCGAACGAGATACGAATTTATATTATAAAAAAAATCTTGGTCGTGGGAAAAAATACGCACCATAACGATTAGGAATTTATTATGAATTAGTTCTCGTATTTAATTATTAGATTTGGATTAGTCAGTGATTGGCCGAAATTGATTGAAACCTTTATTATGTTGGCATTACTGAGCTTCCGGTAAATAACGACAATTGCCTGTCAATTATATCTATCAGAATTTCAATCATCGAAACATGAATCGATAATATTCCAATAACTTCGAAAACCGTGGGAACCTGACCTTATAAAAATATTCAATCAATTTTGACACCTAAATCTTTGCTTCTAAAGTTCGAAATAGTATGTTTTCAACTAAAAATTAATATGGTTCCGTACACCTGCATTTTGTCACAACGATTGTTTCACAATTATGAACAATAACAATCTGTTCGATGTCTGTGTCTCGAATTTCTGTCCAATTTGCTCTAAATACATATTAAACTAATTCATGGAATTGTGTGTGCAACTTGCGTGTTCCTTTGATTTGATCATAACATAACAGCACGCCTGTATTACCTAAAGTAGGCAGAGGTGTACATTACATAATAAGCAGAGGCTCTAGACAAAATGACATTCTATCAGCGATAACAAAGATGGAAAAGACAAAAATGTATAGGACTGACACAAGCTATCGAAAAGCTTATGTCAATCCTGTTGAAAGTCGTTGTAGAAATACGAAACGCTTTCGAAGCGATTGTCACTTGTCTAGGCCCTCTGACTCCCCTTTGCCCGCCAGCCTCTTATTACACCTTTTAAACATAACTGGCGAAATGTGGGTGTGATAAATACCTACACTTCTGCATAATCTTTCGGGGAATACAGGCCTGCTGTTATGTAATGTGATAAGCACATTACACCCTCAATTCGTAAATGCATCCCTAGTTCGCATTCCTCGCTCCAAAGAGTATATTAAAAACTCAGCTTCGTTGAACTCTTTTACACCAGAGTTAACCTGAGGTAGGTACTTAAGCCATGGAAATCCAACGAAACTACAGGGGGCCTAAATCGGCCACATTAGCAATTCATCTAAAAGCAGTTCATTTCCTGAATCCCAGCTGTCATTAGCAATTCCTCTAATATGACAAAAATGCTATTCGTAATTTGTGGACCATTTTACGAATCTTCATAGAAAACTGTCAACCAGATGAATTACTTCGTAATATGAATTACACGCAGATCATATTATGAATTGTCAGTTGGTGACATTTTACGATGATTCATAATATTTCATATTATAATTCTGCTAAAGTGACAGTTTTAAGCCCCCAGGTATCTTAAAATCTTAACACAGCCATCGCTACGCAGCTTAGCACTCTGGTAGAACAGCAGCCAGTGTCCTGTTAATACCATACAGGGTCAAATTCAATTAGATAGCAAAACTCCACATCTAAACATGATAAAACTATTAAAAAAAACTCAACGTACTTCAAGTATCACACCGGTCGTTCACCCCAAAAAAGAACATAAAACCTTTTTTTTTTGTTTTATCCTGTTTAGATATTCATACCCATCACGTCTAGAGAGTTTTGATCTTATATGTATTAGCAAAATCTTATACAAATTGCTGTACCTACCTAATCCTGTAAAACGAGCGCCATTACCCTACATCTCTGTTGGTTCCATAAGGGCTAATCGTTGATACGTGTTATCTTAATAATATTGTTTACAACGACTCTGTGATATCGCAGCTTTTAGTGCTGCGGTCCTGCCGACCACTCTGTGCGTAATCGTCGTGGTTATCTCAGAAGTTTGCTCGAACAAATTGGTTAGTGTGTATGGAGATTGTGTGTTTGTCCGGCAGTTTGTAAAGGTTTTCTTGTAAAATCTTTTTGGGATACTGAAATCTTAATAGTTGGTTTTGTAATAGGTTGCGTTTGTGCATAAAAGAAACTACATTGTTAAAGTTTACGATTCCTCCATTCTGTTAGCAGCGCTTTTTAAAAGCAGCATTCAAAATCTCACAGATAAGATGAAACCATGGCATGATCTCCACAGTTTTAGGTCTCCTTAATTTAGAAGTTACACGGAACCATTCAACCAGATCACACTTTCACCCGTCTGCTTGTCTATCAAAGACTTTTTCTCAATTTCTGCGTAGAATAAGAATTTAGGCTTAATTCTTTGGTCTTTATTTCAAAATCAGCAAGCAAAACCGTGAAAAAACCCTACCTCGATAAAAGCATATTTATAGCTTGTATTAGCATTAGCGCGGTGATAACGAGCCAAATTAACATCATCTTGTATTTTAATAACTCCCTGACCAATAAGCTTCGAGCTGTCAGGTGCATTAGCAAATTGATCTGGGTTTGAATTCAGAACGCGTGCGACACGTGCGTAGGAGTTTGTTGAACATGTTAATGTTCATAAATCCTCTTATTTGTTACCGGATGAAAGGAATGGGACATGCTAAATGTCAGTTTTCAATATATATAAATTATAATGCACACTACTATAGTATTATGTACCTACTTACTTAGTGGACTTTAAATACAACTTATTGCAGTTTGATTATAATATTGTAATAAAAACGGATCGGGTGGGTTTGTATTCTACATATAGTTGCTGGGTTTACTGGGGAGTTAAAAAGTAACAGTATCTATCAATTGTTTCCTTGTAAATTAATTATCTGACTAAATAACTGAAGTAAATAAAAAAATTACGTAATGGGTTCACATTTGGTTGATGTAAGTACTTAATCCATTTTCGTTTATTACAGGTTGCAACTGTTCGTCGATTGGGTCTGAGAGCAACGTGTGCGACATTCGAACAGGGCAGTGCCGTTGCAAGCAACACGTTACGGGCAGGGCGTGCGAAACATGCGAGGTATGTATCACCAAGTGTTATTTACCTACTTTATAGCAAGATCTTGTGTCTCACCCGTCGATCACGACCTTAAAGGCTCCGCTCCACAGCAGCACAGGGTTGCACAGAGCAAGATCGGGTCGATAGTAACAAATAAACTGATTCGATCCTGTACCTATGTCTGTTCACATAAAGTTACTCAGATCCATAGTCTTTTGGCCTACAGACCTGTGTAGGTAAATCTGGGATTGGACGAGATCAATGATTGTTGTATGAATTATGTGAATGGAACTAACTCTGGTACTGTTCGATTCAAACTTAATGGCGGCTCTGAAAATAGGGCGAGTCTCTGGCGCAATAACAATTTCATGTGTCGGCGGGGGTGAGGGGTGGGTTACTGCGCAGCGAGTAGCTAGCTTCCGAGCCGCCATTAAGTTTGAATCGAACTGACAACTGGGGAGTTAGTTGCGCCATTTCTTCCCAGAAAGCATTAGGAAGTGGTGAATGGCGGGCGTTTTGGGGGACTCTCTTTTATGTGATTTTGGACAAATTACTTTTGATTTTTGTGTGGATAGCATTGCGTCAGTCAAGAATTAGGTTACTAAGCCATCAGACGCATATACTATGACAATCTCAAACACCTCCTGCCACTATCCCCCCACAAATGGACACAGTTAGGATTCCGAGCAAACAATTTACATCCATTCGTACTTCGCATTGATATTCAAATGGCTCTGTGTTGGAAATGTCCCCGTGACATTTGTAAGCAATAAACGGAACGGACTGAGGAAACGGAGCGGAATTTATACCGTGCCACTGTTTGAATAAGCAGAGATGTATTGGTAAGAGCCAGGCGATGAAAAGATAGGGATTATTTTCTTTGTTAGCATATATAACGTGTAGGTATCTTTTCCTACAATTTATTGCAGTAATCACTATGAACAAGTTTCAAAAAAAAATCAGCTGTTTCCTACATTTATTTTCGCATAGCTCGTCAAAATGTAGGGAACAGCTGATTTTTTTTTCGCGATTTCACGGTTGGTACCATAGTTGTTAATCCATTGCTTCATAAAATTCGTTCGAAATATTTTGTCTGCTCAACAACATAAATAACGCAATGAATGTTGTTGAACTGTCAAAATGAGAGCCATTGCTACTGTAAGTGTGTTACGCAAATACCCCTCAGGTATTTTGCAGGGGCCCTTGACAAGTGGCAATCGCTTTCAAAGCGTTTCGTATTTCACAAACACTTCAACGGGATATAAAAAGCTTTTCGGTAGTTTATGTCAGTGCCATGGGATTTTTGACTTTTCCATACTCGTTACCGCTGATAGAATGTCACTTTGTCCAGGCCCTCTGTGTGTTGCCATCCCAGAGATAAAACTGAAATGTCTCATGAGCCTTTATCTACAGCGGCACCTAAATTGTTATGCTGATCATACTTCCCCGAGCCAACTATTTCACAAGGAGCTCTACTGCTATTAAACTATTCGATTTAATTGCGTGAATATCGTATTAGCGTTCGGTTATATCTGCAAAGTGGGTGAAACTGACAGAAAATGAAGCTGAATTTAAACGTTGTCACTTGAGATAGCTGCACAGGGGCGGACCCAAACGGTGTTTTGACATAGTTTTATTACTTACCCGAAGTAAAAGCATTGTTAAAACATCACATAGTTTTTAATGTGTGCATCAATGAAATAAGAAAAATGATTTCCTTTTTTTTGTATTATATCTACTTATTATAAATACTGATAATAAATACTGGTATTCAGCTGCATCCGGTTAGACTGGAAGCCGACCCCAACATAGTTGGGAAAAGGCTAGGCAGATTGATTGGATTACCTACTTATCGGTTGCGAACCGGAGCTATGAGCTTGCTTACATTACTTTATATTGCCAATCAATCGTCGTGTAAAAAAATATTTACCAACTTCAGAGACTTTCTTTCTTTCCATTTAGCTAAATTATCCTTACCGAAAGTTTGTCCCACACAGCAAAGCGGAACCTACATATTACGTCAGTTTAGTCCTAATCCGGGCCTGTCGGCCATAATACCAATAATTGGTGTCGGTCGTATCGGAATTGTGCCGCGGAGTCTCAATTAAATGTCATTGGAACATGGCAAGTATTTGCGAATGTGGGCCACAGCTGGCTAATATCTCATGCACATAATAGCCAGGGATTGTGGAAGACAGATGTTTGTGTCTGGATCAAACAACTTCAAACGAACGGCTGCTCAAAATGGGGGAGCTCTGGAGTGAACGGTCGTAATTGGTACTTGGCAACAGTTCCTTCTTGTGCCAATATCAGCAGTGTCAATCACTTTCTGACAGCCGATGGGTATTAGCTACGCGCAGTGAGTTTCCCAAATATTATTACAGTACGTTCACCAGGTCTTCTGCCTACCATATATTAGTCCATCACGGAGATTATGATTTTTATGATCTCGACCTGTGAGGCTGTAACTAGGTGCATGTAAAGATGCTGCTAAGACGTTGCAGCAGGCTCTAATGAAAGTGTTGAAGTTATTAAAGCCGTGTAGGCCA
The DNA here is from genome assembly GCA_948473465.1 of Lithophane ornitopus. Lineage (NCBI taxonomy): Eukaryota > Metazoa > Arthropoda > Insecta > Lepidoptera > Noctuidae > Lithophane > Lithophane ornitopus. The sequence continues at coordinate 1,256,443 of OX419617.1, forward strand.
TTTCCCCGGTGTGCTATTCCATACATAACCCTATTCTATGATTCATTAACCGATTTCATCCTGGCATCGCCTCCGCGAGAAAGGAAATGATGTATTATATTATTAAAAATAAAAATGTGTTTCTATTTATTTCACATGTTGCGTTTTGGGATATCCTTTATGGTACACTAGGTACCTATGGATGCTGTTCCTTACTTAGTAAAGTCAAAAGTACAAAATTAGCTTTAATCCTCACGTATTTTGCGATCAACATGGTCAATCTTAATCTTACAATTTACATATTTCTCGTAGTTAAATAACTTTAATAGCCCTTAAAAGGCATGCAAACGGTATTATTGGATAGAAAGTTGAATTTATTATGTTTTAAATGTCAAATAAAATGTAATGAGGTCTTTAAATTAGGTATTTAAAACGCAGTTAAATAAACCTTCGTACATTTTGAAGTGTTTCACTCAGAATTTACTGCAAGTAAGTAGGTAATGCAGTGGGATCCTTCCATCTTGATCGTGGTGATGATCATATCAGAGCCAAGAAAAATAACACTTTTCTTTTATTTCACAGATTATCTTTCTTGGCCACATTTATGTGGTAGGAGGCTAGGAGGTCCCGTCAAGGAATAAATAATAATTATTATAGGCACCTGTCTTGCACCTTAGCAATTTTCTGACTACGTCATTGCCAACATTTTAAATGAAAATGACAGTTCAATAAGTTGACAAGCGCCTGTTAGGCGGGAAAGGATTTTGTTTGAAATTGCTGAAGTAACTTTATTGGTTCTCGACCGTACATTGTTGTATTAAAACTGTTCTTCGATAAAGACATGACAGGCCCAACGAAACCTGTCATAGAAATATTTCATCAATTTAAACGCACCCACTATTCCATTAAACAAGGTAGGTAAATGGCAATACGTATTATCGTCTTTCATGTCAATCAGTAAGCCGATTGTATCTCAGAGGGTTAGGCAGCATTAAGTATGTCAAACATTAACGGACGATCAAAACTAATCCGGGTTTAAATCGGCTAATCGCCAGTTTACTTCAACAGCATTAATGTTGTTTGAAAGGTGATCGCGTACTGAACATAGCAAGCAAGCATATCGCGCGTTAACACCAAAATTAGCATAGGTAAGTGAATAAACAACTCAAAAAAAAAAAGTGCCAATAGAAAGAAAGAAAGAAAAATTGTTTATTCTGCACAAACTAAACGCACATTACAAAATAAAAGAATGTCATTTACACCCAAAGGCCTCGTATATAATATATTTCACATAAACCTACATGGGCACTTATGAAACTTCAGAAACCAGACGGTTCCAATTTGTCGTTTCCTATGGAGAAGAGCCAGAAACAAACTCCACGGTTACTCTTTTAAAAATAAATGGCTTTTACAATGTTTTCAAATTACAGTGTTAATAGGTATGGGAGGACAGTGAAGGCCTGTCAACAAGTACCAGGTACTTAGCAAAATAGAAAATGGTCTACAAATCTACAGCCTGTTCTCTCATTCGCTACATATTAAAAAATCTATATAACTTTACTAATAGGTATAATATTACATTCTTCTGTCTTATCGGCACGAATATTAATAAAAATTGCTGTTGTGCCAGTCAGCTAGGTCCAAGAACCAAAAATTCTAAGACATGTCAACGGTGGAATATGCCTATTGTGTCACAGAGGAACGGCATGTGTCCCAGCAGTGGGATTTACCATAAAGCCCACTATACTAAGGTGTGTCGCGAGGAGTGGATACTTTAATGCTCTACACAAAGTACTGACTTTCAGTGAAGATAAACATCCAGAGGAAACATTATGGACGTATCTATCTGACATTGGCCACGCGCACTCATTAATGCCCATCCCTTCTCTGGCTGAAAAAGCTAGTGAGCAAGTCAATTAAGTCAACGTCTCTCTGTCATCTGGAAGCCCATATCGGCCGGTTGGGAAAAGTCCCAACTGTGTTGGATCGACTTCCAGATTAACCGGAAGCAGCTGAATACCAGTACCTACTTATCTGACCACCACAGCCCAATAACTGATCTTGTTTAGACTAATAGTCAGACTTTCGGGCCATGCAGTGAACCAATTAAGTACAGGGGTAGTATTATGAAGTATTAATGCCATCATTATCCCACTGCGAAAATGGGATGGTGCTAGCGGACTTGTCTAGCTCCGTCTCTCTCTCACACTGGTTCACTCAAAAAGTTGGCGTTAATACTTCATAATACGGCATCAGGCATGTATTTTTACTTTGTGTATTTGTCCGTCTTGATTTACTTTCTGCTTCGTGCGCGTTTGGTTTGCGTTCGACGCGCGTTCGCGATCGTATCGCGTGCGCCGGCGCATTCTTGTGCGTGAATGGGACGCTTGTTGTAGAGTGAGTGCCGATAGTAATTGTAAACCATTGTGTTCGGTTCAACGCTCGACTATTTTATTTGAGTATATCGCAAGTTATTTGCTTATGTAATTATGTTACGAAAATATTGTTGGAACTAGAAATTAATATGTCGTAACCTCAGACCAAATAAAAAACCAAGACAGAGCGCTGTCAACAGTGACGTGAGGCCGGTTTCGTAAACATGTGTGCATTTAGTGAGGCGTAATTTGATTGTGAATGGTTGTAAATGTGTGCGTGTGAGCGTGTAGGTATGCACAGAGTGGAGGTGGAGTTTTGGCATGCTTCACTGTATTGTTCGCTATCTTGGTTTTTTATTTGGTCTGAGGTCGTTATCAAGTAAAGTAAGTTAACAAGTCCAAATATCACCTTACACTTTAGTTATAAACCCTTGAGGTAGACGTGTTCTTAACTGGAGAGCGCCAATCGTAAGATAGGCTGCCCTCTAGATGGAGCGACGATGGCTATTTAGCATCTTGGCACGTCGCGTTTCTGGAAGCAGCTAGATGAGTGTAGCCTAAGTGATATTGAAGGTTATAAGTTTATAACACATATCAACTCGAAAACGGATCGTAACCGTTTCAACTCGGACCGTTTAGTATTCTTTGTATGAAACTCCCTACTGTAAAGCACACTAATCCGAATCTTAATGTAAACGATTCGCTTCGGGACAAGCTCACGAACTGCGGTATGCTGCGTGGTCAACCAGCGGTCCCCGCACTTACGGCTCGTCCCCACACTTACGCCGCTTGGTCGCCGCGCTTGCGTCTCTTGGTCGCCGCGCTTGCGTCTCTTGGTCGCCGCGCTTGCGTCTCTTCGTCCACCCTTGCCCCTCTCACCCCTCCCGCGGCCTGCATGCAGCACACTATTCTTGCAAGCAGGTCAACCAGCGGTCGGCGAGCCGTAAGCGCGGCGTCGTCGTCTAGCTGGAACCGAGTCGACGTATCTGAGCTGCTGGTCCGCTTTGGTTACGAGCTTACGTTAGGTTGACGCCTGTTTGACGGCGAGGCGAAAGGCGATACGGTGACGATCCCTTTCCGAGTTGATAATGGCGCGTGATCAATAAGGCATTAGTATGCCAAAAAAGGCAAACTTTTCTTGTTTCCCAACACATAAACACCCAATTTTTTATGAGTACACATACTCACACAACTGGAATAGTTATTCTAGCTTCAGTGTACGCGATTCCTTACGTAATATGGTCGTGCCGTGGCAATGCGCCAGTAGGACATTAAATGATGGATTAGGATAAACAGACGCACAGTTTTCAAGATGCGATCAATTTTAGATTATGAATTGAGGCTATGGGGTTACGCTTAATGTCTCTCAAACAGGAAATGAAAACATTTTACAAGATTTAATGAAGACTAAAAATAATTTGTAATCATTTGCACTTAGGACGGATTATTTATCATTAGGTACCCTCATTATCACAGGGTATTAGGGGTAATGAGTCCTAACCAAAAGCAACTGCCGTGCGAATACGCGATTACGTGATCATTTACTTATTTAGGGGTATGAGGAACAAGGTGTAAAGTTCACCTATCCACCATAGAAAAGGGAGGATCCTCCGACCAGACGGGTGTTGTTGCTACTGCCCAACGATTCATGTCGGGTTCTTATTTTATTTATTTATTTATTTATTATTTATGTACACACAGTAAAATACAAAGAGATATGACATAATTATGATATGAGTACAAAGGTACTGCTTATTTCTTAAGAAATTTCTTCCAGCAGACCTGCGAAAGGAGAAATGAGAAAGAAATGTAGACAATAGTGTGTGAGAACAAGAAGAGAAAAACATGATTATGCGAAGTCTTAACTAAAATATTAAATATACCTACACATATACGCAAGAAAATTAACATATACTTAAATAAATACATAAAGCTTAAATATATAAACATAAATACACTATAGGTACCTATATAATTATATACTCATAGTTGAGAGGAAAGATAATGCTCTTTTACACGAAATTTAAATAAAGAAACAGTTTTCAGATCACGAATGCTAGGCGGAAGTGAGTTCCACAATCTTACAGCATGGACAGAGAAGGAATAAGAATAATAGCTAGTTTTATGAGGATGGGATTTAAGGAGGGATCTAAGGTGAGATCTACACGGTGCGTCACTAGGACGAGCGTAAGAAAAACGCTCACGCAGGTAGGACGGATAGGACGGGTTGTGTAAGATGTTGAAGAGGAGACATAAAATCCGAGTGTTCCTGCGAAGGCGGATTGGGAGCCACTTGAGTTCCTTGCGAAGGTGAGAAACATGGTCATATTTTCGGAGACCGAAAACAAAGCGAATGCACAAGTTTTGCAAGCGCTCAAGCTTGTTTAATAGCTCCTCAGTAGCATCCAGGTAGCAGGCGTCGGCATAATCTATAATCGGCTGAATAAGTGTTTGTGCCAAGGAAATTTTAGTCTTCAAGGGCAGGAGACTTTGGAGGCTTTTTAGAGAATGAAAGGAGAAATGTACCTTTCGACTAACCTCATTGACCTGAGCACGCCACGAAAGATTGGAGTCAATTATAACACCCAGATCTTTGGCGGTTTCGGTATAGTCAATGCGAACACCATCGAGAAACAACGGCATCAGAGATGTAACATCAACCACATTGCGAACGAATCTGCTGCCTATGATCATGGCCTGGGATTTAGTAGGATTAATTTGCAAACCAAATGACTTAGCCCAAGCGCTGATGCAAGCCAGGTCATGATTCATAGCAGCAATTTCAGAACCCGCGTCAGCTACAGTAAAGTGTCGGTAGAGCTGCAAGTCATCTGCGTAGAGATGAAAACTAGAGGAGATTACTCTGGTAACAAAGTTGATGAAAATTGAAAAAAGAAGAGGTGAGAGAACGCTACCCTGAGGAACACCCTCAGTGAGGCTACACCAATCAGAGAAGGAGTCCTCAAGGCGAACACACTGAGAGCGCCCCCGAAGATAAGAACTGAACCAAGCTAAAGCGGAAGAACAGAAATTGATTGATTTGAGGATACCAAGTAGAATGTCGAAATCCACTGAGTTGAAGGCGCTACTAAAGTCAAGCAATACAAGGACAGTAAGGGACTTATTCTCCATTGCCCAGCGGATGTCGTCAGTTACTTTCAAAAGCGCGGATACAGTACTGTGACCCGCGCGAAAACCTGATTGATAAGGGGAAATGATCGAGTTTGACGCCAAGAAAAATGATAATTGCCTATGAACTATGTGCTCAAAAACTTTGGAGAGAAATGGGAGAATAGAAATAGGTCTAAAGTGGGTTAATAAAGTAGGATTGTTAGTTTTAGGCAAAGGTATTATGTGAGCCTGTTTCCAAACTGACGGAAATGAGCAAGAGGAAAATGAGTGGTTGAAGATGTGAGTGAGGACAGGTAGTAACGAGGGAAGGATAGGAGTTATCATTCTAGAACACAACTTATCATTACCGACTGCTGAAGAAGTAATCGCAAGTATAGATTAAGTATAGTTCTTGTATATATGTCCATTGCACGGTATACTTTAATTGCGCGATGCAGAATTTTTGTGATGTCAGGATTTTTGTGGGATCTTTGATGCGTAGTTCGTATGTGGCGATGTAGATACCGCATTAACATGAATTATGACGTGCAAACGACTTGATTGATCGTATGTACGAGTACCCACGTTATTCAGACATATTTAAACGAGCGTGACAATTGCGTACTCGCGCCGTAATCGCTTTCGGTTAGGACGCGGCCTTAAACTGATGGAACGCAATAAAAAAGGAGTATTGGGTATTGAAACTGTTATAATAATAAAGTTTTTTTTTTTTGTTAGGTTTCGCTAGTTAATTTAGTGTAACCCTGTAGTTTTGTGTACTCTTCTACCGCATTCCGAATTCCGATACCTACTATCAATCATTTTCTCCTCCAGGAGGGCTACTGGGGCCTGCAGCTGGGCGGGTGCCGGCGCTGCGCGTGCGGCCCGGGCGCGTCGGCGTGCGACCCGGACACCGGGGCCTGCGCCTGCGCGGACGGCGTGGGCGGCGAGCACTGCGACACTTGCCTGTCGGGTTACTACGGCTTCGGACCCGCTGGCTGTCTACGTGAGTTTATTTTAGCTTAATTGATGGCAAACAAGCCGACGGCCCATGAGACTCCACTACCAGTGGGCCACTACCAGTGGGCCCCGTAGCCTGTAGACCTGCTATACCAAAGGCATCGCAGATATTTTACCATATCATAAGACACAGCTGTAATGTCTCGTGCCAGTAATTCACTTATAATCTTCGAACTGGAACACAGCAAATCTGCTTGGCGGCAAGACTAGGAAAGGTGAGTACTTCCGCAGACGAACTTCTCTAATAATAGGTACAAAACGAGTATTTTATATCAGAATGTGGCATCCAAAGAGACCCCCACGACTCCACAAGCAAGCAGGTCTGCATTGTTGAAATGACATTAAGTTAAAATATTTTGCTAAATCATCATACTATATTGTTCCAGCATGTCCGGTGTGCAAGGACGGCAAGGTGTGTTCCCCACACAGTGGCCGCTGCGTGTGCCCGGGCGGGTCCATGGGCGCCGGGTGCCGGCAGTGCGCACGCGGCTACTGGGGCGTCGGCAACTCTTGCAGGCCATGCAGCTGCGGTGCCGGCGCAGTTTCTAGTGAGTATTCATAACATCATTGCGACTGCTGGATATTGGCCAAGTACCCGCCACAACCACCGGCCCTATGCTTCTCAAAACCAACGTATTGTCTCGATCTTCATCAAACTTGGAATAAATACAGCCTCTGTCTGCTGCTGTGATTTTTTAATGGAAAAAACTGAATAAATCTTTTTCCCTCCGAGTATCGAATCTAAATCGGTTTTAGAGCGTAAGTAGCGTAAGTATCGTTTAAAGACTGCTTATCATTCTTTCCAGACACATGCGACCCCCACACTGGGCAATGCAAGTGCCGCTCCGGTTGGGAGGGAGGCACGTGCGAGCAGTGTGCGCGCGGGCACTACGGGCCCAGGTGCCGACCATGCCAGTGTCACGCTGCTGGCACGAAGGACTGTGCCGACGGCTTGTGCAGCTGCGACGAATGGGGGAGGTGTCCTTGTAAGGTAAACTGGTAGATCATAACCCATATTTCACTAGATGGTACATTTTTCTGGCATAAAATTATCAGCCTATAACGTTCCCACTGCTGGGACCAGATATCACCAACGTCAGATATGTTCTATTCCAGGAATAAAAGTTAGTTGAAATTAGCGCTTAATAGAATAATATCATTTACCTTCCAGGAAAATGTAGTAGGCGAGAAATGCGACAGTTGTCTGACGGGCACTTTCAGCCTGTCTGTGGACAACCCGTCGGGCTGCACGGCGTGCTTCTGCTTCGGGCGCGTGTCGCAGTGCACGCAGGCCGCGCTGGCGCGTGGCGCCGTGCACGCGGCCGCGCCGCTGCACGTCACGCTGCAGAGGGGACATCAGGATGTTATTACTAATGTGAGTAGACTGTCACCAAAGAATGCCTTAGCTATTCGATGGATAGTAATGGTTTTTTGTGTACTTTCAGTCAAAACACGTTTCAAAGTTCTAGATAAAGTAACAACCTATCACAGATTACGATGGTGGGAAAGTCAAACATAAAATTAATTTAAATAAAGCACCCAAAAAGCTTATGGCAATCCTGTTGAAAGCCATTAGAGGAACGAATACGAAACGCTTTGAAAGCGTGTGTCATAGTGTGTGGTAAATATAGGTGGTGGTGGTGCTTGAATGACGTTCACAGGGTGGCGCTGTTCGCAAACATTTGTGAAATGTATTGAAAAAACAAGAGTTTAGTTCCAATTTTGACCACACGCCAAAAGATCCTTGTACAGCTGTTCTAAATGTTTCTATTTCTATGCTCCCAGATGGACCAAGACTCCTTGCTAGCCATACACACCCACACCCCAGACGCGACCATCACGCTCCCTTGGCCCCCAGTGCCAGTGTACGTAGAACTGGACAAACGGTTCGTGGGGGACCGCGTGACGTCATACGGGGGGTCGCTGCGGTTCCGCGTGGAGGAGGAGGGGGGGACGGAGCTCAGTCGCGAGGTCATGGCACGGTTCCCGCTTGTGAGGTTATATACGAAGAGTATTGTGTTGGAGTACTTTGAGGTTAGTATTTGGCCTTTTTAGGTCGCCGAGAGAGGGCGATTGTCCCCAATTTTTTTTTATACAAGTACAAATATTTTTGTTCAGCACGCTCCAGTGGTGAACGGCACGCACGCAGTCCGCTTCCACGAGTCACTGTGGATGGTGCGCGGCCGTGGCGTGGCGTCTCGCTCCGCGCTCATGCTGGCTCTGCGCCGGCTGGATAAGATCCTCATCCGCCTCACCACCCGCGCGCCCACTTATCAGGAACATGTTCATGCTTTGTGAGTAGATTAGCTGCTTAACTTTCTTTTTAAAATAAAAAAAACTGTGCACTTTTATAAAACCTCCTTCAACTCCAGACTCCTCAACGTGTCCCTGGACACGGCCATCCCCGGCCTGAGCCGCTCGGAGCCGGCGCTGGGCGTGGAGCTGTGCGCGTGCCCGCGCGGGTACTCCGCCAGCTCGTGTCAGAAGCCAGCAGCAGGCTTCTGGATGCCGCCGCCCAGGTATTCTATGTTCAATTTTACCTTTTCAAATGTATCGACGAAACTTTACATTACAGATGAAACACTAAAAACTTCTTTTTTTGTTTTGTGTTTTAGCATGTTTGTATATCGAAACCCATCTGTTCTGAGGATTTTCGCCAACGTATTTAATTGGATCCCGTATTAACAGCTGATTACTGGAATGAAATGAAATGAAATTGTTTATTCTGTAAATAGGATATTGGAATCACTTTTACACGTCATATTAAAAAATATTAAAAATAAGCTAGATGAGGTCGGCGTTTCCTATCTGACTACTCTGAGAAGAAAGGCCGAAACAAACTCAGAGGTCACAGTCTCTTTTAAAGTCCAGACATAATCTTGGTCAAGCCATATGAGGACCATGTAAATTCGAGTCTGAAATGGTCTTTTGAGGAAAGAACCACACAGATTTGAGTGGACCTGTCCAGTCAGTGCAAGCATTTGTCAGTAATGGCGGAGCTCAACTCAGAACTTAAGGAGCTCAGCGACTTGACGAACAATACCAAAGAAAGGACATTTGGGTAGGCCGCATAAAATTCTCAAATTGCCAGACCAATGATAAAATTAACTGAGAAAGAAAAAAAAAAAAAATTAAAAAAAATTCACATAGTCCTCACATTCACAATAATAAAATACTTTACAAAGTAATCATGTCATTTTGTATAGAATATTCAATAATGTCAATTTGTAAATAAAACTGGTTGATATACTTTGATGATTTTCCATATTATTCAAAATGTTACAATGCTTAGCAGAGCGAGCAGCTCAATCCCATGCTTTTTTGTCTTCTAAATAATCTGAAATTTTATAGTACCCTTTTCTACAAAGTTTGGTTTTAATGCAGCTTTTAAATCGTTTAATGGGTAAGTTTCGAATGTCAATGGGAAGTTTGTTATAAAAGCGTATACATTGACCCATGAACGAGTTGCCTACTCTGTGGAGACGAGTGCGATGTACAGCAAGATTGTGTTTATTCCTGGTATTTAAACTATGAATATCGGACATTTTCTTAAAATTAGATATATTTTTGTGTACATACAATAGATTTTCAAATATATATTGTGAGGCTACAGTCAGAATATCTATTTCTCTGAATTTTTCACGAAGGGAATCCCTTGGACCTAGGTTGTAAATGGCTCGAATAGCCCTTTTCTGTAAAACAAAGATAGCATTAATGTCCGCACAGGCTCCCCAGAGAAGAATCCCATAAGACAAAAGACTATGAAAATAACTAAAATAAACAATTCTGGCTGTATCTACGTCAGTTATCTGTCTAATTTTTTTAACGGCGTAGGCGGCCGAACTAAGCCTTCCTGACAATTTTTCTATGTGTGGGCCCCATTGTAATTTACCGTCAATGGTTATTCCAAGAAAAACTGTCGACTCAACGGGGTCCAACTCTATTCCATTAACTTTAACATTGGTAGATAGCTGCCTGACATTTGGCGTTGAAAATTTAATGAGTTTAGTCTTTTTCTCATTCAGGAGAAGATTATTTACATTAAACCAATGCACCACTTTAGAGAGTGCATCGTTAACTTGTTCAAAGTTGACTAACTGACGTTTTATTTTAAAAATGAGGGAAGTATCATCTGCGAATAACACGATCTTGTGATTATCCCTTATGTGGTAAGGTAAATCATTAATATAAATGAGAAATAAGAAAGGACCTAGAATTGAACCCTGCGGAACGCCCATGGTGACCGAAGATCCTGCAGATCTCTTGCCATTAACATCGACCCTCTGAATTCTGTTGTTCAGATAAGAAGTCAGAAGGTCGAGAGCCTTGTCCCTCATACCATAGTGGTACAGTTTCCTGATGAGAGTATCATGATGTACGCAATCGAAAGCTTTGGACAAGTCGCAGAAAATGCCAAGAGCATCCTGCGACTCCTCCCAAGCCTCGAATATGCTCTTCAGTAATTCCACGCCCGCGTCTGTAGTTGAACGACCCTTTGTAAAACCGAACTGTTTCAGATGAAGTAAATGATGTGTATTGAAATGACTTAACATCTGTTTTAAAATTAATTTTTCAAAGATTTTGCTCAAAGTAGGTAATATCGATATAGGCCGAAAATTCGTGGGATCAGTTGTGCTGCCAGACTTGAACAGTGGAATCACTTTGCTAAGTTTCATCAGATCAGGAAATACACCAGATGCAATACAAGAGTTAAAAACAATTGCCAAAAAGGGTGAAATAACATCAATTATTGAAGACATAGTATGTACTGATAATCCCCAAAGGTCAGCAGTTTTTTTCACATCGAGTTCTTTAAAAGATTCTATAATGTCTTTAGCAGTAGCAATTCTAAATTCAAAAAGTTTGTCACATTCTGGTACACATTCTTTTAGTATTGAATAAGCAGAAGTGGAGGACGACGATGACAGAGTTTTGGTTGTTAAAATAGGTTAGCCCTCCTGTCGGACGTGCGCACTGGAAATTATCCATACTATTATTATAAATTCGAAAGTAACTCTGTCTGTCTGTCTGTATGTTACCTTTTCACGCTTAAACCACTAAACGGATTTCGATAAAATTTGGCTAGGGGATAGATGGCATCCCGAGGAAGGACATAGACTACTTTTTATCGACATACCACGCGGGCGAAGCTGCGGGTGGAAGCTAGAGATTGTATAAAACACTGCTGCCTAGAATGTGCACAGAGAGGCAGCTAACGTGTAATTTACAAACCGCCGAAAAATTTAATTACTTGCCGTATTTTTTTAAACTGATCAGTATGACCTCCCCATTGTTTAAATAACAGTTGTAAAAAATATTAACCTTATAATATTGTCATTTCCCAGGGTGCTGATGACGGCAGTGTCGGGCACCATTGTCATCAGCTTGGAGGGCGAGGCGCAGCCCTGCGTGTGTAACGGCAGAGCCACCGAGTGCCACCCGGACACCGGCGACTGCTTGGTGAGTTTAGTGACGTTGTTGGACCGTGTTCAAATTGTCTTAATCTAAATGCTAGATTATTTAGGTAGTTATTTGATTTACTGTAAGCCATTTGTATGTATTCCAGGCACTTGAAAGATAATTACGTACAAAACATGATATTTTTTTACATTTTTCAAGAAAAGTCCGATTTTGCTGATATCACCGTTATATTATTAATTTATTATAATAATATAATCGTGTATCTGGGGGCTTAAAACGGTCACTTTAGCAGAATAATAATATGAATATATTATGATTCATCGTAAAATGTCACAAAGTGACAATTCATAATAAGATCTGCGTGTAATTCATATTACGAAATCTGTTTGACAGTTTTCTATGGAGATTCGTAAAATGGTCCACAAATTATGAATTGCTTTTATGTCAAATTAGAGGAATTGCTAATGACAGCTGGGATTCAGGAAATGAACTGCTTTTAGAGGAATTGCTAATGTGGCCGGTTCAGGCCCCCTGAACACGGACCGATACACAGGCTGGTAGCAGCCAGATGAGATAAATGACGTGTGATCGGAGGCGGAGCTAATGATAAATTCTAGACCACATTAGTTCATAATTTCATCATACCTAATTAAAAATCATAAATTCATTCAATTACTAACAGACAATGCACACCCTAAACATTCGCCAGATGGGAAATCCCTTAGGGCACTATATGGCTTGTAGATCTATAAACCATGTCTCCTGTCCATCTCTCACCTACCCTATCCTACCCGCAGAACTGTACGCACGGCACGGGCGGGGCGCGCTGCGGCTCGTGCGCGGCGGGCTACTACGGCGCGCCGGGCGCGCGCGGCGGCTGCCAGGCGTGCCCGTGCCCCGAGCGCGCGCGGAACTTCGCTGATGCCTGCGCCATGCACGACGGCAAGGTGCAGTGTCTTTGTAAACCTGGTGAGTTAATATTGCAGATGTATATTTATTAATTTCTATAGAATATTTAGCGATTATTTTCGAATATCATCGTCTGCGTAGTCTATTTCCAACAATATCAGTTCAGTCTATCACCAATCAACTATATCAGATCAGTTTGCAGTCTATCCAAAAGCAGCTTTAGCTGATGCCAATATTTTCCATGGAGCGACTGCCTATCTGACCTCCACAACCCAGTTACTGGGTAACACGATGCCCTTTGGTAAAACTGGCTGCCAGACCATTATTAAAAAGATTTATTGTTGTTATTACAACATGAGCATAAAGCTATTACTCTATCTATAACAAATATCATCATCACGCATGTTCATTCAGAAGATAGACGATAATTGCCGAGGCTCATAAATGAAGTGGCAGTACTGTATGGCTGTGTGTCGCAGGCTACGCGGGCCCCGAGTGCGAGGCGTGCGCGGCGGGCTGGCGGCGCGGCGCGGGCGGCGCGTGCGTGGCGTGCGCGTGTGACGTCACGGGCAGCGCGGCGCCGCACTGTGACGACAGGGGGCGCTGTCGCTGTCGGGACTTCGCCACCGGCCTGCGCTGCGACCAGTGTCGAGCCGCCAGGACTTATATGGATGAGGATGGGTGCAGACGTGAGTACAAGTTTGTTTTGAAGTTAAATTAGAGAACATCATGAGAAGTACTATGAGTCTCGGCAAAACTTCAGTGGAGAGAAAAAGATGGCGATTATTTTTATTTGTTTGATAATAAAGCATGCAGGCTAGTATGTTTATATTCAGAATCGATACTTATATAATAAATGCGAAAATAGCTCAGCCTGTTTGTCTGTGTGTCTCTTGTCACTCCTAAACCGCTGAAACTATCGTTATGACAGATAGGTATACTTCCCAGTCTAGCTTCAGTCTAGCTACATTTTCATCTTGAATATTTGAATAAAAAAATGATGAAATACAAAATACACGCAGACAAACTCACGAGCAAAAGTTAGAACTTAATATCGTATTCATTTTCCAGCATGCGACAACTGCACACAAACACTTCTAGACTCCGTCGAGACGCTAACTTCAAACTTACAAACTAAAGCAGACCCGACAGAACTGAAACGAATACCGAAACCGTTCGCCGCCGTACGAGAGTTCTCCCAAAACGCCTCCGCGTTACAAACTAGTCTCAACCAGCTAAAAAATAATCTAGTACACACCAAAAACGTAGAAGATTTATTGAGCAATTTAGAAAGTACGGAACATAGATTGTTTACAGAAGCAAATAGTCTTAAAACCGAAGCGAAAAGACGCGAAAAAGAAGCAGATTACTTGAGCTTAGAAAGCATGAGTGCTCTAGAAGAAGTGCTTAAAGTAAGGAGAAAAGTGAGCGAGCAAGTGGAGGCTTTGGACGAGTTTGCTCGTGGGGAGAAGCATTTGAGCGCTCACAGAGCGTTGAAGGAAGCAAAGCACTTGCTCAGGCAGATTAAGGATATGAAGCTCATTGATTATGTGACGGCTGCCAATGATGTATTTGATTCGGTGAGTGTTTTATATTTTGTAGACAGGTAATACGCTTATTTTCTTGTGCTAGCATAACATTTTATGAGAATATCAGTTCACCATTATATAGTAAAAGCATAAAGCCAGTCTGCAGATGTTAAACGGAATTACTACGTAGGGTGCGCCTAGTAAATAAACCGGTCATCATTCCAAGAGGTAGAGATATCAACCTTGCGGAGATTGAAATTAAGTTGAAAATAAATAAACTTTCCTTAGTCTGAGAACTCTGAGAGCGCATAAAAGCGGACAGAGGACACTGGTTTGGTTTTTTCTTATATACTGTTCTTATATTCACAACACTAGATAATATTTTTTCGATTTGTTAACCCACAATGTTTGTCGTAATGCATGTATCTAAATTAAAGGTTAGCACGGTACAATTAGATTAATTAGTGTACTGATATAATAGGGTTCACCCCAACAAATATTACTTTCTCTCTCCGACTTTCTCACCCACATAATTTCCTTAAAAATATCTTATCTTTATACTTTCAGGCACATCTCCAATCAACATCCGTCCAAGAGAGCAACTACCGTTTAGAAGACACCTACAGACGTCTGAACAACCTGCGCTCCTCACTCAACACCTGGGAGGAGAAGGCGGCAGACCTGCAGAAGTTGGCAGAGACCGTGTGGAAAGCTGATGATGCGGTGACGGCGCTGAGGGAGAGGGTTAAACCCAGGTTGGCAGCTGTCAAGGATATTGGGCTGAGGTGTCGGCTTGTGTTGGAGGTAAGGGAAGGAAGGTGGAAATATGTTTGATTACTTGGCATAGGAATACAGTAATGGACTCCAGGCATTGTCGCGCGCAAAATGCGTAAGATTTGGGCGGTTAACAAAATTTAAAATGGGCAAGGTTATTGGTAATGCGACCAATTCATTGAGAGCATGTTTGTAACAGTGTCCTGTAATCTCGTGGTCGAAAGGTTAAAGTAGTCTTTGAATCTAAACTTTAAAGCTTTTGAATATTCTACACCATTTGATGAAAAATCAATTTAAGAAGTTTATGTTCGAGATCACTGACTGACTTCACATTGGTGCAGGAAAAACATCGTGAATTATTAAAGTCTGAAATCGCTAACCTGTCTTTAGCAAGCGTGGTGATAAATGCTCGTGACTTCTTTGTATGAGAAGAGATCTTTGGCCAGCAGTGGGACAGTAACAGGCTGGTATTATTCTTATTTTGAAAAACTCAAAATATTTCATGGAGATACTGCAGAAGTACAAACTTACATCTTTTTTCTCCAGGTTTCCCCTGTACCATTGCTGTATAAAAAGTCCCACATTGACCGCTATCAATGTGAGAGTTTTTACACAGCCATCTGCTAAGCAGTAAATATAGTGGGTTTAAACACCACACCACATCATCTCACCTTTTCCCAGGACATAACAACCCTATCAGCGAACAACATCACAGACGACATCCGCTCTTCACTCCTGCAAGGTCAGAGCCTCGGCATCCGGTTCCCAACCCTGGCCTCCGAGCTGGCCGTCCTGGCGCTGGCTGCGGAAGAGAAGGAGGGAATCCTCTACAACCTCACGCCGGCCTATAAGCAGAAGTACTTGGAAGCTGTGGAGAAACATGTTGCTGAGTTGGGAGTCAAAGCCAAAGAATATAAAAGGTAAGGTATAAAATTTTACTCGCGTAGGTTATCGATATTGGTAAGATAAGATAAGGTCATTTATTTGTCCAAAATATGACACACATGGTGTGCTAGACGCTATATTATATTATATCACAGGTTTCCTTTAAAATTGCCTGAACTTAGTACTTAAAGCTACTATGATGTTAAAGCATCTTTAGACGATGTTTCTGTCCAAATGTCGAAAAATGCTCCTTGTGTAAACGATACTCAGAGCATTATTTGTATGTGCATTTTAACTTTCAATATCTGTTGTCTCCCCAGTTTATTCGCGGGCAGCCGCGCAGCAGCTTCATTAGGAGTGTCAGCAGCCCAAGCCTGGGCCCATGTAGCAACTCAAGTCAAGGAAGCTGCGGCTGCAGCTGATGCAGCCACAAAAGCTGCTGCAGCTGCCACGTCGCTAGCACAGGGAAATGTTCCCATGGCGCATAGTGCGGCTAAAGGAAAGACTACTTCGGAAGATCTGAAGAGAAGAGGCGCTGCTGTGCTGGCGAAAGCTGATGGTATGTTTAAAAAAACGTTAAAAACAATCCTTCAGGATAATCTCTTTTATTTTCCCAAATACTCGCGTTACTTGAATAGTTAAAAATATACCCTTTCTGTATTGTTTTAAAGTTAACTTTGTATTACCGAGAAAAAGCGAAACATTTCAGAAATGTTTACCAACGCAAGGCTTTGTCAGGGAGTTCTACGTCATTTGAGCGCCAAAAGATCCAGCACTATAGTTGCTAAACCATAACCTCCCTTCTCCAGAGCTACGGAACCAACTGGAGCACCTGAGGCGCGGCGCCGACGTAGTCAGTGTAGTGCTGCGCGGGCTCGGCTGGCAGGAGCGAGAGCTCAGCGGCCGGCCCAGGGCACACGTGCAGGCCGTGCTGCTAGCGGCCAATGAACAGGCATGTATACCTATTTAGTTTTTTAAAGCCTTTTATTTCACTAAAAAGTATAAAACAATAAACTTAAAAAATCCAATTAATGCAAAGCAGTTCTCTTTGTAGCGTGGCCTTGAGACACAAAGACCTAATTACTCAGGGTCAAATTAATTAGACGGGTAAAACTTCACAGACATATACCAATGGAAAGAGCTTTTCAAGGGGAACCTTTCCTACTAACATAACTTTTGTCAATTGTTAGCCAGTTCGGATTAAATGACCAAAATAGGTGTGAATACTTGGGCATCGAAGTTAAGGTATTTTCTTGGTCCAATAGCCATAAGATATACATCTATGGTTTTAGCTTTTTGAGGGGAACCTTTGATAACATGACTATTGCCAATTGTAAGTCCGTTCGGAGTTAATGGTATAAATAGGTGACTACTTCGGTATCGACGTTAAATTTTTCCTTGCCATAAGATATACACCAATGAAAAGAGCTTTCCAAGGAGACCCTTTGCTACTAACACGACTTTTGCTAATTGTCAGTCAGTTTGGAGTTAATGACTTAAATAAGTGTTACTACTGGGGCACCGAAGTCAAAGAATTTTCTTGACCCAATAGCCATAAGATATACACCAATGAAAAGAGCTTTTTGAAGAGAACCCATGCTTCTGACATAATGTTGCCAATTGTTAATCAGTTCGGAGATAATGACCTAAATAGGTAATAAATTGCGCACCGTAGTTAAGGAATTCTTGGCGTCCAATAGCCATAAGATATATACCACTGAAAAGGGCTTGCCAGGGATAACCTTTGCTACGAACACGACTTTTGCCTTTTATTAGTCAGTTCAGAGTTAATGACCTAAATAGATGATGAATTTCTATAATGCTTAATAACTCACATTTAGAGCTCTGTAGGTCCTTTCGTACTAACAATCGAGAGAAACGTCATATCACGAAATATTTCCTTTGAAGAGATCTTTCCTTTGGCATATATCTTAACTCTATTGGGGGATGCGGCAGGTTTAACGAAGGCTTAACGATCTGTACGGCCGATCGACTCTTAAAAACATTGTTCCCAAAACGGCATCTAGGAGGCCAACGTTTTAAAATGTCCATTTATAAGTTTGCAAGATCATGTTTACGAGGTTCAAAATTAATAAAAGTTAAAATACCTGAATTTCACTAATGCTTAATTACTCACATTTAGAGCTCTGTAGCTCCTTTCGTACTAACAATCGAGAGAAGCGTGCTATCACAAAATATTAGCCTTGAAGAGATCTTCCCATTGGCATATATCTCAACTCTATTAGGGTAACCGTCAGGCATAACGATCCGTCCGGTCGACCGACTCTTAGAAACATTGTTCTTAAAATGGCATCTATTGGAGACCAATGTTTTAAAATGTTCGCTTATAGGCTTCAAAGATGATATTAGCAGGGCCCTGAACCATTAAAAGTCACCATTGGCAAAATATAGCGCACTACCTAATTTTTAAGATCTTTTTATGTAATTACCTATGTTTCTATGTTTCACAAATAAACTATTCTTATTCTTATTCTCATGTAACATGAAAAAATTGGTTTTCTATACTCTTTATTTCTCATAATTCATGCGTTAACCGACCATTTGTACCACACGGGGGGTAGTTGTGTTACAAACATAAAATAAGACGAACCTAACGACACCTCGTATGTTAAAATCCATCAAGCCGTTTAGGCTACAGAGCGTGCCAAAGAAATAGACATACATACATACAAACATACATACATACTCTCGAAAAAAAAATCCCTCCTTCTGAGGCAGTGGGGACTATAGATGGTATTTTCTTTCATTTTGACAGTTCAGCCACTTTCATTGCGTTAAATACGTTGTTAAGCAGAGGAATTTCTTAAACCTATGAGTACTTAATGGATTAGAAATATCCTTCAAAACTCTCTGATTGTGATTGAAACTGTGCGCAGAGCAACTGTAGTTACTTGAAACTATAAGTTTAAACTTATAATTATTATTTATTTGATATCGATAGATATGTTTTTGAAGTGAATGGAAAGCAAATGTGGCATTAAGTTCTCATTATTGTACACAAACAAATAAATTAATAAATAAACAGGCCGACAGGGTGTTCGCTAGCACCAGGGTGCTGTATGACGAGGCCAGCGAGCTACGGAGACGAGTGCGGTACCATCTGAGGAGGCAGCTTACTGAGTTGCAGAGACATGGAGACACGGCACTAGGAGCTGCGCAGGAGCATGGTAAATTGTTTATGTTAAATATGACGAGGCAGTGAGAGAAGAGTGCGGAACTATCTGAGCAGACAGCTCACCGAGCTGCAGAGACATACTGAGGGCTGCGCAGGAGCATGATGAGTCGATTATGGTTTTATTTAACGGGGAGACGTCAATGTAGCCCGCCAAATTATTTTTTTTCAAATTGCAGCACTTTTTAACGTTGATAAGAATATTTCGTGAAAATATGTCGATATGCAGCAAATTTAATTTCGAAAATAATAGTAATAATATCGATATTATCTGCGCACCGGGTAAGGTAGGATATGGTTTAAAGCTTATGTTGTATATGACCTCATGTACCCATATTCAAGCAAATAAAGGATTTATTGATGATTTATGTTATTTAATCTTATTTTTATATTTTGTCCTTTTTGGAAATCTGATAGTGGAACTGACCACGAGACTCATCATGCCGTTACCTACTCAGCTATCTATTTTTCGCCCTGCATTACGCTTGCTCAAAAACGCTCTGGGCTACTGGGCTAATATATTATGGTTCGCTATCACCAACTCCCTAAAAAATCTATCTGTCATAATGGTGATTCTTCTAATCTCTGTTTTGGTCCGCAGTATCCCAAATCCGCGGCAACACAGTCCGCGGCGCGGAGACAGCCGACGCGCTGGCGGCGGCGGCCGCGGCGCGCGCGCGCCAGCACGCCGCCGCCGCCGGCACGCTGGCGCCCGCGCTGCAGGCGGCGCGGGACAAGGTGGCGCGCGCGCGGCACGCGGCGGGCTCGGTCAGTGCTCGCGCAGTCGACGGCATTCTAAACTAATTAAATACACTTATTTAGCACAGACTAATAGGCACACGCATTCTGCAAGTAAAAAGTGCAATATGTGTGTGTGTGTGTGTCGTATAACTCTCGCTTGTTTCAGCAAGGCATTTGCAAAGGTAGTTATTCTCCACATCGTCCACAGATCTCAGTCTCCCTGACGTCGGCGGCCGGCGCGGGTTCCGGCTGCGTGCGCGCGTACGCGGTGTCGGGCGCGTCGCCGGCCGTGTCGCGCGCGGCGCTGGCGCTGTCCTTCGACACGCGCGTGCGTGACGGCCCGCTGCTGTACTTCATGGATGACACGCAGGTCAGTTGTAGCAACTATAAATCAAGCGGCTACAACCACGGCTTCTCACTCATATTTAAGAATAGGGTTGAAAAATATTCAACTGCCACTGTCCGCGATTTGAATACTGGAAAGCTGAATGCAGAAGGTGGAAATACCTGGTTCTCGATATAGCAGAAAATATGTAAGTAAGCGCTCACACAAATAGTATTATGATCACTTCGGATTCCAAGAAATGTCGTCTAGGATTCAGATCGAATCGGATATAGTGCGTACGGGCTCTTAATTTCTATGCCGATACAATTTACGCCCTAAAGAAAATCATGTTATGCGACATGACGGCAATTTACTTAAAATATCGTTCAAATTCCACTTTTTTCTTATTCACGACAGACTCATTTAAAATCTTTCGTAGGAAACGGAAAGTTACATGAAGCTATCGGTGACTGACAACAAGCTGCGTTTAGCGTGGAACCTGGGCGCCGGGGAGGGCGTCATCGTGCACCCCGAGGTCCTACAGCCCGCGCATGACGATGCTGATCACACATCCTACAGGGTCGAGATCGAACGGTAAGTCGAGATTGAAGTAACATACAAGCTAAAGTCTATTAAGATAATTAAGCACAGAGACGCTTCTTATATTAGTTATACAGAACAAAAGTTCTTGCCACGGCGTTGGGAAACCGACTGGCCGAGTGGCCGCTAAAATCTATGCGCGGGGAAGATTGCATTTTTCACCGCTACCATTATTGCTATCTGTAGTCCCTACACAACCTAAGGATTAAAATATTCAGTGTCACAATAATATAAACGTCCCTTATATTGACCCAGGATATGGAACACAGCACGCCTAGTAGTCGAGCGAGCCGGCGGCACCGCTGTCTCTGCCAGCAACACCAGCGCGGCTGGTGCAGGGAGCTTGCACGCCACGCAGCTGTGGCTGGGCTGGCCCAGGCACGACCAGGGCCTGCCCGCATGCGTGCACGCGTTATACAGTGATGACAGGACTATAGGTTTATGGAACTTCGTGCATCAACCTAAAGAAGCGCAGTGTACTGGATGCACACAGAGGTACGTACTGTGTAGTAGGTAGATATGTCATGCCCGTATGCTGATCACTACACGACCACGGTCTGCCCGCATGCGTGCACGCGTTATACAGTTGTTACAAGACTATTATAAGTCTGAGGAACTCTGTGCGTCAGCCTAAAGAAGCGAAAAGTCTCAACAAATTCCAAGATTTGGAACAAATTATTTTATTTTATTTATTTATTTAAATGCCTTAAAACTACCATTACAGGTCTTAGCCTAATGCGATAGCCAAGGAATATATATTAAATTAAAATTACGATCATTGTTTATAACATAATATAAATAAGAGTACTTTTGCGAATTCACCCCAGTGACATGTAAATATATCAATTTCGACCTGAATATAATTGATGGTGCGAATTGCTCGAGTCAGAAGGATTTTGGCCAGCAAGTTGGTCCTGGCTGATGGTACGACTAGCAGTGGCGGAGGCCGTCGCCTCCACACATAGCGGTCGGGTACGTACAATAATTGCAACCGCTGCAGCACTCTCGGATTGTGCTCAATGCCTCGGAGCAGTTTCACTATATACGACACCAGCACAAATTCCCGCCGCACCCCTAGTTGATTGTACCCTACCATACCCAGTACGAATAGAGGCATTTTGACAAAACATGTATTTAATTTTACCATTAATTTCTCCCGCAGATGGTACAGCGGCCGAGGCACGGAGCCGTCGATGGTGTGGTTCAACGGCGCCGGCTACGTGGAGCTGAAGAGGTCGCGCGCGCGGCCGGCTGACAGGAGACAGTTCAGCGTGGCCTTCACCTTCCGCACTAGAGATGAGGATGCGCTGCTCTTCATGGCGCTCGATACTGCTAATGTTAGTACCTATTAGAAGTTTGGTATATTGAGTGTTAGATGAGCGGGAGTTAATAAATTGAAGGCCGAAAACTGGCCCTTTTAAAATTAAACAGCCATTTTAGTAGGTATATAGGAAACAATTTTTTTTATATAATTGTTACATTTCAAGCTGATTACGTCGCGATTTTGGAGTCAGCGACGGGTGTAGTTCGGCGTACAATCATGTTGGTCATTCATTATATCATTTTCTGGTTTATTAAAGCGTTGTTTATTTTTCTTCCACAGAACCGTTCAGTGTCAGTGTCCCTGCGTGAGTGCCGCGTAGTGTTCACGGTCGAGTACGGCGGCTCGCGGCTGCAGATCACGGCGGCCGGCCGGCACTGCGCCGGGCGCCCGGCGCATGTGCAGGCCACGAGGGTGTTCGTTAGCAACAAGCTCGAGAAAGGTAATGTGCGCTGGACTATAGGCTGCTCATCATCATCATTCTCCAGATTCTCCTGCTCACATCCCAATTTATTTATGGTCGGCAAAACATGTCTTTTTCTTCCACACTGCTCTATTAGTCATCGTCTCGGTAGTATGCTGGCTGCTAACCAATAAGCTATAAAATAATAAGTATGAGATAAATGCCTTCACCGGCCAATCGGTCAGGAACGAGTCCAAATCCAGCCAGCGTTTCTTAGGCCTGGCTCGGTAACGACGCCCATCTTCAGGCACCCCCTGTGTGATGATCCTGGCTCATTTG
This sequence comes from Lithophane ornitopus, assembly GCA_948473465.1. Lineage (NCBI taxonomy): Eukaryota > Metazoa > Arthropoda > Insecta > Lepidoptera > Noctuidae > Lithophane > Lithophane ornitopus. Next base: position 1,279,368 of record OX419617.1, read on the forward strand.
GCCTGATGCATCCTTTAAGTATGGATGTATACCTACGCTTGATTGTATGTGCTATACTGTACACTGATACAAATATAACTTTTTCAAGTTACATAGAGCCAAATTCTTGAAAACAACTGACTGAACAGAATAAATTATCTCCCAAGACATTTCAAGCACATGCATCGGGAAATGAGCATATAGTTGCTAGTGTATCTTACATAATAATAATTAGCTAGTAAGAGGGGGAGCAGTGGAATAGATTTGTTTAACGCTACAACAAGTGATTCTGTATTCACTAATCGAACAGCCAAGCTCTTCTTGTACTTGACCGTTTACGGTGAACAGTAAGGTCACAACTCTTATTGCCTACTGTGAAGATAGTGGTCGTCTACCGGCGGGGTGTATGTATTGAGTGTATTGAGGAGGTCCTGTGGCAGGCAGCCTGCGCGTGAACGGCGAGGAGACGCTGGGCTCGCCCGCGCCGCCCGTGCAGGACCCGGCCGCGCTGCCGGACCTGGCGCGCGCGCCCTACTGGCTGGCCGGGGCCCCGCCGGGACACGGGGCCCCGGGGCCGCCGCTGCTGGGCTGCGTGGGCGCCGTCACTGTCGACCGCTCGGGGTACGACCTGCTGGACGCGCCGACGAGATATGGACTTGAGCCGCGATGTGGGGAGAGGGTGAGGAATATAACTTGTATTTTATTAATACTGAGATAGAATAACTTGTTGGAACAGAAGAGAGTTGGTTGTAAATCATCATTAGAATGCATATTTGCTTAGAATGTAGATATACATCATCATTCTCCTTATCCCAATTTATTTGTGGTCGGCGCAACATGTGTTTTTCTATAAGTACCTACTTCTCTTATTAGTTGTCATATTGGTAGTCACTCCCTTTCTTTTAGATGGATTTTTTTATAGAAAGTCCTCATACATTTACTTCACAGCTGCAAAATTTTCAAATGAATTGAATTAAGTGATATAAAAAAAAAAACAATTTGTCAAAAATTTAAGAAAGGAGCATTTCTTCATTAGTTGCATATTATAATAATTATACTAGCACACTAAAATCATGACAAATATCTCAAACAGTTTGGTCCATAGGTATTCAGAGCACAAAAGAACCGAATAAACTTTACTACTTGTTAACTTCTTACAACTTTAAATACCGTCTTTTCTTTATTATCCTTAAACTACCTACAGACGCTCCGCTCCGCCATCCTGAGAGGCACCGGCTACATCGAGGTCCCGTCCCCTCACCTCCGTCGTAAGGCATCAATAGGCCTGTCGTTCCGCGCGCGCGCAGCCGACGGCTTGCTTGTGTACCGCGCGCCCTCTGCCGGCGCTGACAACGAAGTTAACGACGACGATGGAGACAAGCATTATCTGGCGCTCGTCTTGATCGGAGGTTTGTATTGTAATTTGTATCTTGTCTTTAAAGGAATAAGGTTTATATTGTGTTACCGTTAGCCTGTCATCAAGTCTGGCTTTGTGCTTGGTTAGGCAATAAGCTCGCCCCATATAAGGAACTGAAACATAACAAAATATGGCGCTTATCAAAACTGGCTATGCCTCTCTACTGGTACCTGCCTACCCCTTTGGACAGACGCCTTTTTATATGTTATTGTTTTAAATGTTTACTATTTCCTGCAGGAGAGCTAGAAGTGGTCGCACAGGCTGGCAAGGGCGAGGTGCGGCTGCGAACCAACGGCACCAGGTTCGATGAAGGGAGACTACATACCGTGAGGATCATACGGATGCATAAACAGGTAGTTACCTTTTTTTTTTTGTAATTATTTTGTTTTATTCGATTGACATGTTGTTTTAATGTTATTGAAAACTACATTGATTTCTAAGATTAAATCAATATAGCGACAAAGTCAAAGTCAAAGTCAAATCATTTATTTCAAATAGGCACATTAAAGGCACTTTTCAACGTAAAAAAAACTAGGAAATAAAACTGATTCTAGTTGCCCCTTCCAAAAGGTAGTTTTCGTATGGAGAAGAATGGGCAAGAAACTCCAGCGTTACTCTTTTAAAAAATTGTTTACAATATTTTGTATACATCAATTATAATTACATGTGAATGTAATTATAATTGATGTGATTGTGCACCTAGAATACGATTACTGTACCACAATTTGTAAAAAGAATTAAAAATGGAGCAATGACAAATAAATTGATTACTAAAATTATGTGATAGATACATGGTGCTCACATATTTACAAACATTGTAAAAGTAGGTACCTATACAATATCACAATATTCCTAACATTTTTACATTACAAATAATACTTATAAGACAGTGTGTGAGTTTAAGTAATCACAAACTGTGTAAAAATCTATGATATACAAATAAAGTAAATTATACAACTAGATTAGCAACCAGTTTGATTTTGTCCAGACTCGAATATTGTCCTATGGAGCAAGACCAGCATGTATCCATGCATTCTTATCCTGGATATAATCCTCTAATTTGTGAAATGAAATGAAATTGTTTATTCTGTAAATAGGATATCAGAATCACTTATACACGTCATATTTAAAAAAATAAAATAATCTAGATGAGGTCGGCGTTTCCTATCTGACTACTCTGAGAAGAAAGGCCGAAACAAACTCAGAGGTCGCAGTCTCTTTTAAGGTCCAGACATAATCTTGGTCAGGCCATATGAGGGCCATGTAGATTAGAGTCTAAAATGGTATTTTGAGGATAGAACCACACAGATTTGAGTGGACCTGTCCAGTCAGTGCAAGCATTTGTCAGTAACCGAGGAGCTCAACTCAGAGCTTAAGGAGCTCAACCACTGTAATAGGCTTGTTTACAAAGTGTACTTTTAATATGGGTTTTAAATTTTCGTTCATTTAATTGCAATATATCACAAGGTATTTTGTTATAGCATTTAACGCAGTACCCCATAAAAGATGTTTGTACTTTATCTAATCTGAAAAATGGTTGATCAATTTTGTCTTTATTTCTAGTATTAAAATTATGTCTATCACTTATTTTGTTAAAAAGATTTAGATTTTTTCTAACATACATAATATTCTCATAAATGAATTGGCAAGGTACCGTCATAATATTAATCCTTTTAAATAGTTCCCTGAGAGATTCGCGGCGACATAGATTATATATGGCTCTGACAGCTCTTTTTTGTAAAATAAAGATGGATTCAATGTCAGCAGCCGGACCCCACAGTAAAATGCCATACGACATAATGCTGTGGAAGTAACTGAAATAGACCAAACGCGCGGTTTCTACATCTGTTAACCGTCTTATCTTTCTAACAGCATAAGCAGCCGAGCTTAGCCGCCCCGCAAGAGATGTTATATGAGGTCCCCATTGTAATTTCTCGTCAAGCGTGATTCCCAGGAAAACTGTTTGATTAATAAATTCCAGTTTTTCTCCATTCAATATGATGTCACATTCGCTACTTCTAACATTAGGTACTAATTTAAATCGAATGTATTTGTTTTTTTTTTTCATTTAGTACCAAATTATTTACCGTAAACCAATCTTGAACCTGAAGAATACAGCTATTCACGTCGTCAAGATGTTGTGAATGTCGGTTTATTTTAAAAATCAATGATGTGTCATCAGCAAATAACACCATTTTTGGTTGATTTAGTAGTAATTGTGGTAAATCATTAATGTAAACTAAAAAGAGGAATGGACCCAATATCGAACCTTGAGGAACGCCCATTGCCATTTCAGCCCCCAATGAGTTTACGCCGTTTACTTGAACTTGACCTTTTCTATCTTTCAGATATGATCTTAGTAAATCAAGAGCTGTATTCCTAATCCCATAGTGCTCTAGTTTCAGCAGAAGTGTCTCATGGTCGACGCAATCGAACGCCTTTGAGAGGTCGCAAAAGATTCCAATGGCGTCTTGTCTTTCTTCCCAGGCGTTAAAAATGTTCTTTATTAGGGTGACACCGGCGTCAGTGGTACAACGCCCTTTGGTGAAAACGTACTGTTGTTCGTGAAAGATGGAATTTTTATTAAAGTGACGTAACATTTGATTGAGCATCAACTTTTCGAACACCTTACTGAGAACTGGCAGAATTGACACAGGGTTATAATTGTTGGTTTCCTTACTATCACCGGATTTGAACAAAGGAACTACTTTACTGTGTTTCATGAGATCCGGAAAGACTCCTTGGTCTACACTGGTGTTAAATATGAAAGCTAAATAGGGCGCAATGGTTTCTATGATAGATCTACAGACTTTTACAGACATTCCCCATAGATCTTCTGTTGATTTAATTTTAAGATCTTTAAAAGCTTTTATAACTGCCTGGGAGTTGTATGCTGAAATCTAAACTCCAAAGGGTATGCCTTTACATTCTTTCTAAGTAAGGCAGCAGAAAGCGCGGATGAAGAATTTAAAGCTTCAGTAGTTTTAAGGGGAATATTACCAAAAAAGTTTTCAAATTCCTCAGCTATTTCTACATCTGAGTTGATGGGGCCATTTGCAGAATCTAAATTAAATTCAATACTACGCTGTTTTTTCCTACCTGTTTCAATTTTTATTATTTGCCAGGTAGTTTTTATTTTATCATCAGCTGATTTTATTTTATTGCTAATGTAAAGAGCTTTAGCTATTCTGCACACATTTTTAAAAGTTTTTGAATATTTTGCAACATACCGATGAAAGGTTGTATTATTCATATGTTGCTTTAGGCAATAAAGTTCAAAAAAAAAATCCCTGCTTTTACGAATACCTGGAGTCGCCCAATCACCAAATAGGAACTTTGTATAAATAGTTTTAGTCTTTAGTGGAAAAGTGTCATTAAATTGCTTGTTTATTATTGAAAAGAAATCGGCGTAGAACTCATTTGTGTCACATAAATTATTAAAACTCTGAATACATAATTTACTTGCCAAAGAATTATTTAATTTCTCTAAGTTTTTACATGTAATGGGCCTAAACCTTATTTGAATTTTTTGTAAAGGCATGTAGGCGCAAATTGTTATAGTTTGTCCACTGTGATCAGATGGCAACTTATTTACAATTTGTTTATGTAAGTAATCACAATTACAAAAAATATTATCTATACAAGTGGCAGAAGAAGCTGTCACTCGGGTTGGTTCAACAAAAACATTTGATAAATCAAATGACTTAAAAAGACTTAATAGTCTGACAGTATTTGAGTTATTTTCTAATAAATTAATATTAAAATCACCACATATTGACTTACTATTAGCACTAAGTTTCTTTAGCACCTCTTCCATTACAGAATCAAACATAGATAGATTCTGGTAGCTTGGAGGTCTGTATACGCATACTATAACATGCTTATCAAGCTCAACACAGTTGAGCTTGAGAGACAATTCGATGGTGTGTTTAACAGACAGTCCAATGATGTCTTTCCGTTCTTTTGATTTAATAGAATTTTTTACTAATATTAATGAACCACCATGTATCATACGCTTTCGACTGAAGAGGCTAACTACACAATAATTTTCATAATTAATTGACATAACTTGATGGTCTTTTAACCAAGGTTCTGTTAAACAAATGACATCAAACTTGGTATTTTCTAAAAACAATTCTATTTCCAGTAATTTGGAAGAGCAACCTTGGATATTTTGATTGAATAATTTTAAAGTATGTTGTTTTTTATTTTTATGTATAATATTGCCAGAAGATACCTTTTTATTATTCTCTAATAATAATAATTGTTTATTTGAAGGGGTAACTTCTATTGTCCTACTTACTAGTTTAAACATTTATCCGGAGTAACCCCACAACTAAAACTGAAGAGTCTATGTCAGTCGCAGTTCCAGCAGGAAAAGAATACCCTATCTGACTGGTAGTGGCCTCCAAAGATGTTGATATTATAGGTGGATCCTCCTTTGTACAACATGATGGTTTATAATTATTACTCACTATGTTGTTAGAATAACTAGACAACACAGACTCGTCACTAATACTAACATTTGTTATAATGGCTATAACCTCATTAATATTATATGCTATCAACATAGCTATCAGATGTCTACATTCCCAAGACAGAGATAAAGTTCTCCGAGTTAACTTAAAACCACTAACAAACTTATTAGTATCAAAATACAATAATTTGTCACTAAAGTAAACCCTGATAACAGAAATAGATATGATTGCACAAAGTTCCAAACACTGCTTATTGTCAAGCATTCTAGAACTGAAAAGTTGTCAGTTTTCACCGAGCAAAGGAACTGGGGCCCTGATTATTTGCAAGTTAGTTTATGTACAGACCAAGTCAGATGACACTTCGATTCGATAGTTCGATCACAGTTGGTTCGATTTTGAACTGGTTCAAAATCGCTTGACACTGCTGTGAGAGTGTATGGTATGGTACCCACAGGGCAGGATTGCCCTGCGGGTGACAGTTGCGATACTTAAGATAAATCTCCTTTACTTAGTATATTCCTCTCATTCCAGCTAGAGCTATGGGTGGATGAGGAGCATTTCGGCAGCGTCCCTCTAGCCGGTACCGCGTTCCCCGCCCACACTGCTGGGCTGTTCCTAGGAGGAGTCCGGGAGCTCATGCATGCGCCTGTTCCTCTTACTGCCTTCAAGGGAACCTTGGCTGACCTGATAGTAGATGCTCAGTGAGTTTTATTTATTTAGAATTTCTACCAAAAGATATTTGGTAGGTGTACTTATTTATTTGGAATCTCTGAATCAATTTCATTTATACATGTCTGTATTTCATAGACTGGTGGGTCTAGAGAGCGCAGTGTCGTGGAGCGGCGCGCAGCTGGGCCGCGCGGACGGGCCCGCGCCGGCCGCGCCGCGTGCGCAGCCGCGCGCGCTGCAGGCGCAGCCCAGCGGCGCCGGCTGCACTAAGGTACTAACAAAATAATAAGATACTAACAAAATAACAGAGTAAAGTGATTAGAGTGTCGTCGGATAAAATTGTACACATTCGGCCCGAGTACACTGTATGAGAGAGAGAGAGAGAGAGAGAGAAAGTGTGAATTTGGTCAAAATGAAATGAAAATCCAAGATGGCGGCAGCGAAAATTTTCAGATTTTACGTCATGGGTGTCGTTTTCATAGTTTTCGAAGATGCTAAAGCCGATAGTGAGGTCAAAATGTAAATCCAAGATGGTAAAAATTTTGTTTTTGTTTTAAATCATACGTGAGAAGGAATATCGTCAACATTGATTTGTCTTTAAATGTTTTCAATTCTTTCGCTGGTTCCTATTTAAATAATAAACTATCTCCACAGACATCATCGTACACAGTAGAAGCAGGCGCAGTGAAGTTCGGCGACAGCGCGCACAGCCACGCCACCCTCAAGCTGAACCGGCGCGCCAAGGACCTAACGCTGTCGCTGCAGATACGAACATACGCGCATGATGGACTTATACTACTGGCTCCGGTAACGTAAACTTTATCGATTCTATCAGCGGTCTAAACTAAGGCCCGCTAAATAATTTTAAAAACCTCTTTATCTGTCTGTCATCTTCAAACGATTGACAGAAACAGAACGATGTTGCAATGATTTGTCATGCAAGCGGACCTCAATGTTAATTGGAGCCACAGTAGACTCCGTCAGAGAATTATGCACCGCTCGTTAGTAGTAACACTTGAACTCCGAAAGCCGACCTTACTGCAAACAAATTAATTCGCAAAAAGCAATGTGAGATTTGTTAACATGGACGTGTGGTTGCCTGTACTAAGAGACATTACGACTGTCATTAAATACAGTCAAAATATTCAAATTTCATCATAAGCTTTCTAATAATTGTCAAACAAAAGCCGGCCGTAATCTCTTCCGTTTGAAGGCCTATTGGCTGGTATTTTCCTTATTCACGCTGGCATTTGAAGCTAATATTATCTTCCACCAGGGAACCAAAGCGAAGCCGAAACACTTCATGGCTCTGATGCTGCGCGAGGGCAAGCTGCGCCTGGTGATGCGCGGGCGCAAGCGGAAGGAACTTACACTCGCGCCCATCGTCAGCGACGGCAGCTGGAGACAGGTTAGTGGCACTTTTTGCATAATTATCTTGATTTTCGAAAAGTGCTGATTCTTAGCTTTAAGTTTAAAATAATCGAGTTTGTATGAATTAATTCTGTTTTAACAACTAATTTGTTGAGATAAAATCGCATTTCAATAAATATGTTGCTCAACCATAATATATTATGTCTGAAGGAGTTAAACAAGTACGTATCTACAACTACCGCATTTTACGTACAAGCTGCCGCACCGTGCACGTAAAATGCGATAGTGGGGCGCGTCATTTTAGAGTAGAAAAGCTATAAGTACGTATATCTCCATTTGAAATAAGATTAAACATTTAATCAAACCTTTTTACAGTCCGTTCAACCGATTTTGACTTCTATACTGTAGGCATAAGGATAGCATTAAAAGCAAAAAAGGTTACACAATACCAACTGTATACCGCAGCTGCCATTTGTCATGCCACCAACGCAACAGGAGTCAAAATCGGTTGAACGGGCAGTAAAAAAGGTTTATTTAAGTAAATGTCTAATCTTATATCAAATGGAGTAAGTATACGTTAACTGAAATATTCAGATTTTGAGGAAATATAACTGGACTGGAAACATAGCTGTTTGCCCCGCCCTTGCATAATATTTTTCACTTCACAAGCTCGGAAAGATTCTGTTTGTCACAATACACTGATACAATACTTATTTTATGTAAGAGCGCCAACCTCATTCCTAGAATAATCGCACTGGCCAGCACGAAAAGAAATCGCTCAACGCGCGTAAAGAAGTTTTCACGTAAAAAAACTTTATATAATTTTCTTCTGTATATTCAATTCACTTTCCACCATTTGGGTTTGTTTAGCAGTGCAGATTTAGGGTAAGCGCTACATAATGCCGAATTGAGCTTTCTTCCGGAAAAATTGCGCGAAAAGTACATAAAAGCTTAGGTACAATATTTTTGTTTAATGCATGGAGACACCTAGCATTTTCCTCGCTGTAGTGAGGTGAAAAGTTGTGTGTTTCGCTCGGCAGCAAAGTTTTTTTGGGTCTCGTACCTTTGAAAAAAAAAACAACTTTGCAGCCTTGCATAAAAAATAACTAATGTTGTTTTCGTTCTGTACGTAGGTGTCGGTGCGCGTGTCGCGCGGGCGCGTGTGGCTGGCGGCGGGCGGCGCGGCGGCGGCGGCGCGCGCGGCGTGCTCGCGCGCCGCGCGCCTGCTGGTGGGCGGCCTGCCCGCGCCGCCCGCGCTGCCCAGCCTGCCCAATCCGGTCAGTACTACATACATCTCTGAATGTTTAGCAGTTCTATGAAAAAAGTTGTAGATGACACAACCCAGCCATTATAGTATCTAATAGTACTTAGTTACTCAAAACTTTATTTCACTGAAAATACTGTGCATCTCATCACCACTAGTTACTAACATACTTAATTTAAAACATCTCTCTTGTTCTATCATCTTCCATCCATTGGCATACCTAAATAGGACGCAGAGTTCAAATCAAATCAATTTACTTTGTGAACACTATTTATCACATGTTTTACATAAAAATTACCTAAACTATGTCCCACCAGCAGCTATACCATTTTTTTTATTCGTTTATTGGTTTATTGTTCATAGTTTTGGTGCAAACGAGCCTAAATCATTAAACCTATTGTATAAAACACTGAAATTAATATATATTATTCAAATATTCAGATAGCGCGTCAACCCGGTTTCCGCGGCTGCATCCGGCGAGTGACAGTGAACGGTCGCGCGGAGGACTTGGTGCGGGATGCGCAGGCGCACCACGGCGTTGGCCAATGTTTCCCCAACGTTGAACAAGCGGCGTACTTCGGAGGTAAGTTACCTACGTACACTTGTAGCTGTGTAAAATAGTGGAAAATTGCCCGGTTGAGTGGAGCTTTGTACAGTTCGCATAGAAAGTAGGAAGTCTTTCTGTCCCTTTGGCTTGTAATAGACTTCATTAATGATACGCCATTTAACTCCGCTCTGACTTAATTTGCCTGATAAGCCTTTGAATTTGAAAATAACCGGTGCCGTACAGTGCACGGTACACAGTAGTATGACGTTATACAAGAGCTTGCATAGGAACTATGCAACTTTCGAAACGTCTAAAATGGATACATTTTTGATTTTCTGACGAGCTGCTTACACAAAAGTTACTGGCGTCTTTCTCTACTTTAAAAATCGAATGTGGGCATTTCCAGGAGACGCGCACGCGACTTGGTCGAGCTCGTGGCTGATGACGTCAGACGGCTCGGAGGCGTCCACAGAGCTGCGCCTGCAGTTCCGCACCAGCGAGCCCAACGGAGTGCTGCTGGCGGCGCAGGGACTGCTGCTCGAAGTCAAAGACGGCGCGGTAAGTGGACTTTTGAAGTGTGGTTTCTTATTTGCTGCGCATAAGCTTTTAATTTGTTTTTTCATGTTGAATTCAGCAAGTTTATTCATCGGTATAATCGACAAAAAATAACTTTCTACGTTTTTGTTGCGCTTATTGGTTGTAAAGTATTATTAGACAATCTGCCTAGCCTTTTCCCGACTATATTGGGGTCGGCTTCCAGTCTAACCGGATGCAGCTGAATACCAATATTTTACATGGAGCGACTGCCTGTCTGACCTCCACAACCCAGTAACTGGGTAATACGATACCCCTTGTTAAGACTGGTTGTCAGACTTTCGGGCTTCTGACGACCCGTAACGACTGTCAAAGATCCACAAATGACAGCCGGTACCAACGGCTTAACGTGCTTTCCGAGGCACGGAGGAGTCTCGATATGTGAAGATGGTCACCCATCCACGGACCAACCCCGGCAAGCGTAGCTTAACCTGATGGATCAACCCGTGCGGCTGTTATTACTTAGCCATGAGCTCCTCTCGCGCGAATTGATAATTCGTTAACCTTAGACATAAAATTCCATTAATGTCCTCTGTGGAACATAAGTATTATTATTATTAGACACACAGACATAAATGGAACTTTTTTGAGAATAATTTAAGTCTCATAAATTAAAAACGACTACAACCGCCCATTTTTAAATCGTTTAGCTGCACGTCCGTGCTAACAATTTAACTTTGACAACGCTCTTGTTTCGTAGCAGTAAGGGCGTTTCTCGTACTTCAAGACCATCGACCGTACACCACTTAGAGCACCTAATATTGAATCCCGCAGGTGGTGCTGTCGCTGGTCCCGGCGGGCCCGGAGCGCGCGCGCCTGGTGTCGCGCGGCGCGCTGTGCGACGGCGCGTGGCACGCGGTGCGCGCGCGGCTGCACGCGCGCGCGCCCGCGCTGCAGCTGGACGCCGGGCTCGTGCTGCGCGACGCGCCGCCCACCGCGCTGCTCGTGGACAGCGCGCCGGCCGCGCCCGCCCCGCTCTACATCGGGGGGCTGCCCGGTATGTGTGTGGGACGCGACCGTTGACCGTTTTCGTTTTTTACTAAGTACCTGCATGGTACTTACGCTGTCCTCCCATACCTATTAACACTGTAATTGGGAAATATTGTAAAACCCAATTATTTTTAAGAGTAACCGTGCAGGAGTTTCTTGCCGGCTGTTCTGCATAGGAAACGACCAATTGGAACCGTTAACCTAGCTTCTGACGTTTCTAGTTACTTACACTGTTCATAGCTATGGGAGGACAGTGAAGAGAAAATAAACCAATGAACTATTTTTTGCAGAAGGTGTAATGGAGTCTACAGAAGGCGGTAAAAACTTCAACGGGTGCATTCGCGACGTCACGGTGGGCGGACAAAAGCGAGACTGGACGGAAATGGAGTCCTTACACAATGTATTGCTTGACTCCTGCCCTATACCACAATAGACTTTAAACAGCAAGTAATAAGGTTCAAACTACAATGTTACCGACGATGGTAATCGTTGATTGTTGAAGTGCCATGTTTAGCCTAAAAAGGACTGTATCGGATACATAAACGGTATGATAAACGTACCATGAACAATCAATAAAATACAAAACAAAATGAACGCTGAATTAGGGTTATCTTTGTTCTACATATTTGGCAGCGATGCGTCTTTGTTTATTTTTGGGCATTGGCCAATGTTTTTTTTATGATTTCATGAAGCTACTAGTCTAAGATGGTGTAGGTATCGGCTTATTTTTGGCCTTCAATCTCTTCTAATAAAGTGACTAGGTAATTCTATCTATAAAGATAGGACAAGACAATCTGGCTAACCGTCCTTTGAACTCCATGGTACCTCAGAAGCGTAAGTTGATTGTCCCCTTTATGAATGTTGGTAATCGCTGCCATAAAACTTGAATAGACTGAAATCTGCAACGTGTCTTATATTGTGTAAGTTTTACCAAATAGTGCCATTATATTATACGCAGTTATTAAGATGTCAAAGGCTGATTCCTATCCGCTGGTATGTCAGTGACATGATATTGAAAAATATACTCTATGCATGCACGTTTTAAAGCCTATTCTACTTAATTATGTTCCCTTGACAGCGAGGCTGGCTTATAAGAGGCTATGTAAATAATAATAATACTACATCACTCTCGCAAACAATACTCGTTGTAAATAGAGTACTTACCTACTTAATATTTCCACCAGTATTCTTAAAATAATTGTACATATACTTACTATAGTTTATTTTCTTTAAGTACTTTGTTTTTACGGTGTACGTCAACGTTCGTCTTCGTGGCAGCTGCGGTCAGAAATTGTGGGAGCGAGATGACAATAGTTTCAAAATTGAGTTTTAATTAGAAATACGGATATTCATACCGCGACTGCCACGAGTCTTGGCGTTTAGTTAAGTTATCTTAGATGTTATTGTATTACCGACAGTTCCTTGTCATTCTGTCATTTAACAAGATCATCAAGATCCCATCAACAGCGGTTTTCAGAAATTGTGTTGGTTATTTTCTCTTCAATTTATAGATGCATTTAAACATAGTCATTAGGGTAGAGTAGAAAAATGTAGCCAGTTTTACTAACGTGCGGTACGCGTATTTCCCTTTCCGTGTTCAATTTGAGACATTGGTTGCGTGAGATCACACCACAGTGTTTTGCTGAGTGACTGAGCGCGGTTTTGGTGGACATCAACCGTGCCACAACAGTGTGGAACACGGAAATGAAAATACGCGTGCGGTGGTCGTTTTGAATGTTGAGGATCAATATTAGCTCTGAATTCATATAATTATTCCTTTTGTGTTAAGACAGGTTTTTTTTTTTACAATAGAATTGTTTCATGAGCACTATGTTCAAGCAGATAAATGTGTACTTATATTACTTAATTTTGTAAATAAATAAATAGGGATCAGCTTTAATAGTTAAAATGAGCGATTCTTTGTCACAAATATAATTTATTTAATAAACAAGTGTTCAGTAGATATAATTGTACATAGTTTGGTCGATGTATATAAAATACGTATTTATTGTAACTGCTTTTCAGAGGAAGAAATAATAAATAAAAGTCGACAGTGGCAATAAAAAACATTTATTTCTTTTTTTCGAATCGTACATCAATCAGCACGGCTTACGAAAAAATGAATATTTGATACTAAACTGAGATAATGCTTAGTTTTAGTATTAAAGTCACATTTTTAGTAAGTTATCATCAATCTGCTATACGGCTAACTTTTTTACAGAATTAAGAATCACATATATACGTTAAATGTTAAAAATAGAAGTCGTTTAAGTGAACCGTATAGTAGATTTAACCCGGAATCAAACTCCCTACAATACCCTTCGCTTTCCATCACCTAGCGAATTATCTGCAGTCGATTATTGACGAGAAAGTCCGCATGAACTAAACATAAAAGTCGAAATAAGTTACTCTATTTACTCGACTGCAAATAAGTAGCCGCAACACTGGGCAACTCATTGCCATTTACAATAATATTATTTTATACTCTGGCGACACAGTATTAATGAAATATCGATAAACTCTATGATTGTCAGTGTTGCCATTGCAATCTTGGAGCTTTCCCGCATTTCAAATATATATTATGTATTTTAGCAACTCTTTAAGGACAATTATTGTACTTGGATGATGAATTTTTTGGCATGGCAACACTGGCGACCATAGAGCTACATAAATACAGCAATGATATTGTCCAGCTTTTAACTGTTACACTTAAAATAGTCCGAATACTAAATTCTAATAAAAGAAAGACACTGCATTCATTTTATTATAGACTAACTACACCTAAACGGATTTTTTAAATAATATTTACGGTTATTATGGACATTTTGACAATAAATTGACTCCAATATACATTTATAATGTTTAGTTATACGTGCATATAACTGAAATGATAATAAAATCTTTGGACTAAAACAAAGCACATAAAAATATAAAAAAGTCTAAAAAATTGAGAAATATTCAAACAATATAATTATTGCAAAATTTTGACAAACAACAGTTACTATTCTACCCTCCTTTTTCGTTTTAAAATTACTACTACATCACATTTTTACAATGTTACTGTATCTATTTTGATTGGATATTTTTAGTTTATTTTTTACACTATTATGGCCGAAACAAAAATGGCTTACGACAAATTTATAAATTTCAGAAGAAAATTAAATAGATTTTAGTACACAACTTTGCCAGTTTTAATTATCCATGGCAAAGGGCATTAGACAAAACAAATGACAAATTCTTTAATAACATATTTTAAAATAACACCCGAATCATATAAATATGGAATAATCAGTATTTTGTATTAATTTTGAGCAAATTCAACTATACAGCATCTGCCCGCTAAAAACGTATCATTTTGGATTATATTTTTTTCAAGTCAATATTTGGAATTACAATATCTCGATAAATGACTACTTTACAATCATATTCAGTAATTACCGACCTTGTGGAAAAGCCGAATAAATAAATACAGGTTAGGGACTGAAATAAAAAATGGAACTACGTATGTTGCCTTTTATTTTCGCCACTGGCCAGTCAGTCGGTAAAAACAGATGATTTTTTAAATCAAGGAGAAATCTAAAGCCCAGCGCTTTAAAATATTATGTTTTATGCTTTAGTATTAATGAACGATATAAGGACAATACAAGTACAATGAGGGATAGGCAGAGAAGTGGACCTTAGCCACATAGTGAGGGGTGCGGGTAAATGCGTCGCAAACAATGTATAACTGTTTTCTATTTTTTACATGTATTGACTACTATCGCCGCATCTTCGCGCGGCTTACACCTGAAATAGAAATTGCCTTAATTAGAAGTTGTTAAAAGTGACAAAAAAAAAACTTAAAGCTTTTTTTTTTTGCATTGAGAAAAACTCACAATGTAGAGACAATTGCAACTTTGTTGCAATTGTCTCTACATTGTGAGTTTTTGACAGACTTGCCGTAAAACGTGAACGGTGAAGGAAAACATCGTGAGGAAACCGGCATGTCCTAGAACCAAAAATTCGAAGACATGTGACATCTACCAACCCGCAATGGGCCCGCGTGGTAGATTACGGCCCGCTCCCTCTCACAGAGAGGAGGCCTGTGTCCCAGCAGCGGGAACATTATAGGCTGATTATGATGATTATGATTTCCGTAAAAATTTGCTTTGCTACAAAACATGATGTCTGAACACTAATCTTCTGATCTTATTGAAACATCACTGATACCACTTAAGCTACTCGTTTTTGGTAAATAAATTATTACTAACTTATCTAACTGTCAGTTGAAAACTGAAACTATTTCAACCTTAGTGGAGTGTCAATTTACTGAGAGATTTTGAGAAAAATGGTGAAGTTATTACGAGGTCTATTATACCTTAACTGTTTACAAAGATGTTAATGCATAGGTACTTCTTCTTTTCGTGTCGATGGTACTTTGATTTTATATTGTTTGAACCCACCAAACAGTACGTGCATAAATCAGTGGCATTCTGTGGCGCTCAGCAGACGGCGGACATTTTGTCGCGAATGACTGAGAGAGCTCATCCGGCAAGCGTCGTCGGTGCGGTAGTCTGCTCAGTGGCGTTAGATCACTAAATGTAGGTACACTTACACGCGTAGTTTACATGGAGAGGTACCCCCGGGCGGCGGAGCGCCTGCGGCCCACGAGGTAGGCCACCAGCACCACCACCACCAGCCCGCCCAGCGCGCAGCCCACCGCGATGGGCACCGCGTCGGGCACGTCGCCGCCGCCGCACTCGC
Organism: Lithophane ornitopus; assembly: GCA_948473465.1. Taxonomy (NCBI): domain Eukaryota; kingdom Metazoa; phylum Arthropoda; class Insecta; order Lepidoptera; family Noctuidae; genus Lithophane; species Lithophane ornitopus. The sequence goes on from OX419617.1 coordinate 1,295,420, forward strand.
GAGCTGGAACACGACAGGCGAGGCATTAGCACAGCTAACAAGGTACACTTTGTGTTTGTTAGGCTGCCACCAGATTCTTGCAGTTTGAATGCAATACTCCGTCTGATGGCAGCCTTATTGTTAATACAGATTTTGAATACATAAACAGTAATAATTACTTAATGTTTATATAACCAAAGTAATGAAACATAAGACAGTGTATCTACAACGATGCAAGATGACAACGATGGTGAAGTGTGGTTTATCGCCCATTTTGATAGGACTTGAGAGTCAACATTTAAAACATAATTATTATCTTCTAAATTACTTTGCGATCTGCCATAATCCCGTATTGACTGAAGCGATGCTTATAAGAATAATAAAAAAACGTACGAAACTACTTGCCGAAATATGTCGATATGCGGGGATTTTGTCGATAAAATAAACGTTACTATACTCTGTATAATCGATATTTAAAAGAAACACTTGCACAGGTGTTTAAAGATACGGTAAAAAAATCAAAAGTAAAGTTCATAGGGCATGCAAGAGTAACTAAAGTTGATTACTGATTGAAATAAAAAACACACATTGGAATACTCATGATGTTACTTCGTTATAGGAGTTTCAACCATATACTGAACACATTAAAGTTTAATTTCGTTTTTTGACGTCACATAGTTCGATTAAAACATGTCTGTTGGCTTATCAGCGTTTAGCTTCCGCATAACAATGCTGTAATCTGGGTTTGGCTGTATGTGAAGCTTGTGTTTGTAAACGCACTAACAATACAAGAAGAATCCGAGGGCATCCAAATCCAACTAAAATTAGAGTGATTACTGAAATTTATTTTTTAACCAACTAAAATCTATCCAGAGGACGATAATAAAAAAAAGTTAAAAGCCTTACTAAGAAAACGTTAGAAAGAATTTAAAACAATGGAAAAAAAAAAACTTTTTTGTCAGAAATCAAAGCAGTGGTCGGAAAAGTTATCGTGGGAATCAATCAATCTGCCTAGCCTTTTCCCAACTATGTTGGGGTCGGCTTCCAGTCTAACCGGATGCAGCTGAATACCAGTATTTTACATGGAGCGACTGCCTATCGGACCTCTACAACCCAGTAACTGGGTAATACTTTACCCCTTGGTTAGACTGGTTGTCAGACTTTTGGGCTTCTGACGACTCGTAACGACTGTCAAAGATCCACAAATGACAGCCGGAATCAACGGCTTAACGTGCTTTCCGAGGCACGGAGGAATCTCGATATGTGTAAATGTTCACCCATCCACGGACCAACCCCGGCAAGCGTAGCTTAACCTGATGGATCGACCCGAGCGGCTGTTATTACTTAGCCACGAGCTCCTCAAAAGTTATCGTGGGAATACATCGCGTAAATTGCAACATGCCCACGGCAATATTTAACAATACTATTCTAGCTGTTTATCACTTCGCTGACTCATAATCAAAAAGGGACAGGATATTTATTTCAATTTTACGATAAACTTAAAATGTATCACATCCTCATGTAAAAAAATAATACAATCGCGTGAAATAACGCCGGTAACTGCAAAATTCACATCATAATGAAAAACAGTACACCATTCATTACAACCACATTTTCGATGCTATCAGTACGTTCAGTACGCGTTATCAGGTCCTTATCAAGCGTCTGGCTGCGTGTGCGCAGCTATCGATGCGCTTTTATACACAACCAACTTTATTTGTTTACTTTTAAGGCTAATGTATTATTTAAAAAAGAGTAACTATGGAATGCTAGAAAGAGTAACCTATGCAGTGGGTGAAGTCAGGGTTTCGATATGATGATGGTGAACCATGGAACATCTTGCCTGTTCTTCTCCACAGGAAACGACAAATTATATGATGGGTTATTTATGACTCTTGAAGAATAGTCAAGCGGAATAGGTTACTAAATATATCTACGTCTATTGTATTTTATAATGGATTTCCGCAAAGTCACGCCTGAATCAATTAACTATATTAAATTATAAGGGTAATTTTACTTTCCATTAAATTAATAGACCCCTGCGTCAATTTGTCGTGATAGCCATTTCATACAAGTGTCAAAGAATGTCAGTTGTAATTTGAATATATGGAAATAAAACATTTTGACGTAACAAATTCGTTTCGATTCACATTTTAAAAAATGCCCTTATTAGAAGCACTGGGTAACAGCCTGCAAGAGCGAGCTGGCATACAACTAACTGTACAATAACATCTCATTATGTAGAAGATGTATTTATCTATCATAACGTAGTTTTGTTATATAAATAAGATGAAGTTTGCCGTAGATTCGGCCTACCTCCATGCGAAAAAGGCGTAAGTTAATGTTTATTATATGAAGTTTGCTCACCAGCACTGAATCCGCTGCCATTCGTGGTGCGGTAGGCCTCCTCCTGCAGCCTGGACAGGGTGAGCACGGCCACTGCGCTAGCAGACTCTGACGTCATGTTCAGCAGCGTGGCGGTCTTGCAGCGGTACGAGGTGGCCAGAGGAGTCTGCCATTCCGCGCCGTGGTACAGCTCCATCGGGTCCTTGGATGCTGGAATGGAGAAGTGAAGAAGTGAGTAGGTACTTGGTTTAAAGATCTGGACGAAAATTTAGATTTCATTTTACTAGATCTGTGACGAAAAAAAACGATGGAGTCCATCTATCGTTTTTGGTCTTATGTCTTATGATATAGCCCTAAATAAACTGGTATAAGAACAAGAGAATGATGAGATCTGTGACGTCATCTTTACCGCCACATACGAACTACCAATGTCGATATAACTCGCGGATGACAGAGATATCAGGGTTATCCACCCGATAAACATTTAATACAGGAACTCGATAACAACTGTCTGGCAGTAGCCCACCAGACACAACACCCGACTGGTCGGAGGATCCTCCCTTTACAATGAAGGATGAGGAACTTCCCACCATGTGCCTCATAGTCTAAATATCGGTTATGGAATATTTTTAATTCTAATGATTGAATTTTTTTAAATATCAATCTTGTGACCGTCATTATATGCATGTTTCGAGACATCCCGAGAAGACGTTATCATCGCAATGATTCAAGGTTCGGTTTGAGACGGAATTTTTCATGCAGCTCCAAAAATAAGCACCCAGTAAAACCATATGACCGTCTATTGAACTACTCTAGATTTATTTATATATCTTAGTTGATGTAATGTATGACAATTTATTTTCTTTACGAACTTCTGCGTATATAATTATTAGTAAATAAAGTCGCCGATAAAGTCAAGATCAAAGGTCAATTGGGGTCAACTAGCGTGTATTTTAAACGCAAAATGATTAAAGTAACAGTTTATAAATTGATATCAACATCTATGGACTGTTTATCTCGCTACACTGTTTATTTTAGACATTATTAAATATCGAAACGACATAACCAAGACTGCATTTTCTTTGGCAGGATCATGTATCCAAACGATTTTGTCAAACCCAACAAACCAGAAAAAATACAAAAACGTTACCTTTCTTCCAAAATAATTCTTAAATTCCAGACATTCCAGATTTGAGCACCTTAATAGCGGATTCTCGGGAAATCTTTGATACTATGCCAACTGTAGGCTGTGATTTACGCTTTTTCATCTGGAGGATAACTTAGATAGTAATGTATTTTGATAATTAAATGTTATCTTTACTTTATACACGGAGAGGAAGTTCCAAACAGAAACATATACTCACAACTATTGACGAAGTTCTCAGGCGAAAGCGAAACATTCAAGCTCTTAAGTCCATAGTTCTTGGTGGTGTCATTCCTGTGGTAAACCAGCGTCATGTTGTTGGCCTGGATCGAGGTGTTGCTGTTCAGCCAGCTGACCTGGATCCATTGGTCGGCGGCAGTGCAGTTGCCGTCAACTACTGTCGCGTTGGCGGGCACGTTGAGGAGGACGTACCAGAGAGATGTGGCTGTAGACAAAAATGAAGTTTTATAGAAGAGTTGACAGATCTTGGCGACAAGTGACAGTCCAGGAATGTGAGGCCTGCTTTGAGTGGAATCTCGGTGGGTCTCTTGCACACGTTAGATTGTCTTGCGAGGTAATTCCGAAAGAATTTATGCTTAATCATGATAACCCTACGATGTTGATCGAGATTACAAACAAGCGTGTTTTCTTAGAGGACTGACAACTTTTTTTTGTACTTATTGACTAAAAAAAACTTTGCCTTCGACCCACTGAGAAGATAGAAGAGTTTGTAACTAGGTTGTGGTGGTGAGACAAGCAGTCGCTCCAGGTATAATACTGGAATTCGGTTGCATACGGTTAGATTGGAAGCCTACATCAATATAGTTGGAAAAAGGCTAGGCAGATGATGGATGATGGATTCTATGATGTGACTGTGGAATAGAGATGAACATAGAAGTTTTTATCAGGTGGTATCGGTGCTAGATGAGGCGGAGTTTATTTAAATTTTAGTCTTTTTTCAATGTAATATTCTGCATGACCACTTAATAATAATCGATTGAATAATTACATTGCACCATACTGTGACATTTTTTTAGAAGATTATTTTGAGCTTCGTTATTATTTTCATAAGCTCGATAATGAGATACAGGAATTGCAATGAACACCGCACATTCTATTTTTGTTAAAATTCAAACCTACTCTATTATACCACAACAATGAATGAGTAACAATACAAGTAATTCAATAAACAGGCAACTATCAACACTACAGCATGATTCATAAGTACATTATTTCGCAATATTTTTAATCACAAAAGAATAAAATTTTACTAACATTTTATAAATATTAGTTTACTTACACATTTTTGTCAAACGTTACATTGGGGGATTTTCAAGTTTACCCGAATGCGGGGAAGTCCAAAAAGAGGGTTATTTTTTAAGTACCTAACATAGAATTAACGATATTGTAGCGACTGTATCGTTGTTGAAAAAAATATAAATACCGAAACCCCTTGCTTTAAAATTGACTTAGGTATATGTATTTAACGAAAAATAATTATGTAAAAAAACACAATTCTCTTTCGATATGCATCGTGCTGCGTGCATCAGAAACTGGTATCAAACCTAACCTTCGCGTGCTGCCGACCTCATCGAGTACGGCAAATACATCAAAGTATTGTTTGATAGAGTTGTGACCTCTGACAACTGTGCCGATCGCTCATGACAAACCTTTATTGTATTCTCTCTATTGTAAATGACCTACTTGATAAGTCTTATTTATTCGCTATCTATACATAAAGTGTCTTATCAAATACTAGCCAAGCAAGCGTTGCAAAGCCATTTTCTTTTTTTTTTGTTAGGAACCTTCTCCGGGGCGCACACAACAAACTTACCAGTTTCGTCACAATCGGTCGAGCCAATTTCAAGTTTTTGCGAGACTATAGCAACTAGCTTCTGCTTCTTTGGTCTAGTGTTGAGTACGCCACTGACCACGAGGGGATTCCATTCCTTCGGGTTACTTTTATGTAAAAGTTGGATTTTTGTGTCCAATCGATTCACCTACCTAATTTTCCTGTTGTTGTTCTTGTGTCTGAGAATAGCCCTACCTACGGCAAAATCAATAACAGATCCGTTCAAATCAATAAAAACTAAAAATAACTATAGCGTCTCCGTCTTCAATACTTTGAACTGTAAATTCCGTAGACCACAACTGCAGTAACCAAGTCGAACGACAGACTAGTAAAACGCAAAAACGTTGGTTTATGTAATCCATGTTATTGCACGTCGAAGTTATTTCAACCAAGTGCTGCACTTTGTGGCCATTACGAAACCGCGAGCGTTCATATTTTGTAATTTTTTTTTAAATAACTCGCTTTCTCGATTACTCTGTGTTTTGACAACTTCCGTATAACGGAACACGCTAGATTCCACATGCAATGATAACTATAACCAATCAAATGTCTTCGTCTTGGACGTTGTTGAACAACAACGATTCAATCACAGGCAAAGCTAATAATATTTTGAGTGCGAACTGTTAATTTAATTGATTTGACATAATTATAGTCATCTTCATCGTAACCCGCAACAAGACTAATTTTATTTGACTACTGAGCGACTAAAATTGATTTAAATAAGTCGCAAGTATAATATACTAATCGTAAGTATACTTCTCTTTTTTGCCGTATTTACATCCCCAATCGCAAAAGATAGGTTTTGTACCTATGAGAAAAAGTACGTCGACATTTTTTTTAAACTGCGAATTCCCAATTCCTCCGATTCTAACAAGCAGTCCAAAATATGAGAAAATACCGCGTTTTTTGCGGTATTTGCACCTCCTTTCTATAGGTACGTAGCAGTGGCGTGCCTAGGGGTCATGTTTTAAAAAAATAGCCAAGTGAGCGATTTACGGATTTTCTATGTTGTTCATGGTAACACCATTATTATATAGTGTTCTTTTTTATTTTTATTGATAGGCTTCATTTTGAAGGCAAGCCGGGCTTTTGGGCTTCTATGGAAAGAACGCCACTGGTACGTAGTATTGTGAAAGACCACTAAGAGATGACGTCAAGAGGATAAGCAGAAGCGTCCTGAACATTCACTTATGCAATAACTGCGATCGCAAATTCGTCGAACCGAGCAATGCATCGAGCAGAAGCCTGTGGGGCTTCTAAGCCTAGTTAGTCGTTGTAATAATTTCTATCGTCTATTCACGTTGAACCAGTCAAGGCCGACACCGATGTCCCCGAAATAAAAAATTGCTTGTGTAACTTAAAAAAACATCACCCCTGAATTTCCCTTCATAAGGGTTAGGCAGAGGTTTATGGAAAACTCATATTTCGACACATAATATGTTTATGTCCCGAAGCTAAAGGCGCCTATCGCCATTTTCCGGGAACAAACTCCGGACTGCTACTGAGAATTTTCTAAAGACTCAATAACATTTTGCCCGACCTGACAACCGAACCTAGGAGCCGTTCAGCACTCGCAGTTACGACCGCTGAACCAACGAGGCAGTAAAGGCAAATTGTTTTTGAAAACCTTTCGTAAGTGGCATAGCCTAGTTTTAAAACAAAGCGCTAGTTTTTGTTTTTATCTAGAACAGTGCGCAGTCACCGGCGGCGTGCTTGATGCTGTGATATCGTGATTGTGCCCATTTTATTTATACTCATAACCAGAAATGTTTTTTTTACATATTGAATTGTTATTAATTCTACTTTAGATACTATATTTACCTATTTATAGTCCATATTGAAAAATGGAAACGCTGTAGCCACTGTGGGCTCAAATAGCAGAGAACTGGGGGCTTAAAACAGTCACTTTGGCAGAATCATAATAGGAAAATATTATGAATCATCGTAAAATGTCACAAAATGACATATCATAATATGATCCGCGCGCGATTCATATTACGAAATAATTCATCTGTTTGACAGTTTTCTATGGAGATTTGTAAAATGGTCCACATAATAAGAATTGCTTTCGTGTCAAATTAGCGGAATTGCTAATGACAGCTGGACATTCGGGAAATGAAATGCTTTTAGAGGAATTGCTAATGTGACCGTTTTAGGCCCACTGGTGCCCTGAAACTGTGAGGTGGGGTCATGACAGACCACGTAGGAGAGCCGGCGCGAGCTGGATAGGTTCCGTCATAACTGGAGAGAGGCACGCGGGCTCGCGAAAGATGGAAGAAGAGGAGGGAGGCCGTTGCCCTGGAGAGGGCGAAGACTTGTAAATTATTTTAGTCGCATCATTCACCGCAACTTAGAGAAACATTTTCAGATAAATAGTAGGTGCCTAGTACACATGTTTGTTAGTTTGTATGTTTTATTCATTTGAATAATGACTAGCGGGGAATCACCGCGTTCTAGGAAACGGAAACCGCAAACGATTAGAATTCAGGATGTAAAGCGAAATATCTAGTAGCTAGTTGAGGAGATAATTGTATAACTAAAAGTGTTGTAAATCCGAGATCTATCTACAAAAAGGAAGTCCGAAATGCTACTGCAAGACTCATTCAGATATAGAATTGGTGAATAGATCTTATGGCGTTACGGCGAAGTGGCTTGGCTTTCCTTATACGCTGTGGTTTATAGGTCAGCAACGCTAAACAAAATATTTGCGCTGCAGACGAGAGATTTCTTTATGCACTGGAAAAATCCCGCCCCGTATAATAATGGTACTAGTAGGTAACATGACCGGCGACATGCGGGTTTATTAAACTAAACACTATTGTGTGGGGTCACATTATTTAAATATAACATAACATCACGCCTTTAAGGGTCAAGAGCTAGGCAGAGGTGTACCTACAGTACACCCATATTTCGTCAGTTATGTTTAAGTCCCACGTAACGGGGGCGAGCCTATTACCATCATAAGCACTAGAGAAATTCCAGATGAAAATAACCAATAGCTCTTTGCCCGACCCGGAACCCAGAACCGCCTCAGCAGTAACGCCTGCGACCACTAGACCAGCGAGACAGTCACAATGATTATCTGGATTCTGTTGTTACAATGTCTGTGTTTTATGAAGTACGGCATGGTAGCACGTCAGTAACACTTGCTATCTGGCGTACAATACAGTTCAACTACACCACACATGTGCGACCGCGTTTACTTTGACACAGTTTTCACACCACTAGGATTAACATACAGAAGTATCACTCGAATGAACAATTCATAAGTAATAGAGAAACTGCTGAATTATACATTAGACTGGGGTCTTGGTAGGTAGGTAGGTAGGTATATTTAGTGGACTAACATTCAAAAGTGACTCAAGGTATGGCAAAGGGTGACGGAGTCTTAAATTACCTAATACATCGGGTGTCCAGTGACAGTGCAGTACTGTCCATCAAAATGCAAATTGTCGATTTAGCTGGAAAAGTTGCAATGCTAAAATGGGGATCTATGTCGGTCGGACAACTGCCAAACAATTGGCCCAAGCAGCACCATTTTGAAGCCTTCACATGGGACGTGATAGACCGTGGAGCAGATGAACGTATCGCTACTTCGGCAACGTCGTATCGTTTTCGGATCTCTGTAGGATGCGGTGGAGACAAATGGTATGCAGACAACAATGCACTGGTATTCGTTTCTCTGCATGCCATTTGTCTAGTCCATCATACATTTGCATGGACTGAACTTTCTGTACCTCTACTGCAGTATGACACATGTACAGTACGTTACTTAGAGCCGTAATGAGTCATAGCTACCTGAATCACCGCGCACTAATGTCGCCGACATGTTTACTTCTCACTCTTTTTTCACAGAATCGAACATCTCGCCGTGAGTGTACGGAATCCCGTTATTTGACACTTTTATTTCTTTACTCTGAGTTTGTTTCGGATTAGACATGTTTGTTTTCTCTTTTTCTTTTATTTACTTTGGAATTGTCCTGGCTTTATTGTATATTTGTTTTAGATACGGTAGAGGTACAAAGAGCCTGCCAGGGTTGTGGGAAAGTCCGAAAGGGATACCGGGACCTTGGCAATAGGCAACTGAAGGAACACGGGTGGGTTTTAGTCAGTAAAAGTCTCCCGCTCCGCCAAGAGCGGGAGAAGTAATTTGATGATTTCCCAACCTCAAAATTTTAAAAAAAAATAGAAGTATAAAGACGCTGAAGTAGACGAGAGAATAGTTTGGAGCGATTGGTGGATAAATCATAATAGCTAAGAAAATGAAATGTAGGACATCAACAAATCAGAGATAAAATCACCTGTTTGGGACATTCACTATTTGGGAGTGATAACCGACTAAAAGTGAAGCCTTATTTAAGATGGACTGGTTTACCTTCCGATTCGTTTGATTTGACCAAAATCCGCATCCGTGAGGCTGTTACGGCCTCAAACTGGTGATTATTCATGATAGTCTTCATAGTATTAAGAAAGTCTTTAAATAAACCATATTTTTAATATAAATCACGCCTCCTTCAGAGTCCTGGTAACTATATATCAAAGATTAGGTACATTATGTATCTATCATGTATGTATCGGACGTGACCGACAACACAGTAGGTGGCACGTCTGCATACATTCCTTACACAGGAGTCAGGGGTGCTACACACGTTATCTTGTATATTCGGGTAAAAGCCACTCGTCTAAGCTCGAATTGTTCCGAGCCGACCCGAACACACAGCGGGGTTAAAGCCGCAACAAATAGATACTGCGGAATCGAATGTGCCGACTCGAAAAAGTGCTCCGTAACTCCTCCCCCTCGGGTGGTGATGGTGACTACACTGAGATTACGTTTGATTGGAGAATTATGGGAGAAGACATACTGCGTCTATGGCAAATAAATTGAGATAACGGCAAGAGTAAGATGGAAATGATGATGCACTGTTGTGGTTGTTTTCTAGAATATCAGTGAGACGAGAGTAGGTAAAGTCAATGGAGGTATTCTTCAATATAAATGTTATAATTCCCAGTACTTAATACAAACATACTGTTGCTTGGTTAAATATGCAGAAATTATGATAAACGACATAAGTTGTTGAATTAAATAACATATTATATTAACAATTCGAGGAATTGATTCCGCACCCACCCACAGATTATAATTATGTGGAAACATTTGTTTAAACATACCGAGTAACTCTACAACATAACATAACATCACGATTCACGCCTGTAGTTTCCGAGAGGGTAGACAGAGGTACCTACATATAGATTATATTATAGGTAGGTACCTCTGTCTACAGGCGTGAATCGGGATGTTATGTTATGCAGTTAATGCACCTACATTTTGCCAGCTATGTTTGCCTCTTATAACAGGGTTCTGAGTCCCTAGACTAAGTGACATTCTATCAACGATAACGATGATGGAAAAGGCAATAATGTATAGGACTGACATAAGCTATCGAAAATCTTATGTCAATCCTATTGAAAGTCGTTGTAGAAATACGAAACGCTTTCGAAGTGATTGTCACTTGTCTAGGCCCTCTGTGATCCTCTCTGACTTTGGTAAAATCGGCACTAAATCCCACATTTGTCTGGCACAAAACTAGGAGCTTACTGATATAAGTACCTACCCACTTACATTATAAAATGTGTACATGTAGGTACATGATACACAAATACAACAGTTCGCCATTGACAGTTATCATTAAGCGAATGCAAGGGGCGTTTGCAATGCGTCACAATATTCACATGTTATCAATACCTACCTATTTGTGTACCTAATTGAAGTTGGATTACTTATTATAATAATTATTAGTAAAGTCTTGTTTAAAACTATCTTTCTTAGGACATTTTATTCAAATACTTTTAGCTTGGTTCTCAGTAATGAATAGGCCACTCCCACCATGTCAGGATTGTGGTTCGAGGCCTCAATTTGGAAGTGAAATCTAGACTGTCATAAATTTGGAAAATACCGAATCATTTAGAAAATTTGATTTCTCAAATCTATAGATGAACACCAAAGACAAATTGCCAGACTTATCACAAGGTTACATCAATCTATCAATCTGCCTAGCCTATTCCCAATTATGTTGCGGTCGGCTTCCAGTCTAACCGGATGCAGCTGAATAGCAGTATTTTACATGGAGCGACTGCCTATCTGACCTCCACAACCCAGTAAGGCAGTAACTGGGTAATACGATACCCCTTGGTAAGACTGGTTGTCAGATTTATCACAGGGTTACATACCAGACAATAAAAGTAACTTAAAACCATAAAATATAGAACCTCAAGCAGTGTAATTCCCCCCCAACCTCCCCATGCCATAATTAGAATATACATTTTGAATGTTTTACCTTTCATCCCAGCTTAACGTGGAAGTTCATTAATATTTAACACAGAAATTAATATTTGAAACAAAATTGCTCGGTTATCTATCTAAGCTTGGCTGGGCGAGTCTGAACACTCTGAACCAATTTAATGAAGGTCATCAACATTCATTACGCTAAAATCATTTTAACAAACGAGAAACACTATCGACGCGTGTGTAAAATTATTAATTATCAACACAGAGCTGATTAATCACGACTATTTGAAAAAAAAAACTCATACAAATGATGATTCACCAAACAAGCCTTTTCCAAGGGATTGAAATTATTGTCTCATGTGTTTTTGATCACGTACCTACGCAGATGTTTCTCATTTCTCAGTAATGGAAATACCTATGTGTGCATGAGTGAAAGTAACGCAGTGTCCTCCGTGGCTTGGATAGCACGTCATTTGTAAATCTTTGACAGTCGTTACGGGTAGTCTGAAGCCCAAAAGTTTAACAACCAGATTTACCTAGAGATTTAGACTATGTGGATCATTCTTTTCTTTTTATTATTTATTTTTCCTTAGTTTTAATTAATCATGGTCTGACAGTTTGAGTAATTTATGCGGCCTACCCAAATGTCCTGTTTTTGGTATTGTTCGTCAAATCGTTCAGCTCCTTAAATTCTGAGTTGAGCTGCACGATCACTGACAAATGCGTGCACTGACTGGACAGGTCCACTCAATCTGTGTGGTTCTTTCCTCAAAAGACCATTTCAGACACCAATCTACATGGTCTTCACATAATGGTGGTCTGACCAAGATTATGTCTGGACTTTAAAAGAGACTGTGACCTCTGAGTTTGTTTCGGCCTTTCTTCTCAGAGTAGTCAGATACGAAACGCCGACTTCATCTAGTTTAAAAAATGTGTTTGACGTGTAAAAGTGTTTGTACAAACCTACTTACAGAAATAAATCATTTATCATTTACCAAGAGATATCGTGGTACCCAGTTACTGAGTTGTGGGTGGAGGTCAGATCAACAACAATTAATTTCCCTGGCTTTACGTTAGAGTTATTATGGATGTCCACAGTTAAGGTCAGGCCCATTTTAATTCCATCGCAGTGAGCCCCTTATTTCCAATGCGGGTATCGAAGTCACGACCCTGAACGCAAGCGGACGTCGCGATTGCGATGCACCGTTCGTGGCATCAATTGCAATGACCCTTCAAGAGAAAAGCGACGGGTGATTAAACCCGGAACTGACATCTGGCAGTGTTAAGGACGAATCTTATAAACAAAAGAAGCTTTTTAAATCACGGAAGGTCTTAAGATAATCCATTAATTTACGGTCTTTGGAAATATCGTGAAGAAAATTTTTACTTTAGTGTGAGATCAGCAACAAGCCTTGAGGTACAGTAGTAATTTATACTCGTTCCTGATAAAGGAGAAATATAAAAAATGAATTGCTTATTCATAAAGAAAAAGGTGATGTGGAAGCCAGACTATGGTAGGAGTATGGCCCTCAAGCATTGTTCCAATTACGATGATGTGAGATTCGTGTTTGTACAGTACATTGACGATACAGGAAGAATCTTAGCATATCCTTTTGAATAAAAGGTCGATTAGATTAATAAATACGCTGATCTCATAAGAGTCCGCAACGCAGCAAACTTATAAATTTATATTTGGCAACCGCTTTAAGATATCCGATATCTTTTACTAATTGGACAGCCGACTTGCCGAGGTCAGCTGGCATTCGATCTGTGTAACTTAACTATGATACTGATTTTCAGCCTCTGGGTAGAATTAAATTCAACCTTGGCATAATAAAGAGTTGAAAAGGAGGTAGGTATCTATGACGACGATATTCAAGGCACCACTGTTCACCCTGTTGCGAGTCAGAAACATGGAATGGGAAGTAACAAGTGGACGGAGCCCTGATTCCATCAATAAAGACACGAGAGAACCACTTCCAATACGTCAGTGCTCTGGAACCAGAAACCCCATTAAAGTTAACCCCAAACATCTAAACTATATTTGAAATAAGATTAGACATTTAAATAAACCTTTTTTACAGTCCGTTCAACCGATTTTGACTTCTATTGCATTGGTGGCATAACAAATGGCAGCTGCAGTAGCAGGTGGTATTGTGTAACCTTTTTTGCTATTAATTCCATCCTTATGCCTACGGTATAAAAGTCAAAATCTGTTGAACGAACTGCAAAAAGGTCGGTTTAAATTTCTAATCTTATTTCAAATGAAGTATAGCTGCATTTATTAACGACGCGCCCCACAACCGCATTTAAGTACATGTGATGCGGATTTCTATGGGTAATGCTGTAGTGAGGCGCATCATTTCAGAGTGAACAAGATAGACGGTATCGCGATCGGTATCTATTAAAACTAAATAAATTACCCACACACTACGTAGGTAGGTATCTACTATACATAATTATTTATCTTTCTTTACATATGATTGCATAGTATCTTTTTGTGTAGGTGAACGTTTTAAAATAGATATCAATATAATAGATTTCCCTAAGACAATGTTTCCGAATTCTAATGCAACTAGCCATGCGATGGCGACATGTGAAAGCATCTAGATTTCTGTGCTATTTCAAAATTAAATATGTTACGGCTACACATCAAGCTATACATTACTATTCTATTCTATAAAATAATTTTAGATTACAATAGTTAGTTTAATAATTGTCCATTCTCTCTCCCTCTCTCTTTCACTATTGTTTGCATGCCTGTCTACTTTTAAGTTCACAATTTACTACTTTACCGTTTTATCAGCTTAGAGTAGCGCACTGTTAGATATAACTTTTAATTATGCTGTAGAAAATGTCGTAGGTTATACATTTATAACGCTTGTTTAGCTATAACTAGGCATAAGATTTTAATGTATAACTGTTTATTTTCCCGAATAAATAAAATAAAATAAAAATTACCAGTTTATGCTGATCTCGCATTGTATAGGGTTTCCGTACAATGAGAGGTCAGCTTATACTGGAATATTATAGCTTGATGTGTAGTCGTGTGTACTTTACACATAAACCTTCCGGAATGAATGCTCTAAATTATGGTGAAAACGGTATCAAAATTCGTTGTGCAGTTTAGAAAATCTAAGAAGCTGTCATTTATACCTACTGTGAAAAGATGTTGAAGGTCGGTCTTTGTTATTCAATTTTGGCTGGAACCACCACAAAATAAAATTAACATTTCCACCAAAAATATCCTTAACGCAATCAGTAAACATATTTTTAACAAAAAAAATGTTTTACCTGTTACAGGTTAAAAATATTTTTATGTTTTATTTCCTCAACAAGTTTTATCATATTGAAGGGACATTCGTCAGGCAGAATAAACGAATTTAATAGAGTAGGAACAATTTTTCAGATCTGTGAAGCCAAATTTCCGAACATGAAAAAGCAGATAAAAGGGGATAACTTCAAAATAAGATAAGTTTAGTCAGGAAGGTGTATCAGACTGACTGATTTTTATATTATTATTTGCCGTTACTTAACGAATTCGGAATTCTACAACATCTTGAGATTACCCCACCTACCTACAATGGAAACAGATAATAATAAATCTATGATGTATACGACACAAGCAAAACCTAAACTTAATAAAATATACTATTGGTATATTTTATTAATAGCACTGATAAATGGTTTACTTAAGTTTTTATCAATTTTTTAATAAGCTCTCGCATCAGGAAAACGTGTTCCAAGAAATAATGTTCGGAGTGGGTGTCTCCGATCTGATTACCATTCGGAATCAAGTTTGATAAGTAGGTATCATGTCATTTTTTTAACAACTTAAAATAAATAATTAAGTTATTTCAAATTGTGAACCAGCATGTTCATTAACGTCTTTGTTTTGTAGCAGCCCAATTATAGGACTATAATTATTATAATACTAGCTGCCCGCCCGGCTTCGCACGGGTAGCACTAACTACACTTTTAATAGTTAAGTATTCTGTTATTCTGGACGGAGACAAATCCAACAAATCAAAATCGGTCCAGCAGTTCTCGAATTATAAGTGCTTGAACAAACCCGACTTTGTTTTATAGGTTGTATATATAGATTATATAGGTACTTATTATAAAAAGATTCGTAGGTTCGTCATTAGCAAAATTTGTCGAAACAAAAATAGTCAGTTCCATAAATTCATGACCACCCAAAAACGACTCTGTTTCTTAAAATAGACAATTATAACTGCTGCATAATAATCTATCATCATAGAGAACAAAAATAAATTACATTTCTAGATTAAAATCTATAACCATTGTAAAAAGATTCACTCACCGCTGTCCACAACCTTGGTGTACGTCACATTCAGCTGAGCTGCAAACTGCGCCACGATGCAGGTCACATTGCTCTTGGGATCCGTGAAGAACCATGTTCCCTGGTCTGGAGGAGGGAGAGGTCCGGGCGCGGGCGCGGGCGTTGGCGGTGGTGTTGGTGTTGGTGTTGGCTTGGGAGTAGTAGTTGTTGTTGTGCTGGTTGTTGTTGTTGTTGTTGTTGTCGATGTCGTTGATGTAGTCGTAGAGTTTTTTGTAGTATCTGGCTCTGCTTTTGAATCAGGAGTTGATGTAGACGTTGGTGGTGGTGTTGGTTGTGGTACTGGAACAGGCGGCGCTACTGTCGGGTCGGGTGTCGGATTTTCGGGCACTTTCTCCGATGCCAGCTGATGTTCCACGGGAACGATAACAGTTTCCGGTTTTGTCAGGCCAGCAAGACCTGTAGAGACAAATTATGTTTAGAAATGCAAGTGATAAGATAATATTGCTTCATATTTTTTTTTTTTTTTAAGAAAACCGAAAGTAAAAATATTTTTTACATTAGATAACAAAATTGTGTCTTTTCATTATGGATAGACACTGACTTCTGCAACGCAGTTATAACTAGCGCAGGATTCAGAGATTTCATGATTTCTTATACATCTTATTTTATGTCAATAAATATTTTTCTTTAGTTTAATATATTTTGCAGAAATGCTCATTAAAATCTGTGACTCTTCACACTATTTAGAATTTTTATAATAATTTTAGTATTCACTTTTAATCTAATTGCCACAATTTCTGACTGTTAGCAAATAAAAATCATTTTGGTATCTTTTTATTAATATCAAGTTACTGTTCAGATCACTGTGACTGCTTTGTGACACAGAGCAAACAGTCATATGGTTGGCTCGACTCAAATATTATAATGAGTCATATCATGATAGTTTCAATATAAATATTTATTAGCTTATTTTGGCATTTAAATCTCAACATTACAAAGCTGTTTTCTCCCATAACACCTACGTTTAGTGTCAAGAAGGTAAAAATAAAATTTATTGTAGTACATACTTATATTTTATAACGACAATAATGTAGATTTATATGTGTACCTAGCTATTGCATTATGGCAACTTGTAAAGATTTAAGCTTGGACTTGGCTCGGGAGGTTGTCGACATGTAGGATATGGACTCTGCGATCATTGTGCCGATAGTCGTATCAGCCAATGTCCTAAATGCCAAGAGCCTCGACCAACACCTATGGAGGCTCTCATTGGGCAGCTGGACGCCTGTATCAGAAAGCGGTACTCCTGGACATGACCCGTATTGTTAGGAGATTCCTCTCTCTGGAGCCCTGGCCACCGGCTGCTTGGACCCTGTTCCCGATACTGGTGGGCTACTATTTTTTTCTATTTATATCCTAATAAAATGTTTTTATATCCTAATATTTAAAAATGTAATTTATAAGTGTCTATATGAAATAAAGGAAGATTCTAATATATATATAATTATATTATTATATATAATTATATTATTATATATGATAATTCCTGCTGTCTAGACAGGAACCCAAATCTACCAGTCAGAAAAAGGTGTAAGCAACTGTAGTAAAGAATAAATTATCTATTCTATAAATATTAATATTATTATAAAATAAAACCTAAACTGTGTAGTTCATTGACATAACCATCTGGTATCAAGACCACTGATAGTGTAAATTTACCTACACTGCTAAAATTAATAACTAATAACCAACATTTTTTCACTCCCTATTGATATCCAATTGAAGTAAGGTATTGTATTGTGATGAGATCACTTTGGGCTCAATTTCATATAAAATTAGAACCTAATGACCAAGTTTTCATTGATTGATTCCAATAGGCTGTGTTGATAATCCCAGGTCTTCAAGGTATGGGTAAGTACCTGAACTTTATATAATCAACTACATAGCTGCTGCCCGTGGACCCTAATTCTTTTTCTAAAATAAATTAGCCTAAGTTACTCCTTATAATCTCTACTACCTGCCATTGAAAGTCCCGTCAAAATCAGTCCAGCCGTTTTCGAGATTAGCCGGAACAAACAGACAGACAGAGAGCCAAAAAGTAAAAAAAATATTTTTTATAAGTCCTGAATATACTTACTTTCAATTAAGAATGAAGTAAAAAAGGTGTTATTTTGACATTACAAACAGACGCGTCAATTTTATTTATTTTAAATATATAAAGATATCTTGAAACATAGCTCTGAACACTCTGTTAATGCTCAAATAATTATTGTAAGATCAATATTTTTCTGAGGAGCTGACTGAAAGGGATGTCTTAGGGTTATACTCAGAAATTGGACATGAGCCAAGAAATCTCTCTCTATGAAATAGTACAGAAGCATAATGACTAGGTACCTTCTTACATTATATTTATGTATGTAGTGCTTGTTATTGCAATTGTCGATTGGGAGTCCTCAGAAACTGCACATAAGCCAGTCAAAAAATCTCTATGTATGAAATACAGAAGGTTGAAATGCCTACCTACATATTTACCTATAAGTGGCTTGTTGTTGAAAGAGTATTTACTTTTTTACATAACCTTCAAGATGCAGGCAAAGTTATGATTTTGAAATGACCTAAAGAACACTTGGTTTTTTAATTTGTTCCGAATATGAAACCTTCTAGTAGAATGCACATAGATGTGGGTCATATTATTTTATACTTGACTTTTTGTTGCAAAAACATCCATTGTTTGCACTGTGAGATATTTTTGAAAGTTATTCATTGTGTATTTTCCTGTTAAGGCCATTTCATTCACAACTGTATGTAAATAATACATATTCATCATTCATGTAAAAAAAACATTTTGTCCTTCGTTTATTGTAACGGAAATTCATTCGAGATATTGATGAGAGATAACCAAACTGATGGATAATGATTCAAAATGTCTATTGACCGTATCATGATAACATAATTATAACAATACCTACATGTATTATAAACATAGAATACGCTAGAAAATCGTCTCAACAATTATACATTTTGTGGGTAAATTTTTCTAGAATCTCACGGAACCATGGTAGCTCAGTTTCGATCTCTTTTTTGTCGCTAATTGCGCAAATAACGCTCAATCACGACAACAAAGCGCTCGAGCTGTGCACTCGGGCCGACATAACGATAAAAAGCAACAAAGAAGCTATTGCAACATAAATAGTTTCACGAAATATCACTCACCGTACTGCGAACAACTGCTTATTACCGCTAACAACAAACAAAACCTGAGACGAGACATTTTGTATTGCGACGCTATGTTTTAGATAACTGCTCACGAACTATCTCACAATTATAAATGCGGTAGAAATAAGTGATACGACGATAATCCGGTTGGTTGGAGAAACGTCCACGGATACGGATTGTCAGTTGTAGACAGCTGAGCTGGGTTACCAGTAATACGTTTCCAGAAACTACTATTATTAATTATAACTTCTGGTCACACAGTGAACACAAACTAAGATATTCTGATTCTGATACTTCTGTCTGGGCAAGATTCATAGCTTATGAGCAGACCATAAATTTACTTTAGTAAATAAAAGTAAACTTGAAACTATGAATGTTATTAGTGTTACAACAGTTTTAAGGGTTCCGTAGCCAAATCACAAAAATGAAACTCTTATAATTTAGCCATGTCCGTCCATCCGGATGACACACAGCCATTTCATTTTACTCGGAGACTGTTGGCACTACTTATATCGATGAAAATTAAATAAGTATAATGAAATTACGAAAAAAGAATTATGGGTGGCACTCGTATGTATCTGAAAGATGAAATATTATTTAAATGCACGTAATGCAGGTGGGATATCGTTTTTTCCTATAAAGTAATATATTTGGACAATATTATTAAAAATATTATCGTTTTTGAGATATTTTCAGTTACATCCGCAGAAATAACTTTGTTTGCCATCGTTTTAGAGAAATATAGGTAATGTAAGTAATAGAAACTTATTTTTGAGGTTGATAGAACCAAAACAACGCATGCGTAAATATTCATTCCAGCTCCGGAACCCTTCACTGTGCATGGTTCGATACGCACTTGGTCGCGTTTTTAAATTAATTATTGTCTGAATAATAAAAAAACTAAACATTCTTTGTAACAAGGAAACGGTTTTCGTTATATTCTTAGTGTGTAAAATGATAAAATAATACCATTTAAAAATAATAATCCCTTTGGTAACATTGTTACATTAGTTTTGTTACGTTGGCTAACATGGCACAGTACAAAGCAAGTTATGCAATCTCAGGAAAATAAATAAATGATAGCCTTGATTGTTGTTGGTTGTGGCGCGAAGATTAGATTTTTTTTTTTGTAGTTTTTAATTATTTCATAAATTAAAACTGTTCCTTAGTAGAATTTACTTTTGTAATATTTCCGAAATCCCACATTAGGTGAGATAACAACTTAGCAGTTTGCTTAATGGGCTTTCGTGAGTTACCAAAAAAAAAAAAAAACATGATTATTTTTCATATTTTTATTCACAAGATGACACATGCTACACAAAAGTAGGCTGTCTGCATTTTAACTCGAAAACCGAAGCCTTCGTAACTCATTTAAATAAATTATTTATTTACAAATCTTAAAACAGTCAATAATTTTAAGTTCCCTTTATAGGACATAACAGAGATCATTTATTTTATTAAGATACAAGTACTTACCTAAAGAAAAATGCCTTCCTTTAGGTACTATTAGAGAATATTCTTTAAATTTATAGATACAGGTACATAAAGGTATAGTAAATATTTGGCAATGATTCATAGAAGGAGGTAGATTTACATAAGTACATATAATTTTCTTTATCAGGGCTAGGTTTATCAAAATCAAAATATTTTATTCCACATAAACCTATATGGGCACTTATGAAACGTCAGAAGCTAGGTGTATATCAACAAGTTCAATGACTAGATGCTTCATTAAATATTTATTTTTAAGAAACGATTGTTTAGGTATAATAAGCATTAAATAGAATATCTAAACAAAGCTGAAACGACTACATCTCATACAATAATAATATAAATAAGAAGTAGGTAGGTAGGTACCTAAGATTATTTTAAATAATTATTTCTATATAATTGATCTTTTTCAATACTTAAATACTATTTTTTATCATTTAACAGAAGTAGCAGTATTTGAGAGATGTTTATTTAGTAGTTCCAATTTAAACACCTACCTATTTAATCTAACAACTATGTTTCTTACAAATGCAGTATGAACTCTTAAAATTAATTAATAATAGGTGCGGTAAGGTGCGTAAGCAAAATTTTGTCGTTATTACTAGCCTAGTTATCTTTATACACATAGGTAGGTAACTGATCTCTGAAAATAATAACAGAGCTAAAGAAGAAGATTAACTAGACTCGCGATAATCTAAGAAGTCCGTTTTGACGGCTATAAAAATGCTTTGCATAGCAATGAAAAAAAAATTGGTTTCTTATAAACTGATTCTCGAGACATATCGATTGAACATACTCATAGAATTTGTAATCGACGACTTATGTACATTGCTAAAAACTGATTCTCAAGGCTTAACGTTTTATTACATGTACGAGAACGAAACGTCAGAACGGACTTCTTAGATTGTCGCGAGTGTACCTACATACACATTACACATCTACACGCTTTATGAAAGAAATAAAAGTAGGTAGGTAGGTACATAATAAGACTCGAAATGGTCATTAATTAACTACCCTACTTTTTGATATTTTAACAATGAATGGGATAATATTTGAAATAATTAGAATAACAAAATAATAACAAGAAACCACAGCAATATTGTAGGTATGTAATACAAACAATGTAAAAATGTGTCGTTTATACAAAGTAAGACAAAAACACTCGTATCTCTCTGAGGACAAAAAAAAAACATTTGTTTTTTTTTCCCAGTGATGCCAACGTTGCCATCTTACTCGACGAACAGCTCAAACCGGGCACGACCGTAACGGCTCTTGGGGTCGTAGAAAATGTCGCGGGTCCAAATCCGGCATTCTACGTTAATGACCACTCCACCTGGAAGCAGTACCTAATGTTTATTTAAATGCGGGGATCTTTCCATTTATCACTGGGATAGATTAGGCCACCCACCATAATTTTATTGTGACAAAGATGAAAATAAGAATGATCTATGTACAGTCACGGACTTTAATTGATGAGCCACTTGGCACTTTTCGCATTTTAGCCGAGTAATGCTAATCGGGCTTAGTCGGTTATACTCGTACATCCAGACAAGGAAAGTCATGTCTTCGTTTATAGAAGATGAAAATTATATTTAATATCTTTACCGGTTGGCTAACCTGAGAGCCAGAACTACAAACTTGACAGCAGAGTGACTACCCAAAGTCAACCAATTGCAGGTCTAGCAACCGTAATCTAGCGACGATTGTTTTAGCGTAGCCATAGTAACGTTGGCGTACGGAGAATAATTACATTATTTCGACAAATTCGAAAATAACATCTCTGACATCGACATTTCAACTGTCACTGTCTTCGGATAGGTTTTCAGAATTATCTAGTTAATGAGCTCAGATTCAAAGGAGGTCAGTATCAAATAGATTCGATAAACATTATATTTATTTTTTATTGAGAACATTAGTCAACCTCTATGGATAACACTATTTCCGATTACTAGTAATTTTTCATCTTGTTTACGAGCATGCGATTTGAGTTCGTGTTTAATCGTGTAATCTCGTGAATGTATGAAACTGCAAAATTAAAAAGTTTGAAAGTGGCTCATCAATTAAAGTCTTTGACTGTACCTCTACAAAAATATAAAATGGATCTCGTTTGGGCTGATCAGACAACTCTATTAATGTTCTGGTTTTGGTGGGTAACTATCTAGAATTAAACAATTACTTATTGTAAGACAACTGTCAGATATGGACCCGAAGTGCTCCAACAAGTATGAGGAAGAGTGGGCCGTAATCCAACAAGTCGTACGGTAGGATAGTTCGAGATAAATTAAAGAACAGTTACGTCGTGGGTTCTCGAAGTGCACAGCAATCAGCGGCCCTGGGACCTGGTCGGGCATGCTCCTAGCTGAGTACGAGATGCGGTCAGCCGTGTGCAGCCGGCTCAGGGGGAACCCTGGGGGGTACTCCGCCGGGATGTACTGGATGGGCCCAATGTTTTCCTTGTCCGCGCTGAACTCACCGCCGCAGGATACCCACACGAAGTCGCCGTATTGGTGGGCTGGCCGATGGCGCTGGAGGATGGAATAAGGTTTCATTACGTGCTGGTGAGGAAGCCGGTGTTGAGTTCCTGACCATAAATTATTAAAATTATTTTGAATGAGAATGGCGTAAGCACCTATAAGTAATGGGAATCATTTCATATAGGTAGAAATCTTTCGTCATCGGCCATCGCCATGTGTTCTTTAGGTTGGATTTAGTGTTACGCTGACGTCGGTCACGTAGGTACCGTCGTCGGTCACACTTACCTAGACGCTGACGCAGATGCACTTGTTTAGTACAACCCGTGCGCATTAACATGGCACCTGGCTCAATGACATTTGCAGCTCCCCTCGCTTCCCCGCACGGCGACGGCGGGGCGCCGCGCGGGTAGCGGGGGGAGTATTGTGTTCCGAGCCAGGTGCCATGTTAATGCGCACGGGTTGTATAGCACCGACGACGGTCAGCGAGCGCAATTCCATATTATAAATATGTAGGTACGCAACCGATATCAGCGCTGAACGCAGTCGAGCACGTTGTAGGTACACTACCGATCCGATTATGATGAAAATTGTTTGACAAGTCATTTGATACTTGAATACCTACTGTCATACTTGAAATAGCCATACTTTGCTCATTGTACACTTCGTTTAGTAATGATTAAAGATTTTAAGGAATGAAAGTTTTAAATGTTCTTTTAATCACTTACCATGGCCTCTCGGATGTGCAGGGGCATGTCAGGTGGGATGGACAACGGTGTCGACATGTTGTAGGGCTCCGGCACCCAGTAGTGGATCTGAGTGAAGAAAAATAGTCGTTTGTAACATTATATTGACTTATCACTCAGACCCCGAAAGGCTAGGTAGGCAAATATGTGTGGAAAACCGCAATAATTCACACTTTGCGACCTATAGAACTCCACGCTCAGAAGATTTACCTAATTATAATAATAATAATAATAAATATTTTTTTATTGACACAAATACAGCTTTTACAAACTTTGTTTGAAGCCCTGGCTCCTGAGCTAGGTAGCAACCTGTGTTACAGGAGCCAGTGTCTTCGCCCATTTATGGTTAAATTCATAACAATGTGCAACAAGCAAAAGAAAAAGTGAAAAACTGAAAAAAATTGTAGTAGAAGAACTTGGATCATGGTTTAAATCTTGGTAATAAATCCCAATAAAACCGTACTTACATGCGACAGCCTCAGGAAGATGCAGGGCTTGCCCCTGGCGTAGCCGTAGAAGTCGTCAGCAGTGCAGGGCGCCCACAGCCGCATGGCCATGTCACAGGGGTCGGAGCGCAGGTGCTGGTCGCGACGGTTGTGGACAGAACATGGCGCTCTGGGGGGCTCCTCGGGTATCGCCGTCTCGTAAACTGGTGGACAAAAAGTATACTAGTCAGAAATTCGGAACAGGTCATTTCACACACATTTCATTGGCCACGGGATTGATAACTCTCACATGAAGTTTCCGGTTTCGTATTTGAACTCAAAACCCATTTATACTTTCATCATAGATAGTTAATTGATTCAGGCGTGCCTTGCGGAAATCCATTATAAAATACAATAAACGACACGACGACGTGTTGCCACACCGAGCGTTTTCACTCTGCGTCCAGCGCTCGGTGTGGCAAAACGTCGTGTGTTCTGGTTTGCAATTGGTCAATCGTCATCCTGAGGATGCCTCGTTGAGAGGTGAAACACGTGTCGATTTCTTACAGGGTTATTTATGACTCTTGGAGAATAGCTAAGCGGAATAGGTTACTAAATATATCTACGTCTATTGTATTTTATTTTCATCATAATTATTTTATCCGGCTGCCTGTCCTCTATTCCGCAAAAATACATGAATTTAGTGGATCTATAAAAGGTAGAGCGCCGCAAGGATATCAAAGGATATTTTGGCGTCTGAATGACATTGACAGGGGGGCGTTGTTGGTAAATATTTGTCAAATTGTATCACAGAAATTGTATTATCAAAATAAGATATCGAAGCTTTATAGCGTTGTATACTTACTCCTGAGGAAGTCATTGAGCCGCCGGTACCAGTTGTGCCAGCTGCCGGGGTCGTTGCCCCTCACCTGGATCAGCGGCTGATCCCAGTTGTACTCCTCGGATCGAGGCCACACCTCCAGCTCTGTTTTAGAGAACATAAATGATTATAATAAACAACCATCAATACAACCAGTCAACCACACCAGTCAGACAACCAATCTTGTCGGGGTACCGTATTACACCAGTGACTGGGTTGTGGAGGTCAGATAGGCAGTCCCTCCATGTAAAATACAGCTGCATCTGGTTAGGCTAGAAGCCGACCCGAGATAGCTCGGGAAAGGCAGATAGGCAGATGATTAAGCTAATTACACAAATAACATCAGTGATAGCCTAGTGGTGTGACCGTCGCACTGCTAAGATAAAGGTCTCGAGTTCAAACCCAAGGCACGCACCTTTGACTTTTTAGATTGATGTGCGTATTCTATAATTATAACTTGCTTTTTTTGAAGCAGTGAAGGAAAACATCGTTTGGGAACTTGCCATATCTTTTTTTTTTTTTGAGGGTGGGAATCATCGAATTACTTCTTCCGCTCTGGGCGGAGCGGAATGGCGTGTCAGACTTTTACTGACTAAAACCCACCCATGTTCCTTCAGTTGCCTGTTGCCAGGGTCCCGGTATCCCTTTCGGACATTCCCGCAACTCTGGCAAGCAACCGGCCATACCTGAGAGATATTTCTTAACGGCATGTGAAGCTAAGTCAGAGGCCCATGGGCGACATAAAAACTGACACCAGGTTAGTCACTAAGGGACACGGTGGAGCATACGGTGGAGGTATCCCTACTTGGGCGGAGCACCGCCGTGTCCTCGTGGAAGCGATTGGCGGCGATGACCTCTCGCGCCCGGCCCTGGTCCAGGCCATGGTACGGAGCGAGAGGGCATGAGAAGCCATCATCTCCTTCGCGAGCATTTCTGCTTCGCAGAAGGAGGCGACGGCTTCCCATGCCTGCAGAAGGTGGCGGAACGCGTGAGGGCGGAGAGGCAAAGTTTGCGCCCTCACGCCCCTAACCGCCGCCGCTGGAGACACCCTGAGCGTCGGGAATCCAAGGCGGATTCCCGGCCACCATAGACGCGGGCTTGCGGACGGCAAGCAATGGGTAGCTCGCCGTCCGACAAGCACCAGGCCCGGGTCGATGGCGCGTCGTGTTCCACGCGCACCTCAAAGAGATGTCAGCACACCTGACGGGGTCCGTTAGGACCGATGCCTGCCAGGGTTGAGGGAAAGTCCGAAAGGGATACCGGGACCTTGGCAACAGGCAACTGAAGGAACACGGGTGGGTTTTAGTCAGTAAAAGTCTGACACGCCCTTCCGCTCCGCTCAAAGCGGGAGAAGAGATTTGATGATTTCCAAAACTCAAAAAAAAAAAAAAAGGTTAGTCACTATCGAAGGGAGAAATAAAAAAACTTTTTACAAAAAAAAAACAACCGACTTCCAAAAAAAACACTAAAAAAGTGAAAAATAACTTTAATTTGGGAAGTCGGTGGCAAAAAACGGAAATTGAAAAGCAAAGACACCGACTTCCGAAATTAAAGTTATTTTCACTTTTTAGTCGTGGTATCTACCCCACACAAATCCGAATACCATACCTGCTATGTAAATAACAGTGAAGGAGTCAAACAGGATATCGTCTAGATAAACTAAGCGGGAAAAATACGTAATATTGAAGCTAACTCTAAAACTACGCAAGCAAAGTTAATAAAATTTATATGGGACCACCTCGGAAGCATGACCTACCAAACAAAAAAAGAATCATCAAAATCGATTCATAATTTGCGGAGTAATCGCGTAACATACAAACAAAAAAAAAAAAAAAAAAACCTACAGACGAATTGAGAACCTCCTCCTTTTTGAAGAAGTCGGTTAAAAAAGGGTTAAGTAAAAGAGCCCACACAAGTCTCGATAGTTAGGTTGCACGTATGCATAGGCAGGCACCTGGGATAGAAACACCTTCCTGACATTTAAAAAAAAAGGCGTTGTAAAAGACAGCGGCAGTGTTTTCGATGTGGTTCTACAATGTAGGTAACTAAATAAAACACGGCCCATTTACCGGAGGCGGCATAGTGCAAGCCGCACATTCTGACATTTCCAAGAAAATGGGGTCGCTATTACCCACCTGTAAAATGTGAAACTGTGAAGTCAATGGCACAGTTTATGAGGTTTAACAAAGAAAACTTACCAACATAGCGCTGGGGTAGCAGCAGGCCAAGTAAAAGTCCGATAATACCACCTGGAAAATAAAGGGTTTAACATTATTATTTTAGTTAAGACTTCGCATAATCATGTTTTTCTCTTCTTGTTCTCACACACTATTGTCTACATTTCTTTCTCATTTCTCCTTTCGCAGGTCTGCTGGAAGAAATTTGTTAAGAAATAAGTAGTACCTTTGTACTCATATCATAATTATGTCATATTTCTTTGTATTTTACTGTGTGTACATAAATAATAAATAAATAAATTATTTTATTTCAAAGAAGAAATTGTTGAATTGAAGTCAGAAATTGTTCTTCTCAATGTTCTTAAGTTACACCTAAGTTTTTATTAAGTAAGGTAATTAAATATGTAACTAACAGAAGTGTTTGATCCTGGCTCATTCTATTTCAAGTCAGCTAGTCTGGTATGAATGTAACTACCGAAATGTATGGGTTTGTAATTTCGTTTTAGTTTTTTATTTGATTGTGGGATATTATCCAATGACCTCTCTGGGCGGAGCGGGTGGGCGTGTCTGAATTTTACTGACTAAAACCCACCCGTGTTCCTTCAGTTGCCTATTGCCAAGGTCACGGTATCCCTTTCGGACTTTCACGCAACCCCGGCAGGCTTCCCGCAACCCTACACCTCTGCGAAACCCTTCAGGGAATGCAGGCGATATGATGTTGTTGTGTTATGAATGTCCAAATTTTATTCGATTGGAAATCTTAAAATGAGAATTAAAATTCTATCAAGTTGTGAACCTACAGTAAGCTTTGAATGTAATTTAACCGTACCTACATCATCTCTATACTTTACCAGTAATTTTCCAATTCACTCACGACATTATCTACATATCCGCTGTAGGTAAATACCGGCTAAGTGATTAAGTACAGGCTAGTCTGTGTAACGGTGACGTCGGTGGCCTATAAACCTATATCCGGTGCAATAAAAACTCTACTTAGGTCATACGAACAGAGAATTCTCGTTACAGTTTTTAGGGTTCCGTAGTGAACAAGGAACCCTTATAGTCTCGTCATGTTCGTTTGTCCGTACGTCTGTCTGTACTCTGTCTGTCCCAAGTCTAGACAGAATAATAATTTCAGATTAGTATTTTACTTTAAAAATACAGGGTGTAGGGGTAAACCCCGTTATGTCACTCAAACCATGGGTAGTTGACTTAAAAAAAAACGTTATTTTCATTAAAAGATTTTAAAAAGTTCTATCCGACACCGTGCTCGCTAGCGAAACAGCTGACTGACTGAGGGAGGGGTCGCGCTCGCGGCCGGTCTGTCACGTCCCGCAACCCCCGCCCGTGTTGAAACGCAAGTTCTTTGCCCTAGCGCCCAATGGTGAAAGAGTGAAATACTCTTGGCGTAAAATGTAGATTCCCTTTTAAAAAAAAGTTGTAATTCTATAAAAGAAACCAAACAAAGTTTTCAAAGATAACGGTGTTTACCCTAACACTCTGCATAAAAGATGTAAGATGTGACGTAATTTGGCATCATCCTCAAACAAATATTGCTTCACAAAAGCTCCAGCAAGAAGGCGCCATACAGCTTGAGGCGCCGCAATGTCTGGGAAGAAATGAATCGATTCAAGAGTAAACTGTTCAAGCAGATAGTGGCTTTTACGATACTATGTTTTGTTATAGTACAGTTATTTTTAATGGAGAGTTGGAGTCGAAGTTATTTCGCTAGAAGTAGTTAATTATCCAAATAAGATATAATATCATACTATATAGGTACCTAGTATACTATAAGTACTTACTATATCCATATTTCTATGCTATTATTGTAATTGCGAAAGTAGTTTCTGTGTGTTTGTCAGTTTATCTGTCTTTTACTTTCTCACGTCATAACGGCTGGCCGGATTTGGATGCAATTAGGCACACGGGTCATGAACTGGGTTAGGATTACGACATACTAGTATTCCTCAAAGGAAGAAATCAATACGTTGATATAAATTTAAAAAAAAAAGTAGGGAGTCTGTGTTCGTGCCCGGTTGATGGCAAACTTAAACATAACTAGTGAAATGTGGGTAGACAGGTACGCCTCTGCCTAACCCTTCGGGGAATACAGGCGTGATGTTATGTTGTTAGATAACCTTAAAGAACTGTGCGCCTAGAATATGTATGTATAACTAATGGATAGGGTTGAGAAGTAATTGGTATACTCCCGAATTCGATTCAACGATGAGGTGCAGTCTAAAGGCAGGATTCACGAAGTAATTAAGCGCGTCATACGAATGTGAAGTGTATCTATTCGTAAAATTATGTTCATAATCGTTTGAAACGCTTATTTAGTAAATTGAAGTCATAGTGCGGTTTGTCAATTTTGCTTATGTTTTAGCTAAAAAGGCACGTATCCTATAACCCCAATTTATACGATTCCAAATGTTATTAACTCTATAGATCGTTATGCTTCGTCTCAAATTGCTGTCAAATTATACATGCAATAATAATCAATATTTTACAACACAGAATTTCATAATCAAAACAGAATAACTCTTTTTTTTTTTTATTGCCTACCAATTATTTTTTATTTTTTCATAATTTAACTTAGTAATATTGATTAATAAATGAAATACATATTTGACGGCTATAAGTATTCGCGAGGTTGCCAACTTTCCGAATGCATAGTCGATAAAGAGGTTTTAAAAAGCATGTTACTTTATGGCACAAAGCTTATTCCCTGAACTATGAACTGTAGTACATAACATGTTAGGTATAAGTTCGCGTGACCATTAGTTAGTACATTATCCTGAAGCCCTGGAGCCTCGCCCAGTCTATGAAACCTTACAAATTGTAGGTTTTGCCAACTATGAGCTTTTGTTGTATCTTGTATGAGCATCTAGTTTCATACATAACGCCTGTAGTCCCCAATGGATTAGGCAGAAGTGTATTGTTCACTCACATTGGCCTGTTATGTTTGTCTCATGTAAAAGGGGGCGAGCCTATAACCATCTCAGCTCCGGGTTGCCACTAAGAAATTCCTGATGAAAATACCACCTACCTACTCCGTCCCAACTTAGAGTCGAACCCATGGCTCACCTAAGTACCTATTTCTGTGGCCCTAGTGAAAAGGGATCAAGTCCAAAAATGCAACTCTTTACAGGAGACGCAAAAAACACTCCGCGCGCTTCAAATTGCGTGTTTGACCTCGTGTGACATTTAAACCGCTATCAAATGAAATACTTGTGATGTTTTTTTATAGTTAAACAATTTATGCTCTTTATTATTATTGAGTTATTTTTATGTAATTAGTTTTTAAGATAGTGACTTATACTAACCACAAAATGAATTCCTTGATAAAATAAGTTAATACCCCTTCTCCTATGTGTTAAATGTTAATTCACACAAGTGAAAATGGATACGCATTTGAAATGATTATATTACGAGTATGAGTACTAATCCCAATCCAGTTTTTTTTTTTTTTTCCCTTTATTTTGGTGAAAAAGGATTTATGTCTAATAATATCATTACTCACAAAACCATTTTTAAAAACCAGGTGTTGTAAGTATTGGTAAACACCAACCAAATTAAAACGTGGGTAATTTATGTTAATTTAGATTAAAAACCACTTTTTTTTTTTCAGTTTAAAAGAATACAAAGGTACTTGTAACCGGCTTTTTTGGTGTCAGTTGGACCCTTTTACACAAGGTAACTTCTTTATTTTTAGAGATAGCTTAGATCCGTTTACACCAAACGATAGAGAATTTTTCACTAGGGCCACAGATTTATCATGTGCAGATACGGATCATTATTATTTCTTTATCTTGACTTTGTAGTAGAATGTAAGATTAATAATGACAGTTAGAGGTACAGAAATAAAAGTCTCAGTAACAATGTGCTCTTCACTAGAAACTCGACACTCGTTGACAAAAACTTCGACATACGAATAAATCTAACTTCAAAGCAATCGTATCTTCGATTTTAATTAAGTAGGAAAATAAAACCAACGGCCACACAAAAAAACATCAATATTTATAAATAATTTTAATTAAATGAAATGAAATAGTTTATTCTGTGAATAGGATAGTGGAATCACTTTTACTCGTCATATTAAAAAATATTAAAAATACGCTAGATGTGGTCTGCGTTTCCTATCTGACTACTCTGAGAATAAAGGCCGAAACAAACTCAGAGATCACGGTCACTTTTAAAGTCCAGACATAATCGTAGGTACCCCATAAGTCACTAACCGACCCACGATATCTATGAACCGACCTCACAAACGATAGCAATTTATATTATTAAAATAAATGAAGAACTAGAATTTGAGTAATTTACTACTAGAGGTACAAACTTTTTCGAAACAAGCTTTTTGATAGTCTGCTATTATCTATTAAAGTGTGTAAACAACGCAACGGATTTTAATGCGGTTTTACCATCATTTAGACTATTTATTCCGAAATGAATAAATAAATCTTAATGTTTTGTCAAGTTGTAAAAACTGTGCTACGCAGCGCCGGGTCGCTATCGCTAATAATTACATACAATTTACTAAACGTAGGTAAATATAATTGCGGATAGCTTTAATAATTTGTAAATGTTTTAATTTCCACACGTCTTATTAAGTTATAAGGACACAAGTCACAACTACCCAAACAGATAACAACAAAAAAAAAAAATTGGAGAGAAAAATACAACTGAAATTCAATAAATAAAAAACTAATTGGCTTTAATCTCCACTACAAAAGACCCCGACATGATCCCGAGATATGTAAACATACATTTTAAATTATAATAATAAATAAATGACTCACCGATGACCAGCACAACTACAGAAACTATAACGATGATCTTGATGGTCCGTTTCTCCAGCCCCATGGTTCCCGAGGTTCCTCGTCAGTCGTGGTCACACGTCCCTCCTCACAGAACTGACTACACAGAATAACTCGCCACCGCTCAGAGGACCGGAGGATGGCAGTGGATAGAGTACATTGCTGGTTTAGTATGCACAATCTTTTACATTATTCTCATATTCATTTTATTGTGTAGGTTTTTTTTTGTACTAGAGAGTAGAGTAAAAATATAACAATGTTGCCCATTCTAATTTCCATGTTTTAAACACGACAGAATTATAAAGACGGTGAAATTAGTTGTTAAGCAAATTGAAAACGAACGTAAATTGTCCGTAGAGTCTGGCTAACGAAAGTTAAGCTTGAAAACAGGCACGAAATTAAAAAATAAACAAGACTGTTTATCCCTGTACAAAGTGCGATAAAACGTGTTGATACTTGAAATTTTATTTTATTTAAATGAAATTAAATTTAAATTATCAACACTAATTATGGCACTATGTACAGGGACAAAGACTTGTATATTTTAAAATTTCGCGCGTATTTTCGTGCTCAACTTTCGTTAGCCAGACTCTACGGACAATTTACGTTCGTTTTCAATTTGCTTAACCACTAATTTCCCCGTCTTTATAATTCTGTGGTTTTGGCACAAACCATACAATACCAACTTATAATACCAGCCTATAATAATAGTACACAAATTCTACAAACACTGTTTACAAAAACCAGAGCTACATAACGCAATCACTCAATACACCCTTTGTTATTTATAATGCATTATAGGCGCGAGAGTCCCTGACGGACGGAATGTTGCCATAATAAATATTATATTTTTATAAACATTTAGTTGATGTATTTATTTTATTTCTTATTTTGCTATTGATAATTCATTATGTGCTGTACCGATTGACGTAATGACGTCAACGCCGGCTGTCACTGAAAACCACCGCTGGGGCTCTGTCTCGCATAGGGTCGCAGCATTATGCTGAGCGATGGCCGTTTTGTGTGAATGTGACGCATATTTTCCCCCAACTTGTTATTTTCGTATATTTTTCCTTTCTTAGCATCATGTTTGTCGCAAATAAGCGTATTTTCTTTATTTCTATAATGTATTTATTTAATCATCCACTCAGGGTACAAAACAATTCAAATTAATCTTGGTGGAATTGCGATTTAAAGAATGCAATGGCGATATGTCGAAAATAAAGTGTAGGCTACGAAGTGCTACGTCACGCCTACGTCATTGCTACGCCGTAGATGCACGCTACGGCGCATTCGCTCGTACAACATTCATTCAATAATTGATCACTAATTCTATTAATATCTTATGAATAGTGTGCTGGTTTTTTTTTTTATGTATATTCATTACATTTTTCAACCGTCAAAAAAGGGGGAGGTATTTTTCATGAAGGTATTATTCATGATGTGCACCGATTAACTACACCGATTAAAAATTTTAATAATCTAAAACAAAGACACCAACTTCCTAAATTAAAGTTATTTTTCACCTTGTAGTGGTTCTTTAGAAGTAGAAGTTTTTTTGGAAAACGTATCAATTTCGTAACGAGCAATGTATGTAATGCAGTGGGGGTGGCTTGCCCCGGCGACGTAGCGCCGCCGTCGAGCGTCATCCTGGCGCCAACGTAGTACCTAACACCGATTTATGTGCCCCTGGTACAAGCCAAGACGACGCGGGAGACGACCGGGCCAGTGATGGGGCAAACGCCAATAGTTTTTACAGTATATTATGTAAAATAGATGACGTAAAAATTACGATTAACCCTCGTAATAGTGGCTGATTTTAAACTAAACTCACCCATAGATTAAAAATGAAAATATGAACACAAAATAATTGAAGGTGCTTTGAAGGAAAGAAAGAAAGATTATTTGTTTACATTTATTTATCACAGACTAAAAGGTTCACAACATATTTTTCAAAATTGGTTCATATTATAGTGCATTCAGTTGTAAAAAATAAACTTGGCCCTCGAAAACCGTCGACCAAAGCCGCAAATAATAGTGTAGTGTTGTCGCCTTATTTTACTTTGCTTATATTTTAAGTTAGGTTAAGATATAATTTAAGGCGACTGTTGGTTTTCGCTTGGAAAGATACCAGCTCTATTATTAAGAGGGAGAGTGAAAACTAATACTCAGACCCGAAACAATTATCAGTAGGCTTTCGGGAATCGAACCCGCGACCCGTAGCGCCGGCACTGTCCCAACGTGCCCACAAAATGATATCAAGTAGATAGAAATATGTGGATAGGATTAAATCAATCGATCGGGACACTTTGTTGGCCGAAGTAAAAAAAGGAGTTACCAGAAATTTACGTTTTTATGTGGCAGTGCTACAGGCACCCATCAAAATTATTATATAAAGACAACGTTTTGGAATCGGCAGTCGGATGCCAACAAGGTGATCCTCTCGGGCCAGTCATTTTCAGCCCGGCTATCCATCCCATAATACAACAACTAAATTCAAAATTTAATGTGTGGTATTTAGACGATGGTACACTAGGAGGTGACGTAGACACCGTTCTAAAAGATCTACAATTCCTAAAGCAGCAGTTCCAATCCATCGGACTTGACCTAAACAATTCCAAATGCGAAATTTACCTTTGTGACGACACCGACAGACAATCGACCATACAGAAATTTAACTCAATAGCCCCGGATATCAAAGTTTTGGAAAAAAGATCACTGCACCTCCTAGGTTTCGCAATCCTAGAAGATAGTTTTTCACCATTCGTCGAGGCAAAAATCAAACATATTAACGATATTTCGGACAGTCTCTCTAAAATTAATTTACATTCGGCATTCACCCTTATCAGACATTGCTGTTTCGGTCCAAATTTTATGTATTTTCTCCGCTCTTCCTCTTTATGGAAGCAGCCCAACCTTTTAGAAAAAATCGATCATATCATTCGAAGCACTTTAACATCCATTTTAAATGTGGCACTGGACTGTGGACCGCGCGTGGCTTCAAGCTACACTACCCATTCGTTTTGGTGGGCTCGGCGTCCGCAAAATTTCCAGTGTAAGCCTACCG
Organism: Lithophane ornitopus; assembly: GCA_948473465.1. Classification (NCBI taxonomy): domain Eukaryota; kingdom Metazoa; phylum Arthropoda; class Insecta; order Lepidoptera; family Noctuidae; genus Lithophane; species Lithophane ornitopus. Next base: position 1,330,620 of record OX419617.1, read on the forward strand.
GCGTTCCTTTCCTCGGGTTGACTCTGAAGTGCCGTGTTTGACCGATGTAATGAATGCCTGGAAAGTGGCTTGCCCGGACACGGTTCAGCCCGAGAACCCGTCTTCCCAAAGACAGTGGGATGAGCGGCTCTGCAGGTTGGTACGGAATAAACTTATTAATACGTCCACCAATACTGCTGAGCGTGCGCGCCTGCTGGCTGTGGGAGAATGGGAGTCGGGCCTCTGGCTTCAGGCGCTACCGTCACCCAACGTAGGCACTATGCTGGGTGACACCACATTCCGGCTCGCTACATGTTTGCGTCTGGCCGCTCCTTGCGGTGCTCCACATCGTGGTCAATGCGGTGAAGGAGTCGACTGCCTCGGACACCACGGCCTATCCTGCAGCAAGAGCGCTGGTAGGATGGCACGCCACACCAGCATTAACGACATTATCCGTCGGGCTCTTGTCACCGTCATAGATTCGCAACAGAAACTAGATATGGTTGCCCTAAATATTTCACTTTTATGAAGTGCCTACAGTAGGTACTTAGCTTCAAACATAATTCCTGTGTGTCGCAATATGCATTTCCTGCCGTAAATGTCCACGACTCGTTGGCGCTGCTGTGCCATCTGCGGCGCCTACGTGCTGCCCCGTCGCAGTCGTGAGACCTGTAGAAAACATAAACGGATACATAACTTTATTTTTCTTTCACCACCAAATCTTAACGCGTTGTTTTTGCACTTACCCATTGTGCCTGGCTTACTTGCGACTGTGACGCACAGCTGGCATCGAAATCGCGTCATAGACCCGTCCTTTTTCAATTTTCACTTTTTAGATGCTTTCCTTTTTATTTTTTCAAAACCTCTTGGCCAAATATAATACTTCTGTTGTTTAAGTGTACACATACACACTACACAAGGTCATATTCTGAAATTGCACAACTGAAACAGAAAGGATTAGTTTTACTGATTTATTTTTACACCAACAGAAGACTCACAATCAACTGACAATACTGATCAGCACGTACAGATGACGCTTACCTTCATATTTTGTTTAACATTGTGCCAATTTATTTTTAATTTATTAGTTGTTTTTTGGTTTTGTAATTGTGTTTGTTTTTACTTATCTATTTATTTATTTAAAAGTCTTTATATAAGTATTAAGTATGTTGAAACTGTGTGTACTCCCCGTCACTTGTCCCTAAGGGTTCATTAGAAAACCAGCGTCAGGCAGCATTTATCTGGCATTAATGCTGAAATGAACCTTTTTGGCGCAGCCGTGAGGCACACATTATTGTTAAAACATTATTTTCTCTTTTAATTTTTAATTTTTTGTATATTTTGTTTCACGAACTGTGTCCAAATAAATGTTATTCTTTCTTTCTTTCTTTATTTAGAACCCAACGGCTAGGCACGCGAAGATGGGAAGAGCCCAGACGGAATGACCATAATGCCTTGGAAGTTGGGTAGACCTTTGGTGTGGGACGCAACCTGTGTCGACACCCTCGCGCCATCCCATCTTCCTAGCACGGCGGGCTGTGCTGGGGCAGCTGCTACAGGAGCAGAAAACCTCAAACGGCGCAAATATAACAACCTTATTGGGAGCTATATGTTTGAGCCGTTTGGGGTTGAAACACTAGGACCGTGGGGTCCGAGTGCTCATCGAGTATTTCGGGACATCGCTAAGCGATTGGTCGAATCTTCGCGTGACCAGAAGGCTGGCCTATTTTTAGCCCAAAGAATCAGCATTGCCATTCAACGTGGCAATGCTGCCAGCCTTTTGGGCACTTTTCCCATTGACAGCGATGTGGACGAATTCTTTGATGCCCAATGAGCCCCTCCCTTTTATTTGTTATTTTTTTAAATTATTTTTGTTAAATAATAGTTAGTTGTGTAATAATTATAATGAATAAAGTATGTAACTAATTAAAAAAATATAAAAAAAAGCGATCTTAAGGGTCTTAGCAGGTGGCGCTCTGTATTTTCTGCCTACCCCCATTGGAAAAGGCGAGAGTTTATGCATGTGTATGTTGTGTAAATAATCGAGAAGCAATTTCTTAGTAGGAAAACATAAAGTAATCTAGTATACAAACATATCGTAGCCTCTACCGCAAGAGATGGCAGATACTATCGTAGCATAAGTGTGACAGAGATGGACAATGTTACATTATATCTAGGGGTTGTTGACATTAGAATCATGGCGAGATTGTATGTGTACTATACTTACTTACCTACTTCTATCATATTATTATCAGACATTCTGGCGCCTTGAAGTAGTTACGTATTTTATTTATCAAAAATCTGTTTTCTCTGTTAGTTCGAGGTTTTTGAGCTTTTCTGAATGGTATTTAATATTAGCATTACCATCGAGTGTGGCAATGCTTCCAGTCTTCTGGGCACGCTTTATGACTGCGATGTGGGAGTACAATTCAGTATCCTTTTGTTTATGTATTTTATATAAGTATATAATTCTCAAAAAAAACCCTCAAAAATAATGTTAGTAGCATTGAATATTGCAGAAATTAATTTATGTATAAAATCAATGTTCAATCATAGAATTGTGAAGAAAGATATTTTTAAGTAATAGGGTATAGAAACAATACTAAAATAATAATGGGTATGATACGTTTCGCATATCAGAAAAAAATAGTACCTAAATATTTTTATGAAGTTCCTATTAATGTTATGTAACATCATGTTCCACCTATGTACCAATATTTTGATGTTGAGTTTCAGCAGATATCGACTGAAATCGGCATTGAAGAAGAAATCCGTCTAAATATCCCAGCATTTTGACATTTTAGACTCAGTTCTGCCCACCATTCATGACACTTGAAGGTACACTCAAATTACTATCTCGTATGTTTACTTCGTACTTACTATTAAACAAACAAATACGTATCTACGTAGTAGGGGTGGATGACACGCTGAGCGGATTACAAGGGGGGTGAGTGAATAGAGTTAGTCAATGTACATTTATATGTAGATTTATTGAAGATAGTGTTTTTACACAAAAGGGGTTTTTGTTAAATTAAATGAGATTTAACAAACATAAGACTCACATATATTTTTTTACGTAAAAACTTTTTTGTTTTGTTAATGATGATGTTATGGTCAGGAATGTCATAATATGGATGCAACATAATTATACGCGAAAGAGCTTACAAATCTAAGATATGAAGCCAAGCAAGCTGGAATGAGACAATTAGTGTTTTTCTTAATAATGCGTTATTCACGTTGTAGGTATTTTCTTGAATATTTTTATTGAAATAAGAAAAAAAATCATATAAAATTGTGTAAAAAGTTCTTCAGATTCAAAAATCAAAAGTAACTTAATTACCTACGTCAAATTCGCAACATCTACACTACATAGCGTATCGGCGACATTTTCGCGCTCACCCTCTGGCGCCAGGCCGTCGGCGACGGTCTCACCCCTGTGCCCTACTTACGGCTTGTTTAGCCACAGAGCGTTGTACTCACATCAAGGTACTCTCGTAGAACTAACGTCATAGATAATACTGGCCTTGTCTTTTGCGGAAGTGGAATATTCTAGAATTACCTGTAAGTTCCCAAGAACCGATAAATCTTAGATTCACTGATAGAGCGGTCTAAAGATTGAACATTTACGACTGTGAGCACTAAAGAAGGCTTTTAAAAAATTCATCCCCTAAATGGGTTTAATAGGGGATGAATGTTTTTATGGAGGTTGTATTGACTACGGGAATTCTCATCTGGATTGTAAAATTATCTTTATCAAATTCCTACAATTTGATAAAGATTTCTAAAAGTGGGCAATATCTAAAAGCCAGGAATGAATCGGATCTGCCGAAAATACTATGTTTGCTGTTGTAATTAAATAATCAGCCTATAATGTTCACACTGCTTCAAGGCTCCTATCTGTGAGAGGGAGTGAGCCATAATCTACCACGCGGGCCTAGGACATGCCGGTTTCCTCACGATGTTTTCCTACACCGCCCGTTGTGAGAGCTGTTGTGATTCATTGAAATAACAGCAGCAAATCTTGGTAACGCATTTCAGACAACCGAAGAGCGAACATTGGCCGAGGTTAATTGTTGCAAAATTGCAAATCTTTAAATGAAAAATATAATAATTATAAGTACATTTTATAAGCCGGGGCTTAATTTGTAAGAGAATATTTCAAAACATTATTTAATACAAATGTAAGTGCATCTAATCAAGGGGCATATTACTTATTATATCTTAAATATTCCTCTCAAGGTTCATCGTAATGGTAGAATTTCGCTTAGTATTTGCTTAGACAACATTATTTTTTCTTTATGCTAAACCCGAAAAGGGGTTATTGTACAAATCATCAGAAAAAAAAATCAGCTGTTCCCTACATTTGTGTTCACTTAATCGACAAAATGTATGGAACAGCTGATTTTTTTTTCGCGATTTCAATGTTGGTCCCATAGAAAAAGTTGTTCAAAATGATGAGTACAATGACCCCTTTTCGGGTTTAGCATAAAGAAAAAATAATGTTGTATACCAACTTTTTATTTATCCGACTTTTATTTATTTTAAAATATCCGACCTCCTATTTCTCTCTATCGCCGCCCGTTCATCGATCATCCACCACTTTAGTTTTTTTTTATCTTTGCTAAATATTTAATATGCTGACTGTACATACCTACTCATATCCACCTGAGAGGAGTCCAGAACTCTAGAAGGTATCATAGTAATCTCATGGTTAAAATACGTCATAATCTTGTGACTGACGAAAGATCACTCCCTGTGTGGTATGATCTAAGAATACAACATGTCACTCATCATAGGCTTAATTAGCCATATAATCCATAATGAGGCAGACATTTTAACTTGTATATAAAAATACACCGTCTCTGGAAAACGTGTGTTTTTACTGCGGGATGCGCATCGTGAGATATTTTATGTAGGTAATCTCCAATCCAATGAAGTTATCACCTAAATGTCTTTCAATATTCAAACGAATATCTCTCTATAAATAACTACAATGAACAATCTATTATTGGGTTTTCCTATCTGGAATTTCTCAGTAGTTGTCCGAAGTCTGGATTTGTGCCCAGTTGATGGCAATATCTCGCCCCTATTACATGGGACTTAGCGAAACGACTGGCAGAATGGGTACACCTCTGCGCGAACCTTTGGAAAACAAGGCGTTATAATTTTAAGTTTGTGCCTGGTTTTGATGATACTCCAAACTCAAATTGATGTTTTTTTTCCCTCCTATTTCCTCTTTTACTGTTATGATTTTGTAGATGCTCGTCTATCTCACAGAAGATTTTTTAAGTTTCAAGTGAAGTAGAGGCGGCTTTGAGTTTTTCTGACTTTACCTTTACATAGATAGTTAGAATATGCATTATTGTACAGTATTGTACACTAAAGTTAAACAAAGCTCATTAGAGTTCCTTAGACTGTTTTTTCAGGAATATTATGTAGTATTTGTTATGGAGCTGCTGCATGCACAAACCAGTGATGCCTGACAATCATGTTCTGAATACAATGACATGAATTTTACTTTGTAAAGTATATTATTTTAATTATCGTGATAGATATTTTAATTATTGAGTATATATTATTTTAATTATTAATACAATAATTAATTATTCTTTTATTTTTTATTATTTATTTTTCCTTAGTTTTAATTAATCATGGTCTGGCAGTTTGAGTAATTTATGCGGCCTACCTAAATGTCCTTTCTTTGGTATTGTTCGTCAAATCGTTGAGCTCCTTAAATTCGGAGTTGACCTGCACGATTACTGACAAATGCGTGCACTGACTGGACAGGTTCACTCAATCTGTGTGGTTCTTTCCTCAAAAGACCATTTCAGACACCAATCTACATGGTCTTCACATAATGGTGGTCTGACCAAGATTATGTCTGGACTTTAAAAGAGACTGTGACCTCTGAGTTTGTTTCGGCCTTTCTTCTCAGAGTATGCAGATAGGAAACGCAGACCTCATCTAGTTTAAAAAATATGATTGACGTGTAAAATTGTTTGTACAAACCTACTTACAGAAATAAATCATTTATCATTTAAAAAGTGTTGTGCTTCCATTTCTTTGTGTACCTACCCACATTTCACGAACAGTGATCCTGTTTCAGGATTTCAGGCCGTTAACTTCTTGCGAAGGCTGAAGCTGAACTATAGTTCACCGCCTTGACATAATCTTGACAGATTTGAATGATAAGGGAGAAACGGTTTATATATTCACAGCATAATGAAATAAAACACCAATAAAAAACCTAAATTGGAACCAACTATTGCGTGTTTATTGACTCTCCGTCCAGAAATATTACATAATTCATAAATATTCAGTAAAATTTTAAATTTCATTAACTTTATTTGAAGCGTGACAAACAAAAGTTAAAATTAGTGGCGCCCTCTGGCTTATTCTAAAACGAATACAAATTAATCGCCGACTATGTGGCTATTGCTAATGGCGCTTGGCAGCCGGCCTGGCATGACCTCGTGACGACCTTGGCAGCCGTAGCGAACAATTGGCGACCTTGGCGACTAACTGGTTACCATGACCTTACACAACACTTAAAACAACTAACATGCCGGTCGAGACCGGCAACCACCAATTAGCATGACTAGTGATCAACTAACGATCTTTTGGCAGTAAGTTGACGAACTTGGCCAATTGGGGCTCGATGACCTTGGCCGGCGATCAGTTGGTGACCTTGGCGGCCAATTGGCGGTTAGGCCTTCGCCGCACAGAACGCTTGCGTAGTAGTTGCAAATAGGGGGCTATCTCTCAACTATAAAACCAGTAAGTTCGGAATGCTGGTTTAAAATGATGACAACTAGTAGTTCAGTTGACTCTGAACTGCCTGAACTTACAGGTTACATGTTGCGGGATAGCCCCAGTTGAGCATGGTGAAGTAGAACGCTCAAAGGGCCCAGGTCTTGCATTCTGTACGGCAGAGACTTCGCTTGGGGGCCAACTGGCGCGAACGGCGAGCTTAGGCGCGGTCTACCATCAGCTCGAAGTGCACGGAGCCGCGTCGCTCGTAGCGGTCGTAGAAGATGTTCTTGGCCCACGCCTTGCACTCTATGTTGATCAGGACGCCCGCTGCAATGTGAGGAGGTATATTAGCAATGGGATTATACAAAACTCCACAGAAATTACATTGCTTGACTAGCGACAATCTAAGAAGTCCGTTTTGAGAGCTATAAAAATGCTATGTGTAGCAATGAAAAAAAAAATTAGTTCCTTATAAACTGATTCTCAAGACATATCGATTGATCATAGTTAGAGAGTTTGTAATCGACGACTTATCTACATTGCCTAAAACTGATTCTCAAGGCATAATGTTTTATTACATGTACGAGAACGAAACGTCAAAACGGACTTCTTAGATTGTCGCGAATGTAGATACAGTTTCCATGGATTTCACAACAATAAATTATGGTGATTTCTTATTATTGAGTAATAAAATATTGTTTCAGCAATATGCTGACGTTAATTCAAGCAACATTATGAAATTTGTCCACCTTCGAAGCCAGAAGGTTCCCAAGTCCAGTACAAAAAACTAATCACAATGACGGGCGGGAACTCATCAGTGCTGACTCTCGGTTAGCGTCTTTTTACACCCGATACATATTTTGAACCACCAGGACTACTATAGAAAGATCTGGAAACTCACTCCTGGGCTTCTCAAAGAGCACGGCGACGAGGGGGCTGAGGTAGCCCTCCTTGTTAGTGAAGGGGTAGTAGTAGGCGGGGAAGCCCCGACGAGGGATGTACTGCACGGGCCCGATGTTCTCCACGTCGGCTGGGTTCTCGCCCCCGCAGGACACCCACACCGTGTTTGCTTCGGGCTTGCCGGACTGACAGAGATAAATGTTTTGATCAGAATTTGTTAAACATGCTTATTATCGTCACTATGCCGTTTATGTATGTAGTATCAAAGTTAGTTATAAAGATATCATTATCCGCGGGAAGATTACTAGATTTTATCTAATTCAATAATATGGTTCAAGTTCAGAATATAAACTACTAGCTGCACCCCACGGTTTCACCCGCGTAAGTCTCGATCCCGTGGGAATATCGGGATAAAGAGTATCCTATTTCCTATTCCAAGTCAAGGTCTACCCCTGTGCCAAATCACATCCAAATCTGTTCAGCCGTTTTAGCGTGAAAGCGTAACAAACTCACTTTCGCATTTATAATATTAGTTAGGATTATTTAGATTTTCTTTAAATGGTTTGGAAAAGACGAAGGCCCCATCAGACGGAATGCATCGCTGCAACCGCGCGCAGTCTTACATAGTTGGTATTAGGGTAAGATGACGATGTCACGAAATACTTACGACCATCTTGATGTGCTGCTTGAGATCGTCCGGCATGTTGGAAGGAAGCTCCTCGGTGTTGTTGTACGGCTTTGGAATCCAGTTGAAGATCTGGAATGTATGTGGTAAGGCATTTAATCACTGCATTATAAAACGATGCTGTCAAATAGAATCGTGAAAATTGGACTGCTCAGTCAAAAAGTTATGCGTGGTCAGGTCAAACATAAACCAAAACAACATTCTTTAATTTGAGAACCTCTTCCTTTTTTCGTCGGTTAGATATAAGTTGTAAGCAAGGTAGGGTAGCAGATCCGGCTAAGTTTTGAAATGTAGGTACTGGCAAATACCGATGATGTTGCAGATGGAAGGAAACACTTTCAATCCTCGTGCTATTAATACAACGTTAAAAACAACTGTCTAAGTAGCTATGATTGTAGATTATCCATTTCAGCTTATTGAAAGCTAAACCTAAAATATTTTTCTGGTATATCGGCACATGAATTGCGTGAGAAAAATTAAGGCGAGAAACTGGCTGAGTACTGATGGTGACTAATAAAAAATATGTGTTAAAAGACAAAGAAGACATGAAGTTATTTTATTAAGCCATGCTGCGCTATCATCTGCCTAGCGTTTTCTCAACCTTGTTGGGGTCGCCTACCAGTCTAACCGGATGCAGCTGAATACCAGTATTTTACATGGAGCGACTGCCTATCTGGCCTCCACAATCCAGTAACTGGATAATGCGATACCCCTTCGTAAGACTGGATATCAGACTTCGTGCTTCTGACGACCCGTAACGACTGTCAAAGATCCACGAATGACAGCCGGGACCAACGGGTTTACGTGATTTTCGAGGCACGGAGGAGTCTCGGTATGAAAAGATGGTCACCCATTCACGGACCAACCTCGGCAAGCGTAGCTTAACCTGCTGGATCGACCCGTGCGGCTGTTATTACTAAGCCACGAGCTAAGAAATGCTGCGCCGACCCCAGGAAGGACGACGATCATGATGATGATAATGATGATGATAATGGATCTCACCTTATTCAGCTTGAGGAACACGCAGGGCCCAGCTTCCTCATAATTATACTGGTTGGCAGAGGTGCAAGGATGGAAGTCATCGACGGGCACATCGCAGACCTGCTTCTCGCCAGACGCGCTAGTAGTAGGTGAACAGGGGACTCGGTTCTCAGCACCGCTCGCCTCGCCGACACCGCTGCCCTTCTTGCGGTACTCTGGAAGGACGTTTTATGTATAAAGGAGTAAGTACGCTGATGAATTATACGATCCCATTGAAGTTAAAACCGCCTGAATCCCTGCTTACCCTGTACAATATGAGGACATACTTACGTTCCAGGTAGTCATCGATAATCTGAGCCCATTTTAGGACGGATCCCTTGTCGTTTGCCTTGTAGTAGATCAGGGTGCTCTCCACGTTGGCACTCTCCGGCATTGGTCGGAAGCCGAGCCCTGGACAAGACGAAGCAATCGTAAGTTATAATTGATGAAAAACGGTTAGTTGAAGTTACCAATCGGTAATAGCGACCCGATTCCTTTATCACTTAGTAACGGATCGTTATAATTACCAATCGTAATAAAAGTTAGCTTCCATTAGTAGTTTCCATTTTACGGCCAATAAAATATAGGAATCGGATAAAAGTCATTGGACAACAAAACATACCTAATAATAATTCGGCTTTATTATTCTATCTTCAGTCAGCTGGTTTCTTACCTGGGTTAGCTCCAATGAGTGACCCATCCAGCTGCCACTTGGGCATCTTGGAGTCCAGGGTCTGGTAGAAGATCGCCAGCATGGCGGCGAAGAAGCCCACGAGGATCGCATAGAAGATAAGGTAGAACAGCAAGATTTTAGCTGTGGACAAATTATAATTATGATAAGTTAAAGACGAGAGTATCTGTGAGGTTAAAATGACCTATGTTTATGTATACCCCCATGGTAGAATAGTCTACCATATTTTGTCTTTGCATAACCCATAAATAGACTGAAGAAAACTGCTCAAGGGGTGTTACTTGTGCATTATTAAAATAAATAAAAAAACCAGCCAGTTTTGTTAAATTGAGTAATGAAATAGAGCAGAATTCTGCTGGTTCGATAATTATCACAATGCTTTCGAAGTTTTCCGCTACTATGATCTTTTATAGTTAAAAAAAAACGATTATTCGCCCATTTTAAAATGCGTAACTTATTTTCGTAACCGATTAAGACTATTTGTTTCATTTTGACAGTTCAACAACCTTCATTGCGTTATTTACGTTGTTGAGCAGATTTTTTTTCTAGCTTATGAAGCAATGGATAAGACATTTGTTTCAAACCGATTGCGATTCTGATTGATCGTGTATTATGCAATTATTGCCAGTTCAAAGAAAATTATCGCACGCAGGTTATCAGTTGTAAGAAATAAACAAGTAAGGGTTGGCCCCAATTCTCAAGCGATTGCCATCTCTTATTATGGCTGAAACCGGATAAATATGTTGCGTTCGTAAGAGTTGGCAGCCCTATTCAGCAAGTAGGTCACCAATTCATGAAACTTCTTTTGAAATAGGGCTTCTAACGGCTACTAGTTGACCTCGATTTCGGTAATAATACATGTACCTAACTAATAAGTATTAAAAAGAGAAAAAAAATGTTTGTTTGTTTGTAAGAGGCCCTATCTGCTATCTAATTACGTAACAAATCGTAAACGATTAAGATTAATCTGTTTCATTTTGACAGTTCAAGAATATGCATTGCGTTATTTACGTTGTTGAGCAGATTATTTTTTCTAACTTATGAAACAATGTATTAGCAATCTGTTTCAAAACGATACAGATTGTGATTGATCGTGTATTACGCAGTTAGGGTGCAGGACGTACTGATCCGATTAGAAAAAATCTTTCATTGATTGAAAGCTACACTATTACCGAGTGTCATACGATATGTTTTATATACATAGTTGACTTCCACGTCGACGCAAGTCGCGGGCGGAAACTAGTGTTAAATAACGTTGATGAAACCTTTTCGGGTTCTTAAAATTTTAAACATAGCTGATTGCGATTTTAGGCTCATAATAAATCCAACTCAATCGATCTGTCTAGCCTTTTCCCAACTATTTTGGGGTCGGCTTCCTAACCTAACCTAACCGGATGCAGCTGAATACCAGTATTTTACATGGAACGACTGCCTTTCGACCTCCGTGCTTTTGACGACCCGTAACGACTGTCAAAGATCCACGAATGACAGCCGGGACCAAAGGCTTAACGTGCTTTCTGAGGCACGGAGGAGTCTCGGTATGTAAAGATGGTCACCCATCCACGGGCCAACTCCGGCAAGCGTAGCTCAACCTGATGGATCGACCCGTGCGGCTGTTGCTCCTCACTTTTAATAAATCCAACTACAGCTAGTGAAATAAATACCTACTTCTTTGTTTAAGTATATTTATATGAACACCAGTTTTTTTTATATTCATAAATATTTTACAAGTAAACTTCAATATTTGGAACAGTCTTCGTCGTCTATAAATAAATAGTGATTTCAGCTGAAAATAGTTTGTACCGCTATAATTACCATGTGTCGGTGCGTCCGTACATATAGGCACTGCACATATGTGTGGTCGATGATGCCGATAATTGGTCACAAGTGGCGACAATAGGAGTTTCCTATCAAACTACCGGCCGATCACTGACCGCATTTTTTACTTCCTATACTCTACTGAATACTCGCAGTTCCTTGCAAGTTTTTTACTGAAAAATTACTATCACAGGACACTTAGGGCTTTTTTTTTAACTATGATTATTGGTGTTCATGTTTTAAGTACTTAACGCAGAACATTTATTTTTGGTTTCGTATTATTCTCTAACATTTTTTCGGTTCCTATAACTGAGAAAGAAATCGTTATTGTTTTGTTTTACTAGGAATTCGATTCGCGCTAACTTATCTTTTCGGGGAATTTACGCTGACTTTAAGGCTAACCTTGCATTAATTTAAAACGGTGATATTTTTCATTTAATGTGTACGGTATGGATAAAGGAGTATGTTAAAATGTATACCACGAAAAGTTCACCCCTGCGTGTAGGTTTTTTTAAGAAAATATAATTTAAATAAAAAAAAAACATCTAATTTCAATTTTACGTGGTAGTAAAAATATTAACAGACATGTTTGCATGGGAATTGGGAGTGTTTGTCGAAGTGAGTAGGTATTACAAGTACGTCAAAAAATTAAATATTATCCTCCACGGAAATTTTGCTTTTATTTCTGAAATAAATAATATATGTATTAGTTTTACCAATTTTTTACATAATTTAACCAACATATTCCTGTTAAATATTTCGCCTCAATTTTTATTCACAAACACGTCTTTGTTTATAATTCTAAGGAAAAATAAATAAAAATCTGGAAAATGTTTTTTTTTTTAAATATTATTGGAAGAGCTAAGTTCAAAAACACGATTCAAGAAAAAATAACTATTAGGATTTAGTGCAGGGTTCAAACCTAGTTTCCGGCCTAGTGTTTCTGTTACAATACCCACAACATTTTTTCTTTCCTTCAGTGCGATTTTTGGTAGGGAAAAATCGCGTTCGCGTCACCAACATGCTCCGTAGCTTTAAAGGTGATATTTCATAATTCAAGTTTTCAATCCTGATTTGATTTGCATTTTTTTTTTAAACCAGCCCTGTCTTTCGTGCAATAATCCTTGAAAAATACAACTACAGCCTGATTAAATTAAAGCCTACAACTTCGCCAATGAGTGCTAATCAGCAATAATGTCACCGTGATAGCTCTTCACGTTACATTGCAAATGGTGGCAGTTAACGTGTGCCTGCAAAGGATTTAGAATTAGGCCGCCCAGTTAGTTGGGCTCAAGGTAATGGTTACTGGGGCAGTTACGCGTTATTTATTTTGAAGATGACTAATAAATTGTTAAACTATATGTACTTGTATAAACCTAAACTCTTCTCTTCTTTTTAATTATGTCTCAACATTGTAGTTAATATGCGAGTCATGGGAAGTTGCGAGGTAACCTCATCACAAGTATCCTTATAACTTACCGGGGCTGCCTCGATTTTGTGCTGTAGAACAATTGTATGAGAAACAATAAAAACTTTTTTTCACTACAACTATTTTCTATAAGTATATTTAGAAAATAGTTGTAGTGAAAAAAAGCTTTTGTTCGACGACTGAAAAAACACGGAGTTTGCCGTTGTACTAGCACAGAAATCCCGATGTTTTGACATGTCGTCACATAGTAGATCGCACCCATGCGGACTCCAAGGGCAGCTCACATTACCCGGAAGGCTACTCCTCGCATACATTGACAGAGTTGACTCTCTACAAAGCCGTACATTTTATAAACCTCGGTGCTTTATATATATGGCCTTTTTTTTTTAATGTGGGAAATCATCAAATGACCTCTCCCGCTCTGGGCGGAGCGGAAGGACGTGTCAGACTTTTACTGACTAAAACCCACCCGTGTTCCTTCAGTTGCCTGTTGCCAAGGTCCCGGTATCCCTTTCGGACATTCCCGCAATTATACATATTTATATATGGCCTGGATCGTAATTTTGTTCTTTAAAAAAAAAAAAGTCCTTCTATTAATTTTTCGATAATCGTGCACTTCTCCGTATGAACGACCTTTGTGATAACCTTTGTGATAGCCTTTGATAATTTTAGCACAGCAAAAATGTTTTTAAAAACAATAATAACTTCTAATTTACAAACAGACATAAAGATATCCTCAAGGCAAAACTACCAGAGTTTAGTAATAGTTCATTAATTTGCCAGAAAAGTTCATAATATTCTGCCGTTTCCGGCGTTCATATTGTATATACATTTTCAGGTTGTGTTGAGTTGGTAAAATCACAAACAAACAACTGTGAGCAGTGCCAAATAACATCCAAAGTACTTACACCAGACCATTCATTGACAACATGCAATACCAGCTTACCTCAGTCCTGTGTTGATTTGACATTTCCTGGTACCAATAGTTCAAATAAACAATGTAAACAAAGTGTACAAAATGATATAGTATTATTTTGTGATGAGATTGGAAAGGAATTAGGCCACTTGTTGACAGATGAATATCCGGGACACTCCATAATAAATTACTGCATGCCTGGTTGTTCCTTGTTTGATATTATGAAAGAAATTATTAAATGTAACTTTAACCAGGACACTACATTATTAATTTTTATGGGTAATAGGGGAAATGTGAACAAAGGAGAATTGCTCCAATATTATAGAACATTGTGTAATCTTAGTTTAAGAAAAATTGTGTTGTTTACATTCCCTTATAGTAACAGTTTGCCACAGGAAGAAAATAACATAAGATTTGAAATAAATATGACATTACATAATTGGACATTCAATAATAATCTGTTCCATCTAGTTGATACTAACAATTATGTTGGTAATTTATGTTTGACAAGAGATAGATATAATATTCTTATGTACTATCTTTCTACCTATTATAAAAGACAGATAGCTGTGTCGCTATCATATTTTTTTTCTATTTCAGCCAAAAACATGGCTAAACAACTTGCTTCTTTTGAGCAATGCAATGTAATTTTGAATGATTCTGCCAATAATTTGGCAACAAAAAATGACATTGATTATAATTTAAATTAGAAATTAGGACAATAGAGGAAACCTCTTGCTTAATAAATGAAGAAAATATAAATACTGGTTTAAATCATCAAAATGTTACAAAAAGTTCTTTAATATCATCTCACCCTTCAAATTGTAGTAATCTAAATAAATATAATAATAATACTCTAAAAATTGTTCATCAAAATATACAGGGTGTAATAGGTAAGGAATTAGAATTGGAGCTGTTCATGAACTGTAGTTATATTGATATCTTATGTGTAACTGAACATTGGCTAAAAGTCCACCAGTTCATGTTCAGCTTTAACAACCACCAGGTTGCCAGCTCATTCAGCAGAGTTAATATGATACGTGGTGGCTCTCTAATAATTGTTCGTAACAACTTGAAATTTAAAGAACGTAAGGATATTGTTAGCCTCTCTGTTGAGCGAGTTATTGAAATAGCTTGCATTGAGCTTGAGCAGTTCATTGTATTAAGCGTGTACAGGCCCCCATGTGCTTCATATGATATTTTTGAGAAATCTTTGGAAGATGTATTATTAAAGACTTGTAGCAGTAATAAAACAGTTGTTGTCTGTGGAGACTTCAACATCAATATACTAGAAAAATCTGCTACAGTAAATAAATTTATAACTCTATTAAAGTCATATAACTTGTACAATACATTCTTTGAGCCGACTAGAATAACTGCCACTAGTGCTACCTGTATAGACAATATTTTTACAAACTCAAGACCTTCTAGCCATTTAATTATAAATGAGTTGGACTCTGATCACTGTGGCCAGTTAGTCACTTTCCCTCAGAAAATAGTCAGAGCTCAAAGAAAACTTGTGAGTTTTGTTCCTGTAAATAAAAGTCGCTTAGATCAATTTAAAAATAATTTAATAGAAAAACTACCGGGTTTGCCTTATCACAACGACCCGGATCAAGCTTATACTTTACTATTTAACCTCATCAATTGTGAGTTTAGGAAGGTTTTCACCTCAAAAACATTACCTGTTTGTGACCGCGTTTTATTTAGTGATTGGGCAACACCAGGTATTTACAAAAGTAGGCAGAGGTTATTTGAATTGTATCATGAAAAAACATATAACCAAGATCAAACTTTTCAAGGATTTGTTAAAAAATATTCTAAAACTTTTAAAAGAGCCTGTTCCTCAGCAAAAGCCATACATATTAAAAATAAAATAAAATCTTCTGGGAATAAAATTAAAACAACTTGGAATATTATTAATTCTGAAACAGGAAGAACGACAGTACGGAATCGTGACTTCCATCTACAAATCAATGATGTAGATATTAAGGCAGACGGGGAGGTGGCAACTGAGTTTGAAAATTTCTTCACTAATATTCCAATTTTAACAACCAAAACTCTGTCATCGTCGTCCTCCACTTCTGCTTATTCAATACTAAAAGAATGTGTACCAGAATGTGACAAACTTTTTGAATTTAGAATTGCTACTGCTAAAGACATTATAGAATCTTTTAAAGAACTCGATGTGAAAAAAACTGCTGACCTTTGGGGATTATCAGTACATACTATGTCTTCAGTAATTGATGTTATTTCACCCTTTTTGGCAATTGTTTTTAACTCTTGTATTGCATCTGGTGTATTTCCTGATCTGATGAAACTTAGCAAAGTGATTCCACTGTTCAAGTCTGGCAGCACAACTGATCCCACGAATTTTCGGCCTATATCGATATTACCTACTTTGAGCAAAATCTTTGAAAAATTAATTTTAAAACAGATGTTAAGTCATTTCAATACACATCATTTACTTCATCTGAAACAGTTCGGTTTTACAAAGGGTCGTTCAACTACAGACGCGGGCGTGGAATTACTGAAGAGCATATTCGAGGCTTGGGAGGAGTCGCAGGATGCTCTTGGCATTTTCTGCGACTTGTCCAAAGCTTTCGATTGCGTACATCATGATACTCTCATCAGGAAACTGTACCACTATGGTATGAGGGACAAGGCTCTCGACCTTCTGACTTCTTATCTGAACAACAGAATTCAGAGGGTCGATGTTAATGGCAAGAGATCTGCAGGATCTTCGGTCACCATGGGCGTTCCGCAGGGTTCAATTCTAGGTCCTTTCTTATTTCTCATTTATATTAATGATTTACCTTACCACATAAGGGATAATCACAAGATCGTGTTATTCGCAGATGATACTTCCCTCATTTTTAAAATAAAACGTCAGTTAGTCAACTTTGAACAAGTTAACGATGCACTCTCTAAAGTGGTGCATTGGTTTAATGTAAATAATCTTCTCCTGAATGAGAAAAAGACTAAACTCATTAAATTTTCAACGCCAAATGTCAGGCAGCTATCTACCAATGTTAAAGTTAATGGAATAGAGTTGGACCCCGTTGAGTCGACAGTTTTTCTTGGAATAACCATTGACGGTAAATTACAATGGGGCCCACACATAGAAAAATTGTCAGGAAGGCTTAGTTCGGCCGCCTACGCCGTTAAAAAAATTAGACAGATAACTGACGTAGATACAGCCAGAATTGTTTATTTTAGTTATTTTCATAGTCTTTTGTCTTATGGGATTCTTCTCTGGGGAGCCTGTGCGGACATTAATGCTATCTTTGTTTTACAGAAAAGGGCTATTCGAGCCATTTACAACCTAGGTCCAAGGGATTCCCTTCGTGAAAAATTCAGAGAAATAGATATTCTGACTGTAGCCTCACAATATATATTTGAAAATCTATTGTATGTACACAAAAATATATCTAATTTTAAGAAAATGTCCGATATTCATAGTTTAAATACCAGGAATAAACACAATCTTGCTGTACATCGCACTCGTCTCCACAGAGTAGGCAACTCGTTCATGGGTCAATGTATACGCTTTTATAACAAACTTCCCATTGACATTCGAAACTTACCCATTAAACGATTTAAAAGCTGCATTAAAACCAAACTTTGTAGAAAAGGGTACTATAAAATTTCAGATTATTTAGAAGACAAAAAAGCATGGGATTGAGCTGCTCGCTCTGCTAAGCATTGTAACATTTTGAATAATATGGAAAATCATCAAAGTATATCAACCAGTTTTATTTACAAATTGACATTATTGAATATTCTATACAAAATGACATGATTACTTTGTAAAGTATTTTATTATTGTGAATGTGAGGACTATGTGAATTTTTTTTAATTTTTTTTTTTTTCTTTCTCAGTTAATTTTATCATTGGTCTGGCAATTTGAGAATTTTATGCGGCCTACCCAAATGTCCTTTCTTTGGTATTGTTCGTCAAGTCGCTGAGCTCCTTAAGTTCTGAGTTGAGCTCCGCCATTACTGACAAATGCTTGCACTGACTGGACAGGTCCACTCAAATCTGTGTGGTTCTTTCCTCAAAAGACCATTTCAGACTCGAATTTACATGGTCCTCATATGGCTTGACCAAGATTATGTCTGGACTTTAAAAGAGACTGTGACCTCTGAGTTTGTTTCGGCCTTTCTTCTCAGAGTAGTCAGATAGGAAACGCCGACCTCATCTAGCTTATTTTTAATATTTTTTAATATGACGTGTAAAAGTGATTCCAATATCCTATTTACAGAATAAACAATTTCATTTCATTTCATTTCATTTCATTTCATTTCATTTCAGGGTTTTGGTTTTGCATTTCATTTTCACGAAAGGTTTTGCTAGTTTCAATGGCTTTTTATATGAGTAAAAAGCGCGCCCTGAACCCCAGGAAAATTGAGGAAAAGTTATATTTTGCAGCTCGAAAACTAGCTTCATTACAGTTTAGTTCACGTGTGAAAGTACTTTAGAACCGGAACAATTACCGTCTTTTCTCCAAACAAATATTTGTACCGTGGGAGAATGAACCCACTAACCTAACATTTACTTCATATCAGCCAAAACCTACGATTTCTAACATTACGCGATTTTCAATTAAACGAATTCACGTGTTCATATGTAGGAAGCCTAGTAACGATCATTCATTCATTACTCTAGTCTCTCTGTCTCTCTCTCTTTGTTTCAAATAAGTTTTTTTTTGTGCATTGGCTCCTCGTTTTCTTGCTATTCATGTACCTAATTTATTATGTGCTTTTGCGTGTTGTGCTATTTCTTTATATATAAATCTAGTTAAGTCACCTTTGTATAGGTAAAATTGCCCTCAAGCCTACGATTTCTAACATTACGCGATTTTCAATTAAACCAGTTTACGTGTTTTTCAGTGGAAGCAGTACCTACGTATCGTAAAAATAAATACACAAACTCGCAACAATCGTCTCCCCGCCATTACAAACTATAAAACCATCAATAGCGCACCAATCGATATACCTAGAAGCCGCGTCTTTTCCCGTGATCAATCAATTCGTCATTATTCTATGCAGCCTGCACCAATGCAGATATACGACATTATAGGACAATGGACGGACCACGGGTCATGGAGCATGCGCAGGGGATTATCACCTTTCAACCTTCTGGGCAAAAAAAATGGTATTGGACATATAATTAGTATAGATTCTGTTGTGATTTGACCACGGCTTTTCTTAAAGAACCAAGACTTGAAAAAAATGGGCTGTTATTGTATCCTTTGCCCTTAAAACAACGTATTACGTATTCGTCACTACGTTGGCTAGGATCAATATACATTGTCGACTGTCACTACTAGGTACAGATGACCAAAGAGAATTAAACTTAGTCATTGCAAGTGACCGTGGTGCCACACAGCTTATATATTATTATGTAAATATTATCTTGTTTGAAAATAGCAGTGGGATTTTGGTAACACATTCGCAAACAGAACAGATGACCTATACCCCATTTGAAATAAGATTAGACATTAAAACAAACCCTTTTACACTTACAGTCCGTTCAAATGATTTTGACTTCTATACCGTAGGCATAAGGATAGCACTAAAAGCAAAAAAAGTTACACAATACCAACTATCTGCGGCTGCCATTTTTCATGCCACCAACGCAATAGAATTCAAAATCGGTTGAACGGAATGTTAAAAAGGCTTATCTATACGTCTAATCTTATTTCAAATGGAGTATAGGTTCATACTAATTATGAACCTACTTTTTAAATGCGAGTGCGCATTTTAGTTGTATCTGTAAGTACCTTATGAATTTTAAAATTCCCGGTGTAGGTACCATGTTAAATTTATCTAATGGAAGTCCCATTAGATTTAATTAATTAATTTTAATTACAATTCTGCAATTTTATTGTTTACTACATACAAGTAGTTGACGTTATCTGCAGTACCTAATTGTCGCGATTACTGTAACTTATGTTTACCCGACTCTCCCAGAACGAGGGTAATGATTGATGTTGAATGAGGTAATGATGTAACTAATATTTTGTAACAATAATAATTTAAAAGTGTGTCCATATGGAGTTTCTTGACCATTTTTTCCGAAAGCACCTACTACTCTTAGGAATGGGCAACCAGCTTCATATTTCTGACTGGCCGACTCCTTGACAGTTCAAAAGTGCCTGTAAATGGTTTAATTGTACCTTATTACCACAAAACCGTGTTTATCAGTTGTATAACCTAAACACCTTATAAGCACAACATTTGTATGAAGTTTGACATAAAACTGGCATTAAACACACGTTAAACAAGTGTCTAAGTTTTTGTGGTAAGACCCTTTGTTTGAGAATTTAAGTTTGAAACGTGAAGTTTCAGTGAAGGAAACGCGCCCTTTGCGCCCGCTTGAGGGTGTCACTAACTGAGACTGAGACTAGAGGAAGCCTACAGTAGCGTCAATCTGTCTGCCTAAGAGTGTAATAAGTAATAGGAGGCTGTCTGCCAAGCTTGGATATGTCACAATGGAATTTTTCTCCCTTTTTCCGTTCATTAGATTATTAAAAGAATGTTCGTGATCAGCTGTACACTGTAGACGATATCGTCGTGTGAAAGCAAAAAAAAACGTAGGTAAGTTAGGAAATACTTTGAATTGTTTTCATGAAATTGTAAGATCTTTTATTTTTGTTTATATGTGATGTTGTTTTATTTAAGAACGCGTAGGCCAGCCTTCTGGTCTCGTGAAGAGTCGACCAATCGCTTAGCGATGTCTCGAAATACTCAATGAGCACTCGGACACCACGGCCCTAGTGTTTCAACCCCAAACGGAATGACTATAATGCCTTGGAAGTTAGGTAGACCTTTGGTGTGTGACGCAACGTGTGTCGACACCCTCGCGCCATCCCATCTTCCTAGCACGGCGTGCTGTGCTGGGGCAGCTGCTACAGAAGCAGAAAACCTCAAACGGCGCAAATATAACAACCTTATTGGGAGCTATATGTTTGAGCCGTTTAGGGTTGAAACACTAGGGCCGTGGGGTCCGAGTGCTCATCGAGTATTTCGGGACATCGCTAAGCGATTGGTCGACTCTTTACGTGACCAGAAGGCTGGCCTATTTTTAGCCCAAAGAATCAGCATTGCCATTCAACGTGGCAATGCTGCCAGCCTTTTGGGCACTTTTCCCATTGACAGCGATGCGGACGAATTCTTTGATGCCCAATGAGCCCCTCCCCTTTATTTTTTTCTTTTTTAATTTTGTCTTATAATTGTACATACATAACGTATTTGTATAGTTAATTTTATTTAGGATTTAATTAGTAAAATAATAGTTAGTTGTATAATAATTATTTTGTTTTTAAAGTGATCAGTTAATGAACGCGTAACAAACAAACTCACTTTCGAATTTATAATATTAGTTAGGATTCCCAATATCTCTTGCTGATATGAAATGGGAGAAGAATAGGTACGTAAGACAATAAGCTTGAGTGGGCTGTGTCCCAGCAGTGGGAACGTTACAGGCTGATAATGCTGATAATCGAGGTACAGTCAACCGTACGAACAAGCTAGCAAATTTTCCTTGACTGCACCTTCATTTCGAAATAGTAAGCACGGATTACGTAGTTCAAGTATTACGACTGACCGTAACATAGGCGTGTAAGTAGTTCTTGTGTTTATTTACATAATATTACGTAGGTATATAAAGCCTATATGTACTGTAATCCTATAAATAGAGCTCGACACGTCGACACTGTCGGCCCTGTAAATGCTGTCAACTCTTAGAGTATAAGTTTTTCAGGATAAGACTTGTAAGAAACCAAAACTGGAAAATAAGCTACGATGGTTTAATATTCGACAATTTAAAGGTAATTTGGTACTTTCGTAGATACATCTCTGCCTAACCCTTCGGGGGAAGTAAGCGGGATATATCGCCACTCCGCCTAGAGCAGGCGTGGTGATCAATAATAAGGTTACTGAAATCCTAATCATCATTGAATTTATATCTTTCTTGTGCAAGAAAAATCTTGGGATGAATAAATCAGGGCAGCGTAGGATTGCAAGTTTTGAGTTAAGCTTGATCTTGCTAGAATTGCCTTGCTTTGCAAAATGAAGTCTCCGGTCACTAAATTTTCATAGAAAATAAGGACCAATTTCTAAAGTCTGATTCCCCTAGATGTGGTCCCGTACGTCCTTGGATCGATTGCCACAAGGACGATGCGCGCGCCTCGTTAGTCGCGACCATGCGCGCGCCGCCTTTCATGGCGCGAAAAACGCACTGAAATGCAATGTATGCAACCTTATATTTATTCAATCGGACAATCGAATTCATAAATTGAAATTATTGTTTAATTTGAGCTTGATAAAGTTTTTACTGATAAGTGGAGTTCAACTGTGTTTTAATATCAAGGTCTGGCTCCAGCTGAGATCCATCTTACGTAACGGCCATTTTTTAAGGGCGCCACCTGCTGATTTTTTTAAGACTTCTAAAAATCATCATCATCATTAGAAATCATTACTTTCTCGGAATTCTCGTTTAAACTTATCAAATGTATTATAAATAATTAATATTATATTTAAAAAATAATAAAAATATTCAATACGTTAGGTATTTTTACATTATCTGAGCTAAACGGAAACAGTGATACCACATTTAAAAAGAACTTAATTGAAAGTAATAAGATAAGTATTTGAACGAGTATGTTATTGATTCACGAGGGTTACATGCGTTTACTATTTACTTTGAAGGTAAGGTGCTATGTGCTAACAATGGCAAGGTAAGGTAGATCAAAAGTGTAAGTTCACTGTGGTAAAAATAGACCGCGACTTATATAACTCTTCAGTAAAAGGAAAGGAAAATTCTCACTCGATTACAGTAGCATTTTCGTAGACCGTTTTTCCGGCCATCGAGTATCGATTTTCCCTCCAAAAAGGAGACAAATCCTACCGTAAAGACATAAGAGAAAAAATAAAAAACTCACCCCAACTCGATCCCGTGCGGCCAAGGAACTGTCCAGTCTCGCCATTCCACAGGAATTGCCTGAACCCCTCCCATTTGCCTAAAACCGGCGGCGGGGAGTAATATTGTTCTGTAACCTTTGTCTTGTCAGCCATGTTCGGATGCCGAGGTGCCGAGTCGGACTGCCGACGGGAATCGATTGCCGGCGCCTTCGCCCTGTCTCGTCCCCCGCCCCGCGCTCACCCCCTGCGCATAGCAACCCCTGCAACCCCGTGCTGGTTACGTAACGATTACGTAAGGCGGCGCGCGCACGCTTCAGACCTACATAGCACGCCAGCTTGCGTAGACCCCTTCAAACGCGAGATTAATCCCTTTTTTGTCTTCCTTTGTTTGATTCCAGAGGGGAGCAGCGGCTCTTTGTTCCCCAGACAGGAAATAGGGTTGCAAAATAATGCTTTGCCGTCGAGTAGACCACCCGGTAGTGGATTTAGAGACTGTTTTAAATTGTTAAGTTTGCTGCTAAGCTGGTAACTCTGTCTGGTCATTGTACCAGGTTATTGGTCTATAGAAAAATTGATTTCAAGTCTGCGAAATCTAGATTGTATTTAGGATTTATAATGGTTGTCTGTGAAATATCATGAATTACACGGTAAACAGTATCTATGTTTCTACAACAATTTTTAATGTTGGACTTTGTTAGCAACATTGATTAAAATATTTGATGACCATATTAGCAAGATTTATCAAATGTTAATGGTATTATAATCCCTAGACTGATGTTAGGATAAGCGGTTCAGTAACCAAATCAGTTTTCATAACAAATTAAATTAACGCCAAGCAACTCAACCATTAGTTTCCGTAGTAGCTGATCCATTATTTTGACATAAAATGTTTGTTTTTTTTTTTCTAAATTCGTGTTCCATTATTTTCGTCCACAAATATGCCTTTTTATTCTAGAACGATACTCAGCCATGTCAGATTTGATCCTAGGATATTCTAAATGTTATTGCAAGACAAATTTGAGGGGACGCCCTAGATTCCTAGAAGGACATAATAGTGATCCTATCGCTGATGTTTTTCAGAAAGGTCATGTGCATAGTACTCGCAACCGGTGTGCGGAGCAGAGGGCCTAGACAAGTTGCTTTCAAAGCGTTTCGTTTTCTGCAAGTGTGAGAGTTTCAACAGAGAGCTTAGACAAGCGACAAAGTCTTCGAAAGCGTTTCGTATTTCTACAACGACTTTCAACAGGAGTGACATTTAAGCTTTTCGATAGCTTATGTCCTACATATTTTTGCCTTTTCCATCATCGTTATCACTTATAGAATGTCACTTTGTCTGGCCTAGACAAATGGAACGTAAACGAAGTAAAAAGAGTGGTAGGTCTAGGTCAAAGTCAAATCATTTATTTCAATTAGGCACACAAAAGGCACTTTTGAAAGTCAAAAATTTACTACGATCGTAGCAGGTGGCGTTCTGTAATTTCTGTCTACCCCCATGGGAAGATGACGTGAGTTTGTGTCTATGTATGTAATTAGTCAGTTCAAGATTTAGCTTCCTGTACGTCCGTACGTAGTTTATGCCTGGTAGATATGTTTTAAGAATTTGTGTGTGTAATAATTTAGTCTGTACAAGCGTCCCAGTTACGGGCAAAATTATCGAGTACCTATTTCGTGTACAATTAAAATCAAGATCAATCAACTTGTAGATTCGTTAGCCAACTTGTAATTTGATAGTTGAGACAACAAGGCTACGAATCAATTAGAAACAATTTATCTGTTGATTTCCATACTTTGTTATCGTTGCTCTAGTGGTCACAAGCCCACCTGTACCGTTGGGTTGGGTTTGATACCTAGGTCATGTAAAGTACTGTTATTATTTATTTTTAGCCTGTGTTGTCCCACTGCAGAGCAAAGATCTTCCTTTCTCCTTTCCACTCCTCTGTCTTGACCTAGTGTGGACCAATCTTGTCTGTAGGCGTCCAGAGGCCCTAGACAAAGTGACATTCTATCAGCGATAACGATGATGGAAAAGGCAAAAATGTATAGGACTGACATAAGCTATCGAAAAGCATTATGTCAATCCTGTTGAAAGTCGTTGTAGAAAAACGAAACGCTTTCGAAGCGATTGTCACTTGTCTAGGCCCTCAGGTCGTCTCGCCATCTTCTCCTGGGTCTGTCTCGATGTCGAAGGACGTTTTTTGGGACGTGGTGGTAGATTTGGCCCATGATTCATTCGACATGCGGCAGACTTGTCTGGCAGTCCCACTCGGCGTTTTGAAGCGCAGCACTGTGTTCCTTACACGGTCCGTTAATCTGACTCCATGCTGCGCTCCAATGCTTACTGGCAAATGTCAAGCTTGGACCTCTGCTTTAAAGTACTACCAAGTTTATATTTTTCGATACGGTAGGTATAATTATAATAAAACAGTGACAAAAATAAATAATTGTCTTTATTATATTACTTGAATTTCAATCTACTTATAATATTTATTAGTCAGCATGCATTACTCAGTATGATTATGTACCGCTCCATTTAAATGAACATTTACTGAAAATATTTTAAATTCTTCATTTTAGGTTTAAAAACTTCTCTAGATCACAAAGAACACAAAAAGGAACATGAAGTTGAGCGCCTAATAAAAAGTTAATGCAACAATTTTACTAACAGATATTTGCTAAGTAAATTTGACAAGGGGCATCATTTCTCTTCAGTTTTTTCCACCTTCTCTTCACTCCTCTGTGATCCACTATCGTTAAGGACTCCATTTTGAGGTTTTGTCCACGCTTGACAGACGCATGTTGGTCCTGGTCCACCTGAGTTATGACCAGTGGTCATTTGGAAGCCACCATTATTGGAGCCAGACACTCCAGGGCCACTGCTCTGATTACCTGTCTGTCCTTGGAATTGCGATGATTGATGGTTTTGTCCCACATACGAAGGCTGTGTGACCTGACCTTGAGGGTGGGTCTGTCCTACATAGTTATTAGTCGGCTGAGTTTGCCCCACAAAGGTACCTGACTGTTGGTTGCTGACAAAATTGGTCGTCTGCTGATGGCCGCCATAGGAACCTGTTGGCTGCTGCTGAAAACCACCTGAAGCCTGACCCTGATAGTTAGGCTGGTTGGTTTGTTGAGATCCTTGGAAGTTTACGTTAGTGAACTGGTTCTGATTCACGAATTGCCCAGATTGCTGATTTTGATTTTGGAAGTGTTGATTCTGTACTTGACCCTGCCCTTGCTGTCCCTGGCCTTGTACTCCAGTTTGCACCTCATGCTGGAACTGTCCAGCTTGCTGACTTTCAAAGGTGCCAGTAGTCTGTTGATTCTGAGCCTGGAACTGGTTTCCTGACTGATTTTGCGGGTAGGTTTGATACTGTCCTTGGGCCTGGGTTTGGGATCCCCCGTAGTATCCTTGTGTGTTGACATAGCTTCCTTGGGGGTAGCTGGTCCCTGATTGAGGATAGTTGTAGTTTCCGTACTGTCCTTGATACTGTGCCTGGCCTTGGTTTTGCTGGTAGCCTGTGTTCCAGGGTGCGTACTGCTGAGCGTATCCTTGCTGGTACCCCTGCTGTTGAGTTTGGGTCTGGGTATGGACGGTGGTGGTCTGCTGCGTGGGTTTGTTTTTGTGGTTCTGGACTATGTCAATGACGCCTCCTATGATCTTCTCTGGAATGTTAAGCACTTTGATCGCTTCTAGTGCGCTTGCTGTGCTGGTTATCGCGATGATGAGTAACTGGAAAGAAAATTGTATGTGGTTAAAGAAGAGGCTAGCTTTTACGCTGAAAAATTGCCATTTAATCTGAACGGGTAAATACCGACCATTGAGGGGGATGCGCTAAGGTGGCCCGCGAAATTCAAATCTTTAAAATCAGTAATACAACTCTCTTAGTTCATGTAAGTGCATTGAATAACTATTTCATGAATTCGGCGTTCAATGCACTTTCATGAACTTAGAGAGTTGTATTGCTGATTTTAAAGATTATAATTCTGTAAATCCATGTTTGTTACGGTCGCAAATAATATGTAGATCAACATACAACCTGATACCTACTTGCAAATTGCAAAAAACGTAAGAAAATTTGAATTTCGCGGGCTACCTTAGCGCATCCACCTTAATAAAACACAACGGAGTGATAATGTTTATGATCACAACAAAAATAGCAACAAGAGCAATAAAACGTGATTATTTAACCACATTATAAGCTGATGTGCTTAGGTGCTCAGTGACAGATTACTGTCGGTAAAACGCTTATTAATTCCGTGGTTACAATCCAGTGCGAATCGCATAAATCTGGGCTAATTTGAAGGGCTTCTGAATTTATGATAAAATTATTAGTATTTAGTTCATTATAAAATTTTATTTATACTAGAGATAAACATAGTTAATTGATTCAGGCGTGACTTTGCGGAAATCCATTATAAAATACAATAGACGTAGATATATTTAGTAACCTATTCCGCTTGACTATTCTTCAAGAGTCCTAAAAAAACCTTATTGATTGATTTCTTACAGGGTTTTTTAGGACTCTTGACGAATAGTCAAGCGGAATAGGTTACTAAATATATCTACGTCTATTGTATTTTAGAGATAAACAATCAAGTTTTTAATTAATTGAAAAAAGCGGGTTATTAATTAATTTAATTTAAAATTATTATAAATAAATGTTTTCTAATTTCTATAAATAAAATTTGCCCATTGCTATATTTTTAAATTTATTTTTTTAAGTTAATTCTAAGTATTTTTCCTTGAATGTCAGCCTCGACTCACCAGTATCGAGATCCTCTTAAATCCTTCCATGGTGGTGCTTGCGCTGGTGGCGGTCCAAGGTGAACACTGCGATTGACGCCTCCCTTCAAGGATAAACTTTTATATTGCAGCCACCATCCGCGGCGTCTGTAGGGCTGTCACGCGACATTTCTTTTCCGGATATAAAATATATACATTGACCGACAAGATACTTGAACTAGTCACATACAAATAACACACACGAAATAATAGAATATCCTAACACTAACACTAACAAAAAACTAAGGGCGTTGAAAATTAGAAATTCCTCCGCAGCGCTGTCCACTGGTAAAAAAATACGAATGAAGAAAAAAAAAAAAAT
This sequence comes from Lithophane ornitopus, assembly GCA_948473465.1. NCBI lineage: Eukaryota > Metazoa > Arthropoda > Insecta > Lepidoptera > Noctuidae > Lithophane > Lithophane ornitopus. The sequence goes on from OX419617.1 coordinate 1,358,843, forward strand.
TTTACATTTTGACTTTTTAGTACTTCAATAATAACATGACTTTTAAATAAAATGAATGTTTTTATCGAATAAGAACTCAAAAAAGTGAAAACGCCATTTCTAGTAATATTTCTCGTAGGTAATTCGGATGCTTTCGTAGATCTCTCGTAGGCTTTCGTAGACCACTCGTAGGCTTTCGTAGGCAATTCGTAGACCCCTCGTAGGCTTTCGTAGCCTGGAATAGACCTTTTATTGACCACTCATATACTTGTGACTACCACACGTAGACCCTTTGGAGACAACATGTAAGCTTTCGAATATAGGTATTCGAAAGCTAGTAGACCACTCGTATGCTTGCGTAGACCACAAGCAATATTTCAGACTTTCACGAGCTGTTGTTTTCAAACTTTAACTTGTGTATAGTTTATTTATTTATTTATTGCTTACTTACATACGCTACCATTACAGTGCCCCAGTTGTTTGCTTCAAACATGTGAGGAAATTTGTCTTTTCTATTACTAGGTAACAATTGATTCCTAATACAAGCATTACTAAGATAGCTATTATGGTTATGTGGTCGTCCATTATTCAGGTTTAGGCAGAAATATATAATTTACTACACAATGTAACGTTTAAATAATCCTATTAGCTAGTAGTGAAATACAAGGAAGGATAAAGTTAATCGCATTAAAATTTGCTTACAAAATAGTGCAAGTACCTACTTCATATTTATACGGAAAAATAAAAAAATGTGTCTTTCACTATACCTAAATTAAATATCCTACAATTCGATATTTAAAATTAATTATCTAATGTATCTTTTTAAGTAAAAATTTTATTTATTAGTTGTATATTACTTGAAATTATGCGGAACTTTGCAATAATCGGGAAAAAGTGTGTTGTGTTTATGTTTGATTATTTTGATAGACAATTTTTTTCATATTTTCTTAATTAAGGCAGCCCTGCATCATGAGAATGCAACATGTTATGGAAGATGCTGGTACGATGGCGCGAGTTATCTTACCCTTCGCGAGAGTACCGCTACTTGGGGCTGTCCGGAGCGAGCTGCGTAGCGAATATCGACAAATGAATCGATAAGGAAATAAATGTCGTAACCTGAACGAGAAGTAGGTGGTTCGACAGACATCAAGAGTATTTTTTACATTGACTTTAGAAATTATATCATATTTATGAAAAATGGAGCACATAATGGGCCCAATTCTGAAATCAATACATATAAAAGTCTTGTACTCATGACTCACTCACAGACTGACTTAACAACGCCCAGCACAAACCTTGAACCTAGAAAACTGATATTTTGCTCAGTGGTGGATAAATATTTAAGGAAAGGCCGGATTTTTCGACATTCCCATGGGTTTATAGGAAGGGAATAATTATACAGCGGATAAAGTTGCTGGCAAAGCGTCAGAATAAAAAATCTGCTATTCCATACCAATTTTATTTTATTCATCTACACTTTATTTTTCGACATTTCAAAGTAGGTCCCATAGAAAAAACAGTTCATGATTCGATCTAACGTGCAGCCCTTTGAATATTTTACACTATTATTGTAAGACCAAACAAGTTCAAACAATAAAATTAGCATTAGTTAGCAAATATTTTCGTCTGTAGTAATAGGTTCCTAATTTCTTTTCAAAATTATTTTTTACTAGCTGCGCCCCGCGGTTTCACCCTCGTAAGTCTCGATCCCGTGGGAATATCGGGAAAAGTATCCTATGTGTTAATCCAGGTTATAAACTATCTGTTTGCCAAATTTCATCCAAATCCATTCAGCCGTTTTTGCGTGATTGAGTAAAAAGCATCCAAACACACATTTATAATATTAGTAGGATTTGTTCAAGTAAGCATAGGGAGTACTATAATTATAAAGAGAGTATTTTGTAAATATATCGACATGTCGAATTCGCTAGCGATACCCACCTTAGCTCCCGCTAACCGCAAAGTCCGATCGTATGATTGACGCTGCGCCCGCGCACCCGAATAAAGGGCATACGTATTCCTTTTGTTTTTTTACGGTCAATCGACACGGTCAGCGAATCACTTCTGATGGCCAATTTATTATCACACCGCGTTTATTCGGCGAAACCAAATGATGAAGTACCTTTGCAGCGTTCAGTGATTCTTTATCGGGTATTAAGGAAAATTACTTTTGAATGATCGTGTGAGGTGATTTTATTTATTTATTGTTTGTTGGTTACGGTACTTTTGTTGTAGCGTGTGATTTGGAATTAAAAAGCGGTAGTTACCAGCTACCATTGCTTTTAGGAAAAATACGCTGATTGTTGTGGTCTATTAGTGAGTCAACGATCGTTTTATGTTGTGTGTGGTCGCTGAGGGTACATGGGGGAAAAGGTTTTTTTTTTTAATCTACCGTCAAATAAAAATAAATAGGAAAAAAAAAGATATGTTTTTAGCGAATCAATATAAAATACCTACTCAAAATATTATTGTATACGTATAGAAGATTGGATTATTGATTCTTTTAGCTTATTTGGGTGTGATAGCCCCAACCTTCCTGTTCGTTCGTTGTTCGTTCCATGTTACTGGGGATCAGCGCTACACGTTTTTTCTCCCATGATCTTGTCTTTTCCTCACAAAACCTCTTCCATCTTTAACAACATTTATAAATTAAGTAATTTTATCCCAACGTCATTATTAATTATTACTTTATATATAATTTATTGTACACTGATAAAAAATTGAACACAACAAAACATACAATGGGCGGCCTTATCGATTATTGCGATCTCTTCCAGGCAACCTTGGAATGGATAATAGAAATATTTCTTATATATAATAAATTCATTTACTAAGAAAATGTCCATATAATGTTAGTAACAAAGGTCTTAAACAACTATGTTAGTATTGTAGCATTTTCGAATTACAAAAATAAAAATAAATCCCATAAAACATACAATTAATTTTAAAAAAATACATAAAAAACAAAAATATTGCGTCATCTGGGGACTTAAAACGGTCACTTTAGCAGAATCATAATATGAAAATAATATAAATCATCGTAAAATGTCAAAAACTGACAATTCATAGTATGATCTGCGTGTAATTCATATTACGAAATAATTCATCTGTTTGACAGTTTTCTATAGATATTCGTAAAACGGTCCATAAATTATGAATTGCTTTTATGTCAAATTAGAGGAATTGCTAATGACAGCTGGCTTTCTGGAAATGAACTGCTTTTAGAGGAATTGCTAATGTGGCCGATTTAGGCCCCCTCGTCACGTGAAGCCGAATAAGCCTCCCTAGAACTGCAGATTCCGGCCTTTCTGACATCATCTTCAGAATATGGACAGTACTTACTACTTGTTACCAAAGGCTTGATAGGTTATACAGGGTCAAATTAAATTAACTAGCGAGACTCCGCACAAGTGATGGGTATCAATAAGTAAACACGACAGAAAAAATAGACTTTCTAAACTGATATTTCAAGTGACCACAAAACATGCGGTCGGTGACCCCAAAAAAAAACTCATCAAATTATTTTCTTTTTTGTTTTGTCTTGTTTAGATATTGATACACACGTCAGCGGAGTTTCGCTAGCTAATTCACCTATATACTACACACCACCCAAGAGGCTGTAGGTACAGTCGCCAGCACATCAAGCTACTTAGTATATTTTAACTTCATCGTTAAAGCATTAGGTTCAAGGTTGATTGGGAAAGTTTGACAGTTTCAGGTAGCTTGGTGTGCTGGCGGGACTAAAGTAATGACATATGCAGATGATCGCGAACGCCTCACAGTTCGCTTGAAGACGGACGCGGTCCATTGTAACCGCAGCCACATCCTCTAACCGACCTTGATATATTTTACCTATGATACGCATTATGAAGTAACATGGAGAATTTTATTAAGGAAAATTTCGGAGCTGTGAAGTATGGCCACTCTGGCCGGCACTTTTTTTTGTGTGGTGATGCTTCCTTCTTCTCTCATTAGCTCATAGCTTTTCCCAACAATTTTGGGGTTGGCTTCCAGTCTTCATTAGCTCGCGCTGTCGCATAAATATTATTAACGCATGATGGTTTATGGGGGCATTCCAGACTCCATTAAACTCCACTATAATTGGCTATGTTCAGCTGCCCACGCTGTCTGGTGGTTTCACGTATCGCCAGCCGTAAGATCTCCTTCTATACTCTGCCTGCCGAGCCTTTTCCCAACTATGTTGGGGTCGGCTTCCAGTCTAACTGGATGCTGCTGAATACCAGTATGGAGCGACTCATTATCTGACCTCCACAACCCAGTAACTGGGTAATACTACGATACTCCTTGGTAAGACTGGTTGTCAGACTTTCGGGCTTCTGACGACTCGTGACTACTGTCAAAGATCCACGAATGACAGCCGAATGACTCCTTCTATACATATTTATAAAATTACCTAATCCTTCTGTACTTAATTAAAATTAATTAATTATAATATAAAGTCACTTTTCGTGTTAGTCTGTTTATATGTCCGCCTTGTTTTTCTAAACCACGGAACAGACTTTGATGAGATTTTCACCATCGTTTATAGAATTTATTCCGGAAGGTTCATATGTATAATACGTTAATATTAAAATTACTTATAACTAAGACATCTCGATGCTTTGTCGTAAAAACTATGCGAAGCAGGAGCGGGTCGCTAGTATGTAATTAAGAAGGAAAGGTTGTCTTCCGAATGCCTGCACAACATAGCAGCTAAAATTTGCGAGTCCCAGCATCCTTTGAAAGGTAAAGGTTATCGCAAATCATGTCAAGTGTTGCATAAAGTGAATTTAATCACAACTGGCACGATTATTATTACGAGTGAGGGGGCGAGCAGTGGTCGTGGTCATGTTGAAGTGTAGCATTTAACAACAAAAAAATGACAAAATACCCGCCTGCAAAAATGCATAACTTAAAAGAGAAAAACAAGCATTACTATCTGTAGAATTTTGGTATTACAGGCGGGGAACAAACAAAAGTTACACCATATTTCAGGTTATTGGTTTGTTCACCGCCTGTAATTCCAAAATTCTACAGATTACAATGCCTCTTTCTGGGGCAGTCGGGTAAAAACAGCCTATTACTGTCTCGCTACAGGGAAAAAGAGAGTGTTACCGGGATAAAAAGTATCCTATGTCCTAAATCAGGGCATGGCCTATCCTTATACCTATCAACCAAATCCATTCAGCCATTAAAGCCTGAAAAGGTAACAGACAGAGAGAAAGATAATAAATGAAAATCTCATATGGAGAAGGCACGAGCAGTGATCACCACATCTGAACTTATTGAAAATCTTAAGTGGGCTCTTGCATCAGGCTACTTAAATGCAAATAAACGAATTTTTCTTTTGCTTTAGCTTTCATTGTCAAGTGTGTGTCTGAGGTCCGTATAACTAGAGAAGTTATCGGTTCAGAAATCGGGTTATTTTTACCCGACTACGGCGAAGAAAAAAGGAGGGTTATGATTTTGACCGGTATGTATGTATGTATGTATGTTCATCTGTTCCCTCCTATCATCTAAACCACTCATCAAAATTTGACAAATGAGGTATCGTTGGAAGCGTCTTGATCGTACGCTGGTATGTTACGTCACATTAAATTTAAAATGGCGCCCTCTAGAGGTCATAAAGTCAGGAACTAAAAAAAAAATATTGTTTAATCGTAGCATGTTGGATATCAAATGAAAGGGCTTAATGAGCACATTTCAAAAATATATATATATTAGAACCCCAAAAGAATAAAAAAAAAAGTAATAAAAACTAAAACCCAACTACGACTAAAGAGGTATAAACAAGACACCACAGACAGACAAATTAAAAATCCGGAGTCACACGTAATCCGTTCGATTTATGCCCTAACACGTGTGACTCCGGATTTTTAATTTGTCTGTCTGTGGTGTCTTGTTTATACCTTTTTAGTCGTAGTTGGGTTTTAGTTTTTATTACTTTTTTATATATTAATCTGCCATTAATCTAGGACCATTCTCAAATATATTATTTTACCAGTATATTTGCACTAATTCCATTCCAGTTAATTACCTAACTTTTCCAACATCATATCGAGAAAAACTTTGTTTGAACAAAATTTTTTTTTTTTAATAACCCATTCTGTTTCCTTTACTTTCTTATAAGTACTAACCTTACAAATTGCAGTTAACTATACTACTTTCGCCTGGTAAATACTGGGTTTAACGTGCTTTAAATGTGTACCTCCCACATACCGCCATCCATTATCCTGCGCGGTTGGTTGCCTTGCGCGGGGGCAGTCGCAGAGCGCACACTCGCGCGCTCGCCGCTTCATCCTTCGGGACGAGTGACAGTGACAGGAGAGGTAAGGTCATCTTTTATCTTTGTTTTTAAATATGGATTGTTAAGTTTTTAAAGTAATAAAAATGGCGGGCTGCTGGAAAGTGCACTATTATTAATGTGCGTATTAACTCTTATAATGTCCAGAGATCTTGTGCAGTTTTACATTCAGTATTAATTGTGTAGCTAAATAGCAGCATTCAAATATTTTTATTTTATAAATGTAACAGATATTACAGTACAAGTTACAATATTCTTGCGCTTGTGATCGAGTTCACGTAGATAATGCAACGGGCGGGATTTGAACCCACGACCAAAGCACGCCAGTCCAGCACTCTAGCCCTTGGCAAGACTGGATGTCAGAGTTTCGGGTTTGTTTTTCTCGTCATATCAATAGTAATTTAAATAGTATCAGCTCAGGTACATACGTTTAAGATCTATTTTTACCCGACTACGGCGAAGCAAAAAGGAGGGATATGATTTTGACCGGTATGTATGTATGTATGTTTATCTGTTCCCTCATATCTTCTAAACCACTCATCACAATTTGACAAATGAGGTATCGTTGGAAGCCTCTTGATCGTCCGCTGGTTATAGGCCATGTGACGTCACATTAAATTACAAATGGCGCCCTCTAGAGGACATAAAGTCAGGAACATGAAAAAAAATATTGTTTAATCGTACCATGTTAGGTATCAAATGAAAAGGTTTAATGAGCACATTTCAAAAATATATATTTTATAACCCCAAAAGAATTAAAAAAAAAAAAAAGTAATAAAAACTAAAACCCAACTACGACTAAAAAGGTATAAACAAGACACCGCAGACAGACAAATTAAAAATCCGGAGTCACACATAATCTGTTCGATTTATGCCCTAACACGTGTGACTCCGGATTTTTAATTTGTCTGTGGTGTCTTGTTTATACCTTTTTAGTCGTAGTCTTAGTTTTTATTACTTAATTTTTTAGCTTAAAAGCGAAGAGTATCAACAACTATCGTACAATGCGTAAAAAGACGCTTAACAACACTGAGAGTCACCTACTCCTCGTCATTGTAATTTTTTTTTTTGTTCTTCACCATACTTGGGAACCTTCTGGTTACAGAGATATTGAAGGCCAAGGTTCCTACTTTTTTTCACCAAAACGAAATGTTATAAATTAACTTTAAATACAACTCCCGTACCGTTGCATGCACCGCGCAATGGTACATTACGGGTAGTCGGGTACACAATTGCGCGCTGCAACAAACAGTTCACACCAAAAGTAATATACTTAGTCGTTTCCAATACTTTTGGCTCACTGTTTGATGTGGAAAAGCTTATATCATGAACATTCTAAGTTAAAATACCAATAAAATGTTCTTCCTTTGCAGTAACTCGACCCAGTCAAGATGACGGCGACGAAGAAGCGTAATACGTCGGACCTGACGAGTTTGGAGCGGTTCAACATGTACTACCGCGAGAAGGAGGTCACTCTGACAGGGGCCCAGAAAGCAAAGAGGTTCATCTGGAACCCAAAGACCAGGCAGTTCTGTGGCAGGACTGGAGCCAGCTGGTGTGAGTATAGATGATGGAACATTCAAATATCTATTTGATCGACATAACCTGCCAAAAAGTGTATGTCAATCCTGTTGGAAGTCGTTGTAAACTAAATACCCAAACGCTTTGAAAGAGATTCCCGCTTGTCTAACCCTCTTGTTGGTCTGGTGGTCGTGAGCGTGATTTTTGAGCGTGGGCTCCTGGGTTCAATCCCCGAGTCGAGCACTGTTAATGGGTTCACCCATTATCAGTAGAAGACTTGATTTTTGCGCGGTTGTTAAAAGGCGAACTGGCGAAATGGAATATAATTATACTTTTGCCTATAAACGCTTCGGGTCCAACGTATACCTTTTCCATAATTTAATCGTTCAAAGTTTTTTATTCGTTCATTGTCCAGTATAGGTACGCACAATGGTCTGCCTGAGGGACTGAGTGCGCAAACCAAACCCTATAACATATAACATAGACCACATCCATACTAATATTATAAATTCGAAAGTAACTCTGTTTGTCTGTCTGTCTGTCCTTTTCACGCCTAAGCCACTGAACGGATTTCGATAAAATTTGGCAAGGAGATAGATGGTAAGCATAGGCTACTTTTTATCGACACACCACGCGGGCGAAGCCGCGGTCGGAAGCTAGTAATATATAAAATCGGTTAATTAATTTAACTTCGTCATTTGTAGCTTGTCACTGTTCGCTATTACCCCAATAATAGTAAACACGAAGTAAATTTATGGCCAAGCTTGAACCTCGTAAAATGTATTGTTAATGAAGTATTCTTTTAGTTCCAATGCCACGCATTTTTCTTTTTTACCCGACTTCGGTGAAGCAAAAAGGAGGGTTATGATTTTGTCTTTGCACTTTTCTTTGTGTTGTATAATTTGGTTAATTAATGTTTTGGGTGGATAATGGTGACCTGGTGAATAGAAGGTTTGAATACAGGTCTAAGGTAGGTTACGTACAGCAAAAGACAGAAACAAGTGGAAAGCCCTAGAGGAGACCTTTGTCGAAAGACGAGCTGTTATGAGGGGAGACCAACCGAATGCCGAGGATAGGATTTCGTTTAAGTAAATTAGCTCTCTTGCCTGTATTTGAAACTTTCAAATATTTTTGTCTAATAAGTTAAAAAGTAACACTAATAAAGGCTTACTTTATTTTATTTGTATTAGGCTCGCAAATCCTTCCTTATCCCGACGGGCACGTTCTGCCCTCCTCCTCCTCCTCGGGTCGGTCGATACTCCTTGATATGCAATGGCCTCTGTAGCTCCATGAACCATGAGGCTCCAGGGGCTAGTGCAAATCCTGGGGTTCATTCGATTTATCGAGTCTGGTTAAGCCATGCTGGAGTCGGTGCATTTCATTCATTCAGGTAGGTACAGATTTAGTGTTGAATAGAAACCTGGATGACTTTTAAAGATATATTATTATTATTATCTCGCTGCAGGGCAAAGGCCCCTTCTGAAACAGAGAAGACACGAGCATTGACCACCACGCATGCGCGAGACGGGTTGGCGATGACAGACTTATATTAACTCTATAAGTCCAGGTTTCCTCACGCGATATTTTCTTCTTCACCGATGGCAGTTAAGTACAAGATAAACTCAGAAAGTACTTATACATTGAAAAAGTCCAATTGGTACGTGCCCAGACTCACAAACCTCGAGGCAGGACCATCACGACATTTTTCAAAGATACTTTTATACTTTACGTATAATATCTAGGATGCGAACGTCTTGTCTTTACTTTGACTTGGCTTTTATAAGTTCCAGAACGTTACCAAGGAAGGATACAGTTGTTTTCCATTCCTAACATCAACTCGCCACATTATGACTCAAACTGCCAAACCTCTATTATTATGAATTCCGGAGACTTTGCCTAAATGGTCCGGAGTATAAAGACGTGCCTACCGGAAGCTGCGACGGCCGTTCATTGGTTCAATGAGATCATTGGAGCATCCTGCGCGCGCGCCGCTTGGCGCGGGATCTAACCGGTCAGCATGCAGATACATCGTAGATTCGTGGCCTTTCTCTGTTATGGTGCGATTGCACGGGCAATTTAAAATTGCCTAATCCTACTCCCTTATGTGCCTCAATTTCAATCACAGTCAGAAGGATTTTGAAGGAAATTCCTAAACCATTGCTTATTGTGTTTGTAAAATTCGTTTGCTGGACATCATCGTAAATATGAATGACTAGCTGCGCCCCGCGGTTTCGCCCGCGTAAGGCACGATCCCGTGGGAATATCGGGATGAAAAGTATCCTATGTGTTAATTCAGGTTATAAACTATCTGTGTGCCAAATTTCATCCAAATCCGTTCAGTAATTTTTGCGTGAAAGAGTAACAAACATCCATCCATCCATCCATACTTACAAACTTTCGCGTTTATAATAGGTATTAGTTAGATGTTTAGTTACTGTTGTCAAAATGAAAGGTAGGTATTGTGATTGTAATGTGACGCAATTACCCCGCTGGGCAATATTGGTAAAACCACAACATCATGTAGCAATTGTTACTAGAGATACCTCTATGTACTAGATTGCAGATTGCCCCACTACCACAGGTTGCCGGCTACAGGTTAGCTCGCGAAATTCGAATTTTCTTACGTTTTTTTCAAATTGCAGGTCAGTATCAGGTTGTATGTTGATCTAAGTATTATTAGCGGCCGTAACAAACATGGATTTACAGAATTATAATCTTTAGAATCAGCAATACAACTCCTTAAGTTCATGTAAGTACATGAACTAAAGAATACGACGAACGACGAATTCATGAAATAGTCATTCAATGTACTTACATTGAATGACATGAATTCATGAATAACATGAATTCGTCGTTCAATGCACTTTCATGAACTTAGAGAGTTGTATTGCTGATTCTTATGTTTATAATTCTGTATATCCATATATGTTACGGTCGCAAATAATATTTAGATCAACAAACAACCTAATACTGACCTGCAAATTCCAAAAAAACGTAACGGGCCACCTTATCGCATCCCCCTTAACAACAAATTGCCCGTTTATAAACGCAACTTTAGGAGTTGCGGCATTGTTGTATACCTACTTCTTGGAGTTAACGATGACAAATTAAATTAGAGTTACTCACAGGAAAGGCTTAGTTAATGCAGACTCAAAAAGTTATTCTACTCATGATTTATATACATTTAAAAATATGCCTTAGGCAATGGAACTAAACTGTAAATAACAATAGGTAGATAAGTTATTTAAAGTAATGTTACATTGTAATATATTACGGACTTTCTCAGAATTATTTTTATAGAGCGTCAGTTGTCAGTTTAATTATTTTTATAGAGCGCGCCATGCGTTTCTCATTTGAACACTTTTATAACCATTCCAATAGTCATTCTGGATCGCAAATAAATTTAATTAATATAAATATATATTATTATATCAATAATGACAATAAATGTTATTTCAGCCAAAATAGCACTATTCTACTTCATCTTCTACTCCGCGCTGGCGATCCTGGTCGCGATCTGCATGTGGACCTTCCTCCAACTCCTGGACACCCGGCAGCCCATGTGGCAACTGGAGAAGAGCATCATCGGCACCAACCCCGGGCTAGGCTTCCGGCCCATGCCCCCAGAGGTCGCCAGCAGCGTCATCTGGTACAAAGGGAATGATCCTGGAAGCTATAACTTCTGGGTTAAGGAATTGTCTAAGTTTTTGGCAGGTGAGTGGTCCTATGATAGACTCTTTAGGTGATCCAACTGCATCAGTTGTCTTGAGATAATTGTGTTTGTTCTCTAGCATTAATGTCAGATTATGCTCATCACACATGAATGCTTTGGAAACGAAGAAAAAAAAAATACCATGATAAATTGATAAGGTTTAAAACCACACCACGATCACATCATGAATAGAGTGTCCTACCAATTAGAAGGTCTTGGCATCATCTTTCTTTTATTCATCATTCTTCTTTTCCAAAATTCACTGAATTGTCTCCGAAATACCAAATCCCTTTACGACTCCAAAAATTCCAGTTTACAAACGCGACGGCAAAAAGTCAGGAGCAAGCCAGAACATTCACAGCTGTGACTTCAGGCATTCCGCCCCAGCTGGCAAGGTCTGTGACGTAGACATCAGCGCCTGGGGCCCCTGCCTGGAGGACAACCACTTCGCGTACCAGAAGTCGACCCCCTGCGTCTTTCTGAAGCTGAACAAGATCTTCGGGTGGAAGCCAGCCTTCTACAACAGCTCTGAACATCTGCCGTCAGAGATGCCTCATGATCTGAAGGACCATATTCGGAACATGACGGCGTTTGATAAGAATTATGTGAGTGTACTTTGGGTATCAGCAAGAAATATAATGACAACATTGTACGCAAATATCCAGCGTCTATTGATTCTTAAGGCTACAGCCGATTGTCAAAAATTCTCCTCAATCACTTTCGTAAATTTTTTATGTACCAACACACATTACAGGCGGCCCCACCGCACTTTTTTGTCTGAGAATGCGTTGCGCTGCGGCCCGTTGCGACTGAAATGTGTCCTTGGCTTTACCACGCTTTAATGAATGATTTCGGTTTTTCTGTTGGTCTGTATGTAGGTAGAATTATAGACCATGAAAACGCTATAGTTCTCCAGGACCCTTTTTATACAACGTGACATTTGCACATTCAAGTCTCAGCTCACTATCGTACAAACTTCATTTCCCAGCTCAACATGGTGTGGGTATCGTGTCAGGGCGAGAATCCAGCGGACAGGGAGAACATCGGCCCCGTCCAGTACATGCCGTTCCGCGGATTCCCTGGATATTACTTCCCTTATACAAACCAGGAGGGCTACCTCAGTCCACTCGTCGCTGTGCATCTGCAGAGGCCTAATAGTAAGTTGGGCTAGTTTTTACTGATGAAGCAGTCTAAATGGATAAAATATGTACTACCTACTTACTCGATTTGAAGTCTCCTTCCTAAGTATTGAACAGCTACTGGAAAACGCGAGGAATGCCACTTGGGTAGCAGAATCTTTGCCGTTTACCAGAAATTCTTGCAATCGTGCCAACCTCTAACGTTATATTATCATTATTAAAAGCCTGTGATGTGCCACTGCAGGGTAAAGGTACCTCTTCTCTCTTTCCACTTCTCTCTATGTATAGCTGCTTAGGACCAGTTCAGGAGCAGTGGAGGTCCAGTAGTAACGGCCGCAACTTATGAGTTGTAGGTCGTAGGTTCGAACCCAGACAAAAGCTTTACTTTGTGTAAATTATGTCATCATCACTACTCTCAAAACGGTGAAAGAAAACATCGTGAGGAAACCGTCATTCCTAGAACCAAAAATTCGCAGACATATGTCATCTACCAACCTGCACTGGGCCCGGGTGGTGGAAGAGCAAACTTTTCACAGATAGGAGGCCTGTTTCCCAGCAGTGGGAACATTATAGGTTGATTATGGACCAGTTCAACCAACCAACCCACGCCAACTAGTAGTAGCCTTCCCCAAGCATTTTTTTGTTTCAGTATAAACGATATAAACTAATGCTTATCTTTCTGTCTGCAGCGGGCGTGCTCATCAACATCGAGTGCCGCGCATGGGCCAGGAACATCATGTATGACAGACACGAGGCCATGGGCGCAGTGCACATCGAGATAATGATCGAATAGACTTAGGGGACCCAGGGACTCAGGAAGTCAGGAGTGGATGAAGAGGAAACAGCGAGTGCGTCTTGAAGAAAGAGGAATGTGATTAGCAAAGAACGTTAATAAAACTCGGGATAGAGTTTAAGTACAGTCAACACAGAGATTAAACAAACACAACAGAGAGTTAACCAGCTAAGAAATAGACATCTTTGTAAGCTCTACGTAGGCAGTATTTATTTGTTACTGCGTATGTAGAAAGTTATGTCTACTCACGCTCAGAGTTGCTGGACGCTAGTGATGGCGCCAAACTCGTAGAGCAGTTAAAGTTCTGAGGGCCTAGACAAGTGACAATCGCTTCGAAAACGTTTCGTGTTTCTACAACGATTTTCAACAGGATTGACATAAGATTTTCGATAGCTTATGTCAGTCCTATACAGTTTTGCCTTTTCCATCGTCGTTATCGCTGATAGAATGTCACTTTGTCTAGGGCCTCTGTCTGCAGAGTCGGCTCTGCAGTATAGATTGAAGTGCCATCGACAAGTTAAGCAGAAGAAGTGACCAGCGGCGTAACAAGATTTTTAGAGGGATTGTAGTTCTTGTCTGTAGTTGTTTATATCTACTGTTGACGGTACCTATCCTTTTTTTACGAATATTATAGAAATCTGTTGTATTACTTATGTTTCGTTCTTGAAAGTAAGCGACCATTTAAAAATTACGCTTCTATTTTTTAAATTTTGATTTGGAATCTGACTTCAAATTTTTTCGAGCTGCCATTTTTGTTGAACGAAAACTGCCATGAAGCTAGAATACCAATTATTTGATTGGATAATATTGTAATTTTTATTTATATTGTGCGTGATTGTCGATACGATGAGTGAGACTATTTGTAATTTATTTTAATAAATGTAGATACTGATATCGAATTTAAATGCTTAATAACACCTCATTGACGTATAACTTTACCTACTGCTAAGGCCGGTCGTCCCGTGACGGCCAACTTTTTTAACCTATTTTCTTGATCCTATTTTCTTAAAACACACAGTAGGTATTATATTGATTACATTTAAATATTTTATAGCTAAAGATTGATTATAATTTTATTTCATTTAAATAAAAATATTTAGCTTAACATTTTTGGGAAGTAAATAAAAGAGTAATTGACATACATCACAATCTATTTAAGTACTCATTTACAAAAATAACAACACACTCCTGTTTAATATTAAGAGGTAAATACATTGTTTGTATCGTTCGTCGCTGCACATAACAAGGTAACAAAAAATAAGGGATTTTGTGAAAACAAAACACGGAAATGGATAATCGCTAACAAAACAAAGCATATTTTTACATTTACATCATGCTTGTATTTTAGATGGATTAGGCAGAGGTTGACACGAACATTTCGCCAGTTATTTTTGTAACGAGCACAAATCCAGACTCCGAGCTGCTACTGAGAAATTCGAGATGGAAAAAGCCAGTAACAAACCTGTTACTGGATTTTCCATCTCCCATTCGATTCCCGGATCGGGCTAGGGCCAAATCGACCGTAGTAGCTCAGTCAATATTACATTTTTGCTAGTTGGTGGTAAATATATAATTTTCTATGCTTGTTATGTAAAACCATGGAAATTCTGTATAGAAAAGAGCGAAAAAAATAGATGGAATCCAAAATATTCCAAAATTACAATTTTCTATACTTACTTAAAAATGTTAAAACCGCTGTAATGTGCAGTTACCACAACGAATCTATAGCAACTATTCACTTTGTTATTTGTCACATTTACTTAAGATAACAAAATACGGAGCACCCGCCACCCAGTATACCAATAGCCAGTCTATAAGGCCTGATTTCACATAATTATGTCACAAAGTTACGGTTAACTAGAAGAGCGGTGGCCGCCACATAACGGCCGCAGTGACGGCTGTCATGAAAATGATGGCAGTGGACTTCAAACAAAGCTCTCTTGGAAAACACATCAACTAACTATGCGTTTGCACTGGCGAAACATTCACACACAGAGTTAGGGCGATCAACACATATATACCGCGATCAATAGCTGTAAATGTTGGAATATTGACACTGACAGCTCTTGAACGCAGTTGAGATAAATTGCTAATCGCGTTCAATTTCGTTGGTGAAGTTCGTCCTTACTTTCGTAAAAATATCGTTTTAGTGACGTCATTCGCCGGTAAATTGCGGACACGATGAGGCGGCCACCGCTCTTCTCGGACGACGATCGAACTACTTAGGAATTATATTTAGGGGGCATAAATGTCATAATTAAATACATTTTTACTTAAAGGATACTGGGTGTACTGTTACTAAAATTGTTCTACTGACTTTCATAAAAATAGTATATATATATATATACTTCGTATTAAGACACATTAAGTTATTAGTGCTAATTGAGGATGTTGCAGCCGGTGTTGACTGGAGGAACGACACAATTAGGGTAAGTACGTCAATTGTTAAGATACCTAAACATGAAGGCTTGCATTTAAAGAGAGAACCTCCCCTGGCCCTAAGGGGAAAACCAATTATTTCATGCGCCACATGAACAAGACCAATATTTTAAAGGGAACGAAACGATCAATTTACAATTAACCCACAAATCACTAAATACGTTAAGCGCTAAACATAACCCGTTCTCATTCTGTCAATCATTTGACGATACCCTTTTTTTCTAAACCCTCATAAGTTATTCGTTTGCTAAAATCTATAAATTCCCCAATCCGTTCCCCACTTCAACACCGCCTCCAGTACTCATTGCGCTTGCGCAGCTGTGGTCCCATTCAGTCGATCATGATCTCCAGATGAGTGGAGCCGAACCTGTCTTTGAGGCTGTCTGTATACTTTATGTTGTGCGCCCACGCACGACAACGGATGTTTATTATTTGGTGCACTGGAAAAGAAAAAAAATTGGTTCAATTTAGAATAGCTTGGAGATAAAATATCAGCCTAGATTATACTTGTGGTCAGTTTCAAATGTATCTGATGCAAGTGTAAACAAATTCTAATTGTAAATGAAGAGCCCGCCAAGTGCGGACCACGCACAATGAAGGGTTCCATATAGGATGTGATGAATTTATCAACATAAGTAGGTATTTGAAAAACTTGCTCTCCCAAAACTTTAAAAATATTTATTTTTAAATGTTTGTTACTCAATCGCGCAAAAATGGCTGAACGAATTTGGATGATCTAAGCACAAGGATAGGTACTTTTTATCCCGGCAGTACGTTCCCGCGGGATAATTTCCGACATCCACACGGACAAAAACTCGAAGTAAGCCGTTCATTCATTTACTTTCATCCTTGACATAATCATTGTATTTGAAATTATTCCTATTATTATAGATACCTCCAATTTAATTTCAACTCCTAGTGGCTTTTGTGGACATGATAATTATTCAATTTGTTACAGTTGTAATAGCAATCACGTCGTTTGGCTGAAATAGGTTTTTTTTATTTTTATTGTTTGTCTTTTATATAGATTATTTTCTATTTTGTGAATGTGAGAACTTTGTAGGCTTATTGGACTGTAGATTTACTGAACATCTATTTTGTTAAGTTTCTGGTACTTATTTGTTGAAAGGCCTACACTGTCCTCCCATGCCTACTAACACTGTAATTTGAAAATATTGTAAAAGCCAATTATTTTTAAAAGAGTAACCGTGGAGTTTCTTGCCGGCTCTTCTCCATAGGAAACGACCAATTGGAACCGTGCACCTAGCTTCTGACGTTTCATAAGTGCCCAATTGCCCATGTAGGTTTATGTGAAATAAAATATTTTGATTTTGATTTTGATTGATATGCCACATGGTACAGTTTGCAAAACTTCTTCATATTTTAATCAACATTTGCAAATGCAAAATGTAAGAAAATTTTAATTTCGCGGGCTTCTTTAGCGCATCCCCCAGTTACTTAAGTTAGACTTACGCGTTGGGTTCAAAAGTTGCACAGCGACGAGCGGGCTCAGGTATCCAGCGGTGTTATCATAGGGGAAGTAGATCTCGGGCAAGCCAGGGTACGGCCAGTACTTAAGGGGGCCCAGGGCCTCCACATCAGCTGGCCGCTCGCCCATACACGACACCCATACTTTGCGACGCTGGAAGAATGTACAGAAAGATTTCAATTAATCATGAGTGATGTTGCCTATCTCACTAAATAGAAATGGTGCTATAAGGAGATAGCTGGCCATACTTGCAACGTAATCCATAGAAAGATTGTAGGTTACACACTGGTGCAATGTAAAGGGGTGGTTTTTTTGGGGACCAAACTGTAGTAGTCACTCACTTCCCTTCCAACAAATTAATATAGGTATAGTATAGGATCTCTAACCCTGAATTTGATGTTGTAAATGATGATTTGAATGACATAAGGAATAATGCAACACATTTTGCAATTCTTGTTTAACCAACTAATACTTACTTCCTGAGCAGTGGCGTTGATGATATAATCCTTGATGTCAGGCGGCATCTCAGGAGGTAAGTCGCCGGGATCATCGTAGAAATCCGGGTTAAAGTCGTATAACTGTAACGAAATACATCATCTTCAATCAATGCTGCAGTAAGCAAAGAGGGTGATGAACGGAGGCATTCACCAATCAGAAGTTTTTATGGCTCAATGGCATGCAAGCTACTCGCATACTGCTGTGAAAGTTACATGTGTGATACGGGCTTTAGGCTGCCATCAGACGTACTGCATTCTTGCAGTTTGAATGCAGTTTAGCACGACTGCAATACTCGTAATGTGTACTGGTTACTGCATGCAAACTGCTGGAGTGCAGTTGAAACAGTTGAAATGCAGTCCGTCTGCTGGCAGCCTTAGAGTCAGTCTATTTTTCAACCCTATACAAAATGCAAGAAAACTTCTGATTTAGTCTTAACATAAAATCCTAACACTTACCCTATTTAACTTGATGATAAGGCAAGGAGTCTTGTTGGCGTATCCAAAGTCGTTCTCACTGGAGCAAGGCCCGAAGCTGCTGGTGTTGAAGGCACAGACTTCGGCACGAGGAGGCTTCACATCGCCACAGTCACGCTGGTTCTCGCCGTGGTTGTTCAACAATGATTTGTTGTTGTACGCTGAAACCAGATTTTGATACATTTCTTAGTTATAGATAATGATTTGAAGCAAATTAGGTGTCGGACATAGAGGAGCGCTAAGGCCATTACTGATTTTATCAAATCCACACTCATCACTCGAGCTGTACAGAATTTATACAGACACAAATTATTTCCGAACATAGCAATAAACAACAGCAAAGCTTGGCGCCTCCTGTCTACACAGCACAAAAAAGTGTACCTACTATGTATATCTTTTGCTATGAGGAAGGTAAGAACCGTTGATGGTTTTAATAGACAAAACGATTCATGATTTAAAAAAATAAGCTCAACTTACGGGCCAGAAACTTATTGATATTGTCGACGTATTTCTTGACCTGGGTCTCGTTGTCCGCGTTGTACCAGATGAGAGCTCCTTCCTCAAACAGCAGCGGCCTGTGTCCCATGCCTGGGTTGGCACCTGGAAAGTTTAAATTTTTTATTTAGAACCTTAGAACAGTTTTCTTCTTTTTCATCAAAATGAACATCAGCAAATAGCTCGCGAGCTCGTGGCTAATTAATAACTGCCGCATGGGTCGACTCATCAGGTTAAGCTACGCTTGCAGGTGTTGTTCCGTGGATGGGTTTACATACCGAAACTCCTCCGTGCATCGGAAAGCACGTTAAGTTGTTGGTCCCGGCTGTCATTCGTATATCTTTGACAGTCGTTACGGGTCGTCAGAAACCCGAAAGTCCCAGCTCAGTTACTGGGTTGTGGAGGTCAGATAGGCAGTCGCTCGATGTAAAATACTGGTATTCAGCTGCATCCAGTTAGACAGGAAGCCGATCTTAACATAATTGGGAAAGGGCTAGGCAGGTTGATTGGACGTGGGCAAATAATATTTTGGGTCGGAGTAATGCAGCAATCACTGTGGAAGTCTGCTTCCAATCAATAACAAACAATTTCTTACTTATTTAAAAAACATAGCGCACCTATATGGTAACTCCTCGACCGGGGTACTGAGTGGAGGGAGTCTTCTCTTTCGTAAGGAAAATATTTAAGTCAAGAATGTTTATTTCTTACACCCAGACGCATCCATCAAAAGTATTTCGGATAATTTTAGATCTTGTAAAGAATGAGGTCAAGGACTCTTTGCAAAATTTCAATACGTGTTTCATCATGATCGTACATTTATTTGGAACATAAACGTGCGTGAACTTTATAAAACTTTGGCTGATGGATACGTGGCTCAAGATGAGAAGGTATTCAGACGCCTTCTTTAACTCAGCCCTCCAAGAATATATTTCATAGAAAGCACTGAAATGTGAAATCTTTGTACTGCACGTCAATGGCAACAAAACCAGTAAGGTGGTTTCTCATTATATTCAAACTCGGCACTGCGGGGCTAGCTCAAGGTCAAAGTGACATGCTGTCGTCTGTAATTAAGGTGAAAGCTACAGGATAGCCCGCGAAATTCAATTTTTCTTAGGTTTTTTGCAATTTGCAAGTCAATATCAGGTTGTACGTTGATTAAAATATGATTTGCGACCGTAATACACTTATAAAATTTGAATCATTAGAATCACTTTAAGTTACAATCGGCGTCAAACGTCATGATTTTGTGAAATAGTCATCCAATAAGGTAATTTGAAGTTAGAGACCTATATTGATGATTTTAATGATTATTATTCTGTAATACATGCTTGTTTCGATCGCGAATCCTATCGCCACTAAGCAACCTTGTTTTGCTTGAGAAGATCAGAGATCAGCTTATTCATGTGAATGAGTAGATGAAAGAAAGAATATCGATCGCTCAGTAAGTCTATTACCTATGTCATCTGCTTACCTATGATAGAGTCAGCAAGCGTGAAGTACGGGATCTTCTCGTCCATGGTGGCCATCAGGCCGCACATGCAGATGGAGAAGAAGATGATGATGCAGATGTACATCACCAGGTAGATCAGACCGATCACGCCTGGAACAACCATGGGAAAGGAATATTAGTAAATCATAACATTACCTTCACACATATTCATTAGAGGCGTATCTATGCTACACCCACTTTTCGCCAGTTATCGTTGAGGCCCATGTACAGTCTTGGACTTTAATTGCTGAGCCACCTGGCACTGTTCGTATTTTAGCCGTGTAATGCAAATCGGGTTTATTCGGTTCCCGACACGGAAACTCATAATGTCTTCGTATTAGTAGAAGCAAATTATATTTAATAACTTTACCGGCTGGCTAACCTGAGAGCCAGAATTACAAACTTGACAGCAAAGTGACTACTCAAAGTCAACCAATTGCAGGTCTAGCAACAGTAACCTAGCAATGATTGTTTAAGCGTAGCGATAGTAACGTTAGCGTACGGAGAAATATTAATAGTCATTCGGCAACTTCGAAATTAACGTCTCTGACATCGACATTTCAACTGTCACTGTCTTCAGTTATGTTTTCAGAATAACCGAGTTAATGAGCTCTGATTCAAAGGAGGTCAGTATCAAATAGATTGGATAACCTTAATGCAACATTTTATTTATTTTTATCATTGAGAACTTATTAGTCAACCTCTATGGATAAGACTATTTCCGATTATACGTAATTTATTTCTCATCTTGTTTACGAGCGTGCGGTTTAATCGTGTAATCTCGTGAATGTATGAAACTGTAAAATTGAAAAGTTTGAAGGTTCAATTAAAGTCCGTGACTGTACTACGGGAAAACCAAATAAAATAGCACAAAAAATAAATGGATACAAAAAGTTAATATATGAAGTCAGTTAGACATACTAAACAATGTTTGCTAAGAATAATAATGACGTGAGGAATCTATGGCTATAACAGTTTGCCAGTTTGGTGTTACAACAACCGTTTTCTAAACACACGTTCAAACAGTTGAATAAACAAATCAACAGACTAGTTTGATCATATCATTAGCTGCGCACACGCATAGTGAGCGTCTAAGTACGTTATGATTGTATATTATCACATTGTTCGTGTTACTATACTTATAATAGAGTGCTAAATTGTGAATAACGAATATCTAGACAAAAAAGAAACTGATTGTTATGTTAGTAGCTCGAGATGCACCTGATTTATTAACTAATTTCTTAACTTTTTTTGTTTTTGTTGTTACTCACGTAGTCAATCGTAGTCGTTAGTCATTTTTAGTTTATTTTAGTTTAGTATATTAAATTGGAAGGCAGCAAGTTATTGTATAATCAATTCTACGTTACGCCGTAATTGTCATGTACATTAGTCTTTTAGTTATTTAGATTTATATCTATCGTAATTATTTAATGTATGTGATGTGGCTGTGCTTTTTAAAATAAATAAATAGATACAATTATTTGTCTGCCTAGCCTTTTCCCAACAATATTGGGGTAACCACGTCAGTACGGTCAGTGCCGTCACGGTAGTTCAAGTCTAATCAGATGCCACTGAATATCATGTTACATGAAACGACTGCCTATCTGACCTGTAATAAGTAGATAGTCACCCATCCACAGTTTGATCCGTGAGTTTTGAAGTTAGCCACGCACGCCGGACATGTCATACAAAGCAATTTAAAACATACTATTCACTGTGTGTAAAATTAAGTGCGTCAAAAGCTCTTAGAAGCCAGACGGGCGTCGGAACGTAACGTACTGCCATAAAATTAATACATTTGTAACGAAAATATACTCTACTATGCTCCACTGAAAGGAAATCGAGTGATCTTGACAAAGCCAATAGGGATGACACAAACTAATTGCATTTTTTCAATACTTAACTTAAAAATATGTCCTAATATCACGCCTGTATATTCCATAGGCGTAAGGCGAATGTAGAAAGTGTAGGTGTAATGAAAATCCTAGCAAGAGCGTTTGTCTGTCAATTGTATAAGTATATTGTGTCTGAGGATAAGCTTCAGCGACCTTCTAACTACTCAATGTAACAACACTAATGCTATCATTAATTATTCTGCCAATTGCCAAAGGTGGTGATTTGTGATGACGAAATGAATTGTTAAGAAACACTAGCAAATTAAATTGTCTGTTTATTCTAATCATAGCTGTTATTCTACTATGAACAATTGGTGAATGAATGACAGCTGTGATTTTACGTTCAATTAGTCTAATTAATGTAACACACTAATTAATGTCTCTGAACGTAGGTACATTATTGGTCTTGGCAGCCCTCGTTCAATAATAGACTTCGTACTAAAACAATCGCCTGTTCGAAATCCTATAAAAATCTTCAAACAAAAGCGTTTCACACCCACCTATAATAAGATAGGTAAAGTATTCCACACCACAGCGCACCCGCAAAATGTGCAGCACACTAACAAAGAGAAAACATGGCGGCCACAAAATAGCCAAAATAGCCCGCTACGCAAGCCGGTCACGGATTGTTTACATTCGAGTCTACGTCACGGCTATCAGGGATGCCAGGAGACCAGAATACGGTATCAGAAGTACTGGTGGTATCAAGTCACGCACTGACCGACTCATCCACGCCTTGGTCTGCCTTGGAAGCTGAAAGGTCACTGGGCACCATACACTGGGCACATATACTTTGTAAAGTATTTTATTATTGTGAATGTGAGGATTATGTGAATTTAATTTTTTTTTCGTTCTCAGTTAATTTTATCGATGGTCTGGCAATTCGAGAATTTTATGCGGCCTACCCAAATGTCCTTTCTTTGGTATTGTTCGTCGAGTCGTTGAGCTCCTTAAGTTCTGAGTTGAGCTCCACCATTACTGACAAATGCTTGCACTGACTGGACAGGTCCACTCAAATCTGTGTGGTTCTTTCCTCAAAAGACCATTTCAGACTCGAATTTACATGGTCCTCATATGGCTTGACCAAGATTATGTCTGGACTTTAAAAGAGACTGTGACCTCTGAGTTTGTTTCGGCCTTTCTTCTCAGAGTAGTCAGATAGGAAACGCCGACCTCATCTAGCTTATTTTTAATATTTTTTAATATGACGTGTAAAAGTGATTCCAATATCCTATTTACGGAATAAACAATTTAATTTCATTTCATTTCATTTCATAGTATGGAAACTATACCCACGCTGTACAGAAATAAAATAGGGTGAAATAGACAAATTATTGTCTCTAGTTTACGATAGTATGGGTTGCAAGAGGTTCCTCTATGATGTACCTACTTACCTAGTAAGGAATAATGCCAGATATCTCGAAATTGCCTGGGGTAAGGGAATATAGGGCGGACGAAGTTGCTGGGAAAATGCTAATCAAAGAAGAACATATATATCAAGGCCGCAAGTGTAACTTCGTAAGTTCCGCTGCGTGAATTTCTTACATGGAATGCCATGATAATAATATTAGTCAATCCGAAGGTCAGTATCACGTCTGAGTGCCCTGGGTACACCTTTGGCTTTTCTATAAATGAAAAAAATAATCTTATTGGCACAGAGCGAGCAAGAATAAACAAAAAATAATTTTCAAGTAAAAGAAAGCGTGCATAGAATCGGCTGCGAATTGCGTAAAGCACTTGTTTTTACGGGAAATACAGTATTGACGACTATATTAATGCTTATTCAATAAAATAACACTCAAGTCTCCATAAAAAGTGGCGCCACCTAGCATTTGTAACATAAATGTGCTAATAGTAGCGATAGCAATGCGAGTTTACTCACAATGTTTAGCTTCGCGTTCGGGAAGTGATCGTAAATTCTAATTGTGTGTACACGTGTGGCTTGAACAAATGGTTTCAAATGCCTCAATGGTTTAGAAAAACCCGCATTCTTTCGGAGAACTTGTAAAGATGACAAGGAAACGAACAGTTCTTAAAACGCAAAAAATGGACAAGCTAAGCTGTTTCAGCAAGATAAAAATGCTGGGATAATGCTGCCTACAGCTTGCTTTGCTTCTTTGCGTTATAGGTTCTTCAACCTCTCCTAACAATTTTCCAAATTACAAAGGAGGATAAGCGAAATATAGTGGCCCACCCATCCGCGGCAGTAGCCAGACGTGTTTATGTCATTGAGCTTAAAGCTCTTTTCGAGACTGTTTCGCTTCCAAGGAGTCATTCTCGACACGGTTACGGGAAAGTCCGAAAGGGATACCGGGGCCCTTGGCAACAGGTAACTGAAGGAACACGGGATTTTAGTCAGTAAAAGTCTGACACGCCAGCTTCGCCCAGAGCGGGAGAAGACATTTGATGATTTCCAGACCTCAAAAAAAAAACGAGCCATTCTCGAATCGTGTGAAAAAGTAATTGGTAAGTAGCTAAAACAGAAAACCATATATTTTCGTGTTTTTGGAGTTCAGATAAAGCTATTTCCCAGTCAGAAAACTGACTACATTAAGACATGATTAGGATTTTACTTCACTCGCGGCACAAGAAGTTGTGGCGTTTGCAGTTAACTACAAGAAACTGTTTAATCTAGGTAGGTATATACCTTCCTAGATTGAACAGTTATTTCTCTGAAGAAGAATAATTCTAGGTAGATGGACAGCCCTGTATACCTGTGGGACTTACACTGAAGCATCAATACTAAGGCGGGCGGGGCGGCACGGGGCGGGCGGAATTCGCGGAAAGCGTACAGGGTGGAAAATACCACGCGACTAGATACTATTATGTGGGTTTTTCAATTTCTCGCTCAGTAAAATATTCCAGTCATTCATGATGACATGATGAGTACAATGACCCCTTGTCAATTCGTAAAAGTATTTGACAGTTACGGTAATCCTTAGCGAAGATCTCTAACCCAAATAATGCTGCCGTCAGTTCTAATTAATGAGGATGCCATAAATTCAATTTCACCCTATAGACAAGTCACATTAATATAACTGCTAACACAAAACAGTACTAAATAAACTAAGTTTTATGTTCACTCAAATCATAATAAAAATGTTACCTCTAATGAAACTACGAGTAGTAACTGTTACTAACATAACATTATACATTGCTTTTCTCAGCAGAATCAACATGGTAGGAATGTGAGACTATCGGGAACACTGAATAAACATAGATAGGCACATTTATTATGAGCTTACGTAGAAAGATTTTGAGAATAAACTGTATGTGTACTTGTGTAGGTTATGGTACCGTTTTATTTATTTATATATACTTTATTGTACACCAGAAAATACATGGCGAAAATAAATAAATTTAACACTACAAAACATACAATGGGCGTTTTACTTAAATACATAGGTAAAAAAAAAATAGTATCATCTTTTTAATATAAGTACGTCTAGCACTAAAATATATAGGTAAATTATGTAAGGTGAAGAGTGTAAAGTATATCAAAGGGAAAAAAAATAATAAAAAAATTTGTCCACATCGCTGTCAGTGGGAAAAATGCCCAAAAGGCTGGTAGCGTGGCCACGTTGGATGGCAATGCTGATAAGTAAGGTATATTGATGAAATAACTTTCGAAGAAAATGTTTGTTGAGGCTTCGCCTTTTTGTTGAGGCTTCGCCCGAGTTAATTGTGTTACATTACGTTCATTTTCTAGATAAGAAAATAGGTACTACCTTGTGCGCTTCCCATTGAGTACCAACCTTTCTTTCTGTCAGAATAAAATACAATTCAAAATCTCAAAAAGTTTTGAAAGGTACATTTTAAATCTAGGATTTTTTTATGAATGTGTTAATTTTAGATAATTTATTTAAAATCTGGTGCACAAATAAAAAAAGATTTTTTTATTTCTATGGGGCTTCAAATTAAGTATACTACGAATTTCTCTCCATATTTAAAAATTAGTTCAAAGCGTTTACAGAAGAAGCATCACAACCAAAGCTCAGCAACCAACTATAACCAGTACCCAACAGTAACCTACAACCTTGTATACTGTACTAGTATACATATCTATACATGATATGTATATTCCAGTAAGTAGGTAGGTATACAAGTAAATATATGCTGTTGCCGAGGCCGGTACTACACTATTTGCGGAAAGTTTACGGCATGACGCGGTCATTGCAGTATTACTGACGATTGATGTCAGCACGCGCCTTATTGTGCTAGAACCATTAAGCCTTGTTTACACGATGATAGTTTCTCTACCATCAAGAGACAAGATAGTCCATGTGAGACAATGAAATGAAATGAAATGTAGATGAAATAGACAATGACGAGGATGACCGACAGCCAGTCGGTTGGTATGGGCTGTTATCCCACACAATCCGTCATTTTCTATATCAGCCACTATCTCACTGTTTACTTACATTCTAACAAATTTCTAGCACTAGCTTCCGGCCGCGGCTCCGCCCGCGTGGCATGTCGATAAAAAGTAGCTAATGTCCGTCCCAGGGATGCCATCTATCTCTTTGCCAAATTTTATCGAAATCCGTTCAGTGGTTTAGGCGTGAAAAGGTAACATACAGACAGACAGACAGCCAGACAGGCAGAGTTACTTTCTAATTTATAATATTAGTATGGATATGTCAGACCGATCGGGTCTGTCCGTCCGTTCAGTTTCATCGCATCTCTCCGTAGTTACATGCAGTAACCCTTGGTGCAAGCGATCTTTAATTAATTAACTTACTAACATAGCTTATGAAACGTGTATTGTGTCGCGTGTTACACCGCCGTAAGTTATTAATTAGTGCCTCTGTCAGCATACTATGTGTCGTTTACATTTTTTCAGAAAGCTCATAGGACTTGTTGCTATGCTATTTGACTACCTTTGTGGTCTAGTGGTCTCAAGCGCGACTATGTTCCTGGAGTTCGATTCCCGGGCCAAGTGATATTGCCATTTTGCTTTAGAGGCAGCGCAGTCTGTATTTGGACCAGGTTAACGGCAATAAGCTTACCTCCCATAATCTATATATATAAAACACAAGGGTGACTGATTGACTGATCTATCAACGCACAGCTCTAACCACTGAACAGATTGAGCTGAAATTTGGCACACAGATAGTTATTAGAACCTACCTAGGCATCCACTAAGAAAGGGTTTTTGGTAATTCGACCCATACAGGGGTGAAAAGGGGGGAAGAATCTTATTCCTTCAGTTAATAGACTTTAAACTTCTCACGAATACTTATCTAAGTAAATAATAATGTTTGTCATTTTTAGTTTTTTTTAATTACCCCCTAAACGGGGATTGGGGCGTGTCAAAGTTTGTATAGAAGAATTAGCTTTAATTTAGCGCGCGGTCGGATTAACTAGCAACTCAGTATTTATACTTAAAACCAAAAATAAAAAATAATGTGTATCAAGGTTTTTCAAAAATCTACCACTAACGGGGTGAAAAGGGGTAGTCTTTATCACAGCTCAAACCACTGAACGGATTGGGGTGTGGCACAGATAGTCATTATGACGGAAGCATCCAATAAGAAAGGGTTTTTGGAAATTCGACCTTTAAGGGGGTGAAAAGAGGGGATTCAATGAAAAATCTTATATTCATTTGGTTAATAAACTTTGTACGGCACTAATACTTACAACAAAAAATAAAAAAGGATGTGTTTCGGTGTTTAAAAAAAATCTGCTCCTAACGGGGTGTAAAAGGGTAATAAAATTTACGGGGTAAAGGTCATAAATAAATCTAAAGAACGTAAATATTAATTTTAGAAAACTATCTTTCAAAGGGGGTGGAGGGGTTGTTGAAGTTTTCAGAGAAAGTACTAAATCCACGCGGACGAAGTCGCGGGCAAAGTGCTAGTCAGCCTATAATGTACCCACTGCTGGGACACAGGGCTCCTCTCAGGGAGAGGGAGTCGGTCGTAATCCACTACACCGGCCCAGTGCGGGTTGATAGATATCACCTGTCTCCGAATTTTTGGTTCTAGTACATGCCGTTTCCTCACAATGTTTTCCTTCACTGTATTGTGAGCAGTGGTGATGAAATTGAATACACAAAGTCAAGTGCCTGACTGGGTTCGAACTCACAATCTATAACTCATAAGTCGGGGCTGATACCACTGGGCCACCACTGCTCTTGGCCTCATGGGAGGTAACCGAAAACTGAGAATAGATCTATAGATTCCCAGTAGCACAGTATTGTCATTTTTGTTGTATACTGTTACAGTATTGTCATTTTTGTTGTATACTACTATTTTGTTGTATGGTACATGAACAATCTCGTGCATACATTTCTACCTTCGTTGAAGAGATATAAAAAGCAACATTACCCCAATTCCAACCAAATGGGTGTTTACGTGCTCAAAATTCATCGGTTATGATGGGGATAAAATCGGAAATAACTCTGCAATGATTCATGAGATTGCTAACAGCTTCTAACAGTAACTGAGTGAGTCCGATTATGCGATTCATGGCAGGGCTTAGCTACATACATAGGTACACAGTTCGTACATACCTACTTAAGAATTTTGTAGGTAGGTATATGTAGTGTCGAGTTCTCATAGTGCCTATAGAAAATTTCCGTTACTGTTCCCACCGCTATGGACTCAGGCCTCTTTTCTCTGTGAGGGGAGTGGACCGCTGTACACCACACGGACCCAGTGCGGCTTGGTGGACGTTGTTGATTGGGTGAGTCATGCTGGTTTCTTTACAAAGAGATTTCTAAAGCGAAATGTTGAAGGAAGACTGAAGACTGGTTTTAGTCCTGATAATGTAAACTGAAGGTTTCATATTTAGGCCTGTGGAAATTTCTCTGACGTCATATAGCTGTATTTAAATAATTTACAGTGACTTTTATAAAGTAATGATTATTTTATCCTTACAAATTCCCTAACGAGAACGAGCAACAAAAAATCAAATAAACATGTCACTATTAGATTTATAACTCAACCGTTCGGTTGAACCTCGCAACCTTGACCACTGTTTACATTGGATTTAAAATATAAAACTATACAGAAATATAAATATAGAAATATGTATATAAAACTAAGTGCAATACGTGATCCCAACGGGAGATCGGTTGAGTCATTAATTTCTCCTTGATGATCGACGGCTGAACTATTCAATGTGGATTTCGGTCGTATAACCAGTCTTTTTGAAATATTTAACACCAGCGGTTCGCCACTTCTTCGCACGGTTTTTACGGCTTGACATTTTTATATGTGAGATTAATATTAGATAATGTATTTTTATTAAAAATATAAACCTTCCGGAATGAGTTCTTTAAATGATGGTGAAAATCGCATCAAAATCCGTTGCGTAGTTTAGAAGAACAACGCAGAGGGACAAAAAAAGCGACTTCAGTTTATAATATTTAACATGCTCTAAATAGGTAAGTCACGTTCTCTGAGATCATGAATCAGGCAGAAATACTGACGTATGCTCAAACTCCAATGACGTAGTAGGTCTTATGTGATGCTAGGTTCAGACTGGACTGACGAAATCTCGCTGAATCAGCTTTAGCAAAAACATGCATAGCTATAAGACTCGTGTACTTCCAAGGTCGAAAATAATGTTTAAGAGTAAAGAAAATAACGAACTGAGGTGGTACACGATCCTGACAAGGTTGCGGGAAAGTCCGAAAGGGATACCGGGACCCTTGGCAACAGGCAACTGAAGGAACACGGGTGGGTTTAAAAGTCTGACACGCCCACCATAAAAGTCATTTGATGATAAACCTCAACAAAAAAAAAAGTTGGTACACGATCTACTGCTTTCCCCACTGGTATGGTACAGGGACAGGTGGAACATGAGTTAAGACCTATCGTGGAAGCATGCAGCGTGCACAGAGGGCCGCAACACATTGAAACAACCCGATGCCGATGGAGCGATGGACCGATGGTTTTATGAAAAAATCACGAAACTCATGGACACAATCTTTTCGGCCATACCAACAAAAATTAATTTATTTTTATTTAGTAAAAGTTTAAGTACTAATAAGCTTCCCCTTTTACACATTTGTAGGCTGTGATTATACAAATACCGAATTTTTGACGAGAGACGTATTATAACCAATAATATGGTTACTCAAACTAAACAAGTGAATGATAAGGATATTCTTTTGTTTTTATTTATTAGGAACGGAATGATTCGTGTGGCACATCGTCGACTTTTCACTATCATTAGAATAAACTAATAATAATATATAGTATGGGGCAAAGGTTAAAAAAAAAAAAAAAAAAAAAGAAAAAAAAAGAAAAAAACAATACTATAGCATGATCAGCCGCACGGCGTCACACCCAGTGTATACAACTCCTTAGCACCATTTCAGAATGAGGTACGACGGCGAGAGATATATTGATTGTAAGTAAGTATTTAACTAGAATCTCCATGGAATGTTTATCCCTAATATCGGTAACTAGGAATTGTACATGAGTTATGTGACATCGGTTTCTGATATAGGTAGTGCGTTCAAATCCCGTTGAGTGAAAAATATTTTACCGCGTTTCACAGGTTTTAGTCTAATTCCAAGGAGTACTTAGCTGTGTGTAATTGATCTTATTGCACCTAACCATTTATGTTGCTTTTATTATTTTTAAATTGGAAAACGTGTTACATGTCGTACGTCGTGAACTCATCCAGTTAGAAGGTTTCTCAAGCATCGGCAATATTCCATCTAAATTTGTAAAATTATTTGCAAATTAATGCCCATTTCAG
Source organism: Lithophane ornitopus (assembly GCA_948473465.1). Lineage (NCBI taxonomy): Eukaryota > Metazoa > Arthropoda > Insecta > Lepidoptera > Noctuidae > Lithophane > Lithophane ornitopus. Next base: position 1,389,784 of record OX419617.1, read on the forward strand.
TAGGTATTCTAGCTTAACTTTGCTCTCCACCACAATATTAGAGCTTATACTACAATTTCAAAGTTCACCTGTTGCACTATCATGGCTGTTTCACGTCTTCCACCTAAGCTTTGACAAATAATTACATAGCACTACCTATAACACAAAAAAAAAAACAAAAAAAAAAAACAATTTCCTTATTCAAATCCTACTCACCCCATCGATGAGGAGTTCTGCCCAGGAATGTTCGGTCTTCAGGGTTCCAGATGCCATATTGGATTCTCTGGAGGAAGGGCCTCTCGACCGGTCTTCGGCAGTAGTTGACGACGCCATTCGGTTTGTCGGCGCCCATCGTGGCTGGTCGGTGAGTGAAGACTGACAGTGGCGCGCGAGAGCGAGGGGAAGTGATCGAGTCGAGTTTTGTGCCTAAGTTTGAGGTGATTCTGTGAGGAGGATAGAGGCTTGTGAGTACATGTTTAATATTGTTACCTACTGGCTTTTATTCAGGAGTTGCAGTTGAACGGAATATGGTGGCCTGGCGGGCTTGTCCCAATAAAAAAGAGTAGGTACGTAATTTTGAAATATCTTCTCCTTTTTTCAACGGTAGTTAAATGAAGTAGTATGGAAAAGATTAGCCATGTAAAGGGTGTATTTGCAGACTTTTAATGAAAGTAAGTCGCTCGGTACTTTATCCTGAAGCAAAAAAAAAAGGATTTAAAGATAAAGTAAAGATCCTATCAGATTAAATATTTATTATAAGTAAATATTAATTATTTTTTCATAAACAACATATTTTTGCATTAAATCACAAGTGAAATACCAGAGTCCTTCAAATACGCCAAGATTTTCATTTATCCAAATGTTTTATCAAAATATCAAAAGATGTAAAAATGTTGAACCATAATTATTTATAGTCTGATAGGGTATTAACTATTTCTCTAAGGAATCTTAGATACTATTTATGTATTATGTACTTATTTGAGTGAGATACCTGAGACTCAGGTTTATTCCTAGTAACGTATACCATATATATTCCTAGTAACGTATATTATATAGGCTAGGGTTATGGGTTTAAAGCCCTAATATTGTATTTATGTAAAATCAATTATTTAATAAGCAATTTCCTTCCCTGGAAACAAAGAGTCAAGTCTCCACAATCAGTCTAATCTATGCCCGCGATCTGCCGCCCAAATCTGCCTGAAACCGGCGAGCCGCCCGCCCAGCACTGCCCCAGCGCCCCCTGCGGCCAAGCCCTGAACTACCAACTAATGTACTAAGTGCTAGTAAAGTGACAACTTGTTTAACTTGCCAAGGACGGTCGAGGTGTGGACTAGATTAATGAAGGAATAAAGATAATTGGAAAGTTAAAATAAGCGTACGAACAAACCTGTATTGCCTGAAAGGGTATGGAGTGGGGGTTTAGCCACGTTTTGAAAGTGAGGTTATACGTGCCATGTAAGAAGGGACCTATTGGGTAGTATGTACTGTATGGTGGAGTTTTCTTCTTAGCGCGTGTCGATGGCAATCTAAATTACGGGTGTAAAAAACACTTATCGAAGCCGAAAGTCACTTGTTATTGCCGTCATTGTGATCATTTTTTTGTTGTGGACCATACCTGGGAACCTTCTGGTACGGAGATATTGAAGGTCAAAGTTACAACTTTTTCAGACGGTTTTTAAAGAAAGCAAGTTTTAAATGTTATAACTTAATTTGAAATACCCCCACGAAGCCTGAACCGTTGCATGCACCCATAAACACAATGTTTTGCGCACTACCGTAAAAAGCGATTTTACACACCAAAGATTTATACAAAAAAAAAAAACAACCGAGTTCCAAAAAAACACTAAAAACGTGAAAAATAACTTTAATTTCGTAAGTCGATGTCTTTGCTTTTCAATTTTCGTTTTTTGCCACCGACTTCCGAAATTAAAGTTTTTTTTCACGTTTTTAGTGTTTTTTTGGAAGTCGGTTGTTTTTTTTTTTTTGTAAGAATTTGTTATTTTTCACTTTTTGTTGTGGGACCTACCCCACACAAATTCGAATACCACTACCTGGTATGTAAATAACAGTGAAGGAGTCAAACAATATATATCGTCTACATACACTAAGTGGGAAAAATACATAATTATTTAAGCTTTCTCAAAAACTACGCAAGCAAAGTTAACAAAATTTATATGGGACCACCTCTGAAGCATGATACCTACCAAACAAAAAAAGAATCATTAAAATCGATTCATAATTGGCGGAGTAATCGCGTAACATACACACAAAAAAAAAAAAAAAAAAAAACATAATAAGTCTTTTGACACTTCTAACCATTGTTTTTCCACCTCAAGATGTTATATTATTCAAGTGCCAGTATTTCGTCAACAGGGTATGCAGAGCAGGGCCGTAGGCAGGGGGGGGGGGGTTGGGGGTTCAAACCCCCCCCGAAATGCGAGAAACCAGAATCTCAATCTAGAGATCGACCCCCGTAGGGTACCTGCTTATACAGATAATTGTAATCTATTTCGCATACGCGTACTTTATATTCTACAATACCAGTAAAAGTATGCTTAAATACTGTATTTTTATCAACTCTGACTTTGTATTGAATCAATTCCTGCAACTACAGCATTGTCTGATATATTCTAACCTCACCCAGCCTCTCAGTAAGAGTATGCTTAAATACTGTGCTTTTATCGACTCTGACTTTCTATTGAATAAATTCTTGCAACTTCAGCATTCTCTGAGATATACTAACCTCCCCCAGCCTCTCCCAGGCGGGGTGCGAAATTTTCTTTTTGCTCTTGCATCCTTTTCTGCATCATCCTTCTCAAACTTTTCTGCATATTAAGTCGATAAAGTTACTTCTACTTCTGTATGATCGGTCAAAGAGAAAGTATACTTAACTTATTCGAAGCAGGATGCAAACAATTTCGACCTCGCTTCGCTCGCGATAATTTTTTTGAGATTTCCGAAAAAGAGGAAAGTACTCTTTTTTTCTACCCTCTCTGAAATCAGAAATAGGTAGTTAATTCTTTAAAAAAAACTGTGCCCTAACCACCCCCGAAATGAATTCCTGGCTACGGCCCTGAAGCAGAGGTTTACCCGTTCGCACATGATGTTTGATGTGATGTGTAAATGGTTACACCGTCGTCATCGGCTGTCCCTTTGAAATAAACCTCAACACTCCAATTATTATAGCATTAGACAAATAACAAAGTTATTGTATTGTTGAAATGACTGCACTTTAGTGTACAAATTGATATGTGAATGGTAAATACAATACATTGCTTTGTATTTTTCATGAAATAACGGAGCGTATTACACGCTTTTATGGAAATAACGATGGCGTTATAACGTTATTTGTCTAATGTTATAATTAATTAAATGTTCTTAGATTATTTCTGAAGAGTGATAAATGTGCATAATAATTATAATAAAACCAGCTTCAAAATCTCAATTTGATCTAGATTTATTCGAAATAAATTCTCATTTTCACAAACAACAATATGGAATATTTTATTAAATAGGATTTGTACTCGTACCAGGCATAACAAACATACTCTTACTACGATAGTACCTATCTATAACATCCTCAAATTGCTTCAAAAAATATAGTTTTATATAACATACTACTCATGAAAATATGTAGTAAAATTATAAAGATAAATGACATTCTGTATGTACCTAGAAGGGCTGCAGAATGTGTCATTTCTACTACCTACTATATAAGGACGATTCTAATACGAGCATTGATAAATGCATGATAATAATTATGGTCTTATAACTGTCACATAATGACAGTTATGAACTGTCAAACAATGACAGTTGTGATTTAAATAAACGGTCAATTTACTCTGGCTTTACTATAAATCCATCTTCAAGCTTGCTCACTGCGTGTTTGGTATACATTTCATTGACGTAAGACATTAATTTTCTTTCAGCAGTAGCCTGAAACCTTATGTTATCAACTAATTAGCATACTCACTAGTATCTTAGTACTAAAAGTATGAACACACTCGCGTTACTGAATAGAATTTCTTTGGTTGCATTGTTGGAAGTTGTAAAAAAGTTTTTTGAAAAAAGAGGTGGGATTCAATCATATGTAAATATTTGGTACATGCGAAAGTATACTGTAGTTAGCAATATACTAATAGTTTTGTTCTAATATGACACATTTTTTGTGACCAGACACTGGGTTTGCAAATAGTCGGGTACCTTAATAGGTACCTACTTCATACGTACAATATTCAAAAATATTAATCAAAGTTGAAAAAGGACGAGGAAGAAGTATCCTGTTATACAGTTTTTATTACATATTATCAAATTATTTTTCAAACTCAAGTCAAATCACTTGACAAATAACATGTAATACATTTTGTCGCCAAAACTCCGCCATTTTGACGAATCTAACGACTTATCATTCATCAAAATCTGTTCAGCCGTTTAGTAGTTACGAAGGAACAAAGGGACGGACATACATACATTGTTACATACACACAGGTCAAACACATAACCCGCCTTTTTTAGCTACGCCGCAGTCGGGTAAAAAGGCACATTTACTGACGTTCCTTTTATAAATACTCAAAATATGAAATAGATACCCATTTCATCTATACAAAAAAAAAAAAAAATTAAGTGTTTGTTTTTTAATGTTAAAATAACAGTTTTTTACTAAATGCAAATGAAAGTATACTTACGGTAATTATTAAAACAAATAAACAATATCTTAATTTTTTTCTGTCCGTCTGTCTGTTCCGGCTAATCTCCAAAATGGCTGGACTGATTTTGACGGGACTTTCACTAGCAGATAGATTATATTATAACGACTAACTTAGGCCACTTGTAGAGAAAAAGACACGCGGGCGAAGCCGCGGGAAACAGCTAGTTAGAAATAAAAATTTACATGGTGTGTAAACCACTCGATAAATTACATAATTTTACTATACTTTACAGTTTACGGAGAATATAGTTATTATGTATATTCTATTGAAAAGAACTAATATATTGTAAATGTATAGTCAACGTAGGGTATCTTTGCACTTCACAATATTAGCAGTTTTTACGTCCATAGCTTTATTTTTTCTTATCCATTGTATTTAATACTTACGATATATGTCATTACGACTTTTACAATAACCACTCATGACATGACAAATACCTTATCTGTGCAGAATAAACAAAATTTCTTTCTTTTATTTTCTTCTTTCTTAATAACCACACCCGCACAACTTTAAAAAATTACTTGCATGCCAAACACCAACCATCAACTACCTTCCATATACTTTTTTGTTGACCGTACACTAAAAGCTCTGTAAATCAAAGTAGGTTGAGTACACAGCTGACACCTCCAATAACTCACTAGTTCACTATTGAACATTGATCTAATTATTTTTCTAAGGCTAAGTTCGCATTGTGTAAAACTTTGGGACGCAGGTACTGGTTTTAATTATAAAATAAAATGTACAAAAATATAAAAAAAGCGGCCAAGTGCGAGTCGGACTCGCACACGATGAGTTCCCTACCATATTACATCGAGCAAAAAAAGCCGAAAAAAAACGTTTCTTGTATGTGACCACGTTAATTATTAAAAATTAATTGTTATTATAGCGGCAACAGATAAACACAATCATTAAAAATTTGAATTGGTTTAAGTCTACTCGAAAAAAAACATAGGTTCCCGTTCTTTGCAGTAGGGTACAAAAACACAATGCGCACTCAGCCTAACCGGCAGTACTACACGATCCATTACGGAACTTAACTATCGCTATGTACATGATACATTGCTGCTTCTGTTAGACCTCAGTGTCGTTGCTGCTGCTATTGCCCTCCACGTACAGCTGGAAGCGAGTGTATCCCGACGGCTCCTTCAAACTCTTGTTTTGAATTATGTTTTTGGCCCATGCTCTGCATCGTATCACGATGTTGAGGTTATGTGCTGGAAGTGGAAGAAAAACTCTATGTATATATATATAATAAATTATGTTTTTCCATCGAAAGCTGGCCAGACCTTCTGAAGGTCTAGACATAATGACAAACACTTCGAAAGCGTTTCAAATTTATGGCATAAGGTTTTCGATATTTTATGTCAGTCCCATACATTTTCGCCTTTTCCATCATCGATAGCGGTGATAGAATGTCATTTTGACGCTTACGAAGCGATTGTCACTTGTCTAGGCCCTCTGAGGCCCTAGACAAGTGACAATCGCTTTGTAAGCGTTTCGTATTTCTTCAACGACTTTCAACAGGATTGACATTATGCTTTTCGATAGCTTATGTCAGTCCTATACATTTTTGCCTTTTCCATCATCGTTATCGCTGATAGAATGTCACTTTGTATAGTGCCTCAGGATATTTTATAAGCTCGAAAATAAATATGGGTCTCCAAACCACCATTGCGTTAGTTATTTTGTCAAAGTTAGTCATATAAGTCAGTCAGGGTTTGTAGTCTTTGTCTTATGTCATAATGTGCTCAGTTGCACGTACTTATACCATGAGCACTCTATTTTACGAAGAATATTCTATCCAAAGTAAGATTTCTTTTCACCATTTTGGAAATAGCGCCGTTGAAATCTTACTACAATCTGCTATTATTACGTGTGTTAGACATACAGATCGCTTTCGGTTATTTCTGCACTTTAATTGCGTAACTCACGAGTACGTTTTGACAGTTCAACAACATTCATTGCGTTATTTACGTTGTTGAGCAGAGAAATATTTCGAACATATTATTTTATAGCAATTGATTATTAATATCCTTCAAAATGATTCAGAATATGATTGTTCGTGTGTTACCTACGTAATTAGGGTGCAGGTCAGAGTGAAGGTTGAAGGAATCCCTTGAAAGGCAAGCCTAAGAACAGCAGTAGATGTCTGTGGGCTGATATAATGATGACGTTACCTGGTGATGATAACCTCACGGCGACCAGCGGGCTCTTGTACCCCTTTTCATTGTTATAGGGGTAGAACGCACCCGGCATCCCCCGGCCCCAGGGGTACTCTAATTTTGTGTCATTCGCTTTTTCCTCTTCACATGACACCCACACTTGCTTTTGCTGTTGCGAGAAAATTGAATGATTTAGTATATTGTATAGAAAACTACGAATCTTAACTAATATTATTAATGCGAAAGTGAGTTTGTTTGTTTGTTACGCTTTCAAGCTGAAACGGCTGAACGGATTTGGATGAAATTTGGCACATGGGTAGTCCATGACCTGGAGAAGGACAAGAAATTTTATCCCGATATTCTCACGGGATCGTGACTCACAAGGGTAAAACTGCGGGGCGCAGCTAAGTGGATGGTTTCATGTTTTAGTCAAATCATATTCTGATTTCCCGTGATTTCACTGCTGCATAGCATTGTGCTAGTTGTATTGTGGTAACACTGCCTTGCCCTACACAGTTCTCTTCTTTATTGGTAAATGCACATTGTAGAATGCAATAAATACATGGAGAATTGAGAATTCTATGAACCTGTTCTTGATCTATGAAGATCTCCCCCAGTGGAAGCGATTGATGAGGTCTACGATGAAACAAGCGCACCCTGTAGATGCTTTTTATAAGAAGTCATTACTACTGCTACTGATAGTATGTATTCAAAGACATGATAATTCTCACCTGTGTTGGGTCCAGTCCTTGTATATACTCAGTCAGGTCCTCCGGCATGCCTGCAGGCAGCTCTGTGACATCGTAGTAGTCTGGTTTCCAGCCAATTATCTAAAATTACAAAAAAAATAACATATTTTATTTAAAAGATAAATATTTTATTATTATTTATGAATTGATTGTTTTTCTCACCTACCATGTATTTTTAATGTAAACCGGAAGAGCGGAAGTACCTAATATTTTGCTTATAGATTCTTCCTATAATTTACGTAAGTTTTAGAAAAAAGTTTTTTTTTGTACAAAAAATAAACTTAATCCAATTATTATCGTAAAACTCACTCGTAATAGTTTCGTAAAACTTCGTAAGTTTGTAAGTAAAATCAAATACTCAAGCTCATTGTATTTTCTATTCCATTAATTGGCAATTCCCTCCTTTGTGGTTTTTGTTAACAAAGGGATTATTAAGAAGATAGGTGTGCTAATAACAACTTACTGCGCTCACCCATCCCTTGGCCTTGACTTATAAGACAATCGGTCTATTAATAAACGTCCCGTTTGTCACGTGACCGTATCATTATTAGACATATTTCTTTAATAAATAATATGGAATGACTTGACTTCTAGTTTTATCCACAAAGAGGTTACAGCAGAGGGGTCGAATATGTCCTGAATGACTTCGATAAAAGGATGGTACGGCTGTGCCTTTTGTGTGTTTTTGCTCGACTTGGTCACTTTTTTGAGTGGTGGGATATCATCAAATTACTTCTTCCCCTCTGGGCGGAGTGGGAGGACGTGTCAGACTTTTACTGACTAAACCAGTGTTGCCACCGAACCCTGGCAGGCATCGGCCCTAGCGGACCCCGTCAATTGTGCTGACATCTCTTTGAGGCGCGCGTGGAACACAACGCGCCATAGACCCGGGCCTGGTCCTTATCAGACAGCGAGCTACCCATTGCTCGCCGTCCGCAAGCCCGTGCCTACGGTGGCCGGGATCCTCCTGAGATTCCCAGACTTGGCGACTTGACTTGACTGAATGAAAAAGTTCCAGCACTTACTTTGTTGACTTTAATGAAGATGCAAGGGTTGTCGGGGAACCCGTAGTGGTCTGCAGCAGTGCACTCCTTCTTCGATGAGTACCAGCGCTCACCGCTGTATTCTGTAAAAATGTATTTAAATTATTATCCTCACGTTCTAATAGAAGAATTTGACAACATAGTCAACTTATTTTTAGATTGCACAGGGTCTTCCAATTTTACAATCACCATAAAATTAATCTGGTTTTTGGGAATATTCTCAGATTCTTCCTCATCATACCTAATAAAATTGGCACAGTAATATCATCACAACTACCTACCCCTGTGTTAGTAACAATCGTGAAGGTCACTTAACTATGCTAGTAGAATACCTATACTATCCATGTTCCATGTCAGTACATTTCCATTGAAGTATTGATTCGCTACAATAGCCCGCTGAAGCCCGTGAGCGAATTGCTTCGCAGTGAGCCACGCCTTCGGGCGCGGTTGATTTCTCTGTACTTATTGTTTACTGAGTATCACGCTTGTGTCTCTATTAGGTAAGCAGAGATGAAGGTCAATGATCGAAAGAATGACAAAATACTTGGATTTACTCAGTAAGTAGGATATGAAGATATGAAATACTTTGTCTTTATAATGTCACGTGGAAACTCAGAACATTTTCCATAAGGACACCGATGTTCTTTTAGGATGCTGCGCCAAATGCCTTGTTTATTTATTTAAACTTTTCGCACTCAAAAAAGGTACAAAGGCCATTTCGTCATAAGGTTTCCCGCATGAAATAAAATAATAATATTGGTGACACTCATTGATAGAGGTCCCGCGATGGCGATAAAGCAGCCCATGAAACATTGTTGCTAGATTTTCGTATTATAGATCCTGTTTTAGGTAATAAAAAGTAAATACTCACGTCCAAAGAACTCTTCGAGCTGGTGAACATACGGCTGGTACGCTGAGCTGTTCTCCACATTGTAACGAAGAACAGCGGTCTCGTACAGAGGACGGGATGCCACGCCTGGGTTCGCTCCTGAAAATAGGGAAAAATAATGTTATTCCTTGTTTGGCTTGATGAGGAGCAGGGCCGATGACAGACACGTCTTCTACTTTTGCCTGCCCTTTTCCGCAGTTACTTAAACTCAGCCTATTGCAGTCCACTGATGGACATAGGCCTCTCCCAGGCTGTGCCACAGCACCCTGTCCTCTATCTTCCGCATCCAGGCTGTCCCAGCCACGTTTTTAAGGTTATCGGTCCATGTAGCTAGGGGGCGTCCCACACTACGCTTGCCGATACGCGGTCTCCTGTCCAGAACTCATCTGCTCCACCAGCCGTCGGTCCTTCGACAAACATGGCCAGCCCACTGCCACTTCAGCTTGCTTACACTGCAGGCTTAACCTGGCACAATAATAATGGTGATGTCTTCTACGTATTTTATTTAAACTTTTACCTATTTAAACTTCATTGTAGGTAATTAGTGGTAAGAGGCATTCTCTACCAGTCACCATGCCTTCAGACCGCGTAGTTCTTATAAAATACACATTGCAATTTGATGCGGTTTTCACCAACATTTAGAAAATTTATTCCGGAAGGTTTATGTGTGGGGATAAATTCTTATAAAACTTACATAAAGCACAGAAATCTCAATGTTTTAACATGTAGCCAGTGCACCCGTGTGAAGCAAGGGCGGGTTGCTAGTAAAACCTATTCTGTGAGTTGCAATTCACGGCTGATCCTAATATATTATGTATTATAAATGCGAAAGTGAGTTTGTTTGTTTGTTTGTCACGCTAAAACGGCTGAACAGATTTGAATGAAATTTGGCACATGGGTAGACCATGACCTAGATTAGGAAACAGAATACTTTTTATCCCGATATTCTTACGGGATCGAGACTTATACGGGTGAAACCACGGGTCGCAGCTTGTATTTAAATAAATGTATACAATGTAACTGCCAAACAGTGTATTATATGTAAAACATAGGGCAGGATGTGACACAATTCAACAACAAGTAATAATTAAAATACTCTATTGTTTGTATCCCTTTTTACCTACAATTTAAAACAGCCATACTTATTAAGGTCGCACTACGCGGAATTTTAACTGAGTATTACACGGTTAGCTAATAAAACTTGTAAACTGTTTCTGATAAGGTGCTGCTGAAACGATTGTACAAGTGAGTAATGTAATAGTTATGGTTTAATCACTGTTACTTTAAGTAAAATTCTAATTTTCGGATTTTTTGTCATAGCTGGTCAAACTAAAAGTCGAGTATCATGTGGGAACCTACCTGGGTATCCATAGTAATAAGCTAAGAAGATGATATGGAGTTTGGAGAATAGGAACCTACTTTTCTCTTCCCGCAGTTAATTAATCCTCGAACTCAAAAACTCAAACTTAAAGCATTTCTTTCAAGTAAAACCAATTACAGGCAGGTTTGAATTTTCAAAGCAGTTGGTCAGAAAGATAAAGCTAGTTGCCCATTACAAGGCGTAGGTAGTAGGTTCCTATAGAAAATAACGGGCAAGAAACTCCACAGACACTCTCGTAAATCAAAATGTCATAGTTCTAACAGCACACCCATAAAACATATGATACGTTCTTTAATGCTAGAAAAATCGTAGGAAATCCTTGTCCATCCCACCGCTATCCCAGTCAATTGTCCCCCGCAAAGGAACCGTCCGTAGGAAGCCCATTACATAATAAAAAGTACGGAACAACCGACCTGACCGACGACGTCTAAATGCGACATGACCTCCTTACGATTTATAGCACAACGACTATACATTAATAGCTCGTAGTACGTAGGAATGGTAACTGGTAAGAACGCCTCGAACGATTTATGTGGCGAAACGTTATAATCTGGAAACGTCTGCGATATCCAATATTGCCGAAGAGGCCAAAGTTCGGCGAGGCCTGAGCCCATGCATCGGCGATAATGATGTAAAAGGAGACCTATTTTCAACAGTGGATGATCCTGCGGCGACCATAGAGGGGTATTTACTGGTTGATTTATTATGAAGCCAAAAAGAACCGACCTAATAAATTCTGTTGTCGTAAACGCCTCGTCTCGGGCAATAATCGACTGCTGCGTCTGAATGATTATTATATCGCTGACCTCTTTTTTATCCACGTATGTATATGTATTTGAATCCGGAGGAAGACAAGTTCGGACTGCATAAGCTTAAGTTCTGAGGTACTTCGTGGGCATTTTTTGAAAAACTGTTCTGAGAAGGCAGCCTCTCAATAAAATACCAAAAGTCTGTCAAAAAATGCTGAAAGAGGAACGTGAAAGTCTTTGGGTGAGACCTTAGCCCTGCAGTGGGACAGTAGGACAGTACAGACAAAAAAAAGGTTTAAATTACTTACCAATAAGAGACTCTCCTAACAAATACGTGGGCCGGTTCGGTTCCAGTGTGAGGTACAGCCCTCCCATGCACAGGCCGAACATCAGCGCCAGCACCGCGTAGAACACCAGGTAGAAGGTTAGCACTATACCTGGAACACGAAGGTTGAACATGAGAAAACTTGCATGGAACGTAGGAGTTGATATCTGCGCTATGGAAGAGGTTTGCGAGGCCAATGCTAACGCTGTCGGAATGGCTGTACTGTGTAGTGCATCCTCATTTCGCCAGTTGCCTTTAAATACGACTAGCGACACGCTCCGGGTTTTTATGACTTGACAAAACATCGAGATTTCTTAGCAGTATGTAAGATTAATATATTATTAACTTATTACACATAAACCTTCCGGAATAAATTCTCTAAGCGATGGCGAAAACCAAGTCAAAAACAAACACAAAAGCGACTTTTAATGTATAATTTACTAGCTATTCGCCCGCATGGATGTCGGTTATTATATACTAAAACCTTCGTCGAGAACCATTCTATCTCTTGGTGAAAACAGCATGAAAATAGGTTTTTGAGTTTATCGCGAACAGGATGACAGACGTGGTGGAGGATTTTGTTTTATAATATGTAGTGATGTATAGATGTAAAAGTAGGCGTTAATTAGGCACCAATTCAGACTACAAGCTGCTACTTACAAGTTTCTATTATAGTTAGTTAGTTTAGTTACCTAGAATACAGACGGTCATCTGGGTTAAGTAGGGTAGGGTAGATACTATCTCGGTCCAAGTGTACTTACAACGTCTGGAGACGAATTTAGAAATTACCTAAACATGACATCCTGTCATGTCATGACGTGTCGTGACCACGACACTCATAGGAAGTTGTCAGTCCTTAAAATGAGACTTACAAAGTTTATGAGTGACCCAACAAAACGGTCCTTAGCATTTAGCATTCGTATGAGTGCCTGCAACTCGTGGCTAAATTATAACAGCCGCACGGGTCGATCCATCAAGTTTATCATTCCTTAGGGCCTAGACAAGTGACAATCGCTTCGAAAGCGTTTCGTATCTCTACAACGACTTTCAACAGGATTGACATAAGCTTTTCGATAGCTTATGTCAGTCCTATACATTTTTGCCTTTTCCATCATCGTTATCGCTGATAGAATGCCACTTGTCTAGGGCCTCTGGACTGATTAAATAAGTTAGGTAGGTACACGATAATTAAAACTTGCATATGGACGATATGTTACGATACTGACCAAATTTTTTAAATTTTAAATAAAAATAAATATTTAATGACCAAGTTTTTTTTCTTTCATTTTTTTTTTATAATGACGTTAAATTTTTATTTACAATTTTAAATAAAATATAAAATCCATCAAGCTAAGCTACGATGCCTTTGGGTTAGTCCGTCGATGGGTGACCATCTTTACACTCCTCCGTGATTCGGAAAGCAGTTAGCCGTTGGTTCCGGCTGTCATTCGTGGATCTTTGACAGTTGTTACGGGTCGTCAGGAGCCCGAAAGTCTGATATGGAACCGGTCGTCTCAAACTGGAGATGTTGGGGACTAAGTTGGAGTAATTTGTAGATCTTTGCTCATTATCTTTTTACCACAGAATATATTATAGTACTTTTATACCATGAATAAACTAGTAATAAAAAGCTCCATTAGAAAGGCTTCTCCAATCCTGGCTTGCCAAGCAGGCAGTATAGTTCATTCATTTGAGTATAAAAGAGATTCAATCGCTCAACTCAGCCTATCGCAGTTTACTGCTAGACATAGGCCTTTCCCAACACCTGTTTTCCGCCCTCCGCAACCAGACACAGCTGCCTGTTGGTCTATCTAGTTGGTTGAAGACATTGGCTGCCGGGTAAAAGCACATGATACATCCAAACTGTTCTCTCTGGTGTGAAGAGTTAAATAATAGCATAATCAGCCTATAATGTTCCTACTGCTGGGACACAGGCCTCCTCTCTCATCGAGAGCCGAGTGCGGGTTGCTAGATGTCACATGTCATCGAATTTATTGGTTCTAGGACATGCTGATTTCCTCACAATGTTTTCCTTCACCGTTTTGAGAGCAGTGATGATGAAATTATTTACACAAAGCGGCTGGCTGGGTTCGAACCCACGATCTACAACTTCTATTAAGTTGGCCGTCACTGGACCACCGCTGTTCCTCAAACCAACTCCTATTTAATGAGTAACAACTAGGGCACATGCTAGATGGATATAATCTACGAGGCACATCAGCATTCATGTGCAGAACTTACTACTTCACATCCCTGGCTAACTGCCAGTTCCATTACATAAACAAACAAATAAAAACATTAATCCATTACGATTCCAAATCAGTTGTAAAGTTGGTATGATTACAAAAATATCCCTTTTCGAGTAAACAAAGCTTGGTTGTGTCAGTCAATGGTAAGGAGTTGGCACGTGGTGCACTTGCTGGTGGATGAGACTCATTCGTTTGTCTTTGGTGATCTGACTCGTGGAAAATTGGCCTCTAAAGACAGATAAGGTTTGACAGTTTGACTTTTAGTTTAGTCACAGTACCTATGACAAATTCCCCACATAATATTTTCTTCTTCTACCTTACAGATATTATTATTTAACCTTTTGCAAATAAACTGTATATATTTCGCGCAGACCTACCTATGTACTATGTGGATTTCTTTATTCACTCGTAGCATCCAAGCGGCATCGGCAGTTATGCCCATCAGTTAAGGCAATACCTTATCTAATTTATATCCTACTAATATTATAAATGTGAAAGTTTGTGTGTTTGTTACTCAATCACGCAAAAACGGCTGAATGGATTTGGATGAAATTTGGCAAACAGATAGTTTATAACCTGGATTAACACATAGGATACTTTTTATCCCGATATTCCTACAGGATCGAGACTTACGCGGGTGAAACCGCGGGGCGCAACTAGTATTATATATATATATATAATCTAACTATAATATTATAAACGCGAAAGTTTGTAAGTATGGATGGATGGATGGATGGATGTTTGTTACTCTTTCACGTAAAAACTACTGAATGGATTCGGATGCAATTTAGCAAACAGATAATATATAACCTGGATTAACACATAGGATACTTTTTATCTCGATATTCCCACGGGATCGAGACTTACGCGGATGAAACCGCGAGGTGCAGCTAGTATAACATAAAGGCTGCTGCTATAGGGAAAAATCAATCTTATTTAGTTACCATCGTAATTAAAAATCCAACCCAATAATTGTCACATGAACAACTAAATCAACAGGTAACCGACTTACCACTAACTAATACATGCCCTAGCGCACAACAAACAGTCTTCCTTCTAACCTAAATCACCAGCACCCGACTTCCAACCTTATACAATACAAAATAGGACACACTTTACAAGCACTAATCAATCTCCACGCTGATAACTATGACGAAAGCGTTCTAATTTTAAAAGCTGTTACAGAAATAGCGCGGACGCATTTCTTCGTATACAAAATACTGTTTTTATGACATTTATATTGATGTGACTGTCTAGTGTCTGGAGAATTTTGGTAATAAAATTTGTGGTTTCTGTTGCTGGTTTTGGGTAGTTCAGAAAGTTTGGAATTTCGTTATATTTCTTTACATACATAAACCCACGCCTTCTTCCCATGGGGGTAGGCAGAAACTTCATTATATACCTAATTCTTGTCAATGTATACAAATCTTTTTGAGGCTCACTGTGCAAGTGTAACACTTCAACGAACCCCAGTCCATTGCTGGACGACCCATAACTATAATGTATTCTGAAACAATTAATGGGGATAGGTATTGCACGCCCTTAAGACGATTCCCCGTGACGTAAGACCATTAGAGAAGCATCCAGACCCGGAATATCTGTAGGCCACTCTGTTTGTCCGGATGCGGGAATTGAATCCGCGACCCTGAGCTAGCCAGCGGATACTTTACCGTTGCACCAATTGGGAGTCGGGTCATTAAAATTTAAGATTCTCCATCTCGGTGTTGGTGCCGTACCTTTATCATCTACATTTGCCAGTAATGTGCATTTTTTTGTCATTTAAATGACATAGCTAGACCAACAAATTACATAACAACATCACGCGTGAATCCCCAGAGGGGTCGACACAGTAGTCCTCTACTCCATTGCATAACACAGGCACAAACTCATTTATCTTGACAATAATTTCAATTATATTCATTCCGTTATTTTCGTTTCCGAATACACGATATTATCAGACATATTTTAAGAAGGTTTATGAATTTCCTTAAAAATCCCTTAGATTATGAATTTTCCATAAGTAGGGTACCACACCACACCACCACCACGTTGTGGGTGCCACATAGAATTTCTTAATGGAAAACCCAATAGGTTTCACCTGCCCAGGGGATCGAACACAGAACTTCATGCTCAGTTGTCGCGCTTTAGACCCCTGAACCAACCAACCAAGAGCAGTTCACAAACAAGCCAGTTCACAAATGTATTGTTACTCTACCAATACGTGTATTATTTACTATAAATAACTAATGTATCTTGCATTTAATCAAAACATTACAAGGTCGATACGCTTCACTAGGCCATGTGTGCCAGAACCTAGTGAATGAACGAAGGACGGTGATTCATTGGGAAGGAATTATTTATGTCATTGACATTATAATGAACTAATAAATTAATTGGCTTATTGGAAAAGCGATGTCTACCAAAGAATGAAAGAAGTGAAAATGGGAGTAAGTAGGTAATAAAAAAATTGTGCCTCCACTGCAGTAAATGTCTACTGTGTGTCATACAAGCGAAGATTGAAGATTTTGCCTATATTTCCCCTGTTTTTGCAAACTAAGTATATAATTATGCGACGATAGGTCACATCGAGCGGTTCTGCGCTTCCCGCATCCAGCTGATCCCGGTACCTTCAACGGCGGGGTAATTGCGGAACTGCCCCGTTTGGTCTCGTGGTCGCAAGCGCGACTGCTGAGCCCCACGCTCAGCAGTCCTGGGGTTCAATTCCCAGGTCGGGCAAAGTGTTATTAGGTTTCCATTAGGAAATTCTTAGTAACAGCCCGGAGTTTGGAAGTTGGTGGTGTGATATCGGCGTGCTTCGGAGTCTCGGAAAGCACGTTAAGCCGTTGGTCCTGCGCCTGATCTCGCTACGGTCATGTCGGACTGCCGTCCCATCGGACTATGAGAGTGAGGGAAGAGAGAGTGTTCCTGTGTCTGTGCATACACTTGTGCACTATAATATCTCCCGCCCCGAAGGCTAGCCTTTGGATTGGCCGCCGTGGTCGAAATAAGGTCTGGAGGACTATAATTGCATGACAAACTTTTTTTTTGTTGTTGTTAGGTAATCATCTGATGACTTCTCCCGCTCTGGGCGGAGCGGGAGGGCTTGTCTGACTAAAACCCAGCCGTGTTCATTCAGTTACCTGTTGCCAAGGGCCCCGGTATCCCTTTCGGACTTTCCCGCAACTCTGGGTGACACACTTCGGTAGTAATTCAGGTTTTCATTTTGACAGTTCACCAACATTCATTGCGTTATTTACGTTGTTGATCTTTTTTTTTTCGAACATTATGAAGCAATGTATCAATATCCTTCAAAATCATTCAGAATGTGATTGAAAGTGTGTTACGTAATTAGGGTGCAGATCGTCATTCGTTCCATCTTGAGGTCTTGATGCTTAATTTGACAATGAAGGACAAAATGCTTCTCAATCAAGTTTTCTAATAATTCCTTTTGAAACTTCATCGCACGACCGTTTTGTTCCGCGGACTTCAGGTTCACTATAAGAGTACGTTTATCGTTCGCTTGAACAAGCTTCAATAGTTCACAACTTCATATTCACACTGCGCTCCCCTCGTCCTTGGCCACAGCATAAAAGAATCATCACAAAACATCCAGTTGGTCCGTACCTACTTGATTGTAGCACTGATTTCTATGGCTATACAAAACGACCCTTCTGTGTACTTGTAATCTGTGCTTAGGTACTGACTTATTTACTTGTGAATTGAAAGGAATCGTATTACCGACATGAATTTTGAAGACGGTAATTACCTACCGATTATTAATTCTGTAGATAATGGTGCCGATCCCCTCGTTCACAAACTAAACTAAATTTAAGTTAAGTGCATCTTTTTCTTTCTATTGCATTAAGAAAAGTACAGAAGATTTTAGTTTAAACCTGTCAAATTAGTCAGCGCCTGACGTAAATTGACGTAATTTTAGTAGGCAAGTTTTTAAAGGCTGAGTCCTGAGTGACGGCGCAAGTCCTGAGTGACGGCGCACCGCGCAGGCGGATTGCGGAGCGGATTTATCAGACGGGGCGTCCTAAGTGACAGCGCACCGCCGTTTTTTGTTGCTATGGCACTACCGTTGCCAGCAACGAACCGAAAGACGTGACATTGTAATAATGTCCTGTCAGACTATTAATCAACGATTAATATTTGATTCGTGTTTTTGAGTGCATTTAAGTGAAACTTGGTGCTTTCGAATAATACTCATATATAAAGTGTATGGATAATATAGTAATTAATGAGGATTATGACTTTGATTTTTAGATCTCTTACGTATACGTTCATACAAAGTTATCGCGGCATGTATAATGAGAAACGTCAAATGCGCCGTGAAATGCGCGCGCCCGCTCGCACTCCGGACTAGTTCGAACATCTCGAACATTTGTTTTATCCGCCGTTCATACCGCCTGCGCGGTGCGCCGTCACTCAGGACTCAGCCTCAACTTGGAGTAGTGACAGGCGTTTATTTATTTGACAGGACTAAACAAAATTTTATCTTGTGCCAGTAGTGGTATAAACAGTATCATAATTACGATCATTATGAACCCACAAAATCAACATCAACAGCAACATGTATTTTTCTTCCATACCAATGTCAACCAACAAAATATATTATATATTTGATCTACAAATACTTACATGAAGAGTACAATGGTCGATCATGCGACAATAATATAGTTACTGATGATCGCTTATTGATACCATATCGATTGCCCATTCAGAATGCAATATACATTTAATTAATTGAAGCCGAAGCTGCTGAGCTGCGAACAGTTGACGTATTATTGATTCAATAAATACCTAGTTCTAGCAACGACACATTTATGTCGACACCTAGAATAACTAAATAGACACAGTGTCAATAACCTAACCAGTTTAGATTTAGCTGAACTCTTAACGGGGCTGACATATTCTACTTCAACTCAGCCTATCGCAGTCCACTGGTGGACATAGG
The DNA here is from genome assembly GCA_948473465.1 of Lithophane ornitopus. Taxonomy (NCBI): domain Eukaryota; kingdom Metazoa; phylum Arthropoda; class Insecta; order Lepidoptera; family Noctuidae; genus Lithophane; species Lithophane ornitopus. The sequence goes on from OX419617.1 coordinate 1,408,979, forward strand.
CCTCTCCCAGGTTGCGCCACAACACCTTGTCCTCTGCTTTCCGCATCGTCTATCCCAGTCACTTGAATTTGGAGTCTAGATAAAACGATGATCGATTACCCTAACTTCTCTTATTAAAATTGTGGAAATATTATGTAGGTAAGTGCCATTTCTGCACTGTTACTGTTAAGTATATATATTAATAAGTATGGTAAATGAACAAATAAATAATATGAATTCTTGTATTACCATAAACGTTTAAAGTTTAAGATGCATTTCAAATACGCATTTCATACTGATATTTTTCGCTGAAACTGTCATAGCAGATCCCTGTTATATCCTTTAGGACTTATAAGGGTTCACGTTTAATAACCATATGATGCTTCACAAAAATAGATAAGGTGGACCAATAAATGCAATTGTATCAACTCAACTTCAATTCAAAACTGAATTAATTGGCATTCAAGACCACTGCGACCATAACATTTCAATATCATCAACACTTTTGACCGCATCAATATTTTAATAGGTACAATTTCTTGCAGCTGAAAAACGTAAGATCTTGGCATATATACCTATATAGGCCAGAATACTCTTTAATATGCACACCATAAAAGTTACAGATATAAAATTAAATGTAGAAATTTTACATAGGGTGACACTGGGCAGTCTTATCGGTAAAAGCGATCTTTTAAAGACAACCTTTTTATGGACTTTTCAGGAACAAGGAGTGACTTAAAAGGTACAGTTTTATGGACACTTTTATGAGAATATTCTCAGAAGTAGTTATACTCCATTTGAAATAAGATTAGACGTATAGATAAGCCTTTTTTACATTCCGTTCAACCCATTTTGAATTCTATTGCGTTGGTGGCATGACAAATGGCAGCCGCAGTTGGTATTGTGTAACTTTTTTTGCTTTTAATGCTATCCTTATGCCTACGGTATAGAAGTCAAAATCGGTTGAACGGACTGTAAAAGGGTTTGTTTTAATGTCTAATCTTATTTCAAATGGGGTATAGGTTAGAATTGTTGCCGGTAAATGGTATTAGCATAAGAGTTGCCTTATTAGACTATCGTATTTTTAATTAGGTACGTTTCTGCCCTCTTCTGACTTCACAAATTCCATGCATATTTATATTATTTAATCGTCATTACATTGTTCATAATAACATTAATTATTATCAAAAAAATATACAAAAGGTGAATTTCTTATCACGTTGTTTCGTCTCAATCACGCCGTCATGCGACTTTTACGGTCATGCAATTATTGATCGATATTGTACGTATAGCATGCAAAATGGCAGCTAATTTTCTGCGTAGTACGCCAGGCAGGAACGTACCTAAGTATAGCACAACAACTTGGTAAATACGAAAGGAAAATAAATTACATAATTGGTTCCCTAAAGTAGATGTCAGACGATTCTGGCCGGAACAAAGTCTGGAACTGCCGGTTGACTGATCCTTCCACCACTTTATTTTACTCACAAGGACAGATTGTGCTTCGGGGTAATTGCGGAACACACAAAATGACAAATTGATTGCAATGGGTTTCATTTTGACAGTTCATCCACGTTCATTGCGTTATTTACGTTGTTGAGCCGATTAATTTTTCAAACTTAGAAGTAATAGGTTAGCAATATACTTCAAAACTCTCGGATTGTGATTGAAAGTGTGTTACGCAATAAGGGTGCTCGGTCATTCAGCAATAGGTAACTGATCTTGCACGTTATGGAGACACTGCCCCATCCGATCGACACTACAGCTCACACATGCTGGTTGTAAACTGTATTTATAGTCAATCTTGGGGTGGTTTCCCCAAGATTGACTATAAATATAGTTTACCTTTTCAGTCTTGTGAACTGGGTTTAACATATGTGAGAACAAGAGTTAAAATTCAAAACACTAGACATATTTGAGTTACTTCAATGATACATAGATACCTACAATAGAAACTTCTAGATTCCAAGACCAACGCAATAAATCTGGCGCATAAACTAATATAAATGAATCGTTTTGACACTTCCGGGCGCCTTGTGTATAGTGTCGGTAACAGAATCCGTGCATCGTGTTTCGTGCGCCCGCGCATCGATATTGCATCGTTTGCTATTAACGTAGGTCATTTGATATTGTTCAAGGGTAACAGTATGCTGATGCATTGATAGTGATCATTAGTTGTTACATGTGAAAGGAATGGCCGACTACGGCCGGTACTTTTGGTAATGTTTATAGGTTTTGCCGTGACAATTATTGTTGATTTGTCGGTTACTTGTTCAGTAGGTAATTGAAGATGAAATAAGCCATCACATCACATGTCCTTCTCATCATCATCTGCCTAGCCTTTTCCCAACAATATTGAGGTCGGCTTCCAGTCTAACCGGATGCACCTGAATACCAGTATTTTATATGGAGCGACTGACTATCTGACCTGCACAACCTAGTTACTGGGTAACTCGATACCCCTTGGTAAGACTGGTTGTCAGACTTTCGGGCTTCTGACGACCAGTAACAACTGTTACACATCTACAAATGACAGGCGGGACCAACGGCTTAACGTGCTTTTCGAGGTACGGAGGAGTCTCGGTAAGTAAAGATGGTCACCCATCCACGGACCAACCCCGGCAAGCGTAGCTTAACCTGAGGGATCGACCCGCGCGGCTGTTATTATTTAGCCACGAGCTCCTCCCATCATGTCCTATAGGTACCAAACTGTCTAGCTGTCACCACAATTGGTCGTATCGTACCGCACACACAGCAACAGACAGCTGATAAACTTTATACCTAGCAGCATTTCCAGAACCGAGCCCAAATATAAAAATCCACAAAGCTCTTTCTCCAGGCTGGGATCTGACTCCAGACCTCATGCTCACCAGTCACGTCTGCGATCACCAGACCATCGAGGCAGTACCACACCGGAGCCACCTGTTCCTGGTGTTCTTACTATTATACATCGGTATACAATAAATGAAAGATTGTATGGTTGGATGTTTGTTACTCAATCACGCAAAAATGGCTGAACGGATTTAGATGTTTGACTCACAGATGGTTTATAACCAGGGGGCTTAGAACGGCCACTTTGTTAGCATCATAATAGGAACATAAATTATGAATCATCGTAAAATGTCACAAATTGACAATTCATAATAAGATTTGCGTGCAATTCATATTTCGAAATAATTTATCTGTGTGACAGTTTTCTATGAACATTCGTAAAATGGTTCAAAAATTATGTATTGCTTTTGTGTCAAATTAGAGGAATTTAATGACCGCTGGGAATAAAGGGAATTAATTGCTTTTAGAGGAATTGCTAATGTGGCCGTCAAGGGATACTTTTTATCCCGGTTCCACGCAGTTGAAGTCGTGGGCAGAAGCTATAGTTTCTATCTAAACTTGTAGCACTGATGACAAACACGATCCCCCCACAGTAACAGGTCTCTTATATCATTCTGTGGGGGAGGTCGGTATTCAGCGGTGTCGCTTATGACCAATTTTGATTTTATGACCGTACTTGAAGAATCCCTCCTGGCTAGCAAATTAGATAATAGTTTATTCTTTATTTTTAGCCTGACGAGTGTAGGAGTGTTTTGGTCGTAGTATAATAATCAAATGTACGATGGCGGATGACAACTTGCAACTGTTATTGCACAAGTTTTCCTTATACCAGCGGCATGTTATGATGGCGCCTGTGACAGCTTACAAATTATAAAAATCCAGTTTAACGACTCAATAAGTTATAATTCCAGCGGCACTTAATTATTACGGTCCGTAAAACAATGTAGTATGGCATCTATTTACTCACATTTTGCCATCAGTAATTAAAATTAAAATCATAAAATATGCAAACGTCACAATCATTACCACACAGTGCCGCCGTTGTATCGTCAAGACTCGCTATTGTACCCATAGTGCACGTTGGTTGAGGATGTCACCTTAGGGCATAATTATTATAAACTTACTAGGACACTTCTCAAAAGTTCCAGACATTAGAAGATAAAGGCAGATTATGGAAGAATTATTTGTGATTCTAGCAATGTGGCCAACGTTTAGGATAGCCTTTCGAGGAATAAATGCTAGCTTGCAGACCGACACACATCACGCATGCATCTGTGATAGTTCAGGAGCATAGTTTAACGATTTCACATAATTAACACCATGTATGTAGGTACGATTCGTATTAACGTAAACATTATTAGAAGTTTAGCAAAAGCGGGTAGAGTTATAATGTCAAATCTCGACAACTGTCAGTATTTATGAATTGCGTTAATTACTTTGCTAGACAGAGTGGCGCACGAATGTTTCTTATTATCACATCATATTGTGTCAATCGGGCTTTAAAATATCGATAGGTAACAATTAAAATTCTATTGCGTCTCGTTAATGGCTTGTACTATTAAGGTTTATACTATTAACTGACGGATTTACGCCTAAGTAAGAGGTTCTCGTATAAAAATTAAAAGATTTAAGTTATTTAGGTACCTATGCCAATCAAGATAATTAGCCATGAGCTTATTCTATGTTATTACACTATTATATACAACGTTGCAGATTCATAGATCAGATTTTGTTTGACATTCTTGTCTTCATTATCGTATAATGATGATGATGGGTACTAATGTCTTTGAGTCAGTTCCTTCAAAGAATTTCAAGGGATATACATTATACAGTGAAACTCTACACATAATATTATAATGATAAAAAATACGCAGACTGTAGATATTAAGTGGTTTAAATAATTATTCTTTTGACTGACTCATCTATTCTGTAAGGATTATGAATTTATGAACTTAGATCGAAACTGTTTTTTTTTTACCTATCTGTTAAATAAGTTTGTACACCTCGCTAGACAAAACTTGCAAGCTTTTACCATCCTGCATGCTGATTTATACGCGTTATGACAAATAAATAATCTTAATACATTATTTACAATTTAAAATCTACATGAGTTGCGCACCCTGGGCAGTCGTCAGTCCTCCTACCTCCTTGCCACTGGCTAATATTTTTGCCCCGGGGCATATCTTTACGATATAAATGACAGAACGATATCAATACGAGAAAAAATAACTCAACAATTAAAAAAATAATTCTAGACAAACATTTGGTCAGTGGGTCGTCTTAGGAGCTTAGATTCGTAGCCAGATTGTGATTCGTGATTCGTACGTGTGTCAGAGTTTAGCTTAGAAAAAATAAAATAACACTATTACTCCTAGCGGAGGGAGGTCTCTACTTAGTAGAAACCTCCTTCTGCTAGGAGTTATAGTGTTCTGTAGGAGAGACAGGGAGAGTAGCAGGAGTAGTAATGGTTGTAGTAGTCTAAGTTGGTTATCCTACTAATATTATAAATGTGAAAGTTTGTGTATTTGTTACTCAATCACGCAAAAACGGCTGAATAGATTTGGATGAAATTTGGCAAACAGATAGTTTATAACCTGGATTAACACATAGGATACTTTTTATCCCGATATTCCCACGGTATCGAGACTTACGCGGGTGAAACCGCGGGGTGCAGCTAGTTAATAAATAAATACTAACTATTGTAACTTAGGTACTGGGGCTGCAATTAATGTATGACACAATGTTTGAGAGGAAATAAATATTTTTAAATTTTGTAAACTTACCCCATCTCTTCGGCGTTCTTCCCAGGAAGCTTTTCTCATCAGGATTATAGATGGCATTCATAAATCTGGAGAAGCAAGTCCCCGGAGGGGGAGGGGCGCGGACCCACTCCTCAACGCCGTTCGGTTTGCTAGCCATGTTATTAACCCGACTTATTTTATGAAAACTTTCGATTTATTCGTGTGTATGCGAACAGGGATGTAAATGATGCGCGACCGTCATTCACGACGGTGTCGGGAGTACTGCGCGCACGCAGCCAGCCGGGTTGCGGTTAAAGTGTCCCATTGGGTGTCGTTGTAAATGTCAGGTTTTATGATTGATGTTCGCTGTTGGGTGGTGTGAGGATCTAGTGGTTTCGTATGTTTTCCATGAAGCAAGTCTTCGGATTTTTTACTTTGATTCCATTGACCCCGTTTAGTCCCAGCTGCTTACAAAGGTACGGTCAAATGTACGTCAGTAGTAAGCCAGTAACATATCAACTACGAAAGCCGCTCTTACTACTACGTAACAAAGGCGAAATTGTTGCAATGCGGTTGAATTGGTTTGACTGTACCTACGTAAATACGGCTGAATAAGGTAGACCTACTGTAAACGATGTATGTAAGTAATTTGTTTATAAAACACTAGCTGCGCGCGGTTTCACCCGCATATGCATAAGTCTCGATCCCGTGGGAATATCAAATAAAAAGTATCTTATATCCTTCTCCAGGTCGTGGTCTACCCCTGTTCCAAATTTCATCCAAATCCGTTCATCCATTTTAGCGTGAAAGCCGTACAAACAAACAAACCAGCAAACAAACTCACTTTCGCATTAATTGTAATATTATAAAGTTAGGAATGGATGCAGTTGGTAGGTAAGGATTATAATTTACTTGTGAATGTTAATACCTAACATAATATTTTCAATATTTAGTTTCATTAACCTTCACATTGTGATAAACTAACTGCTACATAATTATATAATAACTTTTTTTACATGATACATATTTAAACTATTAATAAAACTATGTCACGTGTGTTTATGTTTCGAATTAAGTATCTAACTATAAATATTGTACCTTTACCTACATAGACCTACGGTGGCTATTAAAACAACACAAAAAAAGGTTTTGTTGTATGCTTTAGTCTATATAAACTGTTATATTTTTTGTCTTTATTAGGGAGCTTAAACGCGTTAAGTTAACCATACTTATAGGTTTTAAAATTTTTGCTGAACAAGAAGCTGTGGTTTTTTTGCCTAGAATCAGACATTTCACAAAAGGTCCGTCCCACCCACATGCCTGCGACACTCGTTAACATATGCACAGGGAACATGTGAGACAGATTGCCACGGTTTACCACATGAGGTTTTTGTGACCACACCAGACGCATTAATAAATGCATCCACATTGTGACAATGCAAGAGTGCGGCAGAGGAATAAAGGACTTAAAAAACCGGCCAAGTGCGAGTCGGACTTGCACACGAAGGGTTCCGTACCACCGTACAAAATTTTGCAAAAAACGCCAAAAAAAATACGTTTCTTATAGATACCTCCTTTAATTTTTAACTTTACCGACATATTTTATTTTTATTAAAATACTAGCTGCGCCCGCGGTTTCACCCGCGTAAGTTTCGATCCCGTGGGAATATCGGGATAAAAAGTATCTTATGTCCTACTAGTTGCTCGCCCCGGCTTCGCACGGGTAGCACTTATCTACGGCGAAGTACTTATCTACGGCTATTTTAGGTATTTTTTATACCTTGGGTTACATTATTGGAGTTTTAGTAAGGAGCCCCAATATTTTTGAAAATATAATATAGCCTATGTCAGCCGGGTATAGTGTAGCTTCCCAACAGTGAAAGAATTTTTCAAATCGGTTCGGTAGTTTCGGAGCCTATTCAATGCAAACAAACAAACAATCAAATCTTCCCTCTTTATAATAATTATTAATATAGATGAAATCTATTCTTTTATTATATTTATCGCGAACAGACAGACAGACGACTGTCTGTTCGCGATAAACTCAAAAACTTCTGCACCGATTTTCATACTGTTTGCACCAATGGATAGAGTGGTTCTCGAGGAAGGTTTTAGTATATAATTTGTCAAGCGGGCAAAGCTGATCCTTGTCTGTCGTCAGGTTTCAAAATATTTTTGTTTCAAATAACTGTTGAAAAAAAGATGGCACCACTGTTTTACATAGGGAGACCCAGACTTCGCTGACTTCGCTTACACCCCACCCCCCGTGGAGTGTTAGGAGGACCTCATTATAAATGCGGCATAACAAGATTATTTTTTTGTGTTGAATTCGGCTTGTTTAACGTATTTTTTTTTGCTGTTAGAATGAATCAACTTTCTTAACGTAGGTGGGTACCTAATTTAAACGTCGCGCCGGAAACCATTACGGAACTATACTCCATTTGAAATAAGATTAGACGTATAGATAAGCCTTTTTTACATTCCGTGCAACCGATTTTGAATTCTATTGCGTTGGTGGCATGACAAATGGCAGCCGCAGTAGATCGTTGGTTTTGTGTAACTTTTTTTGCTCTTAATGCTATCCTTATGCCTACGGTATAGAAGTCAAGATCGGTTGAACGGACTGTAAAAGGGTTTGTTTTAATGTCTAATCTTATTTCAAATGGGGTATAGGCAATGATGAACTGTCGTATAAAATTCTTAACTTACACACAAAATATGGGGAAGATCTAAGCTTATTTTAGAACTTTATTCTTAACAAGCGACCCGCTCCTGCTTCACACGGTTTTACGACTTGACAAAACATTAAGATTTCTAAGTATACCTACCTATGTAACTTTAATATTAACGTATCATAAAAGACAAACGGACGACACGGTTGGCGCAGTGGTTGAGCGATGGACGGCTGCGCAACGTGTCGCGGGTTCGATCCCCGCACGGAACAAATATTTGTATGATCTGCAAGTAGTTGTTCCGGGTCTGGGTGTTAGTGTATGTGAGTTTCTATGTTTGTAAGCGCACCCACGATACAGGAAGAAATTCCTAGTGTGGGGCAACGTTTTTAAAAAAAAGAGACTTTAATTTATAACTCTGCGAATCTGCACTTTATTATAATCACCCCACTCTTTATAGACAGATTGGTGATACTATGGTGGGAAGAGCGGTCAGCACCCTACACACTTTCACAGACTTTCAATAACAATCTGAATGATTTTGAAGGATATTGCTAACCCATTACTTCATATGTTCAAAAAAATTGTCTACTCAACAACGTAAATAACGAAATGAATGTTGTTAGTCAAAAGGAAAGTTATTATTACTGGTAGTATGCTACGCAATTACCCCGCAGTTAATTCACGTACAGTCATAACAGTCAGCCTCAAACTCGACAAGAATTAATTAATTTTATCTTTGTTCCTTTAGGATTGTATCTATCAATGTGAAGGCACAAAACATATTAGGTACACATTAGGTACTTAACTGTATCTAAATACGGACTATTCTTGTGAGGGATACCCAGGAAGATATTTCTCACCTTCACCAGCAAGAAATCCCACAGGCAGATTCCATTCTTCCAGTATAGCATCTAACTAAACGATTGAGCCGACCTTGGGTACGCAAGGCCAGGCACAAGGGAGTGATTATTGCCACGACAACTAGTCTGGACCGCATCCGTACTTACTTCCACCTATTATGACAAAGAGGGCTTAATAGACTGTGAAGGTGCGCACACACAGCGAGCATGAACAAAATAAGGTTGGAACGAAATAAAGCTCAAAATTGCTAAAAACAAAAAACCAAATGGCGTGACAGATATTCGAAAAATACACGCGTCGTAGGTACTTACGTGAACGACGCGTAGTAAATACTAATATTATAAATTCGAAAGTAACTCTGTCTGTCTGTCTGTAGGTATGTTACCTTTTCACGCCTAAACTACTGAACGGATTTCGAAAAATTTGCCAAGGAGATAAATCCCCCTGGGGAAGGACATAGGCTACTTTTTATCGACATACCGCGCGGGCGAAGCCACGGGCGGAAGCTAATACTATTATAACGAACCATCACGCCTGTTTCCCCGAAAGGGTTAAGCATAGGTGTATCCAAAGTAGGTTCACCCTCATTTTTATATACACACACATATCATAACATTACATTATTACACAGTAGCCTGAACGAAATAGAGAAAACGAAATCGTTACAGCCGTTTTCGAGAACGAATCAATCTGCCTAGCCTTTTCCCATCTATGTTGGGGTCGATCGGCTTCCACTTCCAGTCTAACCGGATGTAGCTGAATACCAGTATTTATCATGGAGCGACTGCCTATCTGACCTCAACAACCCAGTTACTGTGCAATACGACACCCCTTCGAGAACGTATATTGTTCATTTATTAGTATAGGATAGAGCCTGGCAGGGCTGCGCGAAAGTCCAAAAGGGACACCGGGGCCTTTGGCAACAGGCAACTGAAGGAACATGGGTGGGTTTTAGTCAGTAAAAGTCTTAGTTTGCTCCGCCCAGAGCGGGAAAAGTCATTTGATGATTAGCCAACCTAAAAAAAAAAATTGTATAGGATAGGGTACCTACTTTTGAGCCCGGTACGGTAGTACATTCTCGTGGGATATTGTCCAACATCCACGCGGACAAAAGCTACATTATAATTCGACAAGCCACGTGGCCCCTGTGCGGCGAGTCTTATTGGCATAAACGAGGCAAATCCACCGAGCTTCAGCAGAGAAATATCTGATGTAAAACGGCATAACACTGCCCGCCCCCGGAAGAATATCATTACAATAATGTTCAACAAGTGCCTAACTACTTACTACCCTATATTGCTAGATCAAGCATCCGGACCGTTTTAATTTCACGATTATGTCGTTAATCCTCCAAGATTTAATGAGTAACCGCCTTTAGTTTGACGCGGTGCGTTTGGATCCCACTCGCTGCACTATTGTGGATTGTGGATCCACTTAGCACAAATAGGTACCTACAGGAATGACCACACGTTGCGTTCTTATTCTTTTCCATTACTATATTACTGTGAAATTGAATTAACACCCGATTAGACAGTGAAACTTCTGTCAAATGTCGCCTGTTAGCTGTAAGGACCGGTCCATCGATTTCACCGTTTTGCCGTAGACAAGCACTATGATGTGTACAATGTGGCACACTCCAGCGCGCGCTCCTCTGGGGTCTACTAATTGAATATACTTAGTAGTTTCCATGGAGTTTCTTGTCTTTTCTTCTCCTTAAGAACTACTACGCTAAAGAAAGGACAAAATAGCATCATGTTTCCGTCTGACCGCGACTCCTTGTTCCAATTTGAAAGTGCCTGGAAAAGGTTTAATTGAAATAAATGCTAGTTCGAGTTTAAGGCTGCGTTTCCACCAGAGATGAGCGAGGATGCGTAGCGAGGGATGTGTGTGAAACTAACCAATAACATCGCTTCACTGTCATGGCTTAAGGTCAGCTAGCTAGCCAACTAGCTACAGACATTCCTCGCTAGGAATGTCCGTAAAACTAACCAATAACAACGCTAGCTGAGGATAGCTAGATGAGGATTCGTAGCGACGCATCCTCGCTCATCTCTGGTGGAAACGCAGCCTAATCACCGGAATATTCGTCCGTTAGTCACTTAAACGCATAAAGGAAATAGTGGATCCACTTGCCTGCACGCAATCTGTCCCCACCACCCCACAAAAGCAATGGTGGCCCCCTCTGGTAACGTTTTCAGTTTTCGAAGCCAGACAGGACCAGGACCCTATTTAATATAACTGATAATGCGACATACATAAGTATAATAAAATCTCTAAATGGTGGAGAGATAATTATAATAAAGAAATCATCATGTCCTGTCAAGTCATAATAAAAACCGTGCGAAGCACCCGCTAGTTAACGACGAACCAATGAGATAAAAAGGCGTTCAGAAAGGAGATCGAAACTGAATAAAAATTTGAGAAATCTTTTTAAAATTTTATTGCTTAAAAATACATTTCAGGCACTTTGATATGGAAAGATATCGTTCACTCTAATATACACTTTATTGCCCTACCATAAAGCTTATAATTGTATGGAATATTTCAATACATACATCTCTTTTCTCAATATTAATATCAGTGGACGGATATGGAATGAGATTCATTTGATGAAAGAACTTCCCTTTAGTGAAGTCGGTTAAATGTCTTTTTTTAATGAACCATGTATAAAAAGTAAATAACTAATAAGTATAGAAGATAAAGATAAATCTTTAAATAAAAACATAATATTTAAGTATAGAAATGCTAATTCGTATAAAAATAAAGTTAGTATAAGTAGGTACTATAAGTACAAGGTAAAAAACTAAACTATTTGAAGCTATTTGTCATTATCTTGTTTAGAAAGCGATTGAAAAATATCAGTCAGTCTTGAATATTAAGATTCTGTTTTGAGATAACATAAAATAATAAAATTATTTAACATACTGAATTCTTTAATTTAGCGATTGATAATATCTGGCTCTTAGGTCGGCTGAAGGACGGGCCAAACTGAGGCAAATTCTTCGTACGACGCGGGACGCGACTGCGAGCGTCTCTTATTTTATGATAAGGAAGTCACGCGACTATTCGTGTGAGTTTGAACACCTCCTTAACAGTAAGTTGATACAATAGGCGAGCGCGAGCGAATTTTGTCACGCACCTGGTTTCGCCTCAGTTTGACCAGACCTTTACATCGCTAAATAATAGAAATATTTTGGTAGTCATTGGTGCCGATTCTGTTCACAAACTAAACTAAATTTAAGTTCAGTGCATCTTTTTCTTTCTATTTCAGTAAGAAAATGACAGAAGATAAATTTTAGTTTAGTCCTGTCAAACTGTCACTACTCCTTAGAAGTTTAGACGCGATTAAAAACTTGCCTACTAAAATTACGTCAGGCGCTGATTAATTTGACGGGACTAAACTAAAATTTATCTTCTGTCCTATTCATAATGAAATAGAAAGAAAAAGATGCACTGAACTTAAATTTAGTTTAGTTTGTGAACAACAGAATCGGCACCAATGTTACGGAATTATTCGGAAAATCTAAGGCCATCTTGTATAAAATAAAATAAAAACATTCTATACAACGTATAACAGAATAGTGTGGTAGAAAAATTATCAACTGTCCCATATAAAACTACCATACCTACTCGACACAAATGTTTGTACCGTTGGATATTTTTACTCGATTACGATTTTAGTTCCATGGAGAAATTTGTTCAGATTGATGGTCTGTACCACACCCTTATATTCGACCACACCTTTCTGATACATGCTTGTACATTCCAATCGAGTAAACTTGTTCTATGATACTCACACTTACTTTAGTGTTCACTGATCAACTGGGCATAAATGCGTGGAAAGTTTGTATGAAAACACACAGTATTCTTATGAACTAATTAACACAACACACAAAATATTATTATCTACGTAGGTACATACACAACACAAATATATAGGCATATCAAAAACATTATCATTGGACGGATTATTTAAGTCGAGTTTAGAACATGAGCTTGATAAAAAATATTAATATTACAGATAATATTATTATTAAATCGAAGTTTATCTAAATAGTATTATTACTATTTTATGGGCCGATTTTTCAATATTCAGATCAATTTTACCTGTGAAAAATAAATTGCGGTTTGACAGGTTATGTATAAAAAATATTTTTTCAAATAATCATATTTTTTCTTTAGATAAAATTTATTTGACGATTGAAAAATCGGCAGCATTATTTACATAGAATTTCAAACATTGAAGTAGAAAACCAGTTCCATATTTTCACATTTATCAATGTATCATTCCTTCACAAGACTTAATTACAGCGACATAAACAAAAAAAAAACATTTTAGCTACCTTCGAGAGTCTATCAGTTTTCGAGCCTTTTAATTATTAAAAATACATAAGTATAATATTCACACTGGCACTTTCGTGATTCAAAAATACAATTTTCAATGTCATATTATTTGGTCTACTGGAAAGACCAAGCTTTAAAAAGCAAATCTCACACAACTATCGCAATAGAACTATTTGTTACATACATATCATGAACTAATTGCTTTGGTCTACTCGGTCTACTGGAAAGACCGTGTTCAGTAACATCCTGAAATATGCAATGTTATTGTTAAATAATTACAATTCTTTTTTTTGTTTTATTTGAAGATTGTTATCCTTATACAGGGTGTTAGGGTAGACACAGTTATCCTTGAAACTAGTGGTTTGGTGTCATCTATAATATACTTTTTCCATGGGACCAACTTTGAAATCGCAAAAAAAAAACAGCTGTTCCATACATTTTGCCGATTTAAGTGAACACAAATGTATGGAACAGCAGATTTTTTTTTTCGCGATTTCAAGATTGGTCCCATAGAAAAAGTATATTATAAATAACACCAAACCACTAGTTTCAATGATAACGGTGTCTACCCTAACACCCAGTATTTATCTAATTTAACGACTTTTAAGGACATTTACATTTTGGAGACCTTCATATTACACACACCACCATACCTCATGAAAGTGATGAATATGGTTATTATTATTTCATCGGCACTTATTTCTTTAATTTGTAGCTTATTTCACCACCTCCTGATACATGCCGTTTAACTATCTAGCAGATAATTTCATACAAATATTGTTACACTTTTATTGATGCAGTATGATCACTTGATCACATCTTACTACTATTTTTGTCTAACCAGACATTGAAAAACAGTCCCTTAATTTTCTCATATTTTCAGGATATTACTGTACCTCATACCTAGAGCCGAGTAGACGCATTTGGACGGATACTGTAGTAACTATTCGATCATCAGCTCGAAGTGAACTACACCCAGTCGTTCTCTCCTGTCGTACTTGATGTTCTTGGCCCAGGCGCGGCATTCAATGTTTATCACAATACCGGCTGAAAAAAGGAAACGAAATAATATAGGTTATTAAAACGTAACATTTATTTTCACCGAAGTTATAAGCAGAGATGTGTATTACTGAGTGGCTTAACCTGGGTATTTCTCTTCTTTTTTTTTGCCTTCCCTTTTGGGGATAACGTAACTGGCAGATAGCTGATGTTATAAGAAGTAACTTAGGCTACTTTTATTTTAGAAAAAGCGTTAGGATCCATGTGGAAAAGCCGCGGGAAACAAATAGTTATTTATAAATCTATATAAATATAAATAAAATGCTGTTCGTTGGTAAGCGCATCACTTGAGAACGGCTGGACCTAGCAATCAATCAAAAGTCAAAATCGGTTGAACGGACTGTAAAAAAGGTTTATTTAAATTTCAAATCTTATTTCAAATGGAGTATAGTCTTATATAAAAAACATTGTACTCACTCCTCGGTCTCACTAAATGAATAGCGATTAGGGGACTCAGGTACCCCTCAGCGTTTTCATACGGGTAGAAGTACCCTGGGAATCCAGGGTAGGGCAGGTAGTTGATGGGTCCGATGTTCTCCTTGTCGGCAGGCGTCTCGCCTTGGCACGATACCCACACCATGTTGCCCTATAAAGGAAACATTGTTGATTAGAACATTAAGTTTGTAAGTCGCATTGGTTTTTTGTTTATTTAAGGCGAAAGCTCCAGGGTAGCGCGTGAAATTCAAATTCTCTAATTTTTCTGAAATTACCAGGTCAGTTTGTATCTTGATCAAAATATGATTCGCGTAGGTAACAAATATATATTTACAGAATTATCATCATTAAAATCATCAATACAACTATTTAAGTTCAAGTTACCGTATTGAATGACTATTTCATGTAATCATGACATTTTAATCCAATTCTAACTTAGAGAGTTGTATTGATGATTCTAATTATCATAATTGTGTAAACACATATTTGTGAATCATATTTTGATCAACATGACACTGACCTGCAAATTGCAAAAAACGTAATAAAATTTGAATTTCGCGGGCTACCTTAGCGCATCCCCCTTAACTGAGAAAATCGAGCATGTAGCTTAGAGCAGTTTCCCGATACAGATTCAAAAATGAATTTAATAAAAAAAAAAGCTGGAATTATCATGATGGCAACACTAACATAGTCAGGTTTATAGTTGGTGAGGTTCCAGATGTGCTGCCGCAGCTCTAAAGGCATCTCCTGGGGAAGGTCGTCCATGCCCTGGTAGAACTCAGGCCGCCAGCCGTAGATTCTGTAACATTACTTGTAGCATAAGTCAATATTAAATGTAGCCATTTTACACCGATTGTTTTCGACGAGCAAATCTATACATACATATTATACATTTAAGTCGTTTTTCGTGTCTATCCTATGTGACAGCGTTGTTCTTCTAAACTGAACAACGGAATTTGGATGCGGTTTTCGACAGCATTTAGAGAATTTATTCCAGAAGAGTTATGTTACAAGTAACAAATAATAAAGAAATCTTGATATTTTGTCAAATCGTATAAACGTGCGAAGCAGGGGTGGGTCGCTATACAGGGTGTTAGGGTAAACACCGTTATCCTTGCAACCAGTCGTTTGGTTTCATATATAGATCGTAAAATCAATCGACAATTACAAAAAAAAAATTGTAACATAACGTTTTTAAAGAAAATAACGTTTTTTTGTTTTTATTGTGTTCGGTCATTTATTTTTATATTTAAGTCAACTACCCATGGTTTGTATGACAACGGTGTTTACCGTTATACCCTGTATTAATGAATAATTTAATTCAAGAAAAAGACGTGAGGCATATCAGTCAGAGCCTTATTGTGTCGGAAGTCCTCAAATACATAAAAAAATAAACATTCAGTTCCCAAATAAGCAGACACCAATATTCACTTTTTGTGTGGTGTGGATTAGACGCAAGTTTTGCCTCAACTTGTCCATTTTTGTGTTAAATGACGCATAAATATTTGAGTCATGTTGACCGTAAAATAAATGTATCTTCGGTCGTTCTATTAAAATAAAAAACCAAACCATGAAACAGCACTGACTTGTTCAACTTCAAGAATATACAAGGCGAAGACTTGTGGAAGGAGAAGTGGTTCTCGTCGATGCAGGGGTCCAAGTCGCGGATGTCCACATCGCAGACCTTGCCGGGAGGGGGGAGCTTGTTGAAGTCACAGTCGTAGATGTTCTGACCCGCGCCCGCCGTCTGACCCTTCTTTTTGTATACTGTAAGTGATTGAAAGGGTTAATTTAGGATTGCTTTTATCTTTAAGACGAAAATTAAAACAAGTATAATTGAATGTATATTGTATCATACTGACATTTTTCAGCGGTTCGTTTTTAGTCTGTTATAAAAAAAAACAAAAATGCTGATCCATACATTTTGATTTGTGTTAACTCACCCGACAAGAAATCAATCAGCTGATCTTCCCAGTACTTATAGCTGTCATACCCAGTTCCCTTGTACCATATGAGTGTGCTCCTAACATCGGGTGGCAGCGGCCGGAAGCCTAACCCTGGACTGGAGCCGATCACACTGTCGTCCTGCTGCAGACGTGGCACTCGAGGGTTGATAAAGTGCTGGAGGAAGGTTACCATGCAGATCGCGAAGAGGGCTATTAGAGCCGCGTAGAAGATTGAGTAGAAGATCAGGATTTTACCTGTAACAGAAATATTACTATTATAGAAAACTATATATTATACTAGAATAAACGGACTGCCTGGCTGGATGATCTAGTGGTCGCAAGCGCTACTGCTGAGCATGAGGTCTTCGGTTCGATTCCCAAGTCGCGCAAAGCGTTATTAGGTTTTTCCATCTGGAATTTCTCAGTAGCAGCTCAGTCTGGATTTGTGCCCGGTTGATAGCAATAGGTTCACCCCCTATTACATGGGACGTAAACATAACTGGCGAAATTATCATAATCATAAATTCGACCTGGAGTGGCGAGTCATTTTAGGACATGCTAGGAGATTATAACTATAAAGGGACGTCGTTATCTAAATCAATAAGGAGAACTATATTACATACTACAACCCATGCGCATTAACATGGCACCTGGCTTAATGACATTTGGAGATGCCATGTTAATGCGCCCGGGTTGTACTAGGTATGTAATTGCAACACACACAATCTCAGCTTACACTACCTATACTCCATTTGAAATAAGATTAGACATATAAATAAGCCTTTTTTACATTCCGTTCAACCGATTTTGAATTCTATTGCGTTGGTGGCATGACAAATCGCAGCCACAGTAGATAGTTGGTATTGTGTAACTTTTTTTGCTTTTAATGCTATCCTTATGCCTACGGTATAGAAGTCAAAATCGGTTGAACGGACTATAAAAGGGTTTGTTTTAATGTCTAATCTTATTTCATTTGTTTCTGTTAAAGATTTCCTTTTTCTCAAAACAAAATGAAATCAGTTCTTTTTCAATAAAGGAATTTTGTTCACACAGAGAAATAGGAGTCCTGAGACTGTTCTCAGGCCTGCCACTATGATCATCTTATTTATTAATGGTTTTCTGTCTGAATGACTAGAGTGATGAACATAAATGTTGATGGTTGAAGAGAATGGAAAAAAAAAATGTTACCCTTGTCCCATATAACATGTAAACATGGGACAAGGGTGGTGATGGTGATGAAGGTGATGATAATTGTGTCTTTTTTAAATTATTATTTGTACAAGGTGTTTATTTATAAACATTGTTTAAAGTTAAGTAATGACTAGCAACTGTTTAACCATACTTTTTTGACATTTAAATGTACTTATATTAACTTTATGCGATGTTTATAATTATAGGGGTTTAATTCAAGTCGTTTATACTTTCCTAATCTCAAAACTCTTCAATTAAATAGGAAGCTTGATAATTTTATTAAAATGAAAATAGTATCAACTATGGGGTTTATTCATAAATGTTGCTTAAAGTTAAGAGACATTCAAACATAAAAAATGTATGATTAAACAGTAGCGAATCATTACCTAACTCTAAGCAACGTTTATAAATAAACTCCCCTATGTCTATGATTTAATTAACCAATATAGAAAACTCAAGAGCCTCTATTTATAGTATACAAATATAATGATATGAGGCCGTCAGGCTGAAAGGGTGGCGGGACGAGAATACATTATGTTCCAACTCAAAGATCAGTCCCAAAAACCAGTAGATAAGTGAGAGGAAAGAAGAACTTTGCCCAGCAGTGATATACTAAAGTAAAGGCTTATAAATAAAACAAAACAAAGTGCCTTATCTATTCTACCTACTTTGTGGTATAATTTATAAAGATGACTTTTGCCCTTTTGAATGATTATTTAAAGACAGCATCATGTATTTTTCTTCCATCATTTTTATCTTCCATAAAGTTCTTTATAATGATATTTTGGCTGCTTCTTTCTCTAATCTCTAATAAATCAAGATCCAAAGAGACCCTATAAAGAGAGATTCTATAAATCTGAGTAACCAAGAGACCTGATGAATATACTCTAAGTACTAGGATAATGAAAGTGTGTCTAGCACAGACAGGGTATAGGGCTTCTAAGCAGATTAGCTACGGTTGAAAGATTATTTATGTGATTACGCTGGCTGCCAGGATTTATTTCTAATTAATTGGATAAAGGTTTTAGCGGAATTGTCTATGACCTCTTTGCTCTTGAAGAATAATTATTGTTTTTTTTACATGTTAGTAAGGGCTGATTTTTCCAACGGCAGTTATCTTGTAATCATTAAAATTGACTTGAAATTATTCCTCACATAAAGATATCTAGCATTAGAAAAATGGGCCCTTAGTGTTAATGAATAGATCAAATTGCTCAAGTTCTAAAGTAGGTACCTAAAGATATTGAGGCCTTGTTGGAAGTTGGAATGTTTTAAACCCTTTTTTTTTGTATGATGAAAGCATATAAAATATAGAAATAAATGGCAATTTAAAAGTAAACAAGTTGATAAACAAGAAATGTTGTTGAGACGTCAAATCTAATAAATAAACTATGCGACATGAGTAACAAACAACAAATTTACAACAGCATTACGGAGAGCGTTGCCGAAACTGCCAGTAAGCCACGCCCTCCATACAACACTTAATTTAGGTACTACAATTATCGTGTAATACTGGAAATAAATTTGAGTGAAAAACGTTATCTTTCGATCTCATGAAAATAAATAAGTAAATAAAACGGTTCACTGACCCCAACTTTCAGGCGTTCGTCCCAGTATTTCATTTGTTTCTCCGTTGTAGAAAAAATTGCTAAATTTTTGCTTTCCAGGCCTCCGCGAAGGCTTTGTATCCATTTGGAATTCTTCTAATCTAGGATTCCTGATCATCTTCTTTTTTTAAAAGGTACTTTCTTTTATAAAATCTCAAAAATAACTGAATTGTAAACACAATACACACGCCCAGCCGCTGCCGCAAATTTGAAATAACTAGAGGTGGACGGTGACGGTTGTGACGGATTCAACAGACTCACTACCTATCACTTTTTGTGTTAGTCGACTATTACTATAGAGGCAAATCAATCGAAATCAAATATTTCCTTTCAATTTATTTTGATCGCTCGAAGCATGCATCGATACGGTTGGAGAGAAGAGAAGTCGAAGCTTGAAGAAGAAACAGCATAGTAAACTTTTTTGTACATTGCCAAAACGAGTTTTTTAAGTGATTTTTAATTAATCTTAAAAGCCGCTGAGCCGAATTTTATTAACAAAAAAAGAAATAATTATCAGTGATGAGTGTCCTGTCATTGTCATTCTGTGAGTGCCAAGACAATTTTGTGATAATATTGTAAAAACTTCACTTAAAATATTTTTATAATAACGCGATGGGATCTTCAGTGCATAAAATAATCGTTATAGTGGGATTTATATCCTTATTCCACTCTGCTTTTTCGGCTGCCCAGCGTAAGTGTTTACGCCACATGATTCTTTACTTTTTATAAATAATTCAATTATTAAATGGTTATTATATATAATACTTATTATACTTTTGTTGTAGATCGTTCGTACCTTCGGATAACATCACAGGAATTCACTACCTTGCCTTTGGATGTAAGTAATAAATTGACAACAATATGAACACATTATTGAATCGAAAATCCTCCATCAGGCTCATTTCTGATTCCATGTTCCTCTTTTCAGATTGTGGTACAAGCCGTAGCAAGTTTATTCGCTGTAATGTGGGGGGTGCTCAACGTAGCTGGTAATCTACGAGAAATACCAGCAGCTGCTGAACTAAACACTGTTAAATGGGAAACTCAGAGGAATCTGCCATCTTTCTACATCTTCAATCACAGAGGAAAGGCTTTGGCGGATAATTACATACCAAGTGGAGGGAAATGTGAATTAGAGAATTTAGAATAATAATTATAGAGTAAGATGTTATTTATAGGAAACTGTCCTTTTACTCAATAATATCCTTGTAAGTCCTTGTTATCAATTTCACATCCTTACTAATATTTAATATATGAAAGTAACTCTGTCTGTCTGTCTGTCGCGCTTTCACGCCAAAACTACTGAACCGATTTAAATGAAATTTGGTACACAGATAGTCTAGAGCCTGAGAAAGGACATAGGCTACTTTTTATCGACATACCACTTGGGCGAAGCCGCGGTCGGAAGCTAGTATTATTATAAGTACAGAGCATGCTAGAATAAATCTGTTTGGGGTTGTTCCTTATGTATATGCACTTCAGAAATCAAACATTCTTTACATTTTATATATCTTGCAAGCTGACAATTTGTGTTGTAAGTTTGTATTGTACTCATGTTTGTGCAAATAAATGATTATCTTATCTTGGGGCATCAGGAAGCAAAATGAATGTGGCAGCATCACTCATCATATTTACATGGGGTTGGCGCAACATGTCTCTTTGAATGAATATGTGTTGATATTTTATGGGTTCAGTTAATTTTATACTTTCATTCATTTTATACTTGTATTTGCACTTTTGTTTTTATTTTACTAATCCATATTGTTGTTGTCATCAGTTCTCAATGTAATACTTTACTTCATTGAGTAACTTCAAATAACCTGAATCTGGACTGTTATGTTTAAGCTGTTAGCAAAATATGTTTATAAAATATTATTTAATAAGTTAAAAGAAATACTTTATTATTTATATCAACATTATTAATTTGAACAAAGGTTAAGAGTAAATAAAAAACAATTCATCTTAAAATATAGCTTTTATTTCTTATAATAGTTATTTTAAAAAATTTACTTTACTTTTATAAATGTTTATTCATAGTAATCACTTCCTGCAATGTTACAATCAGCTAGAAAATAATCTTTGCTCTTATTTCTTACTGTCATATCTTCAATGAAAAGTCACTGGTGGCATTATACTTTAAGTTAGCAGTAATATAAAAAAAAAAAAAAAACTGATACAAATTAGCTACTGTAAGTATCTTGAATGAATGTAATAAACTTCCTGCAGAACATTTAAACTTTACAACTAAAAGCTGAGTCTGCTCCACCACTGATGTCCAGCGGAAAATTGTGGAATTACATATAAATGCAATTTATTACAATGACATAGTCACTAGTGCTGCATCTATCAGACTTGAGTGGTGGCGCAGACTCTAATTACATATTTCTAACCTTATAACTAAGGCACGCAGACATAGTTTCAGAGGTATTTTGTTGGTTATTATCAAAGCTAAAGATAACTCCATTTATAAGTTTATTGAAAGCTGCTCTTCTAAGCATCATTACAATAAATTAGTTTTTGTAAAAGATATCCAGTATCCTACAATTTATAATTCATTGCATACATCAGTAGTTCAAGCCATCCAGTATTGGAACGCAGGCAATGCAGTTAGACAAAGTCAACAGATTGTTTTGCTAAATTACACTTATAATAAGAATATCCTATCCTTTCATACAATTCCTCGCAGTCAACATTAACAATGGACAATAACACAAACTCCTTAACTCTAAATGCACATAACCATTGTCTAATCACCACATGGAGGCTATCGGCCTCCACGTCCGCCTCTGAAGCCGCCTCCTCCTCTGCCGCCACCGCCGTAGCCGCCACCGCCGCCACCACCGCGGCCGAAGCCGCCCCGACCGCCACCACCGCCGCGGCCGAAGCCACCACCACCGCCACCTCCTCGGCCGAAACCACCGCCGCCGCCTCGGCCGAAACCGCCGCCACCGCCGCGACCTCCGCGAGGACCTCCACGGCCGCCGCCACGACCTCTCTTCGCGCCCGGCGGCTGCGGCAAGAACCTCTTCAGCGGCAGTAACTTCGCAGGATCAATGTAAAACTGCTGTCCATCCTTGAAACTGTTTGCTTTAAAATTATCACTCATCTTAACAGACACGAAGTAGTCGCGCAGGTTGCCGAATATCTCGTCGATTTTTCCGATCTGTTCTTTGTTTTCGAGGAAGATGGGCGCGTTGAAGTAAGGGACGTCTTCGATGTCCACCTTGCACACTAGGTCGTCTTGCACCGTCCAGCCGTAGTGTCCTAGGGGGATGACGGACTCGGGCGGGCCTTGGTCTTGTCTGAATCCACCGCCGCCGCCTCCGCGCCCGCCGAAGCCTCGGCCTCCACCGCGACCACCGAAGCCGCCACGGCCGCCGCCGCCTCCACGACCGCCGAAACCTCGGCCTCCGCCTCCGCCGCCGCCGCCGCCACCGTAACCACCTCGACCGCCGCCGCCACCACCTCTACCGCGGAACGACATTGTTTAGTAAATAAAGTGCCGCAAAATACAGCGTGACTAAGATATAACCTCAAAACGTGCGTGTTATCACCATGCACGCTTGTCTGTCTTTTTCTTTTCTGTTTGACAGGCCGGCCAATGTTGCCACTTTGCCAGTACTATCACAGAACACATACAATATAAACTCTTGCGAAATTCTTATTACGTTTTTGCAATTTGCAAGTCAGTGTCAGGTTGTATGTTGATCTAATTATGATTTGCGACCGTAACAAATATGGATTTACAGAATTATAATCATTAAAATCAGCAATACAACTCCTTATGTTCATTTAAGTGCCAAATGTCATGATTTCATAAAATAGTAACTAAAAAAAAAAATACAAAAAAGTGAAAAATAACTTTTAAAAAACACTAAAAAAAAACTGAAATATAATAACCGACATCCACGCGGGCATCAGCTAGTATTCAATAAAATTATATTGCGGTTTGCGGTAATAAGCACGCAGGATGTAATATTTCTTATATTGCAACTGGGACGGCCCACAGCTAAACCACGTCAAATAAAAATACTTGACTCAAAAACTTATGAGAATCAATGCAGTTTACGAATTCCTAATTTTTTTTTTATTTGCGTTGTTGTGTTTGCCTTGTTTTGTTTTGTAGTTACTGGGTTGTGGAGGTCAGATAGGCAGTCGCTCCATGTAAAATACTGGTATTCAGCTGCATCCGGTTAGACTGGAAGCCGACCCCAATATAGTTGGGAAAAGGCTAGGCAGATGATGATTTGCATTATTGTGTGTTCGTTTCATACGATGCGCTAAGGTAACCCACGAAATTCAAATTTTTGGCGTTTTTTACAATTTGCAGGTCACCATCCATAAAAAGTACAAAAGTACAAAAAAGTATAATTTATATGTAAAATTAACCATGCGTTTGCACTGGCGAAACATTCTTGACCAAACATGTTGAAATCTCTATCTTCTGTCAATGTTCCATACAATTTGTTTTGTTGTAATGTTTCGCCAGTGTAAACGCACGGTTAATTTTACATATAAATTATATTTTTTGTACAACGCTACTTATTTCGTTTTCTTGAGTTTTCTGTGGTTTTTTACATTTTCTGTGACAATCGCTGATCAATGTCAATGACATAAAATCAGTGACATTGGTTGTGCATTTGTTTGACTTTGTCAATTTCAAAATTTATCGAAGAATTTAATTTTACCGTTTTTCAATTTCGGTGATTGTTATTGAAAATGGATGGTTAAAAATATTTTCTGCGTGAATTTACTAGTGTACACACTGTGGACGCACTGTTTTGTACCTCGGATAAAAATTGTAGGAATGAACAATCAATCAGTATTTAGTTGTACCGTACTATAAAATACTGATTGATTGCTTTACCTAAAAAATCCTTCCTTTCCTAAGTGTTTTGTGCAATGGCGACGCTGGAAGACGAATTAAAAGATTTGAAAGAGAAAAACAATGAATTGGCGCAGAAAGTCCAGTATTGGAAGATGACGGCTGCACAGAAGGACGATGAGAAGCTGGAACTTATGAAGGAAATTAATGATTTAAGACTAAAATTGAGCGTAAGTGTTCATTCCATTCTTAGCACAACTCGCTTTCTTTGAAAGCCTAATGCAATATTTTTGTAGTTTTGTCAATCGCGGTGTTTTAGAGGACAGTTTAATATGTACGTTAAAACATAGAATATCTTTACAAAATGTAAAATAAGCAATTTTTTTTATGAAGTCAATTAGATTTGAGTTCCCAGTTTAGCTTTGACTAATAGGTTTTTAGAATGCCTTTAGCTAGAATATACACTAAGATGATATTTTTTGTACAATAGAGGCTCAGAAATAATGGTGGATTTCAAGCAAGGAAACTGGATGCTGCATTACAAGAGGCTAGTGAAAAGGCGATCTCCCATCTTGTCAAAGCTTCTGCCGAAATTGCAAAGAGCATGGAAATAGCTAAAGTGTACATGAGAGAACGTCAAGAGTTGGACGCTCAGTCCCCTCGTTGGAGTTCTATTGGTGGGACACCTAAGGCACAAAAGAGTGAGCGGGTGCACCGAGTCCCTCCGATGATGATGGGAGGGCAGTCCATACAGCCCGTTGTAGCTCTTAGTAGGACTATGTTGAATATTAGTAACCCAAGTAAGTAATGAATTAAATATGAAATAATCTGCATAAATCGAATGATTTATAAAAATTAGATTTTTACAGTTTTGTAAATTGGAGTTGCTTTCTTCCTGGATACAACTTAATTGACTGCCACTGCTGGCTGCATGCTGTGATATTTTTGACCCTATGAAGCTGTCAAAGTAACCCAGAGAACAGAGAAAAAAAAATGTGTCAAGTAATGGTTGTTTCGAAATGGTTATTTAATACTAATAAAAAACAAATTACACAAAATTTTCTTCCAGGGTCAACAACAAGGAGTCCTAATCAGAATCGTAGCTTATCAGAGAGGGCAGTGCCCATGCACATGTTACAAGGTAAATAAAATAAAACAGTTAAATTTTATTATTAGCTTCCTCACATTATAGCTTTTTAGAATGCTGAATTGAAGCTAGGAAGTGCTACAAGTGAAATCATTTATACACAGTATTACACAACTAACTACATAGTTGAGCTGCACGATTACTGACAAATGCATGCACTGACTGAACAGGTCCACTCCATCTGTGTGGTTCTTTTGTCAAAAGACCATTTCAGACACCAATCTACATGATCTGAAAGAGATTATGTCTGGGCTTTAAAAGAGACTGACCTCTGAGTTTGTTTCGGCCTTTCTTCTCAGAGTTGTCAGATAGGAAACGCTAACCTCGTCTAGTTTTTTAAATATAATTATGGTTGATGTGTAAAAGGGTACAATCCTACTTACAGAAATAAAATCATTCATCATTTACTAGCTGCGCCCCGCGGTTTCACCCGCGTAAGTTTCGATCTTGTGGGAATATTCGGATAAAATATATCCTATGTCCTATTCCAGGTCATGATCTAACCCTGTGCCAAATTTCATTGGTCTGTCACAGCCCTAGGCTATCACTGCTTCATTAAAACACCATCAAGAAAATATATTTCAGAAATACACCAATACAAACAATAATTCAGAGTCTGCCTAAAGATTTAAGGTGATCTATTATTTTTCAGATGTTTACATACCATTAACACGGATTGATATATCTGATTTGCCCAACAACAACTTGGAAATGGAGATAGATGCGGACTTAGAGGCAAATAATGCTGAGGACAGCCCCGAGGAGTTTGGTCAAGACAGGTTGGGAGGTAACTACATGGGTAGACATTGATATAAAATTTCATTCATATTTAACATAACATCACACCTTGTTCCCCTGAAGGGCTGGACAGCGGTGTTCCTATAGTACACCCACATTTCGCCAGTTATGTTTAAGTCCCATGTATAATGGGGCGAGCCTATTGCCATCAAATTGAGCATGAATGCAAACTCCAGCCTTGTACAGAAAAAATCTATGAAAATC
This sequence comes from Lithophane ornitopus, assembly GCA_948473465.1. Lineage (NCBI taxonomy): Eukaryota > Metazoa > Arthropoda > Insecta > Lepidoptera > Noctuidae > Lithophane > Lithophane ornitopus. The sequence goes on from OX419617.1 coordinate 1,435,623, forward strand.
TGGATTTCCAGGTCGGGCAACCTGGGAATCAAACCTAGGACATCATGCTCACAGTAACGCTTGCGACCAGTAGACCAACGAGGCAGTTATTCATATTTAGCTTTATTTGTCACCCAACTACCCCAGAAGGAGGGTAATTTAATATGCTTCAATCCTTGATTAGGTTACAATACATCATTTGCAGCTAAATAGTTAGTTATGATCAGTAAATCCATTGACAAGTCTTGATAACTTAGAAATATCTTGACAGGTGATGACGACAGTTTAGAATCAGATGACCACATATCGGAAGGTGATGAATATGAATCGTAAGTACTATATTTAGAACTCGAAGATTAATATATATTTAAAGTTAACGTTCATATTCTGTTGCGACGCTTGCATATATTCGCTTATACGAATACTAACATTATTTGCGTAAAAATAAGTTTCATATTAGTAAAGTCAACGTGCGCTCCGAGTCTTGTTGTCAAGTAACGTCTACATGGCCTTAATTGTTGTATTTGACTATTATTTTATGCTTCTTCACTACAATCTATCTTTGTAATAAAAAGTAGTAGTAATGAATAAGGATATATCTATTGTATAAAACGTAGTAAAGAAAGAGTTTATTTATAACTTTAAAAAAATATTTGGGACACGAACTGGAAAAACAAGCAATAACATAAAGTAAGTACTAAATTAAAATAAAAGAACAATCAAAACTAACAAACCACTTCGACGATCTGTGCTTTACAGAAGTAGACTGGAGCCAGTGAGTGAAGAGGACACAACTGTCACTGCTGGAGAGATAGAGCCAGTAAGGTATGTAATCTTCTTATATATACAACGTGCCGCGACATTAATTCAACACACGGGTAGGGCTAGTGGCCAGTAAACATAAAAATTATAATAAAATAAAATAAATCGTAAATTGAAAAATTTTAATTTTCAAACAAACTAAATAATAAAAACATAACCAAAATTGAGATCACTCTATGTAAAAGATTCATTCATGAAGCTACCTACCAGCTGGCTTACGTTCAATCGGTAAAATCGTTTGTAATTTAATAATTTCTATTCGCCTACATATGATCCGTGACCCCTGCAAATTACCTCTGCGCTACAGTTCTTTAAGTATAGGTTGTTCCAGGATGGTAATTTACAAAATTGTAAATAAATCAATAAATAATAACGTTTAATGAAATTCAAATATTTTCATAAAACCAATACGCGAAATCGTATACATGTGTTAAATTAATGTCACCATTGTAGCGGCACGTTGTATAAAAATCAATTGCCGTGCATTTGTCTCGCAAAAACTCGGAAAGTGGCTCGACTGATTTGAATATTTTTCGTTTTTTTTTTGTTCGGAAAAAATAAAATGAGGAATTACAAACCCAAAGGAAACGCCCACTGCCACTAAGTCCTATAAAACATAATTTTAACAAGTTTTAAGTAACAATATTTTTTATTTATTTATTAAACTTTCTTCACAATATAGGTAGACAGCAGACTTTTTGACTTATGCATTCTCTACCAACCAACCAAGGGAGCAGGAGAAAGTCTTATAAATTTGATGTTTTTATTACAGCCTAAGGCTGCATATCAGTCCTATGGAAGACCGCTGGCACAGAGCGGATCCCCCTCGAGATAAACAACCAGAGCCGCCCAAAGACAAGCAGCCGACCCCCCCACAAGGTGGTTGCCCATTTGAGAACCCCCTCCCTGGTCCTAGTTGGTTGCTAGATGTTGCACCAACTCATTCTGATGCTCCTACTAATTCTAAGGTATGTAAAATTTATGGGGCGCCCATACCTCAAGCGAATATTCAAAGTTTGTGAACGAATTATTGTGATTGAAAACCGTGTGGAATGATGACTCGCGTTGTGGAGCCACGTTTACACAAGTAGTAATAATAGTGTTCCAGACCGAATTTCGGCCATGACGAACAATCTCAGCGGAGAGACCAGCCTTCGGTCAAAGTCAAATTCAAATAATTTATTTCAATTAGGCGCATAAAAGGCATTTTTGAACGTCAAAATCAAAGAAATAAAACTGATTCTAGTTCCAAAAGGTAGTTTTCGTATGGAGAAGAATGGGCAAGAAACTTCAACGTTACTCTTTTAAAAATGTTTTAACAATATTTTGTATACATCAATTATATAATTATATGTGAAGACGATGCACCTAGAAGTAAGATTACTGTACCACAATAGGTAAAAATAATTAAAAATGGAGCAATGACAAATAAACTAACCGTCGCGGGAGATATCGTGCACAAGTGTGTAGTGACACAGGTGCATTCTCTTTTCCCTCACTCTCATAGTCCGATGGGACGGCAATCCGACACGATGCGTACGAATCCGATTCGTACTATACAAATATTACGAATATTTCGGAAATATCATTTAAAACCAATATTTTTAAAACATAAAGTCACTGTACCCATATTTCGCCAGTTAAGTTCAGGCAGACAAGCCTATTGCCATCAACTGGGCACAAATCCAGGCTCCGGCCTAATACACTTTGCCCGACCTTGGAATCGAGCCCACCATTATCAGCCGCCGAGCCTGCGGAAACTAGACCAGCGAGTCGATAGGCCAATAATTGTCACAACCTGTTACATATTCAGGGACCTGCGTCAAAGAGTGGTAGAAATCTAGAGCCGGATTCTACCACGGAAGTGGACAAAACTCCCGATACATCGTACAGAAACACTGGAGAAAACACAGAGGTACTGAATTCAAATGTTTTATTTGAGGACTTTTTACATCCCTCTTCTTAAAACGTCCCAAGTTTGAGAATGTCAATTCACAGGATAGGCCAAGTCCCTGAAAGTCCAATTCACATAATGTATCTCAGAATGTTTTACTTCCCAGATAAGTATAAGCAGTATAAGATGTCTGAAAGTGGCGCTGGTGAAAGCAAAGTTGTGTGGAAATCGGTTGTTACGGTATGGGTACGTGAGAAGGAGGAATAAGGAAAATGTCGTGAGCAAACTTTTGAGTATGAATGTGGACGTCTATAAGAGTGGGGGAATATCAAAGAAATAAAAAAAGGGGGTGACTATGAAATGACGACTAACAGAGAAGTACCTATGGCACAAGAGATCTTGCGTTAACCCCAAATAAATTGGGATAAGGGTAGAAAGAATGATGATGTGTAAAAAACTTAAGCATTAATAGCCGTTCCCCCTCAGAGCAGCTCCCCGGCGGCGGCGCGCGCGTTCTCGCCGACGCTGCGGCGCAAGCGCACGTCGCCGCCGCCGCCCGCCTCGCCGCGCCCGCCGCACTACTCGCCGCGACCCAACTGTTCGCGACGGAACAGGTGCGCTCTTCGAACACCCAGATATTAAGCGAACTGACGATTATCACAGCGATGTCTTACGATATTATTTCTTTAGCACGAGCGGCCGTGTGCTGAAGGTGCTGGTAGCTAAGATGCGGCTGGACGGCTCCCCAGGCGAGTTGTCCTCGCCTCCGAAGCGCGCTCGCTCGCCTTCGCTTAGTGCGTTCTTCGACGCGCCCAGCCCCAACGGTGCAACCGACTCCAGAGTTATCGTGTCGTAAGTATGGATCACACCTGCACCCCTGTTTGTGCATTTATCAGAGGTAAATGCATGATTAGGGGTATGTTTAAGTCGATACGTCAGTTTACTGTCTAAGATTTGGCGCGTGGCTAACCGACGCCGCCATCTTGATTTTTCAGTGACAATTTCTCAAATGTTAATAACCCTGTCAAAGTCGTTCAGGTGCCAAAAGATCCTTGTGACACTATAAATGCATGCAAGGGGGTCTATTTAAGTCTATACGTCAATCATAACTTACTAACACTTGAACTATGAAAACCGTCCTCACTTCTGGTTTAAGTATTAATAAGGCTAAGGCCGCGCCCGTTTCTTTACGAACACGAACACAGCATTCGGCCATCGTCGGTGACGGACGGTTAATCGTCGTCGGTCGCAATCGGCGTGTGGCCAGTCAAACTATTTTCATGGACGTGCGATTATTGAGAGTCAGAGCAAAAGTCGTTCAACACTTCGGTTTCCAGCCCTGAGAGAGGTTCCATTCGTACGCTACGTAATTTTACATATGTGAGCCAAGACGGGCAGGGGTGGCAGTCCAGGTCCCCCAGGGGGAAGTATCTGGCCTCCCATGCCCCACTAAACACAATAATATATAAAAGTTAACAAATTCAACTCAATATTCTGAACAGTAGTATTTACCTCCTCAAACTATCACAAATACCAACATAAAATTTTTCTCACCAAAAAATCCACAGCGAATCCACAACCAGATTAGATTTGGAAATAGCCGAACAATCTGCCCAAACAGCTCTTCGCCAAAGCCTCGAGGCTCAACGAGTGAGAGCGAACAGCTTAGAGAGAGAGACTCAACATACGAGTAGAAGACGTGTCAGTCGAGAACACGAGAACTCACGAAGAGTGGCGAGCGAACACGAACGAAGGCATAATATTCAGGATGGTCACGACAGGTTGGCATATTGTCAAATCTATTACAGTATAGCTTTATCAGCCTTTAATGTTCCCATTGCTGGGACACGGGCCTCCTCTCTGTGAGTGGGCTGTAATCTACCACGTGGGCCCAGTGCGGGTTGGTGGATGTCACAAGTCTTCGACTTTTTCGTTCTAGGACATGGTTTTTCGCACGATGTTTTCCTTCACCGGTAAATCCAGTGACGTCAATTAATTTGGAATGACTTAATAATATGGTTCAAGTTTAACACTAATTCCTCGCTGTGTCTGTGGCATAATCTCCGGGAACTTATGTAACTATCATGGAACCGATAATAAAAATGGCATGAGGCTGTGAGGAGTAAAAAGGAGAAAACTTGCCAACAATACATGAAAAATCCTTCTGTGAGACAAAGTTCGGAGGACGCTCCACCATTGACAATACGTCTTAATATGTCCTAGACATCCATAAACTTCCTGATTGATCTACCTTCGCTGACTGACCTATATCATGACAAGAGAAAAAAATGTCGAATAAACATGACCCCCCAATTCCATCAATAACATAATCTTATTTCAGCAACCACCGCGACAGGCTGACTAGCCAAGACACGCGCGACAGCAATCAAAGCAGTCGCCAACGCAGCCGGATAGACAGCCATGACAGTCGCGACAGCGACAGCGGCAGCGGGGGAGGGGGCGACTCGGTCACCGAGGGGCGCACGCGCAGGGCCAGGAAAGCTGTCACTTATAAGGAGAAGCCTTTGAACAGGTAATAATAGTAACAAAATGTTACTGAGTTGTATTGGGGGTATTGCTTCAAAGGATAGTTACTGGGATATTTAAGACATAGTAGGTCGCAAAAAATTGCACTGAACTGATTTTTTGCGATATTGTTACGATACATACCAGTGTTGCGGGAATGTCCGAAAGGGATACCGGGACCTTAGCAACAGGCAACTGAAGGAACACGGGTGGGTTTTAGTCAGTAAAAGTCTGACACGCTCTTCCGCTCCGCCCAGAGCGGGAGAAGCCATTTGATGATGATGATGTGTATTTAAAACTCTTATTTAACAGTTAGTACTTACAACAACAATACTCGTAAACTATACAAGCAATAGGAAAATCTTGGTAACAAACCCAAGAAATTATCAAATTGATACCGCTTGTCAGCAGGATAAAGGTTATTATCGTTTATATTTGTTTCAGAAAATTAAGGAGGTGATCATCGCTGGTTTAATGTACTTAAGAAATTGTTGATCTTAGCTTTAATATTATAATTGTATAATACTCGTTTATCACCGCGAACTACAATATATTTACAAAAATCTTTTTGTAAAATGTATAATTTGTAATTCGAAAGAAACATGTTATTAGTCCACTGCTGGACATAGGCCTCCCCTAAGCATCGCCACTTGGACCGGTTCTGTGCTACTTATGTCCAGCAGTGGGCGTCTTTCGGCTGAAATAACGGTCACCGCACTTGGGGCAGTCAGCCCAGTTACTAAACTTCTGTCTAGATAACAAACGGGTGCTACACAAATGTTCGGGTCGGCATGATTCGACACAGCCGGGCGGCATAATAGAATAAAATTATTTATTTATTTATTCATCAACTTACATTTACCATTACAGTATAGTCCAATGCGCTTATCTTAACTAAATAGATAGGTACTAACATATAACAAATTTGAAACAATGCATTCCTTATGAATTCACTTAGAAAACACTCGCTATGAGTTTGAGCGTGCGCAGTGCAAAATGAAGATAATGTTCGGGAAAATGCCGTTCGGCTCAGCGCGCATTGCGCCGAGAAGACTCGAACATGATTCAGAGAGGGTAGATGTCGAACGGAGTTTACCGATCGGCACGAGCCGAATGAAAGCCGAATCAATCTGCCCAGCCTTTTCCCAACTATGTTGGGGTCGGCTTCCAGTCTAACCGGATGCAGCTGAATACCAGTATTAGAATGAAAGCCGAATATGTGTAGTAATTACTTTGGGTCGGTTTTGTTATTCAACAAATACTGTCGAATCCGATGTGTCTACCCGAACATATGTATGTAGGTAGCACCCCTAATTCTCTGCAAAAAGAGACCGGCCCAGTATTATTTCGATATACTTACATGTTTATTTTTAAATTAAAATAAATTATAATACTTAAGACTTTTTAGGGTGCCATAGCCAATCGCAGTCTATTTGTATTTAAGTCTGTATAATGTAAGGGATACTGCTATTAAGGCGAAAGCGGAGTAGCCCGCGAAATTCAAATTTTATTTCGTCTTGCAATTTGCATGTCAGCATCAGGTTTTATGTTGATCAAAGTATGATTCCCGACCGTAACCAGTATGTAGTTTAATTATAATAATGAAAATCATCAATACAATTTGTCTACGTTCAAACATGACCCTATTGAACTATTGAATGACTAATTCATGAAATCATTACATTTGAGATCAATACTAACAGAGAAGATTTTAATCTAACTAATATTATAAACGCGAAAGTTTGTAAGTATGGATGGATGGATGTTTGTGACTCTTTCACGTAAAAACTACTGAATGGATTTAGATGAAATTTGGCAAACATATAGTTTATAACCTGGATTAACACATAAGATACCTTTTATCCCGATATTCCCACGGGATCGAGACTTACGCGGGTGAAACCGCGAGGCGCAGCTAGTAGATTATAAATTCTGGACATACCCCGTTGTTGTTGTCGCAAATAATTATTTTGATTCAAAATACGACCTGCCACAGCCGTGAATATTGCAAAAAACCAAAGAAAATTTGAATTTCGCGGGGTATCTTAACGCATGCAAAGAGAAATAGGCGGAGCCCATGTCCCGATTTGCCGTATTGTAACTTGGGACTTGGCATTAGGGCTGGCACATCTCAATGTATATATTAAACGATGTATCTATCTACAATATTTGGTAAATGAAAGGCCCTATGGATTAGTGCAAAAAGTATTAAACCAATAAGGATTTAGTTGATAATGATTTTCCATGACATTAAAGTGTTTGTTTAATACTCAATCGTCTATCTAGGGGCCAGTTTCTCGAACGAAAATTAAAGCACGTACTCTGCTGTGATTCGTTGAATGATTTATCAACAGCCAATGGCAGCAGTTTACGCGCGCTTGAAAATTTGTCACATTAATTTTATACTAAATAATGATGAAATTTTATTTAAATAAATAAATAATGCTCATTTAGGGATCATTTTACTAAGGCTGCCTTTCAAATTATGTACCGGTGTGAAAATATTAAATTTTGCGTTATATAGCTAATACAAAATACTCCTTATTCTATTCAAATAAAGTTCATTTTGTATTAGCGAAATAACGCAATTATTTTCACATATTATAATTATGCCAAGTAGTGCCAGCATAAGAAAGATGTAATACACTGATTGCAAATAAAGTGTGTAACCAATTTTATCACTGACGATAAAAAAATATTTTTGTGATTCATACGTCCACTGCTGGACATCGTGCTGCTCCCTGTTGTGATTTAGAATGTCTTTATGTAATCCAGTGTGCGCTTTCATAAATTCTAACGTGACGACATCGTGGTCGCCCACGACCATAAAATGTATGGAAATAAGTTCACGTTGTAACGTTATCGTTGACGGATTAATTTAAAAGCGTCTTCAACATCCGCCTAGTCTTTTCCCAACTATGTTGGGGTTGGCTTCCAGTCGGATGTGGCTGAATGCAGCCGTTGTACCGTCAGTAACTGGGTAATACGATACCCCTTGGTAAGATTGCATGTCAGACTTTCGGGTTTCTGGCGACCCGTAACGACTGTCCTGGATGGACAGTCGTTACGGGTCGCCAAAAACGCACGCCGGGTCGAATGACAGCCGGGACGAACGGCTTTACGTGATTTTCAACGCACAGCAAATCGACTTCATAACCCTACTTAATATTATAAATGCGAAAGTGTGTTTGTTTGTTTTGCTTTCACGCTAAAACGGCTGAACAGATTTGGATGAAATTTGGCACATGAGTAGACCATGACCTGGATTAGGACATACGATACGTTTACCCCGATATTCCCAGTGGATCGAGACTTATACGGGTGAAACCGCGGGGTGCATCTAGTAGTTCCATAAATTTTACTTCCCTGTGTTATCATGATGGCCGTGATGTGAACGTGGGTGTCCACAATGATATCGCCACGTTAGAAATTATAAAAGCGCACAAAAGTGATTTATAAACAGTATTTAATAATAACCAACAATAATTTTGTTAAAATATAAAACAATGTTTCCATTATACACTAGTTATGACAATATCCTCGCCGCTGATCTTAACGACTGATACCCGCAAGTCTAATGTATTTAATGTTTCAATAAATTATCGAATACGTTAATGTTTATTTATTTTTGGTCCTGGGCTTCATGTCTACCGCTGCACACTCTTGCGCAAGCCACTGCATCGAATGACTATACCATACTTACGTTTTTGTACGTGGTGTGGGCTGAAGTATGAAAACACGCGGAAAAAGCCTAAAAGAACTTAGCTTTGTTTCGCTTCGTCCCCAGTGTGGCCTGCGCTTTAGGCCCGCTTGCTAATTAGGTACCTTTGAAAAAGAAATCGGTACATATACTCATAGGGACGAGTACATTCCATTGGCGAACACCTAAAACGCAAATTTTGGGGGGCCGTGCTGGGCAAACGTACATGAATAAGTGAAGTGAGTAGGTTTTTGCACGTAATAAACAAGGAATACATTCTCAAAATTTATTGAAAATAAACGATATTCGCTAGCAACAAATCCGCACACCATGTACGGGATTCTAACAATGACTACATTCTACTTATATGGAAATATAACGCTTTATAGCAGTAATCAGAGCAACCATGTAATCAGAACAATATAACTTGTCATTTCCGGGAAAATTCTTGCCTGGGTCAGCCGCATATACAATGCGATTATTGGTACGGCCACGTTCGAGTCGCTACTAAGGGCCCGATCACACGTACCACAACCAAACCACAAAGTCACCACGTGGTTGGGCGCTAATTTGTATTAGAATGAATGGGTAGTCTATTCACACTGGCCACATTTGGCCGTCAAAACCAACCGTTTGGACGATACCGACCACATCAAGCCACAACGTTGCGTTAACGCGACGACACTGTCACCGCCAGAGTCGACCTATCTGCAAACACTAGCCACAACGGGACCACATTGCAACTGCAAGAAGCTGCAGCGACACTATTCACAGGTAACCTGTGCTTGCCCACATTTTGTCGATGCGATGTGATGTGGTTGTGGTGTGTTTGGGCCCTTAATGTTAACAACTGCGGGGTAATTGCGTAACATACCTACAGAAAATGACAACTGATCGCGATGGGATTCATTTTGACAGTTCACCCACGTCCATTGCGTTATTTATGTTGATGAGAAGAGGAATTTTTCAAAATTGTGAAGCAATGTATTAGAAATATCCTTCTTTCCTTGGTAGCGTAGTTTCGTCGACATCTGCAAGTCTGAATTAATTGGTCCGACTACTACCACATAATCTTTAGCTCTGAATGTGCGGCTACATGGAGTTTCACTAACATTGATTTAATTATTATTATTATACAAAGATTTATCAATCACAATTTAATTCCATTATGAATGTTAGTTAATAAGCGTAATGTAAATATTTTAGGCCATCCATCCATCAATAACATGAATTTTTTATTTTCAAAGTTGTCAGCTATAGATAATTTTATTTCATGAAATGGTAACCCTACATAACGACATTACAATTTATTCAACATCACATCAATATTTATTTCCAACAGGCACCACAATTGATTATAAACATAGCATGTATCTGAAATGCGTGAACATATTTAAAGGTGTTGTAGAGACCATCAAACTGTGTTCAGTTTCTCCATGAGAGCTGTCCTATACACAACTTCAATATCTACCCGACCCAAATGTATGGAACAGCAGATAATTTTTAGATTACGATGTTGGGACCATCGAAAAAGTTGTTCAGTTCGATAGTCTGTACCATCCCCTTAAATCTGGCCACCTCATTTATTATACACGCTGTATAACAGAAAAAATAAAACCAAAATAAAATCAAATAAAAGTTTTAATCGCTACACCTAAGTTACTTAACATTATAAAATAAGGAATAAGTTTTATTTAGGTACACAAACAAGCACGCCAATTCAACTAACATAGAATCATTGAAATGTCACAAGTTTGGCAATCTTGACTAATACCTAACGATACAATGTGTATGTAGCCTAACATTTATATTTACCTGCCATGCAATTCTGGAATTCATTCCTTTGAGTTACAGTTCAATTCCGATTACTCTAAGTTTTTCTATTTGACTTTTCAAAGACGATTTATTAATTATAGGAACTCATTTGCAACGTGGTTGCAATAAACAAAATTGAACTGAAACAATTTCCCATTAAATAGCAATTTATTATAATTCTTTTAATCGAAGTCTTCAATCAATCATTACCACTTTCATCAATCAGTCAATCAATCAATAATAATCTTATACAACAATAGTCTAGCTATAATGTTGCGAACAGGAAAAAGTACATGTTATGTGTGGCTGTTAAATAAGTAAGTTTACATAATGCAAAATGTCCCATAACTGTAATAAGTTAGTAAGCAGTATTTTGAGTTCTTATTGACCACAAAGCACGGAGACGCCTCTATGGCCGCTGTCAGAGACTACTATAACACTCTTCCTATAAACCAAGCGTTACAGTGAACGTCACCGTTTACACACATAGCGCTACAAGGTCCTTTTGGCGCGTGGCAAAAATCAGAACTAGGTAACACCGCCATTTTTTTTTTTAAATACATTTCACAAAAGACTTGCACTAATGTTCACCAACAGCGCCCCCTGTCAACGTCATTCGAGCGCCAAAAGATCCAGTGTAGAAACTGACGGCCCGTGACAATTTCGTAACAATGCACTGTGACAGCTAGCTTGCCTTCAGTTGTTATAACTGGCAGATCATTTGATCAATTTTAAATTTATGTGGTAGATAGAAAGATCTGGATGCTGAAATAGCCTCTAAGTTGAGTAGTATTTTTTCACTCTGATTTAGAGCCTATTTTGTGTTCAAGAATTCAACAATACATTCAATCATGAAATATGTAAACTGACTTATTGAACAGTATTTATGTATGTGTGTGTGTTTGTTACTCGGCTTTCTTGTCTGGTGGCGCGGGAGCAGGAGGGGGCGCCGCTTCGCTCGGTTTATGCGCAGCTTCGCTCAGTTTTGGCGCAGCTTCGCTTGGCTGAAGCGTGATCGAAGCTGTAGGTTCACCAGGCGGTGTAGTTTGTTGCTGTAAATATGGTAATTTTATTAGATTAGATTCGTATACTGCAGCAGTGGACTGTGATTGGGTGAGGGAAAAAAGAGATCTTTTAGAAAAATATGCATTTGAGAAGCAAAACGACCTCGTGTATTTGCTTTTTGGGGCAACTTTGAATGTGCGTATAGCACATTACATTATTTTTAAACACAAATTCGATGCGTTACAAGTTTAGGAAATAAACAAATAACTGTTTAGCCATGGTTGCTTTAAAAAGCATACAATTTAGAAAGCTTTTGCACTGTACAAATCTATGCATAACTAGCGGCCCGCCCCTGCTTTCCAGGGTATTTACGACTTAATGAACTTAATAAAACATGAGATTTGAAATATAAATTGTCTAAATAATGGTAAAAACCACATCAAAATCCGTTCCGTAGTTTAGAAGAACAACGCGGTCACACAGATGGACACAACAATTCTTTTATAATCTATATCCATACTAAATATTTTAAATGCGAAAGGAGCACTGTCTGTCTGTCTGTCTTTTACGTTTTTACGCCTTAACGGCTGAACGGATTTTGATTAAATTTAGCACACAGGTACACTATAACCATAGGAACATTTATCCCGGTAGTACTTATGTTGTCGTGGGATAATTTCGCGGTTAAAGGCGGGTATGAAGGTATAGATAGATGTAAGTGACCGGCTCTAGAAACTAAGGCAGTACCTCAGTAATAGTGAGTGTCGAGCTCCCAGCTTCCTGGCCATGCTGTGGACAGTCCTGCTGGTGCTGATGATGATGATGGTGGTGCTTCCCGCGCTTCTTCTCCACGTGCCCGAAGCAGTGCTCGCATTCGTCGTCGCTGTCCTCCTCCGAATCAGACTCGTCAAACTTTTTCGGTTTTTCGTATATGCAGCAACCTGGACGATGGAAAAAGTATAAAAAATTACGGTAAAACGTCATCTGCTTTAAACAAAAAAAATCAAACCGACTTCCAAAAAAAACACTAAAATGAGAAAAATAACTTTAATTTCGGAAGTCGGTGTCTTTGATTTTTTTTGTAAAAAGTTTTTATTTTTCACTTTTTAGTTGTGGTGCCTACCCCACACAAATCCGAATAGCACTACCTGCTATGTAAATAACAGTGAAAGAGTAAATAAGGAAATCGTCTAGATAAACTAAGTGGGAAAAATACATAATATTGAAGCTAACTCAAAAACTACGCAAGCAAAGTTAATAAAATTTATATGGGACCACCTCGGAAGCATGACCTACCAAACAAAAAAAGAATAATCAATTGGCGGAGTAATCGAGTAACAAACATACAAAAAAAAAAAAAAAACAGACGTATTGAGAACCTCCTCCTTTTTGAAGAAGTCGGTTAAAAAGAGCATTTCACTGCGGTCACTGTCCACGAAAAATATTTTTTTGTAAATTAAACAATAAACAGTGATGTGGACTTATGTGATTATGTGTAATGATGTGGAGATGTTTGCTCAGTACCAAAACGATGGCTTCCATGCAGTGGTTCGCAAAAAAATCGCATCACTGATGCGTAGAACGCGGGTCAGTGACAATAGCATCCTGAAAACAGTGGTGGAGAGCCCTTACTCCCCTTTTCTGAGGCACTATGTGGGGGAGAATGGTTAGGTAGCATATTCCTTGGTTATCATTCTCTGCACATCTTGTCGCAGTCACCAGCTTTTGTTGTTCATGTTTTGTGTACTACTAACACTAGTGATTTTTACTAACAAACTGGACCATATTGTTGTCCGAATTTTAATAAATAAATAAATTATGTATTCTGTCTGAGGCTGCCTTCCCAACTATGTTGGGGTCTGCTTACATACAGTCTAACCATACTTCCATACTTATAACTTCACGCCCTAACGGCTGAATGGATTTTTATGAAATTTGGCATAAAGCTAGACCATGACTTGGGTTAGTACATAGGATACTTTTAATCCCGATGATAGTCCGCTCCCGTGGGGTAAACGACCTCCTGGCGGGTAGCTTGCAAGTAAATTTTCTTTTTTTTTTTTACTTTGGTATGTGCTTACATTTGGACTTCTTCTTGTTCATGTGCTCATTGTCGACGGTGTCTTCGGTCCACACCACCTTCTTGCGCGCCTCGGTGCGCGTGGGCCGCAGGGTGATCACTGCCACACGTTCCTGCTGTAAGAACATTACACTGAAGTTAGAAGAGAAGATCAAAGAGAGATTATAGTGTGTATTTTCTCTCTGGTTTTATTAGGCCCGACGACGCACAAAAGCGGTCCAACGCAACATCAGAAATTTCACAAACGTACGCTTGCGTTGTGACGTCGCATCGCTTTTATTAGGGCCAGTCCTTGGGCTTACCTAAAGTTTACCCTACCCTACGACCTAAAGTTTACGTTATCATCAGGGTTAGATTGGCGTATTACCGGGAGTCTGCCTAGAGTCCTAATTTATTTATTATCTACTATACGGTTGATGAATCATGGCCGGTTTGAACATAGGCTCTCCGAACTTTCGTGCATGTTCGAAAGAAGAGAAAAATTTAGGAACCTAATGGTGACATGAGGCCAGTGAGAGTGAAAACTCACACTCACCTCATGTCACCATTTGGTTCCTAATTTTTTTTATTGCGCAGGCTTCTGCGCAATATTCGAACTGGACATGATTAATCGGCCAACTGTAGTAGAGAGCCCCCGCATTCCCCTTAAACTTAAGGAGAAGATATATAAAACAATGGTTAGACCTGCTGTCTTGATCAGAATGTTGGGCCACAAAAGGGATGAATGAAAGGCAATTGCATGCAGCTGAGATGAGAATGTTAAGAGGGATGTGTGGTGTTGCACGAATGGATAGAATAAGAAATGAGTACATAAGAGGAAGTCTGAAAGTGGCACCGGTGACTGAAAAGTTGTGTGGAAATCGGTTGTCATGGTATGGGCACGTGATGCGAAGGAATGAGGAAAATGTTGTGAGGAAAGTTTTGGGTATGAATGTCGATGGCTATAAGAGTAGGGGAAGACCAAAGAAACGATGGATGGACTGTGTGAAAGATGATATGGCAAGAAAGGAGTTGACTACCGAGATGACGGCTAATAGAGAAGTATGGAAGAAAGGGACATGTTGCGCCGACCCCAAATTAATTGGGATAAGGGCAGGAGAATGATCACTTACTACAGTGATCATGCTGAGAGCATTTCTTTAATTGGTCTAATTGTGTGGAAATTTGTATTTGATTTCACCTCTGCATCTGGTAAGTTACAGTGACATTCATTTTGTGTAATATCAAGTCACCAAGTATCATACATTATCGTACTAATTTGCCATCTATGGCGCTCATGGACATGAAATTGTATGCTAGTTTCAGCATAAAGTTACTTAGCAACAATAATGGCATACATCTCAGAGTCACCTCTCTTTCCTCATCTCTACTGATAACAGAGTCATCTTAGTGTAAGATAACCATGGTCGGTACCTCTGTACATAACAGCCGCGTATCTTATCTACTGTAATATTGTTTGTTTTTAATGGTCACGGGCAACTAGTAGCTGCCCCGTTTATTTGCACATGCATAATTAAATGTATGGAGGTAATGGTGCCGATTCTGTTGTACCTACACAAACTAAACTAAATTTAAGTTCAGTGCATCTTTTTCTTTCTATTTCATTATGAAAAGGATAGAAGAAAAATTTTAGTTTAGTCCTGTCAAACTGTCACTACTCCTTACAAGTTTAGACGCGATTAAAAACTTGCCTACTAAAATTACGTCAATTTACGTCAGGCGCTGATTAATTTGACAGGACTAAACTAAAATTTATCTTCTGTCCTTTTCTTAATGAAATAGAAATAAAAAGATGCACTGAACTTAAATTTAGTTTAGTTGAGAGTTGTGAACAACAGAATCGGCACCATTGACATTTTATTTCTGCCAGTAAACGACTACCAAGGTTCCTCTCTATTCTTACTTTAATTTTTTCTTCCTATCTTTCTGCCTAGAGGTTCTTGTGGTCTTTTTTTTTCCGGAAACTTCAATCACATAGTCCTATACTATTAAATGAGCAATATTTGTATCTGTACATATATTTGTAATCAGATCACGTTCTCGAAAACGGCTCTAACGATTTCGATGAAAGTTGTACGGGGGCGAAAAATCGATCTAGCCAGATCTCATATCTGGGAAAATTCGTTTTCTCTTTTTTCACAGCTTCGGGAATGTGAGACAACGTTAGTACACCTGGAAGATATGTTTACCTATCTATTTTCACACGAGCAGAGCTCGGTCAACCAGGTACTGCTTTAAAATATATGGGAAAATAAAAATTAACATTACAAGAAGTATTTATTGTTCCCATAGTCTCCCTGTAAATAATATCAATGTAAGTTTAAATGCACAATTACTTAATTAACTATATGTATTAAACTACACCGATTTTGAACGGTTACAAACAAAGGTAGGATAGGTACATATATTATACTTGATAATGGCATTATCACTATAGTGTGAAATATTATTATCAGTAAAACAAACATTTTGAAAATATTTGAGTATTATGCAATACTGTACACAGTTACGACATAATTTAATCAATAACAAAAATATTGTTCTAGAAAATATCATTATAATCTAGTTTTTTTTCGCTTTCATTTTTATTTTTACAACTACTATTGAACAACTTTACTCTCAAAGAGCCCATCAATTTTTTTTTCATGATAACCCAAAAAGTTGGAAAGTATATCTTTGGTATGTTCCCCCAACTTGGGGGGCGCAGTCCTAGCGTCGTTTCCTCCCAATCCATACACAGTTGGGGGACCCACAACCTTGACTGTCCCTGCATCAGGATGAGGCAGTTCTTTCACCAATTTTATTGCCTTCACATGGTCATCATCAAACACATCCTCCATTTTATTTATGGGGCCGTTAGGAAAAGACGCATGCTTAAATATCTCTGACCATTCCTTATTAGTTTTCGTCTGAATCACCTCACTAATTATTCTAATAATTTGGTCTCTATTTTCGACTCTCTTAGAATTATCTTTGAACCTCTCATCACATATCAATTCCTCTTTGCCTATAATCTTGCAGAAGTCAACAAATTGTGCATTGGAACCTGTCCCAATGACCATTTGACCATCTTTAGTTTTGAAAGCTTGGTAGGGGACAAGGTTGGCGTGCGCGGTGCCCCAGCGTTGTCCTTCGATGCCACAATTTAAATAAATCGTAGCAACATTTATCATGCTTGATATTTGGGTTGAAAGGAGGTTGCAGTCGATTTTCTGTCCTTTTCCTGTCTTCTCTCGGTGGTATAGAGCCGTCATGATTGCTCCGAAGGCGTGCAGGCCTGTAGTGACGTCAGTGATGGCGACGCCGGCTTTGACAGGGTCGCCGTGTCGTTCTCCTGTGGTGTTTAGGAGACCACCCATTGCTGATGCTATTACGTCATACCTGCAAATAGGTGAAAATCAGACAAGGATAATATTAGTAAAGTAGATTAAAATCGACGAGTGTGGGTGCTAGTATGGTGCAATTGGTATCATGCTGGCTATCTGCAGGTTATATGCTATCAATTTATTGTGCTATGGTATATTCGATCCAATGAGGTTGGCATAGTAGGTAGTAGGTAATACGGGCTGGTATCCGCAACTCTACGTCAAAGCGCGTATTTTGCGTAAGGGGCTGGCAAAATAGCAAAAAAAAAATGTCAAAAAAATATACATACCTACCTCCAAAATATTTTGGTATTTTTTATGGCGGTTCTTAAACACTGATTTGGACCATACAGAATATATCATCCAGACCAGACTAAACTAGGCCAGAAAAAAGACTGGGACATTACAATAAATTAGTTGTCAAATGGTATGGACTCACAACTCACCCAGGTTTCTTAGCATAGGGTCCAGTGGACCCAAACCCAGTAATGGCGCAATATATGAGCTTTGGGTTGACAAGCTTCAGTTTATCATAACCAACCTCTAGTTGGTCTAACTTCCCAGGTACAAAGTTTTCCACTACTACATCGCATTTCCTTGCTAAGTCATATATCACTTTCTTTCCTGAAATTTAATAAATAACTGATTATAAATACTTTGTGTCTACAACATTTATAGAAAATGTTACGAGTATAGAGTGAAAGGCAAAAAATAAGTTTTTTAAGAAAACAATGCAGATTTCGTTTTTGTAAAAAACATATGGAGATTGGTCTGAGAAGGCAGCATACACAAGAAAGAGTGGAAACGTGTAGGGAAGACCGTTTCACAGCAGTGGGACAATGCAGGATGACAAACCAAGTGAATTGTATATATAAGTATTAGTTAACAATAATTGAAGTAAAATTAACCCTCAAATTGTATTACATTCATTTGTTGACATTGGTGCCGATTCTCTTGTCAAAAAATTGTCTAAACTAAACTAAAAATCACTAAAATTTAGTTTAGTCCTGTCAAACGATCAAACTCATTCGGAAATAGACTATAAATGACGCAACTTAACTATAATTTAGTTTGACAGCACTAAGTTGGCACTGAGATTAGTTTAGTGAAAATGCAATTCTGAATTTGATGATTTAACCTAAAATTTTGTCCTATATCTAAAATCCTCTAACTAAATCTGACTATATTTAATCGCGATTAAAAATGTGTGGAATAAAATTAGATGTCATGAACTAAAATTCAAACCCACACCTCGACTTCAGTTACAAAACAGTACTGTATTTTTTTATTTTCTTTTGCTTATAACTCGAAAACGATGTGTCCTATCGCAAAAATAATGAAAATTTCGACCCCCTTTAGGAGACCCTTAAACCCCTAATTCTCAACATGTTGGTAATAATTTTAATTTTTTTTCGTTATTTTCCATACAAAAACTGAAAAATCCCATTAAAAACACGTCGGGGCTGCCTCGCATGCGCGCCTCTGGCTCTAAAAAAAAAACACGGGGTAGGGGAAACAAGTACCAAGTGGAGGCGCGCGGTTGTCAAATTCGATTTTAGTTGTGTCAAAATAAGTTTTAAATTTAGAGAATTTATTTGGCAGAATAGCTCCAAGATTTCCATAGTCAAAAGTAAGGAATTTTAGTGATAGTTTAGTTAGTTTAGTTCGGTGTACAAGAGAATCGGCACCATTGACAGAGTACCCAAAGCACTTTATAGTAGTTCTCACCTAAAGATATGTTTTAGTTTTGTGGGTTTTGAACCAATTATTACTAAAGTGCAAGAAAAACATCAAACGTAAGACAATGTAACTTTCCAGTAAGGCAATGTTTCATAATTATGCTAAATTCAACTTTATGCCTTGGAAATAAAGTTTATTTTATTTAGGATGTAAGATCAGCGCAATTGTATGTGACATTATGATAAGGCTAACAGATTTATTAAATACCAGTAGCATTGTCTTAAGAGTGTGTATTCTGAAAGTTCGCAACGTCGCAAATAACTGTCGGATATTTACCTGTTTTGATTAATTTGGCAATATTACTGTATGGAAATTATGACATATTTCATAGCTAGACAACTGTCTAGAATATTGATTATGAATTGGAATTATAACACTGAATTTAAGTAGTAACTGGTTTCATGTGTAAAAAAGGCATTTGGAAAGTTTCCAAATCCATTTTTAACAACTAAAACTAAATATTTGGTGTTACTATATTATTTATTGCATTTCATAATCAATATTTTAGACAGTTGTCTAGCCATATAACATATTTCCATATAGTAATATTGCCAAATTAATGAAAACAGCAAAATATTTGACATCTATTTGCGACGTTGCCCACTTTCAGAATAAAGTCCAGTTTCAATTTACAAAAACTGATTGTTTTGATAGTGACAGAGTATTTACTATTTACAATTCCATAGATCAGATGAATTGACAAAATGACAGATTGTGATTGTTTATCATTTTGTCTATTATTCTGTTTACTTAGAAACTATGGTTATGTTATGATGAGAGATTTCTAATAATCTTTACTATACTGGGTATCAAAGGTCAGAATGAATACAAATGTCTTATAACAGATGTAGGTAAGATGATCATTAATCTAACCTTCACATACATACAGTGGAATGTTCCAGCAGGAAGTATTCAAGTGGGAGGTTAGAATAAAGTGGTTATGGGTGGGAAGAAGACGTTGAAAAAATAAAATGCCACAGTTCGACATGCAGATGTTAATAGACGAACCAAACAAAGCAAGCAAAATCTTTTATTTTACATAGTTAGTAATAATAATGTGAGTAAGGAAGGTTATAATTAAAAATAAATGTTAAGGGAAACTTACCTTCTTGTGTCTTGAAATCAATACAAATACTCTTTTTATTTCTGTTCACTGACAGGTAATAGAATGAGTCATTTTCCTTCTTCTCGTTTATAAAAGGAGGTCCCCATCGGCGAGCTTCGTCGCCACCCAAACTCTCCACTTTTATCACATTCGCCCCCAAATCCCCCAGCGTCATAGTACAAAACGGTCCCGCGATCACTCTACTAAGATCTAAGACATTCAAATCCTTCAACAAACCCGATTTCGTGGAGTAATCATGTTTAAAAACCGTTAATTGCGTTCGTAAAACGCATTTGCCGAATTTTCTCAAGTTTTCCATAGCGCCGTTTTAAAAACAGTAAGATTCGAAATGAACAAAATGATACCGATAACAGTATCGTCGTAATATATGATCAAATAGAAAAGATAAGAATTACCACAACAGTGTTCGGGATTACCTCCTGTGTTTGTGGGGAGACGGTCGCAACGGCGGTGCTGGTAGTGGCCATTTCTTCAGGTCCTGCTAGGCGTTCTCGCTCTCCCATCAAACGGTGTTTCACTTGAGATATATATTCACATTATACGTAAGAAGTAAAGGCTAATACAGCGTTAGAATCCTTATTAATTTATCACACCTTTTCCGCAACAACAACCTGTTCCTTCAGAGAACTGTCACTGTCACTGTCAGTGTCAATATTGACACGAACATCTTGACTCGACATCTTGCGACTTGAGAGCTTGACGCTTGACATCTTTACTTTTAATAATAATTTTAGTGATACTACCTTACTAAAAATAACTATTTAATCCGCGCGCATTCTCGCTCAATACTTTACAGGTTACTTGTTTTCTTGCTACTTCTACTATCACAAGTTTCTGCATAGTAACAACTAATAAGTGATGCCAAATCATAAGCCGAACCAACGCACAGCTTTGCAAGTAACTATCATTGTTCCTGTATGAACAGTGCTCGTACATGCTAGGCAAATAGAGTCTCTTTGCAGCTACACCGGCATTTATCTTGCTGACTGACCATAGTGATGACAGAGGAGACGATATCATAGCATTGCTAAAATCTTTGATGAAAACGTTGTATATTTAGTATAATTATAATGTTTTAGTTAGTTCCTAATTTCGCCACCTTTCGATATACTGGGCAAGCTGTTGCTTCTTCTTGCTATTGTTTTGTAACAGGCGCCAATGTTATTTTGGTATGTTCTCGCGCTTGAAGCGGCATCAATTGTATTTGTTTATTGATATTTTAATGTAAGTACTTAGATACCTTCTGTAAAGTAATACTGCCACGTTGGTTTAGTGGTCGCAAGCGCTTCTGCTGAGCATGAGGTCCTGGGTTCGATTCCCAGGTCGGGCAAAATCCGGACTCCGGCCTGGTACTGAGAAATTCCTTATGGAACAACCCAATATAACCAATATCACTAGTCTGGATTTGTGCCCCGTTGATGGCAATTAATAGGGGCGCAATGATATTTATTGCAATATTACACTGCCGAAATGGTGGTGTACCTACACTACCTACTATGGGTACACCTCTGCCTAACCTTTCGGGGAAGCAAAGCGTAATGTTATGTTATACTGTAAAGTAAGTTCCTAGTTTGTCGGCGGACGACATTATTGCCACCGCGATCACAGGCTCGAATCTTGATAAGACACTGAAGAGCCAGGCGCAGGAGCGTGGATATGGCCAATGCCCAGCAGTGGGTAAAATCGGGATGATGATGAAAATAGTTTTCTAGCTCGCCTTGCTCGCTCTTGGATTCTCTTAGTATGGTCACAATGCTCTCGACTCAATAGCAATTTTTGAAAATTCTTTCAGAGCCACTTGCCATATAAAAAACTCACCAAACATCATTATAATAAGTCGAAGTGAACGCCGGAACGATTTAAACAAGACGCTGTAGTATAAAAAACGGTTGCCTTTCCAATTTTTTATGGCGCTTCTTCGTAAACAATTACAAACAGCTGTATTTTTTTACCTAATGTATGTACGATGCTTAAGACCCCGGCGACGGATGAATTCTCCATACAAACGTAATACCAAAATCATTTGCAATTTGAGCATATTTCCACCATAATGTGTTGTTATTCGGATTGAGACAGTATTTATCTAGGTTCCTACATCTTTTTTTTCCAAAAAACCTAACTAAAATGAAGTTGTAGCCAATTGAATTTTGCACATTTTTACAGCGTAAATGACTTGTTTTCATATTGTTTTTTCTGTATTACAAACAACAATACTTGTGATATTGTTTCAGCAGAAACATAGCCTGTATTATCAAGTTACAAATTATCGAAAAAAAATTGGAAAATCATTAACTTTTCGTTCATCATTTTGGTATTAAGGAACACATCCAAAATCATAAATTTTCAATAGCTAATAGTGCTATCGCGTCAAGCAAATGTCATGTCTATGAAAATGTGTGCGTGGTCGTACAGTTCACGGTGGCTGTGTGTATCGCTCCGACAGGCACACTAGCACAACATTTGTAGCACTCGATTCATAGTTGAGATCGATGCTCCGCCGGCCCCTTGAAAATAAATTCGTGAAAGTAGCAATTATTGATACAGAAAACTTTTAGAAATTCTGAGTCGTTCATGGTGAACACGAACGCCACCATCCATCTTGATTTCAGAATGGCTGGTCAAAAAAATATTCATATTTCTCTGAATGTATCGTATGTAGCAATTATTGAATAAATGTAGCAAATATAAACAATTAGGTAGCAATTTTTGAATATACTTTCAGAGCCGCTTGCCTTAAGCAACCAGCCATTCTGACGCTAACCAGGATGTTGCTATTTTATTTATTTTGTTAAAAAAAAATCCGGCCTAGAGCTTCTCGGACCACGCACAATGAAGGCTTCCGTAGTTGGGATGAATTTATCCCAAGGACAATAGGTACCTACCTACATTCCAACTGCAAATGTAAGTTTTTAATATTGGCAGAGTTACCATGTAAATTTATGACCATTATTCTTACTTCTTATAAGTTTTCCTGTAATCTGTAAGTAAACTATTTTCTGTATTTTTTTCAAAAATTTAGGTTCAGTAGTTTCGGAGATAAGGCTGGAATGGTCAATTTTCATCTATTTTATAAAATATCTATAAAAGTATTTATTAAAAAATTATTTAAAAAAATATCGGACATCCTCACATAGGCCCTTTAATTTGATATTATGTCAAACGGTAGAGTTGGCAAAACATTAAAAAAAAAAAACAATTTGCCTCCGAAACGTGACCCCTGTATTCAAAATGTAATACCAAATGTCAACTCAATCGGTCCATTAGATCCGAACAAAATTGGCTGTGACGCCTGTGATATACGCTCAGACTGACAGACATACATAAGAGTGATCCTTAGGGGTTCTGTTTTTTCCTTTTGAGGTACGGAACCTTGTTTTTTTTTTTGTAAAAAGTTTTTATGACTCTGTTTATTAGTGTGAAAATTTTAACATGGTTCATACTACCTATAAAAGTTTTCAGATCGATCTGCAAGCAAAACTAACGTTGTCCTTTAATCTGCACGACATCGACATTCAACCTTAGGGTGGCAAACCTTTTTTTTTAGTTGACTGAAAATTTATTGTTAAGCTTTTCAGTTCACAGCGCACTTGTGTAGTATGTAGGGTAGATGCAATGATGCTAGATTAATAGTGCATGTGAAGACACCATTTCAGCGCCCCCCCCGATCCTGGCGCCCTAGGCTGCAGCCTAATTAGCATAAGGGTTAATCAGGTCCTGGCTACGTCACTGAATCCAGAAGTCAAGCTTTGAGAAAATTTCTTCGCGATATTATTATCTAGGTAGGTACATAATTACGTCACTGACGGTCATTGCATTCAATATTTTTCGCGTCTCCTAACGATCGCCCTGAAAATAAAGTGTTTTGAACCCGGCGGCACTCGGCAGAATTCTTTGGAATAATTCCAGGCGACCGCTAGCCGACAAAAATTATCACACTTACAAAAATAAAATAAAATAATTACGTGTGATGTGCGGTGATCTTTTTCTATGTTAACTAAAACTGCAATCTTTTTACCACTATATAAGTCATATAACAATGTTGGGGTCGGCTTCTAGTCTAACCGGATGTAGCCTGGATACCAGTAACATGGAGCGACTGCCTATCTGTGGACTTAAAACAGTCACTTTGACAGAATCATAATAGGAAAATATTATAAATCATCGTAAAATGTCACAAACTGACAATTCATAATAATGATCTGCGTGCGATTCATATTACGAAATAATTCATCAGTTTGACAGTTTTCTATGGAGATTAGTAAAATGGTCCACACATTATGAATTTCTTTTGTGTCAAATTAGAGGAATTGCTAACGACAGCTGGAAATTCAGGAAATTAAATGCTTTTAGAGGAATTGCTAATGTGGCCGTTTTAAGCCCCCTGAACTCCACTATCCAGTTTACGATATCCTGACTGGTACCATGGCAAGACCAAGAGCACTGGTAGACCTATCATAATATTATCCTTCGATACTTCTTGAATAAATGGATAAGTCTATGTAATTTAAAAAAAATAGATTTATTAAAACATGTTCCCGACAAAACAACTAACCTACCTACTTCACCCGCGCATTATGAACATTATATTCGTAAACATTAAATGCATAATTAAGGAGTTAGGAGCACTCTAGGGGGAGCTTCAATATAAACTCTTATTGCTAATAAGTTGGCATCCGCTGCACACTGATTCGCGCCATGAAACATTGATGACGTTTCATAGCGGGAATGCGGTCCACAAGTCATTTTTGAGTTTTAAAAATAAATGGGCAAGTGTGCTATTGTGCCATCTCTATTAATAAAGAAACTATACACATTAATATGGGTTCCGTTTTTTCTGACTTCGTAAAACTTTACCAGTAGTCCCTGAGCATATCAAAGGCAGTAAATATGTCCAATGTCAAAAACCCATAAAAAATAACCTTCATTAAAAAAAAGTAAAAACGTACCGAACTACAGAAGTGATATTTTAATTTATGGGACATCATTTCAACAGCTATTTGATCTGTTTACGAATTTTACGAGTAGGTAGGTACCGCAGTGGCGCGCGCGCTTGCCGCTCTCGCACATGATTCGTGTTTCACATTTTTTTATCTGTAGACGTCATTGCTATCTCCCGATTATTAACGGCAAAGTACCTATTAGATTTAAACACGAAAAAGCTGTCTGTTTCTTATATAGCTGAGCTTATAACAACAAACTGCAATCATCAATTCGTTTGCCAAGCGTGTAACAGGTCTTTGGCAAGCACGCGTAGGCCAGCGGACATTAACTTTATTTTGTTGTTTTCTTATTTTTCGGGTTCCGTACCTCAAAAGGAAGAAATGGGTTAGATTTATTTTATACTATCTGTAACCCTCGACATCGTCTGCGATCCAGAATGAAAAAAAGCCTATATCCTTACCTATCTATCCGTGTGCCAAATTTCATCCAAAATCCGTCCAGCCGTTTTTGCGTTATTTTAACAATCAAACAAACTCACTTCGTATTTATAATATTAGTTAGGATTATTTTTAAATACCTTTCAGCATACCCAGGATATTTGTGGCTCGGAGCTAAAACAGAGCCAGCTGATATTGTCGATCGTTAGTTCGTTGTGTCGATTGGGATGCATCTCGCGATTTATTGCCGCTGTATGTCGGCCGCGCGGGCAGCAGTGTGTATTTGCTTAAAATTTGTTATTTATGTACACGGTAGGTATATTTTGGTGAAGTAACTCTGTTCAGCTGGAGGTTTATTATTAAATTCGGAGCTAATGGGTTTGTATCTAAAGGGAAAACGCTTTTCCACAAGAATTAGGTCCCTAGTAGATCTAGGGGGACCCAAAATCTTTTTTGAGAGATTTTCACCTGACATTGGGCGTTTTATAAAATACCACTTCTTTTGGGCTTCGCCCCACGAGGGCCAAAAGAAGGGTAATGTTATAAACCTAGGCTATATGTTACAATACCTAGTATGTACCGCCTCGTCCAGGAGGCTTGCGCGCCTTGAACTACATAATATCATAACCATCACGCCTGGTTCTAACGATAGAACGGACAGAGGTATACCTAATAGTACACCACGCACATTTCGCCAGTTATGTTCAAATTCCAAGTTAGCTCTGTTCTATTGTAATCAACCGGGCACAAATCCAGATTCCGGGCGGGTACTGAGAAATACCTGATATAAAAACCCAATAACACTTTGGCCGGTCTGGGAATCGATCCCAGGACCTCATGCTCAGCGGTACTTAGCGCTTGACTAGACCAACGAGGCAACGAGGCTTGAACTAAAATGCGAACAGAGGATAATTTTAGTATTTCAACAATAAAATTCCCGGAATTCCCACTTGTCTCTGCGACGTGTCACCCATGACAGAATGCTTGGATACACTCATCTATTTCAGTGCAGCGGCCTCAAAATGTCGCGCACACCGCGGGGGAACGCCTCTCCTCGCAAGTTCATTACGTTGCATGATAACAAACGCCTTCCGTTTTATTTGCTAAACTTACTGTTCATAATCTGTGATTTTCGACATGTTTACTATTACAGGGGGTTCGCTGCCCTGCCAGGGTTGCGGGAATGTCCGAAAGGGATACCGGGACCTTCGCAACGGGCAACTGAAGAAACACGGGTGGGTTTTAGTCAGTAGAAGTCTGACACGCCCTTCTGCTTCGTCCAGAGCGGGAGAAGTCACTTGATGATTTCCCAACCTCAAAAAAAAAAAGGGGTTTCGCTGGAAACTTGCAACTTGGCACCCTTCTGCCAACTGCCCTCCAAATAATGCACATTATGTAAATATGTATACCATCGCGGACACTGGAGGTGAACCACTTTTATGTGTGTGTACACACACACTGTCTTATTAGTATTATTTGTAATGTAAAAATGTTAGGAATATTGTGATATTGTATAGTTACCTACTTTTACAATGTTTGTAAATGTGTGAGCACCATGTATCTATCACATATTTTTATTAATCAATTTATTTGTCATTGCTCCATTTTTAATTATTTTTACAATTTGTGGTAAAGTAATCGTATTCTAGGTGCATCGTATTCACATGTAATTATAATTGATGTATACAAAATATTGTAAACCATTTTTTTTAAAAGAGTAACGTTGGAGTTTCTTGCCCACTTTTCTCCATACGAAAACTACCTTTTGGAAGGGGCAACTAGAATCAGTTCTATTTCTTAGTTTTTTTGACGTTCAAAAGTGCCTTTAATGTGCCTATTTGAAATAAATGATTTGACTTGACTTGACTTGTGGTGTGATATATGGGTGGAAAGTGGTTCACTGCCATACAACGATGGCAGTGGGCTTTCTGCCATACTTCTCTGTTCGTCGTCATCTCGGTAGTCACCCCCTTTCTAGCCATATCATCTTTCACACAGTCCATCCATCGTTTCTTTGGTCTTCCTCTACTCTTATAGCTAACATTCATACACCTAGAACTGAGTTAACCAAAACAAATCGATAACTGGAACGTGGCGTATAAAAAGAACAATAAAAACGAAAAAAAGAGATGTATTTACGAGTTTACTGCTTGGCACCCGAAATTGTGTGATTCTGGAGATGCAGCGACTGAATGAATCACTTGATTTAATAAGAACATTATGATACACACGTCTATTTCAGAGAACGAATGACAAAAATATGCGTTACCAAGTCACTTTAAACTTGCGCGTCTTCCTCATTCAGGCAGAACTTAACTTCCTTTTCTTTTTGCTTCGTCCATGTTCATTGTTCATACAATATCTTGTCACACAAGTAAGCTGCAATTGAAAATGAGTTTTAACTTCTAAGAGATTTTCTCAATAGGTTTTATGGAACGGAGAAGTGACAACTAATTAATTAAGAATTTGGAAAGAAGGAAATCGGCAGCTTTGTATATTATCTTGGAGTTTGTAGGCCATAAGTTTAAACTATAAAGTATTTCAGACAGTCATTCTTCCACTTTTCAGCGACACTACCATAATAACTATGTCACTAGCAAATGGGAATTATGCGCAATCTGGCACCTTGAAACGTTTCATATGGTTGATGGTTTCGCAACCTAACATTTCAATGTCGAAAAAGCTGGCCAATCATCACCTGCCTATATAGCCTTTTTCTTTAGCGACTATGTTAGGGTTGGCTTCTAGCATGCTTTCAGTCTACAGTCTAACCGTACCGGCTGAATACCAGTATTGTTCATGCAGCGAATGAAAAGTTGGTCACCAACCCTAATTGCCGTGATTTTCAGGCTTATTTAAAGTGCAGGTTAAATGAGTATTAAGCTGAACATACAGGTTTTTTTTAGACCACGCCACAGGACCACGTTCACAGACTTCAGGAGTTCATGGGAAGCAGAAATATTCATGGCCCAGTTTTGAATACGATGTCGACGTAAAAATAGGGCTTTTATTAATAAGTACCTATCGAAATAATAGGTTGACCTCTATGACTACTAAATTAGTCTGAAATTATGAAAAATTATTGATTAATATTTGACTGACGGAACTCTACACCAGGATTTTTATCTGAAGAAAATCAACATTACCAGGCGCATGAAAATCCCTCGAAAATAGTAAAATTTCCCACGATAATAGTAAACAACTGTTACAAAGATGGAATTCCAATAATCGATCATGATAAACATTTTCATCAATACATCGGTGTGGTTCCGCCGATCTCAGCTCGGAAAAAAGGCGAGTGCATAGTACGCGCACGGGTTAAGCTTCTCACGTACAAACGAAGCTCCAGTGCGGAAATAGCCCCGTTTATCATACTCCATAAATGTGAATTGAACACAGGCACGGACTCGGCAGCGCTGGAGAATTCCAGCCATTATTTTTTCTACCATATTTCGTAGTTTTTGGCTCATTTTCACGATTGTTCCCAAAAAAAGTAACACAAATATTTTCGTTGGCAAAGAAGATGAAGACGTCAAAAATATATTTCATAATCTTATATTTCATGCGCAAGAGCATCTGTAATAAACATCTAGATATATACGAACACTTATTAATAAAAACAAAAACAAAGCGATTGAAAAGGCGAGTCACCAGACCTCTTAAAAAATTAAAAAAAACTGTAAACATTTATTCAATTTACCCAAACTCCGATGCCAAAACGGTATGTAAATAAAATCAAAAGGGACAAAGCGTGAATTTGTAAATAAATGACGAATCTTAACAACGAAGAATTTCTACAAGACAGCCAATTAATCACATGCGTCGCCAAAAAACAAAAAATAGAATGTATTCGTCACGTTAAACAATTACATACATGTATATGAAGCTGTGCCCCTCAGAGTTGTTCTCAATCTCGTCTGTAACGCGTTAGAGTCAACAACACAACCATGAATTCGCACGAAGGAGTCAATCTCGTAGCAACGTACTGCATTTTGTTGCTACTCCTCATCTCCCTTTGGCTCCTATATTCAGCGTTCTAAGGACTAACCGTAAGTAAAGTGCTTGTGTGAAAAAAAACTGGTTTTTGAGCTTCGTAAAATCTTCGGATTCGTGACTGAGCGTACTAAAGTGTGGTGACTGTGTATCAAAAATAACACTGGAATCATTGATGTCACTGTGATTATATAATTCGTGCAGATGCCGAAAATTCCAAAGGACTGGAAATTCTGTGTCATTTGCTTTAAATAAAGTCTTGTTATTAAGATTGTGTTACTTATTTTGAAACTTAAAACCCTCTGCAAGACCTGGAGTGAAGATTGTGATATTATATAAATAATCTTCAGATTACCTACTAACATCATTTAGAAATATTTTTCGCAGTGCAAGATTATTTTAGATAGGTTGATGGCTTTCAGGTGTGCTTTGGGCTTTATTTAATCCTGCTACTTTCTACAAATCGACACTAAGTGCCGTTGAAAAAATCATTTAAACTTTGAGAATTTAAAATTGATCATTATCAATAACCGTTTCATAATGATCGACAACCATTCTCGCCAAGGGGTATCGTGTTACCATCGTGTTACCCATTATCTGGGTTGTGGAACTCGGATAAGCAGTCGGTCCATAGAAAATACTGTTACCTACTCAGCTGCATCCAGTTATACTGGAAGCCGACCCCAACATAGTTGGGAAAGGCTAGGTCGATGATGATTGATTGATATTTGACTTGATTTTCAATCAAGCAATTCTGTCAGTATTTTTTTTAAGATTATGGCTTTTAACCGCCGCGCGCCGCTTGATATCTTACAGATCATGAAAATTCTATTCAATTTTACCGAGGGTATCAGAGAGCCTAGACAAGTGACAATCGCTTCGAAAGCGTTTCGTATTTCTACAACGACTTTCAACAGGATTGACATAAGCTTTTCGATAGCTTAAGTCAGTCCCATAGATTTTTGCCTTTTCCATCATCGTTATCGCTGATAGAATGTCACTTTGTCTAGGGCCTCTGGTAGATAGTGCCTTTCTGCTGGAAAGCTGGAAGATTCCTTTTTTTAATCAAACTACACCGGGCTGATCCATTTTTAGGGTTCAGTACCCAAAGGGTAAAACGGGACCCTATTACTAAGATTCCGCTGTCCGTCCGTCTGTCTGTCTGTCCGTCTGTCACCAGGCTGTATCTCATGAACTAAAATAGTTAGACAGTTGAAATTTTCAAATTTCACAAATTCATTCACAAATACAAAAAAACAGGATGAAATAAATATTTAAGGGGCTCCCATACAACAAACGTGATTTTTTTGCCGGATAGATAATGGTACGGAACCCTTCGTGCGCGAGTCCGACTCGCATTTGACCGGTTTTTCTTTTAAGTTCGGTCACACTGGCCTCTCTTTTGGAAGTCCTTTGCAGTCAGACAAACTTCAAAAAATAAAATAAAATAACTGGAACATCCTTCCATACGAAGTTGGGCCCTGTGCTCTGACGCAAACTTGCTGGTTCAAGCGTTTGGAAGATCCTCCAGCGATCAGTTCAGCCTGCTCCGTTACATAGCAACCATGCCGATCAACGCGGAGACGGTCAACCTGGCCGCTACCTACATGATCCTCGTCATCCTTCTCTTCTTCCTGTGGCTTCTCTACTCCACCGTCTTCTAAACTCCTGCTTTGTGAGGTTTGTCAGTGTACCAGTGATATATGATCATCATTATTATCGTTAAGTTAGTTTTCATCAGTGCCACGGCATTCTAAGCTGAAAAACAAAATTCAGAATCGCGCAGTTAGTTGGTACCGCCGCATTGCAATTTTAATTTTCCGCAAAATATGAGCCACCTGTCACTATACGGACGATCTATTAATGTACATTCATATTTATAAATGTTGAAATTATTTGGCGTTTGAAATAGGCGTGGCGTACGTAGGCGACGGAGTATCTCCAGCGAGTTCAGTTCCCTGGAGCTTTTTGTCCGGTGAAGGTGTCAGGATCAGGAGTCGTCATGCCCCACCACGAGACCACCAGCCTCATCGCCACGTACCTCATCCTGGTGCTACTGCTCGCGAGTCTTTGGTTACTCTACTCCGGGATGTTCTGAGGTGCTTATATTTTTACTTGTCGCTTCTTGAGTGGTTAAAGTGCGTTAGGTACTTAACATTGAAATCGCGCGCGCTATGACATCGGGAAGTTTTGTAAGTTTTACATAGTAAGTCCTTTATAAATCGACAGAAAATCCACCCAAAGTTGTTTTATCATAGCAAAGAAAACAAACGTATTTGCTTGTTGAGGTTGTGGAAGTGTTTGCACAAAATAAAATAAAAACAGTTTCTATACAAAACAAGATCAAGAGAACGCGCCAAGTAGTGACTAATTAGTGCCAAAAATATTTATTTACTTTAAATTAAAAGTAAACACCTGTATTTATAAAAATATCAGTCGACACGGACACATTCCTGACATCGAAACGATCGCAGTTGATTCGTACACCATCACGTTATTGAACGTCGGATATCTAAAATAGTTCGCCGACCGGCGCCTGCGGCTTCTCCACAGAAATCATAACATTCTCGTGTCTAAAATTACCGAAATAATCTAACTGAAATACTGAATGGCCAGTCATAAGACGTGGTATACGAAGCTTTAGATAAAAATTGTGTTTTTGCCAATTGTTTTTTATTAAAATGCGGGTCGAATTGGGTGGTTGTAAACATGTCAACTGGTCTCCCACACTGCGCTAAGATAATCCTAGAACAAAGCCAGGGATCTGATAACAAATGAAATAGACGATAAACAATCGTTTGGACCGATAAAAACATATTTACTCACAATCAAAACAAACCATCTTCAGCCGTCGTCGTGCGGCACACAGTCACGCACTAATCGAAACGTTAGCATAACTTCTCACTTCCCTGAACATTTACATACAACATTTTACCACCAACAGACATGATTACATTTTCAAGAAGTCTTCAACAAAAAAATCGCAAATTACAGAAAATTTACATTCGCGATTACTAAATTAAAACATCACTTTGATAGGTTTAGTGCCTTGGATACAATGTTACTGTAATATTTCAAGTAGACTGAAAGAACAGGTTTTTTGAAAAAAAAAACTATGTCTACAGTACAGCTCGACATGACTTTTATTAATAATAACTTCACAAACCCATTTGTTCGTACAAGTTAATAGTTTGCAGCAAACATATTTCATTTTCAATGTAAATTGTAAACACATTGAATATCCATCGATGGCTGCTTTCAATTCTCTTTCCACTCGACCGAGAGCTTTTTGTAATAAACATACGTTGTACAGACTAAACAATATTGTGCAGGCAATTTATTTAGATACTTTACCGCCCACTATGATACGTAATTCCAGGGAATCGTTTGATGTTATGCAAACGACACAGACTGAAGTTTATTATCCCGATGCCGATAAGTCTAATGGACTTGCATTACAGAAATTACAAAATAAATCATAGACTAAACAAAGTGACAGCAGAAATACGAATTAAAATCTAGATTCAAGATCAACGCTACCCGAGGTAAAATCAACAAAAACAAGTTTAAAAATATAACATCAAAACGCTTGACAACGCAATTTTAAAAATACGACACTATAGTGTCCCCAAATTTTAAAATAGCTTCACCGTCTATTTGTGTTTGAATTAACCTTCATTTTAAAATAGCAAATACAAAATAAGAACCGAAAAATGTCTAAAACAATAGTTAGAATGACGCAAATCGTAATAGACGCAAGAAGATGGATGGTGCGAGCCAAATCTAAGAAGACGGATAGAAAAAGTAGTGACAGGTTGGTTAACGATTGCAATCAATCATTGGGGCAACGGACGTCGTCAATACTCTGCCATGGTGTTGAAAATAGAGGAATGAAATGAAATTTAGATTATTGCTTTTCGTTGCCAACTCCAATAGACGCGTGATTAAAAATCTGCGAATTGTTGACGGGCCGGCGACGGTTTTACTTTTACTTTGTTTACTCAAAGAACATCTTGCGGGGAGTGACGCGAAACGACCGTGTAGTGTTGTTGATACATTAAAGATAATTTAGCTGCTGTTAAAAAGACAAACTACACAAACAGATCTCATGGCTGCCACAAAAGATCTAAACTCTAGTGGCCTTCGTATCGGCCACGTTTTGTAATAGGTACACCATTCAAATAGATCTTGAGTTCCAAAATTTGTGAATTGCCTCACAGTGTTCATCTGTTTTCAGCTGTATTTATACACTCTAATGTTTTCAGGCTCTATCCTACTTTGAACATGTGTGTAATTATCTCGAGATGGTTAAAAAAGACCAAGAATGTCGCTTTCAGTTGTACCTATTTTATAAATGCTATTTGCTTCTGTTTCTAAAGCCCTTTCCCAAATTTCTGAAATATACTGTTATCTAAGTTTGTTGCATACTTTCAAAAGTTATGAGTTTCAGAAGGATTGTTTTCTTTTCAAGTTTATTCTTTTTACTGGATTATTTACCGAAGTCTTTCGAATAATTGAACTCCTGAAGTCAGTGAAATTTAGCCTCAGGTAAATTTTGGGCCAGCTCGGCCCACTCCAAGTGCCGAAAAACTTAACTCCTTTGATGCATTATCATCTAAACTTCGCAATGTTTCTTGGG
Source organism: Lithophane ornitopus (assembly GCA_948473465.1). Classification (NCBI taxonomy): domain Eukaryota; kingdom Metazoa; phylum Arthropoda; class Insecta; order Lepidoptera; family Noctuidae; genus Lithophane; species Lithophane ornitopus. Next base: position 1,469,685 of record OX419617.1, read on the forward strand.
CATAAAAAAAAAAAACCATAAGTAGTATAAAAATTTCGATTTACTGATCTCTTTTTCTCATCGTTTGAGATTAAATTATCAAAGTTCCCTTCTGTGTTATGAATACGTAAACAAACTGTCAATTACGGCGATAACTGCGAATAATGCTGCTAAGACGAGTTTCTTTAATTACAGTGACGATTTTCTTAGCACAAATATTTACCAAGGTTCGTAGATTTTGTACATACACACATATTATGTGTCAGAAATATCGGTCAACAAGTCGACGATCATGGTCAATATTACCAGATTGTCAACGGTTTGTAAAGATAACGAGTCGTCGACAGTTAATAATACTCTAGTCGTGGAGAGTTTATAACAACGAGTCGTATTTAAGATACAGAAGGAGTTGTGTAGTTACAAGCAACGAATCATCGACGGTTACTATAACGAATCGTCACGGTTAAATCAATGAGTCGTCTGTGGTAAAACGAATTGTCATCTCATCAATGATGAGCGACAACATGTCATCAATGGTTAATATCACAGGTCGTAAAGTGTCCGTAGATCAGGCGGGACGTGGAGCACTTGACTGACATGATTTGTATCTAACTGCGAAAATGGGGGCTTTTCATTTAATTCCAAAGTGTGTACTGATTGTATACTTTATACTAATTCGAAATAATATTTACTAGGTATTAACCTCGTTAACTCTCAAGGTTTATTAGCGCATTAAACTAGCAAGCTGTTTGATTTAAAAAACTCTTTTTATAATTGGAGATCATGAAGGTCATGGTTTTAAGTAAATTCCAGCTAGTGGCGGCTGCAAACCACATTAATATTATAATCATCAAACGCAAGTATTCTAAAACACCCACAAACACACGACCACGTCATAATTTCTTGATGTTCCCGACACTTATTCACAAATAGTAGTGACTGTACCGCAGGGAATTTAAAACATAAATAACGGATTATTGCGACATTTAAAGACTCCGCAAATATTTCTCCACTATTTTTTATTTAGAATTAGAATTTTATTCCAATTCTTAATAGTATATAAGTCATATAATTTAGACTTAGAGCTGCAGGATGACGTCAATGTAGTTTCCTGTAGTTTTTTATAAATAATTATATTGAAATACTGTCGCTGGAAATAGACACTAGAATCACTGATCGTAAAATTGAGCCGGTCGCAACGCGCGGGTGGCACAGCTAGCTCCAATATTCTAGATTCATTATTTTTTCTTTTGTTACAGAAGCTGTCCAGAAACAACTCAAACTTGAGACCAATCCAAGATGGCGGTCCACAAACGCTATAAAAACATTTAATATTTAGGAAACCGTAATTTTAGTAAGTAAGTTAATCGTAAGTTAAGCAATGTGCACCCAAGCATTTAAATAACTTAAGACCATGGAACAAGACACAGAATGGACATCTCTAAACGTCAGTCAGCAATTACATGTGGTAACAGTGCTGGGCATTCCAATATATATAAAGTCGTGAAAGACATCATGTTAAATGGAAATTTTATTTAATACCAAAGCAATGTTATTGATTTAGCTAATAATTGTTGATGTTCGGTACAAATCATCTTGTTACGGATTTAATATCGTTGTTATGAGCTAAGAGAGTTTTTGTAATAAAGGCTTTTTTAGAATTCGTGACTTTTATTTTGAAGTCACTGGAGATGAAAGTACGATGCATGGATTATAATGTTTGGGTATGAATGAAAAGGGACTGAAAGATAGTGTGACGGTGACAGCTAACATGGTAAAACTGAAGAGAAACATATCAAGTACGTGGGACAAGGCCCACAATGGCAGGAGAAGAAGACAAAATACTGAGGTAAGTGTGAATGACATCAGTTCAGTTCAGGGTTGGGCAAATGTGTACTTACCTATAGTACACCCACATTTCGTCGGTTATGTTAAGTTCCATGTAATAGAGGGCGTGCCTTATGTTATCAACATTATATCATAACATTACGCCTTGTTTCCCCGAAGGATTAGGCAAAGGTATACCCAAGTAGGTACGGCCACATTTCGCCAGTTATGTTTAAGTCCTAATGAGATGTGTTAATAGGGGGCGATTGCCATCAACCGGGCACAAATCCAGAATCTGGGCTGCTACTGAGAAATTGCTCATGTAGGCAGTGAATTATGGCATGGAAACCAAAGAAGAAGGTTCTGAAGGAAAAGTAAGATGGATTTTGTGAAGGATGATATGACTAGGAAGAAGGTAAATTCTGAGTGCACGACTAATAGAGAAGTATGGAAGAAAAAGACATGTTGCGCCGATCCCAAGTAAAATGGGATAAGGGCAGGACAATGATGATTGAATTGAAATTGACACTCTTTATTTCGAACACAAAATATCCATATAGTATTAGTAACATACAAAAATAACTTATTGCCTAGTGTTAGTATAAAATATAAATCAACCTCCGCACAAACTGCTGAACAATCGGAGAGCCGAAGCTCTCGGCTACAGTTTTCAGGATGCTGTTCCGACTGCCCCTCACTCTCCTTAGCAGCGACGCCGTTTTTTTGCGTATAAGTGCATAGAAGCCGTCGGTGCGGGCTTGCGCAAACATTTCCGACGCGCTGCAGTAGCGAGGCAGCCTCAACAACATGATGATGATAAATGATTTATTTTTATAAACTGGTCTGGGTTCTGCACATGCCAAGCAACCTATTTAGAAGCCTCCGTCTGTCCGTCCGTCTAACTGTCAGCATGCTGTATGTCATGAACCGTAATAGGTAGACAGTTGATGAGGTCGGTATTTCCTAGCCGACTACTCTGAGAAAAAACACCGTGACAAGCTCAGAGGTCAGTCTCTATAAGTCCATACAACTTCATTGTAATGGTCAGATCATATTGAGGACGATGCATGTTAATGTCAGATATGAGTGTTAATTGCATTAACACACTAATGCAATTAACACTCACACACTACCTTTAAAATACATTATTATAGGTAATATCGTCTTACATAACATGTTTATTGTGGAAAACAGTATTGCGTGATATTTTTATGCTTTCTTGCGCTAAAAACATCAATACGTTGTTATTTTTTCGCCGCAGACGTCATAGAGCTGCAACATTGCCAACATTTCAGGTTGATGCATTGAACACTGACATTTTTAAACAGTACAGGACTAGCTTTTGTGCGCATTTTTGCCCGCGTGGAGGTCGGCTATTATCCCACGGGAACGTACAACTAAGATAAAAAAGTATCTATCCTATGTCCTGAACTCCTGGCCCAGGCCACGGTCTACCCGTGTGCATTTTATCCAAAAGGCGTGAATAGGTAACAGAGGTGTTTAGCATTTATAATATTATTACTATACGGCGTCTATCAGAAAGGTGTGGTCAAATTTAAAGGTGTGGTACAGACTATCAAACTGAACAACTTTCTCTATGTTTCGTAATCGCGAAAAATTATTAACTGTCCCATACAAAATTTCAATTCCTACACGACCCAAATGTACATATGTGACGGCTGATTATTTCGACTAAAGACCACACCTTTCTGATAGGTACATGCTGTAAGGTATGGATATGAATACATAGATAATAGACAAACGTAATGATGAACTTACAGAAATAAAATATCATTAACCATATTTTCTAGAGCGTCCCAGAGATATTTCAAATACTTAATTCAAAATTAATTAATATTTTGCGTTTCCAAATATATAGGGTGGCTGGCAATTAGTCACCGATATCTAAACACGTGACTTTAATCATCATTATAAACAACTTTTGCAATGAGACCAAGCCTGAAATCGTGAAAAAAAAATCTGTTGTTCCCTACATTTTGACGAGATACATAGGTAAATGTAGGGAACAGCAGATTTTTCACTAATTACCAGTCACCCTATATAATACTAACATGTGCTTTTCCATAAATAATATTTTGAAGATCATCCACGTAATACTATGTCGATTACATAAGCCCCGGCGTAAATCCTATGAAAATACATCATTTATTAGTGCTACATGATTTTATGAGCGAATTACTTTAGTATACGATCTCTTAGTACAAGTGTATGGCTTCCACGGGAAGTTAGTGCCAGTCGTTAAATATTGATGGATTTAAAATATTATATTGGAAGTAATTAATATAATTATGTTTAGGTTTAATAAGGTATTTTATTTATATAGCATGGTGATCGTTGAATGTGGAAAAGAGCCATCAAAGCTAGCAACCTTTTAGTTTATGCTATATAAACATAGCATATTCAGCCTACAATATTCTCACTGCTGGGACACAGGCCTCCTCTCGATGAAAGGGAGTGGGCCGTAATCCAGCTCGCGGACCCGGAGCGGGTTGGTAATCACATTTATCTTCGAATTTTTGGTTCTAGGACATGCCGATTTCCTCATGATGTTTTCCTTCACCATTTTGCGAGCAGTGGTGATGAAATAATTTCCAGAAAGTAAACTGCTTGGCTGGGGGTTCGAAAGCGGCCGTTTCCACTGGGCCACCACTGGCACACCACTAGTTACATACTTGTACCTAATTCAGGTGTTAAGACAGATATACCATAGGTACTAGTACAGAAATCATTTCACTGCGTGTTTGTACTCTTGGTAACCACAACTAAAGGCCGCCTCGCTTCGTGATATGAAAATACTATACGGCTGAAGAGTTACATCATGATGAGAGATATGAGATGTTTGGTCATATTGTAGTGAGTGAAGAAAAGTACCAATGTATAATATTTACGTTATTTATTAATATTTAATAGAGAGATAAACAATGAAACACAATTAAATATAATTAGCTGTAGGCATATTCCAACAGAATTAGTACCTCTAAAAGTCGAAAGTATTAGGTATACCTTAACATACACTTACTCAAAGTAAACATGAATAAGTAACACACAAAACTAAAATAAAATTAATGTTACGGTAATAAGGTTGTACTTAAAGAGAATTCGTTTCTTCTAAACAAACCAAACACTCACGAGAACAAAAGATTAGAATAAAAATAATAATTAAGAATATTAAAAAACTAGCTTTTGCCCGCGGCTTCGCCCGCGTGGATGTCGGAAATTATCCCACGGGAATGTGCTACCGGGATAAAAGTATCCTATGTCCCATAACCCACGTGGTCTGTCTAGGCGACCTAGGCATTAAGGCGTAAAAGTAACAGACATGAGATAGCCAGTAACTTTATATATTAGTGGTAGTCCATATCTATATTGTGGTGATAGTGTGGATAGTATGGACAGCAGTATGAAACTGTCGGAAAGATTAATGAAAAAATATTGTATAAAGATTAATGAAAAAACTATGGCATATTGTATGGACGATGGAAACTAAGGCGAAAGCTTTGGGGGAGCCTGCGAAATTCAAATTTTCTTATGTTTTTTGCTTTTTACAGGTCAGCATCAAGTTTTATGTTGATCTAAATAATGAGTCGCAGTTGTTTCAAATATTTATTTATCTAATCTAATCAATCATAATCATATTTTAATCATATTGACATTCGAAACTTACCCATTAAACGATTTAAAAGCTGTATTAAAACCAAACTTTGTAAAAAAGGGTACTATACAATTTCAGATTATTTAGAAGACAAAAAGCATGGGATTGAGCTGCTCGCTCTGCTAACATTTTGTCATTTTGGCATTGTGACATTTTGAATAAGTACCTACTATGGAAAATCATCAAAATATACCTACCAGCTTTATATACAAATTCACATTATTGAATATTATATGTAGGATATTGACAAAATGACATGATTACTTTATAAAGTATTGTATTATTGTGAATGTGAGGACTATGTGGATGTTTATTTTGTTTTTATTATTATATTTTTTCGTTCTCAGTTAGTTTTAACAATGCTCTGGAAATTTGAGAACTTTATGCGGCCTACACAAATGTCCTTTCTTTGGTACTGTTCGTCGAGTCGTTGAGCTCCTTAAGTTCTGAGCTGAGCTCCACTATTACTGACAAATGCTTGCAGTGACAGGACAGGCTCACTCAAATCTGTGTGGTTCATTCCTCAAAAGACCATTTCAGACTCTAATGTACATGGCCCTCATAGGGCCTGACCAATATGCCAATATCTGACCTAGGTATGTCCGGACTTTAAAAGAGACTGAGTTTGTTTCGGCCTTTCTTCTCAGAGTAGTCAGATAGAAAACGCCGACCTCATCTAGCTTAATTTTACAATTTTTTGATGTTATTACGACGTGTAAAAGTGATTCCAATAACCTATTTACAGAATAAACAATTTCATTTCAACATACAACCTGCCTGACACTGACTTGCAACTTGCAAAAAACTTAAGATTTGAATTTCGCGGGCTACCGGCGCATCCCCCTTAAGAAAATCGCATCATTTGCACAACGCCATCTATCGAGTAAGAACTCACTGGTAAACTCAAACTCTTCGTTCCAAGCCAAGAGGCAAGTAGTAATAACTTTTGATTGAGTGGACAGATTCTCAAGATACGGACTATGACTATATTCTCAATCCCTTAACGCTCTTGAAGAGAGTCCCGCAAAAATGTCAATAATAAGTACTTACATGTGAATTTTAAAATCAAGAGGGTAAAGAAGGGGTTTTACCCTCATGAGGGATGATTTTAGAAAAACGTAACTCTTTGTTAGTTACAAAAAGCATACATTTTCACAGCCCTAAGTTAAAAAAAAACCGGCCAAGTGCGTGTCGAACCATGCACAATGAAGGGTTCCGTAGTTGGGATGAATTAATTTATCAAACAAACTTTCGCAAAGTTTTATTGTTATTACTTCTATGGGCGTTTACTGTCCCTCAAAGTGTTAACATTGTAGTTAAAAAACTTGTTCTCGCATACAGAATGTTTGGGTTTTTGCAACTGCACATGTAAGTTGGTCGATTAAAAGTTTTTGAGCTAAGTCGCGGACAGACAGACAGACGGACATGGCAAAACTATAAAGCTTCCTTGTTGACTACGGAACTCTAAAAATGATAGGTTTCCCATAAAAACATTCATCCCCTATATCCCCCCCCCCCCTTAAATTTGTTTTTGAGAAAATAATTGCCTATATTCTTCGCCGGGATGCCATCTATCTCTTTACCAAATTTCATCGAGATCCGTTCAGTGGATCAGGCGTGAAAAGGTAACATACAGAATTTCAGACGGACAGACAGACAGAGTTACTATCGAATTTATACTTTTAAGCATCGATTAGTATGGATTATGTGTTCAATACAAAATGAGCCAAATGCTCAATAATTATGAATTCGGCGAAACTCATTCTTCTACGGAGACTCTTAACACCGCGATTCAGAAAATGACGTTAAATGAACAACGCCATCTATCGAGCACGAAGTGATACTGTCAAAATATATGGGAAAACGTTCGAACACTCTGTAAGCTATGTAGAAAAGACGTAGGGTTCCATGACTGACTTGACCTGACTTGACTTGACTTGACCTGACTTGACCTATCTTGACCTAACTTGACCTAACTTGATTTGGATTGAGTTGAGTTAACCTTGAGCAGGTATATTTTATCGCAGCAGGTACATTGGTAGTTGAAAGAAAAGAAGATTACGTACCTTGCTAAAGTGAGTAATTAATGCACTCGTGTTTATTTAGTAAGCGCATTCGTGCCTTAATTACTCACTTTTTGCTCGATGTAACAATCTACAATTTTTAAGAAATTAAAATTTATCACCATTTCTTCATGATTAATATTTGTATCATGATTTAAAAGATAGATAGCGCTATCTATAGCACTACTACCAAACAATAGATTTGGAAAACTTGAATTAACCAAACTTTAGATTGGGTAAATTCAGCGTTATGTTTCCGCGCGAAGTATGTGAACATATGATGATTATGATCGTGTGTTACACACGTTCTCACAAACCTACCTGATTTTACGCTAGTGTAATTTTACGACAATAGATGTCGTTACGTGTATCTACATTACGTACCTAATGAAAATTTCTTCTTGAATACTTTAAACTCTTATATCTTTTGATATTTTAAAGCGATTGCGATGAAACAAAAACTAAATGAAACATCAAGTTACACACAATATTGGAGTTTATAAGTTAACCCTATTGATTTCGTACTTTTTACGTGATACTGGAACAATCAAAAAAACGAACAGACAAACAGACAAAAATTCCAAAAATGGTAGAAATGGCATCTGTTGGTTATTCTTGGACACTCCACCAACGTTTTCATTTTTTTTCATTTTACAGAAACGCGTCGTCTACAGATTTATTATATGTATAGATAAAGCTTGGTTTTATCTGTAATCTTCGCAGCGTCTACATTAAGAGTTAGGTACATTATTTCACGAATTCCATAAAGTCTTTGGTTACTTATTCTATCGCCTCTAGCAGGATAATATTATGATCCATACCCCCCCTAATAATATTTATTTATTTATTATTTATTTATATATAAGTACTCTTTATTGTACACCAGAAAATATATAGCGAAAATAAACAAATTGAGCACTACAAAACATACAATGGGCGGCCTTATCGCTTTCTGCGATCTCTTCCAGGCAACCTTAGAATGGACAGTGATTGCGAGGACATCAAAAATGGGGTTGTCATAATTAAACCTGAGGCTATAACAGTTACAAATTAAACGTACGAACCTTCGTAACTAATCCATAGTTTCCCTTTTATATAGCGGCTTTTTCTTTTTTGACGTCCCAGAGGCTGCCGTGTCAGAGGCCTCCTGTTCGCTTTCATTGACTTCCGCTGGACTCGTGTATACGGGCTCGTCACTGTCCAGCGTCATCACTCTGGCTGGTTTCAACTCCACGTCAACCTCTCCCTCATCCTCTTCGATGTCCGTTCTCTCTTCACTATTTTCATCCTTGTAACGCACACGGACGAAGGGTTTGCCTATCCCACTGTCATCATCCTTAACCGAGGAATGCTTCGGCTGCGAGGATTCAGCACCTAAAAAAGAGCACTTTTACATCAATACAAAGGTAGTGGAGTTTGGGGTAAATACTAATTCTTAAGACCTATCCGGATAAATGACAGTCGCCGCTGTAGGTTAGCTCCTTGCCGCGAAAGTTACATTTGCTGCAGTTGTGAGTAGCGGAAATGTACAAAGCCGTATTCAGCTTTATTGTACACTGGCTGCACCCCGCGGTTTCACCCATGTAAGTCTCGATCCCGTGGGAATATCGGTATACAAAGTATCCTATGTATTAATCCAGGTTATAAACTATCTGTTTGCTAAATTTCATCCAAATCCATTCAGTAGTTTTTACGTGAAAGGGTAACAAACATCCATCCATCCATCCATCCATCCATCCATCCATACTTACAAACTTTCGCGTTTTTATAATATTAGTTAGATGGACAATTTCCACTACCGCAGCAAATGTCGCCTATATATGAATTGGCCATATTTATAGTAGAGAATGTTCCACCTTGATATGACTCGGACGAGACCCTAAAGCCTATTCTGGAGAATAGGCTTTAGCAGTTTAGGGCTTTTTGTACCTACAAGCAGCAATATTCCGCGAATTGTGCCGGGCACAAATACATCCTGAATAAAGCTGCCTGTAATATTTTAAGCCACTTATGAAATTTCCACTGTGCCCTATGTATGTTACTCGCATGGTGTTTTCTTATAAAAACACTTACCCTCTGGAGGTAGTACAGGACCGGGGACGGTAAGGGATAAAATATCATCATATTTTGAAGGTCCAGGCTCGTTTGATAAGCTGAATGGAGCCTGGTGTTCCACATCTGAAACAATTGAAGCCTTGCGTTCTGCAGTTGAAGCAATCGACACCTTGCTTCCAGTATCTGTGCCGAGCTTGGTCCCGAGGTCTTGCAGGGGTGTCGAAGTTTCAATAGGTGGTGTGATTGTTACCTCTGTAAAATGAGATTCAATCAACGCCGCCACTGAGTGTGATATTATATCCGATTCAGAGTGTATTTTTATAGTTTTCAGAGCTGTATCATTTCCAGGTGCGTTAATATCAGTCTCGAAAAGTTTCGTTAGCGGTGTCTCCGTAACATCTTCAGTCAGCTGAGAACCTGTGACGGCGGTAGATTGAGGATCTTGGACTGATTCAGATCCGGGATGGTAAAATTTGGATGTCGCAGCAAATGAGGGTGAGGTTGTAATCGGAATATCAATCAGATCTTCATCAATCAGATGACCTGCTGTAAGTTGGGACGGTTGCGTTTTTAGGAATTCGCTTCCTGCTGGCGAAAACAACTGTTTCGAAGATGTAAGCGGCACTAATTTAGAAACTTCCTTAGTTTCATCGTCAATCTGTAAATGCGATAAATCTATGGTAAGCTCAACTTCTGATATTTTTTTGTCTATTTTAGGTTCACTTGTGGGGCCTAGATCCTGTGCCTTCTCCTCCTCATCATGAATTTGGAGCGGTCGCATAACAAATGTTTCAGAATTGATTCCTTCCACTTGTTCAGTAGATTCCTTCAAACCCAAAGTGAACATATGTTTTCCGATTTCTTCTTGCACACTCTTTCTGCGACTTTTCAGTATTCTTTCCTCCATTTCTTTTTTTCTTGCTTTTTCAAACTGCGAAAGCAGGGCCTCCGTTGCTTCTACGTCTTCGTCAAATAAAAGCTCGTCTTTGCCGTCAGAGTTTATCAGGTCAGGGTCGGATACTCTTCCCATTAATTTTCTTGCAGTGCTAACGATTTGTGCAAAGATGCCCAGTTTAGATTTTTCTCCTAAAGCGACTTGGTCTAAACCTCGATTTTCTTCATGGGACTGTCTTCTGGCTATTTCTGTGTTATTTCGTTCTGCTATGGATACTCGACCCAAATGCCTCTCAGCTTGAGAGTTTTGTCTGGGTCCAGGATGTATATTAAGTGTTTCTAATGGTGGCTCGAACTCGGGCGCTTGCTGTGGTGCTGTGGGTGAACCTCCAGGCCAATTTCTATTCATATCGGTATCTCCTAGCTTCCCCATGTGTTTATGTATGGTGTCCCTGCTGTTCGGAAAGTGTTGCAACAAGTATTCCCAGTCGTCCAGTTTGAGAGTGAGTACTTGAGACTTGATTATTGTTTGATACGAGTGAGTGTACGGGGTATTGCGTAATAAGCCCTGTAACTAAAATTTTGTTTTATTAAAGACTATATGTATAGCTGCGCCCCGCGGTTACACCCGCATAAGTCTCGATCCTGAGGGAATATCGGGATAAAAAGTATCCTATGTCCTAACTCAGGTCATGGTCTACCCATATGTGCCTAATTTCATCCAAATCCGTACAGCCGTTTCAGCGTGAAAGCGTAACAAACAAACAAACAAAGTCAATTTCGCATTTATAATATTGTATTCAGGATAGTTAGGATAATAAATTGACTGGAAGCTGACCCCAACATAGTTGGGAAAAGGCTAGGCAGATTGATTGATTGATAACGATAAAAAAGTGGACTTTTATCAGGAAAGGTACGTATTATAATATACTTACAATGCCGAAGTACGAGCCAGAAGGGTACATGGAGTCGACTTCTGTTTGATCCTCACAGGTCTCCATTACTTTGCCGGTGTGGATCACGTACATGGAGTCTGTGATTTCACTTTCCTTTACGACGTACATGCCTAAAGAGATACACGTCCTTTTTATATGCTAGGCACCAAAAAGGTTCTTTCACTACCGCCAACATGTTACTACTGATAGTTACTATAATAAAAGATATATAAATAGGGGCTAACTTACTATAAAAGAGCTAGGTACAGTCACGGACTTTCATTGATGAGGCACTTGGCACTGTGCGCATTTTAGCCTTGCAATGCAAATCGGGCTTAGCCGGTTATACTCGTAAGTCAGGGAAAGTCAGGTCTTCGTATTATAGAAGAAAATTTTATTTTATATCTTTACCGGTTGGCTAACCTGAGAGCCAGAACTACAAACTTGACAGCAGAGTGACTACCCAAAGTCAACCAATTGCAGGTCTAGCAACCGTAACGTACCGACGATTGTTTTAGCGTAGCCATAGTAACGTTAGCGTACGGAGAAATTTTAATTAGTCATTTCGACAAATTCGAAAATAACGTCTCTGCCATCGACATTTCAACTGTCACTGTCTCCGCATAAGTTTTAAGAATAAACGAGCTAATGAGCTCTGATTCAAAGGAGGTCAGTATCAAATAGATTCGATAAACATTGTATTTATTTTTTATTGAGAACTTGTTAGTCAACCTCTATGGACTATTTCCGATTACTAGTAATTTGCCATCTTGTTTACGAGCATGCGATTTGAGTTCGTGTTTAATCGGGTAATCTCGTGAATATAAGAAACTGCAAAATTGAATAGTTTGAAAGTGGCTCATTAATTAAAGTCCGTGACTGTACATAATAATGTAGTCGGAAAAGTGGCTGCAAAGCTGAAAATGTTATAGGCTTCAATTCAGTGTGACAAAAATTTAACAATTTAACTTAATGTTGAACATTTGTTATATATGAAATCTCAACGTCTAGGTTAATTTTCACTACAAATTTTCGCCTTAACATATTATATACACATACAGACTGCTACATTAAATGTACGAATTTACCTTCGTTATAAGTGTATAGCTTCAAGCAGCCAACCAACTGTCTCAGGAAAGCTGGTTCGCAGGCTTCAAACACGCTATGCTATCACCAAAAAAAAAACAATACTAATTAATTAGTGGAATTCGTACCCCGAGGACCAAGATACAGACTAACTGCCTAGTTTGGGGCTCATTTTGTGACCTAGTTGTAGGTTATTACCTACTATTACACCTACTATACTACCTACTATTTTGTACTCATTAACCGAATTCTTCAAAAAGGAGGAGGTTCTCAATTCGTCTGTGTTTTTTTTTTTTTGTATGGTTGTTACGCGGTTACTCCGCAAATTATGAATCGATTTTGATAATTCTTTTTATTTATGGTAGGTCATGCTTCCGAGGTGGTCCCATATAAATTTTATTAACTTTGCTTGCGTAGTTTTTGAGTTAGCTTCAATATTACGTATTTTACCCACATAGTTTATCTAGACGATGTATTCATTTACTCCTAGTGAAGGAGTAAATGAATACATCGTCGCTATTTGCATCAGCTAGTGGTATTCGAATTTGTGTGGAGTAGGTACCACAACTAAAAAGTGAAAAATAAAAACGTTTACAAAAAAAAAACGACTTCCAAAAAAAACACTCAAAACTGAAAAATAACTTTAATTTCGGAAGTCGGTGGCAAAAAACGAAAACTGATAAGCAAAGACACCGACTTCCGAAATTAAAGTTATTTTTCAGTTTTGAGTGTTTTTTTTGGAAGTCGGTTTTTTATTTGTAAAAGTTTTGTCGTTTCTATTTGGTGTTAACCTGTAAACCTGCTTTCTGGACAATAAACTATTTTGTATTTCTATTTTCTAGTTAATCGCAGTTTACAGACGTTGTGAGAAATACTAGGTACAGAGAGCCTTCTCACACTTATTCATATGCCTGTTTTACAATGGTGTCAAAGGTGTTACAATGGCTACAATTACGAACCCTAATAGTGCACAGCAAAAAGTATAAATTAAAATAAGGTAACAAATTAACAATACATCATACAAACTGTCCTCCCCTATTTACAAACTGTCCTCCCCTATTTACAAACTGTCCTCCTCTATTTACAAATTGTCCTCTACTATTCACAAACTGTCCTCCCCTATTTACAAACTGTCCTCCCCTATTTGCAAACTGTCCTCCCCTATTTACCAACTGTCCTCCCCTATTTACAAACTGTCCTCCTCTATTTACCCCATACGGGGATTTTTTTAAAATCCTTCTCTAAGTCTACCGCCATAACAACAATGTTAACAGCATTGTTGTGTTTCGGCAGTTAGAGGTAAGATAGCCAGTTCCTCTGTGGTTGAGGATTCCGGGTGAAGCTCGCTTCCACCTTCGGCCTGATCATCAGTTACCATCAGGTGAGATGCAGGCCAAGGCAGGGCTTCACCGTAGTTGTTAAAAAGTGGGTTCTCTATCAGTGAGTGAATAAAAGAAGAAAATAATAAACTGTAACCTCTTCTTTTAACAAATGCTGTGCAGGAGCGGATCCAGCCCTCATAAAAGGTTGTGGTCACGTTGGATTCGAAGACGCCCATGATCTGCTTTTGCTCAGTCTTCCTTGGTAAACTTATATGCTTGCAATGTATGTGAATTGTGTGCAATTAAAGTTGTGGGCATGCCCATCGTGCCGAACAACAGTCGATCCGCGCTTGTTGCTGTGGGCACTTCAAGTCAACCCTGAGCCATGTGCCTGTGTATTGGCAATTATTAACTCTAGTCCTATCATCAAGAAGACAAAACTCTTTTCTCAGCGGCTTACACTGTGCGTTATTCAGTGAATTTAAAATTTTATTTACAGCAGACAGAAAAAAGTATCAATCATCTTTCAATAGTTTACCTTGGTGATGTGATGCAGGTACGCGGCCGACATAACCCTGAGTCGAAGGGAAAGAGGAGCGTGTTTCAGGAAGTGCGGTATCTGCAAGCCTCGGTTCTCCCGCCACAAGTGCAGGGTGTACTTGTTTACTTTGGTCACCAAGTTGCGGGACACCCGGTTGTTCTTCATAAACGCCTGGGGGAAGAACAGTATACGTTTATGAGCCTGCTTTACAATGTTTTTTAGAGCGTGCATTCTGAAAGTGGGCAATACTTCGCATATACTTCAGCTGTCGAATATTTCGCTATTTTGATTAATTTAGCAATATTACTTTTTTTTACTTTGTCACAACAGTAAATTGCAACACGGTAAACGGTAACACGATACCCTTTGGTACGACTGGTTGTTAGAGTTTTTGGGCTTACAATAACGGCTTATAACGTGATTTCCAAGACACGGAGAGGTCTTGATATGTAACGACGGACACAGACCAACCTCGTTATCTAATTCTATAAAAATGAATGTATACCTGCAACTCGAGGTACTTGCTGTAGAAGTTGAACGAGCGGAAGGACTGGAACTGGATGATATTGGAGACCTCGCCGACGTATACGATGAATATCATCGTCGATAGGATCATGAGCATCGCCACGAACAGCACCTGCGCAGAACAGACGGTATTCTGTAAAAAACCTCACCGTGCATAGGTGAAGTGAAATTATTTTTTATTACTGTTTGTATTTTCTGTGCGTGTTCCAAATCTTTTTTTTCTATAGCCCCCTTTGAATCTATAGTTCACATCAAGCTTTCTTCATATAAGTTTCCATTAAGATTTTTACAGAAAAGACGATACATACTCTTACAGACATTAGACATCGGTCGGTGGACTATCTGGGGGCCTAAATCGGCCACATTAGCACATTTAATTTCCTGAATTTCCAGCTGTCATTAGAAATTCCTCTAATTTGACAAAAATAAAATTCATAATGTGTGGACCATTTAAGAATCTCCATTACAAAACTGTCAAAAAGATGAATTATTTCGTAATATGAATCGCACGCATATTATGAATTGTCAGTTTGTGACATTTTACGATGATTCATAATATTTTCCTATTATAATTCTGCCAAAGTGACTGTTTCCACTGTTTCTTCCGTACATCTCTAGTAGCCTTCATGTCAGAATTAACTTCTTTTCTAGCTATTATCATATTTTCCAACTATATGTGCTTAGTGCCTTTTCTCTTAAAGCCATAAAAATATGAAGTATGAAAATGAATATGGGTAACTGGATACCCAGACCACTCATATTTCACACTGCACGTGCTCTTCGGACTTCATTCCCACCACTTGTTCATGTTGCAGATGGATTGCCGAATCGGCTATTTTACAAAACCGTTAGGTTATTTTACAAAACAGCTCCGTCATGTAAAACAGCTGAACAACGTTTAACTGGATTGCCTTTCCGCTACGTTTAAGGCTGTCCCTACCTCAGATTTTATCTTGCTGGCACCGTAATGCTCGCGACCTGAGTGAGAGCGAGACGGAGTAGGGCGCTAGCGTCTCTCAAGCTTCTCTTTTTACGGTGAATATAAAATAACGGTAATTAAAAAAAAAAAAAACATAAGTCCTGCTTTATAGATAGTTCAGTTATTATGCAAAGTATCATGATCTAATTTGAAGTATTTTTTGAATACCAGCGGTTTATAGTTATTGTTTAGAGGTAACTTTGGTTTTTTTTTATATCGAGAGAATTTTATGTAATCGTGTAAAACATAGGACCTAGCATCAATCCTCAACTTTAACATATGTATAGTCCGGTCAATTTAGACATAAAACTAGTGGTCAAATAACAATAATTCCCAGAGAGCCAAATATTGGTGGAGAGCTGGGGTTTACCATTACGAATAAAGCGATATCTCAGGAATGGTAACTCTTAGGGAAAAAATCTTAAAGACTATTTTGGAGAGAATTTTAAGATCTACAACTTTGGTTTGAGGTTTTTTTGATAAAACTTACCGTTTTCGAGAAAAATCTAAAAAACCTCAAATTTTGACCTTTGACCCCGAATAACTTTTGTAGCACACATAGGATCGATGGGGATCCCATAACTATTAACACTGTCAATTGTCATTCGCAAATATTGTAAAAGACAATTTTCTTTTTTCAAGAGTAACCGTGCAGTTTCTTGCCGGCTCTTCTCCATAGGAAACGACCAATTGGAACCGTGCACCTAGCTTCTGACGTTTCATAAGTGCCCATGTAGGCTTATGTGAAATAAAATATTTTGATTTTGATTTTGAATGCTTCGTCGTACCTCGGAATGTTTCTTGGGCATAATGTCTCCGACACCGTTCTGCGTAAAAGTCGTGATCACGAAGTACAGTGAGCAGATGTAGTAGTTGTCGCAGTGGGTCGTGCCATCATCTAGAACAATCCATTTTTAGGGTTCCGTACTCAAAGGGTACAACGAGACCCTATTACTAAAGCTCCATTGTCCGTACGTCTGTCACCAGGCTGTATCTCATGAACACGTGATAGTTACACAGTTGGATGATGTATTTCTGGTGTCGCTATAACAACAATACTAAAAAACATGTAAAATGTAAATAGTTTTTATTTTTCACTTTTGAGTTGTGGAAGCTACGCCACACAAATTCTTATACCACTACCTGCTATTTATATAATAGTGATGGAGTCACATAGAACATCGTCTACATATACTAAGTGGGAAAAATACGTACCTAATATTGAAGCTAACTCAAAAACTGCGCAAGCAAAGTAAATAAAATTTATATGGGACTACATCTGATGCATGACCTACCAAACAGAAAAATCATCAAAAACTGCGCAAGCAAAGTAAATAAAATTTATATGGGACTACATCTGATGCATGACCTACCAAACAGAAAAATCATCAAAATCGGTATATCATTTCACAAAAAAACCTACAGACGAATTGAGAACCTCTTCCTTTTTGAAGAAGTCCGTTAAAAAAGGAGAACATACCAAGATGTATCCAGGAGGAGTTCGGCTGCAGACTGTCTTCGACCGTGGCAATGAAGTACCATATGCAGGTGCTGGTGTGGACGAAGAGCGTGAACCAGATGACGACGGCCATCACCGTGATCATCGTCAGGTTGATCGTGATGCTGTCGTGGCGCATGCGCAGGCACTTGTATACCGTCGCCTGGAGAAGAGCACTCCATATTTATTGTTTTTAACATAATATAACGCAAACTTACAATCCTAAACAAACTTACAATCCTAAACATCCTGTTGAGCCGCAGCAAACCAAACCACATCCATTCGTGTTTCTTCAATGCGGCAAAACTGAGCGCCTCTAGAGGCAGTATCGATATCAAGTCATACCTGAACTCTCCCTTGAAATACCTGGAATATACAAATTAAATTAAATAAAAATAAAAATAAACCCGCGACAAAAACAAAGCATCTAATGTAGCTAAGAACACTCTCGATCAAGTTACCTTTCAAACAAACGCAAAAAAATCAAAATCGGTTCAGTCGTTTGGTAGCTACGATGGCGCAGACGAACATACATATACAGATACACATATTAAACTTATAACACCCCTCTTTTTCCGTCGGGGGTTAAAAATACCTGTGTATTATCAGATTGCCCAAAGACCACACGGCAATATTTATAATGACGAGGCAATGTGATAAATAAGGAAGTTCAAATTATAATAAATTATTTCGCCCTAATAATGACAAGCTATGTCATTATTCATAATGCGCGGGCATTATGAAAAATGCCCCTATTTATTACTTGGTCCATAACATATATAAAGTGTATCTTTTCAAACACGAAATCTCTTAAGGGGTCATTGTACTCATCATTATAAACAACTTTCATTATTGGACCAAACCTGAAATCACGCTCCTCAACCTCAAAATCAGCTGTTCCCTACATATATGTTCGCATAGCTCGTCAAAATGTAGGGAACAGCTGATTGTTAGCGTTCCCTACCCAAAGGGTAAAACGGGACTGAGACTCCGTCAGTCTGTCTGTCCGTCCGTCTGTCATCAAGCTGTAATATCACATGAAACGTGATAGACAGTTGAAATTTTCACAGATGATGTATTTCTGATGCCTCTATAACAACAAATATTAAAAAACCGAATAAAATAAATATTTAAGGGGGCTCCCATACAACAGACATGATTTTTTTGCAGTCTATAGATATGGTACGGAACCCTTCGTGCGCGAGTCCGACTCGCACTTTGCCGGTTTTTTTTGTCACTGCGCCTGCCAAATTCCATATGTTCTTTATTAAATTTTCTAGTTTTTGCACTAAATATATAATTATACGGTACACTAAAAAAACTATATTTAAAAGTTGTGTGTGTCTTTTTGTTTGTTCCGGCTAATCTCTGAAATGGCTGGACCGATTTTGACAGGACTTTCACTGGCAGATAGCTGATTTTATAGGAGTAACTTAGGTAATTAGCATTCATGATACTGTAGATGTACTTACAGCCTTCGCATTGGTAACATGATTCTCTTCAAACTTTTATTAGTAACAAGAAATGGCAAGGAGTGTTGTAACAATATCTTCATCAGAAAACAGAAGTCCAACGAGTACAGCGTTACAAGTAGCCACATTCTGTTGTCCTGAAATATAAACAGGTAATGATTTACTTCATCATCATCTCTCGCCTCTCCAATTGCACGCTATTCAGCTCGATTCTCGGCAACTCTACTAGCCACCCTGCAAAGATCGTCGCTCCACCTAGCCTGAGGGCGTCCTACCTTACGTTTGCCGATTCGCGGTCTCCACTCAAGAACACGTCTACCCCAACGGTCATTGGTTCTACTGCTAATATGCCGACCACTTCATTGCTGATTTGCTTATTCTGTGAGCTATGTGAACAACTTTGATTCTCTGCCAGATCACCTCATTCCGGATTCGATCCCTTAGAGAGATTCCAAGTATAGCCCGTTCCATATCTCGCTAACCGACCTTGTATTTATGGACCAGCCATACCGTGAGTCCTCGTTTCGGCTCCGTAAGTCATCATAGGCGCAGGACGCACTGATTGAAGACCTTCGTTTTCAGGCTCTGTGGAATACGCGTAGAGAAGACTCGACGATAATTCCCAAACGCTGCCCAGCCCAGCTGAGTTCTTCTGTTAACCTTCCTCTCAAAGTTGTTCTTACCAGACTGCAGTTTGCCCGAGGTATTCTCGAACAACCTCGGGAGCACCGCCATTGACAGCTATCGGTCCCGGAGTGACGTGTTCGTTGAACATAACTTGGGTTTTATCCAAGTTCATAAAAAAAGGAGGATGAAAAATAACATTTTGCCAGACATGACCATGGACCATTACACAAGTTGCTGTTAGGCCAACCACCGAAAATAGTTGTCTTTTTAAATGATAAAAAAAAACCTCATATCCCGCGTTATACAGGTCCAAATAGACGCAGCTCATGCAGATGGCGATCAGATAGAACTGCACCAAGCCCTCCTGGAAGTAGATGTACTTCACCATGTTCGACTTGGAGTGGCGCACTTGTGGCGGCGCCACCGTGCGCGAGTCGCGCCGCATCTTCACCACTGTGGCCTCGCTGCCCAATATGTACATCTGTTAACATAATATGCGATGTGTTTTAAAAGATTTTCTGATGAAAATGTAAACAGATGGATCAGAAAACGTACCCGTGGAGGTGCTAGTTACAAATGAGTGATTTGATTTAATTATTTGGATACTTAAACCAGTAATCCTAACTTTAAGTTGCCTTATAGATGTTTTTCATTTGACAATTGAAGTTTCGTTGATGTATTTATACAACCCGTGCACATTAACATGGCACCTGGCTCGAATGACGTTTGTAACTCCTCCCGCATCCCCTCACGGCGTTGGCAGGGCGCCGGGCGGGTAGCGGGGGGAGTATTGAGTTCCAAGCCAGATGCTATAGTTGTAAATGAAAATCAAACAATACTTGTTGGAAATAGTGATGAGATATAAAGTTGGAACTTTCCTAATAGCGATGAATGTGTTACTAATTACCTGTAGTAAGTGATCGCATAAGAATTTAACTTGAACAGGGTTTGTTTACTTTTTCATCAAATACTTTTGGAAAAGAAATCAGTTTTTAATGTCAAAAGACGATGGTAAGCCATCGCTCACCGTCGCTCATGATATCGATTTATGACGACATCGCATATTACACATTTAGAGCATTCTTTATAAACCTCACCCTCATTCCCTTTGATCCCATCCTGGCATTGATTAGGAGTTCCTTCACGGCGGGGAAGTCCTTGGTGACAGTGGAGAAGGCCTCCGATTTGATCATCAGCAGGTGCAGCCGACTTGTTGCCACCACGGTGTAGGGGCTCCTATGAGCTGGGGTGCCTTCCAAGTTTCCGAATACACTGCAGCAAAGAGCTTTTTTATTTATTTTTTATAATATCACACAGTTAATTAATTCAGGCGTGACTTTGCGGAAATCCATTATAAAATACAATAGACGTAGATATATTTAGGAACCTATTCCGCTTAGCTATTCTTCAAGAGTCATAAAAATCCCTGTAAGAAATTGGAAATGCCACACCGAGCGCTGGACGCAGAGAACCTCCTCTCTGCGTCCAGCGCTCGGTGTGGCAACACGTCGTGTTCTGGTTTGCAATTGGTCAATCATCATCCTGAGAATGCCTCGTTGAGAGGTGAAACACGTTTAGATTTCTTCCAGGGTTTTTTATGACTCTTGAAGAATAGCTAAGCGGAATAGGTTACTAAATATATCTACGTCTATTGTATTTTATAATATCACACTTTTATTTCCTGAATTTTATCACCCCAACCAGGTAGAGTAGAATCTTCTATTACACACATTTAGCCAAGTCTTATTGTAAAAGCGAGTGGGCGTATTGCCATCAAACGGGGCACAAATCCATACGCCCGGTTGCTACTGAGAAAAAACCCCAATAAAACCCTGGAAAACAGACCAAGGACTCATGGTTCAGCAGTCGTGCGAACTGACCCATATTCTGGCGAAAAAAAATGACATTACACAACTGTAAATATGTCGTACGGGTACAAAAAGTATCATCAAGCCTTTTTCTACCTGCCCCGTGGCAGCCGCAGCACGGAGTTCATCTCGCCCCTAGTGACGCTGACCTCCACGCCGCCGTAGTCTACGAAGTACATGTCGGTGACCATGTCGTTGTGCTCGATGATCGTCATGTCACGTAGGAAGTACACGCTGCGCACTGCGCGCCCGATGATGCGCAGCAACGATACGTCGGCATCCGCTAGAATTGGACACTGCGGGTCGATTGAAAAACATATTTTTCATGTATTAATTACTTAGTAGCTGGAATTTTTGTAAAGGTGAACGTCC
Organism: Lithophane ornitopus; assembly: GCA_948473465.1. Classification (NCBI taxonomy): domain Eukaryota; kingdom Metazoa; phylum Arthropoda; class Insecta; order Lepidoptera; family Noctuidae; genus Lithophane; species Lithophane ornitopus. Next base: position 1,491,401 of record OX419617.1, read on the forward strand.
ACTGGTCCGCACCAGCCGCAGTGCGCGCACGGCACGCAACGGATTTTGTTTTGCTTGGTATGAAGAAATGAACCGAGCGCTCGGTGTGGAGGAGGTACCGATAGTGGACGCATTGCTATATGATTCATACTGTTAATCAAACCAAAATCCGTTGCGTGCCGTGCGTGTGTTGCAGCTAGTGCCGGCCAGTAGAAGCTCGTCCATGGATGTACAGTCAGTGCCCGCAGTCAGCGCTTTCCCACTCTCATAGTATACAGGTGAGCGCGCGGGAAGCGCTGTTGCTCGTGCGCCGCTGGAGGCCACACGCAACAATCCGAATCACCGAAGCATGGCGATCAATCATCACCTGTCTAGCCTTTTCCCAACATGTTGGGCTCGGCTTCAAGTCTAACCGAATGCAGCTGAATACCAGTATTTGACGAGTAGCGACAGCCTCAGACATCTGACCTCCACAACCCAGTTAATGGGTAACGCGATAATTTTTGGAAGACTTTCTGTCAGACTTCTGGTTTCTGATTACCCGTAACGACTCGGAGAAATCTACGAATGACAGCTGGGGCCAACTGCTCAACGCTTAACGTGCTTTCCAGAGGCACGGAGTTTAACAATTGATTTCTATAATTAGGGTCCAGCTGTGAACTGAGAGAAATTGAATGGCCATGTAGCATAGGTACCTTAGCAAAGGTAGGTCCATATATGTGCAGGATGGCGTCTGACCTGAGCGTGATCTGGTCGCAAAGTTTGAGGACCCCTCGGTAGTCGATGCCGCCCATCTTCTCCCAGTTATACTCGTAGTAACGCTGGATTTCTCTGGTACACAAAAAGGAAATTGTTGCTTCATAATAATTACCTGTAGTAGCTATAACTATGCTATGACCACGGAATTAAAGAATATACTGCAGCTAACATGTCACCTGGAAGTTCAGCAGGCTTAAAAATATTATTTCTGAAATAAAATTAATAGATACTCCATTTTGAAGACTTGGTTTTGGTAAATAACCGCTCACCGATATGATCGACTGGTGACCTAGTGAATGCTGGCAGCATTAGGAACGGAAGAGGCATAAGTCCAGCAGATATGGACGACTTTCAGCTGAGATGATGATGATTTTGACCATTCAGACTATGATCTGACGTAAAACATTATAACATACTTCTGCAGTTCCGGGTCTAGCTTCTCTCTAGTCATGTACACTTTAATATCCTTCATGTGTTGCTTGAAGCCAGCCAGGGACTTGTTGACGTTCGCGCGGATACTGATGATACGAACCGAGTAGTATGTGGTTATCATTGCAGCTGAAAATATTAATAATATTTACTGAGATAAGCGGCCGAGGTGAACTTGAAAGGTCAAGTTAATGTCTGATGTCTTTAAAAGAATATATTATGAATTTATGATCCTTGAATTGAATGAAAAAACATCGTAATAGGTGATTTTTCAGAGTTTTTAGGAAACATCGACGTCATCTAGTTCTAAAATTATTATTATTTATTTATTTATTTATTTAACCATTTATGTACACACATAATAAACAGAGAAGAAGAAAAGAACCGAAAAAAGAACGTACAAAGGTGAAGCTTATTTCTAAAGAAATCCCTTCCAGCACACCTGCGATAGGAAAGTAGATAAGAGATGTAGACACCGTGTGTACAATTCGTGAGAAAGTAAACTACATAATAATCAAAACAATTCACTTAATAAACTAAAACAAATAATATGATCATACACTTACATACAAATATACATACATACCTACTTCATAAATATATATCTTTATAATAAATAAATACATACACAACTATGACGAAGTGGAAAGATAGTGTTCTTTCACTCTTCTTTTAAACACTGCAACAGTTTGGCAGTCCCTAATATCAGGCGGAAGGGAATTCCATAACCGCACCGCGTGCACAGTGAAGGAATAGGAGTTGAAGTCAGTGGAATGGGGAGGGGACTTAAGGAGATTTCTAAGATGCGACCTGCAAGGTGCATCAGAAGGACGGGCGAAGGAAAAACGCTCCCGCAGATAGGATGGAGTTTTAGGATTATTATTTCTTTTGATGTGTAAGAATATTTTACAACCAATTTTCCAAAAATTAAATATCATTTATAAATGTCATTTAGAGGCAAACAATTCAATATCATAAAAGGGGCAAGAAATAAAAAATAAATTTTGAAACGATGACAGAATGGACGTTAGTAGTTTTGTTTTTAGTACTTAGTAGTTTAGTTTTGAGAAGGAGGTCGTCCGGGGAAAAACTACACAACTTACAGCTTGCCATGCCGATGAACAGCACCTGCATGAGGTCGTGGTTGGTGGGGTTGAAGACGCCGTAGCCGGTGGAGCTGCACTCATACACTACCCAGAAGTAGGTCGCCAGGTGCATGTTCCACGGCGTCGAAGTCATGTTGAAACGAACTGTTGTTAAAAAGATATACAGGGATAGCTTATGTCAGTCCTATACATTTTTGCCTTTCGATCATCGTTATCGCTTATAGCAGGGCCTTGACAAGTGACAATCGCTTCGAAAGCGTTTCGTATTTCTACAACGACTTTCAACAGGATTGACATAAGCTTTTCGATAGCTTAAGTCAGTCTTATATATTTTTGCCTTTTCCATCATCGTTATCGCTTATAGAATGACACTTTGTCTAGGGCCTCAGAGGCTCAGGGGAACGAGCATGGCCTACTGTGACATGGCTCGAGTCACACATTTTATATTAATAAGCAAGATAGAAAGACGGCGTAGAAGTTCACGCCGCGCCGTCTGTCTGTCTCTACGCTAAGTATTAACTGAACAGGTCACAATTTGTGTGGAAATCGGTTCTCATGATCGGCATTTGATGCGGGGGAATGAGGAAAATGTCGTGAGGACAGTTTTGAGCATGAACGTGGATGGCTATAAGAGTAGAGGAATACCAAAGAAACGATGGATGGAATGTGTGAAAGATGATATGGCTAGAAAAGGGGGGTTATTGACGAGAAGACTATAGAGAAGAATGGAAGAAATAGACATATTGCACCGACCTCTAATAAACTGGGATAAGTTCATGATCATGGAACGGAACCTTAAAAGTCCTTAAAAACGTTTCTAACATCATCTGCCTAGCCTTTTCCGAACTATGTTGGGGTCGGCTTCCAGTCTAACCACATGCAGCTGTATACCAGTATTTTACATGGAGCGACTGCCTATCTGACCTCCACAACTCAGTTTACTAGGTAATACGATACCCCTTTGTGAGACTGGTTCTGGTTGTCAGACTAGCGGGTTTCTGACGACCCGGTACGACTGTCAAAGATCCCAGAATGACAGCGGGGACCCACGGCTCAATTTCCTTTCTCTCATCGGAAGGCTAGCAATGAAAAATTACAAAAATAATTAATGAATCTCACATGTGTTCTTGAACAGAATCATCCAGGATCCTCCTTGGTCCTGGAATGGCTCGATGTTCCAACTGTAACCATCCTCAGTTACGCTGTAATATATGTTCACTGAGTAGAACACCATGAAGCAAGTTATTAAGTTCAGCAACGCCGTGAACAGAGGTATTGCTTGCATGCTGGAATAGTAATTAAATAATTTATTAAAGGGATACTGACATCGGTGAAGGACAACATTATGGGGATACTACCTGGACTATCCTAATCCATACTAATAACTCTGTCTGTCTGTATATTACGTTTTCACGACTAAACCACTGAAAAGATTTCGACAAGATTTGGCAAGGAGATAGATGGCATCCTGGGGAAGGACTTAGGCTACTTTTTATCGACATACACCCGCACCCGCAGGGCAGACACATGTCTGCGTCTCACGTGCCTGCGCCGCAGCTGACAGTACGCTAATGTATTACAAGATCTGCTCTGCCCTGCACTGCGTGGACCTGGCTCACCTGAGGCGCAGATGACCCATGTCATACTTTTAACATTTCTTGTTTTAAGTTCACAGACATTTCGTTTATAAAAATGAACGCGATCTTACACCAACAGAATGTCGCGTCTTTCGATGTATTGCTTCAGCACATTCATGGCTCCAGGCATCCGATACAGCTGGATGAGACGGTTCAGCATCAGGAACTGTTTCGTCGGAGTCACATGAACCTTGTCTTCTGTAGAACACATGAAGAAGAATTATTTCTTAATGAATAACTCAAGCATTGTTTTGAGACATAATAAAAAAAAAAACTGAATACTTCAAATATAAAACACGACAAAACAAAAAAAAAACTGATTTTCTAAACTAAACTACAAAGTATGCTAATTAATTAAAAGTGTCGTGCTTTTCTTCAATTTAGTTTTTTTTTTTTTTTTCCAAAAATTGTACAACTGATTACCTACTCATACTTATAGTACTCCCCGTATAGGCTATTACTTCCAGTATGTAATATCTGTAGAAGAACTAGGACGAGTCCTGTATCTTGGCATATAGCGCCAGACCCTGCAAAGTAGACAATAATAGCCCAAAAGACCAGTGCCGTAATGAGCCTTTTATGCGCCCGGTGCGAGCTGCTATAACCGCGACCTTGAAATATTTTCTAATCATAACCGGTTCTGACAATAAAATGGATTGTCTATAAAAATAAATAATAGGTATTGTTAGTGGTCCTGGTCTGGTAATTTCTGCGACCCTCCAGGGTCTGCGCCCTGTGCCTGGGCACCGCTGGCACCGCCCTATTTACGGCACTGCAAAAGACATGCTAAAAGATGCATCAATGAACGATCTTAAGCAAACATGAAAGTTGAAATAGTACGAAATCCTTGATCAAAGCTTACTAGTTGTGCTAATGTGGGTCACGTCAATATTTCATTGGTGAGGCAGGACTCAGTACCCTCTTACACTCTATCTCCAAAATCGTTGGGCAATTGAGATTTATTTTTGCTTAGTTCTAATCATAGGTATATTATATTGACAATGAATAGTGCGGAATTACAATATTGCATACCGTGATAGTCCGTGTGTAATGACTCCAAGTTTTCAAGAGGGAGGCAGCCGAACAGGTCCGTGAGGAAGCTTCCTTTGATGTAGTAGGATGCAGTGCTGAACGGATGGTACACCAGGATACCGTCATTGTTGAAGTAGCCAATCAGCATGCGTTGGAAACTGACACATAGATACACATATTACACACTAGCTGCGCCCCGTGGTTTCACCCGCATAAGGCACGATCCCGTGGGAATATCGGGATGAAAAGTATCCTATGTGTTAATCCAGGTTATAAACTATATGTGTGCCAAATTTCATCCAAATCCGTTCAGTAGTTTTTGCGTGAAAGAATAACAAACATCCATCCCTCCATACTTAAAAACTTTCGCTTTTATTTATAATATTATATTTGTTAGATACACACGCATCTACAGGGTGAAATTGAATTACGCTGAAATCGGGAAAAAAAACTCAGCTGTTCCCTACTTTTCTGTTCGCATAGCTCATCAAAGTGTAGGGAACAGCGGTTTTTTCACGATTACAGGTTTGTTCCCATAGTGAAAGTAGGTCATAATGATGAGTATATTTTTGAAAAAGTGTTTGCTACAGGATGTCGAACGAGTCTGATGACGAAAATATAGAGTTTAGATTTTTTGTCCGTTTGTTTATCTGGCACTCGACCGCAGACCGCAAACCAGTAGTGCCGTCACTGACTGTCACCAAAAAAGCGGCAAAATGTTTGAAAAGACAAATAAATAAAATAAATAAAATAAATAAAATAAATAAAATAAATAAAATAAATAAAATAAATAAAATAAATAAAATAAATAAAATAAATAAAATAAATAAAATAAATAAAATAAATAAAATAAAATAACTAAAAAATTATTTCAAAAACTTAAAATACTTTTACATGAGTCTTTTGATTGCATTGACATGATTACACAAATAACTATCGCGAAACTGAAGAAGGATGAACAGAAATGCCTCTGCCGTTGAAGTCGTGACGCCGCGTTTGGAATTAAAACCTTGCGATTGCGTGACGCTGCCGTTGGCGGTTGCCGTCACCTTTGGAGCAGCACCTTTACTAAAACTCAATGTGCCAAAAATTTATCTCAATGTTCAAAATTACTGATATTGTTTCCATGAAGCTTGAAAACAAGGCATTCTTGTTAACAAGTTAAAACAGTGAACAATGGCCAGAACTTTAATTTAGGGCATGATATTTTAGGGCGCGAATACCCCTTCTCGCCGCCAACCCTTTTGCGCCTCCCAACTGTCATGTGCAATGGCTTTCGTGTAAGGAAATTTAAGTCACGCGGACCGACGACGCCAGTCTAGGGTTTACAACGGATCTATAGACACTGGATTTGCTTGCTGTGAGTTTGTAAGGAGGTTTGGAGTAAAGTGTTAGTATCATCTTGTGTCATCGATATGTTTCATTATATGTGGTATTGTTTTGTTTGCCATATTTTCATTTGCCATAATATTGTTTTCCATAATCGTCTTCAGTCAAAATATTTACTTGCCGTATTATCACTTGTACTAATAACGTTTGTCATATCAACTTATTAGTCATAACTTTTACTTGCCATAAAATTAGTTACCATATTACCATGACTTTCAAGCGTTTATTGTTTTGTACAAAAAATTGGTAGAGAGTACCTATTTTTTGTATAGCTATGTATAGATTGTTAGTCACCTAGTTAACCTAATTTGCAAAAAAAATAGGTTTTAGTGACAGAAACGCATCGCTGTAAATACGACTCCACGCAGTCTTGTATGCCCGAAGTAAATGTAGGCGCGAAGGGGCGAAGCGGCCCGCGAGTTGAGGAACAGGTGGTTGTAACGCTCGCCGCTGCAGCTGAGGCTGAAGACGAAGCTGTGGTGGTGAGCGATAAACTATCTGCGACTATAAGCTCGCTTGGGACCGCCGGAGCCCCGCAGCGCCGGAGCCGTGACAGAAACCATGGCAGCTGTTTTTTTTTTTTTTTTTTGAGTGCCTTTTGTTCTTGCAGCATAAAGCAGTTTTCTATGAATATATGTTAATAGCAAAATTATTCAGTTTAACATAACATCAAAATTGCGGGCGCTTGTAGGTACTGAACTAGCATTATTGTGCTAATAATATATGGTATATGATGGCTAATAATATATGGTGATATGGTCAAATTAATATTATGATAATAAATAAATGGTATGGAAAACGACATTAATTGAAACTGAAAAATATAGCAAATAAATATTATGACACTTGATCGATTATGACTAATGATTTTATGTCATTTGACGATTATGCCAACTGAAGGGTTATGTCTAATGAAATTATGGCATATGAAATTATGGTATATAAAATTATGGCATATGAAATTAAGACAAACATTAGTAAAGCGTTTCATGTACGTACATATCGAAATACGCAGTCAGATCAAGTAGGAGCGTGACATAGTAGAGATATGGCCACTGCAGCACGAGGTAGGTGTAGTGAGGAAACAGTTGCACGGAGCACAGCGCACATGTGAAGCGGAACCACTCGTAGCGGAGCAGGTACTTGCCGTCGGGCCGGATGGTGTACCGAGGGAACACGTAACTGCCGGATAAGATCTACATGTAGTTAGGCTAGTTAAGGATTAGGCAGAGTTATATAGAGTGAGAAACATCGACGCGCAACCTGTTACCTGTCAGGCTAAGAACTCACGGAGCGGTTTTCACCCGCGTGAGTTCTTAGCCTTATCCAGTAGGTACATAAAGGTTAAAAAGCAAGCAAAAAAGCAAATTCAGCATAATTAAAATTGAAGCTTTTGTTCACTCAGACTTTACAGGCACTAGGTTTTATTTAATAATATAGTAGCTTACCGCAACATAGACAGAAACTCAAGTTTATTAAAAGGGTCCTGGAACTCTGAGTCGGGCTCATGTTTCCTGTGCAGCCGGAAGTGCATCAAATTCGACGTCGGAGGCGGCAGCACGTACTTGACGAATGCGGGAATCGGAGTCTGCAGCCTCTGGAACTCCTTACACAAAATACATGGAATTAAAGACTTGGACTAAATTACCGGCTAACTTGTAAGAGAGTCTTCATGAAAATGGATAACTTTTATTATGAGGCCATCTCTGAAATCATCATTGACCTACCCTAGCTTAGGGTCTCCGCACGCGGGCCACCAGCCACAGCCACAACACGCCGCCACCGGCATATTTCCACCATCCATTGCACCTTTGGTCTTCCTCTACTCTTATATCTTACTATCCTCTCTCTAAAGCGTATAATATAAGAGAGGTGTGGTAATTTTAAGGATATGATACAGAAAGTTGTTCAGTTTGATAGTCTGATGTGGTATAGACTATCAAATTGAACAACTTTCTCCATGGGACCAATAAATTATCGACTGTCCTATACAAAACTTCAATACCAATATATTCAAATCATTCCTCATGACTTGTTCCTCATTCATCCGCATCTGACAATCTTGCCTCATGCCTTGAGAATCTTTTTAACCGACTTCTTCAAAAAGGAGGAGGTTCTCAATTCGTCTGTATGTATTTTTTTTATTTTTGTGTGTATTTTACGCGATTTCTCCGCCAATTATGAATCGATTTTGATGATTCTTTTTTGTTTGGTAGGTCATGCTTTAGAGGTGGTCTCAAATAAGTTTATTAACTGTGCTTGCGTAGTTTTTGAGTTAGCTTAAATAATTATGTATTTTTCCCACTTAGTGTAATGTAGACGATATATTGTTTGACTCCTTCACTGTTATTTACATACCAGGTAGTGGTATTCGAATTTGTGTGGGGTAGGTACCACAACACACTTGTGTTAATAAAAACTACTAACTAGGTACCACAACTAAAAAGTAAAAATAAAAACTTTTTCCAAAAAAAAAAACAACCGACTTCCAAAAAAACACTAAAAACGTGAAAAATAACTTTAATTTCGGAAGTCGGTGTCTTTGCTTTTCAATTTTCGTTTTTTGCCACCGACTTCCGAAATTAAAGTTATTTTTCACGTTTTTAGTGTTTTTTTGGAAGTCGGTTATTTTTTTTTTTTGTAAAATGTTTTTATTTTTACTTTTTAGTTGTGGTACCTAGTTAGTAGTTTTTATTAACACAACTTTTCCATGACCGGCGCCACTTTCAGAATAGCCCTTGCACAATTTTGCTGTTGTATCCATCTAATACCACTGAAAGGATGATTTTGTAATAAAAAACAAATGTGCAATTTTTTTTTGTGTGCTTTACAAAAAAAAATGTGATTATATTTTGTATATATTTTTTAGTACCACCTTTTTGCCACCGACTTCCGAAATTAAAGTTATTTTTCACAATCTTTCTGTTTTTTTTGGAAGTCAGTTGTTTTTATTTGTAAAATGTTTTTATTTTCACTTTTTAGTTGTGGTACCCCACACAAATTCGAATACCACTACCTGCTATGTAAATAACAGTCACGGAATCAAACAATATATCGCGTACATAGACTAAGTGGGAAAAAATACGTAATATTCAAGCTAACTCAAAAACTACGCAAGCAATGTTAATAAACTTTATATGGGACCACCTCTGAAGCATGACCTACCAACCAAAAAAAGAATCATTACAATCGATTCATAAATGGTGGAGTAAACGCGTAACATAAACAAAAAAAAATAAAACATTTAGACGAATTGAGGACCTCCTCCTTTTTGAAAAAGTCGGTTAAAAATGGTTCAATATGGACGTTGCTGATCATCTCACCGGAGTTTTCTTGACATATTTAACTGCTTGTATTAACTGGGGATCCGCTAGCGCATTCGCCAAAGCCTTCATGGGTATACACACCACCTGCACATGGGTAACAGCGCGGATGGTGTAGTATGCCGGCAGACCTGGAACACATGACTATTTTTTATTCTTGTGCTAGGAAGGTTACCATAGCATTAAAACCAAACTTTGAAGAAAAGGGTACTATAAAATTTCAGATTATTTAGAAGACCAAAAAGCATGGGATTGACCTGCTCGCTCTGCTAAGCATTGTAACATTTTGAATAATATGGAAAATCATCAAAGTATATCAACCAGTTTTATTTACAAATTGACATAATTGAATATTCTATACAAAATGACATGATTACTTTGTAAAGTATTTTATTATTGTGAATGTGAGGACTATGTGAATTTTTATTTTTTTTCGTTCTCAGTTAATTTTATCGATGGTCTGGCAATTTGAGAATTTTATGCGGCCTACCCAAATGTCCTTTCTTTGGTATTGTTCAAAATGTTACAATGCTTAGCAGAGCGAGCAGGTCAATCCCATGCTTTTTGGTCTTCTAAATAATCTGAAATTTTATAGTACCCTTTTCTTCAAAGTTTGGTTTTAATGCTATGGTAACCTTCCTAGCACAAGAATAAAAAATAGTCATGTGTTCCAGGTCTGCCGGCATACTACACCATCCGCGCTGTTACCCATGTGCAGGTGGTGTGTATACCCATGAAGGCTTTGGCGAATGCGCTAGCGGATCCCCAGTTAATACAAGCAGTTAAATATGTCAAGAAAACTCCGGTGAGATGATCAGCAACGTCCATATTGAACCATTTTTAACCGACTTTTTCAAAAAACACTAAAAACGTGAAAAATAACTTTAATTTCGGAAGTCGGTGGCAAAAAACGAAAATTGAAAAGCAAAGACACCGACTTCCGAAATTAAAGTTATTTTTCACGTTTTTAGTGTTTTTTTGGAAGTCGGTTGTTTTTTTTTTTGGAAAAAGTTTTTATTTTTACTTTTTAGTTGTGGTACCTAGTTAGTAGTTTTTATTAACACAACTTTTCCATGACCGGCGCCACTTTCAGAATAGCCCTTGCACAATTTTGCTGTTGTATCCATCTAATACCACTGAAAGGATGATTTTGTAATAAAAAACAAATGTGCAATTTTTTTTTGTGTGCTTTACAAAAAAAAATGTGATTATATTTTGTATATATTTTTTAGTACCACCTTTTTGCCACCGACTTCCGAAATTAAAGTTATTTTTCACAATCTTTCTGTTTTTTTTGGAAGTCAGTTGTTTTTATTTGTAAAATGTTTTTATTTTCACTTTTTAGTTGTGGTACCCCACACAAATTCGAATACCACTACCTGCTATGTAAATAACAGTCACGGAATCAAACAATATATCGCGTACATAGACTAAGTGGGAAAAAATACGTAATATTCAAGCTAACTCAAAAACTACGCAAGCAATGTTAATAAACTTTATATGGGACCACCTCTGAAGCATGACCTACCAACCAAAAAAAGAATCATTACAATCGATTCATAAATGGTGGAGTAAACGCGTAACATAAACAAAAAAAAATAAAACATTTAGACGAATTGAGGACCTCCTCCTTTTTGAAAAAGTCGGTTAAAAATGGTTCAATATGGACGTTGCTGATCATCTCACCGGAGTTTTCTTGACATATTTAACTGCTTGTATTAACTGGGGATCCGCTAGCGCATTCGCCAAAGCCTTCATGGGTATACACACCACCTGCACATGGGTAACAGCGCGGATGGTGTAGTATGCCGGCAGACCTGGAACACATGACTATTTTTTATTCTTGTGCTAGGAAGGTTACCATAGCATTAAAACCAAACTTTGAAGAAAAGGGTACTATAAAATTTCAGATTATTTAGAAGACCAAAAAGCATGGGATTGACCTGCTCGCTCTGCTAAGCATTGTAACATTTTGAATAATATGGAAAATCATCAAAGTATATCAACCAGTTTTATTTACAAATTGACATAATTGAATATTCTATACAAAATGACATGATTACTTTGTAAAGTATTTTATTATTGTGAATGTGAGGACTATGTGAATTTTTATTTTTTTTCGTTCTCAGTTAATTTTATCGATGGTCTGGCAATTTGAGAATTTTATGCGGCCTACCCAAATGTCCTTTCTTTGGTATTGTTCGTCGAGTCGTTGAGCTCCTTAAGTTCTGAGTTGAGCTCCGCCATTACTGACAAATGCTTGCACTGACTGGACAGGCCCACTCAAATCTGTGTGGTTCTTTCCTCAAAAGACCATTTCAGACACGAATTTACATGGTCCTCATATGGCTTGACCAAGATTATGTCTGGACTTTAAAAGAGACTGTGACCTCTGAGTTTGTTTCGGCCTTTCTTCTCAGAGTAGTCAGATAGGAACCTTCTCTAGCTTATTTTTAATATTTTTTAATATGACGTATAAAAGTGATTCCAATATCCTATTTACAGAATAAACTATTTCATTTCATTTCATTTCCATACACTATAAAAGCAGGCCATGAAGAGAAAAAAAAAGGAAGTGTCACACGATTTTGTACCATGTGCGATGCAACTAGAAAGGTAACGCAAGAGCCAATAGAGAGGAAACAGCTACTCTTAGAGGCCATGGTTAAGCGAAAGAATTTGATTTCTAATTTGTATCTACTTACGTAACAGACAAATCAGAGCACCAAAATGGTTCTTCGATGTCAACGTGCCAACAGACTTGTGAGTAGTAGGGTCGAGAATCTATGAAACAACAAAAGTACAACGTATCTACAAGTAGTTATTTTGATTCTTTGACCTAAAGTGCCTGTAGTAAATGGTTTAATTTAAATAAATGCTTTGAGTTTGAGTTTGAGTTTGATATTATCTCGTTTATTTATTTTCATACTTAATAATTACATTTTTAAATATTTTTATAAAAACCATTAAAAACCAAAATTTTAATAATATACCTCAACGTAAATATCAAAAAGATTATTTGTTTTCAGGAACATTCTGAACAATGCCTCTGTAATTTATGTGTTCAATAAAGATTATGGAACATGACTAGGGCATGCAAAACCGGTTTTTATTAAACCGGACAAAATTTACCGATTTTTATTAAACCGGTGTTGAGAGACATAACCGGAGCTACCTCCGGTTTTCCCGTTATTGAATTACATTTTGATTTAAATCACCTTTTTCGAACGCACTCAAGAAATATTCAATTTAGAGTCGTCAAATATATCCGAACGCAACCTATACCCAGTTACACTCCTCCCTCCGCGATGCGACTCGAATTGTTATCTGGCAATTTCCTTCTGTTGCTGCGTATCTTGCTCTTGTGCTGTCACAGCACATAAGTGCTGCCTATTTATGCATATTATATTCAAATCCTGAATGTGGTGAGATAATGTAATGTTACGGACTTTGTTCAGCAACTTCGCTTTCCCAACCGCCGACTCCCACATGTTAGTATCTTCGGATCGACTTATCGGCGAATATCTGAAACTGGCAGCGGCGCCCAAAGAAGCAGGCAAATTGACACTGGTCGTTCCCGGAAATACACGGCTGAGGACGAGGAGCTGATTCTTCAACGTTTTATTGACGACTATCGATAAACATCGTAGCGCGTGATCTTGGTATGTCACAGTAGAAAGGCTGGTCTGTGAATTTTGTCGTTTTATGCTAAGTGCTGACGCCGAAGGCGAAAACAAAAAAAAACATCCTGTGGACCGATGAGTTATGTTTGACCGTGATGGTATCACAAATCACCACAACTTACATTACTGGGCACCGAAAGCAGAAGAAAACCCTAAAAATCTGAGCATCCCAACGTAGGTTCTCGCTTAATGTTTGGATGGGTATTATCAACGATAATTATTTGGCCCACTAAGTTACTTAGTTACTAAGTTTATGAAGATTTCCTACACTACATGGTTGATTAAAAAAGGTATATGCTAAAATGTGTTTTATTTGCAGATTTTGTGGGTATCAGCGGCGAAAGGTCCATAGAACACAATTCCTACCGGCTTCCCTTTGGAAGTTCGCATCAGCAAGTCTACCGCTATTGAATTGGCACGGACAATAGCGTCTACTATTGCCAAAAAATATAGTTACAGGGTATTTAATTCACCATAACATCCAAACAACAAAAACGCCTATTTCTGGCTTTGAATTAGCAAACAACAAAAAATGTTCTAAAATAACCCGGCGTCAAAACGTCAAAATCGGGAACTAAACATTCATACAATAGCGATCCCGTCATGAGGTCACGTGGCACCGCTTGATAAGGACGATAGCAAGCCGGTGTTTATCGGGTTAAGATAATAATAATAAAAGTTTATTCTGGTAAAAAGGTAAACACTAAATACAAATTTGGTTAAATCTACGAAAAATCCAACATACGATAGAGACAGATATAGAAAAATGCGTCACCAAGAACGAGATGGAGGAATATTCCACATTTTATTTTGTTTTCACCTGTTCAAGTGTATTTTATAAACTCTTTTATTAATTTTAAAATGATATTTCAGTTTATTTTTGTAAAAAATTGAAAGTTATGATATGCGTACCTATTTTTGGTTCTTCTACTTTGGCGATAGATGGTGTTAAATTCAGTTACGGAAAGACTTTTATTTTTAAGTTTGTTTACTTTATTCAAGTATGTAAGTTAAGAACAGCACTGCTTCGGCTTCCCTCTCATAAAAATTGAACCCTCGCCGCTGGTGGGTATCTAAGAATATTGTTTTCTTGCTGGTGGGTATATAAAAATGTAGCTGAAACCGGGGCTAACACCGGTTTCCGGTTTTGGGGCATCAAAACCGAAATTCAAAACCGGTTTTGAAGACCTTCCGGTTTTGCACGCCCTAAACATGACAGAGCCTAAAGCTTAGTTGTAGATGCGATAGGATCCTCAAAACTATATACAGTCTAACGTGGTTAGGGAAGGGCCCAAAAATTTGCATTCTCTGTTTACACGAGTGTGGACTGACCTCACAGATACCCTGTTTGATGACGTATATCTCGTTGGTGAGCTCTCCAGTATTGAGCAGGATCTCATTGGGTGACGAGTAAAACAGTTTAACCGATGATGTCACAGCCTTTAGATCCTCTTTATTGACCATCTGTAACATTCAAATAGGTTCGAGAACGACTGTTTGTTACTGATAGAAATGGAACCAGACCAGCTGCCTAATTGTATGTCACACTTACAAATTATTGTGATGCCTTTCAATTTGACAATTCAACAATATTCATTGCGTTATTTACGTTGTCGCGCAGACGAATTTTTCAGGCATACAATGAAATGGAGGAGCTCGTGGCTAAGTAATAACAACCGCACGGGTCGATCCATCAGGTTAAGCTACGCTTGCCGGGGTTTGTCCGTGGATGGGTGACTATCTTTACATACCCAAACTCCTCCATGCCACAGAAAGCACGTATAAGCCTTTCGTCCCGGCTGTCATTTGTGGATCTTTTACGGGTCGTCAGAAGCCCGAAAGTCTGACAACCAGTCTTACCAAGGGGTATCGTATTACCCAGTAAAGTACTGGTATTCAGCTGCATCCGGTTAGAGTGGAAGCCGACCCCAACATAGTTGGGAAAAGGCTAGGCAGATGATGACCATGAAATGGATTATGAATTTCCTTAAAAATTCTTTGGATGGATTGGATGCTATTGCAAATGTGTTAACTACGAAATTGGGGTAGTGGATCATATGATCCACTACCCCAATTTCGTAGTTAACACATATACTTAGTATATACTTAGTAGTCACGTTTGGGCACACTAGACCAAGAAGCAGTCCGGAGAGGCCGAAAAAAAAATAATACTCACTCTCAAAAATGGTATGGCCAGTATGTACATGCTTCGGTTTCTGCCGATGATGTCCTGATACACGTGCTCCGGCAGGTCATAGAATATGTTCGAATGCTTCTTATGGGTCATCTTATACGCCTGGACAACAGGGAGCTATCATCAGCCTGAGTCGTTACTGCGGGAGTCTCTACTATCAGGTTAATATTAATAGTCGAATAAAAACTGTCACCGGGACCGGTCCCGCACGTCACCTGTTATGCCAATTATTTATACAACGTGTAACGTTAAATGCGCAAAACCTCAGACACCCCAACTGATTTTTAATTTAATTGACCTATTTCAGAAAGAAAAACAAAAACCAAGTGCGAGTCGGACTCGCGCACGAAGGCTTCCGTAAATATACCGTCTATACGGCAAAAAAAATCACGTTTGTTGTATGGGAATCCCTTAAATATTTATCTTATTCTGTTTTTTTGTATTTGTTGTTATAGCGGCAACAGAAATACATCATCTGTCAAAATTTCAATTGTAACTAACTATCACGGTTCATGAGATACAGCCTGGTGACAGACGGACAGACAGACAGACTTATAGACAGCGGAGCCTTAGTACAAGGGTTATACCGTTTTACCCTTTGGGTACGGAACCCTAAAAATCATTAAAAAAATTGTAAAGGTTTTATGTGCTGTTTAAGTTTTGGAAGATTCGTATTTGCATTGAAATGTTGTTGTATTGTTACTAGCGACTTGAAACATTGAGATTTCTTCATCATCATCATTTCAGCCGAAAGACGTCCACTGCTGGACATAGCCTTCCCCCAACCACCGCCACTGCAACAAGTTCTGTGCTTCTCGCATCCAGCAGATTCCCGCGGCGAGATTTCTTAGTTTTATGTAACTTTAATCCGGAATAATTTAATCCTGTTTTTCTCTTCTTGTTCTCACACACTATTGTCTACATTTCTTTCTCATTTCTCCTTTCACAGGTCTGCTGGAAGAAATTTGTTAAGAAATAAGCAGTACCTTTGTACTCATATCATAATTATGTCATATCTCTTTGTATTTTACTGTGTGTACATAAATAATAAATAAATAAATAAATTCTCTAAACGTTGACTAAAAACCTCATCAAAATCTGTTGCGTTTAGAAGAACGACGCGGACATACAGACAAACAAACACAGCGACTTTAATTTATGTATAGATCATTGACATAGGTATATATTTAAATCAATGGTTTATATAGTAGGGAGGTTGGCCACCTTGGAAGGTTTTATGCACCAACTTACGAAAATATCTATTGATGAAAACAGGAGTATAATATTCCGAGAAATATCTATATACAACGTGCCGCTACAATGGCGACATTAATGTAACACACGTATACGATTTCGCTTATTCGTTTTATGAAAATATTTGAATTTCATTAAACGTTATTATTTATTGATTTATTTACAATTTTCTAAATTACCATCCTGGAGCAACCTGTACTTAAAGAACTGTAGCGAAGAGGTTATTTGCCGGGGTCACGGATCATATGGTAGGCGAATAGAGGAAAGCCGCGCAATTTCTTAGAAGTTATGCCGACAACAAAGCATAGTACCGAAAAGCCGAAAGAACGTAAGCCAGCTGGTAGGTAGCTTCATGAGTTAATCTTTTACACAGACTGACCTTAATTTTGGTTATGTTTTTGTTATTTAGTTTGTTTGAAAATTTAAATTTTTCAATTTACTAATTATTTTATTTTATTATAAATTTTATGTTTACTGGCCACTAGCCCTACCCGTGTGTTAAATTAAGGTCGCCATTGTAGCGGCACGTTGTATATAGGTTTCGATCTGTGTGTGTGTTGTTGTTTATGTGTGTGTCTGTCTGTTCTGTATGTGTGTATCTTTAAAGGCTATAGGCCCTCTCTTTTAGTAGGTACCTACTTAATAGTAACAATATAGTAACATCGATTACCTTGTCAGTGTGCCAGCAAAGCTGCAGGTAAGCAATGAAACGTTTCATCAGTAGAGGGTCCACCTCATTCCTGATCAGGAAGTTCTTCACCATGGCTATGCGGGAGTCGTAATTTTCCCTGATAATTAATTTAACAATTATTATTGTATATCTGCCACTATCGAACTAAAGCGTACAGTTACGCGTACAGTTAGTAAGGGCAAAAATATGGGTACCTAGGTATATAAGCATTTAGTAAAATTCAGAAGCGAATGTTGAATTTTTACACAATATATCCATAAAAATATATATGTGATGATGCTATACACAAAACCTCCTTATCTATACATATAATAAATCTGTAGACGAGGCGTTTCTGTACAATGAAAAAAAAAAAAAAAAATCCTGGGTGGAGTGTCCAAGAATAACCAACAGATGCCATTTCTACCATTTTTGGAATTTTTGTCTGTTTGTCTGTTTGTCTGTTTGTCTGTTCGTTTGTTTGATTGTTCCAGTATCACGTAAAAAGTACGAAATCAATATGGTTAACTTATACACTCAAATATTGTGTGTAACTCGATGTTTCATTTAGTCTTTGTTTCATCGCAATCGCTTCAAAATATCAAAAGATATAAGAGTTTAAAGTATTCAAGAATAAATTTTCATTAGGTACGTAATGTAGATACACTTATGACATCTATTGTCGTAAAATGACACTAGCGTAAAATCAGGTAGGTTTGTGAGAACGTGTGTAACACACGATCATAATCATCATATGTTCACATACTTCGCGCGGAAACATAACGCGATACATTGTGAATTTACCCAATCTAAAGTTTGGTTAATTCAAGTTTTCCAAATCCATTGTTTGGTAGTAGTGCAATAGGTGGCGCTATCTATCTTTTAAATCATGATACAAATATTAATCATGAATAAATGGTGATAAATTTTAATTTCTTAAAAATTGTAGATTGTTACATCGAGCAAAAAGTGAGTAATTAAGGCACGAATGCGCTTACTAAATAAACACGAGTGCATTAATTATTCACTTTAGCAAGGTACGTATTCTACTTTTCTTTCAACTACCAATGTACCTGCTGCGATAAAATATACCTGCTCAAGGTTAACTCAACTCAATCCAAATCAAGTTAGGTCAAGTTAGGTCAAGTCAGGTCAAGTCAAGTCAAGTCAGGTCAAGTCAGTCATGGAACCCTACGTCTTTTCTACATAGCTTACAGAGTGTTCGAACGTTTTCCCTTATATTTTGACAGTATCACTTCGTGCTCGATAGATGGCGTTGTTCATTTAACGTCATTTTCTGAATCGCGGTGTTAAGAGTCTCCGTAGAAGAATGACTTTCGCCGAATTCATAATTTTCAAACATTTGGCTCATTTTGAACTGAACACATAATCCATACTAATCGATGCTTAAAAGTATAAATTCGATAGTAACTCTGTCTGTCCGTCTGTAATTCTGTATGTTACCTTTTCACGCCTGATCCACTGAACGGATCTCGATAAAATTTGGTAAAGAGATAGATGGCATCCCGGCGAAGAAAATAGGCAATTATTTTCTCAAAAACAAATTTAAGGGGGGGGGGATATAGGGGATGAAAGTTTTTATGGGAAACCTAGCATTTTTAGAGTTCCGTAGTCAACAAGGAAGCTTTATAGTTTCGCCATGTCCGTCTGTCTGTCTGTCTGTCCGCGACTTAGCTCAAAAACTTTTAATCGACCAACTTACATGTGCAGTTGCAAAAACCCAAACATTCTGTATGCGAGAACAAGTTTTTTAACTACAATGTTACTTTGAGGGACAGTTAACGCCCATAGACGTAATAACAATAAAACTTTGCGAAAGTTTGTTTGATAAATTAATTCATCCTAACTACGGAACCCTTCATTGTGCATGGTTCGACACGCACTTGGCCGGTTTTTTTTTAACTTAGGGCTTTGAAAATTTATGCTTTTTGTAACTTAAAATTCACATGTAAGTACTTATTATTGACATTTTTGCGTGACTCTCTTCAAGAGCGTTAAGGGATTGAGAATATAGTCATAGTCCGTATCTTGAGAATCTGTCCACTCAATCAAAAGTTATTACTACTTGGGTCTTGGCTTGGAACGAAGACTTTGAGTTTACCAGTGAGTACTTACTCGATAGATGGCGTTGTGCAAATGATGCGATTTTCTTAAGGGGGATGCGCCGGTAGCCCGCGAAATTCAAATCTTAAGTTTTTTGCAATTTGCAAGTCAGTGTCAGGCAGTTGTATGTTAAAATGAAATTGTTTATTCTGTAAATAGGTTATTGCAATCACTTATACACGTCGTAATAATATAAAAAAAAATTAAAATTAAGCTAGATGAGGTCGGCGTTTCCTATCTGACTACTCTGAGAAGAAAGGCCGAAACAAACTCAGTCCCTTTTAAAGTCCGGACATACCTAGGTCAGATATTGGCATATTGGTCAGGCCCTATGAGTGCCATGTAGAGTCTGAAATGGTCTTTTGAGGAATGAACCACACAGATTTGAGTGAACCTGTCCTGTCACTGCAAGCATTTGTCAGTAATAGTGGAGCTCAGCTCAGAATTTAAGGAGCTCAAAGACTCGACGAACAATACCAAAGAAAGGACATTTGTGTAGGCCGCATAAAGTTCTCAAATTGCCAGACCATTGTTAAAACTAACTGAGAACGAAAAAATATAATAATAAAAACAAAATAAACATCCACATAGTCCTCACATTCACAATAATACAATAATACAAAGCAATGCATGTCATTTTGTCAATATCCTACATATAATATTCAATAATGTGAATTTGTATATAAAACTGGTAGGTATATTTTGATGATTTTCCATAGTACTTATTCAAAATGTCACAATGCCAAAATGCCAAAATGTTAGCAGAGCGAGCAGCTCAATCCCATGCTTTTTGTCTTCTAAATAATCTGAAATTGTATAGTACCCTTTTTTACAAAGTTTGGTTTTAATACAGCTTTTAAATCGTTTAATGGGTAAGTTTCGAATGTCAATATGATTAAAATATGATTCGCAATCGTAGCAAATAGTAGCTTTACAGAATAATAACCATTTGATACAGGAATACAACTCCTGCAATATTAGTTAGATTAGATAAATAAATATTTGAAACAACTGCGACTCATTATTTAGATCAACATAAAACTTGATACTGACCTGTAAAAAGCAAAAAACATAAGAAAATTTTAATATCGCAGGCTCCCCCAAAGCTTTCGCCTTAGTTTCCATCGTCCATACAATATGCCATAGTTTTTTCATTAATCTTTATACAATATTTTTTCATTAATCTTTCTGACAGTTTCATACTGCTGTCCATACTATCCACACTATCACCACAATATAGATATGGACTACCACTAATATATAAAGTTACTGGCTGTCTCATGTCTGTTACTTTTACGCCGTAACGCCTAGGTCGCCTAGACAGACCACGTGGGTTATGGGACATAGGATACTTTTATCCCGGTAGCACATTCCCGTGGGATAATTTCCGACATCCACGCGGGCGAAGCCGCGGGCAAAAGCTAGTTTTAATACATAAAATGGAAAAATTTATACGAGAAAGTCGTTTTTGAATCTTGTTCATCATCTTCACCAGTTAAAGTCAAACTCAAACTCAAAGCATTTATTTCAATTAAACCATTTACAGGCACTTTTGAATTGTCAAGGAGTCAGTCAGTCAGAAATATGAAGCTAGTTGCCCATTCCAAAGCGTAGTAGGTACCTATGGAGAAGAACGGGCAAGAAACTAAAGAACAAGGGCAAGAACGGAAAAGAACTAAAGAGGATGCTTCTGTGCAATTTCACCGGTTTTACATGACCAAGCATCTTATAAGCCAGTCGCATTTTATAAACCATGCGCTTTTTATAAGCCAAGCGTATTTCATAAGCTAGACGAATTTTAGTAGCCAGGCGTATTTTATAAGCCAAGCGTATTTTATAAGCTACTAGCTGATGCCCACGGCTTCGCCCGCGTGGATGTCGGTTATTATATACTAAAACCTTACTCGAGAACCACTCTATTATCCATTGGTGAAAACAGCATGAATATCGGTGCAGTAGTTTTTGAGTTTATTGCGTACAGGACGACAGACAGACGCGGCGGAGGACTTTGTTTTATAGTATGTAAGGAAACGCATTTTTTAAGCTAGGCACATTTTATAAGCAAGGCGCTTAATTCTTATAAGCTAGGTGCATTTTATAAGCTCATCTTTAGGTGAGAGGAATACCGAATACCTTAAAGATGTGGTGACCATGATGGTAGCGGAGTATACAGCCTCCATGAAGATACGGAGGATGACGCACATCTCCAGGATGAGCACCGTGTACATCACGTGCTTCCAGTCGGTGGCACTCCAGGTCTGCCTGTGATCTGTACATAGTAACGCCTGACCGAGTTTCTCTTTATAGATAACTAGCTTCGATAAAAAGTAGCCTATGTCCTTTCTCAGGCTCTAAACTATCTGTTTACCAAATTTCATTTAAATCGGTTCAGTAGTTTTGGCGTGAAAGCGCGACAAACAGACAGACTTACTTTTACAGAGTTTATAATATTAGACTCCTGACAATCTAAGATGTCTGTTTTGACTGCTATAAAAATGTAATGTGTAGGGACGAAAAAAAAAAAAAAATTCTTATAAACTGATTCTCGAGACATATCGATTGAACATACTTAGAGAGTTTGTAATCGGGGACTTATCTACATTGCTTAAAACTGATTCTCAAGGCTTAACGTTTTATTACATTACGAGAACGATACGTCAAAACGGACTTCTTAGATTATCGCGAGTGTAGTAAGGATATTAGTAAGGAATTTGCCTCTGTACCTATGTATATGACGAACTCGTCACTGAACTACATTAGGACATGCATTCTTTCTGCCTATCTACTGCACGTTCATGATTTACTGTGACAGTGCCTTTATTTCGTAGCTCTAAGGGTGGTTTCGGAATTTAAGTTTTAAGCTCATTTCAGAGTACGCTATAATATAAGCATATATATATACCATATAGTTCATAGCACAACAATATCGCTCGCCATACATTTCCAATAATATATAGTATAGCAAAGTGTAAACGTGTTCTAAATAATTACTATTATATAACGTAATCTGAAATGAGTTTTACTGACGACCGGCATTTGGCCGTACTATAACAAACCTAGAATTGGTAGATAGGAACAAAAGTTACACCGGATACCCTTCAATCTTCAATCCTGATCACAGGAACGCCGATTGGCAGCAGAAAATGTATTATCTACAGTGGTAGAACTTACCGCACGAGCTCCTTCATAAACAGTTCTAAATTAAAACTACTTTAAGTCCGATAACTACTTAGCCCCGTTTGAAACACAAATCACGAAATGCGTATAGTGCTAAACCACAGATTACTACAGATGGTTCAATCCGCAAAATCATTAAAATAAAAAGCGACACAATAAACTGCAATTCAGGTCGCACAGCGCTTAGAAATTGCCTCTTTCTATCGCGTAACTCTTATGTCTTCTGACTACGTTACGCTCACTGAATTTGACCCAACAAGACGAGCCCGTCGTTTATATGACTTTTAGCTTCATAACTAATATGCGGAGAGCACCATCTGTACTATTCTGTGGCTAAGCGTATAAAACCTCATTCTGCCTCTGTCATCTCCAACAGAAACAGAATTTTGTTTTAATACGTTTAGCATTTAGTGATTTGTTATGCAAGTGGGTCTTAGTATTTGTTAAATGTTTAACTTACTGGTAAAATTGATCATCGATATGGCCCAGTAGAGGCCGAATGTCAGCCGGTTGGCGATAGTTTCATCGTCGAGCGGCTTTTGCTCCCAAAACGGTGAATGTGTGAAGTTCGTCACCAAACAGTAACCAGCCCTGTAGGACATAGTACATAGAATATTACAACCGGTCGTAATATTTTTTTTATTGTCTCTGGGTGGCTTACAGCTATCAACACAGAGGTAAGAGTGAGATAATTGACGACCAGCCATTTACAAGCCTCCACAGTTAGCAATAGATTATTGTCGTACTTTTCAAATTGATTAAGAATTCATATTTTTAACCGACTTCTTCAAAAAGGAGGAGGTTCTCAATTCGTTTGTACGTTTTTTTTTTTTTTTTTTATGTTTGTTACTCGATTACTCCGCCAATTATGAATCGATTTTGATGATTTTTTTTTGTTTGGTAGGTCATGCTTCTGAGGTGGTCCCATATTAATTTTATTAACTATGCTTGCGTAATTTTTGAGTTAGCTTCAATATTACGTATTTTTCCCACTTAGTTTATCTAGACGATATCCTGTTTGACTCCTTCACTGTTATTAACATAGCAGGTAGTGGTATTCGGATTTGTGTGGGGTAGGTACCACAACTAAAAAGGGAAAAATAAAAACGTTTTTAATGGTACAGTCTGAATGAAAAAAAGTTCGCCTTGATAGAGCAACGTCTCTATGTCACTCGAATACCAGTGCGATACGCACACTGGTATTCGAGTGGATTCGAATACTTCGTTTTCGCTAAGCGTTCTTTACGACTTTTTCTTTTAGCGTAATCTTAAATAGCCTATAACATTCCTCAGAATTGGGCTATCTAATCCAAAAGGAATTTTTCAAATCCCGACTGGTACTGGTAGAACTTCAAGTTAAGAGATTAGCGCGTCCGAACAAACAACCAAACTCTTTAGCTCTACCATATTACATAGTATATATATACCTATTCGGGCTGCAGAGATGCGTTGCGATGCGTATCTAAACAAGCCGTGTGTCGATGGTTTTTTTTTTCCAATCGGCAAATATGACAATATTCCATATAAACTTTCATTCCCTATTTCACCCCTTGAGGGGTTTTCAGAAATCCTTCCTTAACCTACCTACCTATATCGAATAATTGTGCAAAACTTCATGCTTCTTGACCCAGCAGTTATGGCTGTGCGTTGTGTGTCAGTCGGTTATGGTATGGGTACATGTACAAAGTTGAGTGAATTTAAGATTTCTATTAGGAGACACGAATATTCAGTCAAATGTCAAATCAGCCATATGATAGTTGACAACAACTCACCGGAAGCACATGAAGCTCTGTTGCATGGAGGCGACCAGGTAGCAGGCGATGAGCAGCAGCAGCGAGTAGGACAGGAACCGAAGCACGTTGCTGCGGTACACGCAACGCTCCTCGAAGCTTTTGAGCACTCGGAACAGCTGGAAATACCGAGAAACAAGAACCAAAACTAATTATAATTTCAACAAGTGCATTGTTCTCTAAACTAAACTACTTATCTATATACTAATAAAGCTGAAGAGTTTCTGTATTTGTACACACTAATCTCTTGAACTTCCAGTCGGATTTCAATATTCACTAGAGCGTCCAAACTGTCGCTACAGCTGCACTTCAGAGGTCAATTATACCGCTCACTGATTTTTTAATAGTTTTTAGGGTTTCGTAGTCAACAAGGAACCCTTATAGTTTCGCCATGTCCGTCTGTCTGTCCGCGGGTTAGCTCAGAGACTGTTAGTACTAGAAAAATGTAATTCAACTTTTACCTCATTACGCGGATAATGTCTCCATGCATTGAACTAATTTCTACCAAAAATACTTTTCGCAGGATTTTTCCGGAAGAAATCTCGATTCGGCTTCATGTAGGTACCGCTGGCACTAACTGAGAAGACGTATATAAATACGTAAGAAGAGTAATAGGTAGTAGGGAGGAAGCTTTAACTTATGTTATTCTTGTGTACCTTTGGTAGCCTGAGAAGCTTGTTGATGCCTCCAAAGTGGCCATCACCGACGAACTCGAAGATGGGCAGCGTAGCTACCACGTCCAGCACAAACCAGTGGCTGCGCATCTGCTGGGAGGATGTCTGCGTGAACGTTATCGGCACACCTGGTGATAGGTACACCTGTATTAGTATCTGTTATCCCCCGCTCCAGTATGTGGCCTGGTCTTTTTATTGTAATTGTAAATTAATGTCTTGCTGATGGTGGCGTGTGTGTTAAGTTCCCTTCAAAATGGTTGAGCGGAATGGTGCTGATCCATGCGTCATGTTCGTGAACGGGCGCCATCAGTAGGGATTGGTCATCTCTTAGCTGCCGGCATTATTTTAATTTATGAATTGTTTTGTTTCTTTTTTAAAATTTACTTACGGACGCTTTTAACGTGCACGTTTCTCTACATCGTAGTCACATGTATAATTTCTACATAAATGATGTAACCAATATACTGGGTGTTAGGGTAGACACCGTTATCCTTGAAACTAGTGGTTCGCAAAAAAAAAATCAGCTGTTCCATACATTTTGTCGATTTAAGTGAACACAAATGTATGGAACAAGTGATTTTTTTTTGCGATTTCAAGGTTGGTCCCCTAGAAAAAGTATATTATAGATGAGACCAAACCACTAGTTTCAAGGATAACGGTGTCTACCCTAACACCCTGTATTGTAAAAATATTCTGATTTAAAAGAGTGTCCGTGGAGTTTCTTGCCCGTTCTTCTCCATGGGAACCTACTACGCTTTAGAATGCAACTAGCTTCATCTTTCTGAGAACCGACCCCTTGACAATTCAAAAGTGCCTGTAATTGATTTATTTGAAATAAATGCTTGAGTTTGAGTTCATTAGGGGTCACCGGGTTCATAAATAGATTCGCAATGTACATCCGTCTGTCTATTTGCGGCTTAGCTGAGAGACTCACACTAGTACTAGAAAGCTGTTATTTGGCCTTAGTATTAATTTATGACACATACTATTTTTTTAGGGTAGGTACCTCTCCTACACACTGGGGATGGTTATTTTTCTCGTCTATCCCATGGTATGGTGTCGTTGGATAGGCTATTCAAAAATGTGTGTGTGGAAATCATTTTTTGATTCAGGGATCTGTTTGCGAAATATATTAAGCTATATTGATAAAAGGTAGCACTTTAAGTGCTAACTTTTATCAGAGCCCCACTGCCATCTAAATAGTTGTTTTTGAATATGTGATAAAAATCACAGCAATGTGCTGATACAATGGCGACATTCCCAAACCTTCCCGAATAAATTATCTAAATAATGGTGTAAACCTCATCAAAATCCATTATGTAGTTCAGACTCACAGACAGACAGCGAAAAGCGATTTTCGACTAAGATAACAATCTATAGACTAACCGCCTTATTCATAAATGCTGCATAAAGTTAAGTTATGAATTAGCAACTGTTTAACCATACATTTTCAACGTTTATACGTCTCTTTAACTTTAAGAAACGTTTATGAATAAGAGGGTAAGGGTTTTTTTTTTATACCTTCCTCAACATTAGCTCCTGTAGACAGATATACGATATGGTCCAGTATGAACACGACGGTGGCGAACACGTCGAAGAACCTGAACCCCAGGGAGCGGTTCTTTGTGAACACCAGGTTGTAAGGATGAGCCTGCGGTGGACAAGTGTTATCACCAAACAGACAGATAGATAGACAAGATAGACTTCTTTTTATGAATGTACACCATATAAATTACAGATACCTATTATTTAATTTTTTTACGTAAGGTGACACAAGGATCTGACACAATACAACCTTTGGATGGATTAAAGGGAGAAGGAGAGACAATTCTGCAGGTAGTATGTGGTGTACCGTCTGCATCAGATTACCTGTTAGTAAGCCGACCGACCACGTTATGATGCTTGAACCTGCTAACCATAGATATCCGGAGATATGCCTTCTCTATATATTTGTTCAAGTTCAAGTGTCGCCACCTTTTCCCCACTCCCGAAACTCACACAAAAGCAAAAGAAATAGATACGGCACACATGATGCTTTTTTCGCGCGCACACAACAAAATATGTGTCAATCCGTCGTCAGGCGCATATAAAGTCAGTTTGGCCGCATGCAGGCGACATGTGCCACGCCTCCAAGCCATATCCCTCGATATCCGTGCTGCTAACGTTATCGGCTGCGAACAGCATGTTACCGAACGCCGCGTCAAGCAAGAACCTAGTATGGAAATGTACGGATGTGGTCTGTTTGGAACACAACCAATGTTTAATGGTGTTTTACGTATCGAAACAGTACAATGTCAAATTATCTGCTGTATTTTGAATACATCGGCAATTACACGTGCGACCACCAGGTAAATGAAAAGAACAACCAGGCAGCTATTCATTTTGCTACGGCCACTGGTCTCAAAACCATGAAACATTATCAGGTATTTGATACTCACGATACACACGATTAGTATGAGAAAAGCTACAAAGGAATTCCATGCAGCCAGGAGTGAGGAATTTGGCTGCAGGATGCAGGGGAACGACGGCCGGAGACAGATCTCATCAGATTGGTCCGTCAGGGTAGCATCCGGACGCTGGGGGTAAGGTAAAATAATAATGTTAATACGGTTAAAGAAGCTTATCAATTAAGCAACTAGTGATTATAAAGGCTACACATTGACCATACATGACAGATAAAACTGAGCAGGTAAATCTACCAACCTCTCGGAAAATCTAAATCTAAAATCTAAAAAATTTTTTTTTTTTTTGGTGTTAAATCATCGAATGCTTCTCCCGCTCTGGGCGGAGCGGGAGGGCGTGTCAGACTTTTACTCACTAAAACCCACCCGTGTTCATTCAGTTGCCTGTTGCCAAGGGCCCCGGCATCCCTTTCGGACTTTCCCGCAGTCCTGGACTTTCCCACAACCCTGGACTTTCCATGCAGCCCTAGGGATTGGTACCATCTGACTGCGAAAGATCACCGCGCGCGCTCATTGGACAAATCAAATAGCGCGCGCTTCCCCCGCTTCCTGTTACACGCTACCGTCACTTCCACAGATTGCAGGAAAGGGAGAAGATAGATGTGACACATCAAAAATAAAATAAAAGTAGTATTGTGTAGTTCTAACGTAGTAAAGAAGTAAAGTAGACCGTCTCAGGCGTACCTTGAAGCCGTAAAAGCTACAATCAGTACGGATTTTGATTCAGATCAGACGGATATGGGGTCACCAATTTATGGGTATGAGGAACTCATCCACCATAGAAAAGGGAGGATCCTCCGACCAGACGGGTGTAGTGTCTGGCGGGCAACTGCCCATTGCACGGTAAACTTTAATTGCGCGATGCAGGATTTATGTGACGTCATGATTTTTGTGTGACGTCAGGTCTTTGATGCGTAGTTCGCATGTGGCGATGGACATACCGCCACAAAGGTAAACCTAACATTTATGGTAGTCTTTATGAGGATACTTACATTCCTCATGATGTAGCAGCCAGCGATCTCCAGGAAGATGTCGGAACTGGCCAGCAGTGGAATTCCGTTTTCATCCTTCATTCCCTTCAGTGACATCAGGTTCCGGTTGAATTGCAGGATGCTGCTCTTGCGGCTGAAGATAAACGCATTAATTACAGCTATAGTTCGTTTTTGTAAAAAGGAAAGCGTTAAGACACTGAAAAAGTTGGCGAATATATTTTTAACCGACTTCTTCAAAAAGGAGGAGGTTCTCAATTCGTCTGTTTGTTTTTTTTTGTATTTATGTTACGCGATTACTCCACCAATTATGAATCGATTTTGATGATTATTTTTTTGTTTAGTAGGTCATGCTTCAGGGTGGTCCCTTATAAAATGTTTTCATTTTGCTTGCGTAGTTTTTGAGTTAGCTTCAATATTAAGTATTTTTTCTCAGTCTATGTAGACGACAAATTATTTGACTCCGTCACTGTTATTTACATAGCAGGTAGTATTCGAATTTGTGTGGGGTAGGTACCACAACTAAAAAGTGAAAAATAAAAACTTTTTACAATAAAAAAACAACTGGCTTCTGTTTTTTCTGAAGCCTGTTGGTTTTTTTTTGTCATCCTAAATACTGCGTCGTTGGTCTAGTGGCAAGCGCTACTAATGCTGATCATGAGGTCCTTGGTCCAATTCTCAGGTCGGGCAGTATTATTGGGTTTTTCAATTAGGAATTTCTCAGTAACAGCCCAGAGTCTGGATTTGTGCCCGGTTGATGACAATAGGCTCGTCCCCTTACATGGGACTTAAAAATAACTGGCGAAATGTGGGTGTATAACTCTGTCTAACCCTTTGAGGAAAACAAACGTGATGTTATGTTATGTAAAAAATTAAACTGACAGAAAAAGAAACTGAGAAGCGTTTAGAAAGCCTTCTAGTCTAACTAAGCTCCTAAATTAATAAAATAAAAATATTTTCTTATCAGGCATCAAGGTCCATAAGGTGTGAGTATTACATCCCTTGTTGCTGCTTAATGTAACTAATTTTGAGTCGGCGCTTATCAAACAATCAACGAAGATCAATCAAATTGCCATCATTTTACTTGGTGCTCTTTTTACATGAGAACCTGCTTTTTCGCCGATTAAAAAGGTTTATATGGCGCCGTCAAGCCGAAACAGGCCTAATGTCAGTCAATTTTCTAGAGTATTTTGACAGCCGTCAGGGGAAGGGATAATAAAATTGAATAATACAGATGAATACTAACACGGCGTGATCTGGTATCTTCATGCTGTAATGTCTCTTCACCCTTTCAACATGGTCCTGTGACAGAAAGTTGCACATTTTATTACCTATTGTTGGATTTAGTATTTACATGGAGCGACTGCCTAGCCTATCTGACCTCCATAACCCACGCTTTTAACTATCTACAATGAAATTATAATGACTAAAGTGTAGTAAAACAGTACAGTACTTGGATGCATAAATAAGACTGTCACCCAAGTAATAGTGACAGCGAGAAAAAAGATAAATGATAAAAGATGACTCTCTATATAGCCGAACTCATGAAGTCATGACATATCTATACAGGGTGAAATTGAATTCTTGGGAATCCTCTATGAACAACTTTCACTACATATGAGACCAATCGTGAAATCGCAAAAAAATAAAACAGCTGATACGGAACAGCTTATGAAGAAAATCGCTTTTTAATCTTGCGTAAGCGTCAAGCGTATGCTCGCGACTGAACTTCTGGTAGGTGTCACAATACTGAACTGTGAAGGAAGCCAGTATGGGACCCGCATGGTCCTGGGAGACGGAGTGCTTGTAGACTACCCGCCAGAGTTCGGAGGCTTTCAGGACATGCGCGGTGCAGAAGGTGGCGGCGCGCACGGCGAGGTGCGAGGGACTGAGCGCAGGCGCGACCGCGCCACCACAAGGTGTGAGAACCGTGCCGCGCGTCAGCCGCAGTATCGCCGTGTTGTCATCCTCCGCTGTCAGCATCTGTACCGGTCTCCACAATACATTATACGTACCATAACGTAATATCACACGTAAATTCCAATATTCCGCCAGTTATGTTTCGAGCATAAATGTACCGTACAGTTACGAACAATCAAAAAGGAGTGGAGAATTAAAGAATGAAGAAAAAGTTGTAACTGACTTCAACATCTCCATATGTGATGTAAATGATCTGGCACTTCTTGGAGCCACGCTTGATGATAGCGTCTCCAGGGATGAAGTGTATAGTCTTCATATTTTTCGCGAGCTCCGACAGCAACTGAAGAGACAGGTCTCGGAGAATTCGGGCCTGAAACAGGGTTTAGAGGCTTTCTTCCAATAACTTGGTTTTTATTATAGGCTTATTTTTTATCTTATCTTTTGATGTTATAGGCCATGTAGACTCATGGATGTTTCGATTTGTTGGCAATTCTCTATTTTGTTTTAATACCTGGTACTTGTTGACAGGCCTACACTGACCTCCAATACCTAATGAATGACACTGTAATTTTAAAAAGCCATTTTTTTTTCCAAATGATTAACTGTGGTGTTCCTTTCCTGGCCAATTACAACCGCGCACCCAGCGTCTGAATTTTCGTAAGGGTAATTTTTTTTTTTTTTTTTTTTTGATTTCATGGCGTATGTAATTTTAGAACGGATATTAGCAATTCAGTCTGGAATCATCCACTGCTGACGTCTTTCTTTCTGTCATTCGCCTGGGAGTCTCTCTCTCGTCCAGCACCCTAATTACGTAACACATTGTCTTTTTATCACAATCCGAATGATTTTGAAGGATATTGCTAAGCGATTGCTTTATACGTAACGTTTTTAACGTAACGTAACGTGAAGTGAAACTTGGTGCTTTCGAATGATACTCATTGTTATAGTGTATGGATACCATAGTAATTACTTAATGAGAATTATGAATTTGATTTTTCGATCTCTTACGTATACATTCATACAAAGTTCACGGTACAATCACGGCATGCATAATGAGAAACGTCAAATGCGCCGTGAAATGCGCGCGCCCGCTCGCCCTCCGGACTAGTTCGAACATTTCGAACATTTGTTTTATCCGCCGTTCATTCCTCTTACGCGGTGCTCCGTCACTCAGGACTCAGCCTTAGTGTGTTACGCAATTACCCCGTTGGCGTATTCTTCCTGCAACTTTGACGATTACGTCAGCCATGGCTATGTGAGGCACACGTTCTGATGGAATACGACCAAGGGAGTGGAGGACCGTTAAATTATTAAAAAACCGGGAAAGTGCGAGTCGGACTCGCGCACGAAGGGTTCCGTACCATTATCTATAAAAACGGTAAAAATCACGTTTGTTGTATGGGAGCCCCCTTAAATATTTATTTTATTCTATTTTTTTGTATTTGTTGTTATAGCGGCAACAGAAATACATCATCTGTGAAAATTTCAGCTGTCTAACTATCACGGTTCATGAGATACAGCCTGGTGACAGACAGACAGACAGATAGACAGACTGCGGAGTCTTAGTAATAGGGTCCCGTTTTACCCTTTCGGTACGGAACCCTAAAAAAAGTCTTAACATTCCTGTCTGTGTGTGTCAAAGGTATACAAAGTCAAATCTTGTATATTAAGGCCGCGGCCTAATGCCAATGAGCCTTTTCCAATTCGTATGTAGCACTTATTTATTTATTTATTTTATTTATTTATTGGATCGCCAACAGAGGCTACACAGTTACTTGCATGTTAACATAAACAGGGACAAATAATAGTGTGCGCTTCCAATTATAGGCGACCACATCATTCACATAACATCTAGGTAGTAGGTACAACAAGTTTGATAAGAACGTACACATTAAAATTAATCACAATACAATGCACGAAAGTGGTAGAAAAGAGTTTAAGACTCTCAGTTTATCTTGAGCATTACCTACTGAAATCGGTGAAGGAAAACATCGTGTGGAAACCTGGACTTGTATGTAGTAAATACACGTCTGAAATTGTCAACCCATCTTGCGCAATCGTGGTGATCATCGCGCCTTCTGTGTATGAGAAGAGGCCTGTGCCCTGCAGTGGGACAACACAATACTCTTGCATAACCACTTATAATAAGTATGCTCTAACTTTCTGTGTAGCTTCAAAGTAGATATCGAGGTATATCGCAGCGGGCAGCGTCGGCGGGAATGTGGGCAGTAACTGCGTCTCCGACACTCCTCGCTGTCTGTGCCAGTACATCTTGTAGAACGTCTTCACCTTCGCGCGAAGATTCGCAGGGACGTGTATGTCAGACTAAAATATAAGAAAACAGAAATTACCTAGCTGTCTATACAATTTCGGTTAAACTTGATACATTCTTAGAAAGCGGTGCCGTCACAAAAATCAATTATTTTCACCGGTTTTAAAATCAGGTGTCAAAAGGCATCGATTGGCGGCAATGACCTGTCGCGTCCGGCTCTGGTCCAGGCCATGGTACGGAGCGAGAGGGCATGGGAAGCCGTCACCTCCTTGTGCGAAGCAGTAATGCTCGCGAAGGAGGAGGCGGAACGCGTGAGGGAGAGTTTACGCCCTCACGCCCCTAACCGCCGCCGCTAGAGTCACCCTGGGCGTCGGGAATCCCAGGCGGATTCCCGGCCACCATAGGCGTGGGCTTGCGGACGGCGAGCAATGGGTAGCTCGCCGTCCGATAAGGACCAGTGCTTAATATGTGGTATCCTCACCATTTCCTTCATCATGAGCCTGTATCTCGAGCGGAAGGTTTCCTCAGGCCTCATATAAAGGTTGATGATGAGGGACAGCGAGGCTACGGCCGCGCCGGTCACCATCAGGCATCCAGTCATCATGATGAAGAGGCAAACGATGCGTTCCACGTCGTTGTCAGGAAAGATTGGGGCCCTAAGGAAACAAGGAATTAATCAAGGATTGTTATACAAGGTGGAGACGACAATACGACAAAAAATTAAACTCCGTATATCTAATGACGTTCTCGGTCTACATACAAAAAAATAATCAAATATATCTAATAGTTTAGTTACGATAGCTAGTCAAAGATCGGCAAACCCCATAGTCGGCCCATCACTACTATTTAGTTTGTATGAAAAAATGACTTTTTTAATTTCCATGTTAGGATTTATTTGATAGTTCCAAAATACTCTCATGCATTAGTATTCCCAGTGTCTTCATTTATTGTTGTATTGTCGTCTCCACATTGTATATTTCGGTAAAATGGTAAAATCGCAGAGTATCTGAAGAAATACTACTACCACTACACCACTATCTGACCGGTACTACTGATAGAAAAGGAGCATGCCTACTTGTTAACATGGCCGACAAAATGATTTACTACTCTGCCAAAAATAAAGCCAACGTCCAAGATTTCGTTTGATTTTCGGCTTTCGAACTAAAGCCAAATAATACTTAAACGGGGCTCGGGGGTTCAATGGTTAAAATAGTTACGTTTAGTAATAACTCCACGAATCTGAGTGAATAGGTGTGTTTAGATAGGCACCTAATATAAAAAAGTCGGGAAAGTGTCGTGTGACACCCGGTTCAAACGAAGTTCCTTTCGCTGTACCTTTATTAAGTATTAAGTAACTTAATAAAGTAGTAGTAGTAGTACCTAGAAGTAGTAAGTCACTTGAAACTGACTTTTTCAGCCATAACGCTTTTTCTTTACGTGACGATTTCTACCAGTTTAGGTAGGTACTAACCGCAAGCTGCGTTAAAGAACTTCGTTCCAAAATACTTAATAAAAATCCTAAATTTATTCACCGACACAACGCACAGACCAAGGAGACACAGAAGCATGAAATTTTGTACAAGAATTGTTGAAGTAAGGAAGAGTTTTCTAAAATGCATCCCTTATATTTTCAGTCATTCAGTAGGGGGGAAAACCCATCGGGTGCACGGCTTAAACCAAGTGTAAAAAAGAAATACCCCACAGGTATGAACATCTTGCTGATGATGTAGAAAGCGGTGAGGAAGCCGACTGGATTGTTTGGGTCGTTCCTTTGCATCTGCTCTAGCTGCATTCGCGAATTCGGATCCGGTATATAATACGTAGGACTTATCTAGACGAAAAAAAAAATGCATTTTTATTAGCAACATTAGAAATCCACTTTAAATTGCCAGTAAAAGAAACGACGATATGCGAATGCAATAGTAAAACAACTACTAATAAAATACGAGTGTCAGGGACATCAACGCGCAATCATGGATTCAGCAGCAGGACTCCCTTCGTCCCCCCCCCAGTCGAAATTTTTTGTTGGTTATTTAAAAGGACCGTGGAGTTTCTTGCCTGTTCTTCTCCATAGGAACCTACTACGCTTTGGAATGGGCAACTAGCTTCATTTTTCTGACTGACCGACCCCTTGACAATTCAAAAGTGGGCAATTCAATTAAAAAATGGGCTTTTCCATACATTTTGACCGCGTAGGTATTGCACTTTTGTAGGAAACAGTTTTTTTTTTATAACCAATGAAAAATTTCCTCCCATGGGGGTCCAGAATTATGTAGGTAGTGAATCCATGGTAACAGGTTGTGCGTCAATGTCCATACTGCCAACTTCTATGTAGCTAACTGTGCCCAGAGGGCCTAGACAAGTGACAATCGCTTCGAAAGCGTTTCGTATTTCTACAACGACTTTCGACAGAATTGACATAAGGTTTTCGATAGCTTATGTCAATCCTATACACTTTTGCCTTTTCCATCATCTTTATCGCTGATAGAATGTCACTTTGTCTAGGGCCTCAATATTGTAAATACTAAACTTGACAGAGCTCCCGTCTGGAGCAAGCGTAATGATCAACGCTCATGCCTTCTGTGTATGAGAAGAGAAGAGGGCTTGGACCTGCAGTAGCACAATGATAGGCTGGTAATAATAACGAAAATGAAAAACAGTAAGTACAAACCCTGTCGACATGCTGCCAAACATAAGCAAAAGAGATTCTCAACACCATGAAGATGTAGCAGTACTTCATAGCAGTGCCCAGTATGCTGCCTTTCAGGTTGTAATCATTCAGAGACCCTGGAAGCATTTGTACACTTTAAAATAAACAATTCTTGCGAGTTTACGAAACATCTAAAAATTCACGACGGCAATGCGTGTTCACGCTTGCAATGCTTTTAAAATATTGAATACGCATGTATTTTTTTTCACTTTATCGATTTTACCCAAGAAAAGTATTATAAAAGTCAAATGTAACTACTGCTTTCTACTACAGTTCAAACGTCCTATCACGGCCATGATGTGGCGCCATTATCAGCACCATAGACATCAGTGCCGAAATTCGTCAACACATAAAAGTCAAAGTCAAAGTCAAACCATTTATTTCAAATAGGCACACTTTTGAACGTCAAAACAAAGAAAGAAATAGAACTGATTCTAGTAGCCCCTTTCAAAAGGTAGTTTTCGTATGGAGAAGAATGGGCATAATTTGCATTTCGAACGTACGTAGAATTGAGGCAGCCGCACGGCTGGATATTAGAGGTTAAGCAAAGCTTGCCGTGGTCCGTTTGTGGACGGTTACCATTACATACCCGATACCGAACTGTTTAGCGTGCTCTCCGAGGCATGGTGGGTACCATACCTCAGAGAGCACGCTAAGCACTTGGTCCGGGCTGTCATTCGTTGATCTTTGACAGTCATTACGGGTATTCAGAAGCTCGAAAGTTTGACAGTCAGTCTTGCAAGGAGAATCGTTTTACCTATTAAATGGGTTGTAGAGGTCAGATAGGCAGTCGCTCATGTAAAATACAGGTATTTAGCTGCATCCGGTAAGACTGGAAGCGGACGCGAACATAGTTGGGAAAAGGCTAGGCCGATGATGAGATGACGTACCTATGCATGTAAACGTACACGTCATTTTCTACATGGTGTTTCAATAGGTATGTCTCAGCAACCGCCACCTCGTTACTGCTGCTAATTTTGGACAGAAATGGAGTGGGTAGACTTCAGAATTTACTTTACTTAATGAAAAACCAATGGGACTTACAAAGATATCTAAAAGGTCGATGGAACCGCAAGTAGTACACACCGAGCTTAAAGTTAGGGTGCATACTCTCAGCGTAGTGGGCGAATGTGGCGATGTCCACGAGGAAACCAACTGGAAACACGGACGATAAGGTGCAACGTTATTGAATGTGAATACTTCGAGGCCAGCTAATAATACAGCTTCATCGTTCTGCCGAAACACGTTCACTTGGACTTTGGCCTCCTCAAGCTACGCCACAACGACTTGCATTATAACATCTCATATCCCCGTCTGTCATTGGAAACTGGTATGATTTCATTTTATGAAAGCCGTAGTTTTAGGCTACGGCGATACAAATTAACAGGACTACGCCTTTTTTTTTTGTGGATGGGAGTCATCAAATGACTTCTCCCGCTCTGGGCGGAGCGGGAGGGCGTGTCAGACTTTTACTTACTAAAACCCACCCTGGTTCCTGAGTTGCCTATTGCCAAGGTCCCGGTATCCCTTTCGGACTTTCCCGCAACCCTGGCAGGGAACAAGACTACCCCTGACGGACGTAATGGTTCATAGTAATGTTTAAGAAAATAAAGCTTGTAACTTGTAACACTTGTCAACAAGTCAACAATTCACCCAGCAAAGTGACGAACATGTTACGAACTAAAATTATACTAACGAACAATCCCATATGTGATACGAGTGTGCTCCATTTCGGTAATAAAAAAGTATCCAATCGCGAAAATATGGATGGCGTAAGAGATGTTGTAGACAGCGTCGAGGATGTTGACGTAGATGACATCGAACTGTTCGAGAGTGAACACGACTCCCAGGAGCACGCTAGCGCAGATGTACCAGTTCCACAGGTGGTCGTCAGGTAGGTTGCGGAACCATTCGGTGGCACCGTGGCGGGTCCACCATGGTGGATAGACCGTCTAAAAACGTGGAAACAATATCATTATTTGTATCTTTATTGTTGAAAACGTGTTTATTGTGAAATAATACCGAATTCATCTAGTTTTCAAAAAAATAAAGTAATAAAAACTAAAACCCAACTACGACTAAAAAGGTATAAACAACGACACCGCAGACAGACAAATTAAAAATCCGTAGTCACACGTAATCTGTTCGATTTATGCCCTAACACGTGTGACCCCGGATTTTTAATCTCTTAATAAAACTTTTTTTTTGTCCACTTTTAATATAATGCGTGTTTTGTTCGCAAATATGGTTAAAACATCGGGATTTTGAAAAGCTCTTGAACGACCTTGAATGCCCGTGACATGCAAATTTGAATGATTATGATGCTACAAACATATATCTGTTATAATGGCAAATCATATTTAGATCAACATATAACCTGATAATGTCCTGCAAATTGTAATAAACGAAAGAAAATTAGAAGGATGAGCTACGTTAGCTCATCCCCTTTATCCTAGTTGACACTATCGCCTTACAGTTTCAATACCTCCGTCTGTCGTATGAAGAACTGGAACTCGAGCTCCCGGGGCTGGCTGAGGCACACACGACTAAAGTGGCTGCTGTGGCTCGCATTTCGGCTGCTAGCCCGGCTGCTCACCAGGCTGCCTGCTGGCTGACTCCACCAGAAGCCCTAATCATTGTTAAAACAAAAGGTTTATGGACCCGTTTCTTGGCTTTGCTGCTGGTTTTAGACCCACACATAACACACCTAAATAATGACAGAGTGATATCAGTGGACTTCATTTTGACAGTTCACTCACTTAATTTTTCAGTGAATTAGCAATTCCTTTTTAGGGGTATGAGGAACAGGGTGTAAAGTTCACTCATCCACCATAGAAAAGGGAGGATCCTCCGACCAGACGGGTGTTGTGTCTGGCGGGCAACTGCCCAACGATTGATGTTGGGTTCTTGTATATATGTCCATTGCACGGTAAACTTTATGTAACGTCTGGATTTTTGTGGAACGTCCAGTCTTTTGATGCGTAGTTCGCATGTGGCGATTTAAATACCGCCACACCTTCAAAACTCTCGGATTGTGATTGAAAGTGTGTTACGCATAGGGTGCTGGGTATATCAATGTTTAAACTCTACCCGAACGGAGCAGCTATTATATCTTTTGGCTGAAATGCACAGTGAGCAAGCATGGTGGTCATATTCTCTATAAGATCAGCCTGCCTTTCCTATACTAATTAGGAGTGGTCTTTGTTCTAAGGTGGACTATGCCCGTATAAAGTCGGACTTCACTTATCTGTAGTCGGACTCAATTACATCGAATAGGTACAACTTCACAGTCAATACATATAAATAAATACAACTATACTCCATTTGAAATAAGATTAGACATTCAAACAAACCGTTATACAGTCCGTTTGACTGATTTTGACTTCTATACCGCAGGCACAAGGATGGCATTAAAAGCAAAAAAAGATTACACAATACCAACTCTCTACTGCAGCTGCCATTTCTCATGCTACCAACGCAATAGAAGTCAAAATCGGTTGAACGGACTGTAAAAAAGGTTTATTTAAATGTCTAATCTTATTTCAAATGGGGTATGGTATAAGTTTAAGTAGGTACTCTAATAATTGGATTCCACTCACAGATCTCATTTTATCTTATTCCCGTTTTTTTTCAGTTCTGAAAAGTGTCAAAATGACAAATCACACAATTGTCAAGGTCTCTGGCGTTTATCTTTTTCTTTATCCTGCTTGTTTGTCTATTCGTCATCACTGACCTCTTTGAAGTCATTCCTCTGGATTTGTTAGCTATGCGGGATGGCAAGTTGCCAATATTCCTTCACAACCCACTGTTCTGGCCTGTTTAATATTTGTTAAATAGGTGCCCACCTATGTAACGTCGTGTCGTCGGAGGAGCTCGTGGCTACGTAATAACAGCCGCACGGGTCGATCCCTCAGGTTAAGCTACGCTTGCCGGGGTTGGTCCGTGGATGGGTGACCATATTTACATACGGAGACTCCTTCGTGCCTCGGAAAGCACGTTAAGCTGTTGGTCCCGGCTGTCATTTGACAGCCGTTACGGGTCGTCAGAAGCCCGAAAGTCTGACAACCAGTCTTACCAAGGGGTATCGTATTACCCAGTTACTGGATTGTGGAGGTCCGATAGGCAGTCGCTCCATGTAAAATACTGGTATTCAGCTGCATCCGGTTAGAGTGGAAGCCGACCCCAACATAGTTGGGAAAAGGCTAGGCGGATTGACTTTTGCTCGTTTCACAGTGGTCGGATAGTCACTATCTGCCAGATACATTAAAGGCTAGGTAGATGATGAGGTGGGCTCGCCCATAACCTATGCAGACAACCATAAGCCCAATAGCGCACTAGCAGCCAGGTCGATTTCGTTGTTGATCGCGGGTCGTGCGTGCTCCATGGCGATTTCATACTTATATATCTCGCTTGGCCGCTGCGACCTGGCCGCTAATACCATATTGCCTTTACACGTCCAGGACACCATATAAAAAAGAAAGCGCAACATTAACATTGCTGGCTCGACACACCATTCCTGTCCTCGTAATTAATTCATAGAAAATTCCAATACGGTAGTCTGTTTTTTTTTGTTATATTATTCCATTATAAATTGGTGATTTAATACGATTTATATCTCTGGGTGAATTCGAATACACCCTTAGAAACATTTTCAGGATATTAACAATATTAAATCCCTTCCTTTTTTCGTGTCGACGACACTATGATTAAACCCCTAAAAAGCAGATTTACAAAATTAAACAAAATAATTACTTAAGTACATTTATTTATTAACATCTATAAAAAATACACTTAATATATCACAATAAACTCATCTATACAAAATATTACATTTATTTCTGCATTAACTACAAATTATACCTATTCACTAGTATGCATAGATGATTTGGTCATGTTGAGAGGATGAATGAAAGGCCACTAACAATAGGTTACAAGGCAGATGTAAGTGGAAATGCAGGGAGGGGACGAACTAGGAGGACCTTTAATCACCTTATTGTTAATGTTCTTCAGCAGTGCCGTAACTAGGGCGGTGCCAGCGGTGCCCAGGCACAGGGCGCAGACCCTGGAGGGGCGCAGAAATGACCAGACCAGGGCCACTAACAATACCTATTATTTATTTTATAGCAGCTCGCACCGGGCGCTTAAAAGGCTAATTACGACACTGTACACACACTGTACACATACAATAGCAATGGATGACCATGTTTTTCATTTTAACAGTCCACTCACGTTCATTGCGTTATTTACGTTGCTAAGCAGACGATTTTTTCAAACTTATCTACACCCTCGGAATGTGTTTTATATAATTGAGATGCTGGTCTAAGATAAAGACTAACTGAGCTATGATGCTCAGTTAGTCTTTATCTTAGCATTCTGGAGGTACTCCTGTCGGAACTGCTCGTTGATCTGCATGCCGAGCTTGGTCCTGATCCATACTGGAGCCACTTTGATGAAGAAGTACTGAAAAGAAAAGAAAAATAAGATACTTATAATATTTTATGATTAATTTTAAGATGTTGACACAAGACCGGTCTTTGTGGTGATGGTGACGCTTGGGGAGGCACACATGTCCTGCGTTTTCTGTCCAGGAGTTTCTTGCCCGTTCTTCTCCATGGGTACCTACTACACTTTGGAATGGGCAACTAGCTTTATCATTCCCATTCTATGAATGGGCGACTAGCTTTATCATATCATCCCCATTGAATGTATCCCTTGACAATTCAAAAGTGCCTGTAATTGGTTTATATGAAATAAAAGCTTTGAGTTTGAGCGGTGGACTAATTTAGGTTTTTTGAATATGTCGGCAGATTTTGATGGTGCATCACCCACGGTGCTAATTGCTACTGCTATTGCACGGTGCTAAATAAATAAAAAATTACTAAGTTTCCGAGTTTTTTTTCACTATTTTCTAATCCAGGTTTTGGGATGAAAATTACTAACTATATAGGTATTAATTTTTCGGAGCTTTTATTGCTACCCATTTATCTATGCTTACAGGTAATTTTATTTTTTGTAAAGTGTAGATAGACATTTTAACTTATAACATCGCCTTGGATTTTTTGTAAAGGTGTTAATTGTGGTTTAAATAAATAAATAGTTCTATAGAAATATCTACCTGTATCCCAT
This sequence comes from Lithophane ornitopus, assembly GCA_948473465.1. Lineage (NCBI taxonomy): Eukaryota > Metazoa > Arthropoda > Insecta > Lepidoptera > Noctuidae > Lithophane > Lithophane ornitopus. The sequence continues at coordinate 1,533,100 of OX419617.1, forward strand.
GTAACCAGTAGCCAGTGGTGTTGTGTTGTCTGCCTAGCGTGGACACCGCGTGTCGAGCGTACGTGGCCGCGTCAGGCACCAGCAGGTTGCCCTCCATCAGGCGCTGGGAGAACGCGTTGATCTTGGTCGAGACGAACAGAGGAGCCAGGTGCTGGATGTAGATGCCTTTGGAAGCATACTCTTCGCGAATGGCGAAGGTGAAGCTGCGGACGTACGCCTGGAAAAGATAGGAGATTTGTTAAAGAAATGATACATACGTACTAACATATCTACTATATTGTACAAGCCTAATATGAAACGTGTATTTCGTGGACGTAAGGGCCGAGTCACACCGGAATGGCAGCGGCCGGCAGCGGCCCCCGGCGTTGCCGCTTGCAAATATAACTGTTTGGAAGAAACAAATGAACGGGGTGCGCGTCGCCGCGCGCCTCTGGCAGCCGCGGCGACCTTTTCAAGCGATACTGGGCTTTTATGTATGTAGATAAAGTTTAAAATTATTTCACACTGAAAGTGCTCGCCGCGTCGCTGCCGGCCGCTGCCATTCCGGTGTGACTCGGCCCTAATAGTGGCTTTTGTGGACAGTGTAATGGCAATCGTGTAATTTGGTTTAAAAAGGTTTTTATTTTTGTTATTTTATTTATATTTCACTTGCTTTTGCCCGCGGCTTGCCCGCGTAGATGTTTTTTTTTTGTATGTTTGTTACGCGATTACTCCGCCAATTATAAATCGATTTTGATGATTCTTTTTTTGTATGGTAGGTCATGCTTCCGAGGTGGATATAAATTTTATTAACTTTGCTTGGGTAGTTTTTGAGTTAGCGTCAATATTACGTATTTTTCCCACTTAGTTTATCTAGACGATGTTTTCATTTACTCCTTCACTGTTATTTTCATCAGCTAGTGGTATTCGAATTTGTGTGGGGTAGGTACCACTACTAAAAAGTGAAAAATAAAAACTTTTTACAAAAAAAAAACCGAGTCGGTGGCAAAAAACGAAAATTGAAAAGCAAAGACACCGACTTCCGAAATTAAAGTTATTTTTCAGTTTTGAGTGTTTTCTTTTGGAAGTCGTTTTTTTTTTTTTTGTAAAAATTTTTGTTGTTTGAAAATCCGTTTGGGTAGTTTTTGAGTTTTTCGCGTTCGGACTGGCAGACGCGGCGGGGGCTTTGTTTTATAATAACTTGGCTTTTTTAATTATGTTTTATTCGTTATTTACCTGGTACTTGTTGACAGGCACCATACCTATTAACACGGTAATTTGAAAATCCTTACATATATTATAAAACAAAGTACTCCGCCGCATCTGTCTGTCGTCCTGTACGCGATAAACTCAAAAACTACTGCACCGATATTCATGCTGTTTTCACCAATGGATAGAGTGGTTCTCGAGTAAGGTTTTTTAGTGTATAATAACCGACATCCACGCAGGCGAAATCGCGGGCATCAGCTAGTATTGTATAAAAGAGTAACCGTGGAGTTTCTTGCCGGATACAAGATTCTGCCAGAACACCGCATCATGTATTCAAATAGACTTACATTGTCTTTCAGTCTCCAAGATCCAGCATGACTTTGGGAAGTATAAACCCTTTAAACCTATGCCAACATACCTTAGTGGCAGCGTAGACCGTCATCAGCGGCAGAGGCTGCAGTTCCGACCCTGAAGACACGTTGACCACAGCCCCCCGGCCTCGCTGCACCATGCCTGGCAGCACCAGCCGGCTCATGGCAGTGACGGCGCCCACGTTCACGTTGATGAGCTCCCACGACTTGGAGAGGTTCGTCTCGCACAGAGGCATCGGGTAGTCGTACTGGGTACCCACATTGTTGACTGGAATTTAATTAAATAGAAATAATGCCTTGATTCCATAATCTTATGGATGTGCTTCAGAAAGGTCAGGAGGCTTAAAACAGTCACTTTGCCAGAATCATAATAGGAAAATATTATGAATCATCGTAAAATGTCATAAACTGTCAATTCATAATCTGATCTGCGTGCGATTCATTTATCGAAACAATTCATCTGTTTGACAGTTTTCTATTGATATTCGTAAAATGGTCCAAATAATATGAATTGCTTTTGTGTCAAATAAGAGAAATTGCTAATGACAGCGGGGATTCAGGAAATGAACTGCTTTTAGAGGAATTGCTTATGTGGCCGGTTTAGGCCCCCAGGTGTGTAGTTCGCCCAACTTCTTGGTATTTTTATTTGCTTTCTTTTTTGTGTCTCTTTGAACACAAATAAACATATTTTCTTTCTTTTATATTTGGTATAGTTAGTGAGGTCACAAGTGCAACAGTTGAGCTCAGGGTCGTACTTGCGTTCGACTCCCGTATCGGGAAAAGTGTTAAGTAAGTAGGTATTGGATTTTCATTAAGAAATTCTCTGAAGAATCGCGGTGCGAAAATTGATACTAGGTTGACGACTAGCTCTGCCCCCGATAAAAAAAAAAGACGTACCTATCTAAAAAAAAGTAAAAATTGAGAAATGAATGAATGAAACGGGAAATCATTTGCTGTCTTCGAGTAAATTAAAATATTGACGTACTAAAAGTTGAAGATGCCCACTATAATAGGGTTTAACTTGTTTTAATAAATAATATGAATTTATTCATTATTATAATAAAATAACGAAAAAACCGTTTCATCTTAGCATAAAAAATGAAGAAAAGTATTACATACTTAATTGAATAGACGTAAATAGCCATTTACGTCTACTCAATCAAGTATTATGTAATATTATTCTTCATTACGAAAGGATTTTTTTTAAATTTCTTAAAATTTCATTCGCTTATATTACTGACAAAAAACAACTATAAAGTATAGGTAAGGACATAATCTACATAAATAACTTTTTTATTAAGTTTCACATAAATCGGTCTTTTAATCTTCAATCTGGTGTACAAAATGAACAAAAGCGCCCTATTTTGTTAAGCTAAAACCGCACTGGAGGAGGTTAGAAAAATATTAGAAATACAGGCAGATGTGCCTTTTTTTTCAGATTCCGGCAATGTATATAACTCAAATCTGGAAAAACTGTTAGATGCATCTTTTTTTTCTATCGGGGTCAGGCTAAATACATAGGCGAAAATAGTCTTCCAGACCGAATTTCGGTCATGGCGGATTATCTCAGCGGAGACCAGCCTTCGGTGCGGAAGATATTATAGTGCACAAGTGTATGCGCAGACACAGGTGCCCTCTCTCTTTCCTCACTCTCATAGTCCGACCTTAGAGAGAGTTCAACAGGGTTCTTACCTAGTATTCCGACAGGTATGTCTTTGAGCTCCTCCTCGATATGCGGGTACACCTCAGCGCCCTTACTGAAGTCTGCCACCACAATCTTTGTCTTCACACTGTGCGCCTTCTCTGTAAATACAATAATTACATTGTTACCAAAGGTTCGTGTCAAAAAAAACCTATACAGAAGAATTGAGAAGTTTGAAGTCGGTTAAACAGGAGAAAATACCAAACGAATCATCAAGATGAGTGTCGCAATGTTCCGAAACAATGATCCCGCAGCGCATTGGGTCAACAATGTTGATTGTAACATCACAATACATTGCTTCGTTTCTAGAACCATCAACAACAACAGTGATGTAACAGTCACCGAGATTCATTAAACTATCGCATGGTCACTGTCCGTGCCTCTTGCGAATTTAGAATGCAATATACATAATTATCAAATTTTAGTTATACAATTATACATTAGAAATGAGAGGACACGGAAGTGAGAGGACCTATTGACGAGTGTACCAGAATGGCAACACAACCAAAATCATCATCTGCCTAGTTTTTTCCAACTAAGTATGTTGGGGCCAGCTTCCAATTAACCAAAAATGAAACTCAACAAACTTGGAATAAAATATTAGTAAAAAATATATCGCTGGCAAAACAGACTTTGGAGAATTTCACACGACCTTTTATAAATACTTACCTACAAAAGCAAATGACATAATATGCTTTAAAAGTTCAATATACCACCAACAAAACCCCATTATTTGTCCAGGCGTAGACATACTTCTGCTTGCACTCATAATAATAATAAAAAATAGTCACACGTAACCTGTTCGATTTATGCCCTAACACGTGTGACTCCGGATTTTTAATTTGTCTGTCTGTGGTGTCTTGTTTATACCTTTTTAGTCGTAGTTGGGTTTTAGTTTTTATTACTTTATTTTTTTTTCAATTCTTTTGGGGTTATAATATATATATTTTTGAAATGTGCTCATTAAGCCCTTTCATTTGATACCCAACATAGTACGATTAAACAAATTTTTTTTTTAGTTCCTTACTTTATATCAATCAAGACGCTTCCAACGATACCTCACTTGTCAAATTGTGATGAGTGACTTAGAAGATATGAGGGAACAGATGAACATACATACATACATACATACCGGTCAAAATCATAATCCTCCTTTTTTCTTCGCCGTAGTCGGGTAATTAAAAGCACACGCCAATATTGACTGACCGTAAACTTTCCGTATGGACTTTATTATTAACTAATAATAAACCTTATTTAAACGAGATTCGAAACAAGTGGACGATCAATATATGCACTTCTTAAACCATTATAGTTAAGCACACAACGAACATCTCTTCCTTGTACCTTAGCATAATAATATAAACATGAGTATTTACATACAAAAACTACATCTGTGTTATACACACTAGGATGTTTTAGGATCGTACACAATCGACGCATCGATGCAAACGTGGAACGACAATAACGTTGGTGAAATATGTAGGTATAATAAATTTAGATTGATTGTAAAACATGTCGAACGATGTGTTACGCATTTAGGGTGCCCTAAATACGTAACACACTTTCAAACACAATCCGAAGGTTTGAAGGCACTTAAACTATTGCTTCATATGTTTAAAAACTTTCGTCTGCTGAACAAATGCGATGACCATGGCTGAACTGTCAAATTGAAAGGCATATCGATCAATAGTCATTTTATATGTGATTTATACACTAGTAGTGTAAGAAGTGAGAGTACCTGTATACTAGGGTATAACTTCCTAATGCTCCCTCTATGTTTCTTATACTTAATTCTTTATTTGTAGTCTCACTGAGAGGTGTTCCGTAATCTGTTCCGTAATCAGCTCTTGAAGTCTCTCCTTTCCCGGATATACAGTATGTTAACTAACACATCCATTGCGGGTTAACGGGAACCGTTAACCCGCAATGGACAAAAAGTTTCCATAAATGCAAAAAAATAAACACTCATAAAAAATAAAAATAAATTAAGTAACTAGTGAAATATTCACAAAACTATTTAATGGATACGTAAAAGAAACACTCTTTACACGCACACTTGTATTTCAACGTGGAAAGCGTGACAAGCGTGACACGTGTGCGTGTACAGAGTTTATTTTCCGTAGGTATCCATATAATATTATTTGTGAATATTTTACTATGAAAAAAATTAAAAAACTTTTTTTTATGGTAATATTTTTTGTACTATACAATAAAATTGCAGGTTAACGAGAACGTTCTTTAGATAACCTATTGTATGTATTAATGGTGCCGAAGGTATAAGTTTACAAGATATGGGTGCCGGTACTTCCTTCGTAATTACAGCCAAATTGATTTTCAGATTTACCTCAGGGTAGGCATACCGGTGTTGCAACCTTGCAACACTATTGCAGATTATGTATAGCATTAAAAAATATTGATGTGAACATGTGGCGTCTTTGTATCATAGTTTAGTTTATTACACCTAAGTTACAACTATCTATAAAAAAATATCATTATGTACCAAAAGTGACGTTGACCGCATACCGCCACGTCTGCTATATCCAGAAAAAGTTTTTACTACTAACCAATCTCAGTGGCCACAGATTTCAGTTTGTCGGGGTTGCGGCTGATAATGACGATGTTGATCCCGCGTCGCGCCAGCTCCAGCGCATACTGCTTGCCGATGCCGTCTGTGGCGCCTGTTATCACTGAAATGAAGAAAGGAAGATCGTAAATAATCAAGTCTTCGATGAAATTTGGTACATGCGTACCACATCAATGCGGCGCTGATTTGCTAGGTTTATTTTCTCCTTCACCTATCGTTATTTCTCCTGACAAAGTTTATTCTGTTTATCGCAAAAAAAAAACAGCAGTTCCATACATTTTGTCGATTTAAGTGAACACAAATGTATGGAACAGCCGATTTTTTTTCGCGATTTCACGTTTGGTCCCATATAAAAGTATATTATAGATGACACCAAACCACTAGTTTCAAGGATAACGGTGTCTACCCTAACACCCAGTATATGTTTTACTATTTATCCTGTTTCGAGTTATCTATCCCGTATGTTGCACCTGCCATGTTTGTCTCTGCATCACCCTAAGGTTGACTGCTAGAAAATGCCTAAGGCATTAAGTCCGCCTTTGTACAGTATTTTTTTACTTTTGCATAAAGTTTTAATAAATAAATAAACTTGACCTGGAGAAGGACATACGCTACTTTTCATCCTGGATGTAGATGCAGTCCCGGGTAAAAGCTAGTATGAATATAAACAAATCGTGTATTCGTTAAAAACACTTTTTTTTTTTTTTGGCTGGGTAATCATCAAATGACTTCTCCCGCTCTGGGCGGAGCGGAAGGGCGTGTCAGACTCTTACTGACTAAAACCCACCCGTGTTCCTTCAGTTGCCTGTTGCCAGGGTCCCGGTATCCCTTTCGGACTATTCCGCAACCCTGGCAGGTACCTCGTTCGTCTAATGGTCGCAAGCGCTACTGCTGAGCATAAGGTCCGGCAGGGCTGTCTTATTGGTTTTTTTTTTTAATCTGGAATTTCTCTCTCTTGTATTAGTGCTCAGTTGATTTCAATTCGCCCCGTGTTAGGTACATCTGGCGAAATGTGCGTATACTATAAGTACCTACGCCTCTATCAAACCCATCGGGGACTACAGGCGTGATGTTATGTTATGTATGTTTATGTAATTTATTAAGCCAAAGAAACCATCAAAGTCAATGTCAAATAATTTATTTCAAATAGGCACCTTTTGAACGTCAAAAACAAAGAAATAGAACTGATTCTAGTTGCCCCCTTAAAAAAGGTTAGCGTCTTAGTTAGCCTACGATTAAAATTGTTACACGGAAGGTACATACACCGGAATCTATTTCGTAATGCTTTCAACATATTTGCAATTGCTTTCAACAGTCTAAAAAAAAAAACCGAGCCCAGAATTCGGTCAATTGTGACCAGCAGCCGCGCGTGAGCGTCCAGCCATAGATAAAAACAAATAAGGAAAAGTATCAACTACTCCACATAAACAACACTACAAAGTTCAAGAACAGTGATTGGCCTATTTCTCTCTGCTATGAAAGTCATCGACCTTGGCGCCAATCGGCTGCGCGTACGCAACCTCACGCGTGACGTCACTAGTCTCGTCCGCAATAATTGATGTCTCACTTTCAATTTATTATTGTTGTTTATTATTTTATATTATGCAAAATGTTTTATGTAATATTCTATTACTTACCGCTTTATGTCCATTGTAAGAGAGTATTTACATAAATGTTTACTTGATGATAAACTATGTCGAATTTTTGTTGTAGTATCTAAAGATTTTTTAATTACATAAATGTTGGCCTATTTTAATCAAATCAATGATAATTACTTACGAAATAAGATAATTACTATCTTTTAAGTCAAGATAGATTTCACAAGTAATATTATCGTAGATTTTTTTTGACTTCAGAAAATAATTACTGTAAGATGAGAATTGATTAAAAAAAACGAAATTTTCGCCAAAAAAAAAATTGCCTTTCTTGCTAAGGTTCCCAAAATTATCCTAGGTAAGTACTAGTATTATAAAAATAAAATAAAAAAATAAAATTTGTTTATTTCAGACCATCAGGTCCATATTTTGTTAGTATTAGGTACATAATCTTAAAACTAATGTTAGTTAAGTTATGGTTTTATGTTAACTTTAGTTTAAAAATCACTTTGTTCTGCCTGCAATTCTTTTGTGAATCTAAAGTCCATATGGACTGTTCATAACTTAATAAGGGTGCTGGTTGGATCACCTATTATAGTTCGAATTTCGGTTCAAACTTAATTAATGTAACAATTTCATGTGTCATGCAGCGAGTGTGAGGGGTGGGGTGCTGCGCAGCAAGTAGCTAACTTCCGAGCCACTATCGAACTGTACCTGGGGGTAATTGCATAACACACTTACAGTAGCCATGGATTTCATTTTGACAGTTCAAAAACATTCATTGCGTTATTTACGTTGTTGACCAGACAATTCGAAAATTTACGAAGCAATGGAGTATCAATATCCTTCAAAATCATTCAGATTGTGATTGATCGGGTGACGGTTTTGTTCAAGTGTACCTACTGATGATACTAATTAATGTTACCATTGATTGTTATCCTACTAATATTATAAATGTGAAAGTTTGTGTGTTTGGATGTTTCTTACTCAATCACGCAAAAACGGCTGAATGGATTTGGATGAAGTTTGGCAAACAGATAGTTTATAACCTAGATTAACACATAGGATACTTTTTATCCCGATATTCCCACGGGATCGAGACTTACGCGGGTGAAACCGCGGGGCGCAGCTAGTTTGATTTATAATTTTTCGTTTCATACCGTTCAAATGACATATTTTCATCGACAGTAGAAAATAAGAGGACATTTTCAACGTGTTGATTTCCAAGAAACCGTGGAGTAGATGTCTGCTTGATAGACAACAAACCAATTTATACGTTTGCCCAACGAACATCGACCTTAGACTTGATGCCAAACATACCACAACCGAGCCATCTCACTGTTAGGATAGGCGCAAACGAGCCACCGGTAGCTCAGCGACAAGCAGATCACATGCTTTTTCATACGTTTTGTATGGATTCTTCGGATACATGTGGCCGGTGGCGGCCACCAGATACAGCAAAACTCAACACCGCAGCAAGAAGCGACAGCCACCGGTAGTTGTGGCCGGCGGCTCGTGTGCGCTTACCCTTAGACGAAGTTGCGCGGGCGCCGCGAGCCGACGAAGATTACCGAAAATGATGATTCGAAATGTTTCGCAATACTGATGTTTTGTCTGTTACTGTCAGAGTGAAGGTACGTTGAATAATAATGTATAAGGTCACAGAAAAAAACGGTGGTTTTAGATCTACGCCTTGACATTTTTTAATGTTTCGATCATACGTGGTTATTGTTTTCAAATTATTATTTATATTTATATATATTTTTTTTTTTTTGCTTGCTATTAGTTTTTGTGCCAACAAATCTGAAATCACACCTATATACTACGTAAACTCAATTAAGGTCGTTTTAATACCTGAAGGTGATGTTCAATAACCCCTGTTGACTGATCATTGTTGATTTCAACAAATGAATTTGTGCTAATGAAAACAAATATTTTGATAACGATCAATACCTATATTCTCTCGAGGTTTAAACCCACAAGTAGAGAATCTACTAAAACTAGGGAAACAAATCTGTTATTCTACTATTACGAAAACATTCAGTTGATAATCTTGAGTATGTACACACGGCTACACATCAAGCTATACATTTCCAGTTTATGCTGATCTCGTATTGTATAGGATTTCCGTACAATGCGAGGTCAGCTTTTATGTACTGGAAATGTATAGCTTGATGTGTAGCCGTGTGTACCTACGTAACTATAGGTACCTACCTACCTAAAATTTTTGACTTATTTTATATTTTATACTTTATATTTTTGAAAAAGTAGTTTGTTTTAGAATTTTTGTCCGTTTGTACGTTTTCTCTGGATTTAAATCGTGAAATTCGTTAAGCCATACACTAGATAGCTTATAACCTGGATAAACACTACTTTTAATCCCGGTAGTACGTTCCCGTGGGACATTTTCCCACAAAAGCAAAAGCTAGTAATCTATATAATTCGTCCTGTCCGAGAGTTCAAGGATCGAACTCGGCACCCCAGGGTAGTGCACAACCGTAACTAACCGTAAGTATTGCGATTAAGGGGTGATCAGCGAAACCCTTTCTCAATTTCGCATACCGAACAATACCGTCCTTCATCTCGCAATCAAAACTTCTCTCAAAATTACATAAGTATAAATTATTGCTCCATACATTTGGGGAGTCCGCTTCTACACAGGAAGCTAGTGCAGTGGTCAGAATAGGGCTGCGGTGGGCGTATACCCTTGCCCTGACCACTGTCTTTCATAAGTGATGAGGCAAACCAGCCAACCATATATGTATAATGACGGTTAACCAATGTGAGCTCTCTACATTCAAAGATAGAGCTAAAGCACTAGGAAGTGGTGAAAGGTAGGCGTTTTGGGGGACTGTCTTATGTAATTTTGACGTTCGAAAAGTGCTGATTTTCAGCCTAATTTGAATAAATGACTTTTGATTTTGATTTTGAGAGCGAAATATCTCTGTAGCTTGTGACTCCTGTAAGGGACTCGCAATTCGAGAAGTGAAATTCCTCCGGCCCACTGCTGTAGAAAATTTAACTCCCTTTTTGTTGATCCAAACCGTGGAATTTCTTGCCGGCTCTTCTCCATAGGAAATGACGACCAATTGTAACCGTGCACATATAGCTTCTGACGTATCATAAGTGCGCATGTAGGTTTATGCTCTACGGATTTTTGTGTAATAAAATATTTTGATTTTTAACCGACTTCTAAAAGGAGATTCTCAATTCAATTTTTTTTTGTGTTTATTTCGCGGTTACTCCGCCAATTATGAATTCATTTTGATAATTCTTTTTTTGTTTGGTAGGTCATGCTTGAGGTGGTACCCTTTGTTTGCGTAGTTTTTGAGTTAGCTTCAATATAACGTATTTTTCCCACATAGTATGTTGCCGTGACTGTTATTTACATTACAGGTATTCGAATTTCTGTGGGGTAGAGCTAACAAAACAAAAAAATGAAAAATAAAATCTTTTTACAGAATCACCCGACTTCCTATTTTTCACTTTTTTTGGTAGCTGGTGGTTTAGTTTTATAAAAAGTTTTTTTATTTAGTACTACAGCTACTTCATGTGGAAGTTAAAATTTCACATGGCAGCACTCTTTATTAGTCCATTCCATAGCGTTTTTTAAGTTCGTGTATTTTCGCTGTTAGCTATTGTTAGGTTTCATATAAGATCATTGCTTGGTTGGTTTCCGAGTAGAATTTGAGGTCGTCGAGTTACATAAATAGCGACTGACAACAATTTCATAATTTTGAATCCGAAACAAATTTTTCGTCTAGTCATGCGAATTTCGAGAGTCATGCAAATTAGACCAATAGATTATAGAAGCTATAGACAAAACTGTCTCGGCGTATGCTCTGGCGCAAGAGCGGCGCGGCCGCAGCATAAACAATGTCAATGCTGAACAAAGGCCCTAGCCGGAAAGCGCGACATAAACGTAACATTTGAACAATTAAAATACTCATTTTGCACATAATATTTACATATCTATGAAAAATAATCTGCTCAGCAACGTAACTTACGAACTTATGAAGCAATTGTTTGTTTGTCGCGCATTACGCAATTATGGTGTAGAACGAATTTAGTGAGGTGTAGTTCGATTGTAAATAGTCGTAAATGTGTGCGTGTGAGCGTGTATGCACAGAGCGGAGGTGTAGTTTTGGCATGCTTCACTGTATTGTTCGCAGCACTCTGTCTTGGTTTTTTATTTGGTCTGAGACAGCGGAGGCTTAGTAATAGGGTTCCGTTTGTCACCCTTCTGATACGGAACCCTAACGATAAAGCGTAAAATAAACGTAGCGCCGTTCATAGGATGCGTTTCATTTTCTTATTTATCTTTCACGCCCCAGATACGAGTGGAAAAATGACGGTGAAGGTGATAAAAAGAAAGTGTATTGATTTGTTTTTATTCTAGCTCACTTCTTGCGTCGATCATGAAAGTGAAATTAAAAAAGTTCAGAAGCGGTTCCGATTTTCAACTGTTTGCGATAAGAAAACGAAATGGCGAAGTGTATCCCAGCCCAGCTGCCTTATGCCTTTAATTATTTTTTACCTTTAAGAAATTCTTAGTAACGGCTAATTTACACAATTCTTATTGCTAATGAGCCCCAGAGCAGACAGTTGGCCAGGCCAACGCACACGTCCTCCAGGACGGCGGGTGTCAGCATCAAGACGATGTTCCGAGGAGTACCAGTAAGAGCTTTGCCCCTTTGTCTGTGGCGCAACATTCGTGCTAATTCAAAAACACGAAGATTACCGCAGCGCATACCTTTTCTTGTTTAACTGTACTTATTTTATACATTTCTCTAGTGCAAGCACCACCCGTATTACATCACAAGTGACTTCACACAGGCGAACTCTTGTGAATATGATCTGTTGCAACATCCACGATTAGTAAATACGTGAGGATTTCGGCTGTTGGTTCACAGTTGCTAAACTAGACGTAAATTATTACTAATGTGACATTTTCAATGTTGGATTAATAACCGCTTTGTTAATATTTGCAGAAGGCCATCAGAAAGTCTTTTTATGAATCACTAGCTTTTGCCCGTGGCTTCGCCCGCGTGGATATCGGAAAATATTCCACGGGAACGTACTACTGGGATTAAAAGTAGTCTATGTGTTATCCAGATAAACAATGTATTAAAGTGATCCGTAAATTAAATTAAATTGGTTTACGCAGCGCACGCCAGTAAAGCACCCAGTTGGCATGATTTTTTCCGACATCTTCAAAAATCATAATTATGTTAATTTATTTTAATTTTTGAATTGTTTTTGATCTTTTAATTACGGACGCTTTTAACTTGCACGTCTTTTTTTAGGGTTCCGTAGTCAACAAAGAACCCTTATAGTTTCGCCATGTCCGTCTGTCCGCGGCCTAGCTCAGAGACTGTTGGTACTAGAAAGCTGTAATTTGGTATGGGTATACATATAAATCACGCCGACAAAGTGGTAAAAAAAATCGTGAAAAATTTTTTTTTAGTGTACCTCCCCTGCACGTAAAGTGGGGATGGTTTTTTTTTTCTCGTCAATCCCATAGTGTGGGGTATCGTTTAAAAATAATGTGAGTTTGTGAAAACCATTTTTGGTTTCAGGGATCCGTTTGCGAAATATTAAGCTTTAAAGTGCTAATTTTTGTTAGAGTCAAGTGTAACAGGCAGGTAAATGGTTGGTTTTGGGTATGTGAAAAAATTCACGGCAGTAGTATATATAACGAAATTAAAAGGAAAACTATCACCGCTACGTAAGCTCCACAAGTTACCGAGTAATAATTGACCAAAAAAAAAAATACATTTAAATTTGCAGTTGCAAAAACATGTTCTCCCATACAGAATGAACAAGTTTTTCAACTACAATGTTAAGTTTGTTGGATAAATTCATCCCAACTACGGAACCCTTCATTGTGCGTGGTTCGACATGCACTTGGCCGGTTTTTTTTATATTGTTCTCACATGTATAATTTCAAAATGAATGATGGAACCAATATATTGTAGCAATATTTTGATTTAAAAGAGTGTCCGTGGAGTTTCTTACTCGTTATTCTCCATAGGAACCTACTACGGTTTGGAATGGGCAACTAGCTTCATCTTTTTGACTGACCGACCCCTTGACAAAAGTACCTGTAAATTGTTTATTTGAATTAAATGCTTTGAGTTTGAGTTTGAGTTTGAATCCTTCACACCTAAACCTTCCTCATAAATCACATTGGTGAAAACCTTATGAAATCCTTTCCATAGTTATTGAGTTCCGCGTTCAGACAGACAGACGCGGCTTGGGGAACTTGTTTTATAATATGCAGGTAGTGATAGTAGTTACCTACCTAGAGCTCTCTCCTCACAGACTCCTCAGAGAATAAAATAACCATAGATGTATTAAGCACCTTGTCAATCACAATCTAAATGATTTTGAAGGTTATTGCTTATAAGTTCGAAAAACAAAATGTCTGCTCAACAACATAAATAACGCAATGAATGTTGTTGAACTGTCAAAATGAAAGCCATTGATACTATCATTGTGTTACGTAATTAGGTACTATAGGTAGGTAGTCCGCTGAACACAATTAATTTTAAAACAACATTGTGTCTCCTTCATCTTCAAACGATTGACAAAAGAGAAATCATTTACATTCGTTTACTGCTAAACCTTTACTAATGTGTGAAACTTAAGCAACGATGTGGTTTAAGAGAAGTAGTAGGTAGTGATAAAAATTGAGAAGAGTATGCTTAGAAAGTTTGGTCATACTGAGAGGATGAATTAAAGGCAACTAACAAAGCTATTTACAGGGCCGAATGTGAGTGGAAACGCTCGGAGGGGACATCTGAGGACCTATCGTGACCTAATCGGTGTTGCTCTACAGAAAGGTCAGGGGGCCAAGTCTACTAATTTACAAACGTGTCAATGGTCTCTCAATGATGAGTTTTTGACAGATTTGCTATACAAAATCTGTCATCATTGTGAGACCCAGGTGCGGAGTAGTCGCAGCCGGCGTGGTATGGTATGAACGTAACCGAAGCATAAGGAGTATTTATGGAGCGGAGCAGGTGGCGTTCTATAGTATCTGCCTACCCCCATGGGAAGAAGGCGTGAGTTTTATGTGTGTGCACCTTAGGGTTTCAGAGTTCAGTCTTATTATAGCTTTGTAGCTACGCAAGTACGTGAAGATATTTGTAAAACATAAACGTGACCCTTCGTTTCTATTATAGTCCAGAGGCCCTAGGCAAAGTGACATTCTATCAGCGATAACGATGATGGAAAAGGCAAAAATGTATAGAACTGACATAAGCTATCGAAAAGCTTATGTCAATCCAGTTGAAAGTCGTTGTAGAAAAACGAAACGCTTTCGAAGCGATTGTCGTTTGTTTAGGCCCTCTTGGCATAACTATGGCCCTCTCGGTAAACCACATCTTTCTACAGGTCATAATCAGACAGTCGTTGCGCAAAAATATCACGAATACTAAGGTAGGTAGTTACTAACAAGAAAGGCGGAGCGTGAACGTGAATCCGTGAGCAGTAATTTGTGGTCCTCAGTTCAAATTGTAGCTCTCAGCTCAGTACAAAAATGGCCTTTCGCTAACAAGTCACCTTGAAGAAGAATGGGTTTCCAGTCACCAGCTTGTCTCCGATGCCTCTCGTTTTCTGCGTGATGACTGAGTACCTACTCTTTTGGGTGAAGAAAATATCTTTATATTATTTATTGACTTTTACCACTTGCAAAATCTCTCTCTCTTGGAAAATTGTCCGGATTCCCTTTGAATTCTCGAATACTGACTGACTAACGAAAACTAACCTATGTTTCTTAGCAAAATGGCTATCATAAACTACAAAAGATATCTTGTATTCTGTCCTTTATGTAGAATAATAGGTACCTAATTAGTATTAATTTTCGTCATTTGTTACGACGCGTGACAACACGAATGTTTTTTTAATTCTTTACACTAAAAGATACATAGGTAGGTATAATACCTCCGATTTTAGTTTTATTTGAGTTACCTAATTAACTTTAGTGGATATTCATAATGCTGTATTTAACAGCAGTAAGTATGGGACAATACTAAAGTAGAATGCTTCATCACGAGCACAAAGCGACAACTAATGTGTTGCCTTACAATTGAGCAACATGCTTGAGCAACACTCTACTCTCACAAGTCACAATGTTCACATCTTGAACATCGGCACGATTAACGTAGTGCTGACTACTTAGATAAATGAGGCTGTACATTAATGTATTGTAGGTACAGTAGACCGCACTTCAGTGGTACCACTTTGATCTCGAGCTGCCCTAGCGTTGTTTCAAATAGTACCTACCTAATGCATTCAAGTGTCAATTAAAAAGGTTTCTTTCCCAAAAAGCATATTATAGTGTCTCCGAATTTCTAGCCGAAAAAGTGTTTGTTGCCTAACACTAATAGTTATTATATCTATTGGAATAAGATTGTTTTTATGAGATATCTCGTGTAATTTTTGACATAACTCGTGTAATTTTTTACATTGATCTTGTAATTTTGACATTAATCTTGCAAATTTGACATACCTACTTAAATCTTTTATTTTTGACATTTAGTATAGTATCTGATGATTTAGTATCTGATGAAAATGTAAACATTTGTGCCATTTACATTTAAAGTGCTTTGATTTGAATACTTTAATCTGAAATTCTACTTTTTAATGACAATTGGGTTGTCAATGACTTTTTCACTACATTATAATAATGTTATTCAAACAATAATAGTGTTGAAAAAAGTGGTGACATAGTTATAATAAGTAAAATAAGCATATAGTAAGTACATGCACTGTTAGTTTTTAACTTATTTGACAAAAATATTTCAAAGTTTCAAAAAGAGCTAATTTACTTAAACTAAATCCTATCCTCGGCATTCGGTTGGTCTCCCCTCATAACAGCTTGTCTCTCGACAAAGGTCTCCTCTAAGGCTTTTCCACTTGTTTCCGTCGTTTGCTGTTGGGCCTGCTACTTTCTTAAAATCATCTTCCCATCGCTTTGTCTGTCTTCCTCTGCTTCTTCTGCTTTCTCTAGGGCACGATTCAGTTATTATGTGGTCCATTTCTCTTTCTTTTCTCTCAACATATGTCCCATCCAGCACCATTTCAATTTTCTGCATAATGTTTGATTTTTTTTGAGCTTATTCTTTCCTTTCACCTACAGTTTTTAACTGTACTCTATCTCTTCTCATTCCCAATCCTACACTTCTCTCTATTCCATTCTGACACATGTAAGTATATTGTTTTTTTTTATAGATATAATGTTAAAACCAGATGCAGGTCTTGCTAGTTGCCTTTATACCGGCGCCAGACACAGCAACACACATTTGAAACACTTATTTCAACACTTGTGAGGTACGGGTATTTGAGTATTTGTTCAAAGTTTGATCACATAATTATTACCGTACCGCACAAGTGTTCAAATATGTGACTGTGTCTGGCGCCGGCTTTAGTGAGTGATTGCGTAACGTTGGTTATTCTCCTAGGTTAGAAAGGAGCAAAGCTCAGAGTTCGCTGTTGGAATCACGCGGGATTCTGAAAGCTACAATATTAGGTATTACTTTTGCTCGTTTGCGGAGGAGCTCGTGGCTAAGTAATAACAGCCACACGGGTCGGTCCATGAGGTTAAGCTACGCTTGCCGGGGTTGGTCCGTGGATGGGTGACCATCTTTACTTATAGATACTCATCCGTGCCTCGGAAAGCACGTTAACCCGGCTCGGTCCCGGCTGTCGTTCGTGGATCTTTGACAGTCGTTACGGATCGTCAGAAGCCCGAAAGTCTGACAACCAGTCTTACTATGGGGTATCGTATTACCCAGTTACTGTATTTTGGAGGTCCGATAGGCAGTCGCTCCATGTAAAATACTGGTATTCAGCTGCATCCGGTTAGACTGGAAGCCGACCTCAACATAGTTGGTAAAAGGCCAGACAGATTGACTTTTATAGTCACTATCTGCCAGATACATTAAAAGTGAGATGTTTTGCTGCGATAAAAAAATATTAAGTAAGTACCTATTCAGTAAAGTAAGGAGTGAAGTAGGTAATTTTTACCTATATTTTCCAACCTACCAAAAGTCGGGCCAGAAGTTATCTTTAAAATCACGACTTTTTAACCCTACTCTGTAGTAGGTATCAATACCTATACTGAATACATAATTATACATTATAGATAATGGGTCCGCGTGATTTACATCCATAAGAAGTCCTCGTAACATAAGGTCCAGTTGAAAACCAGCGTCAGGCACTAGTTGACTGGCATGCATGCTGAACTGGGCCTATTTGGCGCAGCCGTGAGGCGCACAATACTATTTTAAGTTTTTTCTGTTTTCTGTGTGAATCAATCAAATAATATTTTCTTTGTTTTGTACACATGGCTACACATCAAGCTATACATTTCCAGTGTATGCTGATGTCGCATTGCATATGATTTCCGTACAATGCGAGGTCAGATTATACTGGAAATGTAAAGCTTGTTGTGCAGCCGTGTGTACCTATTTAAGAAATGTCGTCACACCATACTTTTGCTTTAGTCAATAAATTCACATCAATATAAAACTTTCAAACATCAACACGTTCAGTTTCAATTACCCGGTACAATTTCTAGCAGCCATTACAGAAAATGAAATACACACCAATATTCTCAGCAGTTTAGTAGATTAACACGAACAAACACACCAACACGCATACATTTTGCGAGCACGGGTGATGTTTTTGCATTACTGATAACACAATGACTCGCATACGAATAACTTTATTATTGTAACTGTAGTCTTCCTGATGTCTGCGAGGAATACTTACAAATAATAATTTAACAGTGAAGCATACTATAGTATAACTAACTGAGCCAACAGACGTCATCCTGTTCAAATATCAATAACTAGCTGTTGCTCGCGACTTCGCCTGCCATCCAGGATGAAAAGTAGCCTATGTCCTTCTCCAGGTCATGATCTACCCATGTGCCAAATTTCATCCAAATCCGTTCTGCCGTCAAGCGTGAAAGCGTAAGAAACAAACAAACAAACTCACTTTCGCACGTTTATTATTTGTTAGGATTAGGATTCAAACGAAATTCCAATAGAAAATACACTTTCAGTTTTACCCGAATTTTCCAATTTTCCCGGCAACATTTCATTTTTTTTATTTCGGAAGTCGGTGGCAAGAAACGAAAATTGAAAAACAAAGACACCGACTTCCGAAATTAAAATTATATTTCACTTTTTAGTGTTTTTTTTGGAAAACGTTTTTATTTAATGTGCATTTTGGTAAACGGATAGCTTTTAGCTCAAAGACATTTCAAACACTTGGTAACCTAACATCAACACACCACACCATGGGTATCATAGGAAACGGTTCCGTCATTAATGTAATCCTCGGTTCAGCAAACAATAACGAATCGTTTTACTTACCAATAGTAGAATTTTTTATTGCCAAACTGAGGCCCTAGTGTGAGTTTATTTTAACCATCTCGACTTTACGCATCGACCGCTTTCGGCGCTCCGATTGGCCCTTCACCAGTGAAAGCCAGTAAAGGGCCAATCGGACCGCCGAACACGGTCGATGCGTAAAGACGAGATGGTTAAAAGAAACTCACACTAGGGCCTCTGAGCTTATAAATAGATTCAAAAGCTATAGCTATATATTATACCTGAGAAAGCTACTTCTATATAGGCGGGTCTACTATGCAAAGCTATGTGGTATTTGCTTCATTATTGGTAAATATACAAGAGTCTTAATTTTAACCGATAACGGTCCGTAAATTATTGAAATCGGCCATTAATCTATCATTTTCACCAATTGACAAAACGCTCAGTATATAGACAGCCAATAGTGGACCGTTCACCGCTTTCTTATAGGAAACCGAACCATAGTGGTATAGCCACACTTACATGTATAAGGATGGTCATCATTGTCGAGCCGAACCTAACGTTACACAACTGACCACTGGCGTTCACTGTTGACATATTCCATAACTTTATAAGTTGTGTGGTGTTGCCACATATCGAAAGTGTGGCTCGCCACGCCATGAAGATGACACGTTAAGGCGTTGCGTTGTGTAACCATAGTGTACTGTTTCAAATTGATGTATTTACTATGGTCAAACCATACAGTCAACAGCACATGGATGACAAATTGACATTGACAGTGCCTTTGTCGTAGCAGTAAGTGCGCATACGCATACACACGAGCAGCATGCGTCAACGGCAGAGACAACTGCAGCCGTCGACAACGTGCCGCTCATGTATTTGAGTACGGTGCGCAAGCAGGTCATAAGATACAGCCCTGTGACAGACGAACGGACAGCGGAGCTTTAGTAATAGGGCCCCGTTGGCATTATGGGTACAGAATCATATAATTGTCAACCATGATGGCAAAACAAGAAGTTTTGACTGATTTTTTTGCTGGCTTTTAACTTGACCAGTGGCTAACCATTGCCATACAATGTGGAAATGCCGTATGCCGCCAGTCTCTTGGGTACAATACGGTCAATATTTTCAGCAGGCAGGTCTGAAAACAGGCTCTGCGAACTCGCCTCATGTTGGTTACCAAAAACAACAATTTTGGTTCCTAAAAAATGTGGTCTACGCAGCCCTCTGCGCGAAGACGACATGGTTGGCGCAGTGGCTGAGCGTTGGATTGCTGCGCAACGTGTCGTGGGTTCGATCCCCGCACGGAACAAATATTTGTATGATCTGCAAGTAGTTGTTCCGGGTCTGGGTGTTTAGTGTATGTGAATTTCTATGTTTGTAAACGCACCCACGATACAGGAAGAAATTCCTAGAGTGGGGCAACGTTTTAAAAAAAAAAAAAAAAAAAAAAAAGTTCCTGACTGACAGTTACATCGGCCATATTGTATATTACCAGTCGATATTTCGAATATTGTTGAATAATTGTCCAAATTAATGGCATTGGGATTGCGAGTATCAATATCGGCTCAAGTATGCAGTAGGTAGCTAGCTAGCTACGCGTTATTTTCTGCAAACCCTACATATACTAAACACGTGTTTACCACATTTCCTTTATTAAAACAAGTCATCAGTATTTATAACCATTCAATTTCTATTGGTAATTAGATAATCACAGGAATGGTAGCAGTACCACATTTCCTTAGGTAACAAAAACGTTTAGTCGAAGGCCAGCGATGAATATCCGTTAAAACTTCAAAATCTACATTGTTCTATAATACTACTAGATTACATTTTAGAAATAAATTATTGTATTATGTCATTTTAGAAGGTTCATAAAAAGACGCGAGATGAGAAAGCGCGCGCTAAAGGACCAATTTTAGGTTCGAGATATTTAATTTTGCAAACATGTTCGGTTTAGACTTTGTTATGTGTTCTTCATAAATGATCTATTTTTTCTTATTTAAAAATCTTTTCATAAATTAAGGTAGATACTAATACATAACAAAACACTACAGAATTCTATCTGCTCGATTTTCACAGTCCATTTACAATCGTACCCAAATTCATAGGTAGAAGGTATTGCATCACCGAATGCATCGCCGGTGAATATTATATTTATAATTAAGTAGGCAGGCTTATAATTATAATTAATTAAATTGGTAGGTAGTATATCATCGTAATAAAACATTGTTTTGCGTACCTATATATTATACGTACGTACATAATAATGTGCGCTTACGCACGCAATTAAATTTTTCTATACTCCATTAAAATGTATTAAAGCATTAGGAAAATAAAGGCTTAATAACAATAGTCAATAAAAAAGTAAACGGTGAATAGATTACATTGCTCTTTGATGTGTAACATCTTTCCTCTCGCTTCCTTTCCTGCAATCTGTGGCAGTGATTTCGTGAAAGGGGACGGATGTGTGTAACAGAAACACGTGGAAGCGCGCGCTCTTTGATTTGACGAATGACCGCGCGTGATTTTAGAGTTGGTGATCAGTTACCCATTTTCCGAGAGGATGCAAACATCATGATTATAACGATGATGATGAAGATGAAGATGACAATTTTAGAAAGTCGATTAACACTTAGAACTTTAAATGCAGAAAAGTAATGGATCGTTTTTTTTTTTTTCAATTTAGAATTTAAATGATTGTATTATGTAACGTTTCTTTTTTGCCGACTGTACACACAGCTACACATCGAGCTATACATTTCCAGTTTATGCTGATCACGCATTGTATAGGATTTCCGTACATACAATGCGAGGTCAGCTTATACTGGAAATGTATACTTAGCTTGATGTGTAGCCGTGTGTACCTTAGTCTAAATTATTTCCTAGTTATAATTTTCCCGTTGGTCTAGTGGTTGCAAGCGCTACTGCTAGGTATGAGGTCTTGGGTTCGATTCCTGGGTCAGGCAAGGTGTTAATGGGTGGTTCCATTTTCTCTGTAGCTGTTCTCTGTTGCGCCCGGTTGATGGCCATAGGGTCACCTCCTATTACGTGGGACTTAAACATAACTGGCGAAATGCGGATGTACTATAGGTACACCTCTGCCCAACCCGTCGGGGAATACAGGCGTGATGTTGTTTATAAATGTTACGTAATTTACGTACCATAGCTATCTTGCTATGAAGTATAACGTCTACGAGGTTGCATTAATAAATCGATTAAGTAAGTTGAATTATAATGAATGTAAAGTCCAATCTTACAATTATAATTAATTAGGTATGTACCTAAGGTCAGCTGCGTAGTACTCGCAACCGGCGTGCGTGTATGACGAGGGGGCTTAAAACGGTCACTTTAGCAGAATCTTATTAAGAAAACTTTTTACAACAAAAAAAAACCGACTTCCAAAAAAAAAACACCGACTTCCGTTCAAGTTTTTATTTTTCACTTTTTAGTTGTGGTACCTACCCCACACAAATTCTAATACCACTTAGCTGATGTAAATAACAGTGAAGGAGTAAATGAAAACATCGTCTAGATAAACTAAGTGGGAAAAATACGTAATATTGAAGCTAACTCAAAAACTACACAAGCAAAGTTAATAAAATTTATATGGGACCACCTCGGAAGCATGCCCTACCATACAAAAAAATGTAATCTAAAATAATCATCAAAATCTATTCATAATTGGCGGAGAAATCGAGTAAAAAATATATAAAAAAAAAAAAAACATACAGACGAATTGAGAACCTCCTCCTTTTTGAAGAAGTCGGTTAAAAATATTATGAATCATCGTGAAATGTCACAAACAGACAATTCATAATATGATCTGCGTGTAATTCATATTACGAAATAATTAATCTGTTTGACAGTTTTCTATGGAGATTCGTAAAATGGTCCACAAATTATGAATTGCTTTTATGTCAAATTAGAGGAATTGCTTATGACAGCTGGGATTCAGGAAATAAACTGCTTTTAGAGGAATTGCTAATGTGGCCGGTTTAGGTCCCCAGTGCCCTGTTTATCAAAACTTACAAGCCTTTTAGTACCAAATGTCATTATTTATAGTTCACAAACTATTAATTTTTTTGATAAACAAAATCGCGAATAAAATTGGTCTTACAAGTTTACAAGTGTCGTGCTTAGTACCGCAGACCGCAATAAATGTTTAAATTCGATTTTCTTTTTTTGAATGTGGTCAAAAGAGAGATAACCTAATGCCCGTGTCCTAGCAGTGGGAAGATTAAGGCTGATTATAAATATGAGGATGAGCTATGAATTTAACGAAAATTAACATTCTAGGTAACTTGTGAACGTGTAGACTTGTAACTTTTGATAAACAACAAAGGTAATAATCCCACTCTATTACCGAAAAACAAAAGCAAAATCAAGAACTCTAAATAGGTGGGTACCTATACCTATCTTAAATAATTATTGTAAGTTATTAGAGGAACGTTTATCTTAATAGGCTCGAAAACATGTTTCAAGTTTTTTTATTGATTTGGCGTGGAGCACAATTGAATCGATTTGTAATTATACCTATAATCGAAAACTATTTCAACATTCTTTCATCAACGTTTTTCGCAAACCGCATGGTTCAGCCAAAGTAACTATATTTAAAACTAGCTTTTGCCCGCGGCATCGCCTGGTTCGGTCGGAAAGTATCCCACGGAAACGAACTACCGGGATAAACAGTAGATAAGTATTCTATATCTATCCTATATCCTATCCTGGGGGGAGAGCACGATACGGCCTTGTGACATGGCTCGAGTCACACATTTTATCACAGTATAATTTTTTTTTTTATATGTGACTCAAGCCACGTCACAGCACTGTAGACCGTGCTCGCCTATCTGGTCATGGTCTATCTGAATTTAATCGAAATTGTTTCAATCGTTTAGACGAGAAAGACTAACGGTGGAGTTTCTTGCCAATTCTTCTCGAATAATAATAAGAAATAATACGAAAACTACCTCTTGGAAGGGAAACTAGAATCAGTTCTATTTCTTTGTTTTTGACGGTTAAAAGTGCCTTTTACCTATGTGCCTAATTGAAATAAATTATTTGACTTTGACTTTGAAACTGACAGACAATAACTTTTGCGTTTACCTATGATGTATGCATGAATATATCTTCAGTTCTATTTCTTTGTTTTTGACGTTCAAAAGTGCAACGGCACTTTTGAATGTGCCTAATTGCAATAAGTTATTTAACTTCGACTTTGAGACTGACAGACATTTAGTTTTGCGTTTACATAAGGTGTAGGCATGAATGTATCTTCAAGGCTCATTTCTTAGTTCTTACCCACAGTACTGTCAACCAGTTGAACACAGTCCACTGATGGACAAAGGCACAGTATTATTGTAATACTGTGACAAAGCCTTCTCCCAAACTCAAACTTCCGGATCCAGTGCACTGATGACAATTTTTGGTTCCAGAGTACGTAGTGCAGTATTTTCCTGCATGAAATCTTCGTGCTTGGAACTTTTTATTACGTTACTGGCCTTCAATGTTGTTTTTTTAAATCCTAATACGTAAATGATTTTGTGAACAGAAAAGAGGCTAGGCCGGCAACGGAATTACTTCCGGTTACGGTTCCTTCTTCGATGTGTTGCGTTTACGTGATTAGGATGCGAACTATAAGCTTTTACAATTGTTGATACACTCCGAACCTCAACGCGTAACTTTTGCCTGAGATTTTTATTCCGAAAGTTTTCCCCTACCGTTCCACCGTAGTTTTAGTTTTGCTTGAACTATAACGGCCATGACAAATTTTTAATATATCTGTTTCCTTTTTAATACTTTTTATTACTGAAATTAAACATGGTACAGGTATTACCGTGTGCGTTACCCCAGCAAAATAATGTCGAAAATAGTCATTTAAATCTTATAGATAATTAGTTGCCTAGCTTCTGTAATTGTTACGCACATTTTTTAATTTGTTGCACTTTCACTGGAGTAAGATTTAATAGACTATTTTCGACATTATTTTGCTTTGAAGTTCGATGAACTCTGAGATAGTGCTGAAAATTGTCTTACAGGAAAATGCGGGGAACCACTATACTTGAGTAGAATAGACCCTTTTTAGTGTTTGTGGTTCACGCACAATGAAGGGTTCCGTAGTTGGGATGAATTTATCCCAAGAAACTTAACATTGAAGTTGAAAAACATGTTCTCCGAAACGAAATGTATGGGTAAACATATTTTTGCAACTGCAAATGTAAGTTGGTGGATTATTACTCGGTAACTTGTAGCGCCTACATTAACTGTGATAGTTTTCCTTTTAATTTCGTTATGTATACTACTGTCGTGAAATTTTCCACATATCCAAAACCAACAATTTAGCTGGAAGGGGGGGACA
Organism: Lithophane ornitopus; assembly: GCA_948473465.1. Classification (NCBI taxonomy): domain Eukaryota; kingdom Metazoa; phylum Arthropoda; class Insecta; order Lepidoptera; family Noctuidae; genus Lithophane; species Lithophane ornitopus. The sequence continues at coordinate 1,558,243 of OX419617.1, forward strand.
CTTGACTCTAACAAAAATAAGAACTTTAAAGCATCCTTAAATCCCAGAATGGTTTGCACACGCTCACAATATTTTAGATCGACGTTTCCAACGACACCATACACCATGGGATAGACGAGAAAAAAAATCCCCACTTCACGTTTAGGGGAGGTTCAAGAGGTAGTACTCTAATTTTGTTTTTTTTTATTGTTTTACCACTTTTTCGGCGTCATTTTGTATACCCATGCCAAATTACAACTTTCCAGTACTAAGAGTCTCTGAGCTAAGCCGCGGACAGACAGACAGACATGGAGAATCTATAAGGGTGCCCTGTTGAATACAGTTGTGCTATTCTGTCAAAATCTCACCGTGAAAACTTAGATGAAGTGAGCTTGAAATGAACTGTCACTGCCTTAGCATCAGTATGTATCGATGACAATGACAGCTCACTTCACACTCACTTCACCTAAGTTATCACGGTGAGATGGTTACAGAATAGCACAGCAGAACCCTAAAAAGGCTGAAATCGGCATCTTCAGTTGTTTTGTCGAGTGATAATTATTTACGTATACAGATATTTGTTTTAAATGAGTTCATCAGATTCAGATATGGATATAACGCCTTCTTTTCATTAGATAGAGGCTAAACTGTAGTTGAAAACTTTGTGAGAAAATATTATGTGTGTGTGAAAACCATTTTTGGATTCAGGATGTTTTTACGAAATATTAAGCTTTGAAGTGCTAATTTTCGCCCCTGCCACTGCCACCTAAATGGTTGGTTTTGGATATTGTGAAAAAAATTAGTAATTAAGTACAATTTTACGCCGCGATTTAACAGAATACTTAGGACATGGCTTGTATAAAATATCTCAAATTTTAAGAAATGGTCCGATATTCATAGTTTAAATACCAGGAATAAACACAATCTTGCTGTACATCGCACTCGTCTCCACAGAGTAGGCAACTCGTTCATGGGTCAATGTATACGATTTTATAACAAACTTCCCATTGACATTCGAAACTTACCCATTAAACGATTTAAAAGCTGTATTAAAACCAAACTTTGTAGAAAAGGGTACTATAAAATTTCAGTTTATTTAGAAGACAAAAAAAGCATGGGATTGAGCTGCTCGCTCTGCTAAGCATTGTAACATTTTGAATATTATGGAAAATCATCAAAGTATATCTACCAGTTTTTTAAATAAATTGACATTATTGAATATTCTATACAAAATGACATGATTACTTTGTAAAGTATTGTATTATTGTGAATGTGAGGACTATGTGAATTTTTTTTTTTCTATTCTTTCGTTCTCAGTTAGTTTTATCGATGGTCTGCCAATTTGAGAATTTTATGCGGCCTACCCAAATGTCCTTTCTTTGGTATTGTTCGTCGAGTCGTTGAGCTCCTTAAGTTCTGAGTTGAGCTTCACTATTACTGACAAATGCTTGCACTGACTAGACAGGTCCACTCAAATCTGTGTGGTTCTTTCCTCAAAAGACCATTTCAGCCTCGAATTTACATGGTCCTCATATGGCTTGACCAATATTATGTCTGGACTTTAAAAGAGATTGTGACCTCTGAGTTTGTTTCGGCCTTTCTTCTCAGAGTAGTCAGATAGGAAACGCGGACCTCATCTAGCTTATTTTTAATATTTTTTAATATGACGTGTAAAAGTGATTCCAATATCCTATTTACAGAATTTTCATTTCATTTCATTTTACTTCATTTCATTTCATTTCATATAGTTTTAAAATTTTTTGTCAGCATAAAAAATTGTTTCCCAGGTAGGGAACAAAAATACTGTTTTCATCCCTCTGATTAGGTAACTTCAAGCGTACCTACTTTCCAAATATGAAAAATAAAAATAGTTGATTGCAAACAACTATTTTAAAAGGCGAACGTGTTTTTTTGAATCCAGAGGGAAGCGAAGGATTTTAGAGTAGAATCCTAAACGCGAAGTTAAAATTGAAGCGAAGGATTTTAGAGTAGAATCCTAAACGCAGCGAGGGATTCGAAGTACGTCACTCGAGCTTAAAATAGTGTAGCTCCCGAGGTGGACACTCTACTTTTTATTAGCCTCTATGAGAAAATAAGTAAGTGCAACTTATGAATAAGAATGGATTCTTTGTATCACATTTTTGGCGTCCGACACAATGTTCTCTGGAGTTAATAAATAATGCTTTCATTCTAACTACTTGAGGAAAAAAATATTTTATGTTTTATAAAAAAATAAAATTTTAATTTGAGTAAACAATTACGAACGAAGGCGGAATGCATTTCGCGCTTTTTTATTTATAAATGCTCGCGGACGGGGTTACTTAACTCCTTAATCCTAGTCGGTTATTTGTTCATACAATGTCCGTGATTGATCTCTTTGGTGATTGGCACTTTTACTAACAATATCCACTTTCCAAGTTCTAACGACTTAGTCCCTAGGGATTAAAGAGCTATTTTAGTCCCTGTTTACGAAGAATAAAGTAGGTCTTATTGAATAGATTTATAAAAAATATTTATAAGTAAAGTCGGGTATACCGAAACATTCTTCTGTATCAAATGTACATATACCTACCTACACACTCTCGTAGAAATAAATTAAAATAGAATAATCGATGAAGGTCATGAAATATTTCCCTGTTTCAATAACGGCATCAAACCTGCTTTTTAGACACGGAGGATGTAGGGCGCAGGCGCTGACCTAAGTCAATGTAAACAACATCAAATCATATGCTATATAAAATCTGATAAAAACAATCTACTCACCAGCCCAGGGTCCGAACCTCTTGGACAGCGTGTGCACCTCAGAAGGCAGGAAGTAAGGCATCAAATACGAAGATATGAGCTCCAAAACACTCCATAGGGAGTCTATTAGCATAAAACACAGGGCAATAGACCCAACTAACGCTAGAACTAGTAATAAAAACATTGTTTTTATTTTTTAAATGCACTGATTCAGTTAAATTGTGGTAGACGTCGAAATATCCGCGCGTTTTTTTAGAAATGGAATGCTTATTTTTGGTGGGAAAGCGCACGACGCGCCAACATGACGGTACAGGCCACACTGAGCGAGTGTTGCCCACACTCAAGTTACGTTACAACGATTGACCTATAAACCTCTCTTATGTCACTGCTTATCAACTATTGATGTTTACCGGAAGATATAAGGCTTGGTAATCTATTATTGCCAAAATATTTGAGATAAGCTTTGCCAAATTGAATCTATCTATCTTCTTACTATTATGATCTGACATCGAAAATAAATATCTACAATATTTACAATATTTATTGATTCTAGTACAATACCTACTTTTAAATTCAAACGCCTGAAATATTGATGCATGCAACAATTTCAAAATAAAGTTAAATAGGAATAGTTCAGCAGGCGATCGATGTCGTTCATTTATGTAGATTAAAATCACTATCACTATTTAATAAATATTATAAAACAAAGCCTCCCCGCCGCCGTCTGTCTGCCTCTGATCGCGAAAAACTCAAAAACTACCGAACAGATTTTCCCTAATGGACGGAGTGATTAATGAGGAAAGTTTAGGTCTACAATTCATTAACGTTTTGTGTAAATTGGCTGAACTGAAATATGACGGTGATTGTTGAAGATCTTGGAAAAAATCATGCCTACTGGAAGCTTTACTGGCGCGTGCCGCGTAAACCATTATTTAAGTATGTATATGAAAACTATGTAATACGGAATTAATAGATACATTACCCTGGATTAACACATATGGTATTTTTAATCCCGGTAGTTCCAGTAGGATATTTTCCGACATAGGTACACGCAGCCGCCGGCAAAAGCTAGTAACGTTATTATGACCAGGCTCTGGGGCCTCCTTAGGTTCAATCGCTGAGATAATCTGGTTTCTGGAGATGGAAATTACACCTAGTGGAACAAATTACAATACAAGAAGTGTCCCACAGTTGTTACTTGTTACCAGTCTGTCCAAAAGGCTAACATAAACCTTTAGACAAGTATGTTTATCGGCACACGCTTAGTCTAATGACTGATCTTCTAAAAACGTGCTTGGAACGTGTACCGGGTCAAGTCAACGTCAGAAGTATGGGAACTTTTTAGTAGGCCTACATACAAGCTTTAGCAACTGCGTAAAAAAAGAAACATGAGAATATGATTTATGTGGATATTCTTCCGTACATAATTAATTAATTATACATAGGTAAGTATAATTATATTCTATTTTTAGAATATTTTTTGTTAGTTTTATACAAGCCTAGGCCAGGTAATTAACTGAAAAGTGTATTTTTTGCGGGTTTTTATATTCTGACTTACAATTAAATCGAAGTAATAAGTAGTTTATTTATTCTTAATGTTTGAATAAATTAGCTTTATATATATCTACTTATTCACCTTTAACTGCCTCATATTGTTAAAAATAATAGGTGAGTACCTACTCTAGGCTGTAGGTACTTACTGGTTAATTTATCACAAAGAGGCTTTGGAAATCAGTCATTTTGGTCAAAATTAAGTCAAAATGCACGTCATACGTAATTCAATTTTGGCCAAAATACTAGTTGGTTCACTTGGCAAAGCTAAGTCAAAGTCAAATACTTATATTGTATTTCAATTATACACATAAAGGGCACTTTTGAACGTCAAAAACAAGGAAATTCTAGTTGCCCGTTCCAAAAGGTATTTTCATACGGAGAAGAATGGGCTAGAAACACCGGAACTCTTTTAAAAATGTTTAACAACATTTTGTATACATGAAGCTGGCTTCCAAGCTATCCTTTGAAGTTTCAGTAATGTGATAATTAAGGTGCGTAAATTTTATAAAAACACTTGTGTTATTAAGGTACAATTCCGTATATATTCCGTAGCTAGCGAAGCGACACGACCTGTCGACCTGTGTCATTTTGAAAGTTGTTAATAATGATGAGTGCAATGACTAAGAGGTTGCCCATGCCCATGAATTCAATTCCACGCCGTAGGTATCTTTATTTGCGTTTCATAATGTTTACACAAGATCTGACTTAAAGCTCAGGTACTGTGCCTGCAATAGCGGAGACACCACGCGAAAATGAAACAGGGGGCCTAAACCGGCCACATTAGCAGTTCCTCTAAAAGCATTTCATTTCCTGAATCCCAGCTGTCATTAGCAATTCCTCTAATTTGACACAAAAACAATTCATATTATGTGGACCATTTTACGAATCTCCATAGAAAACTGTCAAACAGATGAATTATTACATAATATGAATCGCACGCAGATAATATTATGAATTGTCAGTTAGTGACATTTTACGATGATTCATAGTATTTTCCTATTATGATTCTGCCAAAGTGACTGTTTTAAGCCCCCAGATTGTGTTTGATCGTGTGTTACACAATTAGGGCCGACGAGTCACACCGGAATGGAAGCGGCCGGCAGCGGCTGGCAGCGGGCAGCACCGCTGACAAGACGCGCATGGCCGCGTGACCTTTTCAAGCTTTTCAAGCGATAATGGTCTTTTAAGTATGTAGATAAAGTTTAAAACTATTTCACACTGAAGTGCTCGCCGCGTCGCTGCAAGCCGCTGCCATTCCGGTGTGACTCGGCCCTTAGGGTGCTGAATCCTTTGACAGTTCAACAGCATTTTTACGTTGTTGAGCAGATTTTTTTTTTTAACTTATGAAGCAATGGATTAGCAATCTCTTTCAAAATGATACAGATTGTGATTGATCGTGTATTACGCAATTAGTGTGCTGGATTGTACCTACAGTCACGACTAGTCACATAGGTACGTAAGATTCAAATGCGCTTTCCTTCTAAAGTATTTTAGAGGTATGAGGAACAGGGTGTAAAGTTCACTCATTCTGTATAGAAAAGGGAGGATCCTCCGACCAGACGGGTGTTGTTTCTAGCGGGCAAATGCCCAACGATTGATGTCGGGTTCTTGTATATGTATAATTATGTCCATCGCACGGTAAACTCTAATTGCGCGATGCAGGTTTTTGTGTGACATCAGGGTCTTTGATGGGTCATACGGTGGAGGTGTGCCCTGCTTGGGCGGAGCACCGCCGTGTCCTCTTGGAGACGTTTGCGCCAATGAACTCTCGCGTCCGGCCCTAGTCCAGGCCATGGTACGGAGCGAGAGGGCATGGGAAGCCGTCACCTCCTTCTGCGAAGCAGTAATGCTCGCGAAGGAGGAGGCGGAACGCGTGAGGGAGAGGCAAAGTTTGCGCCCTCACGCCCCTAACCGCCGCCGCTGGAGACAACCTGGGCGTCGGTAATCCCAAGCGGATTTCCGGCCACCATAGGCGCGGGCTTGCGGACGGCGAGCAATGGGTAGCTCGCCGTCCGATAAGGGCCAGGCCCGGATCGATGGCGCGTCGTGTTCCACGCGCGCCTCAAAGAGATGTCAGCACACTTGACGGACCCCCGTTAGGACCGATGCCTGCCAGGGTTGCGGGAATGTCCGAAAGGGATACCGGGACCCTGGCAACAGGCAACTGAAGGAACACGGGTGGGTTTTAGTCAGTAAAAGTCTGACACGCCCTTCCGCTCCGCCCAGAGCGGAAGAAGTCAATTGATGATTACCAACTCACAAAAAAAAAGGCTCTTTGATGGGTAGTTCGCATGTGGTGATGTAGATGCCGCCACAGTATTGATGGTGTTCCGAAACCTACAATGTTTAAAATGTGTTCCGAACATAGTATTATCGAAACCATACTAAGTCGGTACTTATGATGAGTTTTCTCAAAGTTGCAATTTTTATTCCACGAGAAAAGCTCTTTCAATTTTGCGTAGGTAACTGGTAAGCTTTTTATGCTGTGATGAAAACTCTCAAATAAAACTGCCACAATCACATTATTTAATGTATTACTTATATTAGATCATAGTTACAATACAATTGTTGTAAACAACATACAAGTAGTTAAATAATACCTATCTGTGGGTAAACTAGCACATCTACATAAACTAGCATGGGCCACAGGCCACAGTGATCAGCTATAGGGCCTCAGCACTATCTGCACAGCATTTGACTTTTGTAATGGTATACTTACATACCAATTAATACATTTAAAAAAACTCGGCATTGTACAGTCACGGACTTTAATTGATGAGCCACTTTCAAACTAATCAATTTTGCAGTTTCATACATTCACGAGATTACCCGATTAAACACGAACTCAAATCGCATGCTCGTAAACAAGATGACAAATTAGTAGTAATCGGAAATAGTCCATAGAGGTTGACTAACAAGTTCTCAATAAAAAATAAATACAATATTTATCGAATCTATTTGATACTGACCTCCTTTGAATCAGAGCTCATTAGCTCGTTAATTCTGAAAACCTATGCGGAGACAGAGACGGTTGAAATGTCGATGGCAGAGACGTTATTTTCGAATTTGTCGAAATGACTAATTAAAATTTCTCCGTACGCTAACGTTACAATATAGCTACGCTAAAACAATCTTCGCTACGTTACGGTTGATAGACCTGCAATTGGTTGACTTTGGGTAGTCACTCTTCTGTCAAGTTTGTAGTTCTGGCTCTCAGGTTAGCCAACCGGTAATGATATTAAATATAATTTTCTTCTATAATACATGACTTTCCGTGTCTGGATGTACGAGTATAACCAAATAAGCCCGATTTGCATTACACGGCTAAAATGCGAACAGTGCCAAGTGGCTCATCAATTAAAGTCCGTGACTGTACATACGTAGGTACAGTCAACTGGCACATCAGTGGTAACAGGAGCTACAATTGAGAATAAAATAAAATAAAAACAAAGGCATGTCAAATTGTTACCACTGACACAGTAAGTACTGACACAGTAAATAAGTAACAGTAAGTATGTATTATATCTTTCTAGACAACTCGAAATCAGTACGCAACAATGTCGAGTGCGCGGCATTTACGCACGAACGCGGAAAGTTTATCTATCTATCGAGCGACTGTAGGTAATTATTTCAAGTCGTAAGTAAAGGTTGTCACTGGCGAGATATAATACTGTTACATATCTATACTGTGCCACTGATGTGCGTTTGACCATACAATAAGACTTGGTAACTTCTAGGCAATGCTTGCCCCATCGGCGACCACATCAATTCATATCACAGTCATGTGTTTTTCAAGATCTTAATTATTTTTTCGCTTCTATTCGAAGGAAACCATTATTACAGCAATCTAGAGAAATCTTCCCTAAGTATCTATATTTATTTTATGAGGATATAAGGTAAAATCGATCAACCTAATCTCCCTATTCATACATTAAATTATATACAACAAAAGTATTCCAACTTCTCCTGTTATCATCAGACTGTCTCTGATACGCTGTATGGTTTGGAGTCACGGACTGCTGGAGGCGCCTCCTCTTTCAGGGTCTTCATTCCTTTGAGTGCGTTCTTCACCATGTCGTACGGAGCTGAAACAAAATTGTCGTCACTGTTAGCGCCATCTGTTGATTTGAGTACGAATTATACGAGTGAAGAGAACACAAAACATTCAAAAATCTACCTAGTTTTTACCCGACTACGGCGAAGAAAAAAGGAGGGTTATGATTTTGACCGGTATGTATGTATGTATGTATGTTAATCTGTTCCCTCCTATCTTCTAAACCACTCATCACAATTTGACAAATGACGTAGGTATTGTTGGAAGCGTTTTGATTGTCCGCTGGTTATAGGCTATGTGACGTCACATTACATTAAAAATGGCGCCCTCTAAAAGACAAAGTAAGGAAGTAAAAAAAAAATTGTTTAATCGTACCATGTTGGGTATCATTAACTTTTAACAAAGACATGTTCATAGTTGACACTGGCGAACTTGCGACAGCGGCGGCGGCGGTCCGCCCCGGTCCCCAAATATTTTTAATCTAATCCCAAAAGAGGTCAAAATCTGTTCAGTAAGAAGCAGTTCAAGCAGCATCTTGTAATAAGTCCGCCACTGCATGTTTATATTCATCTTCAATGACCACCAAAGCTAACGCTAGCAATGATGGTCGGGGTTCCCCAAGGTTCTGTATTGGGACCACCCAAATACACAAGATAGTAGGTAGGTGGATGGTAGGTAAGTACTTAAATGGATAGTTTTTATGTTAATTAACGCAATATTTTAACTATATAATTTATTTTGACATGGCAGTGGTGGTTATAGTATTGATGAACTACCTACATAATGTACAAGAAATATACCTACTCAAGTTAAGCTTGTTAGGGTTCCGTACCCAAAGGGTAAAACTGGTAAAACGGGACCTTATTACTAAGACTCCACTGTCCATCCTTCTGTCTGTCTGTCTGTCCGTCTGTCACCAGGCTGTATCTCATGAACCGTGATAGTTAGACACAAAAATATGAATCAAAGAATACGTTGGCAGGTGTTGTTGACAGACTTTGTCATTCATGTCACGTATTGTTCTGTTTATGCTAGAACTGCTAGACTGAATGCAAACCACTCCACATTAAATAGTTGATATTTCTAAAAATATATTATGAAATCATCTAAATCTACTTCCTTGAAAGAAACTAATGTTTTGGCTCCTCGAACTATAAGGGAAAACATAGGCGTGTGCTAGCTGGCATAATTATGATCTATAATACATATAAGGTCGAAACTGTACATTCAATATTTTTGAAAAAAACTGTATTTGCTACCAACTTATTGGAAACGAGTCTAAACGAGTCTAACTACTCCAAGAGATGTGTTTTAAACATCAAATAGAATTTCGTTATTCACACGTCTCGTCTCCACACAGCTTCAGTGGAGACCACTGAAGCTGGCAGATGTATCATATTTGTATGACGCGAGGAGCCACATACTTCATAGAGATACTTTTGTAATACCGGCTTAACAATTTCGTTACATATCCTCGAATCAAATCTCCGAACATTGAGAATTTGTACACACTGGATTGCATCACGAGAAATATCAGGCACCAAAAGAGGGTTTCGCAATGACCGTCATACCACTAGCAGTCTAGCACCCGGTGTAACGAAATTCGACTGACTCTTCAAGGTTCTCTCTAGAATAATAAATTAACTGTTAAGTAACTATTAAGCCGGTATTTTTTAGTCGCCTTGTATTGTATATATCTATTGTAAGTACTTATTTACATTTCAATTACGCGCTAGACTCGCGACAATCTAAGAAGTCCGTTTGGACAGCTATAAAAATCCTATGTGTAGCGATGAAAAAAAAAATTGGTTCCATATAAACCGATTCTCGAGACCTATCGATTGACATACTTAGAGAGTTTATAGTCGACAACTTATCTACGTTGCCTAAAACTGATTCTCAAGGCTTGACGTTTTATTACATGTACGAGAATGAAACGTCAAAACGGACTTCTTAAATTGTCGCGAGTGTAGGTAGGTTTGGTATCTAGCGTCTAGTTCCAATTTAATGTAGAAGTGTTGTTTTGAAGAGACAAGGAACAAGAAAATGCTACAGTTTTAAATATGAGACCTAAAGGTTAATTAATTCAATATAGTTACATAATTGCTCGTAGCTAAGTAATAAACTAATAACAGCCGGACGGCTCGAGCTTGCTAGCCGGGGTTGGTCCGTGGGTGACCATCTTTACATAACGAGTCTCCTCCCGTGGATCTTTGACAGTCGTTACGGTTCGTCAGAAGGCCGAAAGTCTGACAACCAGTCTTACCAAGGGGTATCGTTATTACCCAGTTACCGGGTTGTGGTGGTCAGATAGGCAGTCGCTCCATGCTCCATGTAAAATATTGGTATTCAGCTGCACCCGGTTAGTCTGGAAGCTGACTCCAACATGTTGGGAAAGGTCTGGGGAGATTTTTTTACATATTTATTCTAAGGCCTTAAATCCATCCTTTTTGTCCTCACATTGCACACATTAACTGTGACCTACTTATCCTGAACCATCCCCACATACAAAATTAGTCTAATTTACCTACAGTATTTAAAAAAAAAATACTTTGAACATCGAGCAAGCATCTTTCACATTCAAACATCTGCATAATAACCTACGTCTTTCTAGCATAATGGTGTCATTAAGAAACTACAAACACATCTCAACGAGAAGCATGTAATCGCATGAGAACAATTAAATTACAATAACCAATGTCCCAATAGTTATTCAATCGCTGTGCGCGATCGTAAACATACACTTTTATTGCTCTTTTCGTAACTAACAATTTGGTTTCTACCAATAACATTTGATAACTAAACACGGTAATCGTGTCACTTTCAAAAAAAGGTTGGTGAAATTATGGGACCCAGAATGCAACCCTACAAGACACCCACGAAACTATCCGTTGTGAAGAAAGCATTCAATTATAACTGTGCTATTATTATGAGCAGTATCGATAGCTTATGATCAAACGACACAAAGGTGACCTTTTAAAATGAACTCTTCAGCTAAGTGATTGGCGTCTCATACAGTTAAAGTAATTTATTTGCCAAAAACACGGATGAATGATGCTGTTCATACTTTTAAGAATAAGTAGGTCCACATCACCTTCGTAGGTAGATAAAATATTTCAAATAGGTAATTGATAAATGGTTTATATATGGTTGTTTCTGCTGACCCTATACTGATTTCTCAATCAAGTGAGAATTAAGTGCACAATTTAACTTTACTATGCCTACAGGCAGAAATGAAGAAGGATGGGAGATGCCTATTGGTCGTAAAATGGAAGTAAGGGATGTTATAGAGAGAAATATAAGCATAAGGATAGAACTCACGTTAAGAAAGCTAGAAACAATTTTGTGAAAAATAAATAAAAATGCCACAGTATTTAATACATATTAATTATATGCAAAGATAAACGAATCCAAACTGCTTAATGGTGTTTCATTCAATGCGGCTAGACATGTTTTAATTTAGCCTCTCTCTATTTTGTTTCCTTATATACATAGATATACCTATCCTAACGATTAATGCCACGTCCCCTCAGACCCCTAGATAATATAATTCACCCACATTCGTTTTCTTAGCATGTCGATGGCAATTTATATGGTCAGCCCAATTCGGCTACGAAGATGGAACCTTCAGTAGCTTCCATCAGCTCCTGCATCGTGCAGGCAATAGGACACGCTGGAAACGATATTGTTTCTGGGAAATAGGTTGCATTCCCACATTGGGAGTCCAAGTCTCCCGTGGTCCATTTGCATTGGGGAGAGATTGAACATCCTCCTTACCAGCATCTCCACGGATATATCCGAGCGTCTCCCAACCAAAGCATTTTCCGTAACCTTTACTGTACTAAGACGATGTAGGTAAATATTTATTTATATATATTATAATTATAAAAATAATAACCATAAATATATGTAGTATCTATAGATATAGCAGGGTAAGTAGATAGTGCTCGAAGAATGAACCTATCTATCGTGTTTTTATGGTTGCATAGAAAATTTCAACTGCATAATCTTAAATATTCCTTCGACTAATTTTATTTACACGGAAATAATACACTTTGTCGTGTAAACATAATTTATAAAGTGACTTAGCTAAGACAATTTATGGGAGTTACATACCAGACCACATTCTCAGCCTCCGTTTAGACGCCTCATTGTCATACGTACAAAGTCTTATTATATCGAATAATGCTAAAAAAGTTAAGAATATAAGTAAACTGTACACAATTAGTTGTAACATGGCAACTGCGGTAAACTCAACGGCACGAGCAGCCTCGTCGACGACAATAATACAACTAAAAACAGTAGGTATGGTAAGATACTGGTTATTCAAGAGCAAAAAATACGTCAATTTGAACTTGAAATCTTAGTGGTTTTACCTGTACAAATTTTATGCACAGGATTGGATTCAACGGTTAGGTATAATGTCCTATGCAGGTCTAACCACCGTAATTTTTGTCCGCATTTTAATTATTTCTAACAAAATTAACAACCATAGTTGTACGCTATTTGCTTAGACATCGTTATTATCTTCATGCCGTGTAACCAGAGATAGGTTGGTTAGCCCAAATTTGACTTACATTTTATTCAAATTGTTGGTGCTATTTTTGGTAATACTAGAAAGAAAGAAAGAAAAATTGTTTATTCAATGCTAAGTATCTAATCTGTAACAGAAGGGGCTAAAATTAGGTAAAAGTAGCCGAAATGTGGGCCAATGTCAATAGCATAATAGGTACAATAAACCGATTAACAGGTTGTGGTTGAGATTTTTATTTAAGTGTAAATAATGGGGCTCGGCAGTCGGCCTCTACGACCTTGCTTGAACTACTGTTTCCTAGAACAGCGGTGGCCGCACCTATTTTGACGTTAAACGATATGGTCCATTTTTTTAGCTGGCCTTTTCATGATATGGTCGAACACTTCATGAAATTATCAATTCTAAGATCTGGAAAATTACAGATTTTCATGGCGTCCGTTATATTAAGACGGCTACTTTCCTAGAAAACCAAAGCTTTGGAGGTACTGGTTCCATTTCCGCAGTTAGGTACCTACTACATATTGATTGTTACGACTGACCTAATCATTTTGTCGGGTCACTAGTTCTATAGGTGTTTAACGTAGGTATAGTCACGGACTTTAATTGATGAGCCACCTTCAAACTTTTCAATTTTACAGTTTCATACATTCACGAGATTACACGAATAGACACGAACTGAAACCGCACGCTCGTAAACAAGATGACAAATAAATTAGGTACTTATAATCGGAAATAGTGTTATCCATAGAGGTTGACTTATAAGTTCTCAATGATAAAAATAAATAAAATGTTGCATTAAGTTTATCCAATCTATTTGATACCGACCTCCTTTGAATCAGAGCTCATTAACTCGATTATTCTGAAAACTTATCTGAAGACAGTGACAGTTGAAATGTCGATGTCAGAGACGTTAATTTCGAAGTTGTCGAAATGACTATTAATTATTTCTCCGTACTATATACGATACTATCGCTAAGCTTAAAGAATCGTTGCTAGGTTACTGTTGCTAGACCTGCTATTGGTTGACTTTGGGTAGTCACTCTGCTGTGAAGTTTGCTGGCTCTTTTTTTTTTTTTTTTTAGTTTAGCCAACCGTTAATTTTCTTCTACTAATACGAAGACATTATGACTTTCCGTGTCGGGAACCGAATAAACCTGATTTGCATTACACGGCTCATCAATTAAATTCCGTGACTGTGCATACATAAAAAAGATACCTGGCTATGAGTTTTTGGAGAGCTTCTTATTCTGAATGAACAATATTCTGTACAACAGTGAGTTTCCTTTAAACGAACGCATGTTTTTGACATTGACATTTGTACCTGCGTTCCAAGTTGAAGTTGACACTTTGACAGAAAGATGACATGACACTAATGTCAGTTTTTTCATTACAAGACGGGCTTTGTGAAAAACGTAAACAAAAGTAAACAATTTGGTGCGTATTCGACTCATAAAACTCAAGTATCATGGAAAAGGAATTAGATAGAGTAGTTGAGGAAATAATGTCAACGCCCAACGTGAGTGGTTGCCTGGTAGCCGACCACCAAGGCCTATGCTTAGCTGCAAAGGGAACTGCGCACGTTGACTCAGCTGGTATTGTAGTCGCGATATCGGAGCAGGCGTGCAAGATACAGCCCAATCTGAAGCCGCCCACTGTCTGCCTGGAGACGGACAAGAAGCAGTGTTTGATTCAACGACACGGGACGATTACTGGAGCGATAATTAAGCAGAGGTCATAGTAAGTAAGTATCTAACAAGAAACAACTCAAGGTATTACTGTATGGAGTAACTACCTGATCATCTGAATTAGATAGCCTCCTCCTCCTCCTCGCGGCGTTCTCCTAATTGCAGATAGTCATGAGCTCCATGTACATGTCACTTTATGTTTGACAATAGTTTCTTGCATATTATTAGTGTCCAGAGGTGTCTCTCCAATATAAGCAAAAGCAATAACTTTTGACCATCTGCCCCAGTTGGATGATAATAATATGACAAATTTTTCGTGCCCGTGCCGCCTAACTTATTCATTTATGAACACAGTAAAATACATAGGGTCCGTTTTTGTTTCATTGCACTACCCAATTAATTGTAGATATTCATTTTTTGAAATTGATGAGCTAGGTGCTGGGGGCATGGTAATTGGTATAAAACCAAGCTGTTAATAGGTTAAAATAATCTGCCCAACTACATTCTTCATGTTTCCTAGCCATTTGCCCAAGGCGTGTCTACTTGCCATATTTATTTAACTCAAATACTGATAAGCCAGTTAAAATACTATTCTATAATATCTATCTGGAATTAAAAGTAACTTTTGCACAACTACTTGTCATGTCTTATGCAATTGTATTTCTTTTTTTCAGAGATGGAGGAATTGCTGGTTTGATTCTAGAAAGACTGCATAGTCCTTGGTATCACTATTGTGAGAAAGATTACTCTCCAGTCTCTTATTATTATGTTAAAATACAATATAATGTACCTATTAAAATAATAATGTAACTAGTGTATTTTTGTAAATAAAGTATAATGTAATAACATTTCTTGCTTGTTTGTCAGTGCTTACCCTATCTTGTAGTATCTATACTGCAAATTAAAGTCACTTTTCGCGTTTGTCTGTATGTTATTCTAAACCACGCTACAGATTTTGATGAGATTTTCATCATCGTGTAGAGAATTTATTCCGGAAGGTTTGTGCATAATATGTTAATATTAAAGTAACATATAACTAAGAAATCTTGATGTTTTGTCCAGAAGCAGCTCGCTACTGTCAAATAATAGCATAATCATCAAAAGGAGCCTTTTGGAAATAACTGTATTCCCAAAGGGTAGGCAGAGCAGTGGCGTGCCTAGGGGTCAAAATCAGGGCAAACAGACAGGTGTTTTACCATTTAAAAAAATAGCCAAGTGAGCGATTTACGGATTTTCTATGTTGTTCATGGTAACACCATTATTATATAGTGTTATTTTTTTTATTTTATTGATAGGCTTAATTTTGAACGCAAGGACTTTTGGGCTTCTATGGAAGGAACGCCACTGAGGCAGAGGTTTACCTATAGTACCTACACCCACATTTCGCCAGTTATGGTTAATTAAGTAAAGTGTAATAGGCCTATCGCCATCAACCAGGCACTAATCCAGACTCCGGGCTGCTACTGCCAGGACCTCATTCTCAGCAGTAGTGCTAGCGACCTCCTTTTAGAAATATTCCTATTTATTTTCTTCATAACACAAAGGTACAAAATAAAACAAGGACTTCAATATACACACATTTATTACAGATATGCTTTCCTAAATATAACATTAACTTGACAAGAAACAACTGCAACCACTTACACTATACAACTATGCATACTCTTACTGTAGTGTTACAAACAATTTTTACTATTTATTACTTGGTTTCAGTGCAGGGATAGACTACTGCCCGTTTTCAGGCGACATCTAAACGAATGCCTAAAGAAAAGCACGCTGTTGGATCTTCAACTTTCGGCACTGCGCAGAGCGTTGAAAATCCAGCAACGCAGTTTTATGCCTATTAGTATTACAGAGGATTTGAACAGTCAGACAGCACTGCCATTGACCTTGCCATTTAAGACAAATTAGTTTTTCGCCAAAGTAATGATTGTCAGTCAGTCAAGCATAAAGTATAGAGGTGTCTTGATATCTGTCATTCTTAATGTCATTTTCCATGTAAATATCTTACACCAATCACAGGTGAATACAGAGTGTTCATTCCTCATTTTAGGTATGAAACTACAAATACGCGGCGGGCCCGTCTTGTTGGGCCAATTCAGTGAGCGTATAGTCTGATGACTGACTTACGCGATAGAAAGAGAGCCAACTTCTAGGTGAAAATTACTGTAGGCAAGTAGCGCTGTGCGATCTTAATTGCACTTTATTGTGTCGTAGCAAGAGTCGCTTTTTATTTAAATGATTTTGCGGAGTGAACCATTCTGTCCAGTCTGTGCACAATACATGTAACTGTCTAAATCCAATGACATCAGCTGTCTTTGATTTTCAGCAATCCATGATGTAAAAACGACTTCAAAAAGTTTACTTGTTCAAAAATTTGACTACACTGAGCAATCATAAATAGTTCTACTTCTATCTCTGCACTAACCCTAAGTATACAAGCAACATATTAATTAACGATCTCAATTAACTTCTAACTGAATATTCAACTAACAAAGTTGCAAGTGTTTTAGGCTAAGCAAGAATGTATATCAACTTATCAATTTAATCATAGCATATACTATATACAATCTCAACGTAAATTCTTATTATAACAATTAATTCGCTTATATTAAATAAATAAATCGATGCATGTAAAAATCATGATGGATCTAATAAAATAAAAAATCAATGTAAATAAGGAAGCACATGCCACATAGCAATCAATCATTCCAATCAGTGTTGCCAGTCTATAAATTAATTTAAATTTTCCTGTTTTCGAAACTAGCAACACTTCATACAAATTCAAATAAAAAATCGTTCACTAAAATATTGGCTGTGTGTGAGCAAAAATGTTAAAACTAGCAAAATATTACCTAAGACTAGGGCCTTTCTTATACACAATAATACTTACGCAGTCAATGTGGCGTTTTAAATTGTTATTTTACAAAAATATCTTGCATTACAGTAACAGTGATAATTTAATCTATTCATATTGTTGCAGAACAATTTTCTAATGGCTATGTGTTAAATATTTTCAAAAATGTGTCCATTATAAGTTAATTCAGCCAGTCCTTTTAATGTAGGAAGTTGACTCTGTAACTTTACCATAGTTCTTTAAAAAAGTCATTTTCTGAGCACAACATTAAAAGACCGCTTGTTCAGCTGTTTATAAATATACTATTATATCAATACTGACCACAAACATGTATTAAAAGATTTGTAGTAAGTAAGTTTAGACTCTAAAAACTCACATATTTCTGGCTAGGGATTATTTTCCGTGTAGTATCTCAAGTGTGACCCACTACACTTAACATTATGTAAACAAGTAAACCGTCTAACAAATTGACATTGTTGTAACAATGTTTTAGCCCACCGACAGCAGGAACTACTTACTACTAAATATGAGGCATGCAAGATATAGGTATATTTAGAAAACAAGGACTGGAAAGAAAAGACCCATAAATTCAGTACGATTTCGGAATGCATACGTTAGATATTAGGATTCCAATGCCTTGTCAAAACAGATGAGGACTTCACGACACAAGCGTAAGTGGCGCCCTCTGCATTCAGATGTACGAATTTACTTTTAAAATATAACAATTAAAAGCCAAGACTTTATGAAGTACACCATCATTACAATGCAAAAGAATCCTTTCCTAATGTCTTTAACAAGCACAGCTCAAAGAAATGCTCCCGAAACAAATCACAAATTTCATAAGAAATACGATATCATTAAATATCAGAAGTCTAGCACGAAGGAAGGCGTAGCTATACAATATATTCTACAGTAATAAACACTTTACATCAATGTCAAGAAAATTTCGCTAACTACTATGCTAAGTATCATTAATTTGGATCAAACTTGTTTGAAACACGACGTATGGCCGCACAATCTCATGCATTCAATTTGATTAAAATAACTGCCTATTATCAAAATGGACGAAAATAAGGTAAAATATGAGCAATAATAATAATTCATTTAATATTTGTGTGACCACAAGATTATAACAATTTACTAATGTAAACAAGAGTTTCAGCCAGGTTACTGTGGAGATATGTATGGAATACAGACGTTTTATATGTTCTGAGAGGGCGAAAATGAGTTGGCAATTTACCGAAAGAGCGTTACAAGCGCTTGATTAATCTATTTTGCTACCCTCTAAAATATAAAAAATCCCCAAACGCATTTCTATCCTCACCGAGAGTAATAAAACGTCAAAAAAAACCGAAACATGAGCCATCGGGCACTGTTCGTCTAATAAATTAACATTAAACAATTAATTACACTATTAACAGCCCTCGACTACGTTACGATTACAACTCGCTACCTAACAAACGAATAAATATGGAGTTAACGTGAAAGGATACATCTTAGCTCAAGGTACAAGATTTTCTCCTATATATTATTATTATAATACACGGTGCAAGGGACATCGATGCACAAACCATAAAATCAGCACGTTTCAAGACCCCAAGAGAAGCTACTAGGCTTGGTTAAAAAAAAAATTGCTGTTCATACAAAAGTGTGATTTGTATACGGTCAATATGTATGGAACAGCAGTTTTTTTTTATTTTGTGGATCTATATCATGTACAGAATTCATGGTTTTAACAGTATGTCGGTCATGACCCTTACAACCTGTATAATATAACGCCGTCACTTCAAAATTGACATAGCGATTAACATTCGATTCCATAATAATTAATTATGACGAGACAAATAGTCTGTAACATTAGGTATTTTTATTACGAACTTTATTTTGAAGCCAATTTACAGTTTCATGATTGTCTGTCAAGACAATCATTTAAATAAATTATTCTCCTACAAAAGACTTCTGTTTGAGGTTCACTTTAGATTTCAAATGCATTGGTCCGTTATTATGAACATGTTATTATTAAAAAGACCACTTATTGCAAAACAGCCTCTATTGCAAACACCATAATATCTATTTTAGTTTTATCTCCTCGTATGGGCCAAGCGATATGGTACAATATGTCTAGTATAATTATGTGCTTAGTTTATAAACCTCTATAGATATAACAAATAATTGAATATTATAATACATGCTGAATATTATCATAGACAAGAATATTAACTATCTACAAGCAGACTCAAATAAAAAATGTTGGCAATCCTATTATTTTGTTTGGAGGACACTGGTTTTTATTGGCAACACTAAACTAAGGAGTTTATTTAACAGTGAATATTGCTGAACATCTCGAATGGAGTTGTTTCTGAATGGTTGAGCTTACACCATTAAAGTCTTTGTAGTGATTTTTATGCGCTCCGTAGTACCAGAATACGAACAATAATTACTCAAGTAGACACATTGACAGCAGTCATTTTAATATATTATGCCAAAAAATTGCTATAAAAAAATTGTATTTCGAAGCACTCCCCCAGTTAACAACAATATGATACCAAAATTGGTTAAGTTATAAACTATTAATAACTTTTTACAGTCACCATTCAGAATTTACATACTGGAAGCGTATCATGAACTCTAAAATTTCACTTAAAAATTACTGCAATTTTGCTCGAATAAATGTGAACAATTTCCCTCCCTCAAACACCTTTAATGTGAAATCATGCCTACACACAGGTCAACACTATTCTGTATCTCTATCTCTTTCTGAAAATTATAAGTGCCATTCGCCAGAGCGAGAAGTCCGCCTAGGAGAATCCGCACTCAATCGCATTAAAAGCGCTTTTACGTGCGAATGAACTTCACTTCATGCTTCAGTGACAGAAAGGGAAATACAAAAAATGGTGATCTGTGCATGTTTTGATTTTCACGTTTATGGTACGAATCAGCAGGTCAATTTACACTGCTTAATTAAAACGTGTAATAATTAGATGATTAGGGTTCATGAAAAGCCCCCATGTTCGCTACAGTACCAGGAGCGCATATCGTGTAGGAGACTCACGTAGTCGGCGTGCGGGGTCGCCGGTGAAGCTGTTTGGCGCGATTACATACGCCCGGGAACGCCGGTGAAGCTGATTGGCTGCTCGTTTGTGACGAGGTTCGCCCGAGGAGCGTTCGTAGGCTGGCCCGCACCCGCCTCTAAGTTAGCCGCCGACGTCCTCATATCATCTATTGATCCTCTGTGGGAAATAATTAGATTTTTATTATTATTTTTGTTTTTATTGTGATCACGGAGTCGTAAGGAAATGGAGTGCAAATATGAATATTTTTTAAACGAATACCATTTCAATGAATGTGCAATAGGAGGAAATGAGAACTCTCCACTTGATTAAATTACCGGAATCGAGATCTAAAAAAAAGTATAATCATTTGGCAAAAAATTATGTGAAAAAAAAAACTAAAAATACTTTATAATAAATAGTTTATAACATAAAATATTGTAAAATGCGGTTCGAAGAATAAAACAAAATTGTGCCTCTCGAATGCTGAAAAACGAAACCTTGTGCAGAAACAAATAACAAAAACAAATAAAGAGGAAATTATTCGAAGCACGAACATGCAACATTAAAATAAGAATTACGTCATAGTTAATTTTAATAGAATCATCCACTTTAGTAAAAAAAATGGGGAAAAATTCTTTTTGAAGTTTAAATAAACAGCTAAACTAAATCGGTATTGTTTTTCCAAACGGATTTTTTAAATAAAATTGACCATGACCTTCCAAAACCATGCAATCCCGAGCGCAAACAACAAGCATAGACGGAACACTTAACATGTTAGATACACTGTACAAGGACCTTTTGGCGCTCAAATGACGTAGACAATGGAGCAATTGTGCAATATTTTTTTTGTAAAACAACATCCCCGAAGGATTAGACAGAGGTTTACTTATAGTACACCCACATTTCGCCAGTTATGTTTAAGTCCCACGTAAAAGGGGGTCAGCGTAGTGCCATCAGCCAGGCACAAATCCAGACTGCTACTATTAAGAGTGCTATTATTACTATATTATGTTTTTTTTAATGCTGGGCTGCTATTTAGAAATTCCTAATAGAAAACCCAATAACATTTTGCCTGACCCGGGAATCGAACCCAGGACCTCATGCTCGGTATTAGCGCTTGCGACCACTAGGTAAACATTTGTTTAAATGTTTTGTAAACTGCATTAAAAAAAGAAAGATGACAACGTTAGTTCCGAATTTGGCCACGCGCCAAAAGAACCTTGTAGCGCTATAGATGCGTGCCTCGTTTAGTTGGGGCGCCACACGTCCGGGTCCTCCATGAGAGTGACGTTGTGGTCATGCGAGCCCGTCATCGGAGCGCCCGGGGGCGTAGTCCCGCCCGCCGCCATCGCTGCCATGTCGTCGCGGGACCCCCTGCGCCCCAGACGCACACACAACACACATCGGATTAGTTCACACACGCCTTCGACCCAGTTAATGACACAACATCAAGCTTGACTATGATACTTTAATGATTTTGGGAATCAATCAATCGGTCCACTACGTAAGAGGATCACGTCACCTGTGGACATCTGCAATACCAGAGATACCTCAGGGGCGTTGACAACTCAGAGACTAAACGGAAATGTCTCATGTGCCCATTGTGCCTGTCGCTCCAGTCTGAACTAGAAACCAACAACGCTTCACGGCATCAGAAATAATTACTGTGATAGTACTTCCCCGGACTAACTCGTATATAATTATAATTTACCCTCTCTGATTTAATTTGCATCTTGGTAATCCATTTATTCATCCTCTTTGGTATAACATTTTGCAAAATATAATTATGCAGTAGAACCAACAGTAAAGTTATAGTTTCTTCACAAACTGATAAATTCTTAGAATTTATTTGAGTTTAAATTCTTTCACCTTGAAAACCCAGCAGGTAATTATAATAACAAGAAGTAGACATAATGGAAATTAAATAAATCAAAGCACAGCGACACTTTAGTTTAAGCCAAGATTCACAATTTCACTGACAAAAAATGTAATTACAAAGAACAATATGATAATTCCATTGTCAGTCCCAAACTAGTCAGACAGACATTAGATGCTCAGACTAAGATGGCAACTATAAGCAAAATATCGACGACAAGTTAGATAAATACACCCACACCAAAGAGTTAGTTACATGGTTTATATTTTTAAAAGTAAGGGATATTTTTACAAAATCTCTTTCATTTCAACAATACTAAATTGGGAAAAATCGGTTCAACAACCGATTTTTCCCAATTATGTTCAGTATAATATGTTCAGTTTTGGTAAAAATATTACCCTTTTTTCAAGGAATCTGCCAAGGAGGACGTATGATACAGAAAGGTGCCAATTGGTGGCGAAATTAACAGTCAGTTTATTTAAAAATGTTGTACAGTCAAGGATTTTTTCTTATCAAATTGACACACTACGCCAATTTGGCGTGTAAGAGCTCTGCCTCATTAGTGCGTTGCGTTGCGTCGTAGCAGCGTCAACGCTGCGTCGTTTTCCATATATTTTGAATGACATGCCACATTAAAGTGTTGCGTCGTCGCACACGACGTTTCAACGGATCGGCGGACGAGAGATGAAGCGGGGGGAAGGTGATGCGCTGCGCTATCGGAGCTCCGGTGCGACGACGGACAGTGTTCCACTGCTAGAGGGGCGTGCGTCGTCCTCTCGTTGATCCGTTGCGACGACGCAACGCAACGCACTAATGAGGCATCGCCTTTATAGCCAGATCAAACAACTGTCAAAGAATGACAGATTTGATTTGATTTGAATTTATGGCAATATTATAATGTAGCAAGTATTATAATGTATTAAGCAAGTATTATAATGTATTAAGTACAATATTATAATGTGTAGTTTATTGCATTAATAAATAATGGCAATTTAAGTTGATAGTCAAGATGGATGAAATATTGTAAAACATTTTAAAAGAGTAACTATGGAGTTTCTTGCCAATTCTTCTCCATACGAAACTAAAATATTGGAAGGGGCGACTAGAATCAAATTTATTTTCTTGTAGTGCCTTTTATTGGCCTAAAATACAATAAATTACTTTAAATTACGTTTCCTTGACTCCTTAACCTTGTAGTATTCCATAACATCCATATCAAACTACCCTCCATCGCCAAATAACTTGAGTCAGCCAGTAATGTTAGCAACACATTTTATGTACAGTAAGTATACTGACTTTTTGCCGAGCGCCATCATCCCGTAGACGATGCCGGTGGCGAAGATCAGCCCACTGCCGAACCACGTGCTCATGCTTAAGAAGCACATGAAGAATGGCGGGACTGATAGCCTGCAGATAGAGGAACACAATACAGATTAATATACTTTTCGTTTATCTTTGAGAGGAGCGGTAAGATGTCACCGACGACGCGACGTTTATGGATATCCCATGTACACCTGTAATTGACAACATTTCAAAATTTACAAGCCCCTAAAACAAAATACAATTTCTTGATTTTTGTTTATTTATCCTGAATTCGAAAAAACCCAAATAAACGTGCGACGACGTCACTCAAACAATAATAAATAATAATTATTAATGGTACCGACCTAGATCTGCTGGGGTGAAAATAGATAAACATATCGTCCAGGTATACCAACGTTGTCACATTCTGATGCTGTGAAAAAAAGAGAAAACGAATGTTCCCAGATATGAGACCTAGCTAGATCGCTTTTTCGCCCCCGTATACCCCTATATTGCAACTTTCATCGAAATCGTTAGAGCCGTTTTCGAGAATTTCCATACTAATATCATAAATTCGAAAGTAACTCTGCCTGTCTGTATGTTGCCTTTGACAGACAGAGTTACTTTCGAATTTATAATATTATAGTATGGATTATATAAATACAAATATTGCTCATTTAATAGTATAGGATACCTACAGAGAAAGAACGAGTATTGCCGATCATCACACGATCGAGATGGAATGAGTAAAGTAGTTAACACAATACTTGCGATAACTTGTTTGGAAGACACAAAGATGCATAATGTTTGAATTGTTTGATCACATTTCCTTTCCTACCGATATGTTCCTAAACTTAATGCACAGTTCATTGTTTCTATACTAAAATAAACTTGAAAACGAGTTGGTTCAATTTATTCGCTGAATAATAAGACCAAACATTGAGTCACATCACATGTTTTTCAAAAAAGGATATCGCTATTATTTAACAGCGCCTACACACACACAATGCCTTGCAAAGCATTCAATCGCGCGAGCTCGTGACGTCGAGTGCAATTTGCAACGCATGCTGTGAAATTTTATTGCTTGATTATTATCATGGGATAAATTAGATACCGTTTATATTTAGGTACTCGGTGCAGCGCGCGGCTTCGCCCGCGTGGTCCAAAACTCTTTTTCTAAAATAAAAGTAACAGCTATATGCCCACCAAATTATGTGGACTGCTACTTAATTGAAGATGTTAATCATATTATCATGGAGTGTGTCCGGAACGAGCCGGAAAGACGAGATTTGTTAATCATAAGTGTGAGACTGGGGTATGTAACAGCGTCCTTGATGCTCCTGTTTCGGTTCAGCCAGAATGCTGTACAGGCTCGTAAACATTTAAATTAACCATAGAAGTAGATAGTGTAAGATAATCTTTACTTGTGTAGCAGTATGTAAAGTTGATTTGTAACGATGAGGGTGGCATAATCTATCTAGATTAGAACAATCTTGAAAAAAATAAAAAATAATAAGCTATCTGCCAGTAAAAGTCCCGAAAAAATCTAGAATTTGAAAAACTAATATGAAGTGTCTTGCCCATTCTCTTCGTACGAAACTGCCTTTAGAAAGGGGCAATTCCTTCCTGGCAGGGTTGCGGGAAAGTCCGAAAGGGATACCGAGACCTTGGCAACAGGCAACTGAAGGAACACGGGTGGGTTTTAGTCAGTAAAAGTCTGACACGCCCTTCCGCTACGCCCAGAGCGGGAGAAGTCATTTGATTTCCCACCCACAAAACAGAAAAAAAAAGAAAGGCAATTAGAATCAATTTGTTGATGTTCAAATGTGCCTTTTAATGGTCTACTTGTAATAAAAGATTTGACTTTGAAATTTTTGGGATTTGGAAGTAAGAATGGCGGTAAGGCGGTAGATGGGATGCCATCCCAGGTAGAACTTGGATATGATTGTTGCAGGCAGAGAAAAAGACAGCCCTACACAGACAGCTGTACTGCTGGGGAGTTTGTTGCGCCACTTCTTTCTTCTTCCTAGATAAAGCACTAGGAAGTGGCGAAGAGTGGGGGTTTTGGGGCACTGCCTTAAATTCAAAAAGTGCTGAATCTCAGCCTAGTTTGAATAAATGACTTTTGATTTTGTATTTTTTTTAAACAGTGGTTGAAATCGGTCTGAGGATAACGATAATTAAATAATTTGGCACCGAGATGGACCGAACAATGGCTGTTAAAAATCTCGAGGAGTGGAAAAATGTGGCATTTTAAATACAGACAAATTATAGCTGTTATGTAAAAACAATATTTGTACGTAATTGTTTACTCAAAACTAATTGAATCAGTGGTTTTACCTTAAAAGGGCGTTAGGTGCCACAAGGAAATTGTCTAGATAATGAGGTAAAACTAAATTATTTACGTAACGAACGTTCAACTTTTAAGAATACTACAACATCAGCAGAAGGTAACCAGGACTCGAGCTGACTGTCTAAGGTGTGTCGGAAATTTAGGTATTTCTAAATTCCTACCAGGGTTGCGGGAAAGTCCGAAAGGAATACTGGGACCTTGGCAACAGGCAACTGAAGGAACACTGGTGGGTTTTAGTCAGCAAAAGTCTGACACGCCCTTTCGCACCGCCCAGAGCGGGATAAGTCCATGATGACATAACACCCAAAAAAAAAAAAAAAAAAAGTTATCGCTAAAGTAATGCACCCCAAATAATCCGCGACAACCCTGTTACGCATGAATGAACAAGTCAAAACCAAAAGTCATTTATCAAATTAGGCTGAGGACCAGCACTTTTTGAACGTGAAAATTACATGTAACAGTCCCCCAAAACGTCCGCCCTTCACCACTCCTAGTCCTTTAACTGGGAAGACGTGGCGCCTAAAACTTTCCAGCACTACTGAACCCATTCGATTTAATATAAAACTAACATTACGTATCTAACAATAAAACATAATTCTATACAGAATGAGCAATATTTGTAATCACGATCTCGCAAACGGCTCTAACGATTTCGATGAAAGTTGCAATACTTATTTACGGGGGCGAAAAATCGTTTTAGCTAGGTCTCATATCTGGGAAAATTCGTTTTCTTTATTTTCACAGCCTCGGGAATGTGAGACAACGTTGGCATACTTGGAAGACATGTTTTTATCTATTTTCACCCCCACAGAGCTCGGTCGACCAGGTTCTAATAAATAAAGTAATAAATTAACCTATAAACGTCATACAAATTCGTGATAAAGAAACTATCTATAACAGACTGTCCTATTCCTTTGATGGCAATCTTGTCTTATGTGGCTTTGATAAAAACGATGAATCAGCTCACGCGACGTGACGGAGGTACTTGTAGAACTGATAAACTACGTCAAATCTGGTGTCGAATTACACCAGTGTGCAGTGTCACAACAGAGCCCTCAGCTCGTTACAGTACAGACGGCTACACATCAAGCTATACATTTCCAGTATAAGCTGAACTCGCATTGAACGGAAATCCTATACAATACGAGATCAGCATCATCTGGAAATGTATAGCTTGATGTGTAGCCGTGCGTACGAGTTACGACACAACATAGAAGTTTCATCGGCTAATTTCGGCAAGCACGATTGCTTTCCAATTCGTCCTATGCGCAGGGATTGACAGGGACAGAGAGGCCATAGTGTGGCCAGCGCTTCAGAACCTTCCACGACTCGCGAGAGGCGAGCGAAACGATACGCCACTAGTACCAAACTAGTAGTAACTAGTTTGGTCGATCATTGGGGTAATTTCGTAACATATAATTGCAGTGCTTTTCATTGTGACAGTTCAACAACATTAATTGCGTTATATAACAACCACACGAATTTTTTAGAGCAATTGAAATTGTTTTACCATATTTATTTTTTATTGATTTAGTATTATAACTGTTGGAACGCCGACGTCTATCCTCTCGGAGGTGGGCGCTAATGGCTGCAAGACGGTTTTTTAACTAATATAGCTGTTGCTGCGCGGTGCGAGAAGGGTGTGGTGTGAATGAACACATGTGGCGAGACTTCTGTCATTCGCCCGGTGTCGGGCGTCAACATCCTCTCGCACTGCGCAGCTACCTCAGACACAGTCACAGTTAAACGGTAGAAATAAGAAAAAATGGACATCAACTCACCCAATATACAACGCAGCCTTATTCCAGTAGGGTCTCGTCTCCACCTTATCGCTGAGGGTCTGTACATAGTCTATGAAGAAGCAGCAGCACGGTGCTTCACACACTATCACTATGAAGCCGGCCAGCATCTGCCAGATGCCGGCGATCAAGCAGGCCACGTTCAAGACCACGATGCTGATGCAGTTGATCAGGCCCAGGACTATGGCGACTGGAATGAAAGGGAGTTTTATTTATTTATTGGATCTCCAACGGAGGCTGCACAATTACATGCAAGGTTACAAGAATCGGAACAAATACTAGTGAGCGCTTCCAATTATAGAAAGGATAACTTCTAGAAAATTTATTTACCCCCGTTGACCTTGAAACGGCTGAAACAATTTTGATAAAACATGACTAAGAACCATCGCTAGCAAACCGGCTTTCAAATTAAAAAAAACGCATTCAAATCGGTTCACTCATTTAAGAGCTATGGTGCCACAGACACATAGCGGTCAAACGTAACACCCCACTTTTTGCGCCGGGGGTTAAAAACAGATATTATGAAGATTCGATGATGAGGTGAGAGAATGTCCTAGAACTAAAAATACGAAGATATGTGACGTTCACTGCGTGATACACTGAGGCCTACTTCCTCTCGCAGAGAAGAGCGCCGGGTCCCAGAACTCTATGGGTTAAGGTGCTCCCACACAGCAGTTATATAACGTTATACAACATTGTGTAACACGATAACATTTATAATAGCGTGTAACAATACTCTAATTTGTTTAAAAACAAATGTTATATGTCACCCTCTAACGTTATATAACTGCTGTGTGGGAGCACCTTTACATAATGAATATACTGTTATACGATATTACGGTACGGTTTTATGATATAATATTTTTGAGACTCGAAATGAGTATTGAAGTAAACTCAGACCGCCACATCTTTTGAAAGTGATAATCTCAAAAGCGCTGAACGGACTTCATTTAAATTTTCTCCAAAAGAATATCTTTGTATTCTCCACTAGGTCAGTACATCCACTGCCGAACATATGCTTCGTATTGACCGCTATGATGGTAAAAAAAAAATATGCCGTAAAAGCGGTAGATATATTGGCGAGAGCAATTTGTCCATATTAGGACGCAGACAGGATGGCGTGGCGTTATGCCATCCTCTGATGTAATAGTTTAGTCGCCTACCATCCTCTGACGTCATCCATCCCTTAGTAGCTTTTTACGACACCCACCGAGGCACCAATGTGTGTGTGTGTTTACTATATTTAGTCATATTTTATACTTTGACAAACATTAACTGACATCTGACCAAGATTATAGAGTTTGTTTCGGTCTTCCTCATAGAAATATATAACTATGGTCTTCCTTCTCAGAGTACTCGCTTTTTGTTTGGTACTTTCACCTTTAGCCCAAAAATGTATGGACGGTGAATGATCTCCTTTATCACGTCAAATTTTCAATCTGACAATATTCTATGGGTCAACCAGAACACAAGACCAACCTAGTGTTTTGATGACTTTAATTGCATAATTCTATGTTGTCCTTCCCTCCCACAGAGAGGAGGCCTGTGGCCCAGCAGTGGGAACATTATAGGCTGATTATGTTATGTTATGTTGTCCTTATCGACGGATATAAACATAATATCAAGAATAGTAATTTCATAATTTATTTGTATTCGTTAGGCTTAAAATTAATCCATAAACTTATTAAAGATTTTATAGAAATTATTTTGCGAGTTCCATAGAATCTAGGTTCGGCTTAGATTCTATGGAACTCGCAAAATAATTTCTACTATATCACAGCTACGATATTTTCTAAAAATAACCCGTTACAATTTTGGTTAACGACCTTCCTACACACGCGACAATTGGTCACAATGGCCAAAACGTCGAGAGAGACCCGTTGACCACACATGCCCAATCCATACTTCCATACTAATATTATAAACTAGCTGCGCCCCGCGGTTTCAACCGCGTAAGTCTCGATCCCGTGGGAATAACGAGATAAAGGTCTAGTAAAGTATCCTAAATCCTGGTAAAGTATCCTATGTGTTAATCCAGGTTATAAACTATCTGTTTGCCAAATTTCATCCAAATCCATTCAGTAGTTTTTACGTGAAAGAGTAACAAACATCAATCCATACTTACAAACTCGTTTATAATATTAGTTAGAAGTTAGATTAGATTAGATTCGAAAGTAGCTCGGTCTGTCTGTATTTTACCTTTTCACGCCTAAACCCCTGAACGGAATTCGACAAAATTTAGCAAGGAGATACATGGCACCCTGGGGAAGAACATAGGCTACTTTTAATCGACATACCGCGCGGGCGATGCCGTGGGTGGAAGCTAGTCTGCAATACAATAAGTATGTACCAAGGTCGAACCATTTCTACTACGCTATAAGTTCTGCCTAGCCTTTTCCCAACTATGTTGGGGTCGGCTTCCAGTTCACCAGTATTTTTCATGAAGCGACTGCCCATCTGACCTCCACAACCTACCTAATTGGTTTGCAACCCCACCCTGTGTAACACGATAGCCGTTGGTAAGACTGATTATCTGACTTGGGCTTCTGATTACCTGCAACGACAGTCTCTCAAGATCTACGGGTGACAGCCGATACAGATGATAACGTGGATGTAATGTATGGTCACCCATCCACGAACCATCAGTGTATGCATCAGTGCTTGGATGTCTGTGACTGTAAGCCGATTGAAAATGTCAAAGAACATATGTATCTAGGTCTTAAAATTGATCATAAATTTAACTGGGGTCCACATGTAGACTATGTATGTATTAAGCTTAGGGCTATCATGTCAAAGTTGCGTATATTAAAGCACAATTTGCTTTATAGGACTTTAAGATTGTTGTACATGGCATTGGCCGATTCTGTAATCAATTATGCTATAACTATACTCCATTTGAAATAAGATTAGACGTATAGATAAGCCTTTTTTACATTCCGTTCAACCGATTTTGAATTCTATTGCGTTGGTGGCATGACAAATGGCAGCCGCAGTAGATAGTTGGTATTGTGTAACTTTTTTTGCTTTAAATGGTATCCTTATGCCTACGGTATAGAAGTCAAAATCGGTTGAACGGACTGTAAAAGGGTTTGTTTTAATGTCTAATCTTATTTCAAATGGGGTATAATTGGTTTGCAACCCTACCCTGTGTAACACGATAGCCCTTGGTAAGACTGATTATCAGACGTGGGCTTCTTACTACCTGCAACGACAGTCAAAGATCTACGGATGACAGCCGATACAGATGATAACGTGGATGTAATGTAAGGTCATCCATCCACGAATCGACCGCGGCAAGCGTACCTTAACCTTCGATAGATCGATTGTTAACATATAGCCACGAGCCCCGCTAAAATCCCATTTATATTAATTAAATCGTAAAAGGCTTATAAAAACAATCGGAGTATCGTCTTTCGTGTATGTGCCGATTACAATGCAAAATAATCCACTATGTAGGTATATGCTAATATACCGAGTATCGACCATTAACTTATATGTAGATTGCCTTATTCATTTCTAACATATATGCGGTCTAAGAACGAGTATATTTTAATTATAACGGACGTAGATAGGTCACATTTTCGGACTGTTATTTTCATTCAAAATATTGGCAATGAACTCGCCATAAAAATAATAAGGTGCACGTAAAAAGTTGCCATAAGGTGCTAAACAAATTAATTCATTGACTGTACATATTTCTTTGCTTCTCAATTTTGGAGTAGACTGTCCTCTGGAAGAATGTTTTTAAGTTTTATAATCAAGAATTTATGAGTTTGTAAAAGTGCTTCTGAGAGGAGGGAGTAAAAAAAGTAAATAGAAAATTGAAAGGCCTTACTACGGTTGCAGATCTAGAGACCATGGAGGTTAAAAAATGTTTAGGGTTCTCGGTTGACCTTTCCTATTGTGATATTAATCTATAAACCAGCCACCATGACCACATCGGGCTGCAAAAACCAATGCCAAGATTATTTGACATCAATAATCCAACAAATATTATAAATGCGAAAGTGAGTTTGTTTGTTTGTTACGCTTTCACGCTACACGGCTGAATGGATTTGGATGAAATATGGTATACATGGGTAGACCATGACCTGAGTCAAGACATAAGATACTTTTTATCCCGATATTCCCACGGGATCCAGATTTATGCGGATGAAAACGCGGGGCGCACCTAGGCAATAATAAACCTCAGTAAAGTTAGAGATTTTAATATGAATGAACATAAAAATTAAATTTAGCTAGATGTTATCAGTTCTTATCTCTGTTATAAAATTGAAGTAAATAAGTCTTTTAAGTGATTATAATGTTTATTTTGATAATGGAAATGACAAACTGGAAAAACACATAGTAATTTGATTGATTTTTGGTGGTCTGGGGCTCTTGTTTAATTTATTTATCTATACCCCATTTGAAATAAGATTAGACATTAAAACAAACCCTTTTACAGTCCGTTCAACCGATTTTGACTTCTATACCGTAGGCATAAGGATAGCATTAAAAGCAAAAAAAGTTACACAATACCAACTATCTACTGCGGCTGCCATTTGTCATGCCACCAACGCAATAGAATTCAAAATCGGTTGAACGGAATGTAAAAAAGCCTTATCTATACGTCTAATCTTATTTCAAATGGAGTTTAGTTGCAAACGAAATACTGACCGTACGAGTGGTACATTATGACACTGATAACCATTATTGTGTGAACAGAGGCGGACTTAATGCAGAGACAAACAGTGGTAGGTGCATTGACATATATGTATACTAGCTGCGCCCCGCGGTTTTACCCCCGTAATTCTCGATCTTGTGGGAATATCGAGATAAAAAGTATCCTATGTCCTATTCTAAGTCATGGTCTACCGTTGTGCCAAATTTCATCCAAATCTGTTCAACCGTTTTAGCGTGAAAGCGTAACAAACAAACAAACAAACTCACTTTCGCATTTATAATATTAGTTACGATTACTATTTAAATCAATGGGTAGGTGCAATAACGAAAATTGTGGAAAGTTTTTTTATTTAAATATAAGAATATACACAAACCTATAAAAAACTATGAATGAATTGTTTTGATAATACAACCTGCATCATGTTAAACCTTCTCTTTTAGTTTTGCCTTTGGAACATGCAATTATAATTAATTAAACCTAATTGCATTTCAAACATCCAACCATTTTATGGGCACATAAACTAAAATTGTTTTTTTTTAATGAGGATAATCAATGCTTTTAGTAATACATGAGCTTTATTTTCATTACAAGCAAATACATTAAGTGTGATATTGACTATCCGATATGTTTGATATTATCAGCTAAACTCTGTTTAAAAACTGGTTCTACCATTTTTGTCACAAATTAATGTAATGATACAATTTTATTTAAAAAACCTGTTTGATTTGGGTTCATAAATATTTATCACTAGCTACTGCCCGCGATTTCGTCCGCGTGAATTACCTTACCTTATGGACCTTCAGAAAGTGCTGATTCTCAACCAAAACTTCACTGAAAAACGTAACAAATTATGCTGGAAGAGATTTCTTTAGAAATAAGCATCACCTTTGTCCATCTGTCTGTTCCTTTCTCCTTGTCTGTTTATATATTTACATAAACTGATAAATAAATTATCTACATAATGAAGCACTTAGCAGAGATTGGTGATCCCAGTGTTATTGCTATTGGTCAATCCCCTCGGTAAAGAATGGTTAATTATATCTAAATCAAACTCATAATGATAGAAGAAAAACTGGATTTCAAGTACTTTTTCTTACAGTTCTTAAAACCAGTTAGCTAGTTGACCCAATAATATAGTTGAAACCATTTTGAATTGTGTTGAAAAATGTTACTGATCGGTAACATAGCATTCCGTCTAAAACTTCGCCTTGATGAAAAAGGTTGCCCAGGTGTAAAAAAATATGATAAACTCAAAACGATGCCGTGGGGCTGTCTTTGTTTTATAATAAATGTAGTGATAAGAAGTTTTAATCTCAGAGCATATAAGCAATTAAATGCCTTATTGACTGAAGTAGAAGGACAGTTGTTATTAATTACATGAGAAGGTCAATAAGGTTGTTGACTGAACTCATGACCTAAGTAGGTTGTATTTCTTTTCAATTGCATTCAATCAATCTGATTAACCTTTTCCAACTATGTTGGGGTCGGCTTCCAGTCACTGATGCAGCTGAATACCAGTATTTTACATGGAGTGATTACCTATCTGACCTCCACAACCTAGTAACTGGGTAATTCTCCTTAACAAGAGTGCTTGTCAGAGTTTTGGGGTTCTGAGTTCTGACTACCTGTAGCAACTATCAAAGATCTATGTATAGAAGCCAGGAACAATGGCTTAACAAGCTTTCCCAGCCATGGAATGGTCTCGATATGTAATGGATTGTCACCCATCTACAAACTGACCACAAGCATAGCTTAATCTTCAATCAACCCGTGTATGAGACCCTTCAACGAATTACATTGTAATCAATAAATATTGGGTCGGACAGTAGGTCATGCATTATGGTCATGTAGATTACTTTTTTCTTTTCGATTGTATAATACTCATGAACATACCAGTTACACAAGTTATAGAAAAACTTAGTAAATGGTTTTCATTACAATAATGTAAAGTTTACCTAAAATGCATTAAGTAGATCAAGCCTAGAAAGGTTACGTATCATAATAATGTAGGTAGGTACTCATTAAAATTATAATTGTTTAAATTGCACCAATTTTCTTGAGGAACACTTTCTAAATAAATATGCACAATTAATTATCCCTTTGTCAGAGAAATTAAGACGCAATACGTTACAGCTCATAATTGTTTGTTATTTCATGCTCATTGTCTAAAATCAAGGGTGGTACTGTAGATTTGGGTTCTATAGATAAGATAATACTGTTGATTTATTGGTCAACCACACTTAAATGTAAGCGCACACAAAATATTCTACTCGTCACTTCAAAGTGGCATGTGTATCATATATAATTTATAGCAAAATAATACGAACTGAAGCCGCCAACTGTTCCAAGTCCCCGACCAGCGTAGCGCATCCACCAAGGCACGTCATCTTTCTGGGCATTGTCGCCGCCCGGTCGGGCCATAAGCATGGTAAGTTTGTCTGTTAACGACTGAAACAATTGTTAACATTATTATCAGGTTTCCCTAACGATATCAAAGCAAATTATTTAATATTTACGAATAATTCTTACCATTTTCGAAAAAATCAATTCACTGCCCTGTCACCTGTCAAGTCAACTAAAAAATAGCTTGTTTTCTCTGTCCAGTCTGTAGCTTAGAAAAAGTTTGGAATGACAACATTATTTAGACAATTTTTTTTATATGAATAGAATTATATTTAAATATTATTTTAGGAAATGAAAATAGATTTCATACAGTAGGTTGATTTCACCGGTAATAATGCTTTACACTAATTTCTTACTTCTTAGTAATTGAAAACAGTCTTCCTGGTCCCCCATTGTGCGTTTCGTAATTCCTATTAAACATTTTTTAAACTGATTTCTCATTTAAAAGTCGCATTCCTGGGAGTTGATGTACGTTGAACCATGTAAGTATGTTGAACCATTATCTTATTAAAAAATATTTTTTATGACTAGTTAAATCAAATAGTAGTATCTAAATCAAAGTTGAAGAGGAAGACACTTTGTACGCGTATCGCGAAATGTGAAAACAAAACGCATTCTCATGTCGGTCGGCATCAGCGGTTTGCTGTTGTAATATTTGCATGATTTTTTGCAATTACGATTCTATTGTGAATTTGCGCTAAAGTTTCTGAAATTCATGAGGAAAGTGGAAGATTAACTCAATAATGGCACCAACAACAATGCTTCCAAAGCTATCGGATGCCACTCAAACGATGTAAGTGACATTTATCTGAAACTGAATTTCGTTTTTGCTAAATTGCTTAGCCAAATAAATACTACCTTCTAAGTGTATCCTGTCTAGTAAAGGTTGTATTAAGTGATGTTCCTGTATATTTTATGCATTCTTTGTGCTAAAACTGCTTTAACCTGTTGCCTAAACATCCGCCTAACATGCCCGACTATCACGTACACAATCAACCCTTATTGGGCTTTTAAACTTCACGGTGAAAGTTTGTACAACACCCTAACGCCGCCCTGTGACACATTTTTATTGCATCGAGAACAATACTATACAATCGCTTACGAATTCCTGTAATCATTCCAGCAAAATGATAATTTCGTCTTTTCCCAATTTCACTTCACATAGTATTTTTCCCCAATTAGTAGCTATGTCCGGTTTTCTATTAAGGTTGTCGCTGTTTTTTTTTTTATAGTGAGCGCTTAATTTGCCACGAATAAGGTAAGTATCATGACTGCCTAATTAGAGTGGATATTCCAATCTGTTGGGTACCAAAGTGAGCTGATCAGCTGATTCACCCATAATTTCACCAGTAATTATTTGCTTACATCATAATTGGATTAGATCATTGCTCATTAAAAAAACACGTATTTGGAAAGGATTTCATTTGCACGAAGGGCTGCTGAACCAAACATTCATCTTCCTGAAACCATGTTCCCGCACCTTGTACATTATTAATATGACTGCTCTTTTCCAGATCATTCTCGGATGGAGACGGAGTATGCAGTGCGGAGGTGTACTCCACCAATGTCATGGTAAACACCAATGCTGGAAACCATGACCATGGCAGCTCCAAAGTGAAGCTTAAAAACCTGGTGGATTATAACTGGGAGCCCAAGTTCTATGCTGGGCAGCTGCTGGCTATACACACCAGTGGGAAGTACCTTGCATACTCTATCAAAGGTATGACATTGATTAGAATAGAATTTGTCTGGAACAGGGTCGGACTGGCCATATAGTCGAGGTGGCATTTGCCAGCCAGGCCCTAGCCTGCGCAGGCCCCTCGAGGGGCTGGCGGTAGGAAGGAAAAGTAGATAGTTCATACATACTAGAGAAACACAAAAATAGTTGACTCTGAGCAGAGGCCATCCCTGAAAGCAAAAGCAAAAAAAAGATTTTCCGATAGTATCCCATCTAACATTATCCCATCCTGGGCCCCAGGCTTGTGAGGAGCCACCCGGGCCCTACCAGCCCAGTCTGACCCTGGCTGTGGAATAATTGTTTGTGTACCTAATAAGATGGAGGCATAGCATTTAAGGATCCTTGTACATTCTGCCATTTTGATCCGCAAACATTAACTTAAAAATATTAGGTTTAAATAAATAGAAAGAAAGAATAACAATTATTTGGACACAGTTCATGAAACAAAAACATTTTCACATATCGAGACTCTGCCATGCTTCGGAAAGTATGTTAAGCAGTTGGTCCCGGCTGTCATTTGTGGATCTTTGACAGTCGTTACGGGTCGTCGGAAGCTCGAAAGTCTGACAATCAGTCTAACCAATGGGTATCGTATTACCCAGTTACTGGGTTGTGGAGGTCAGATGGGCAGTCGCTCCATGTAAAATACTGGTATTCAGCTGCATCCGGTTAGACTGGAAGCCGACCCCAACATAGTTGGGAAAAGGCTAGGCAGATTGATTTGATTAGTACATTAACAGCAGCATTAATTAAACCAAAGTAATCACAAAGCTTTGCTCAATCAGTAGCAGTAGTTATCAGTTGAAAAATGTTTAAGAAAGTTGTTGTTAATAACAATAACATGAAAATAGATACAAGTGAAATATTTATTTAAAACTGACAGATTTGTAAAGTACATCTATGAAGTAATTCTAACATATTATAATTCCTCTCTAAAACCCAGTTTCTGAATCACTGATCAACACAGTAAGTATCAAACATGCTGTCAAGTAAATCCAAGACTAACTGCAGTGCTTGTTTACAAAAGGAACAACACAAATAAACAACTACTCCGGTTAGACTAAAAAGTCGCAGGAGCTTCTTCTTGGATCGCCTGTGTGTACCGTAACACACAGGCGATCCAAGACAGGACACTTAAAGATCAAATTAAAATGTGGGAAGAGAGTTAGCCACCACCTCAAAACTTCGTAAAGACCTAAGAACACCGGCCTCCCGGTCGCGAACAGCAGTAGCCTGGAAAGCATTGAATCTATTGTGTACCACTGCAAAACAATAATCTCGCGAAATGGGGCATTATTGTTTCATCCAACATCCAATGCGTGTGTGGTGCTCCTGAACAGACGATGCCCCTATGCCGCATCTGCTAGTGTCCTAAATGTCCGTTCACCTGCACCCTTGACGATCTCATCAACGCCTATGACGCCGCAATAAACGTGGCCACCTACTGGACCCAAACAGGCAAAGCAACATAGTACAACATACACGAAAGTAAGAAGAAAAGGAACAACAACCAATTGATTCTTTATGTTTTGTTTTGACTCCAGCTCCTAATGCGGTGAACCCTGGCACTTGGAGCGGCATGGTGCGCGTGGTGTACAACCCTGAACCTGGCACCGACAGGCGCGCGCTCATCAAGGGCATGAAGGGAGAGGTAACAACTCAATAATAACCTATCACAATGAGCCAGGCTAGCCATGGGTTCTCCACCAGTGAGGCTCGTCCCACTTGGAATGCGTAGAGTGACCGGGGGGCGCGGCCGCACCACAAATAAGCTGTATACAGTTTGTTATCTAACATGTGAAGGGATAGAATGTTATCTATACATGTTTTAAAAAAAATTACCATTAAAAAAAAAAAATTTTTTATAGTAAAATATTTACAAAAAATATTAAATTGATACGGAAAAGAAACACTTTACACGACACTTGTCACACTTGTCTTTCCACTTTGAAATACAAGTGTGCGTGTACAGAGTGTTTCTTTTACGTATCAATTTAATATTTTCGTTATTGTTTTTTTTTTTTTGCATGTATAAACGCTATACTATTGCGGGTTAACGGGAATAGCCTTTGTTAGTTAACATACTGTATTTATAAAAAAATATATGTGAGTATTAGGAATAAATGTCGTGATGTCAACAACCGTGATGGAACCGGGATCTATATACAACCAATTAATCAAGTTACGTGACGTTATCATTGTACACATTCGGTACATGTGATGGGTTCCTTGTATAACATTAACAGGCAAGGGGGCGTGATTTTAGTTGAAAGTTGAGGAGGGCACATATGGTAAAAGATTGGGACCCACTGAGCTAGACAGATCCTTCTTGGCTGATTCGCATGGTATTTTAAAATGAACCCGCGTCATCGGCGCTTTCAGAAAACAAAATATTTAATTTTTTTTAAACCTTTAAAACCTTTTGTGAAAAGTATTGAAAAAACAAAATGGCGGCGTTAGTTCTGATTTTGGCCACGCGCCGCGCCATAACAAACTTTTAGCGCTTTATATAGCCTTATCGCTGTTGGCAATATCACTAATATTAGTTCCTTGTGCTGTTTGCAGGTCCAAGACTTGGCGTTTGCTCACATTCAGAGCCAGGTGGTGCTAGCTTGTATTGACGAACAGGGCAACTTCTATGTGCATGAGATCGAAGTCACCGACAGCGGACTAAGGTATGCTTTCGATGTACACAATAGTAGATTGTTGCATCGAGCACAAAGTGAGTCATTAATGCACGAGAGTTATGTTGGGGTCACTAAATTAACACGAGTGCATTAATGACTCACTTTAGCAAGTTGCGTAATCTACTTTTCTTTCAACTACCAATGTACTTACCGTGGTAAAATATGCCTACTCAAGTAAAAACAAAGTTATCCCGCGACTTCTGCGGCAAAGGTTATTAGCAATTTCATTTGCACCTTTTTTTATACGTTGTCTGGGTGAGTGAGTGAGTGACTCATCAATCAATCGATCAATCAATCACTCACTCACTTATTCACTCACTCAATCAATCTCTCACCCAATCACTTTTTTTTTTTTTTAAAAACGTTGCCCCACATTAGGAATTTCTTCCTGTATCGTGGGTGCGTTTACAAACATAGAAACTCACATACAATAACACCCAGACCCGGAACAACTACTTGCAGATCATACAAATATTTGTTCCGTGCGGGAATCGAACCCACGGCACGTTGCGCAGCAGTCCATCGCTCAGCCACTGCGCCAACCGTGTCGTCAAAATCACTCACTCACTCACTCCTAGAGTTCTGATTTACCCTTTGGGTATGTAACCCTAAAAACAGTGCATTAATGAAAAAACAGTGCAATAATGAAATTTCATACAACTTATTGCACTGTTTTGGTTCTAAGCAAAAAATACGTCCTTTGTGATCGGTTTTGTAGTGATTAATGATAACATTACTACATAGTTGAAAGAAAACTTATTAATTGAACAATATTCTTCCCGTAAAGTAAGTAAACTGTGGTGGCCTATAACTTAATGTGCATGCTGTGAAAGTTTTAATGCAAAACAAATGCTTAAATGAAAATTTGGATTTTTTTATCATGTACCGTTGGCAATCCTTACCCTATTGACTGCCCCAATCGGATTAATACGACAAATGTTTTCGCCCAATGCTGCCTCAGTAGTATTTATACGACTGAGAAACTATGTTCGTTTTATATTTTTAATGTTTTTTATTTCATTGCAAGGCCCTATTCGTCGTAGATATTTATTTGTCGATTTATGAGCTGGGCGCTGGGGGCACGGCAAATGACATAAAACCAAGCATTTAATGGGTAAATAAGTAAATATATAAACTGCCTAGGTTAGAAAATGGTACTCATATATAGCACAAAAGCTAATTTTATTAGTCAAAATAGTTCCTGATCTGTTTTACTGACGATACCTCGGGGTTCAGGGCGCCTTTAAATTAGCTGCGAACAAGCGCTCTTACACAAGTAAACGCGACCGAAGAGCTGCGCCTGCGCATTACGTCATGGCATTTTGTTTATCAACTAGTAACGGTGCGCACGTTCTTTTTATTAAATAGTAGCACCAAGAACAGTGTATCTTCTGAAATAGTTTTGGGAATGCTTCACTGATTCCATCTACTTTATAAAAATCTTAAATTCATTCACTGTCAGACAACGCCCAGCCTAAATAGCTTGGTCTAGCAAACATGAAATTTTGCACAAGAGTTCTTTTTATAACGACACTTCTAAAAAGGATTTTTGGAAGTTTGTCATTGTTGCCATTGTAAATCTCATCGGGCACACGGCTTGATTCATCATGAAACTGATTTCCTTCAGATGCACGCTATTGGCGGAGGTCCGCGAAGACACGGGCGCAGTGGGTGCGTCACACCGCGTGGTGTGGTGCCCCTACATACCCGACGATGAGGACGAGGCCACCGACGATGACGTAGCACGGCTACTGCTCACCACACATGATAATATTGGTAAGAGAGGTGTTTTTATTGTCCATACTTATATTAGAAAGTAACTTTGTCTGTTACCTTTTTACGCCTTACTAACGGCTGAACGGTTGTCAAAATATTCTATGTTAATATTAACACAAGACCCTTTACGAAGCCGTCATCTACACATTCTGTACATAAAACTAAGTAATTTTGTGTAAAAATAATTGCTGGGCATGCAAAATATTGGACTTATGTATTGCATACAACAGTACAGGCATTCATTAATCATTTTTTATTTGTGTAACATAGGTAGTAAGTACAGTTCTTAAGTTATTGTTCATAGGTCGCTATGTTATGCCAAGAGGCGTATCGTGAGAGTATTTAAAGTTATGATAATGGTCCATTACAAAAAAAAATGTCACAATGAAGGAAAGAATAATTGACTCTCGGCTTCGTTAAGCTTCAATTAACGCCCGATAAGTGTACTGTGATAATAACAAAGTGCCCCCCCAGCGCGCATGTGGAACACGCGCGGGCTGGCGGCGCGCGCGGGCGGCGCGGGCGCGCTGTGCGCGGCCGAGCACGGCGCCGCCATCCTCGACGCCGCCTTCTCGCCCGACGGCTCGGCGCTCGCCACCGCCTCCGCCGACGGATACGTCATGTTCTTCCAGGTATCTATACACATTGCTGCCCAAACGATAGCTCATACAAAAATCCCATAGGACTTATCAAAATTTACAAAAACAACATTTTCCCATTTTCTCAATTTTTTTAAGCACTTTTTACGGAGAGTTATCATTTTATTTTATCACTCTCCCCAGTCCCCAGGCAGATTGAAGTGGGAACAATTGTTGCAATCAGTACTACGCCAGTCACCTTTTACACAGAAATCGCGTTGGACAGTTTTTTTTTTTTTTTGTTCATATATATACCAATAGTGTAAAACCAAGATTGACTCTTCGAAATATCTGCGCTACCTGCGTGGTGCTCGAAAAGCCTTGAATATTCAGAATTATTTCAGTTTTGGATTATAACTTCTAAAAGGTGAAGAGTCACCCTATACATTTTTAAAGTATACAAAATTGCAGCCGTAGTTCTGTAGGCTCAATAGACCCTGAGAAATATTATAAATATTGGCTTATATTTGTTCCAATAAAATTCAAAATTTAATTGTAATTTTACCCGTCTTCCGAGCAGGATGTACAGGATAAAATACTCATTCTACGAGGAAAGTCATCACAGATGAAGCTTTATTTAGCTTTGAATTAAGCAAAAGCGGAACCCTGTAATACTCTTCTTATCTGGAAAAAAATAAGGAAACCGGATTTTATTACAAATTTGCACCGTTTGAATTGGGTTTAAGCCTTTTTGCCATAGATACTCTGTGGTATAACATACTCTTACGTGGCAGGTGTACATGCACGCAGACAGCAGTCCTCGCTGCCTGCACAAATGGCAGCCGCACGGCGGAAAACCGCTCAGCTGCCTTTTCTTCTTAGACAACCACAAGAACTATAATACTGAGTAAGTACATACATTACATACACCATATTTATGTAATCGATTTGTGGCACGCACGGTTCGGACGAAGCTTAAGCGACGCTTGCCGAGGTGGCTCCGGGGATAGGTGACCATCCCCTACATACCGAGACCTCTGTCTCCATGTAATGCTTGGGGCAAAGAAGCATACGTAACTCATATTTTAAGGGCCTACCCAACCTCAAATTGTATTTATTTATTAATCACCAACTTGCACATTATAGGCAATCATGAAATTAAAACAAGAAATATTATCTTGCTCGCACCATAATACTCGCGGCCTGAGTGAGAGCGAGATGGAGTGGGGTGCTGGCGGCTCTCAAGCCTCGAAAAGTTTTGGTATTGCTTTTTACGATGATAATAATGGTAATAAAAAATTAAAAAAACGAAATAGATATCATTTATTTGCCAATAATGTAGGAATACAGATATGATGATTATTTTGATGAGAGTCCTGATACATTTTGCCTTTATAGTTAGTTCAGTTATTACGCAAAGTTTCATGATCTAATTTGAAGTATTTTTTTAATACCAGTGGTTTAAAATTTTTATGTAATCGTATTTTCGTCAAACATAGGAACCTAGGAACAATCCGCATCTTTAAAATATATTTATTTCAAAATTAATGCTGCAGTATTTTCGGCATAACGGAGGATCATGCTGAGCAATTTGAGGTAGGGTAGGGCCTTAAGTTTGTCTGTTCGACGCTTTTTCGGCACAACCACCAAGTGTTGGGATGAAGAAGCATTTACACCTGCAAATTATTAGCAGGAGGACAAAGGTCACGTCATGTCACTGCTGC
The DNA here is from genome assembly GCA_948473465.1 of Lithophane ornitopus. Classification (NCBI taxonomy): domain Eukaryota; kingdom Metazoa; phylum Arthropoda; class Insecta; order Lepidoptera; family Noctuidae; genus Lithophane; species Lithophane ornitopus. The sequence goes on from OX419617.1 coordinate 1,601,603, forward strand.
TAGCAAACTTACTCAGGATAAATGGCCTTGATACTGACGTTACATAGATAGTGTACCTTTAGAGGTATGAGGAACAGGGTGTAAAGTTCACTCATCCTCTATAGAAAAGGGAGATCCTCCGACCAGACGGTGTCGTGTCTAGCGGGCAACTGCCCAACGATTGATGTTGGAATCTTGCAATACATATATGTCCGTCGCGCGGTAAACTCTAATTCCGCGATGCAGGATTTTATGTGACGTCAGGTCTTTGATGCGTAGTACGCATGTGGCGATGTAGATGCCGCCACATACCTAACATAAATAAATGTATTTTCTTTCTTTCTTCAACTATGTAAGTTGCTGTACATTTGTACTTTATTTGTGCGAGAAGATTAAATAATTAAATAAATAAAATGTCAGCAGCTGGTTAGAATTAGAATAGAAAACACACAACCGATATAAACACACTATAATTTTTGTTTCGTCAAAAGTAGTACTCACTTTTAATCAATCATAACCCTCCTTTTTGCTTCGCCGTAGTCGGGTAAAAAGGAAGGTGAACTGTAATAGTTTTAGTGGCACAAATGAATCCAATTCGCACTTGTTCGGTTTTGTTGAAATAAGTAAACCAGATATTATTTTTTTTTTCAATTTAATGTCTTTATAAAGTACAATTGTAAAACTTAAGCGATAATCATACAGTATTTGTGTAATCTAACTCACGCCTAGGGACTGGAACTAAAATCAAAACAAATCTATGCAAACTTTGTTATTTAAAATTTATGTTTAAATTCGTCGTTGACGTCCGTCCCAAACCGGGTGTAAGTCAAAAAAATTATAAGAAACCCACTTTATGATTGTGGTTTCAACAAATGTCAACGCTACACATAACTCACGCCTTCTTCCCTTGGGGTAGGCAGAAACTACAGAACGCCACCTGCTACGATCCTTACGTACTACTTTTGCCTCGTTCCGTTTTTCTCGTTTGTTAACCCACCTTTTAAAATTATACAGGGTGTTAGGGTAAACACCGTTATCCTTGAAACCAGTGGTTTGGTGTCATCTACAGAACATAAAATCAATGGAAAATTACGACTTTTTTTTCTTTTTTTTAAATTACATTTTACCACTCGAGTATTTTACCCTTTCACCTATGCGCTAGGGCAACGAACTTGCGTTTCAACACGAGTGGGGGTCGCGGGACGTGACCTGACCGGCCGCGAGCGCGACCCCTCCCTCAGTCAGTCAGCTGTTTCGCTTGCGAGCACGGTGTGGGATAGAAACATTTTTTTTTTAAAATGAATATAACGTTTTTTTTGTTGTTGTTACTCATCATTTATTTTAATATTTAAGTCAACTACCCATGGTTTGAGTGACAAAGTTGTGCAACCTTACACCCTGTATAAGAAAATAAATACTCCTCTTAACAAGCTTAAACATATTATAAAATGTGGTATGTGGATGTCGGTTCTTAATTATTTGTTTCAGGGTTCCTGGAATAATAACTTTGCAGAAATAATATTTGATTAATATTTTCGTACTCCAATAAATTCCTGCGTTCTTTCAAATCTATATTATTACGAACAAATTTATTCCAAGGGAACTCACCAGATATGGGCTCTACAGGTATTGCATTTGCGGGGATGCATAAATACTTTTGAGACATTCTGTAAAACGGGATGCACTTAGAGATACGATGAAAGTCTTCCCAAAATTGCAAAGGGTCTTCGTCTAGAAGTACGTCAGGTGCAAGAACATAGTGAGACACCGCAGACTTTGCAAGAGAAGACGACGTATTAGCAATTTTTTCATTTTTACGCCTCAAATAGTCCAAAAGATTCCCATTTTCCTCTGATAGGTTGTTGGAAGTAGAAGGAGCTGGATTGTGTTGGTTGTATGAAGTTATACATTCATTTAATTCCTTTTCGACATCTTGCTCTACGTCCCACGCCACAAACCGCCGTTCCTCTTTCACTTGCAAGTGGTAAAAATGTATTATTCTAAATCTTGGATCCATAAATGTTGCCTTCGCCCAAAACCTTTTCCCACTCTCACCTAAACTGAGTGTTTGCCCAAGTTCTTTCTGAAGCTTTTTTGCCAGAAAAGTAGATGCAGCGTAATCCTTTATATTTTGAAGTAAACCGGCAATTAGAGGGAAAATATAAGATATGGGTAGATATTGTTCACTAGACAACTTGTTGTTTAACTCTTCAAATGGTTTTAACATTTGGAAACATTCACCGAATGCTTTTCTTTCATCTGCAGTGAAGTCACCTGCCTTGTTTGCATTTATATACTTTAACACAATATATTGGTCATGCCAACCAAACGGTACATCTTTCTTTTTCTTATTCATAAACAATGAATCGTTACGGCACTTCATCTGTAATTCTTTAAAATTTAAACAGTTGTGCTTTTTTGAAAAATGTTGTTTAACGTATCCGTTATGCAACGTATGTGTGATACTTTCAAAACAGACTTCATCGCTTCGTTTATTAGCGGACATTTATCCGATACGTAATCATTTGTAACAATGCACACTACTTTCTCTAAGACCTGAGATTTCATAAATTCGTCTTTTATTGCACTGGCAACATCGTCTATTGTCCGCAACTTTACCAGATTGATTGTGAACAAAGTCTGAGATACGCGTTTCGATTGATGAACAAAATGTGCTGTCGCAGTAAGCATAATATTATGTATTTCGGTCAGCCCCCACCTCCACATTTCCATTGAGATCGCCACATGATGGCCCGACTCCAAGGTTTTCATTAATTCTGATCTTGCTCGGTTGAATTCTTCAGGAATTAGTTTGTCAGAGAATTTGTCCTTAGACGGCAAGTTGTAATTTGAAATATTCTTAATGAATTTTAGGAAGCCATCTTCAAGTATGTAACATGGTCTTACATTCATACAAAACATTCTCACCAGCTGTATGTCCTCGTTCACCTGTTCTTTCGTTGAAGCTGACGCCGCGTTTTTGTTAATCTTAGGTTTTTTAGCAGGAGTTGGAGCATCTTCACTATTTTGTGCCATGATCTCATTTGCAGAGGTGTTTATATTGCAATCGTATTTGTTGTGGTCTGGTGAAGTATTTTTACGTATGCACTAAATATTTCAGTACTCACAACCTCACAGCCATCGACAACTGAGCGTTTGCTAAATATGATTTGTGAATGACGACTAAATGTTGTGTAGTAGAAGTCATATTCGATGAGTAAGTTATAGCTTGTACATTTTATCTTATCACTATAAGTGCATACTGATTAATTTAACCATACCTGAAGTGGTATGGATATAATTTTCTTTTCTCTTTCACGAGCCAACAACGAGTGCCTTGGGCAAATTATTACAAATCAAATGATATTTGAGACTGTCTGTTATCAAAAACATTTTAAAACAAGTACGCTAAGTTTGAAAATTAAAAAGTCATTTGGAATACATACAAAAATATTTATTCTGAAGTAAAACTTAAGATCCAAGCAATTGGGTTGAAAAATTATGTTGTTGGTGCTTATCTATTTTCGAACGACTCCATAGCAGTGGCGTTCCTTCCACAGAAGCTCAAAAGCCCGGCTTCACTTGGCTATTTTTTTTAATCGTAAAAAACCTGTCTGTTTGCCTTGATTTTGACCCCTAGGCACGCCACTGCTCCATAGGGCAACGTTAGTATATTTTTTCGGATGTTTTCGAAGCACTAAGGCCCCTAGAACACGGCGTATTTTAAACGCGCAGACGACGCGCATTTCAAGAACTTGACTTGAAACTTAACTTCGGACGGCGAACTTTGAAACGTTTTTAAAATACGCCGTGTGCCACCGCTCTTATAGGCAATCTAGTAGGCTCTATGACCTCGCGAGTTTATTTCGGCCTTTCTTCTCAGGGAGTCAGATAGGAAACGCCGACCTCATCTAGTTTTAAAACTATGATTAACTTGTAAAAGTTTTTCTACAAACCTACTTAAATAAATAAAATCATTTATTATTTAGTATATTCTTGATCGAAGTTTTTGAATAATTAATTTGGTAACGACAAGTGTTAAAATTTTGTACGAAAGTTGGCACTAAGGTTTTTAAAAAATCATTCCTTAAAAGGGTTAAATTGGGGATAAAAGTTTGTATGGAATTTCGTCATTTTGGCCGATGGAAAATCTTATCATGTGTACGGCTCTCAGGCCCTGTAGTGAAACTGCCCACAGAGCATATTAGTCCTTATTTTATAGTAGACATAGAGATTTAAGTCGCGTGTACCTCCCATATACCGATGTACACAGTGGGGCTCAATCTCAAATCTTATCCAAATCTTACAGCGTCCAATTCTGGAAATTCGCTGTAACCGGTGCTGAAAACAACACAACCATCAAGATCTGGTCATGCAAGTCTTGGACCTGCCTGCAAACCATCACGTTTACTCCTGGCGTTGGAACGGAAATCACGTTGGGTCTCAAGGCCATGCTGGATACGAGTGCCAGCTACCTGCTGCTGTCAGATTTCAAGTCTAGGAGTCTGTATGTGCTGAACATGGCGCGGGACCCTGAGGATAGTATGGCGTATTGTAAGAGCATCTCGGAGTTCCTGCTGCCTTATCCCGTGTTGAGCTTCTGTATCGTTGATGCTGGTGAGTCTTCTATATCTTTACATTATTATAAAACACAAAGTTTCTCATTCTGACCGTTAGTGCGCTTTCTAACTCAATGTCAAACCATTTATTTTAATTAGGACTGATTTTATCAAAGTCAGATATCATATTATCTTTTATCACTGGAATAAAATTCTCGTCTGACAGTTTTTGTATGGAAAAACATTCAAAAATTCAAAATTTATTCGCAGGATATAGGATATTACTTATACTCGGTATAAAAGTTTAGTGAAATTCGCCCTTAGGCACATAAAAGGCACGTTTTACAAGAACATAGAATTGATTCTAGTCGGCCCAACCAAAAGTTAGTTTATAATATTTTTAAATAGGACGATGATGATGAATATTGTTTATATCATATACTATATACATCAGCCAAGATGTCAGATGTTACGCATCTTATGCGACTACTGTAAGACATGCTCGTTTTTTTTTTAGTTGAATGTAAAGAGTTAAAATAATTATTATATTCGTCACCTTAAGGGATATTTTTGTCAGATCTTTGTACAATAGAATCAGCTTTACCAATTCATCTTTATATATTGCGTAGTCATATCAATACCGCAGAATGACATTCAGCCATCTTCTTTACATGTCAGACCGAATTAAAAATGGGACACTGAGAAACTATTATTATATTTCGTAAAATGGTCAGGCCTTTAAAAAGGTTTTAGGTTGATGTCAACCCGACATTGGTCAAAGACTACACCATCTATCGTGGGGACTTTTGAAAGTTTTTTTTTTTTTTTTTAATATTTATGAAGCAATCTTGTCTGCTCAGCGCCGCAGCTTTAAAACGTTGTTTTCCTGACTTGATAAAGAACGAATTGGAAAACTGACGAAGATATAAAATACTTGATTAAATATTTCATTATTTGTATTCCGCAGAGGAACAGCAAACCAAGTGTGAGCCCAGCTGTGACGAGCCGCTATACCGCAACGGATCGAGCGGCGACGCCGACTCGCCTATACATTACGAATTACATCATGATGTGAGTCAACATTACAACATCATTATTATTTTATTACCCGACTACGGCAAAGCCAAAAGGAAGGGTTATGTTTGTAGCCGTCTATGTCAGTGTATGTTTGTATTTATGTATGTTCCACGGTACCGCCTAAACTAATCATCCTATTTTAAATCTTCAAAAATCTTTCTTGGCAATCTTTTGAAAATATCGCCTAAAAGAGCTACATAGGCGATGAAAGTTTTTTAGAAAGTTCGTCATTTTTACGGATGGGAAGTCCCAACGGGCACATGGCTTGTTTGTTTGCTAAAAAATAATCACTACTCTCTTGTTAACTTTTGCTCAATCTTTTCCAGGACGAAGGTTCAGGGGGTGAATGCAGCGAGGACTGGCGGCGCGTGTGCGTGCGCCTGTACATCGTCCAGCCCAAGGGGCTGCAGGAGGGCCGCCTCGTGTACACGCCGCCGCGCCCGCCCATACACGCAGACCTCATGCACGGTACACATCATTTTATCATCACAAAAAAAAAGTCATTCAGTCAAATGAGGTTGAGAAGTACGTTCAAAAAGTCCCCCAAAACGCCAGACCTTAACCATTCAGCGGGCAACTAGCCTCGCTCTATGAGGCGCAGCAGCTGGCCCTGCGGCCCTGCGGCCCTGCGGCCCTGCGCGGCCCTGCGGCCCTGCGGCGCTGCGGCCCTGCGGCCCTGCGGCGCTGCGGCCCTGCGGCCCTGCGCGGCCCGCGGGAGGTGCCACACGACAACTTCCAATCTTCGAGCTGCTTGTCCGCTCCTAAATGACGCGCCTCACTACCGCATTTTACGTACACGGCGCTGTGTCGTGTACGTACACGCCGCGTTTCAAAGTGGACGAGCTATGCTAAGAAATGCCTAATGGAAACTAATAACACTTTGCCCGACGTGGGAATCGAACCCAGCACCCTACGCTCAGCAGTCGCACTTCGACCGCGAGACCAACGGGAAAGTCATAATATTACTATAGCAAAAGTATGTGATCAAAATGTATACAAATGAATCTGAAAACTTACCTGTGAATGGCAATTTGTAGTGCCACTCACAAATTGAGTGCTTCGGTTTGATAAGACTATCAAAACAAAGCACTTACCATGCGAAGGTGATAATCAACCGTAATCAAGCGGCAAGAAGTTTTATTATATAAATGACTAGCTGTGCCCCGCAGTTTCACCCGCATAGGTCTCGATCCCGTGGGAATATAGGGATAAACCGTATCCTATGTCCTATTCCAGGTCATGGTCTACCCGTGTGCCTCCTCTCCTCTCTAGAGTAGGGAACGTCGGCGTCGAACGGTTCGCGTATTGCTTTTTATAGTCGTGATAATTTCGAAACTAAATGTCCGATTCGAATGAATTAAAAAGTATTTTACTGCTACATAAATACCCTTGATGTTAAAACTATTTATTTCAATAAGAATATATATTATTTTGATAAAACTCCTTCTCAACTCTCACTGCTCTGAATCTGGTCCTCATAATTATTATGTCTAGACTTTAAAATATACTGTGACCTCTGAGTTTGTTTCGGAAACAGCGAACTCATTTAGTTTTAAAACACAATTCATTTTTGACGTGTAAAAGGGTTTTTAGATCCAATTTACAGAAATAAATATAATTTATTATTTACCGGGTGGTCCTTTATGAAATCACCTTAAGAAGCTATAATTCGTCGTTTCCCCAGGTCTGTCGGAGCTGGCGCTCGAGGACAGCTCGTCGGAGTCCGCGCCCGCGACCATCGCGTCCAGCATCCTGCAGCAGCAGAGCCAGCAGCTCAAGAACTTGCTCATGCGGTCGCAGGTACGTACACAACATTCGCTATTTAGATTCCAACCATGTAAACATATAACCCATGAACATATGGCCGTCAGCCGTACCCCTACCCACCGGCATTGTGATATTTTTTGGTACTGGACCAAACCTTCTGGTTACGGAGATATTGAAAACAAGTTTTAAATGTTATAACTGAACTTTAAAAACCCACAACTCTTGTACGCACGCACCTATAAGCACAATGTTTTGCATGCAATACGTTTCGCGTTGCCGTAAACAGCGTTTTGTACACCAAAAATAATAGTCGTTTACCAGAAATTATTTTTGTAAATGTTACTTAATTTGATGAACAGAAGATAACTACATATATGATGGGTCTTTTTTTCACCCTGTATGTGTTTTTGGAAAAATAACTTTAACACCCACAAATAAAGTGCAGTTTTTATGACTTTCAAAAGTACTATACCCCATTTGAAATAAGATTAGACATTAAAACAAACCATTTTACAGTCCGTTCAACCGATTTTGACTTCTATACCGTAGGCATAAGGATAGACATTAAAAGCAAAAAAAGTTACACAATACCAACTATCTACTGCGGCTGCCATTTGTCATGCCACCAACGCAATAGAATTCAAAATCGGTTGAACGGAATGTAAAAAAGGCTTATCTATACGTCTAATCTTATTTCAAATGGAGTATAGTCGTCCTGAACTCAAATTAACTTACAGTGGTATTCAATTATATATTTTTTAAGTGGAAATAACATCAATTGGGACTGAGGATTTATTATTAGTAGACCCTACACAACATAAGTACTGCGCACGCGCTTCCTCTAGCTTTCGTAAAGGCAAACGATGAACACCTATCATTTATGTACGTCGTTTATTTCATTACTATGGATATCAGGTTAATGGAAGCAACAATCAACTAACAAACAAACTTCTCCAGAAACTAAACAACATAGGAGTCACAGATAAAGCCCTAGAAATGTTCACATCTTATTTACAAAATAGACAACAAGTAGTTAACATAGACACATTCACTAGTACCATAAAAAAACGTACCATACGGCTATCCTCACGGCTCAATTTTAAGTCCGATAGTTTTCTTAATATATATAAATGATATAAACAAAATAGGGTTAACGGGTCACCTAACTTATTCGCGGACGATACATGCCTCTTCTGTTTCGATAAATCTATCCATAATATTATAATTATAAATGCTCAAAAAGATCTTGGTATACTCACAGCCGGTTTCTGATTTAAGTATTTGTAGTTGAGAATTGCTCAAACTCTTCTTAAGGTGATTCCTAAAATTGATTTGCAAAAAAATGTATTGAATTTTGCGGGTGATATTAAAGGAATCACCTTAAGTAATGCTTAAGAAGAGTTTGAGAAATTCTCAACTTCAAATACTTAAATCAGAAACCGGCTGTCAGTGAGTGGCTTAAATACAATTTACTTACAATAAATACATCCAAAACAACATACATGATTTTCACCGCAAAAAACAAAACATTAGCAGACTTCCCGCCTCTTACTATAAACAATGATATAATAAAAAGATCAAGCCACGAAAAATATCTCGGTCTGACGGTAGACGACAAACTCACCTGGAAACTACAATCGAACATGTAAAATCAAAATTAATGTCATTACTAGCATCATTACGCAAAATCTCAAATTGTATTCCAAGGAAAATACGTACTATTATTTATAACTCATTAGTAAAATCACATCTCGAGTACCTAATTGAAATATGGGGATCTGCCGCAAAAACTATCCTAATGCCTTTACAACGAACTCAGAACAAAATTATAAAAACATTATACCATTATCACTACCTTACTCCAACTAAAACACTATTTGAAAAAACCAAATTAGTAAATCTCAAACAACTATACACATACGGTACCTGTATTCTAATTAAAAAAATCACTACACACAGCGTACAATCAAAGCTACAATTACATAAAAAAACAATATCACACAACCTAAGAAATAAAAATAAATTACAACGAAGACAAGCTCGGACAAACTACGGTAAAAAAACCATATTATTCGAAGGAGCACAGCTGTTCAACGACCTACCAAATGACGTAAAAGATTGTGATAATATTAACAGATTTAAACTAAAACTCAGAAATGACGTTTATGAAATGTAGTCATACCGCATATTAAATGTTAGCAATTACTTATTATATTTGTTTTGTATAACTTCACCAACACGCATCGGAGGCAAAATGTATTTATTTAGATATAAACAATTACCTTGTTTCTCATTGTAAGTGAATCTATGCATTGTTCTTATGAGAATAAATTCTTTAAACCGAACTAACTTCATCCGGCTCGAAGGACCACTACTAATGAACCGCTCAGAGCTTGCCAGTTATATTTGAGTAGTCGAAATTATTTTCTAATAGTATAAATTAATTATTAATCGATTTATTGCTTGTACGTGCAGGCGTATTTCCATTCTATACAAGGCCAGAACGCAAGAGTGTGAAACTAGTCGCGTATAGATTGGAAATCACTTTTAATCAAGGTCTTCCAAAGCTGACATGTGGCAAATAATATAAAATGTTTTGTGTTTGTTTGTTTTGTAATTTGACTAATCTATTTATTTTCCATGTTTTTTGTAACTTTTGTTTTATATGAAAAAGTTGAATACGTTGTCATAGACACAGCCAGGCAGCTTGATTTGTACCCGGCCTGAGTCACCGACCATCGCGCCGCAACTGAACCTCATGACGCCTGACGCCTTCAGGTAAACCTTCATTCATAAACCCATTATCCCCTGCTATTTGTAGGTAAAGCCTGATTTCCAGTGGCGAATTTTAAGATTCAGCGCCCTGGGCCTGTAAGGTTTGCCGCCCCATAAATTAAAGGAAAAAAAAGCAACGAAACTATACAGGGTGTAAGGGTAAACACCTTTGTCACTCAAACCATGGATAAATGACCGAAAACAACAAAAAAATAAACGTTATTTTCATTAAAAGATTTAAAAAAGTTTCTATCCGACACTGTGCTTGCAAGCGAAACAGCTGACTGACTGAGGAGGGGTCGCGCTGGCGGCCGGTCCTGTCACGTCCCGCATCCCCCGGCCATGATGAGACGCAAGTTCATTGCCCTAGCGCGTAGAGCAACGAACTTGGGTCTCTTGTGGTAAAATGTAGATTAAAAAAAAAAAAACGAATTTTCCATTGATTTTACGTTCTATAAATGAAACCAAACCACTGGTTGCAAGGATAACGGTGTTTACCCTAACACCCTGTATAGTCCCGAGTCGCGACGAATTCCGACCGACCTACACACCGCCGCCGCCACCGCCGGTCTGTAATACGATAGTCCCGCGTCTTGATGTCTATCAAACTTACAACCAAATGAGTTTAAATTTTTGTTAAGTACGCTTATTTTAAATTTCTTCAAAAAGAAAGGTTAACAAAGCTGAGCGCGACATGTGGCTTGCGCCGCCCCTCGCAGCCTACCGCCCCGGGCCATAGCCAAAAACTGGTTCAAAAGGAAATTTTATTCGAAAATATTGATGGAAGCATAATTCTGAAGTAATAAAGTTTATTTAAAAAAATACTTGACCCTTATATGAATCACATGCATATTCCCTTTGAAAACGGGCATAATTTACCTTCTCAAAAATATTTTCATGTTATTATTATTTTCCAACAGAATTTCACTTGTTCGTGAATCTCAAACGTATTTGTATGCAGCTCCCCAGGTAAGCGCGAGGAGGACGACCCTCCGCTGTCGGCCACGCCCGACGTGGGCAGCAAGCCGCGCGGCTCCACCGGAGGTAACCGACCACACACCACACACATTTTGAACACAACCACACCTGTTTCTGCCGCCAACATTCCCTGAAATCTCGCGACGGAAGCTCTAGCTTGGTTTCGTCGAACGACGTCATTTCGGCATGGTATTATGTCGTTCCGAAAGTATCTGATGGAAGTGACAAACCCTGTTCAAGTTAAATTTTCGTGAAGAAAGTTTTGGGTATGAATGTCGATGGCTATAAGAGTAGGGGAAGACCAAAGAAACGATGGATGGACTGTGCGAAAGATGATATGGCTAGAAAGGGGATGACTACTGAGAATTTAGAATTTTATTTATTTGTAAGAATGTAGTTTTACATAGTATAATTTTAGTATTATTGTTAGTTCTTACATTCTACCACAAAATATATGGTGTACAAATATTCACTTGTCATTCTTGACTCAGTACAAGTAAAAAGAATTGTGATTTACAAATATGTCCAATAAGAATTAGTAGGTATTATTATATAATAAATTAGGTAATCGTTACTTTAAAATGTCAAAATTAAGTCCATGTCATCTTGGATTTTTGCAATATTCCGACGATTAGAATACAACTAATAGAGAAGTATGAAAGACAGGGACATGTTACACCGACCATTAATAAATTGGGATAAGGGCAGGAGAATGGTGATTACATTGTAATTGAAATAGCATCGATGAAAATTCAGGTTATAAAATTAACTTCAATTGTCAAAATAAAAACATCTAAGGTGAATGAATTTCTGGTTTATGTATTCAAATTATCAAATGAAAGCACTCAATTTGTAAGTAGCACTACAAATTGGCATTTACCCAATCATTTTCTGATCCATCTGTTTTCATTTTCATCAGACACTTTTAGAACAAGTTATAGGTAAAACCATTGCAGGCGCAAGCACGCAGAACTTTCAAACGCGGATGTAGATGTGTCGGTAGAGTTGGTTGTGTCGCATCCACGAGACCTATTCTAACACTATGTATTGCTGGTCCGGTTTAAAATGTATTAGTGCTTGTACAGGCACATGAGACATTTAAACTTTGTCTCTAGGGTGGACAACAAACCTACGATGCCACTGGTATTGCAGGGGGGCCAGGCCCACTGGCGGCGACCACTTACCACCAGGTGGGCCGCCCGCTTTATTGGTCACTGAATAAATAAAAACATGCTATTTTTTTTATGCACCGCCTTTGCATGCTTTCAAACAAAGTGTAACCTTATTGGCACGCGATAAGAGAAGCTTACAAAACGCGTTAGCGCTAATTATGTTGTAATTATAATTATTACAAAGATTAAAGATGCAGGAGGTACTAGAGGCACTTTTTAAGTATACAACGGGCCATTGACTTGGCGTTTAGTTGATTTTTCGCTAAGGGAATAAAGCAGTGTCTTATATCACCGCTGCTAGGTTTGTTTGGGAGTTGACTGAAATCCTGAAAGCATCGAGGAATTCAAGCTCCAACTTTATCCCTGAATATAATATTCTACATTTCACACCTGCGAGGTAATAAAAAGCAATTCATACGAATATTTCGTTTTGCATGACATGTAATTTGACATTATCGAGCAGGTGGTGTGAAAATAATGTTTTACTTGTAGGTCCTTGCGTGGAGGAGTCGATAGCGGAAGCGGCCAGTAAACTCGCGTCGGCTGGCTCCAGCCCCAGCCGCGAAGTGCAGCAGATCATGTCGCACAACGACCATCCCTTCTTCAAGGTACGCACGACCACCAAGCTGTGCAGACGGCTATACCGCCACATACAAACTCCGCGTGACATTTGGCGTCACACAAATCCTACATCGCGCAAGCAAAGTTTACCGCGAAAGCAGCATATACAGGTGTAACAAGACCCATCAAATAGCCTCCAACTACATTACATTCTGTATATCAACCTTAGTAATATTGTTCAAAAATAATAAATTGCTGGGAAACGGTATTGTTTACGGCAGCGCTCAATGTATCGAACGCAAAACATTATTCTTATGGGTGCATGCAATAGTACAGGGGTCGGGAGGGGCGGGGGGTATTTAAAGTTAATTTATAACATTTAAAACTTGTTTTCATATAAAAACCTCGGAATTTTACACCTTCAATATCTCCATAACCACAATGTTCCCAGGTATGGTCTAGTGCAAAAAATAATCACTATAAAGGGAAGAACATGTGACTCTCGGCTTCTTTAAGCGTCTTTTTACACCCGTTATACATTGGATAGTTGGAAAAACGATTATTGTCACATACATTATATTTTTTAATATTTTTTATTATGTTACAGGAAGAAGAAACAGACCCAACGCCCGTAGTAGAGGCCGTGGTAGTAGCGAACGGTTCGTCGCCGCTGTTCGTGTCGTCCCCGCTGTACGCGACCGACGACGTGTTCGTGCCGCCCGACGTGCCCGCGCCGCTCACGCCGCTCCCGCCGCATGCCTCGCTCCCGCCTCACGCTCCGCTCCCGCCGCACGCTCCGCTCCCGCCGCACGCTCCGCTCCCGGCGCACGCTCCTCTTCCGCCGCACCCGCACAAGCTCGCGCATACTAGTAAGTATCATACCATTAATTTATTTATATGCCGTCGCGTCGACAGTTAGCACTTTCCGGTTTTCCGAACAAAAATTGACAAATGCACCAGGACAATCGCTTTTAAATAGGACGCGGCGGTAACTTTTTATTAAATCAAATTTTCTATTACAGACAGCGAAACCTGGCCCCAGATTTCGATCCCTCAAATAGCAGAGGCAGCTCAACGCAAGGCTTCAAGTGATAAATCGAGTAGCCAATCCCTTAACACCATGCTGAACGTGTCCTGTGTGGAGCGCGCGCCCAGCGAGGACGTGCGCTGCGCCGGCCTGGCGGGCGCCGACAGGAGCCGCCTGGAGGCGCTCGAGCACAAGCTGGACAAACTGACAGGTAATCAAATCTTTTTATTTTTTGCTGCTCTCTTTTTTTCCCTTCCCTACCTTAACAGTGTGAGCCCGACTCACTGTTGGTTTTTTAATTGATTGTCAAATGTGGTATGTTCCCGTTACAGAGATGATGAGCGCGCAGACGCGCGAGCTGCGCGGCCTGCGCGGCGCGGTGTCGTCGCCGCGCGAGCTGGTGGACGAGGCGCTGCGTGCGCACGCGCAGCGCACCGCGCAGGCCGTCGAGAGCGCGCTGGCCGACGGGTACGTACTGCTGCGGGCCCACACGCCTTACCCGAGTGTCGCAACAGATACAGGCTCTTTTTAAGTAAAAGTGGCGCACTATGAAACTGGTATACAGAATGTAAAAAGACCTAACACATAGCCGTTATCTACGTATTCAGTACATTAATTGGGCAAAAAGTATTGCTAGGGAACAACTTATATTTGGTGTGAAAACTCACTGGTTACATCAGCGCGCTATGTAAATCTTGTTTTCGTACGAAAAAACGTAAGAACTTTAACCTTCAACCAGTACGTTTCCAGTTAAGGTCCAGTACAAAGAAAAACGTAACGGCTCGGGGGACCCCCATCAGGAACGAAGTTCCTTCTCACGTAGGATTTAAAACGAAATTTTCGCAGCCGCCATCTTGGATTTACATTTTATTGTCAGTATCGACTTTAGCCCCCTCGAAAACTACGAAAATGACACCCATGATGAAAAATTTTGTGCCATCTGGATTTACATTTTGACCTCACTATTGGCTTAAGCACCCTCAAAAACCATACCCATGATGAAAAATAAAATAAAATTCAGAGCTGCCATCTTGGATTTACATTATAACCTCACTATTTGATTTAGCAACTTCGAAAACTGTGAAAACGATACCCATGACGAAAAAGAACTTTGTTCCAAAAGTATCATGATAACGGGAAGAACAAGTGACTTTCGGCTTTTTTAAGGGTCTTTTTACACCCGTTACACATATTATATTATACTTAATAAAAATGGATTGTACTGTGTAGCTGGGAGCGCATCTCGCGCGTGGGTGAGGCCGCGAGCGCGCGCGCAGCGGCCGCGGCGGGCGTCGGCGCGGCGCGCGCGCTGGAGCCGCTGGCGGCCGCGCTGCAGCACGAGCTGGCCAGCAAGATCACCGCCACCGACGCGCTGCTGCGGGACAACATCGACAAGCTGGCCAACAGCAAGGTATGCCCCACTAGCTCTGGGCGCGGGCGCGGCGCGCGCGCTGGAGCCGCTGGCGGCCGCGCTGCAGCACGAGCTGGCCAGCAAGATCACCGCCACCGACGCGCTGCTGCGGGACAACATCGACAAGCTGGCCAACAGCAAGGTATGCCCCACTAGCTCTGGGCGCGGGCGCGGCGCGCGCGCTGGAGCCGCTGGCGGCCGCGCTGCAGCACGAGCTGGCCAGCAAGATCACCGCCACCGACGCGCTGCTGCGGGACAACATCGACAAGCTGGCCAACAGCAAGGTATGCCCCACTAGCTCTGGGCGCGGGCGCGGCGCGCGCGCTGGAGCCGCTGGCGGCCGCGCTGCAGCACGAGCTGGCCAGCAAGATCACCGCCACCGACGCGCTGCTGCGGGACAACATCGACAAGCTGGCCAACAGCAAGGTATGCCCCACTAGCTCTGGGCGCGGGCGCGGCGCGCGCGCTGGAGCCGCTGGCGGCCGCGCTGCAGCACGAGCTGGCCAGCAAGATCACCGCCACCGACGCGCTGCTGCGGGACAACATCGACAAGCTGGCCAACAGCAAGGTATGCCCCACTAGCTCTGGGCGCGGGCGCGGCGCGCGCGCTGGAGCCGCTGGCGGCCGCGCTGCAGCACGAGCTGGCCAGCAAGATCACCGCCACCGACGCGCTGCTGCGGGACAACATCGACAAGCTGGCCAACAGCAAGGTATGCCCCACTAGCTCTGGGCGCGGGCGCGGCGCGCGCGCTGGAGCCGCTGGCGGCCGCGCTGCAGCACGAGCTGGCCAGCAAGATCACCGCCACCGACGCGCTGCTGCGGGACAACATCGACAAGCTGGCCAACAGCAAGGTATGCCCCACTAGCTCTGGGCGCGGGCGCGGCGCGCGCGCTGGAGCCGCTGGCGGCCGCGCTGCAGCACGAGCTGGCCAGCAAGATCACCGCCACCGACGCGCTGCTGCGGGACAACATCGACAAGCTGGCCAACAGCAAGGTATGCCCCACTAGCTCTGGGCGCGGGCGCGGCGCGCGCGCTGGAGCCGCTGGCGGCCGCGCTGCAGCACGAGCTGGCCAGCAAGATCACCGCCACCGACGCGCTGCTGCGGGACAACATCGACAAGCTGGCCAACAGCAAGGTATGCCCCACTAGCTCTGGGCGCGGGCGCGGCGCGCGCGCTGGAGCCGCTGGCGGCCGCGCTGCAGCACGAGCTGGCCAGCAAGATCACCGCCACCGACGCGCTGCTGCGGGACAACATCGACAAGCTGGCCAACAGCAAGGTATGCCCCACTAGCTCTGGGCGCGGGCGCGGCGCGCGCGCTGGAGCCGCTGGCGGCCGCGCTGCAGCACGAGCTGGCCAGCAAGATCACCGCCACCGACGCGCTGCTGCGGGACAACATCGACAAGCTGGCCAACAGCAAGGTATGCCCCACTAGCTCTGGGCGCGGGCGCGGCGCGCGCGCTGGAGCCGCTGGCGGCCGCGCTGCAGCACGAGCTGGCCAGCAAGATCACCGCCACCGACGCGCTGCTGCGGGACAACATCGACAAGCTGGCCAACAGCAAGGTATGCCCCACTAGCTCTGGGCGCGGGCGTTTATGCATGCCTTAATTTTACATTTACACATATTTTTTAGTGTCAGCTCTTGAATGCAGTTTACATGTGCTGACAACGTTCAGTTTCATTGGTGTAATCCGCCCTTTTTTTGATTTTTCAATAGTATAAGTATTAGTAATTTTAAAAACAATATAATTTATACATTAGTAAAGTTCCGAAAAAATTATAGTAAACATTGATTTTTAAATTGTCTGACAAGTTTTATCTGAGGCACACCCTCCTTTTCCCCCGCAGATGGTAATGGAGCGCCTCAGCACTTCCATAGCCAAGTCCCTATCAGACATGGTGCGCGAGTCGTTCCGCGAGGCGCTGTTCGATAGTGTCGTGCCTGTCATGGAGAAGACGCACGCGCAGATTTTCAAACAGATCAACCAGGCCTTCCAGAACGGGACCAAGGAGTGTGAGTATATTTGTTCAGGTTAAATTCAACATACAAAAAAAATAAGTTTACTGTCGGGGGACCCCCGTCAGGAACGAAGTTTCTTACGTATGATTTAAAATAAAATGTTCGCAGCTGCCATCCTGGATTTACGTTTTAATGCCAGTATCGCCTTTGGCACCCTCGAAAACTATGAAAACGACACCTATGACGAAAAATTTAAAAATTTTCGTAGCAACCCTCTTTGATTTTCATTTCGACTTCAGTATAACTAGCACCCTCGAAAACCTTGGAAACAATGACCATGAAATTTTTTTAAAGTTTGGCAGCTTCCTTTTTTTATTTTTATTTTGACCCCAGTATCGGATTTAGCACCCTCGAAAACTATGAAAACGAGTCCCATGACGAAAAATTTAAAAAATTTTTCAGCCGCCATTTTGCATTTTCAATTTGACCTCACTATCGGCTTTAGCTCCCTCGAAAACCTTGAAAACTATACGTGAGTGGTCCGATAAGCACCAGGCCGGTTTTTTTTTTTGTTATTGTGCCAAATAAACTTTTTTTTACTTTCTTTTGTTTGCACGCGCAGTCGCAGCCAACACCGAGGCGGCGGCGCGTGCGGCGGCAGAGCGAGGCGGCGCGGCGGCCGCGGCCGGGCTGCGCGCCGCGCTGGACAGGCACGCCGACGCGCTCAACAACGCGCACAACAACAACCAGCACCTGCACATCGCCGACGTCATCCGGGAGACGGCGCACAGGTAACACTGATCGCTTCTACTCATTGTGGCGCTATAACTAAGTAATGCGTGTCGCGTGTGAAGTTCATGTTTCGACAAGCTGTAAAGGTAAACACCATTGTCACTCAAAAATAAATATCCGAGTAAGAGTAAAAACAAAAAAAAATACGTTATTTTCATTAAAAGATTTTAAAAAGTTTCTATCCGACACCGTGCTCGCTAGCGAAACAGCTGACTGACTGAGGGAGGGGTCGCGCTCGCGGCCGGTTAGGTCACGTTCCGCGTCACCCACCCGTGTTGAGTCGCAATTTCGTTGCCCTAGCGCCCTAGGATAAAAGGATGAAATATTCTTGATGAAATGGTAGATTTTCTTTTTTTTTAAGTTGTAATTTTCCATTGATTTTACGTTCTATAAATGAAACCAAACCACTGATTTCAAGAATAACGGTGTTTACTCTAACACCCTGTATATCTACTCATGCTATTAAATTCTGTGCAGACTCCATAATTTAAATGGACTGACTCCATTTAAATTGCTATCGACACGCTAACAAGAAAATTTAAATCACCCATCTGAGATTATCGGAATTGCTAAAGAACATGTTTCAGCCGTCACGATACAGTATTGTAACACAATTTTGAAACTTTCAAATGAAATTATGTTTCAAAAATATTTTTAAGATCTTTCTCTATGATTAACAACACTGACTAAGGAACTAGGTTTTTTTTTTTTTTTTAACGACAATAACGACTCCTTATCAAATTAGTTCATTTACCAAACTGTTAACATAAAAAATTGCGTTACACTTTGAGCCTATAGAGTCCTAATAAAACAAAATCATCGTAGCTTCTTTTAAAAATTAGTACCTTTTTAAACAAAGGAACTCTAGAGCTGTATTTCCCACAGCGTGCTAGAGAAGGAGCTGAGCTGGTGGCGCGAGCAGGCGCGCTCGGCCGCGCTGGCGTCGCGCGCGCACTCGCCCGCCACGCCGCACTCGCACCACTCGCACCACGCGCACGACCGACAGGTAGCGCACAGCTTATTGTAATTATTTACGACTAAGGACAGTTACACATTAGGTCCCACTTGATCCACAAATTACTAATTGCATTTACCGATAAACGAATTTAAAACATATACAGGCTGAAATTTTAGTTAATTGGTAATATTTTAACCACGTATTCTAACCATGATACTTCTTCATTTAGGACAACATCACCGAAAAATTTTTACAATTAAACTTGTAAACTTTTGTAATTTTTCTAGTACTGTAACCTCAATTGGTCTAGAACAGCCATACTCAAAGTGTGCTCCGCGGAGCCCTAGGGCTCCAAAAGGCGTCTGTGGGAGCTCCGCGAAAATATTAGCCAATGGCCTATGTCCAGCAATGGACGTCATTGCTTTGTGTTATTTTAGCTGCTTCAGAAACATCCTAATCTCGTATGAATAGTTTATATTTTTTATTATTAAAACTGTGTTTATTTTCGCAATAATTAATTAAATCCAACTATGCCAGCCCTAGTGGGAAAAAGTGAAAAATTTGTTTATGCAAGTGTTATTTGCCCCACTAAAATCAATGAGTGGGACACAGTGGATAACAAAACTGTGAACAATCCACTTTGGCTCACTGGTGGGACAGATTGATGGGAAAATTTCATCCCCTATTTAACTTCTTTAGGGGATGAATTTATAAAAATCCTTTCGTGTGCAAAACTTCATGCTTCTTGACCCAGCTGTTAAGGCTTGTTGTGAGTGAATAAATTTATTATTTGTTTCAAGTAGATATTTACTTAAAACTATCTTTTCGTAATTCTTCCAGAGACCACATCGTAATGTTCCAAGAAATTGCGTTCAAGAATCGTTACCTTTTCTCCTACAAGTATAATATTCTGTTACTGACTGTATTTTGTTTTCACTAAAATGTCTATTACTAAAATCATAAGTAGCGGTAGTTTTCATAAATGGTATTGGTATTTTTAACGTACTATAATATAATCCTAACTTTGTGAGTTTTTTTGTTTGTTACGCTTTCACACTAAAACGGCTAAATGGAATTGGATGTAATTTGGCGAACGGGTAAACCTTGACCTGGGCTAGGATAAAGGATACTTTTTATCCCGATATTCCCACGGGATCGAGACTAATGCGGACGTAACCACGCGGCGCACCTAGTGAAACCATATTTGAATCAGAAATGTCTCCTGTAAATGTTTTATTTATATATTTTTTAAGTTAGTCTGATAATTACGTTTAATCTTCCCTACAGTCAGCAACAAACATGGTCTTATACTAGTTTCGTCAAATCATAAATGAATTTAAAAAAAAATACAATTTCGGCGTTTAAAAGTTCGTTGCTAGCTGTACTGTACAAATCATGACACTAGAGGGGCAATTCCCGTCTTTTCAAGAACGTTCGAATTCTAATCTGTCTCAATCTGTCAAAAATACATCATCTTCCTGCCCTTGTCCCATATTACTTGGGGTCGGTCCAACACGTTTTCCATTCTTCCCTGTCAACCGTCACGCACGCTATTCTACACTGCCTTTCCTTTCATATTCCTCGCACAAGCCATTCAACTTTTCTGGTCAAAAATACAATAACTTGAATTTGAACGTTTTTTAAGAACGAGAATTGGTCTTTAGTAATTACCACTCAAAAATGATACACCAACACGACCACAAACTAAAACCTCGTCCCCTTCTAGATGCAAGTCGCCCAAATCCAGTCACTGATAGCCAGCGGCGACGTGAACGGCGCCTTCCAGCAGGCGCTGTCGGCGTCCGACCTGGCGCTCGTCATGTGCGCCTGCCGCGCCGCCGACCCCGGCGCCGTGTTCGGGCCGCCCTGCAAGCTCAAGCAGCACGTGCTGCTGTCGCTGGTGCAGCAGCTAGCCGCCGACATGCAGAGAGACACGCCGCTCAAGCATAGGTAAGTAACTCTGCCGCGCTGGTGTTCGGGCCGCCCTGCAAGCTCAAGCAGCACGTGCTGCTGTCGCTGGTGCAGCAGCTAGCCGCCGACATGCAGAGAGACACGCCGCTCAAGCATAGGTAAGTAACTCTGCCGCGCTGGTGTTCGGGCCGCCCTGCAAGCTCAAGCAGCACGTGCTGCTGTCGCTGGTGCAGCAGCTAGCCGCCGACATGCAGAGAGACACGCCGCTCAAGCATAGGTAAGTAACTCTGCCGCGCTGGTGTTCGGGCCGCCCTGCAAGCTCAAGCAGCACGTGCTGCTGTCGCTGGTGCAGCAGCTAGCCGCCGACATGCAGAGAGACACGCCGCTCAAGCATAGGTAAGTAACTCTGCCGCGCTGGTGTTCGGGCCGCCCTGCAAGCTCAAGCAGCACGTGCTGCTGTCGCTGGTGCAGCAGCTAGCCGCCGACATGCAGAGAGACACGCCGCTCAAGCATAGGTAAGTAACTCTGCCGCGCTGGTGTTCGGGCCGCCCTGCAAGCTCAAGCAGCACGTGCTGCTGTCGCTGGTGCAGCAGCTAGCCGCCGACATGCAGAGAGACACGCCGCTCAAGCATAGGTAAGTAACTCTGCCGCGCTGGTGTTCGGGCCGCCCTGCAAGCTCAAGCAGCACGTGCTGCTGTCGCTGGTGCAGCAGCTAGCCGCCGACATGCAGAGAGACACGCCGCTCAAGCATAGGTAAGTAACTCTGCCGCGCTGGTGTTCGGGCCGCCCTGCAAGCTCAAGCAGCACGTGCTGCTGTCGCTGGTGCAGCAGCTAGCCGCCGACATGCAGAGAGACACGCCGCTCAAGCATAGGTAAGTAACTCTGCCGCGCTGGTGTTCGGGCCGCCCTGCAAGCTCAGCCGACTACAAACAGCTAGTAACAGAAATAAAAACTTCATCAATTTACAGATACCTAGAAGAAGCAGTAATGAACTTGGACACGTCCAACCCGGTGACCCGCGAGCACCTGCCGGCCGTGGTGCGCGAGCTGCAGAAGCAGCTGATGTCGTTCCTGTCGGCGTGCCCGGGCCACGCGCTGGCGCGCCAGCTGCGCATGCTGCTCATGGCCACGGAGGCGCTGGTCAAGGCGGCCGGCTGACGCGCCTGCGCCTGCGCACGCGACCGAGCTGCTGTGTCGCGGCGTGTGTTGGACTGAGAGACTGCGGATGTGTGTGTGTGTGTGTGAAGAAATGGGGTGTTCTGTGTTGTGATGTAATTAAATGAGACGGGCTGTGTCGTCTTATCTTGTTATAAAGACGAATCGGTACCGATCGGTGCGGGTAAAATAGCCCTGTAGTAACTCTTAAAGAAACAGGTAAAACATTGTAACCGTTTCTTTCCTGCAGCGATCTGTACCCGCTACAGCCATGCCAGTGTCCATAAATGTTACAAAAAAAATTCGTTGATATACTTAGATTTTTTTCACTGCAGCATTTCAGCAGTTTGACTTTATAACAATAAATATATCGATAAGTTACACACTAACATTAACACTCCATTTGTTTACTGATCTATGGTTTATATATGCGAGTTACTTATAATTCTTATTAAACATGTAATTCTAATGAAAAACGATAATTATAAAATAACCTGGCATGCTAAAAAAACATCTTAGCTGTGTAAAAACAACGATTGATTGTAAAATAAATATCTTTGACAGAATTACTGTAAACTCGTTTATTTAACACAATATATTTTTTCTAAGTAATTTGTATTCCGCGCCACACATTACATACGGAGTCCCTACGTGGCGATCGACACGATATAATAGTGACATCTTATAATTTGCAATGAGTGAAGTGTTTGTAACGTTGTGCTTGTAACCTATTATATTGTGTTCGCGTTTGGCGATATTTTAATAAATACGTCGGGCCGCATGTGTGGTACCATGACCTTTCTCTTTTTACCTAGTTTTCCGGGAACCATTTTACTAGCACTTATATTTTTTTATACGAATCCATTCGTAAGTTTCCGCTAGTCAAAGTCATGTTTTGACAAGCTTCGGCAGCCGGATAACTGGCGCCGGAGCTTGTTACTTTTAACATCATACAGTGTGATTAACATGAAGAAACATTCATAGCATCATCGAAATTATATCACTTGTGAGATATCACCACGCTTCCCGACGTATCTCTAATACAAATTTAGTTTTTATTTACCCCAAACCTGACAAGCGGTGATTTTTCTCATCATTATGAACAACACCAACACTTTGAGGGACACTAAACGCCCACGGGCGTAATAACGATAAAACTTCTGTTCAGTGTCCTTCAACCGATTAACTTACTCATCTCCATCAGAAATCAAAAAATGTCGAAAAAAAAAATGCTGCTCTATACATTTTATCGATGAACACAAATGTACAGAGCAGCCTATTTTTGCCATTTCAGGTTTGGTTTTTTTTTATCCACTACGGGGAAGCATCTCACCTGATGGTAAGTTATGATCAGGCCGAAGGTGGAACCGAGCTTCATCCGAAATCCTCAACCACAGGAACTGTCTATCTTACCTATAACTGCCGGAACACAACAATGCTGTTAACATTGTTGTCATGGCAACAGACTTGTTGTTCATAATAAATAGTACAATGACCCTTTTCAGGTTCAGATTGAATAAATACTAAGGTTGTATAATCACGCCTGCTAGTAGTTTTCCCCGCCAGTAAACGCTTGAGTATAACTCGACATGGACAGTTGCTACAATGTGATATTATAAGGACTATATGATTAGTATAACTTGTTGACATTCGTACCGAATAGAAGTCGTACCATTGTTTTAAGTTTGATGATTCTTGTAAAAAGTGTTCTATTTTTTTTTTTTCGTTTTTTATTTTAGGAGCGTAATCTCCAAGAAGGTTATCCTATTTATTATTGCTGACAATTTGTTTTTTAGAAATTAATGTAGGGATTATTGGTTCTAGTATAAAATATATACAACATCGCCCATTGACTAATGGGCGATGTTGTATTAATATCTCCTTCCTCTTCGTCGTTCCCTCAATGATGAGGATTGCACCCACATACGACATACTTAGCTCCTTACATAACATCAATGGAAATTAAATGAGAGTTTACTCAATAAACTTCTAAACGTATGATTCCGGCAGTGCTGCCGCGTCGCTACTGTTATGTGACGCCTCACTACTGGTCCCCATACATTTCTATAAATTTATATAAGATAACATTCCGAGCACTGCAGTAATGTGACCTGCCGTGCTCGGAATGTGATCTCATATAAACCTATAGAAAATGTATGGGGACCAGGGGGCTTAAAACGGTCACTTTGGCAGAATCATAATAGGAAAATATTATGAATCATCGTAAAATGTCACAAACTGACAATTCATAATATGATCTGCGTGCGATTCATATTACGAAATAATTCATCTGTTTGACAGTTTTCTATGGAGATTCGTAAAATGGTCCACAATACGAATTTCTTTTGTGTCAAATTAGAGGAATTGCTAATGGAAATTCAGGAAATGAAATGCTTTTAGAGGAATTGCTAATGTGATCGTTTTAGGCCCACAGCAGTAACGCGGCAGCATTGCCGCGTGCGGCGAGGTTCGTAATCATACCTCAAACGTGTTGAGAACTGACCATTTTATATTAGAGCCGTCATATTTTGAAACTCCAATCATACTTACGTCATTAGTATTTAAATTAAATCATATTTCATAAAACCTCGCGCTTCTCAGAGAATATTATCATAAAGACTGTCGCCAGTTTATTTATAAGCTCATATAAAATAACAAAACACCAATGTGTGCTAGTCCAATATTTGTTGACTTGACTGAGTGCATGAGTTTATGAGGAAACAATAGAATAGTGACTGAGGTACTTCCCAATATTTATATGTGAAATAAAAGGCATTTGCATGATATGGAGCTCGATTCACATCACAAGCACATACGTCAGAACAGACTCCAAAATATTCTTACAGGGCTTCCACAATTATTATTATTACCTCGTGATTTTGCATCACTGTTACATTTACAATGATCTTTATTGTCAATATAATAAGGTTGCTGCCCTGATAGCTCACCGGGACGCCAAGGCGGTTGCGTCGCCAACGGAACGTGTTGGTAGGTGCGAATCGAGCTGCAACGTAAAACTTGATTGTTACTGCCAAGTAATTATAGTGAAATAAGATTCTGTGCCACTTAATAATAGTGTATAGAATACCCTGACATGCTTGTACGATACGTTCGGTCTGCAGAGCCTCACATTAGATTATATAAGGTGTATCTATTCATACTAGAAATCTCTTAAGAGGCCATTGTACTCGTCAAAAATTATCAGCTGTTCCCTACATTTTGACGAGCTATGCAAACATGATTGAAATTGAAATTGTTTTGTTTATTGAAATAATTGATTTACATAAATATTTTACAAAATAGGGCCTTAACTAGAGGTGGTATATAATAATTTGATTCTACCTGAACTAGGAATAAACCTGTATCTCAGGTGTATACATGAATGAAGGGAACAGCAGATTTTTTTTTTTCGTGATTTCAGTGTTGGTCCCGTAGTGGAAGTTGTTCATAATGATGAGTACAATAACCCCTTAAGAGATTACGTTTATGAATAGATGCACCTTATATACACAGAGGCATCTGGTGTATCATGCACCTACAAGGTTTTTAGGATTCCATTGTTACTAAAGTATTTTTATCTCACGAAGCGAGGGGTACTTTACACTTGCTGTTACCAAGTGTACAAACACGCTGTGAGGATTGTGTCTGCCTAACTTGTTAAAGCTAGATCGAGCGTATCGGCAAAGTTATTTAGACTTCATGGGCGTAACCAGAAGCATGTTTTGAGGCCGGAAAATCCTAAAACAGAATACTTGTAATGAACAATATCTGCAGCAAAAGTTGTCTATGAAAAGGGTTCGCAGTCGAATGCTAAAACACAATTCAATGTTAAGCCCGCACGAAAATTATCGCAATATTAATGTGACAAATTTTCAAGAGCGCGAAAACTTCTCTGATTGGTTGAATGATTTATCAACAGCCAATCGTAGCAGTTTGACAATTTGTCACATTAATTTTGCGATAATTTTCGTTCGAGAAACTGATCCTAAGGTCGTTTGACCACCGCATTGTGAACAGGATGTCAACGAGAACGAGATGACGACGCCGAAGTAGCGACAGTACATTTACTTTGGCCGCGTAATCTCGTTTCTCGTTGACGTCCCGTTCACCGTGCGGTAGACAAACAGTGTTAGTCTCAAAAAACGTTGAGTTATCTGTGTTTAGAAATCCTCCTCGAAACAGGCTCGTTTACGCCTATTTTTAACATCTTACATTATAAATAGTAGTTTTATTTTTCTGTATTCCCCATAGGCCATAAGATAGCCTCCCTGTGTATAAATCATAGCCGTTTTGTCTACTATTTGACTTAAGTGACCTTACTGCGGTCGGCCCACTGAAAAGTATACATAACTTTATGTGTTGTTATTATAGAGCGCTTTATATGTAAATATTATATTCGTTTATTATATGTCAAATGTTTGAAAGTTGGTTGATTGAGGTTTATTAGCGCTTGTTTGGGAAATATATTAGTTTTACAGATAAGTGACTTGTGGGTTCAATGATTGCGACTGCTGAGCATATAGTCCTGGGTTAGATGCCCACGTAAGCCAGTGTCTTTAAGTTAACAGGCTAGAGTTTAAATTGTGTGTCCTGTTAATGGCACTTGGCTCTCCTTGCAGATGTAATATACTCCTGCCCATACCCCTTTGGGGATTGTCCCAAAGATAAGCAGCAGGTGTTGAGATATCCACATTTCGCAAGTGATCCTGTGTCGCTATCTAATATACAGGGTCAAATTAAATTAGCTAGCGTAACTCCCCGGAAAATATAGAAAGAAAAAGTATTTATTTAGACTTAAACGGGAAATCACAAATTAAACTAAAACCCACTTCGCATTAATCTGCCTACTACTAATCTAACCGGATGCAGCTGAATATTAGTATTTTATATGGAGCAACTGCCTATCTGACCTCCACAATCTAGTAACTGGGTACACCTTGGTAAGACTGGTAGTCAGACTTTCGGGCTTCTGACGACCCGTAACGACTGTCAAAGATCCACGAATGACAGCTGGGACCAACGGGCTTAACATGCTTTCCGAGTCACGGAGGAGTCTCGGTATGCAAAGATAGTCACCCATCCACGGACAAACCCGGCAAGCGTAACGCGATTAACCTGATGGATCGACCCGTGCGGCTGTTATTACTTAGCCACTCCTCCATCAACTAAAACCCACTCTTTACATAAATAAAAAAAACAATTCAAATATGAAACAAAGTAAAATTAAAATGAAATCAAAACGTCCTGTACGTGGCCAAAAGGCACTCAGCATGATGCTGCGACATTTAAAAATAAATGTCTATGAAATAGACATGTTGGGTATCTATATCTAAACATGATCAAACAAAAAATGAATTCGATGAGTTTTTAATTTCAGTTTAATGTTTGTTTTTTTTGTTTATACTTCCCAACTTATACTTCAAGCAACAACTTCTAACAGCGGTCGTTGACCCCAAAAAAATCAGCAAATCTTTTTTATTTTGTCGTGTTCAGATAATTATACCCGCCATCATTTCAGCCGAAATACGTCCACTGCTGGACATAGGACTCCTCCAAGCACCGCCACTTCGACCGGTTCTGTGCTTCTCGCATCCAGCGCATTCCCGCGGCCTTCACCAGGTCATCGGTCCACTTTGTGATCCTTCCAACGCTACGCCTTCCGATACGCGGTCGCCACTCCAGAACCTTTCGATATCCAACACATCTGTGGAATTTCGCTAGTTAATATAATTTGTATTGGCGTAAACATAAGTGTATAATTTTAATCTGTAAAACTAATAATGATTCTAAAATAATAGATATAACGTGTTCAATACAAGGTTTAATTGAAATAACTGTCAACTAGAAATGGGTTTCTTTGAACTCATTATATCACTACATATTATAAAACAACGTCCCCCCGCCCCGTGTTTGTCTATTTGAACGCAATAAACTCAAGAACTACCGAACGGATTTTCATACGGTTTTCACCAATAGACGGAGTGATTCATGGAGAAGGTTACAGTGTTTAATTAATTAAGGTTTTGTTTAAATTGGCTAAAATATGACGATGATTGTTGAAAATGATGGAAAAAATCATGCAGACTGGGAGCTTTACTGCCGTGCGCCGAGTAAACCAATCGTTTTTTAAATCGATTTATTACGGAATTATTCCTCTTAAAAAGGGCTATTAAATCGTAAAGGTAGGTTCAAAAGACGTTTATCCTAAACAACTGATAAACACGGTTTGATGTCTATCTGCATTTTTCATTTCTCTCTGGACCCAATACTGAAGTCCAAGCAAACGAAGTCCGCGGTAATAAGGTAGTTATGAATAATGTCAATTCAGGATCTCAGTTATTTCAATCACACTTTGTAAATCTATTGTTAACGAAGACTGGAAAGCGTTACAATAGTATGACATCGATGCCTATATTACTCAGTAATGCGTACGTGTACAAATGCGAGAACCTCACAAATTGTGTAGATTATATATTATATTATTTAGTAGTAAGCAGGATATCATCAGTAGCCTCAAAACGTTATGTTTCGTACGCCATTTTGTATCATCATCATGAGAAAAGAGTATTTTGTAAAAATATCATTTTATTTCGCATCAACACTGTTTTTAATTATCATCAATTAATTAATTAGTAATTCCTTCCTTGCGATGATCGACGTCAGTAACCAACAAAATTGTGGATACTGTGCCTGAATTAAAGATTATTATATTAATAACTCGTAGGAAAGATAAAAATTAATTAATGACATTCAGAATGACGTACGAAGCCTCATGTTTGAAACAGCCATAGATTTAGACCAACAAAGCAACAACTTTAACAATCTGAAAGGGTCATAGTATAGTTTGTACAAAAGCTAGAAATATAGTTCTGACATTCCTTTATAATGAAAGAGAGAGATGGCAGGATTGCTTGCATGAGATGCTTATCTCTTCAAAGATGACCATAGCTTGGTTTGAATGTGTCTAAATCTATAGTGACATGGCAGCCTTCTCGCTTATTGTTGATACTATTTAATTTTCTTAGTAAACGATAGAATGCGCTGTATCTGTAGGGCTCCTCACTCTGTCCCTCACATCGTTGAACGTTTGTAAGGGACAAAGCTATCACGGTTTTGTAACATGTTTTTCTGATGCAGTTGTCTTCATTCAGCACTCTATGAACAAAAGTATTTATTGGGACATTCACAGTGTTAGGGCTCTTTGCGTTCCGATTAGATCCCGCCGATTTTTCATACGATCAAAATGTAGTGCATTACCATTATTCGCGTTATTTCACTAATACAATATTAACTTTATTTCAATATAGTTTATATTTTCTATTGTCCAAATGTCGAGAATATTAAAAATAAATTAAGTGTCAGCATTAGACGCGGTTTGTGTAGACGCAACACTGCGTAGAAGTGCTATAATTTCTGAAAGTTCAAATAAACCACGATTCTTTAATTTCCCGATTATTAATATTAGTCTCTAGGTTAAGGTAGTATAATATTAGTCAATTGCTAATAATTTGTCAATCAAATATTGACACAGACTGATAGCTACTTAACAAACTTGCGTGATTTGCGATATTAATTGAGTAAACAGTGAATCGTTGATTGATATTTCTGATTGTTTCAATTAAAGTATGGTTCTGCTCGCAATAGCGTGTCGAATGATACATCCAAGACAATCTTTCATTTTCTACTTTAGCTGTAACATCGAGTGAGGAGTCTATGTTATTTTTTTATAAGATTATTTTATTATTTTTGTCGATGCTTTAGGTACTCTTGACATTGATAGTATTACTCTAAGAAATACATTATATCAATAAATGCGTATTTGATTTGTAATTAAAATTGTTTTTTATTAATTTTTTTGCAATATTTTTCCCTCTTACTACACTACCTACATTAATCAATTTGGTGCACTCACATTCAAAATATCAAACGTGATTTACGTATAGAATAGAGAAATGCTATAAGGGCGCCAAATTCGACGATTCTAAGACTTCCATCATAGAGTAAACAGGGTAGTCCAAATAGAGACGTTATACAAAACAATAGATTCCTAATGCCCAGGGTTATGCGAAAATACCCCTCATAAGTAGGTATGTTCCGTGATTCTTGATTATTTCGACCTATTATAATTTTTGACATAATTATAAAATACATCTTTATGTTTAAACGGCTTTACCACATTCTTTTTTGCAATTTTCATTGTTAAGGAATATTCTTTCTCAAATAATATTTTCTAACAAGAATCGCGGAACATATATGGGATATTTTCGGGTACCTACCCCTAGGCTGGGCATGAACAATCAAATTTTTTTTATGACGTCTCTCTTAACCATTCTGTATATTCAATGCCTCCGCGTTCGCCACACCTAGTTCGCGGCCTTATAAGCGGCTTTTTTCGGTCGAGCACGCGAATAGAATGCAAGGAACAAACTGCGTCGAATATATTATATTTAAAAAAAGACTTAAAGGTTGCAGATAATTAAATTCCCAATTAAAAAACCGCGCGCGGCAACTTATTTGGTATGACGAGGGCTTTATCGCAAAATGAGGGTAGACCGAAAAATGTGTCAAAATTCCGAACAAATTGAACCAAGTCAACCTTCGCATCGCAATTATCATAGTGCAAAACACGTTAGCGTTATCAAATCTTTGTCCCTATCATGGATCCAAAGCGGGCTCAAGTAGAAAATACCAAATATCGGAGATGCCAATCGTTAAACTCTTTGCAAAACGAAGATAATCCGATCGACATGACGGTTCATAAGAACGGGCCTGTTCACAGCACGTTCAGCGACTCTTCTGCCGAGCTGTGCATTCACTCTGATGGCGATGAGCGGCCCATGGACAGCGGAATCTGTGATAAAATGATAGATAGTGATATGCTCGTTGTGATGGAGCAGAAGATTGATCGGTTAAGCGGTAAGTACCTAGGGTACCTCTGTTGTTGGTAGTGGTTGCTGGTGTACTAAACGGAAAGAAGAGATATCAGGCAATGGAACTGTAATGTTTAGGTTGCAGCACAAAAGCGTTAAGGCTTCCACAAACACGCGCGACAAGGGTAGCACCGCCTGTCGCGCCAGGTGGCACGAGCCTTTAGTGTTATGTTATGTAAAAGCGTTAGTAAAAAGAACTTGCTACGTTTTACCATTTATCTACCAACATCAGTCTCCAATTTACTTAACAACATAAATAGTAACTTTATTTTATAATTACTTAGCAGGTTAAGTTTTAGTTAAATATAGCTAATAGGCTAGATTGTAATGTGCTTATAGTATCTCCTACTGTGATATATTTTATTATTCACATTACAAAAAGGAAAAATCAAAATGATAATGAAACTCCAACTGACAGATATGTTCCTGGAACAGTGCAGGCTGCTGACGACCATGAAGGAAGAGCTGCGAAGCTCCAAGTTGATACTGGAGAAGACAGAGCTCGCACACAACCAGATGCTCGTTGATATGCTCAAGAAGGCTATTGCTCAAAGGTTTACTTACTTAGTACCTACTTTTCGTATTTTTTTTAGTAGGGCAATCGTTCGTAAAATGTACATAAGTACCCAGGGCCGTAGCCAGGAATTCATTTCGGGGGTGGGGGGGTTATTGCAAACTTTTTTTAAAGAAATTAAGTACCTATTTCTGATTTCAGAGAGTGCAGAAAAATAGTAAATACAGATAAAAAAAAAGAGTATTTTCATGTTTTTCGGAAATCTGAAAAAAAAATTCAGCATCCAGCTTCGAATAAGTTAGGTTTTCTTTCTCTTTGACTGATCATACAGAAATAGAAGTAACTTTATCGACATAATATGCAGAAAAGTTTCAGAAGGATGATGCAGAAAAGGATGCAAGAGCGAGCGAAGCGAGCTCGAAAATTTTCGCACCCCGCCTGGTAGAAGAGGCTGGGGGAGGTTAGAATATCTCTAGAGAATGCTGAAGTTGCAGGAATTTATTCAATACAAAGTCAAAGTCGATAAAAATATAGTATTTAAGCAATAAAGGCATTTTTCCTCTTATTCGAAAAAAAAAATGATTGCTCAAAATTTGTAGTATTCAGCTTCGAATAAGTTAGGTTTACTTTCTCTTTGACCGATCATACAGAAAGAGAAGTAACTTTATCGACTTAATATGCAGAAAAGTTTGAAATGTATGATGCAAGGACGAGCGAAGCGAGCTCGAAAATTTTAACACCCCGCTGGGAGAGGCTGGGGGAGGTTAGTATATCTCAGAGAATGCTGAAATTGCAGGAATTTATTCAATACAAAGTCAGAGTCGATAACAATACAGTATTTAAGCACTCTTACTGAGAGGCTGGGTGAGGTTAGAATATCTCAGAGAATGCTGAAGTTGCAGGAATTAATTCAATACAAAGTCGATAAAAATACAGTATTTCAGCATACTTTTACTGGTATTGTAGATTATAAAGTACGCCTATGCGAAATAGATGCAAGTATCTGTATACCCTACGGGGTCGATCTCTGGATTGAGATTCTGGTTTCTCGCATTTCGGAGGGGGTTTGAACCCCCAAACCCCCCCCCCCCCCCCTGCCTACGGCCCTTAAAGTACCTACGTACATTTTATATACATTTTTTGCCGAAAACGACAATAATATTTATTGATAAAAAATTAATTAAATTAATGATATGCTCTTCAAAATAGTCATGGTAATTACCATTAAGAGCTTGATGACATTAAAGGCGTATTTCCACTGCAGATGATGGATGTGCATGGAGAGGTCACGCACGGTTCATCATTTTGCCCACCACGCACTGGTACTTACTTAACTAGTACATAATTACGTGTGATCGTTATACCGCCGGCAATTCATACATTGTATGTATAAAGCAAAGCTAAGTAGCGTAAGGTAACGTCTTAATTATTATGCTCGCTTAATAAATATTATGCTCTTTTAGAATGACAGGTCTGGGTGTAGTAGAATCCAGTGGAGAAGATATTGAGACTGTGAACAGCCGCGCCAGGAGTCTGCTGAATGCCATCGAGTCGAGACAGGAGGTATCTCTCGACCGCGAGATCAGAAACAGTCTCATTAGCTTCCTGCAGAGCGAGGTATGCTTATATTTAGGTACTTGCACATATTTTGTACTAACTCTTGATACCATGCTTAGTTACGAATGCAATATTGACAGACCTGTTGGTGCAGTGGATAAGTAATTGACCGCTGCGCGCTCGTTTCGCGGTTTGATTCCCGCGCGAAATATTTTTCCTTCAGAGAGTGTTCCGCGGCTGAGTATTTGTGTGGGTATGTAAATGAGTGTTGAAAGAGCAATTCAAGTAAGAGTAACAGAAAACAAAATTGAAATGATAAGGGACAGAATAAAATGTATTAAGTACATTTGCCAAGTAACCCGGTAACCCCGTCGTTATACCCGTCGTGTTCATCACCAGATTTCACAGGCCATTGAAGTAAAGTCTAATTAATTCAGTTAAATACACAGGAGTTAAAAGACCAGATGGTCCGTGCAACAGCAGAGTCAGTGCGTGGCCTCATCGGCGGCTGTTTCAGTCGCGACATGTCCAAGCTATACCTGCCGGTCCTGCAGCGCTCGCACCGACGCCTCATCGCACACATACACAAGATCATCGAGCAGGCATTTTTTGAACGTAAGTGTACGAATAACTTTCGTGTCGGAGTTTTAAAGCCGCCTCTGACTTGGCTTCACATGCCGTCGAGAAATATCTCTCAGGCATGCCGGTTTCCTCACGATGCTTTCCTTCACCGTTTTAGGAAGTGATAATTATACAATACGCACATGAATCCGAAAAGTCAGAGGTGCGTAGTGCCTTGGGTTCGAACTCGAGACATGACTTGGCAATCCGACGGTCACACCGCTAGGCTATCACTGCTTCTGGTTGTTGGACGTATTAAGTGACGAAATGCGGGTGTACTATATACAGCTCTGCCAAGCCCTTTGGCAAATACAATTAAGCGTGATGTTACGCTACTACGCAATAACTTCATGAGTTTTGAAGCCTCCCCCCGTCCTTGTCGCAGGTGGTCATACATATTGGTGTGACCTCATCTCCCCTGGTGTGACATCACATATTTCATGCTTAGTGGCCTACATTTTCATACGAAACGAAGATCCTCTGATTTTGTATCACTGTAATCGCAGTGACTTGGATCTTTATTCTCATTACATTAAGGTTGTTGTTGGGTTGCTGCTGTCAGAGGTAAAATAACAGCTTGAAAGTACTGTTAGGCCGCGTCCTATTTAAAAGCAATCTTCCCGTGAATACGCGATCGGTCACGTGCGTAAGTCACTTTTTGTTCCGAAAACTGGATACCCTACTGTCAATGCGACCCGCGTTTAGGTTCACCCGAACCACAGCCGAACAAAAACTTCGAAAGATCGTGTACTTACTTATTCGCGTGACGTGACATTTTAAATAGGACGCGGGGTAGGTGCCTTCGGCTACACGTGCGTAGCTTAGCCGCTGGGGAGCGACCTCTTAAGAATATTGAACCCTGTTTCCTCGTCTGTCCCTTACGAGATAAAGCCTTTCCTCTAGTCCTATACCTACACTTAATTGTTTTCTTTCCAACGACAGTGGAAGACAAGTCTTCATCCCTATTCAAGTCTGTATACAAGACGTCCGGAGCCCTGCGGCGTGCGTTGGAGCGCCACCAGTGTCTGCTGGAGGCCTCGTCTGACCCTGGCAAGAACCTGGTCAACACTCTGCAGTGCACAGTTGAAGAGTACGTAAGAATAAGATCTCATTTTTACCCGACTGCGGCAAACCCAAAGAAAGGTTATGATTTTTATAGGCTATGTCGGTTGTACCTATATTTATGTTCGTCTGCTCCCTCTTATCTCCTAATCTACTTGCATTTGCATAATTCGTTTATTTATTGTTTACTAAAAATTATTTTAAAAAACGTTTCTAGTTGCTAATTTTCGTATACTTAATTAGTCACAAGTATGTAAATGTAATCTGATAATTATAAAAAAAAAAACTTAAGTAAGTAAAGGTCAAGACAATTTATTTGAGTTATAGAGACTGCGCGCGACTGGTGGCGCTGGCGTGCTTAATTCTATACCTACTTTTAAAATATTACATCTATATTAATAATTAATCTTAATATTATGAATCTTATAATATTAATAAATTCTATATTTAATTTGACCTTACACAAACGACAAGATGGCGGCATACTTATTATTAGTTCGGCAGATTTCTTCCACGAGCTCTCTAGTAGTGAATATTTTTTCTGACTTAAAGATAAACACTATGCTTTGGCCGATCGTTTTTGTGTAATTACAGGTGGGTGTTAATGTGTATTTGAAACAGGTTGCTTCACAAAGAGCTAAACGAATGGCGCACCAAGGTGGCAGACTTGTTGTCGGCCGGGTCCCATCCGATGCCCCAGATTGAAGCGGAGACCCCTGCGCCTCCGCTCGACTATGGACCGGACACTCCACCGCAACCGGCGGGTCCTGAGGTGTCTGTCATCGATCAACTGGTGAGTATTTTATGAAACTGGGCAACGCCATCTAGTTTTAGAAAACTGATAAAAAAACGTATACTATAAAAGTGTCTTAAAAAATCTACTTACAAATAGAAAACGTCATTTTATTCAATTACTATATTTCTGCCTCGTTGGTCTAGTGGTCGCAAGCGCTACTACTGAGAATGGGGTCTTGGGTTTGATTCCCGGGGTCGGGCAAAGTGTTATTGGGTTTTTCCATCTGCAATTTGTCAGAGGCAGCCCAGAGTCTGGATTTGTGCCCGGTTGATGGCATTAGGCTCGCCCCCTATTACGGGGATTGGCGAAATGTGGGTGTTCTATAGGTACACCTCTGCCTAATCCTTCGGTAGTATTATTTCTTCCACAATCATGAACCTTTTGTTAAGACCATATTTAAAAAAAAAACGCAGTAGTAACTTAGTAAGTAAAGCCCAGAATCAGGTATTATGCACCGATAAGGGCCTGGCCCTCGGTTCGTTCATGATTCGCAATTTAGCGACATTGGGAATCCTTAGACTGGCAAATGTGGATGCGCTATTATGTGCATGTACCCCTGCTTACCCCTTTCAGCGTATACAAGCATGATGTTATATGAGGTCTTGTTTCCTAGATGCAAATAGCGCTGATCAACAAGCAGATTGCGGAAGGCGATGTGAACGGTTCGTTCGAGCGCGCGCTGACTGCTGGCGACCTTTCCCTTGTGATGGCTGCTTGTCGCACCGTGGACCCTGACCAGGTGTTCGCAGCACCCTGTAGCTTGCAGCAGCATGTGCTCCTGTCACTCATACAGCAGCTCGCAACGGACATGCTGCATGAAACGCAGCTCAAGTGCAGGTTAAACTTTTAGTTGTGTTTTATTTCAATAT
The DNA here is from genome assembly GCA_948473465.1 of Lithophane ornitopus. NCBI lineage: Eukaryota > Metazoa > Arthropoda > Insecta > Lepidoptera > Noctuidae > Lithophane > Lithophane ornitopus. The sequence goes on from OX419617.1 coordinate 1,638,033, forward strand.
TATGGGGGGTAGCTTTTTTTTTTTCCCCCAGGGTGGAAAATCCTAATCGATGTCCTCCGCCCTAGGGTGGGCGGAGGGGTCTGTATGGGGGGTAGCCTAGGCTAGCCTCCTTGTTCATAAATTTTATGTCTTCATTTCATAAAAAGGGGGTTAGTGACTGTGTGTCCGTTAGCTCTTTGTTGTAGTAAGCTAGAAATGTTCCATAATTAGGTTCATTGTAATATTTGAGACCTCGCGACTTCGCGGGCGTACCCAATATTTACTACACCGAATAATTAACTATAAAATAGATACTCAGTCTAGTTATTTGTTGCTATCAAATTGAGTTTTAGCATTATAGGGTCTTCAGAATCATCCATAAAACTCTCCATAGGAAGAAGAAAAACGCTCGCCGAGCACAAGTTATTCAATCGTATTTTTTACTTGCAGATACTTAGAGGAAGCTATAATAAACCTGGACGTCGCGAACCAGGACACCCGCGGGCATCTCCCGCTGGTGGTAGGCGAGGTTCGCAAGCACCTGTCCAAGTTCCTGGTGGCCTACCCCAACCACGTCGCAGGACGCAGGATCACGTTGATCGTGATGGCTGCTAGCAATTTGTTGAAATAAACTGTTGTAAACATGTTCAGAATTGGGTTTTTGTTTCAATATTCCTTTAACTTACATCGTTAAATACCTCATCGATGCTGTTAAACTGCTATGGCCATCTGTTTAATACCAAATATGCTCTGTTCTTTCTGCACAAGAACGAAATTCCATCGACTAGACGAATCGTGATTGATCATTAGTATGTCGGATTATAAACAACAAACGTGAGTTCTGCCCAATCAGCGGGTAGATATATACTAATAAAATACACTCTAGAATACATTGTGCGTCCGCTCATCCATCATTTCCCAAGGCCTCGACCCCATTTAAAGTTTAGTGTCTGCAAGCCATGATGTGCCCGGCCTGTATAGAGAATCTACGCATTCTGGTAAAAGATTCCTGATAGTTAAGTTCTTTTAATATTCATTCATTTTAGATAATATTATGCATATTTCATGCCATACGTTGAAACGACTACCGTATATACAAGCCACGAACAAAAAAGATGTTTTTTTTTTTTGAGATAAAACATACCTATTTATTAAGTCAATGGATAAATTAAAAACGTCTAAAATTCGAATGGCAACACCACTAAGTCAAGTGTCATCAATCAAAATTGCATGATCTCTTTTTGTCCGTCAATGGTTTTAGAAAATAAACAATTTAAGAAATTTGAATATAAATAAAGTCGTAAAGCAAGGTTATATTATAATAAAATTTGTAGCGAAGTGCAATAAAATGGCTTTGAAGTATTTCTTGAGTGTTCTTTTAACTTACAACATGTTGTTGTACTGTGCCTCGGCGGCGGTGCACGGGCACAGCGTGGACAACCTGGAGCGGGAGACCGACGGGAGCTTCCGCGCGAGGGACTACGAGCACTATGGCGACTCCGGACATAACTCCGAGTTCGACCACGAGGCCATTTTAGGTATAACAGAGTTTTTCTTTACTGCATCTATGTTATGACGTCGACCGGCGGCTGGCTCACTAGATTTTGCAACAACTCGCTCAGTTGATAAGGAATGCGATAGCGGTCGGCGCGCCGACCATGTCGCTTAAGGACGCGTTGTTTATTTTGGTGCCTCTAGTGTTGGGCTTCACTTATTTCTTCTCTATAGGGAGCGTGCGAGAGGCCGAGGAGTATGACAAGCTGAGCGTGGAGGAGGCCAAGCGGCGCCTGGAGCTGCTGCTGCCCCAGATCGATTTGAATGGTGACCAGGAAATAGACAGGATTGAACTCAAAAATTGGATTTTGAAATCATTTCTGTGAGTTGTTATGAATTAAGTTTTCATTAGTTTTGGTCTGTGTGACTTTTTCTATTTGTTGTGTAGAAGAAACAAAATTTAATAATATTTGAATAAATAATTAATACTTAAATAAAACAAAATAATATTTTTGCGGAAGTCTTTTGTGAATAGTATTATTTTCATTGTTTTTTTCTGCTAAGCCGGTATTTAATATTGAAAAACATAATATTATTCCATACAATTAGTGAACAACAAACAACTGTACTTATATGATATCGTGATGAGTTGATTTTGCGTACAGCACCTTAGGTTTTGGTCATGTTTTGTTTAATATTATGTGGATTTTCTGTTCATTCTTAGTAAATGATTAAAAACCGTTATGATAATGTTACTTCTTAAGCTTAACATCTAGAAACTGAAAACCAAATTAAAAGCAACTAAATGTATATTTAAACAAAACAGAATTAAATCAACAACAAAATATTAACGTAATTACTTGTGAACTGTGGTACTGAAAACGCTTTTTTGAATTCAGCTTTATTGTCCCCATATTTATTGATTATTCATTGTTAAAAATAACACTTGACTGACTCAAATAAATGAATATTTACCAAGTAAATTACATTCTGTTTATTTAAAAGAATGTAGATTACTTGGTTGGTAATGCAATGTGCCTCTTTCACTTATTTTTACTCTTGAGATTTTATGATCTAGTGTTAGATTGCAGCAAACGTATACACCATTTATTTTTTATTTGCCATCTTTTGACTACGATCTTGCCTGATAGAAAGCGACGGATGAGGTCTATCATGGAACAGGCAAGCCCAGAAGATGCCTGTTTATAATAGAACAGCAGCTAGCTGGACTGCTCTTAATTATATGAAATAAAAATCTCAGTCTCTGCTAAAATCTTGCCCTGACTGTCTATCCTTCCTCCAGTAAACTGTCCCGTGAAGAGGCACAGGAGCGTCTGACGGAAGCCGACGAGGATCGTGACGGCGCCGTAACGTGGCACGAGTACCTGCACGACGCCTTTGGTGTAGAGTCGGAGGAAGATGTGGGGCCTGAAGATGCTGGGGATTCGGGCCTGGTAGGTATACCCTGGCTACTGTTAGTAGTTCTAACACGATAGATGGATTTTATGTTTTGTTGGAAAGTGCCGTGTGTTCTTATTATAAGAGCAACATTTTAATTACTATTTCTAGGTAGGGAGCTCCTGGCTTAGTAATAACAGCCGCACGGGTTGATCCATGAGGTTAAGCTACGCTTGCCGGGGCTGTTTGTAAATGTGTGAGCACCATGTATCTATCACATAATTTTATTAATCAATTTATTTGTCATTGCTCCATTTTTAATTATTTTTACAATTTGTGGTAAAGTAATCGTGTTCTAGGTGCATCGTATTCACATGTAATTATAATTGATGTATACAAAATATTGTAAACCATTTTTTTAAAAAGAGTAACGGTGGAGTTTCTTGCCCATTCTTCTCCATACGAAAACTACCTTTTGGAAGGGGCAACTAGAATCAGTTCTATTTCTAAGTTTTTTTGACGTTCAAAAGTGCCTTTAATGTGCCTATTTGAAATAAATGATTTGACTTTGGTCCGTGGATCGGTGACCATCTTTTCATACCGAGACTCCCCCGTGACTCGGTAAGCAAGTTAAGCCGGTGGTCCCGGCATTCATTCGTGGATCTTTGACAATCGTTACGGGTCGTCAGAAACCGGAAATCTGACAACCAGTAGTCTTACCAAGAGGTATCATATTACCCAGTTACTGGGTTGTGGAGGTCAGATAGGCAGTTGCTCTATGTAAAATACATTCAGCTACATCCGGTTAGCCTGGAAGCCGACCCCAACATAGTTCGGAAAAGGCTAGGCAGATTGATTTATGATAGAGTGATAAGTGTATAGATTACTGAACATTGTAGTAAAACTGTTAGTCACTGTCATGAGAAAAGAGGGCCTAGACAAGTGACAATCGCTTCGAAAGCGTTTCGTATTTCTACAACGAGTTTCAACAGGATTGACATAAGCTTTTCGATAGCTTATGTCAGTCCTATACATTTTTGCCTTTTCCATCATCGTTATCGCAGATAGAATATCACTTTGTCTAGCGCTTCTGGGTTCAACAGATCAATTGGAAAGTTTAATTGGGACTATAAATCATTGTTTATTATTATTATTATGAATGTCTACAGACTGATTATTTTGTAGCTACTACAAGAGGAGAAGGCGATGTGGGGTGTAGCTGACGCCAACAGCGACGGTATGTTGGAGCTGGAGGAGTTTCAGGTCAGTTCACATGGTACTGCTACAATATTTGAGTCCATGCTAATCTTTATATTCAATTGATTTCCATAATGTATAAAAGATGTAACAAAAAGCTTAAAGCTAGGTACAAATTGTGGATCCTGTTATGGACTGGATAAAAATGAACAAAGAACAAAATAATAGTAACTCAACATAAGAAAAAGAAGAAATAGGTACACACGGCTACACATCAAGCTATACATTTCCAGTATAAGCTGACCTCGCATTGCACGGAAATTCTATACGATGCGAGATCAGCATAAACTGGAAATGTATAGCTTGATGTGTAGCCGTGTGTACTTAAAATTAAACTTGTTTTGTTTTGTTTCAAAAACTGTAACCGTACGGAAAAATAAAAGTGATCTAAAAAGTACGAACCAAGAAAATGTTTCAGACAGACATCAAGACATAGGTAAATACCGGCCAAGTGCGAGTCGGACTCGCGCACGAAGGGTTCCGTACCATTATCTATAAAAACGGCAAAAAAATCACGTTTGTTGTATGGGAGCCCCCTTAAATATTTATTTTATTCTGTATTTAAGTATTTAGTATATTTGTTGTTATAGCGGCAACAGAAATACATCATCTGTGAAAATTTCAACTGTGTAACTATCACGGTTCATGAGATACAGCCTGGTTACAGACGGACGGTCAGCGGAGCCTTAGTAATAGGGTCCCGTTTTACCCTTGGGTACGGAACCCTAAAAATGGTCATGGTAAAGCCGTCGTCGCATGCCATTATAATTTTGTAGGTGTTCCTGGCACCCACATGGTATACAGGCATACGACCACGGCTTTACGTTGACCATTTTTTAGGGTTCCGTAGTAAACAAGGAACCCTTATAGTTTCGCCATGTCCGTCTGTCCGTCTGTCCGCGGCTTAGCGCAGAGACCGTTCTCGTCAAACCCATGGTGTGGGGTATCGTTGGAAAGGTCGTTTAATGTGAGGTTGGGAAAACTATTTTTGGATTCAGGGATCCGTTTGCGGAATATTAAGCTTTAAAGTGCTAATTTTTGTTAGAGCCAAGTGTCCCCCCCCCTGCCAGCTAAATGGTTGGATTTGGATATGTGAAAAAATTCACGGCAGTAGGATATATAACGAAATTAAAAGGAAAACTATCACCGCTACGTAGGCTCCACAAGATACCGAGTAATAATCGACCATCTTAAATTTGCAGCTGTAAAAACATGTCTTTCCATACATTCTGTATCGGAGAACAAGTTTTTCAACTACAATGTTAAGTTTGTTTTATAAATTCATCCCAACTACGGAACCCTTCATTGTGCATGGTACGACATGCACTTGGCCGGTTTTTTGTTGTTACGCTAGTTAATTAAAAAAACGTTACTCTCCATACCACTCTCTGACCGACACCTTATCTCCAGGTGTTCACCAACCCTGAGGAGCATACAGACATGCACCAGTTCCTCATCAACCAGACATTGAGAGAGAAGGACACCAACAAGGACGGACGGATCGACTTCAACGAGTATATTGGCGAGCGAGGTGAGTACGTCATATCGATAGTCGCTCTATGTAAAATACTGGTATTCAGCTACATCCGGTTAGACTGGAAACCGACCACAACATAATTGGGAAAAGGCTAGGCAGATGATTTTGCAATTACCTAAACTATTCAAGGCTTGGAGCTGCCAGCACGAGAAGTATGGTGCGAGCAAGATAAAATTTGAGGTTGGGTAGGCCCTCACTGGGAGCATTTGCATTGATGTTACAAGTTGTAAGTACCTATCAAAATATAAAAAAAGAAAGAAATAATGATTTTGTTTCTAATGAATAAACTTAAAATCTATTTAACCGATTTTTTAAATTCTTTTACCAGTAGAATACTATATTACCACTGAGTAACATAGGATATCACGTGGCGAAACCAACTAATATGATATGCGAAACTGAGTTTGTTGGTTTATTTGTTACGGTTTAACGTTAAAACGGCTGAACGGATTTGGATGAAATTTGGCACATAGGTAGACCATGACCTGGAGAAGGAAAACCTTTTAACCCGATATTCCCACGGGATCGATACTTACGCGGGTGAAATCGCGGGGCGCAGCTAGTTATTCATATTTCATTACATTTTTTTCCTATTCGTTTGTTGTGTACATAAGTAGTAAATAAATAACAAGTTCTCTTTGTTTTTAAACATACGAATGACCAAAACACAGACGCATGCGTATGTATTGTGTAAACATAGGCGTTACTGTTTCATTACCTCAATTGCTCGTAGTAACTATTGTGAGGAGATTTGTCGAACAATACCACCGTTAACGTGTTAAGTAATGGGGAGTCAACAAATGCTATCCGTTTTATTCATTCAAAAGGAGTCCTAAGTTTACTCCAAACTCAAAACTTCGCGCCTGTATTTTGAACTTTATTTCGACGACAGTAAAGTTGTTTATACAAAATCTGATTTTTTATCCGAGTCTTAGGCTGTGGTCTGCATAACATACAGGGTGTAACAGAAAGGTTTGGTCAAGTTGAGGATCATGAGGAGAGGCTTATAAATATTCATTACTAGCTGCGCTCCGCGGTTTCACCCGTGTAAGTCTTCATCCTTGGGGAATATCGGGATAAAAAGTATGCAATGTTCTATTCCAAGGCATGGTCTACCCATGTGCCAAATTTCATCCAAATCCGTTCTGTCGTTTTAGCGTGGAAGCGTAACAAACAAACTCACTTTCGCATTTATAACATTAAGTTAGGATCCAAGGTCTGAAATCAAGGTATATACTACATTAGTTTTTGTTTATACATATATATATATTAGGTCTTTACCTATGAAATTGCCGTACTGGCCATTTCAAATCAAAATAATTTTTGTTTGGCTAAGAATTCTAATTTCAAATTAATTTTATTTTAAAAACATGGATTTTTTTTTCCAAAAGTAGTCATTTCTTTATTGATTAGTGTTACATTTTCATCGCATTTCAATCTTTTTCGTCATCATGGATACGTTAAAAATTCGAGTAATTATGGAATATGAGTACCGTCGTGGCAGCAACGGGGCACAAGCGGCACGCAACATCAACGACGTTTACGGAGCTAACACTACAAACCAACGCACCACCTGTTATTGGTTTGCTCGCTTCCGTTCTGGAAATTTCGACCTGAAAAATGAACCTCGCGGTCGTCCGAAGACTTTGGTCGACAATGACGAATTAAAGGCGATTGTGGAAGCTGATGATACACAATCTACGGCTGAATTAGCAGCAGCTTTCGACGTTAGCGTCAAAACAATATTGGTCCATTTGCGTCAAATTGGCAAGCTAAAAAAGCTTGACAAATGGGTGCCCCACGAACTCAATGATCGCCAGCGCGAAGTACGCGTCGAGACGTGCCTTGCACTGCTCAACAGACACACAAATGAAGGAATTTTGAACCGCATTGTTACCTGCGATGAAAAATGGATTCTGTTTGATAACCGCAAGCGCTCAGCAAGTTGGTTGGATCCTGGTTCAGCACCTAAACAATGCCCTAAACGAAGACTTAACCCTAGAAAAGTGATGGTCACTGTTTGGTGGTCTAGCGCCGGTGTGATTCATCACAGCTTCTTACCAAACGGGGTGAGCATTACTGCAGATGTGTACTGTGAAGAACTGAACACAATGATGGAGAAGCTGGCGCATCTCCAACCAGCATTGGTCAATCGCTCGTCTCCGCTGCTCCTGCACGACAACGCGCGACCTCATACTGCACAGCAGACGGTCTCCAAGTTGCAAGAACTGGGGTTGGAAGCTCTCCGTCATCCGCCCTACTCACCAGACCTTGCGCCTACAGACTACTACTTTTTCCAGAATTTGGATAACTTCTTGGCGGGAAAAAAATTCAATACCCGAGAGGCAGTACAAAATGCCTTTGAAGAATTTGTTGCCTCCCGTCCAGCTGATTTCTTTAAGAAGGGCATCAATAAACTGCCACTGCGATGGCAAAGATGCATTGATTGCATGGGTGATTACTTCGATTAATACAAATAAAAAATTCATGAAAAAAATTCGTTTAAATTTTTTCATACAAAACGGCAATTTCATAGGTAAAGACCTATTATTTGAACAATTTTTTCTACGGGAACAACCTTGAAATCGCGACAAAAAAACAGCTGTTCCATACATTTGTGTTCTCTTAAATCGATAAAATGTATGGAATAGATGATGTGAATGACCGCTTTTCGAGTTTAGCATAAACAAAAACTAATGTTGTATATTTTTTTAAAGAACTTCTTTTTTTGAGCCTCTCTGGCTGAGATTGAAAAACCGGTATTTAAAAAACGTAATAGTCCGAATCAGGGGGGCTGCTAAGTCCGTCAACGAAGTCCCGGCCCGTCCGAAAGTAGTTGATCCGTCAAAACAATGGTTAAATTCCATTTTTCGGACGGACAAAATCCCATCGGCTGTAGGGACTACAGTCAAATCGTGTTGTCATTCATTCTTAGTTCGAAAACCAAACTAATCTTATGTCCTTATTGTCCGTAAGTTATAAGTATAGGAAAAGCCCGTAACTGCCGCCCTATCGGCCGAAATAACGGACATCGTAGTTAGGTAGTAGACCCCCTGGTACTTACGGAACGAAAAAAATGAAGTTTCCTGGAAAATTCGGCTAAACTGAATGTGTATTTTCAATAGAAATTTTGTATGAATTATTGAAATTTGGAGAGGACAATGTCAGTCGGATCAACTAGTTTTAAATACAATGCGATTTCATTATTCAATCGGCGACACATATCAGTCGCCTTTATCGTAATGTATTATTATTCCGATCCAAGTGTAACAGAACACTCACGAATTAATAACGATTAGGTCAATTATACGATTCTATCTCGTTTAGCTGTTGACACACTTTTGGTGGCACGCACAATGTACTTGCATTGATTGATGTATATGTATTTGAATACGAACTCGAATGAATTGAGTTTAAAAGTGTCCCTGGAGTTTCTTGCCCGTTCTTCATAAGAACCTATTACGCTTTGGAATGGGCAACTAGCTTCATATTTCTGACTGATCGACTCCTTGCCAATTAAGTAAATGGTTTAAGCACCTACCCAACCTCAAATTGCTTAGCATGATCCTCCGTTATACCGAAAATACTGCAGCATTAATTTTGAAATAAATATATGTTAAAGTTGAGGATTGATGCTAGGTCCTATCTCCTATGTTTGACGAAAACACGATTACATAAAATATAGTTAATTGATTCGAGCGTGACTTTGCGGAAATCCATTATAAAATACAATAGATGTGGATATATTTAGTAACCTATTCCGCTTAGCTATTCTTCAAGAGTCATTAAAAGCCCTGTAAAAAAATCGACACGTGTTTCACCTCTCAACGAGGCATCCTCAGGATGACGATTGACCAATTGCAAACCAGAACACGACATGTTGCTGTGTAGTAAGTGTGATGTATGACTGTGTGTGTGAGGATGACACAATCATTCGTCGTACATGAAAGTAAATTAACGTTGTAATTCGCTTATCCCTACAGGTAACCAGCAGGACAAGACCTGGTTGATATCGGAGAAGGACAAGTTCGACAACGACTTGGATCTCAACAAGGACGGGGTCATCGACCTCGTAGAAATACATAACTGGATCATACCTAACAATGTGTAAGTATATTGAATAACTACGTTGAATTTTTTTTTTCTTGAATCAATCAATCTGCCTAGCCTTTTCCCAACCTATTTTGGGATCGGCTTCCAGGATACCGGATACCGGATGCAGCTGAATACCAGTATTTTACATGGAGCGACTGCCTATCTGACCTCCACAACCCAGTAACTGGGTAATACGATACCCCTTGGTAAGACTGGTTGTCGACTGTCAATGATTCACGAATAACAGCCGGTACCAATGGCTTAACGTGCATTCCGAAGCGAGGAGAATTTTTCTTGAATATTTCCCATGAAATCAGAGTAAATAGAATACGCATTCTTTGTTGCACATAATCAAATCTGATAGTCGTGATAGCCCAGTGGTTAAGGTCTCGCCTCTCATGCACAAGGTTATGGATTTAAAAATGGAAAAATGCCTATATGACAAATGTATTTTTTGAGGTATCCTGGATTGGTGAAGGAATACACCTTGAAGAAACCTGGACTAACCCATAAGTCCAGGTTACGGTTAAACTATAACGGGTTTATTTATAAACGTTGCTTAAAGTTGAGTAATGATAAGCGACTGTTTTACCATACATTTTTGACGTTTAAACGTCTTAAGCAACGTTTATAAATAAACCCCATAGTCTTAAATCTCCAACCAGTATTTATTTTATTTTCTTCGTCTCGCAGCCGCTCACAGGTACAGGTAAAATTGCGCACCAGGAATTGCGCAACGAAGCCCTAAGGATCGTTTAATTCCATTCACAAAAAATTCCAGTTTTCAATTGTTTCCATTCCAGATGTTTGTTTTACAGCCGATTTGATTTTGTTCGCTAGTACCTTATTTAAAATGTACGTGCAGTACACAGTTTATTATATTTCATGCCGCACAGCGACGTGTTGCCACGTGCATCTTGTTTTAAAACGAACTTAATTATGTTTAATGTTGTTAAAATTATTACAGGCGCAGGTATGTAACCGTCTATCGATAGCAAACTACAATTTCAAAAACTTTTTGAGCTAATAACTAAAATATGGGTCTGAATATTTTCATCTTATTTTCTTTCTGTTTCAACTAAACTAACAATAAACTAACCTCTGCCCAAAACTTCGTCTTCGTAAAATTTCTTGTTTTAACATAAATTACTCACTTACTATACCTACTCCGTTAGAAATAATATTAGACATTTAAACAAACTTTTATACAGTCCGTTCAACCGATTTTGACGTCTATACCGTGGGCATAAGGATGGCATTAAAAGCAAAAAAGGTAACACAATACCAACTGACTACTGCAGCTGCCATTTTTCATGCAATAGAAGTCAAAATCGGTTGAACGGACTCTAATAAAGGCTTATTTAAATGTCTAATCTTATTTCATGTGGAGTATAATTACTTACAATAAATATATATCCTATGACACTTGGCAATACCGTACCTTACCACTAGTGAATGAATATTCCGAATCGGATCAGTAGTTGGTCTAGTGACCGCACCCGCTACTGCTGAGCATGAGGTCCTGAGTTCGATTCCCATCACGGGCAAAGTGTTATTGGATTTTCCATCTGGAAATTCTCAGTAGCAGCCCAGAACCTGGATTTGTGCCTAGTTGATGGCAATAGGCTCGCCCCCTATTACATGGGACTTAAACATAACTGATGACATGTGGGTGAACTATAGGTACACCTCTGCCTAACCCTTCAGGGAAACAAGGCGTTATGTTATGGATCAGTAGTTCCGAAGATTAGCCCCTACAAACAAACTCACAAATGTTGCCTCTTTGTAATATTATAAGGGCGTTCAGACGACACGCGCCCGCTAAGCGCACGCCTCTAACTCGCTTTGAAATGTTTTGTATATAATTGAGTCTTATGACACATCAATAGATATCAAATTGCATTTATCGAAGTCCAACCGCACACGCCTCGCACCAGCCCCGCGCTCACCCTGCACACGCGTTGCACCCACCCCGTCCGTGCACCTTCGGGACCCATACGCTGATTTTGCGCGTGCCGAGGGCGGGTGTAAGGCGGGCAGAACGCGTGTCCGTGGTCGTCGCGTGTCGTCTGAACACGGCCTCAGTAAAGAATCAGTCAAAGTATAGAGGCATGAAGAACAGGGTGAAAAGATCCTCATTCTCCATAGAAATGCAAATCCCATATCTCCATAGAAATCAAATAGGAATGTAGATCCTCATCCTCCATGTAAATAAATGGATCTGAATAGAAAAGGGAAATCCTCTGACCAGACGGGTGTCTGGTGGACTACTGCCTGATTGTTGTTGTCTGGATAACTCTGCTTGCGCGATGTATTTTTTGCCTGACGTCAAGTGCAGCTCGTATGTGGCGTTATGCCGCTACAAAGGTAAATGGTATGGTAAATGTGCCTTATACAACACCTAAGTGTAAAGAACAAGAGGATTTTATGATTTTCTAATTAGTCTAAAAACCGCAGTTTTCATTAAATAATATAATACATAACATCACGCCAGTTTACCCTGCAGGGATAGGCAGAGGTGTACATATAGTAGGAACACGCACATTTTGCCAGTTATGTTAAATTACTGTGAAAAATCTCTTCAATAATTCTTATCAGCTCGATATACCAATAACGGAACGTTCTTGTAGCTATTAAACAACGCTTACCGAATCCAATTGCTTTAGCACTCAGGATTACATACTAGTATTTAAACTCTATGTTAGAGTGTGGTTTCCGTTCAATTGAATACTAGTGATTAGGCAATTTACTAAACTGTACAGCGGTATAATAACGTAACTCACTTAGAGTAGCAATGGCTTTCATTTTGACAGTTCAACAACATTCATTGGCTTGCGTTATTTACGTTGTTGAGCAGATTTTTTTTTCAAACATTATGATGGATTATAAAATGTGTTATGCAATTAGGCTGCAGGTTCAAATATATCATTTAGAGAGCATCTCAGACTAACCTGTATGATTCTCATTATGATCTAACCAGTAGGTACAGCTCGATTCAAACTTAATGGCGGCTCGGAAGTTAGCTACTAGCTGCGCAGTACCCCACCCCTCACCCCTCACCTCACCCGCTGACACATGAAATTGTTTCTATGCAGAGAATCCCCACATCTTCCGAACCGCCATTACGTTTGAATCGAACTGTACAAGAAAAACCTTTATCTGCAAGGGCTATCAGAATCACCGCCCGTGTATTTTCAGCGATTAATCATGGTTTATGTATGAGGCATGAGCTAAGATTATTTAAGATGGTTTATTTGAAATAAATGCTTTGAGTTTGAGATACCTAAACACTCAATAGTTGCAATAACAAAAAAAAAACTCAATAGTTGCTTCATCATTCCCATCACGTTTGCGGGGTTTTGCTAGCTCATTTCATTTAAGAGCGTTGATTATAAAAATTGGCAACGTCGTCGCCGCAAATAATTGTCAAATATTTACCTGTTTTGATTATTTTGGCAATGGTACTGTATGGAACTATGAAATATCGCTAACCAACATACTAGAATATTAATATGAAATATCGCTAACTAATTTACTAGAATATTTAATATGAAATATCGCTAACTAACTTACTAGAATATTAATAATGAATTGAAATAACACTGAATTTAAGTTGTAACCGGTTTGGTGTAAAAAAGGCATTTGTAAAGTTTCCAAATCCTTTTTTTACAACTAAAACTAAATATTCGGTGTTACGGTATTATTTATTACATTTCATAATCAATATTTTAGACAGCTAGTTAGCCATATTTTATATTCCTTAAAAGTAATATTGCCAAATCAAAACAGCGAAATATTTGATCTATTTGCGACGTTGCCCACTTTCAGAATAAATGCTCTTAACCTTGAATGAATATTTGGAAAATTTTCACCGTGGTAGTTTAGTTTTTTTTCTATTCCTGTATTTTTGTCTCTCGCGTCTTCTCATTTACCTCACCTTGTCTTTCCAGAGAAATAGCGGAAGAGGAAGTAGACCACCTGTTCGCGGCAGCAGATGACGACCACAACGACCTGCTGTCGTTCGCGGAGATCCTGCTGCATCACGACGTGTTCGTCGGCAGCGAGGCCACGGACTACGGCGGCGACCTCATGGGCGACCACTTTGATGACGAGCTCTGAAGACTCGGCTTGTTGTTCCTTTACTTCGGCATCACTGTACGTTGATCTGGTTGAAACTGTAGCCGTTCTATTCGGTAAAATTCTCATCGTGAAAACTGATGGCGAAAGCTTCAGGTTAAATTCAAAATTTATTACGTTTTTTGCAATTTGCAGGTCAGTATCAGGTTGTATGTTGATTACAATCAGCAATACAACTCCTTAAGTTAGAATAATCACCAAATGTCATGATTTCATGAAATAGTCATTCAATACAATATGAACTTAGAGAGTTGTATCGCTTATTCTAATGTTTATAATTCTGTAAATCCATATTTATTACGGTCGCGATTCATATTTTAATCAACATATAAGTCAGTATTAGGTTGTATGTTGATCAAAATATGATTCGCGACCGAAACATGTATGTATTTTCAGAATTATCGTCATTCAAATCAAATCATGAAAATTCAAATCTAAATGACTATTTCATGAAATAATTCTATTAATGCCAAATTCTAACTTAGAGAGTTGTAATTCTGGAAATAAATATTGTTACGGTGGCGAATCATATTGTAATCAACATACAACTTGATACTGACCTGCTAACTGCAAAAATCGAAAGAAAATTATAATTTCGCGGGCTTCCTTTGCGTATCTAGACGATACCTCAGACACCACCTTAGTTAAACGGTAGATGTGTAGTACTTATTTCACTGTAAAGACTTCGCGAGGGTAATATCTACGATTTCTACGAATGATGATTGGGCCAGACTTCTTAGGTATAATAATCAATCTATAATGTATCCACTGCTGCGACTCGGGCCTCTTTTATATAAGGCCGCCGTAACGTGTTTCTTTTTTACCAGAATGCCATGTAGGGTTATGTATCTTACTGTAATATTATAAATTTAAAAGCTTGGATGTTACTCAATCACGCTAAAATTAACTGAACGGATTTGGATGAAATTTCGCAAGCAGATAGTTTATGAGAGTGTCATTCTGAATTTCGACGGGTCATTATTTCGACACAGTCTCAATTTCGAAACACTATAGTTCGACTACTCATTGCTTCGACAGAACACATCTTCGAAGAACACTACTTCGACAGACCATACTTCGACAACACACACCTTCGAAGAACCCTTCTTCGAAATGCACTAGTTCGGCGGATCTCTATTTCGACGGAACGTACCTTCGACATAATACTTAAGTAAAACAATCGCTTACTTGAAAAAAAAAAAAACCATTTAATTCTGACTTCTTGTCCATAAAAAAAATATGTCACCGTCGCATTTTCTTAGTTCATTTTTCTCGTCTATCCCTTGTTTTCGGATGTCGTGTGGGTGTGTGAAAACTATTTTTGATTCAGGGATCCATTTGCAAAATATTAAGCTTTAAAGTACTAAGTAATAGACAAATGATTCCAAAAACAACCATTTAGCTGGCAGGTGGGGGGGGGGGGGACCTTCTTGTTAGATATGTGCAACACAATCGCGGCAGGAGTATACAACGTGTTTTATTATATCCCGTAAATTGAAATGAAAAAACAAATTGAAATGAATACCCTAGACATACTATATCTAGGGTATTCATTTCAATTTGTTTTCTTTTAAGATATCGTAACATTAGACTCTCTATGTGTGTATTGATTGGTGTTTCATTGATAAATACGAGTAAATCATTTTCATCATTCATATCTAAAGCTAAGAAAATGCGACGTTGACATATTTTTTTTTATGGACAAGAAGTTAGAATTAAATGTTTTTTTTTTTTCAAGTAAGCGATTGTTTTGCTTAATTATTATGTCGTACGTTCCATCGAAATAGAGATCCGCCGAACTAGTGCATTTCGAAGAAGGGTTCTTCGAAGATATGTTCTGTCGAAGCAATGACCTGTCGAAATTCAGAATGACACTCAGTTTATAACTTGGATTAACATAGAGGATACTTTTTATCCCGGTTGTACGTTCCCGTGGAATAATTTCCGACGCGGACGAAACCACTGGCTAAAGCTAGTTTATCAAAAGTAAAAAGTAAGATGTGGTATCAAGTCAGTCAATTCGCTGAGCTTATTTTATTAGATCATCGAGAGTAGAGGCATTTTGTGTATTCTCGAAATCAACTGATCAAGTAGTTATCGGTAAGATTAGACTTTTACTTGAGCAGATATTAAAATCTTCCTGGCTTCAATTCCCAGATCGGGCAGTGTTGCTGAGTTTTGCCGCCAGGAAATTCTCAGTAGCAGTCTGGACTGTGAATGTGTGCCGTCGGTTGATAGCAATAGGGTTTCCCCCTATTAGGACCCCCTGGGGGTCATAACTGGCAGTATGTGGGTGTACTAGGTACACCTCTGCATGTGTGTTGTTATGTGTAGGAGAAATACACGTTCCGCGTAGCGAAGCGAAGGCTTATTATAGTGAAATGTTGAGTACGTTCGATCATATTTCTATTATCCGTACTGTTTGGTAGCTCAAGTATGTAAAGGATACTTATGATCAGGTGGTTGTAAACACCTCGAGGTTTAAAAGTTGGTGGAGTAAATGCGGAGTTTACGCACAATATACTTAAATACTTAATAATCAATAAGTTTTCTGCCATTTTCGAGGAAATGGGGAAAATGTACTTTAAATACACATCATGTTTAATAGTACTAGCCGACCAAGTTAACCAGACGATTGTTAAGCTGATATCAAATGGTTGACGTGTTTTTTTTTCCACTTTTTGTTCATTTTGCTTTGAATCGGCATCTTTCACTCGAAATGAACAAAAAAATAATTGATTACTCATTCAACGATGTTGGATTTCGGCACTTGGCCGAATCAAAATCGGCATCTTTCATTCGTTTACCGAATGATCGAAAAATGAAATGAAAGGAGAGCAGATAAACGTTCATTCCTATATAATTTTGTCGGTGTCGAATCGGTAATGAATGGTTCCGTACTACCGTGCAATATTTAGCAAAAATCGCCGAAAAAACACGTTTCTTTTATACTTTAATTTAATTTAAGTTTTATTATTTGTTGTTATAGCGGCAATAGAAATACACAATCTATCGATTTCAACTGTCTACTGTTCATGAGATACAGCCCGCTGATAGACAGACGGACGGACCGCGGAGGCTTGGTAATCGGGAACCCGTTTGGAAACCTTCGGGGACGGGAACCCTAAATATGAACTTTCACTTGAGTGAAGCAACTAATATCTGCTTTAGCGGTGTTATCACATTTTATTTGACGCCATCGTGGGATCGGTGGGGCCGGCCATCCAGTTGTCTAAATGTCTTGGTCGATTAGTATAATTATTATCTTTGTAAACAGTTCACTAAAAATCAGTGATAGTTTGCGTAAACTTCAGAGCAAAATACGTAGCTGTACACGGTTTATTTACTACAAATAAGCGTGTTAAACTAAATAATTATTTTAGTCTGATTGTGAACTTGATTTTTATTTTAAAATAATGCCTGTTTTAAATTATTTTCTGCATTAAATGTTTTGTGTTATAGATTTATAAAATATTATGTTAATAACCTATATATTACGAATACCTACTTATAGACGATATTTAGTCGTTTCATCAAACGTGTGGGTGTCCTGTACGAACTAGATCTAATTTATAAATTAATTGCTATTTAAATAAATGTTATTTTAATTTTACACAAAGGCCTAATTTTAATGCTGTTTTTTGGTGCTCGTCAAGTATTCTCTACCATTCGCTTTATTTAAATGAAGTATAAATCAATAATGTAAGGCAAACATTGCACGTTGAGATGTATTCAGTATAATATAGTAATACAATTTTATTTTAAACTACACCTAGCGCTATTTTTCCACTGGCGGAAACTAACAGAACTACTTAAGTACCAAGTTAGTGTAGCCATGAGCACCGAATAGTACAGAAGATTCACTCCGCAAAATCATTTTAAAAAGCGACTCTTGATACCACACAATAAAGTGCAATTCAGATCGCATAGCGCCTACAGTTATATTCACCGAGAAGTGGAATCTATATCGCGGAACCCATATCTTCTGACTACGTTACGCTCACTGAATGAAGTGGCCCGACAAGACGACGAGTCCGCCGCGAACTTGTAGCTTCATGCCTAAAATGCGGAGTGCTCCTTCTGTACTATTCTATGCCATGAGTATTGCCGACCATTGTAAAAATGTAAATCTAATTTCTCCAATATTGTACAAAGATATAAAAAAATATCGATTAGATTAATTACGCATTAGTTATGCATTATGTAATTCAAAACATAGACTAGTCATAAAATTATTAAAATATTAATATATTTTAAGATATGCATTTACATGGATAAACATTGTTTAAAAAGTTGGTGCAGCGTGATTAATAACACAAGCAATTAAAATGTCAAGGAATACTTATTAAACAATGTTTACAAATTAATCTTTTATTTCTCTGGAAAACGGAATCTCTGAACTTGATTTACAGAAAAAAGAATGAAAAAAGCAACAAACAAATAAATATAAAATGTGGCTGCAAAAAATGATTTCCGCTAGCTAGATCATGTGGGCTCCAACTCATGAACCATACACATGCGTTGGTCCGCTCGATCCTACGATGAATATTCACTTTTTAACTGTAATACTTTCTTGGAACACTAGAAAGTGCCATAAGTGTTGATGTATCGTACTTACTGCGACCGATTGTGTCTTAGTGCGTATAAATGTTCAACTTAATGAAATAAACTGTAATTTATTGTACTGGCTTTTTAATATAGCTCCTCGGAAACTACGTTTTATTAATTCTAATTTCAAAATCTTTCACTTGAGTTGATTGAAGTTAGTAGTCAACCAGGGTTTGACACAGAATGTGCACTTGACGCAGAATGTGCACTTCGCAAAATGTGCAATTCTCAAAATGGCACTTCTCAAAATAAGTGTGAATTATCACAATGGTCTCAAAATTTTTTTTTTTTTTTTAGAAAATGATACAACGTATAACGTTAAATGCACAAAACCTCAAGACATCTCACTGATTTTTTATTCAATTGACCTATTTCAGAGAGAACAAAAATCATAAAAAAACATTGTAAAGGCTTTATGTGTGCTGTTTTTTTTATTTAAGAGTTTATTCAAACTTAGTTGAAAATTAAAATTACTATACACAATATTATCTATTTACATAAAACACCAAAACTAAAAGGACTAACTAATTATACCATGTGCTGTTTTAGTTTTGGAAGATTCGTATGTGCATTGAAATAAAAGCTATTATTATCCCGCGTATGAGAAAAATTAAATTGGTCGACAACAATTTGTGTTTGCTTACCTATTTTGGCGGGTTTTCGCATGTGATGGCTTGACCTACACCGCAACGTTTTTTAATGAAGATTTTTTGAATTATTCGACCATGTCCTGCAAGTGATTCATTCTTTCTAAGTTACCACTGTTATAGTGCAAAAAATCTAGAAAAAAAAAAATTTTGAGCACCCGGTTTTTATTTTGACCCATTGTGATAAAATTCACACTCATTTTGAGAGGTGCTCATTTTGCGAAGTGCTCATTTTGAGAAGTGCTATTTTGAGAATTGCATATTTTGCGAAGTGCACATTCTGCGTCAAACCAGCATTGGACGTTTTCACACTGCGACGATAAGGGTGGTTTTCACACCGAGACGCGACGTGCACTTTTTTATGATCCGATACAATATCGAATTTATTTACTACACAATAAGGTGCACGCGCTGCGCCTCACCGCGCTTCTTACTTTTACACGTGTCAAAATAAGTTCGATAATAATTGTTAAGAAGTGCGCGCAACGTCATGTCGTGGTCTGAACTGACCCTAACGACACCGCCATTCAGCTCGGACGACAATATGCAACGATATCGGTATGTGACAAGATGTAACCAACAGCTTATTGCCATGCAGTATGCCACAGCAGCCTCGAAGGCGTTGCGCCAGCAAAAGCTTACTTCGCCGCGCGATTCCAAAAGTGTATTTTTAGTAATTAATTCGATCACTTACGTAGACGTTCATACAAAGTTATAGCGGCATGGATGATCGATGAGAAACGTCAAAACGGGCTTCTTTAGATTGTCGCAACTTTAGTGTATTCGAGGTAATAATGGCAGCAGTGTACAAATGCACTGCGTCGTCTGCCGATATCGGCACGACAATTAATGTCGGCGACGATACCGGCACTACACCGACTCTGAAAGCGTTTAGTAGTAATTGTATGTATATGTATATTGTATACCAGTCCGACGATATCGTGTTGTTATCGTCCAAAGTTAAAGTCAAATAATTTATTTCAATTAAGAAACATAAAAGGCACGTCGTTCAAAAGAACGTCAAAATGTCCAATGTGAAAACAGCCAATAGATGAGCCGATGCAAGTGATGCAACCAGCGTGTAGTTTTAGTCCATGCACTGGGACTTGTTCTTTGGTATTTCACATTCAGTACGTAGTTTATTTGCTAGGACGAGATAATTCTGATGTGTTGATTGAACCAGGAGAAGAGAAAATAAAAATAAAACGCCCAAAACTCGTCCATTTACAATGTTTTTTTAATCAATATAATAATATTCTTAATAAATCCAAAATATTTACACAATACAAAAAACATACAATACGACCATGATCGGCGTCCGTGGCCAGCCGAGGCGGCCAGTGCTACTATTACTAACCAATTTCGGGGAACTGCTTGCAACAACTACTCTATTGCGTTGGTTTAAAGTTCAATATTGACTGCCGCTTCCTACGTCGCGATAACTCCACAAGATAATAGATTGATTAAAACAAGTAGTTTGTTAAACAAAGAACTGCCTACATCGAGTACTACTGAACTTGTGCCGACGTGATATAAGTATTTAGATATTTATTAGTGTGAGGAAGCGGCGCGATCAACGGTGTCCTTAACTCTCCATTCCATGGTACACCATGACTGTAACCATACACGAAAATGAAAACATTTTCAAATGAAAGAAACACGACGATGGCATACCACGAAACGGATCTCAAATTCATCTATAAGCTTTGATTAATATACAATAGTTGACACGTACGTACCAACAATTTTATAGACAATTTTATTCCCAACAACAAGACGGACAAGGGTTGTTATAATCTCATAGAGTTACAAAACTGACGCGTCAGGACCTATTCCATTCTTGTAGATGTTACACGGTACCTATCCTTCTTAGAGATAAATAATAAATTGCTAAGTAAGGAGTGATGCAAGCCTTTAAAGGGTATTCACGTGTTCTTATAACAAGCGACAACTGACTGCGTTCACACAGTAATACATAATATATTAATATTGCTAATATATAATTATAGCGACATTCTAAATCAGTAATAGCTGTGGGAAACTGGATTTAAGAACGATAGGCAAACTGGCGAACGCTACAAGTACTTGCAATATATCGACAAATAGAGGTGTGAACTATCGGAGAAATAATCGATGTCAAGTCTACAGCCTACAAATATCGACATTATTAACTTTCGGGTTCCGCAGGCCCCAGTGAGTCCTCCCTGTATGGAATGCGATTATAAAAAAAGGATACGACATTAATGACCCCACCGTTTACATTTTACTTATAAAATATAAATTATACAAGACAATATACATAATAATTAATTATATGTATAGAACAATTTATCCATCGAATAATTAGTGTTTTAAAAATAACTATATAACTTCCTAACTGAGAAGTGTAAATCTATTTCATTAAATAACTATGCCATATTATATTATTTTGAACTAAAATAATGTATGGATGAATGTACCTACACATTTCAACGAGAATTGAATTGATTTTATTATTAGTACTATTAAGGGCTTCCCATTTACTCACGACTTATTCCCAACCGATACACTTCAATGGGAATGTTCCCGATTGATACACTCATGAGGGAATACTTCGCTCGGAATTGTAGTGAAACATCCGGGGACAAACGTTTAATGAGTGAGATGTCAGACACTAGCCTACTACGATACTTGGAGATGAACGAGTAGCGAGCGAAGCTTACATGGAGCGGGAGAAGGGCGTCGGGTTATGTGGAACCGTCATCGTACGACAATGACTACCTAAAGAAATACTCCTTACTTATAAATGTTACTCTATATTTATATAAAATTACAATATTTCACGAAGCGTAACGGTTTTCGTATTGTAGACACATCTTGTCATCCTACCACCTGAACCCATTTCCGATCTCTCAAACTTAAACAAAAAAAGAAATATATATTTTTTGAATTTTTCACTAAACAGTGCAGACACAAATTATAACATTTATAAGTAAAAGAACATTGAGACGCAAGCTTTTGTGGCAAACAACAACGCATTGGTTTCTCACAAAAACAAAGATGTTTTTGATTATTTAATTTGCGACACTGAGATTGTTTTTGAAAACAGTATTTTTGTTAGTTGCCACACTGGAGTGAACAGATGATTAAAATAATATTAAATGTATATGTAACGATACACGAATGTAAATGCACCTTCACCAAGAAATTTTGACATTAAACGCTTCTATTTCAAACGCAATATACTTTAGCTGGAGAAATCGTAATACAAATAAATAATAGTTATACTTTTCGATGTTTTTAAACAAACATTTTATTGTGAAAGATGTTTTTTTTTCTCTAAATGGTAGCTGAATCTAAAGTGTATATTTTTGTGTACACAGTGCCTCCAACTGAAGTATATTGTATAATGTTTTATTATTGTTTAACACAAGCTCAATTACTGCTAAACGAAGGAATCTCGTTAAGTAACCCTACGGCACAGTGCACTGCTAACTTGATACAAACGAAAGTAAATATAATCATTTTTATTACATTTTCATTACAGTTACAAATAAGTTTTAAAACTAGTTATCATTTTTTATAATTAGCTTGTTTTTTTATTAATATTATATAATGTTTTAATGCGGCCCGCGTGGACGTACAAACACACTTTATATAAATATATATGAGGCGAGGCAGGCCCGCGAGGCAAGTCAGTATTAAAGACAAATATTGCAAGAAATAAGTAGATATACATATGTATACAGCTATAGACCACCCCGCGAGGCTTATCTCGATAACAATTCGCTAATTTGTTGAGGAAACAAAACATGTGTATAACACACGAGGCGCACGTGAATCGATGGAAAACAGCGAAACAACTCTTATACTCTACGAGACAATCTCAACCACATAATAATGAATGTCACTGACTCGTCCAGTATATAAATTTATTACACTCGCCTGGGTCAACGCAAAAATGTTATACACAGCGAGGCACAAGACACGAATGTGCCTCGTTCTATACAACAGTTTGACAGCTGCCTCGTATGATATAAGCTGGGTAGTGGTGTGTCCGTCCGTCAGCGCGGGCGCGGGTACGAGCAGGCCGGAGTGGTACTTCGTCTGCCGGCTGTTGTGTCGTTACCTAGTACGTACCTCAACCCGCGCGCACGCCCTCACCTATCGGCGGTTTGGTCTGGAATATTGAGAAAGTTGTGTTTTAGATACGGCATCGTTAAGAAAATTTAAAATGGGATATCCCATCTGTAACTGCATCCTACATAACCCTAGCATAATTGTTATTTGTTATGCAAAGTTGCAAGCGAAGGATTCTAGGATTGAACCATAGAATCGGTTCAAACATAGAATCCTGAGCGTTGCGAAGGTTTCAAAGGTACGAGACGCAGAATAACTTTGCTGCCGAGCGAAACAAATTTTCACCTCACATTTGCATTGAACAAATATTGTAGGTACTATTTTATACATTTTTTGCGCAATTTTCCGGAAGAAAGCTCAATTCAGCATTATGTACCGCTTGCACTAACTCTGCCACTGCTAATCAAACCAAAATGATGGAAAGCGAATTGAATATACAGAAGAAAATTATATAAAGTTTTTTGAAGTGAACTTCTTTAGGCGCGTTGAGCGATTTTTTTTCGCGCTGGTCAGTGCGATTTTTCTAAAAATGAGGTTGGCGCACTGATATGAAATAAGTATTAATGCGTTATCAGTGGACCAGGTGGTATAGAAACTTATTGAATAGAAAGGTTCGAATTTAATAAACTCTTTCCACGCTAGCGGATAAAATGCACTTTTGCACTCAGATTTCGAAGATAAACAGAATCTTTCCGAGCTTGTGAGGTGAAAAGTATCTTAATTATTTGTGATAAGGTGTGGGTAGGTTAGGCTACTGACCAGACGCGCTATCACTTGCAGCAGGAGCCCTGGCGCGCCTGCTCGGCGTCGCCCAGACGCCGCGCTCCGCCCGCCGCCGCCGCGCCGCCGCCCTCGCTCTTTGGTAACTTGTTCGCTGGAGGACAGAAATTATACGTTGTTACTAAATTTACAAAAGGGCTCGTATCTTATTCATTCGCAGGACAGTTTACAGGTGCCTACAGATTTGCTCGATTTTTGGCTATTAACTGATCGACAAATGTGATCAAACAAAATAGAGTAAATTTATAGGCACCTAAGTCAGACAAGTTAAATTGCCAGTAATAATTGCTTCACACATCGCTGACTGACCGTTCACTATAACTTATCTCTTGCACCATTGTTTGTCAAGCTCAGTTTCTATACTAATAGAGTTCAAAACTGCTTGACAAGCAATAGTCCAAGATAACCATAACCAGCAAGGTAAAAGCAAAGTGAACGTTTTGTAGTTCAAAATCATTGCATGACACTTCCCTTTCCATAAAATACTGAGTGCATGATATTGATAACTGACCAGAAGTTCTGCCAGGCACTAAGTTATGCAAATGTTGTAAGACTTTTTAAAGTCTCCCTCGACACTTTTACATCTACTCACCGATAGCTAAGAATATGTCGTTAACGTTCATGGCGGTCTTGGCGCTGGTCTCCATGAAGAGCAGGCCGTTCTCGTCGGCGTACGCCTGCGCCTCCTCGAACTCCACCATGCGCTTGGCCGCCAGGTCACTCTTGTTGCCGGCCAAGGCTATGACTATGGAAGGTGATGCTTGCCGCTGGAGCTCTTTTACCCAGTTCTTGGCGCGCCCGAATGTGTCCTGGAACAGATAAAGTTCAATTAGGAGGTACATTAAAAAAATCTTAAGTTGATGACTAAGTTTACTGCTACAATGTTTTTTTGGCGCTCGAATGACGTTGACAGGGGGGCGCTGTTGGTAAACATATGTGCAATTATTTCGTGAACTGTATTGAAAAACAAAATGGCGGCGTTAGTTCCGAATTTGGCCACGCGCCAAAAGTCTTGTATCGCTGTAAATATACATTTTTTATTACATAACATTATGTTTGTATTCCCGGAACGGGCTCACCCGGAGGTGTTTAGTGTAGCATAATATCGCGAGTTATTTTAAGTCCCATGTAATGGGTGAAGAGTCAATTGCCATTTATTGGATACAAATTCAAACTCCACGCTGCTATTCAGGATTTCAAACGCAGACCCAAAACAAGATGGAAGGCTGTAGTGCTAAAGGACATGAAATAGTGTCAGGTCTCCGAAGACGATGTCGAGGATAGAGCGAAGTGGAACAGAAAGACCAGGAAGGCTGAGCCACCACCATGTGGGTTACATAGCTAGGAAGAGCGAGAGAAATACAAGCGGTAATTTTTCGTAACCGTTTGAGGATGCTTTGTTATTAAGCAATAATATTTTGCTATCTCTTACACGCTTTCCCACAAGTTTATCAATGTGATATGCGATTTGTAATGATAACCTATATACCATCAGTCTACAATTAAATTGACTGTTTTATTTTATAAAAGTTTTCCTCAGACTGCAATGTTATAAATAAATCATTATAAGAAATAAGTAGATGTATTGATTTCCGGATTACAGTAGGAATTACGCACAGTTACAGTTCAACTTCTACGTAGGATATATATAGCCGTTAAATATCGAACGATGCTCATTCATATAAGAACAGAATAATACTAGTAGGTGCTAGCTTTTATTCTTGTCTAGCTGCGCCCCGTAGTTTGACTCGCGTAGGTCTCGATCCCGTGAAAATATCTGGATAATAAAAACTTTTTACAAAAAAAAAAATTCGGAAGTCGGTGTCTTTGCTTTTCAATTATCGTTTTTTGCCACCGACTTCCGAAATTAAAGTTATTTTTCACGTTTTTAGTGTTTTTTTGGAAGGCGGTTGTTTTTTTTTTTGTAAAAAGTTTTTATCTTTCACTTTTTAGTTATGGTACCTACCCTAAACAAATTCGAATACACTACCTGCTATGTAAATAACAGTGACGGAGTCGAACAATATATCGTCTACATACACTAAGTAGGAAAAATACGTAATTATTGAAGCTAACTCAAAAACTACGCAAGCAAAATTAATAAAATTTATATGGGACCATCTCTGAAGCATGACCTACCAAACAAAAAAAGAATCATCAAAATCGATTCATAATTGGCGGAGTAATCGCGTAACATACACACACAAAAAAAAAAAAAACATACAGACGAATTGAGAACCTCCTCCTTTTTGAAGAAGTCGGTTATTCCAGGTCATGTTCTACCCATGTGCCAAATTTCATCTAAATCCATTAAGCCGTTTTAGCGTGAAAGCATAACAAACAAACTGACTTTCTATATTATTGGTTAGGATAGTTAGGATAACGTCTAGAAATAGGCACACAACAATTTTTGCGCAATAGATGGGACCTTCTATGGGTTTTATTTAGCCGTCGGCAGTGGGAAAGGCAAGCAGGTGAACAAGTAACAACATCACGCCTGTATTCCACATTTCACCAGTTATGTTTAAGACCCATGTAATGACGCCCGATGCGTCAAGCATCTCTACCTTACCCTTTAATAAGTAATCTGCATTGACTAAGTGACATAGCCCCAACCAATGGCAATACCCAAATGTAACATCTAGCACACCACTGACCGCTACCACCCGACAGTGGGCTGCGCTACCGACAGCTACCACCATCTGGCAGTGGCTGCGTGGCTAATATTTTGACTATAAGAGTAAAGAGAACTCAGTAACAAACATCGAATAAAAAAAGAGACGTGATTAAACATCCAAACTAATATTATAAATTCGAAAGTAACTCTGTCTATCTTTCTGTCTGTCTGTATGTTACCATTTCACGCCTAAACCACTGAACGGATTTCGATAAAATTTGGCAAGTAGATAGAGGGCATCCCGCGGAAGGACATGGGCTACTTTTTATCGCCATACCACGCGGGCGAAGCCGCGGGCGGAAGCTAGTGGTATATAATTAAAAAACAAATCCCAATACAAACATGTTTTTCTTAAGGTTCCGGCCATTACACTTTGTATACCATTAACCAAGTAATCTCCTACACTAACATAGTACATTCACTTGTAAATAAAGTCCAGTAAATATTCATAGCACATACGTATGACAGTTATGTACGTTCGTTATCTTTGTCGGTCTGTCTGTCGCCCTTGAACTCGCGAAGACTTACTTGTTTAATGCCATTTGCACAGCATTGTATTGACCGCAACCAAAATAACTAGTTCAGTGCCTATTGATGCGTGAAATAGAAAGTATGATAACTTGCTGATTGCTATATATATATGTATGTTTTTTTTTTCGCTTGTCTACTTCTGATGGTATCTTTTCACCAAATATAAATCTGCAACTCAAAGTTAAATAATTTATTTCAATTAGGCACATAAAAGGCACTTTGAACATCAAACTTTACAAAAAAAATCAATTGATTCTAGTCGCCCTTATCAAAAAGCAGTTTTCGTATGGAGAAGAATGAGCAAGAAATTCCACCAATTACTCTTTGACTTATATACTTAAAAATTATTATACCACAATAGGTAACAATAATTAAAAATTAAGGAATTACAGAAAAAATAATTGTGATAGATACATGGTGCTCACATATTTACAAACATTGTAAAGTATACATATTCCTAAAGTCAGTGTGTGAGTTAAAGTAATCACAAAGGATTGCTAAATCGATAAATAATAATAAAAAAGTAGTAGTTAAAGTAGTACAGAATAGGCACGAGCATTGATCACCTCGACCTCTAGAAGTCTAGACTCCTAGAGTCCCTACTACGCTACAATTACCAGATGACGTAATGCAGAGTCAAAATTAAATCTACGAGAGAGTTGACCAAAACCTTGGAATTCTTTAGGCATACAAGATTTAGTTTGGATTGTATTAAATCCCAGGGGGCCAAGTCTACTAATTTACCTAATTTACAAACGTGACAGTGGTCTCACAATGATCAGTTTTTGACAGATATGCCTTATAAAATCTGTCAAAAACTGATCATTGTTACACCATTGTCACTTTTGTAAATTTGTAGACTTGGCCCCCTGGTTTCGATCTCCTGAGTATTTCAGGAAATCAGGACCCTGATTTTATCATTATACGTACCCATACATAAACAAACTCACCCTTTCTTCCCACTAGGGGTAAGTAGAAACTACAGAACCCCAGCTGCTACGATCCTTACACACTCTTTTTGCTTAGTTTTATCATTATTTGCGGCACAAATTAGTCATCGTACCAGCCATTAGTGGTGACGCAGTGATTTCCCATAACTACGGGTAATCCCACGATTCATTAACATGTATGCCAACTACAACAATGATAACGAATTAGATTTTTTTAAATTATCTGTTTGCCTGTTGATTATCACTAGTTCAATACTGAAATAACTGGACCGTTATAAAAATGTGTATTTTAATGTATTGTCAGCGCTGCTGGTTAGTCCTACAAAGGCAGTAACAGGCAAACTAGATATTATTTTAGTAAGTTAATAAAACACAAATATATTTTGGATTTTAGAAACTCGTGGCTAAGTAATAACAGCCGCTCGGGTTGATCCATCAGGTTAAGCTACGCTTGCCGGGATTGGTCCGTGGATTGGTGACCATTTTCACATATCGAGATTCCTCCGTGCCTCGGAAAACACGTTAAGCCGTTGGTTCCGGCTGTCATTTGTGGATCTTTGACAGTCGTTACGAGTCGTCGGAAGCCCGAAAGTCTGACAACCAGTCTAACCAAGGGGTATCGTATTACCCAGTTACTGGGTTGTGGAGGTCAGATAGGCAGTCGCTCCATGTAAAATACTGATATTCAGCTGCATCCGGTTAGACTGGAAGCCGACCCCAACCTGGTTGGGAAAAGGCTAGGCAGATTGATTTTGGATTTTATAATACACTAGCTTCCGCCTGCGGCTTCGCCCGCGCGGTATACCGATAAAAAATAGCCTATGTCCTACCCCAGGGTGCCATCTATCTCCTTGACAATTTTTTTCTAAATCCGTTCAGTGGTTTAGGCATGAAAAGGAAACACATAGACAGAGTTACTTTCGAATTTATAATATTAGTATGGATTGGTCTAGTTATGGCTGTAATGAACGTGTGTTTCTGAATACTTCGCATTATCCTTAATTTTAAGCGGGTTTAAAATAAAAGGCTTGGGAGTCTACTGATTGTACCTTACATATTTATTTCAATGTTTTACTATATGAATATTACCTCTGATGTGGAATAAATGTGTAAAATAGAAACATAATTTCTGGAATTCTAACTAATATTATCAATGCGAAAATGAGTTTGATTGTTTGTTTGTTTGTGTCAAGCTAAAACGGCTGAACGAATTTGGAAGAAATTTGGCATGTGGGTAGACCATGACCTGGAGATGGAGATAGGCTGCATCCTGGATCGCAGGCGCAGTCGCTTGCCCGCGACTGCGCCTGCGATCCAGGATGCAGCAGAACATGAGCAACATCTATGTTGTATTTTAATATTTACGCTTTTCCTCAAATAATAATGAATGCAAATTTATCAGACGTAAAATAATTAATTCAGTGATTGAATACCATGGCGAATTATTTATGAATATAAATAGGTATAAGTACTACATTTCACAGAATACTTTTTTGTATTCAGAAATAATTCGCCATGGTATTCAATCAGATGACCACATGTATGAACGTAAACGAAGCGAAAAGACTATTTAAGGATCATAGCAGCTGGCGTTCTGTAGTTTCTACCTACCCCTAATGGGAAGATGGCGTGAGTTTATGTATGTTCATTTCACAATTGTATAATTTTTGCGATTAGAGATAACACATTGGAATGTCCGCGATCTCATCCCACTGTTTATTACGTGTAATACCGTAATCATTGACAATGCCATTGTTTTGTTCACCGCGATCACACAAATATCCGCAAAAAAAAAAAAACTTCTCTGTCATTAACGTCAAACCCTAGCTATTCTGAGCTAGAATGACAGCTCACTAGAAGCTCATAAAAGTTTTCATGGTGAGATTTTGACAAGCGAAATAAAGGAGGGGCAGAAAGTTACACTAAGTGTGCCTATGAGATGTGCTTCCAAGTATGTCAAACAGACTGTAATAACATGCTAATGGTCAAGTAAAGTCTACAATACAAAAGATATCATTCTGTCAGGATAAGATATTGATTCAGTACAATTAGAATAATTATGATTAAATACCAAATAACCCATACATAATATAACATCACGCCTGTATTCCCTGAAGATTAGCAGAGGTGCACCTATAATACAATATTTGGCCAGTTATGTTTGTAATACCAAATATTTTGGTACAAATATCAGGCATCAATAAAACCAATATGTTTATGTTTTAATTTATATAGGGGGGTTTTAATTTAAGAATTATATTTTATTTAAGTTAAGATTTATTTATTTTTTATTTGGCACTTTATTTAAAAAAAAGGTATTTCCTTTATAGTTGGGGTATGAAACCCAAAAGCTTAATTTTACCTTATTTTTATTTATTTAAGTACCTATATGAAAGTTTATTAAAAATGATTTTAGTATTTATTTAAATAAAATTATTAATTATATATAAATAAATATATATATGTATAATGTTGCTATAGGTAAAACAGAAAGCTGAAAAATTGAATTTTTAAAACAAAGTACTAGGCTCCAATCAAACATAGGAGATGATAATTTTGACGGCGAATTTGAGAGAGTCAACCAGGTGTGAAATTTGCCAAACTCCTAAAAACAAATACCAGGCAGTATGAAACATAGGAGATAAATATAAATAAATTCGCGAGCCTCGGCGAGGGATCTTGCCTTATAATTGCTCCGTTATCTGATAACTTGATAACCGTCAGCGTATCACAACGATTGTGTTGCATTTCTTTGACTGAGCTACACCTTAGCTCTGAACCTGATATAATTTTTGTTTACTTTTTGTGTGATATCATATAATTCTACACGAGATAGGTTGCTTTAGGCCGCTTGTATACGTTAAGAAAAGTCGCCGGGCCTATGCAAGAATTCGTGTCGTTCGTCTACACACGAACTCGTGTACACTGCTTCGGCGCTGACCAAGATAAAAATTGTATCTGCGCTAGACCCGACTCGCGAAGTTGCTGCGGTGCAGAAGGGGGCGAGATAGAGGGCGGGGGGGTTTTCGTGCCTAGATACGACAAAATTCTTGTCGTGTACATGATGAATTGGTCCTATCTGCAGCAGACACGGTGAAATTTCGTAGCGTGTACAAGCGGCCTTAAGGCGTTCGAAACGCAGACCTAGCCAAGAATGTCTTGAATCAGACTATCTCTCTCTATAATAACAAATAACAACCCACGTACGCAACGCACACAGCCTAAGAGAGCCTCTGTATTGTGAAATCTCCGTTTTTTCTGGTATCAGCAAACCGATGAAATCATCAGCATCATTCTCCTTATCCCAATTTATTTGCGGTCGGCGCAACATGTCCCTTTCTTCCATACTTCTCTATTAGTCATCATCTCGGTAGTCACTCCCTTTCTAGTCATATTATCTTTCACACAGTCCATCCATCGTTTCTTTGATCTACTCGTATAGCCATCCACATTCATACTCAGAACTTTCGGGACCACATTTTCCTCATTCCTCCGCATCACATGTCATGACCATACCATGAAAACCTCCGACAACCTATTTCCATACTGCAAAACTATGTAATGGTGTAGTAAAAATATTAAGAGAGTCAGCCAGGGGGTTACAGGACGATGCAATGACTGCGCAGCATGCGCCATAACTAATGTTCCAAGTTTCTTATGAAAATGTAAACAAATGGATCCGAAAACGTATCTGTCGATGTCAATTTATATAGTGTCAGTTACAAAATGGAATACTTCGATTTGATAATTTGATTAATTAAACCTGAAACTCTAATTTTAAATCGCCTTAAAGATGTTTTTCATTTGACAAATTTCATTGAGTTTCATAATATCTCAAATTTTGTTGATTTTTTTCGATTACAATTTAACAATGTTATTTCGATTACAATTTTATTTTTATTCAAACAATAAAATTGTTGGAAGAAGTGGCATTGTTGAAACCTAAATACAGATGAATTTGTTACTAATTCCTTTTAGTGAGTGACTGCGTAAAAATTGAACCTGAACAAAGTTGGTTTAGACTTTTATCCTATACAAATACAAGTATCGTTACCTACTGGTGGAGGAACCCTGGGCAGGCAGCCCCACTAATATTTATATCACAGAATAGCTCTTGTCGATACTAGAGAAATAAATAAAAGTAGCCACATCTCCCCCATGGGCGAAGCCACGGGGGGCTCACTAGGTTACCAGTGGATTCAATTTATAGAGCATTAGATATCTATGGTTAGTTAGCCACAAGGAAAAGTATGACTAGCCGTAATGCGTAGATTATGGTTAAGAAACGATTGTCGTCCTTTTTTGTAATAGTTACACAATTAAAAAAATCTGGTTGTATTTCTATTGCCGCGATTACAACAAATAATAAGAATTTAAATGAAGTCTATAATTAAAGGGGGCCTATGAAATGGGACCTAAACAGAACCGGTCAAATGTGGGTGTACTATAGGTACACCTCTGTCCAACCCTTCCAGGATTACAGTCGTGTTATGTTATGTTAAAATGTTGAGGGCAAGGGAAACAACGGGCTGCAGTGTATGCTAAAAGTGAATATAAATTTCATAAGAAGTCGTGTGTAGCATATTGTTAATATACTTAGCATATGCGCAAATATGTGAAATAATCCAATTTACATAGTAGCTGTATTGCTCGCTCCAATGCCGCTAAAGGACTACGCCCACTGGCGTGTAAGTATTAATAAAAATAAAGTTGGGATGTTCATGAAAATATGTAATACGTCATATATCTATCAATTATGATGGTCCCAGGTCACGTTACCCGTAGACAGACAATTTATAACATATACTACATAAACCTAAAGTTATAAAAATGGACGCTCTTTCTTTCAGTGAATATTAAACTCAAAAACATTTATTTCAATTAAACCATTTACAGGCACTTTTGAATTGTCAAGGAGTCTGTTAGTCAGGAATTTGAAGCTAGTTGCCCGTTCCAAAGCGTATTAGAGGTACCTATGGAGAAGAACGAGCAAGAAACTCACACCATGAACAAAAAAATATAAATATATGACTCACATGCAAAGCCCATTATTATCCCTTTATCATAATCGTACAATCATGTGCGAGATATATGCATTGTAACGTGTATTTTATTCTTCTTCCTAGATAAGACGATTAGTTCTCGTCATAAATGTCTACACCCACAATAATATCTTATCAAAATACCAATAAATAAAATATAAAACCGTTTAATGCAGTAAAATATTAATAAAATAGTATTTAAATACTAGGTTCTGCGCGCGACTTCTTCCACGTTGTTTGTCTAGTTTTAAATTTTATATGCTTAATTTATTATTTTATTAATTATGTTTTTATTTATTTTTATTTCAATTTTTATGATCTTTGAATTTGAATTTAAGTAACATAAAATGTCACCTGTGTCACTCGGCAATACTGCAGCTTCCCATAAGTGAATGAATTTTCGGATTCGGATCAGTAGTTCCGAAGATTACTCCCTACATACAGACTCACACATGTTACCTCTTTTAGTATAGATTTATATAGTTACGTCTATTACATGCTAAGTAAACTGATTAGAAAATATTTTGCGTTCAAACTTGTCAGAACTAGCAAGAGGCAAGATTTTAATTCCTAGTCATTATTCGCTTGGTGTTCACAAACAATTTATTCTAAACGCAGTCAGACAAAAAACCTAGTCACGTGAAGACATTACTTTTAGTTGCTCGTCTAATTATCCGTGACGCGCTTGTGTTTGTGAGCATCTACGGAAAAATGACCCTAATTTAATTTGCTGTACCTTACAACGTAGAATAACTTGAGAAAAGGCGTTTTTAATAATAATGCTGTTGGTTGTCGAGGATCATAATAAGCCAATTCATCATTATCGTCAATCTCCTGCGCATATCCTAATTTATTTGGGGTCGGAGCATCATGTTTTCTTCTTCCACACATTATCAGCCGTCATATCGGTACTAACCGGATTAACCACCTCTGGTCATACCACCTTTCACAGAATCCATCCATTGTTCCTTTGGTCTCTCTCTCATAGCCAGCCACATTCATACTCAAAACGACGACTATATATCAATTATTTTCTATCATCAATCTTTTATTTACTCCTTGATGAACACATCTTATCCCTCACACGCTGTCTTATTGTGTGGGTCACATTTCCGGGCTAATCTAAATACCTCAAGCCTTGACAATGACGAACAATTGACTGAACTCCACAGACCTATCAACCTAATAAGACCGTGAAAATACTTCAGAAAAACTGTGTCACAGATTATGTTAAAGATTTAAAAAAAAAACGGTTTGCGATTTTGAGCTTACATTTTTGGAATTGATTTATAAGTGCATGAAATTATCTATTACTCGTCAAAGTAAACTAATTTTATGGTGCACTTAATAATGCAAAACTGAAGCAAAATAATTAATTTTAAATGTAAGTGTTGCCTTGAAAATTAAATACGTAATTTCACACTTCTGTCGTTACACTCCAGTGAACGACCACCTTAACTTTTATTTTAAAAAAACAGTTACATTGGTGTCACTAAATGGAGAGCAAACATGGCTGACCTTTGCCTACTGACCATCAACTAACCATGTGAGACACAAATCGTACCGCTATTGTCATTCAAGGAAGAATGTTGGCATTCGCGGCTATTCGGCTATTGTTGTGCGAATTTTGACATACTTTTTATTGTGCTCGAAATCATCATTCATCTGTTAGTGGAACAGAGATCTTTTTGTTACTTGTTTTGTTTTATTATTTACTTTCATTACTTGGCTCACTATCATCATCATTTCAGCCGAAAGACGTCCACTGCTGGAGATATAGGCCTCTTATATCCAATTCTTGGATATAAAATTCATTCATTCTCCTGCCCTTATTAAATCCCAATTTATTTGGGGTCGGCGCAACATGTCCCTTTCTCCCATACTTCTCTATTAGCCGTCATCTCGGTAGTTACCCCCTTTCTAGCCATATCATCTTTCACACAGTCCATCCATCGTTTCTTTGGTCTTCCCCTACTCTTATAACCATCGACATTCATACCCAAAACTTTCCTCACAACATTTTCCTCATTCCTTCGCATCACGTGCCCATACCATGACAACCGATTTCCACACATATTTTCAGTCACCGGTGCCACTTTCAGACTTCCTCTTATGTACTCATTTCTTATTTTATCCATTCGTGTAACACCACACATCCCTCTTAACATTCTCATCTCAGCTGCATGCAATTGCATTTCATTCATCCTTTTTGTGGCCCAACATTCTGATCCATACAAGACAGCAGGTCTAACCATTGTTTTATATATCTTCCCGTTAAGTTTAAGGGGAAGACGGGAGTCGCAGATTGTTCCCGTGACCTGCCGCCATTTCATCCACCCAGTGTTAATTCTGTGCTAAACCGCCCGATCTACTTCGCCGTCACTTTGCACGAGTGAACCGAGGTACCGAAAGTCGGAGCAGACTGGGAGAAGTGCGCCATCAAGCGTTATGGCTCCAGAACTGGAGAGAACTTGAACTCCAGAACTCGGATATAAAATTGTAAAGATATATTTCGTCGATTCCGTTTTAGAAATAATGTTGGTTTAATGTACCCATTATTTAACAACCGACTTCCAAAAAAACCACTAAAAACGTGAAAAATAACTTTAATTTCGGAAGTCGGTGTCTTTGCTTTTCAATTTTTGTTTTTTGCCACCGACTTCCGAAATTAAAGTTATTTTTCACGTTTTTAGTGTTTTTTTTGGAAGTCGGTTGTTTTTTTTTTTGTAAAAAGTTTTTATTTTTCACTTTTTAGTTGTGGTAGGTACCTACCCTACACACATTCGAATACCACTACCTGCTATGTAAATAACAGTGACGGAGTCAAACAATATATCGTCTACATACACTAAGTGGGAAAAATACGTAATTATTGAAGCTAACTCAAAAACGACGCAAGCAAAGTTAATAAAATTTATATGGGACCACCTCTGAAGCATGACCTACAAAACAAAAAAAGAATCATCAAAATCGATTCATAATTGACGGAGTAATCGCGTAACATACAAACAAAAAAAAAAAAAAACATACAGACGAATTGAGAACCTCCTCCTTTTTGAAGAAGTCGGTTAAAAATATACTTTCATTCTCTTCAAAGAGTAGGTATCATCAAAGTCATAATGACATAATTAGTAAAGAAATTAAAAGCGAAGTTTCTTTCAGAGAACATTTTATAGACAATATTTCACACACCCTAATTGCGTAATACAGTTTCGATCAAACTCAGACGGATTTTGAAGGGAATTGCTAATAATTTGCTTCATAAGTTTGAAAAATTCGTCTGCTCAACAACAAACCACGCAATTAATATTGTTGAATTGTCATCATAACCCTCCTTTTTGCTTCGCCGTAGTCGGGTAAAAATAAAAAGCATTGCCATTGTGAGTGTGTTTCGCAATTACCGGGCAGCTATCAATCTCTTTGGCCCATAGACAAACGGTTTTTAAACAACATTACAGAGAAAGTTAAAATTACATTTCATACGATTTAAGCATAAAACTGCGTTCAATCTACGCCGTTACGATTGAACCGAGTCGAATCATTGTTAAACTTGAACTAGATTTTTTCACGGTCATTCGGCTCGGGATGTACAGACTACAAGGCTGTATGATCTTTATCTTTTAGCTCATCTGCTGGTGAGGGGTAGGCTTTGTCTGATTCACGCTTTGCTTGTAGGTAGGACAGGATATCCGGATATATCCGTCGAAAATAATATCCGAATATCATTAGGTTTACTATCCGGATAAAATGCACATGTCATTTGTTTATTGCATTACATCAGAATCGGTACCTAGTAATATAACACTACATTGTATTTTAATAAAATATAATAAAATAAGTAAAAGCTGAAATCATTTACACCCGGTCTCAGCAACGAAAATCAACACAAAAAATTGTTTACAAATTGACTCTGTGACTGGTAGACAAAATACCAACAGCCAATCAGATCAGTTGTCATAAGTTTAATTTGACATTGATTATCGTTCTATTAATCGGGTTTATCCATGATAAAGTCTGGAAGCGAATACTAAATTCGTAAACCGAATATTTTTACCAAACCAAACCCAACTTTGTGTCTCTAAAAGGGCAATGTGCGCGTAAGATAAATGGATTAAAATTATTTATATTAATCATTTCCGTCCAACAAAAAGTTTGATAACTTCATTATTCTATACGTCACTCCCTACCAAGAATCGTACTTATATATGTATGTGTGTAAGCAAGTATTTACCTGATTAGTAATATCATATACGACGATCGCCGCCTGCGCACCTCTGTAGTACATCGGCGCTAAGCTGTGATACCTGTGGATGATAAATAAATGTTAGAAGTCGTTTCGAAGTTGTGATTTGAATCGTTGAGGCTCTTAGTTTGTAGTCTACCTCGTAATTTTACTGCCTTAAGGTTAAATTTAACTTATCTGGTAGATAGTGCCTACCAGGCTTTGTGAAACAGATCCTAATCTGATAAAATTGCAGACTATACAATACGTTTAAAAATTATACGCGAGCTTCTTGCATGGAGTCACCCTTTCAGGTATACTGAACCCAATAATTGGGAAAAAAACGATGAGATGATGAGACAGTATCCTCCAACAAAATTGACGCGTCAGTTAGGTTTGTGGAAGTCAATCCTTATGGCACTAACACCTACCACTTGGAGTAACAGAATATTTGCCCGTAAAGCCTGCCAGCGTCACTTAAAGACGGAAATTCTTAACCGAGACTAATTTGTTTCATTTTTACAGTTCAACAACATTCATTGCGTTTTTATGTTGTCGAGCAGATTCTTTTTTTCGAACTTATGAAAAAATGGATTAGTCATTTGTTTCAAACCGAGTCCAATTCTGATTAATCATGTAATACGGAATTAGGGAAAGTCCGAAAGGTATACCCGGGACCTTGGCAACAGGCAACTGAAGGAACACGGATGGGTTTTAGTCAGTAATAGTCGGACACGCCCTTCCGCTCCGCCCAGAGCGGGAGAAGTCATTTGATGATTTCCCACCCTCAAAAACAGGTGCAGGGTAACTTAACGATAGTATAGTAAAATGCGAAAAGTGTCAGACAGACAGACTTACTTTTGCATTTATAATATTAGTATAGTTATGGATTTAGTTAATTATTAACAACTTAACAAGTTACCTTCAACAGCAACTTTTCTTTGTATAATACGTCTGTAATACGTATTTCGCTACTTACAAATCAAGGCTTATTGATTCCATTTGTGTCAGAATTTTCCTCAAGAGTTTGCATTTTTGGAATGTTGTTTATTATTATTCACCCGACTACGGCGACGCAAAAAAGAAGGGTTATGTTTTACCAGTCTATATACAGTACAACTATTTTCTCAATGTCCCTCGGCAAACTTCGTGTTTCGCCCTCAATCGACTTCCAAGTCGTTTGAGAGCGTCCGGCCTGCACCAAGTGCAAAGGCAACTGATAGAAATCCGATGACAGACGAAACATGCCAAATTTTGCCGAGGGACATTAAGAAAATAGTTGTGCTGTATGTATGTTTATTTTTTCTACAATTTTAATTGTCAATCCTGAACTGAACTGATCGTGGAAGGTAATTGCTGCCCCAAATTACATGGGAGACGAAGAAAGTAACAAGTAGATTGAAAACAAAATGGTTTATTGGGTAAGTATGACAATAGACGCAAATACATTTAGTAACCTATTCCAATTCCTCAAGAATCATAAAAAAACCCTGTAAGAAATCGACACGCGTTTCACCTCTCAACGAGGGATCCTCAGGATGACGATTGACCAGTCGCGAACCCGAAAACGACGTGTTGCCACTCCGAGCGCGTTAAATGGTCAATAACTGACAAATGCGTGCACTCCAGTCAGTGCACTCAAATCTGTGTGGTTCTTTCCAGAAAAGACCATCTCAGACATTTCTCTGCATGTATAATGTACGTCATATGGCCTGACCAAGATCATGTCTGGACTTTAAAAGAGACTGAGACCTCGTGAGTTTGTTTCCGTCTTTCTTATCAGAGTAGTCGAATAGGAAACACCGAACTCATCTAGTTTTAAAACATAATTTTTGTCGTGTTATAATCTTTTATTGAACCAATTTAAGAAATAAATATTATTTATCATTAACTGCCTGCGTCTTACAATAATTGTGCTTCATTAAATTCCGGCTGCCTCGTAAAATCCACTTAATATTCTAGCAATGACATATTTCAATTATAACATGTCTAAATATGAAAAGATGGTGGTCACATAATGAAGGCTCCATTCCATAACATCATTGTAGATAGTGCCCAATAGGCGTAATATTTGTTTGTTATTAATAGTGGCCAAGGGCGTAAATCTAGAGAACAGCAACATAAATTATTGCTTTCTAGAAATTGGTTTATTTAAAAACTTACATGTGACAATTTTTTTTAAACTATTTATACAAATATTTTAAAACTAGCTTCCGCCCGCGTGGTATGTCGATTAAAAGTAGCCTGTCCTTTCTCAGGCTCTAGACTATCGTACCTAATCGTACTATGTGTACCAAATTTCATTTAAATCGGTTCAGTAGTTTTGGCGTGAAAGCGCGACAGACAGACAAACAGAGTTACTTTCGCATTTATAATATTAGTAAGGAAGTAAGGATGTCATTTGTATTTAATAAATAAAGAGTAGAAATATTCTTAAAACACAATACCAACCTTTCCTGCCCCGCCGTATCCCAAATTTCAAACTTGACGGTAGTGTCATCGAGACAGACTGTCTGCGTGAGAAAGGCGGCGCCGATCGTGCTCTCCTGGTACTCGTGGAACTGCCCCTTCACGAAGCGGAGCACCAGAGAAGACTTGCCCACTGCTGACTCTCCGAGGAGCACCAGCTTGAACTGGCATACTTTCGTTTGTGGAGCGCCGTTCGGCCGCTGAGCAGCACCGCTCCTGTTTGTCGCCATCGCCTGCAAAATTTAAGATGTTAGCACAACATTACACATAACATCACGCCTACATTCCCCGTAAGGTTCGGCAGAGGCGCACCTATAGTCACCCACATTTCGCCACTTATGTTTAAGTCCAATGCAGCGAGCCTATTGCCATCAACTGGGCACTAATCCTGACTCCAGGCTGCTACTGAGACATTCTAGATGGAAAAAACCCCATAACACTTTGCCCGACCGAACCCAGGACCTCATTCTCAGCAGCGCTTGCGACCACGAGACCAATGAGGCAGTCATGTCATAACATAACATCAGGGCAGTATTTTTTTTTGATACCGGGACCTTGGCAACAGGCCGCTGAAGGAACACGGGTGGGTTTTAGTCAGTAAAAAACTTTTTACAAAAAAAAAACAACCGACTTCCAAAAAAAACACTAAAATAGTGAAAAATAACTTTAATTTCGGAAGTCGGTGTCTTTGATTTTCAATTTCCGTTTTTTGCCACCGACTTCCTTTTATTTTTCACTTTTTAGTTGTGGTACCTTCCCCACACAAATCCGAATACCACTACCTGCTATGTAAATAACAGTGAAGGAGTCAAACAGGATATCATCTAGAATTCTAGATAAACTAAGTGGGAAAAATACGTAATATTGAAGCTAACTCCAAAATTACGCGAGCAAAGTTAATAAAGTTTATATGGGACCACCTCGGAAGCATGACCTACCAAACAAAATAAGAATCATCAAAATCGATTCATAATTGGCGGAGTAATCGCGTAACAAACATACAAAAATAAAAAATAATAAAAAACATACAGAAGAATTGAGAACCTCCTCCTTAAGAAGTCGGTTAAAAAGTCTGACACGCCCTTCCGCTCCGCCCAGAGCGGGAGAAGTCATTTGATAAAATCCCACGCTCAAAAAAAAAAAAAAATGGCTGTATTTTTCATGTCCCAGCAGTGGGAACCTTATAGGCTGAATATGAAGGAAGATAATAAGTGTATTGTATAGTACACCCACTTTTGGACAGTTCTGTCGTGACTGCGTTGTTGGCCTAGTGTAGTCGTTGAAAGCGCAACTACAGAGCCATCGCGGTCAGCCTATTATGCTTTTTATGTGTATATTTACTAAGATATGTTTATCGACGTTTTATCGACTTCGTGAGTGGAGATATACCCGAACCGCTTTAGCGTAGCTACAGCGGTCATTGACCCACCTACATTTTCTTCTAGCATTCTATATTTCAAAAAACTTTTTACAAAAAAAAACAACAGCCTTCCAAAAAAAAACACAAAAAATGTGAAAAATAACTTTCGTCGGTGTCTTTGCTTTTCAATCTTCGTTTTGTTGCGGTTTTTATTTTTTGTTGAAAGTTTTTATTTTTCACTTTTTAGTCGTGACCTACCCGACACAAATTCGAATACCATATGTAAATAAAAGTGACGGAGTCAAACAATATATCGTCTACGTAGACCAAGTGGGAAAAAATACGTAATATTGAAGCTAACTCAAAAACTACGCAAGCAAAGTTAATAAAATTTATATGGGACCACCTCTGAAGCATGACCTACCAAACAAAAAAAGAATCATGAAAATCGATTCATAATTGGCGGAGCAATCGAGTAACATATACATCAACATATAATCGTGGGACAAAAACAGAAAACATTATACTTGATGCCAAAATTATATGTGAAAGTGGTTTAATTACACCATTCTATTATACCTCCTACAATAACTTCACAAAACAAAACTACTTTTATCATAGGCTTAAATCAATCTGACTAGCCGGGGTCGGCTTCCAGTCTAGTCAGCTGAATACCAGTATTTTAAATTGAGAGACTGCCTATCTGACCTCCACAACTCAGTAACTGGGTAATACCCCTTGCTAAGATTGGTTGTCAGACTTTCGGACCGGACAGCCAGGACCAACGACATAACATGCTTTCCGAAACACGGAGGAGTCTCGGAATGTAAGGATGGTCACCCATCCACGGACCAACCCCGGCAAGCGTAGCTTAACCTGATCGATCGACCCGTGCGGCTGTTATTACTTAGTCACGAGCTCGTCATAGGCTTAAATAAAACATTTAAATACCTTTGTCCTTGAAACAGAACAGAACAGCTCACATTAGGTAGTACGTGACCTTCAGTAGTTTGTATGAAAATTACAACATAATTTTGTGAAAATATTTTCTTAATGCACATAGAGGGTGAAAACACTTTCGACATACAGTTGTTATTGACACTAGTGCGCTAAACAAGTAAATATTATTCAACTTCATCATATCAGACTGTGTGACATCTAACAAAAGGTTTGTTGCCCTTGCTTTTGGGAGATGAACTATGGGACATACAAGCGAACACTACTGCTCATCTATACAAATAAATAAAATTAATGTGTCTGTTTTTAATGTCAGAATAACAAATTATTACAAAATGCGTATGAGACCATATTTATGATACTTATATCTTTTCTAAATGTATGTCTGTTTGTTGTGGCTAATCTCCGAAACGGCTGGCCCGATTTCGACGGGACTTTCACTGGCAAATAGCTGATGTTATAAGGAGAAACTGAGGCTAGTTTTATCTTAGACAAAAAATTAAGGCCTACGCGGGCGAAGCCACGTGCAGCAACTAGTCCATACTAATGTTTATCATTCTCCTGTTCTTATCCCATTTATTTGGGGGAGCCGGAGCAACAAGTCTTCTTGCATACTTCTCTATTAGTCGTCATATCGGTAGCCACCCTCTTTCTCTTA
This sequence comes from Lithophane ornitopus, assembly GCA_948473465.1. Lineage (NCBI taxonomy): Eukaryota > Metazoa > Arthropoda > Insecta > Lepidoptera > Noctuidae > Lithophane > Lithophane ornitopus. The sequence continues at coordinate 1,680,950 of OX419617.1, forward strand.
TACATTATATGTATCATCTTTCACACAGTCCATCCATAATTTCTTTGGTCTTCCCCTCATAAAGCCTACTACAATAAATGCGAAAATAACTGCCTGTCTGTCTGACAGACAGTCTGTTACCCTTTCACGCCTTAATAGCTGAACGGATTTTATGTTTTGGCACACAGGTAAACCATAACTTTTGCATCCCAGAAGTACTTGTGGGATAATTTCCGACCTCCGCAAACGCTGGTCCTCTATAGCATAATCTCTTAGTTTCCTTATTAGAATCTCATTAAACACACTGAAATAAACTAGCTGGCAAAACTAAATAAGTAGACGTAAGGATAAATACCTCTCGAAAGCCTTGAAAGATGCGTATGCGCAATGCGCATTCTAATAAATGATTAAGAGCACTGATCTGACTGCTATTCAACCTCCAAAATCTGATTAGAAATCAAGTTTCTACCACATTATCAGTTGTTTGAGTATGTGAATAAGCCTTTAATAAAAATAATACCCTCCCTCCTTACCCCTCTATCTTTCAATGTCTCAATCGCCTCTTACTATTCACTGTATCATATATATTCTGTAGGACCACATGGTAACAGACAGCCCCTAAAACACGTGTTTCAATTGATAAATCCGTTTTCATATTGTGAGATAACAATGCTATTTTATGGGCGTCAACAACGAAGCTATCTCTATACCCACTCTAATAATACCTATAATATATTCTATACTGGCATAGAAAACCTCTAGATTTGTTCCAAAAACAACTTTCTATTAAGATAATTAGAACTAATTAAAATAAATACGCTAATAATTCTTATTTGAACAGTGTTATGTAAAAAAAATTAAGTTAAAGGTAAGTGTTATGTTAAAATATTTATTTGACTATCGAAATTCAGTTCATTTTTCGACAGGCAGTGCACCTGCCCAGTTAGTTTTTGGACAGAAACTGCGATCGCGATTAGATTTAATAAAACCAAACTTATCACTACCAGCGTCTGTCACTCTCACTCGAAACGAAAATAAACAGTGTTTGCAGTTTAAGCGGCCAGATGAGAAGGCAACTAAATATTTTAAGGCAGGGGACTATGTGTTGTATAAAAAAAATACCATAAATAAAAAAGGAACATGGCAAAAAGTAATATATATTGTTAAAGACTGTTTAACTTCTAGTAATGTAAAAAAACATAAAAACCAGCTATTAGCGTATAAAGGTACAGCAAGAATTACACCCGGGTCGGGTGATTGCCCTATTGAATTTGAAGATATTACACCACAAGGAACTTCAGCACCAAACCCAACACCCCAAGCAGATGATAATATCGGACATGATAGGGGATGAAAATAGAGAGAGGGAAGAAATGGTTGAAACAGAAACCAACAATACAATAGAAGATGAAGAATTTCATGAGGCCACAGAAGCTCCCCATGGTGAAGATGACGTAGTATCCGGCTCAGGTCAGATACCGCAGCCAGAAAGGCTAACAAACGAAGGCAAACAACTGCGACCTATACCAAGGGTAGATTATAAGCGTTTTTACTAATAAGAAAAAAAAAATGATTTTTACATTGTCAAGCTAGGGGAGATGTTATGTAGTTATTAACCCGTCGTATGCCGTAATTACAGACACAATTAAAAATCCATTGTTTCTCAACGGGATCCACGTATACCAAAGGTTAATGAATATGAGGGTGGCTGCAATTCTTCCTATGGAACTCATGTAACTTGCCAAATAAACTCAGTGTACTACTAGCTAGCCGTCGTTTCACTTGTCCCTATGCTCGCATACATATCAAAAAGGAAAACTTATTCGAATTTAAACTTTGCCTTTAGAGGACACAAATATTAGTTGTAATATCATATCAAGGAAATTGTATATTTTTAAGAGGATAAAGAGGAGAGAGGCCTTTGCCCTGCAGTAGGACACAAACGGCTGATAATAAATAAGAGGACAGACATCAGTATCTAACAGGAAATATTATTAAGAACCAATAAATCAGGAAAGACCTATAAACCGTAAAATTAAAACATTTCTATACTAAATAGGTACAGTTGACATCAGTATCCAACAGGAAATATTATTAAAAACCAATAAATCAGGAAAGACCTATAAACCGTAAAATTAAAACATTTCTATACTAAATAGGTACAGTTGACATCAGTATCTAACAGTAAATATGATTAAGAACGAATAAATCAGGAAAATCTATAACTACACAATAGTAAAATGAAAACATTTATATACTAATTACAGTTATAATGTTGGAGAGCAATTAATATGAAAGACAGAAAGGACACCACAAGTGTGCACAGGAAATGCAAATGATTGCAAATTATTCAGTTTAATAACCTTAAGCTCAATGCTAATTAATTAAAGCATTTTTATTTATAGTCCACATTAATGAAGGATATAAGTAAAATAATCATTGAATTCTTTACTAGCTGCGCCCCACGGTTTCACCCGCATAATTCTGGATCCCGTGGTAATATCGGGTAAAAAAGTATCCTATGTCCACACACAAGCCATGGTCTACCCCTGTACCAAATTTCATACCAATCGTTCAGCCGTTATACCGTGAAAGCGTAACATACAAACTCACTTTCGCATTTATAACATTAGTTAGGAAGGTAGGATTATAGTTTAGATTAATTGTGAAACAGAAAAAATCTCCTCTGGAGTTAAGAAATAATGATTCTGAATTCAGCATAAGATCTGTCATGTACAACTAACTATACTTACTTGGACTTGTAATCATATTCAGTAATAACTTGGACTACTGGAGGAATACAAGTTTCTAATGTACTAGAACTTTTTAATGTAAGTACTTATATGGATAATTATAGTTGAATTTATCCACTTTAATTAATTTTATAGAAAGGTCTAAAATGATTTTGATTAATTATTTGCTTACCTTACCAAAAATAAGATAAAAAGAAAGGATTATGAACATAAAGATAAACCATAAACAAACATGCAAGAAGAAAGGAAATGTCGCAGTCAATGACTCTTAATGACTGCCCTCTTTCTCATGAAAACAATAACAATATGCCAGTTGCATGATAGAGAGAATACTTATCAAATTATGTCCTACTGACACCAATTGTATCAAGAAAGAAAATACTTTGCAGACTTTTACTAAAATCAAAAGTTATTTATTCAAATTAAGCTACAGAATCAGCACTATTTGAATGTCCAAATTACATAGGACTGTCCTCCAAATCGCCCGCCTTTTACCACTCCCTAGTACTTTAACTTTCAGAAAAAAGGTGTTTATTTAAACTTGATGTCAGAAACACACGACTAGATAAAAGTGATATTTAATATTATATTAAAAAACCGTCCAAGTGCGTGTCCCTTCATTGTGCGGACCACGCAAAATGAAGAGTTCGGTAGTTGGGATGAATTTATCCCAAGAACAAACTTAACATTGTAGTTGAAAAACATGATCCATTCCAACCGCAAATGTAAATTTGTATGCACAATATTGAGTGACATGACATTATTTTAAGACTACAGACTTTTCTATATTTATAGTTTTAGCTATGATGTTCTCTTTTTCTTTTTGTGGTCACTGTTCTGTTTTTATAATTGAAAACTTCTATTCTGCAGCCTTATTGGCATTTACAGGCACTTTTGAATTGTCAAGAAGTCAGTCAGTCAGAAATATGAAACTAGTTGCCCATTCCAAAGCCTAGTAGGTTCCTAAGGAGAAGAACGGGCAAGAAACTCCACGGTCACTCTTGTTATAAAATTTTTTTTTTCTGTAAGTCTTCCAAAGATCTTAAATAAAGAAGAGGTATGTCTTAGATACCTAAAAATAAACACCTACCTACATTTTATTTATTTTATCTCATCTACAAATGTACAGAAGAACTATCTATACAAGTAAATAATACAGAAGTGTCTGTATCATCTATTTGTAATGTTAAAATAACAGCTCTTTACTAAATGCATATGGTTCGGTACTAATATATATACATTTTTTAAATATGTTTGTTCCAGCTAATCTCCGAAATGGCTGGACCGATTTTGACGGGACTAGCACTGGCAGATAGCTTATGTTATACTGAGTGAATTAGGCTACTTTTATTTTAGAAAAAGAATAAAGGTTCTGAGTGAACGCGGGCGAAACCGCGGGCACCAGCTAGTTAGTAAATCAAATTCAACTTTACAAAACTCAAGGAATACTTTTACATAAACTAAACCATTCATAATAGAATTGCAATATGATTAATAAATACATTATGATTATGTTCTTGTCATCAATGAAACCAGGAAAAACATACAAATCACTTTACCTGAGTTCAGCTACTATCTTAGTTTAATGTAAATGAAATCAAGTGTGACATTAATCAGGAGAAATAATGATGTTTAAAACATTGCATAATGTTATGTCTCGTCACATTTGTGTTATGTAAACAAGTTCAAGATGTTAGAAAGAACCATTTTATGTACTTTCTTTGTGTAAAAAGATTGACTGGCATAAAAAATGGTGTCATCTTATATGGCATTGTTATTTACAATATTATAAGTCAGCTCATCTACTTACGGGTAGATGACTTAAGACGATAACCTGATTCATATTTCTGCTTCAAAATACCCCAGATTCTATAATTATGTTTATTTGATCCTTTATGTTTATCCACATAATCTGGATGGAAGGCTGTAGTGCTAAAGGACATGAAAGAGTGTCAGGTATCCAAAGACGATGTCGAGGATAGAGAAGTGGAAGAAGAAGACCAGGAAGGCAGAGCCACCATAGGATACATAGCTAGGAAAAGAGAGAGTTTATCCCTAAAACCTATTATTTAGAATGTACACCAGCATAAGAAATTTAGTCAATCAGACCATTTTGGTAGCTATTATTGGTGACTACTTGATATTAAAATATGTATCTTTATAAAATAATTTAGGAATGTTTATCTAATATGTTAATAATATGATGAAATCTAAATCTTACATCAGAAGAGAATGAATTTCTTATTTGTTTTGTATCACTTACATACCTAATTAATGATAAAACAATAATTACTCTGAAATCTTCCACAGATAATGAGTACGTGAAATTAAATAATTATTTACTCAATGATGACAGTTTTATGTACTTTTTACCATGTATGAATCACTTCTAAACTTATTAGAACTATGACAAATCATTATTTCCATTTTTATGTTGTTGTTTTCACATTTAGGGAAAAAAGTTCTGGAAAAGACAAATTAAAAGTTTCAGATCTATGTGTCTTGGGTATTGATAAGTTACCTAATGCATGAAGGTTTTTTGTGTATATTGAAACACATTACTTACCAGATAAAAGTCCTACAAAAACACAGTTGGACACCATTGACAATGCTTGTAATAACGACTACAACTAATCAATCACCCATGCACATTAAAAAGAATCCAATTTGTTGTTTTTTTATCAAACCTTGAGGCTCGAGAACTACAAGAGCGACTGTAATAAAGACTGGCTTAAAACGGTAAACAAGAAATTGTTATCTCCACGTCCGTATCGTCGCGGAATCACAAAGAAACAAAAGGTATTAACAATGACACTTTATCAGCCACTATTCGGCGCAGTTCGCCGGACCTACATAATATAATTTCTCGATCAATTTATCTGTCGCGCACCATAAACGTGTCTGTTGTGATGATGACTAACCGCTTATGCCCGTATCACAGCGTTTCCTTCGACTCAGACGATTAAAAATTACCTATAGACGCCCTCATCTGAATCAGCTGGATGTCATAAAAGCGCTCGACGTAGTCATCTACGCGTTTGATCACTTTGTCCTGACGACTACAGTGAAGAACAATACAGCTAATCTTCTCATTTCATGAACACTCTCAACAATATTCGATAAAATGACGCATTTACTTGATTATAAGGATATGAAAGACGTACCCTCCCTGTTATTATACCGCTGTTTTGCACTTTTCCTTGGGCGACAGATCCTCAAGAGGTCGCCGTATCGCCGAAAATATCATTAATTACACACTTTAATGAATAAAATCATTAATTTTAAATGCTAAACTGGAAAATCTAGCACAGAAATGCAAAATGACCACGAACAAACATGGAAGCGAGAGAGCGAGCGAGACGTTTCATTTCACAAAAAATTGTCCATGGTTAGGCATACGTCATTTTTAAGAAAAATCTCCTGATTGTTTATGATATTACAAATCACAAAAATTTAATTTATTTTTATTAGAAAAATAAGATCAATAAATACCCTAGTAATAAACATAAAACTAAATAAAAAACAAATGCAAATATGCATCCTATCGTATTTGTGTTAAAGGCCCTTCATACTGAACTAATTATAATAAGTCCATGGAACTACTATAGGAGTTAGGTACCTATTCCTTCTCTACTTCAATGGATATAATTTAGTACTTACACTCAATGTAATTTAGGTTACTGCTCATGTTTTTGAATCATTTAAAATTAATTTTATATTTTATTTACTCATTACTTTTTTTGACAAAACGTATTGTAGTAGTTTGAGCATGCAATGCATTAAAATCTGCATCTGCAATGTTGCATTCTTGTTCTTTCACTGCAAAATTGTGCAGGCCATCTCTTTTGCGGTGAGCTTTCTATTCTATCTATGCATTTTGTACTACGAAGATGGAACGTATTTACTAATCTGTGACATTTGTCATTTTGTCCGCTGTCAGTGTCAGAGTGAGTGACATTTCGAATTATTCGTTCATTCCATCTGTTTGTCGCATTACTCGCATTTTGTGGTTATTTACTAGCGTGAATTTAGATCATCGAAACGGTGGTTTTATTCATACTTAACAGGTTTGTACAATAGTGTCTTAAAATGAAGATCACTAGATATAAAAAGGTTCAGAAATATCTAAAGTTCTACTACAACAACTACGGTTTCCACCAACCATACCAAGTCTTGCTCGACGGCACATTTTGTTTTGCTGCGTTTAAAGTAAGTCTTCTTCTTAATATCCACTTATCTAACCCACTTTATAATAATCAATAAAAGAGCAATAACATAATCACACGAATATAGAAGAAGACTTAGTTTTAATTACTGCTTGCAGAAAAACAAAGGTACAAAACTACATAATTTGTCTATAGCGCCCTTCACCAATACCTAAAAATAATAAAATGTACACAGAATGGACAGCAAGTACCGCCGCAATGGTCGTCTGATAGACATAGTGGATGAGGAGTGGCGAGCTGAGCAATTACCCCATGAAGATATCCAGGTCCCATTGGAAGAGCTACCTGACCCTGAGGCTGATAGTGCAGACTCTCACCTTACCCTTAAAGAACAGAGCATGCGCTGGCAGGAGAATTTCCCTGAGCCAGCAAGCAGTAATTAAAACTAGGTATTCATATTTAGTTTTCCTGTTAAGCCACCTTTAATGTCACATCAACCTTATCAATATTTTTAAGAATCTACCGTGAGCTTATTCACCTTATTCAACCTCGCCAAAGCCAAGTCACTTATCAACTTAATATCAAACCATAATGATGTTCATTTACTGACCATAATATTATTTTTTTCAGGAACAAATCAATATTCGAGAACAAATCCCAAAATATCTGAACTCACAAGCAAAATTACTAACTACAAGATGTATTATTATAGAAACAGAGAAAATAGCAAAGAAGACACATGGAGCCCTAACTATATTGAAGCAATTTGGAATACATGAATGCAATCACAAAGAGCCAATAGGTGGATCCAACTGCATTTTGTCTATGATAGGTAGAAAGAATGATAAACATTATATCCTGGCAACACAGGACAGAGATTTACAAGAAAAGCTTAGAGAAAAAGCTGGTGTACCACTTCTATACCTTCACAACAAATCTCCTACTTTAGAAAAGCCATCACCTGCCAGCAATGCTAAAGCAGGCCAGAGCTTAGAAGGTAACCCCCACTTGTTTATAACTGACACACAAAATGAGGCACTTCAAACAATGAAAAAAGTTCTAGGTGTGGAAGAAAAAGTAGAAGAGCCAAAAGTTCCCATAAAAAAGAAGAAACAACATAATCCTAATCCTTTGTCATGTAAAAAGAAAAAGAAGAAAAAGCCTACTAACAGTAATAATAAGAAGCCAGAGAGTGTGGCTGAAGGCAAAGTTAGAAAAAGAAAGAAAAATAAATTGCCTCAACATTTGAAAGAGCAATTAAAGACTGCTGTTGTGAATGGCTAATAAAAGTTTTGTTGGTGATGAAATGTAGTGTTTTATTTAATTTATGTTTATCTCTGCACAACATTTTTTGAATAAAACCGAATATTTGTAATTAAGTAATTTATTAGAAATAGAAACTGACAAAGTTAAAATTAAAGCTATATGGCTCCAACTGTCACTAATGAGACACAATAGAATTTTAAATGTTATCGCCTTCTAAAGGCCAATCGACAGTTGACCGAGCAGTAGGTACCACAATAAGCACATTTCACTCCCTATAGTATGCCATCACAAACTGTTTCATTTGAAGAAAATTCGTCGAATATTATTTTCATTGACAAGTCAAAAATTAAGCAAGACTCAAATGAACTGTTGTAAGCAAAGAAGTTTTAAACTTTTAACACTCCTATTTCGCTTTGAAGGGCCACAGCAGCTTAATTCTGTGGGTCCCGAAGGTAACGATGTGTACGAGCGGCAAGTTACTCAAGTAGACCGTGTGGAAGTGCGAGACTATGTCGTAGCAATCGACAGCTTCAAACACTTCTTCACCGTCGGGAGTATCCTAGAAATAAAAATAGAATAGAATACTCTTTATTATGTACACCATAAAAAAAATACAGATAAAAATGTAGAAATTTAACATAGGGCGACACAATGGGCGGTCTTCTCGCTAAAAAAAAAAAAAAAAAAAATAAGCAGGTAGATAGGTATACTTTTTGAGCTTTGATATTTTAACAAATTCTACCATTTATACAGGTTTATTGGTAAAACACCAGCAACCTCTTAAGGAGTCATTGTAATCATCATTATGAACAACTTTTACTATGGGAACAAATAATATGAAATCGCGAAAAAAAATACTGCTGCTCCGTACATTTTGACGAGTTATGCGAACATAAATGTAAACATCTGTTTTTTTTTTCCGCGATTTCATATTTGTTCCCATAGTAAAAGTTGTTTATAATTATGAGTACAATGACTCCTTAAGAGGTTGCTGGTGTTTTACCAATAACCCTGTATAGTTTCGTTAGGTGTTAGTTTATTTTATACCTACATAAACTTAATCTATCTAGCCCAACTCCAAGGCAAAGGCTTCCCTCCCTCCCCTTTTTCCATGCAGTTCCATTGCTTGCTGCATAGAATGTGACGGAAGAAATGGCTCACGAGAGCTGGGTAGAGTAGAGTTCATTCGTTTAGCAAGCCACGCATCCGTAAGTAGCGTGTGCCGTGCCGCAATTCGCAGTGCATATCCCGCTTACATTTTACACGTGGAAAGCAATGAAACTGCGCCTTGGAAGTCAGTTTAGGATACGGAGGGCAAATGAAATGAAAACTTCTGTGACTACATACATCAATGGTATGCCGTATCATGATATCCTTGAAATAGTTCCAGACGGCGGTTGGTGATTGCCAGTAATACCATTTAAAGTACATATGCGTAGCTAGATATATCGTGATGAGGACAGACAGCTTGAACGCGTCAAACTCCCGTTGAGCTGCGTACTCGATCGTCTCCATCAACAGACTGATGAGAAAGTTCTTCTCAGACAAGAAGTAATTCGCTATTATGTTCTTTTTAACTAGGAAGTCACCTAAAATAAAATTAAAATGAATTTGAATGGGGGTTTATTTTTCACAACCTACTTGTTTTATTAGTAGGTAACCATCTATTTCATAATATGATTGAATTATGGGTTGCGAAAACCTGCGAATATAAAATAATGGTGACTAGACTTTATGCGACGAAAAAGAGTTTGTTGGTCATTATACAGGGTTATTGGTAAAACAACAATAACCTCTTAAGGAGTCATTGTACTCATCATTATGAACAACTTTTACTATGGGAACAAAAATGAAATCGCGAAAAAAAAAAAACAGCTGTTCCGTACACATACGTTCGCATAACTCGTCAAAATGTACGGAACAGCTGTTTTTTTTTTGTCACGATTTTATATATTTTGTTCCCATAGTAAAAGTTGTTCATAATGATGAGTACAATGACTCCTCAAGAGGTTGCTGGTGTTTTACCAATAACCCTGTATAGAGCAGTCGCAAATGCGTCTACTGACTGTACTTGGGTAGCCATTCCGAGCCTGTATCATTTCCGCTGGCTTAGTAACCTAGCTGAAATAGACTAGCTCCCACTACTTGTGACATACAAACGTAAATAATATTTCAAAAGGCACCCAGTTCACCTAAGAACTTCTTCAGTCCGTTTTCCTTGTCAGCTTCACCAGCAGCAATCATGGCTACAGCTTCTGCTTCGTTCATGATACTGCCAGTTATTATACAAGGCCTAGGCTTAGTATCTGGCTTCCTGAACGGAGGGTCATCGTTCTCCCGCAGAGAATTCAGATATGATGGCGCAGATATCTGTGGCTTTACCAGCCCCTCTTCCGACGGGCTAACAGGTATGGCAGGGGCTGATGCCGCTTTTATTTGTATGGCTTGCTCAGCTGAAGGTACAGATCCTGGACTAGTTTCCGAGTCCATTTCTGTCCGTTCCGTACAGTACTCCATACAAGGATACTCTTTCTCTTGCTCCACCATGATGGTTTTAATAATTAATTTTACGAGGACGAAAATTCAATACGCAGAAATGGTTAATTCTGCCCTATATAGAAAGCCCTTTTTGACACCTTTATGCGAGGAACTTTAAGATGTCAATTGTCAATCATAGACAAAAGTCATTATTAGTATGAAAATTTCTTTCGAAAGAGTTTCTATAACCGGTACCTGTCTATGCCGTAAACTGCGGAACAAATGAGTAGAGAGAACAGGAATAAATGAGTTCTGCACACGAACGCATTGACACGCCGGCGAAACTACAGCGGAAATAAAATACGTAAAGTACATTTTAAATTATTTACTAAGATATTTAACAAATTATATTATAGGGTATTCATCAGTGCAGGGATAATAAAGCCCCTTGTATGAAAGGCGATGAAATGATATCAAATCACAATATTTCTCGAATCCCGCATGGCTATCAATGCCGCTACCGAAAGCTCGGCTTATCTTGCGTTTGTCTGTAAAATTTTTATTAAAACAACCAGAGATCACGCCCGTCAGACATCAAGTATACTGCAGTATTTACCAAGAGACTTAATTCGCCGAGAATTAGATATCTTCATCCCCTTATGTACAAAAGTGGTAGCAGAATACTAGGACCGTTCCTTTTTTCCACGTACGGCTTCCTTTGCTTCGTCCCTACTCTTAATATCTAAAGTATCCCAATATCTGCTGGGAACCTTTCCATCATCATCATCAGAAGACGATGAGGAAGATGATGATGACGACGACGAAGTGGAAGACGAGTCATCACTATCACTAACTTCTATCTTTTTATCTTTCGTACGTTTCTTTTCATTCTTTCTACTTGGTTTTTCATCTTCACTACTACTATCTTTACTTATCTTTTTATCTTTTTTGCTAGTTTTATCTTTCTTTTTACTTTCCTTTTTTCGTTTGACTTTCTTATCTTTCTTTTTGGATCTTGGATCTTCAGATTCGACTTTGTTTCTGCTACGTTTATCGTTATTTTGTTCGTCTCCGTTTTGATATCTTTGGCTGTCATCTTTTCTTTTAGATTTAGAGTCGTCTACATCGCGAGTGTCTTTTTGTCTGTCATTGTTTTTATCTTTCCTTCGACTGTCTCTAGAACTGTCCCTATCGGTTCGTTCTTCCAAATCTTTCTTTCTACTTTTTGGTTCTTCATTGTCTCTTCCACTTCTCTCTTCTGTATCTTTCTTATTTCTTCTGGAAGGTTCAGATTCATCACCGCGCCCTCTGTCATCATTTCTGCGCAATCTGTCGTCGTCACCTCTACCTTCTTTACGTGTTCTATCATCTTCCTTTCGGCTTCTATCATTCTCTTTACGCCTATCATCATCCTGATATCTTTTATCGTCTCCCCTGGGTTCTCTTTCGTCATCTTTACGTCCCCTTTCTTCATCCCTTTGGTCTTTACGAACTCTATTATCATTTCTTTGTTCTCTATCATCTTTACGCCCTCCGTCTTGACGCGCTCTGTCATCCTCTTTCCGTGCTCTATCGTCATCCCTACGCCCTTTCGTTTCCCTATCGTCTTCCCTGCGGTTTCTTCCTTCATCGTCTTCTCTTCGATTTCTAATTTCATCTCTCTGTGGTCTTTCATCTCTGCGGACTCTTTCTTCATTTTGCTTTTTCAGTTCTTCATCTCTACGACCTCTATTTTCGTCTTTTTGTGATCTATCTTCATCCCTGCGGCCTTTATTTTCATCTCTTTGTGGTCTGTCATCTTTACGAGTTCTATTTTCATCTTTTTGTGGTCTCTCGTCATCCTTACGGCTCCTATTTTCGTCTCTTTGTGGTTTGTCATCATTCCTACGTTCACTATTTTCATCCCTCGAGGTTCTTTCATCATCTCGTTGTAATCTTTCATCTCTACGGCTTCTGTCATCATCCTTTCGGCCTCTATTTTCATCTCTTTGTTGCCTGTCATCATCTCGACGGCCTCTTATTTCTTCCCTTTGTGGCCTTTCGTCATCTCTGCGGTTTCTGTCCTCATTTTGCCTCGTTCTGTCATCATCTCTTCTACCTCTACCGTCATCTCTCTGTGGTCTCTCATCATCCCTTTGAATTCTACCTTCGTTTTGGTTTCCTCTGTCATCATCTTTGCGAGCTCTTCCTTCGTCTCTTTGTTGCCTGTCATCGTCTCTACGGCCTCTGTCATCTCTTTGTGGTCTTTCATCATTTCTACGACCTCTTCCCTCGTTTTGGCTGCCTCTGTCATCATCTCTACGGGCTCTGCCGTCGTCTCTCTGTTGCCTATCATCGTCTCTACGGCCTCTGTCATCTCTTTGAGGTCTTTCATCAGTTCTACGACCTCTTTGGTCGTTCTGGTTTTTCTCATCATCTCTGCGACCTCTTCCTTCATCTCTTGTTCTTTCATCATCTTTTCGGAACCTGTCATCATTTGGCCTTGCCCTATCATCGCCTCTCCGGCCTCTGTGATCATCTGTTCGGTTTCTATCATTGTTTTGCCGTCCCCTGTCAGTGTCGCGTCGCCTAAAGTCGCCATTGTTTTGTTCATTTTCGTCAAACCTCCTTCGACGATCATCACCGTTTGTCTGATCCATTCTATCGTCATTTCTTCTAACATCCCGTGGTCTGGCGAAGTTATCCCTGTCTTGACGCATATCAGGCCTGTTTTCCATCCTTCTAGCGTCTTTGCCGTAGGTATCGTAGAAGCCATCATGGCCCCATCTTTCGACAGGTTTCTCTGGCGCTTCCTCGGTAGGTGTTTGAGGAACCTTTTCCTTGTTTTTATCCTTTTTAGATTTCTTTTCCTTCTTCTTTTTGCCGGTCTTCTCAGTCTCATCATCTGTAAGTAGAAAAAAATTATAAGTTACATTAAGCTTTTTAACTAGTGTTTTATTGAACCTCAGCCAATATCCATTAATTCGAACTATTCTTACTTGTTATACAATACATGTTATAAAATAAAGTCCCGGCGCGACTATATGTGTCTGTCTGAACACAATAAACTCAATAACTTTATAAAACGAGTTTCATACGGTTTTCACCAATGGTTTCATAACGAAGGTTTAGGTGTGTAATTCATTAAGGTATTGTTTCAATTGGCTGAAAAATATGCCGATGATTGTTGAAGATTTCGCTTTACTAACGTACACCGCGTAAACCAATCCTATCCTAACTATATAATATTATAAATGCGAAAATAACTTTGTTTGTTGGTCTGTTTGTTTACAGACGAAGCCGCGGGGTACAGACTGTTTCTCTAAAAGCTAGTACACTAAATATTTGTCTTAACATTCATTCATATACGAATAAGTAAGAACTAACCACTAGAACTGTCGCTGGAGGAGGAGGAGTCCGAGCTACTGGAGCTGGACGAGTCGGAACTGGATTCTGAGCTAGAATCACTGTTTAACTTGATCTCTGGTATTGGTGCTGGCACATTCTGAAACGAAAAATCAATTTCAAAATAGACATTTCAAAGATTTTTTCTAACAGTTTTCAGATTTCTTTTTTTTTTTTTGGAATGATGTTCTGTTTTTTTTTTTTTGGAAATTTATCATAAAATCTACACATTTTATGGTAAATTTCACATTGTGTCGATTTTTTTAAAATATTGGATATATTTATAATTAGATTATTACTTATCTAAACAGCCATACAGAGACAAAATAATGATTATTATTATTCAATAATAAAAAATTGTCTGGATAAGTGAACTGCATGAAATTGAATTCGAAAAATAAATACTTAATTGAAATTTTGCTATGCCATCCTATGTAACCGCAAGGAACTTATTTATATGTGTTATTGTAAAGCATTGTATCTTAAAATAAACTGTATTGTCATTACAATACAGTTTATTTTAAGATACAATGCTTTACAATAACACACATGCAATGGCATGGCAGTGACAAATCATCTATTTACTAACTAAGGGTCAGACCGGCCGAAACAGAAATAACCTGCCTTTATTTCCGACGTTCAAATGTATCAAGTATTAGTATTTGACTAATCGCACATTCAGGTTGAATTGATGTAGTGCCGTCATTCAAACATAATTTATGACTGCAGCAGTAGATACTTATTGCTATAATGTCTGTTAATGCATATTAAGCAGTTAAGGTGTGCCAGTAATTTTTTGCCGGCACTTGCTAGAATAAAATATAAGACTACAAACCTTGGGCATCTGCTTCAAATGCTCTCTCAACTCGTCGGTCAGACCTCCAAGACCAATGGAAGTGAAGAAGTTGATGGAAAACCTCGTGTTTTTGGGGTTGTCGCGCGGAAAGATACCAGAGAACGCGCTCTGCAGGGTCCTGAAAAGGAAGAAATGGAGTTCATTAAATTGGGCGCTTAATATCTGAATTCATAGATTACAAGTGTGTTGAAATTGCTGGGTAGTAAGACTTTTATTCTATGGAGTTTATATATTATGAGTTTATATATAGTTTTCAGATATCTGTTTTTTTTTTGGAATGATGTTGTTTTTTTTTTTTTTTGGAAATTTATCATAAAATCTACACATTTTATGGTAAATTTCACATTGTGTCGTTTTTTTTTAAATATTGGATATATTTATAATTAGATTATTACTTATCTAAACAGCCGTACAGTGACATGATTATTATTAATCAATAATAAAAAATTGTCTGGATAAAGTGAACTGCATGAAATCCATTGAATTCGAAAAATAAATACTTAATTGAAATTTTGCTATGCCATCCTATGTAACCGCAAGGAACTCATTTATATACTAGCTGCACCCCGCAGTTTCACCCTAAGTCTCGATGCCATGAGAATATCGGGATAAACATTATCCTATGTCCTATTCCAGGTCATGGTCTACCCATGTGCCAAATTTCATCTAAAACCATTCAACCGTTTTAATGTAATATAGACAATATTAACTCACGGGTCCTTCAGGCGATCATTCAGTTTCTTAAGCCCCATGTATTCTGCCAGCTCTTGGAACAATATCTTGATGTAAATACGACTGGAACTTGTGGTATCTTCTTCATTCAGCTTCACACACTCCAATACTTCCCAACTAATGGAATCCGTGAACAATAAATGTGCAAAGAACTTGCTAACATTGCGCAGTCTGTTGGTATCTAATCTGTGTGCGGTACCATAAGAATCTTTGAATATGTCCTCAAATGGACCGATGTATATTCGGTTTATGTTACAGAAACGCTGTGCTAGCAGTCCGTAGAACTTCTCATAGGTCCGCTGCTCAGCACAGCAGTCCAAGAACATGTGACAGAGCTCTACTTCTTGTCCTGGTTTTAATTGCATTTTCATAAGTTTATGAGCACATTCCTCAAAGTCCAAACTGGAGTTGATAGTCAAGTATATTGTTCTACGTAGAGCTACAAGGTTTGTCTCTGTGTTGTCAATGATGGTGACTTCTTTTTGAGCCTCTTCTTCGTCGTCTTCCCCGGATTCGTCACTGCCACTCTCTCCAGAACCGTCTTCGTCACCAGATTCAGCATCAGAGCCAAGGATCTCCTTGCTCAGTGTTTTGTATTTTTGTTCATTCTCCTCATATTTTTCATCGAATTTGAAAACATCTGGAAAACAATGTCAATTGTGTTATAACTCCAGCAACAAGAGTTTTTAAGGATTTATCTCATAAGAAGTTATGTAAAGAAAAATGGTTACAGTAGACTAATGCAGCTGTTCTTTTAATACATAAAATGTGTTAAGTATAAATAAGCTTTTTTCTTAATTGTATGATCATCTATTATTGTAACAACTTCTCAATAATAAAATAACTAAGTTTAAATTGGAAAAACTTACTCAGAATATCCTGTGGATCTGTAGCTTCATCCAACATCATGAGATGAGTAAACTGCTCCTCCTCAGGCACCAGTTCCAACTCTTCAATCAAAGCCGGATGATCCTTGAAACCATCCTTCCACACTTGGAACATAACTTCAATCATGTACTGCACCCTCTTGTCCAACTGTCCTTCATGCAGAATGTTTCTCAGCATCTCAAATATTGCATTGACACCCTTGGAAGATACCTCTGTCAGTTTTTGTCCACATTCCTTCAGGAAAGCTATAGCTACTTCAACTGAATCATCAGTTGGTGTCTCAACAAGAAGTGTGAGCAGTTCTAATGCTAGAATCTCATGCGCTACTCTCTGATTTACCAAATGAGCTATGAATGATGCTGATGATATACAAATAGGTTTGTCATTCCGCTTGAAACCTCTTTTGAATTGGATCATCAACCTCTTTAGAAGCAACTCTCCAATGTTCGGAAAACGAGAATTAACAGCGGCTACTAGAGCAGCATAAACATTAGTAAATGTAGGTGAAGCAGCTTGTGCCTGTATCACAGAACGACACAACAAACCTCTACCACGAACTATGTTTTCTTTTAACAATTCCTTGATAATGATACCAATGTTGCCAACGTTGATTTTGTTGATGTGGCCGTGTATCGACTTCTTCAAAGCTTCCCATGCCAGTCTTTGATATGCCATTGAAGATTTGTCTGTAATCTGAGCCTGCATCATCCTGAGACGTGCAGGAGGTATGTAGGCACCTCCTGTTCTAGTGTTCAGCATGTCTGTTTCCTTGGCACGTCGCAGTGGTGCTTCTTTTTTTACTGCAGTCTCTTTTGCTGCGTCAGATCGTTTTTCCTGTTTGACGGGCCCTTCGGGTGACCGCGACCTGGAGTGTCTTCGTTTGCGTCTGGAATCCTTCTCGCGTTTCTCAGCTGGCGATCTGGACCTCGAACGTGCCCTTTTAGACTTCTTTTCCTTACGTCTATCTTCATCATCGCTGTTTCTATCTTTCTTGCGTTTACCATCTTTGTTTGGGTCCATTTTGTATGAAAACACAACTTGAAACACAAAACTAATCAACTATAATGTCCAATAGTTATAATTAAATGCAAAAATGCCAACCATTAAAGGTAATAATTAAAAAAATCTTGATTCAACAATTGCGCGGAATGAACACACGATGCGCAGCCATTTTTATTATTTTGACATTTTCGATTTTTCGAATGTCGTCGTTTCGTCGTTGGTTGATTGGTGACACTTCTTTTATTGGAGTAATAGGCTTTTAGGACGCATGAATGTATCCACTGAATGTGAGAAGCATAGAACCGATCGATGTGGCGACGCTCGGGGAGGCCGATGTTCAGCAGTGGACGTCTTTTGGCTGAATGATGACTATTTTAGGCTTGAGGCTTTTCCTTTAATGTTGCCAGTGTGGCAATATAGTTACTCTTTGACCGTAGACTCTTCTTTCAACGCGGACGCCTGTGACTAAGCTTAGGATGCTAATTCGGGTATTGACTGCACTAATATCGGCCCGTCACCACCTTATAATCAACTTAACCTTTTATATAACTCGAATTTTGATTCGAAGGCATACAATGCCTTACCGACAATGACTGTCCTTTCACATTCACAGTGACCTTTATTTTTTTGTTACTTTATTTGAGGTAGTGTTGTGTATATCAGAGGTAAAATAATTAGGTTCGCTGATACAGTCCTTAGAACACCTCGTGCACAGAACACTATTCGGCCTCGTGCTTCTCGAGCTCCCTTATTGCAGAACAAGAGGCCTCTCTCGCAACCTACACATTTCAAACCCTTCATAGATTGATACACTATGAACTATAAACCCTTGGAACACCTGTTATGTAACTGCTTGGCCTGTTATGTAACTGTAAGCGTAAATAACTGTAAGATTTCAAGAATTCCACTTCTGATAACTGCATAGTACACCTTTTTGATAAGAGGGCAATATTAATCATACTCCATTCGAAATAAGATTAGACATTTAAACAAACCTTTTTACAGTCCGTTCAACCGATTTTGACTTCTATACCGTAGTCATAAGGATGGCATTAAAAGTAAAAAAAAACAACTGTCTACTGCAGCTGCCATTTGTCTTGCTACCAACGCAATATAAGTCAAAATCGGTTGAACGGACTGTAAAAAAAGACTTATTTTAAATGTTTAATCTTGAATTTACAACAGTTACGCTACAAAATAAAGAAGAAGGGATAGTTATAAAAAAAATCTTATATATTAGTATTTATGACTTTATTTAATACGACAATGAAACTACAAAAGTTGCCTGCACTTCAAACAGCAATTTTCATATACCTCACAAACTGAAGCACATTAATGTATTAATCACATAAAATATAAAAATTAACGATAATAACACCATAATAAGAGATAGGAGAGTGACTAACATTACGCAAAAATTACGAAAAACAAAAAATATAATTATCTGAAAGCTATATGTTGCATCGCTATACATGATTCGTCTCGATTGTGAGAATCTAAAAGGCTACACAATACCCAAGGCAAATTGGTCAGAGGTTTACACTTCTTTACCGAGAAACAAGCTAGTAACTTACAACTAGTTCCCTTACAGCGTCAGTAACATAGAGTCGAAGCAGGCAAGCAACTCGCCCCGCCGCCGCCGCGCTCCTCGCGCCAAGCAACGATACATCATCTCTTAATATTATATACAATTATTATCATATCTTTGACGTTAAAACAGACCGACGCTAAATGAATGGCAAAAATATACTATAAAATACAGGAATACTCTCACTAAACAGTCAAGCGACAAACCCGCGTAGTATCTCTCCCGTCCTGAGCTAACGCGCAGGTACGGAGCGTCCGTGTCGATATAATTTTGTGCCTAACCGAACGATACGATACATAATATCACTAGAGCAAAAACATCACAGAAGCGGTTTGTGTCCAACACACCATTACGTCCGCGGCCCGGCGCCCTCGCCATCTACAATTAAAAAAATATAAAACGCTATGAAGGCAGTTTTATACGTTACACTTTATTGATATTATCCAAGAGCCAATTACCGGATATACTGAGGCACTTCCGCTGGTTAACTAATGAACTAACAATCCTTCTATTTAATGTTTATTGTACCGATTGAGATCATAAAAGGAAGTGAGATACGCCTTAAATTTAAATTTTGGAGTAGATGTGGCGTCGCGCGGACTGACAGGCTCGGCGGCCGGCCCGTCCGCGTCGCATCGGCTGCACCGAGCACAAGCTACGACCGACCCATAGACCGACCTGACGAAACAAACGCAGCCACAAACAACCCGCGACACGACAGTCTTCCTAACTCATCGACAACACAATACAAATAATTATTAATGGGCAGTTAATAGCGTTACGGCGATACAATAATAAGAACATGATAAAACTTAAGATTATACCTCCCTAAAAATACTGTTGCGTATGATAAACATTAAAAATAATGATATAAGTCTATAACTAACGATTAGGGATACTTCTCGTTCCACCATCGAGCTGAGTCCCGCCAGCTTGCTTACAAATCTCATCATTCGTTTAATTTGCCGAGGGTTCCGTACTAAAAATAAATAGCTAGCCTCTGCGAAATTCGGTACTCTAGAAAATTAAAATTTAATCATATAAAAATAATAGGCAATTATGCGGCTTTTTAGGTACAGAACCCTGACTGCGAATGTCCAAGTTTTAGTACACCAAGACCGGTGAAGTGAAATCATTAAAAAGAGATAAAATGTTCAATTGGAATACTAAAACTTGGTTCTTAGTAGGATCACGTCTAAGACATTTATTCAATTAAGTACATAATTTTGAAATAGGCCATAATTATTGTTATTTAAAGTGTATAGCAATGTTGCCACAATATTGGTGAAATAATTGAAACTTAATTACAATTTAGAATCAAAGATGTCGTAAGCATGATCACGAGGGACATATTTGGTGTCACAAAGTAAGCGCGTCAGGGGGTGTAACACAAATATTGTGAGGATGCTGTACGGTGTGCAATATTAGAGAAATATATTTTTTTATAATTTTTATCACAATATTTTTACATGTTACAACACCGACGCAGTATCGGCCTCCTAAATGGCGCTTCCACGTTTTACACCGAAGTACAAATTTTGCTACTGGACCAGCCAAAAGACCTTAAATCTATCATCATGAATTACAAACATTGTCATCAAAAGACGTGTTAGCACTGCAATCACAAATACCTATTAGATGTTCCAACGAAGCCAACTTGTCTTTTGGAAATGTATGGCAATTTATGAAGTCTTTTCTTTTCATCCATTGTGTCGCAAAAAACCAGTGAAGTTGATGATCAAACCTCATTGGTTTCCGTCGACGCAAACCTTCCAAAACCTTTGTAACTGAACAAAAATAGAGATGTACACTACATAAATGCGAATAGAGCGCACAAACGCTCGCTAAGCGACCGTCTAAACGACGTGCGATTTCCGACAACCCTAAAAGTATGTTAACACATGGCAACACTCTAACGAACTGTCATTGATAGCGTTGATATTTGACATTGACATGTTGTTTTTTGGTGAGTTGTGGATATGAGTCTTTTGGCTCGTCATGTGGTCATGTGGTCATGTCGTCATGTGGCCGTGGTGTGTGCGTGGCGTGCGCGGTGCGGTGCGGGGGCTCTAGCCGGACGTGGCGGCGCCCGAGCTCTCCACGCGCGCGCTTTTGTTCTGTCGCACCATCTCTGCGCGTCGCTCCTGCGGGACATACATACGGACATGAGAATACACTTTACATGAATTGGCTGATGCTGATTGAATGTTCAGTCAAAAGTTAATAAATTACAAGATGGGGCTTTTAAACTTTTAGGAACTAGTCAATCTTTAAATAAAGTATGTAGATGGATCTCAAAATAAAAAGAGAATTTTGCATAAAGTAACGGTAAATAAAATTGTCACACACCAAATTCTAATAACATGTTAGCTCCCACGATTCAGAAGTCCAATGTAGATTTTATGAAGCAGTCACGTTCAATTAATATGAGTAACTAAATAGAAAAATCATTTAACTTAATGATTAAAAGCAATAAATTGACGGACGCTATGCGCCACACTGATTCGCTATTACATTCCTGAAAAATCACGCAAGTCATGCAAGCGCGCTACAATAAAAAAATTATTATGTCTGTCGTTAAAAAATTCCACTTCATCCGTAGAAGATCGACGACCTGTTGTCTGTCGCTAAATGCGGGAAGCAAAGGACCGGTCGTTGTGGCGATCATAAAAGAGAGATGCATATAGGCATCTCTCTTTTCAGCAGTACGTATATCGGCTGAGATGACGATGAATTGTGAATTACAGTTCATTCAGTATTTAGACACAACTTTTCGGCTTACTCAATTAGAACTTTATACGGCCCTTCATGCAAAATCAAAGACGACAACAAACCTCCTTTTTGACAAAATCCAGTTTTTTCTGAATCTCCTTCTCTCTGTTCAGTTCGGCAGTGGTCAGTTTATTCTCGATGTCTTTAGTAATCTCCTCGACCTTCGCGGTAGCGGCCGAACGCGCCTCGGCTAGCTTAAGACTCTGCGTTTACGCATAAAAAAAAACAAAAAAAAAAACATAAAAACAATCATGCAACACATGCTATGTGAATGAAAGACGGATGAAATAAAAATGATTTAATGAAATGGCTGAAACGGTTTGATTTGGTTTTTGTTCTAGCTCGCGTGTAAGCCAATTTGACCCCAACGAATTAATTCATTTTAAAAGCAGCATTAAGACAGCCGATCTATAGGCACATCAATATTCAATTTGCTTTGTATTGCCAGAACGAAAAAAATAAATTTGAAAGCCCCCCAGCGAAAAGTGTGGAGTCTAATTTTGTTTACCTCACGATCCGCTTGAAACCAGTTCGAACCGCCGCAGCCGGCACACAAACAGAACACCTAAGACCTAAGGTCACAACGAGGTACACATATTCCAGGCTTCCCCGGGTTCTTATTGTCAGTCAGGTTTGGCGTTTCTACTATTTAATTATCAACATCGACGTTTTGAAGATAACAAAAGGCTCTTATCTACCACAGTTTTGGAGTATCTACTCCATAAAATTGTAAATCGTTTTTTGTATTGACTGCTTTCGGACACTTTAACAGCACCATGATACAAAAAGAAACAATATTCAATTGTCAACTGCTTTGTCAAGCAAGACATTTGTCCTCACGATGACAGTCGTCTCGCGAATTCTCAAACGAGACCTCACTTTACTACGTTCGGACAACTTTGTAGCCACCCACAGAACTTCAAAGTAAGTGACAGCATAAGACTCAACTGCATTCTTGAAGTGAAAACTTCATTAGGCGCGTTGAGCACTTTTTGGGTGAACAAAAATCATGGAACTCGCGTCATCGTCACGCGACTTACCCAGTGATTTGTTTTTTTTAGCGCCATCTACCGTTTGAATTACATTGAGGTTACGCATTGTTGCTTAGTTTTCACTTCTATCGGCAGTCCCCAAAAACTACCCCGCATGTTTTTTTCAATTGAGTTTTATTTGAGAATGCAACCTCATAAGGAGTTGTAGGTAAACGGTACTTTTGAGTGACAAAACATATGCAACGACCGCTAAACCTGACCGACCACAAAAGCACCTGGTCCCCCCACTAAATCCAGTTTCCCCCCCACTCACATGGTTACGCAGCTTCTCCTTCTGCTCTGCCTCGATGAGCAGACGCCGGTCGGCAGCTTGTTGCAGTTTCTCTTGGATGGCGCTCTCCAACTGCTGGAAGCGCTCGCTGTTGCCCGCGCGCACCTTCTTAACTTGGTCCTCCTGAATGAAGGGAGATTATCATGAGCATAAAACAAGGGCTTAAATAGCTGGTTAGGGCAGACATTTAGAAAATCTTTTTTATGGGTTCTAATAAGCACAGGATAGAGTTGAGTTGGTTTCTTCTCATCAAGTTTGCCTTTGAACAATTGATTTCTGTAGGCACGTAAACATATTGAAAACGGTATAGGACAAATGTTGCAGGTACGACTCTTCACCAGCATTCTAGCAGCAGTGATAACCTAGTGGTGTGACCGTCGGACTGCCAAGTTATAGGTCTCAAGTTCGAACCCAAGCCACGCACCTCTGACTTTTCGGATTCATGTACGTAATGTATAATTATCACTTGCTTTAAAAACGGTGATGGTAAAATTAAGATTCCCATAACGTTCCTGAAATAATTTCATGTAACGGTCGACTTAGTATGATGTGCTGAGTTGATCCCATCGGTCTGCGGAGGGCTGTCCCTTACACAATGTATAAGTCTTTTGACACTCACATGCTCGCGCAGACGCTCAAGCATCTTCTTGATGTTCTCGTCACGCTTGTCGGCGGCCGTGTTCATCTTCTCCTCGATGGCCTTGTATACCTCCATCGTCTGCTGCTCCAGAGTCAGCCTGAGGGATGATCACAAATCATTTTAGTGTTGCTTACAAAACTAGTTTTGAGTAATTCAAGTAAATCAGTTTGGCACACACAGGTGCACCGTATAAGCCCCATTTGGTTTAACAGGCTTAGGCCCGGCGCCCAATGGCGCCACGGCATGGCATGACAAGGTATTTTTATGCAACGAATAAAAATATAACTTAATTGTACTGAAATAAAGTTGAAATTTCAATGGTGATGCCTAAGCACGTCGCAGCATGCCTAAGGATACCGCAGTATCGTTGCCGTTGAAGTTTCAATTTTATCGTTATACTATTAAGTTACATTTTTATTCGTCGCATAAAAATCCCTTGCCGTGCCGACCCCCCAGTGGGCGCCAGCCCTTACTTTTTCAATACATGCAACCATTTGCGTCGTGGACGTACATCACAACTGATTCTGCAACTTATTTTTGTATTTAATAAGACACACAAGCAGGCGGTTCACCAGGGGGCCATGTCTACCTACTAATTTACAAATGTGTCAGTGGT
Source organism: Lithophane ornitopus (assembly GCA_948473465.1). Lineage (NCBI taxonomy): Eukaryota > Metazoa > Arthropoda > Insecta > Lepidoptera > Noctuidae > Lithophane > Lithophane ornitopus. Next base: position 1,705,393 of record OX419617.1, read on the forward strand.
CTCACAATGATGAGTTATTGATAGATTTTGTATGGCATATCTTTCAAAAACTGATCATTGTGAGATCACTGACACGTTTGTAAATTAGTAGACTTGGCCCCCTGTTGTCCTGATACCAATGATTACCGTGAACTATGGATATCTGCAGTAGCAGAGACGCTTTCCATTGCCATACTTGCCATTCCATAGACGAAGCTTAGATACGTCATGCTTGTGTCTGTTCTGTTAAATATACTGACACACAAACTGAAACACTTCAAATCGTGGACTGAAATAGGCTGCTATCTCCAATTCTGTGGTATTACCTGGTCTTTTCAACTCCCTCGAGGTGGTCCTTCAGACGCGAGCGCAACTCATTGATATACGCTTCACGTTTCTCCTCATGCGTCTCCATCTTAGCGTCGAGAGCCTCCTTGGTGTTGACGATGAAGTTGTTGGTTTGTTCGCTGCGGATGCGGGACGCTTCCTCAATCTTCTGCATCTTTGTGGCGATGGCAGCCATCTTGCTGGCTTCCAAACTCTGTGGGGGTTGAGGGTTTTGTTATGGAAGGGGATTTTAAAAGCGATTGTATCGTGGTTTGGAGTAAGACTGACTAGACTGAAATCTAAACTACCTCGATTAAAATAGAACTCAAAAACTACTGCACCGATTTTCATGCTGTTTTCACCAATGGATAGAGTGGTTCTCGAGGAAGGTTTTAGTATATAATAACCGACATCCACACACTTTGCACCACTTTGTACACACCACACAAAAACCCTTTGTCCAGCATCAATTAGTCAGAGACAAGTTGATAAAACATGGACGCGAGCGGTCTCCTAAAAATTTGGTCACCGACCCTTCGGCATTACAACATGAAAAAGCCACCCTCCTCTACTTACACGTCTCCTCTCCTCAGCTGCCTTTAGCTTTTCCTGGATCTCCTCAACGGAGGGCGTCTTCTCGGGGGAGTCGGCACGACGGGGCACCGGCACTCCCACGGGCTCGGCGAGGATGACCTCGTACGCCAAACCACCCTTCGACATCTCTTGGCAGCGGATCTCGGTAGCTGCAGCAAAAGAATACAAGTTAGGGGAACGTCAAAGTTAGTATTGCTGACAGTAGAAAGGGGGCAGACTACTATCAAAACCACAGACATACCTGGAATAGGTATGCCAGTGCCGTAAATAGGGCGGTGCCAGCGGTGCCCAGGCACAGGGCGCAGAAATGACCAGACCAGGGCCACTAACAATACCTATTATTTATTTTTATAGACAATCCATTTTATTGTCAGAACCGGTTATGATTAGAAAATATTTCAAGGGCGCGGTTATAGCAGCTCGCACCGGGCGCATAAAAGGCTTATTACGGCACTGTATGTCATTCGCTCCCATGATGACCGTCAGTCTCAAATAATTGTAGGAAAAGTTATAGTAATAGCAATGGTATATACATGGGGAATGTTCCACCCTCCTTTGAATGGGCTATTATCACTGAATCAGCGTCCGAAACCATCTTTTGTTTATAATAATAGCACTCACAAGAAATTTACTGTAGTTTTAGATTGCGTTCTAATAATTCTTATGGCTATTCATGAGGAAACGGGCATGTCCTAGAACCGAAAATTAAGACATTAAGACATGTGACATCTACCAACCCGTACTGGGCCGGGCGGCGTGGTGGATTACGGATTTACGGCCCTCTCCCTCTCATAGAGAGGAGGCCTGTGTCCCAGCAATGGGAACACTATAGGCTATATGCATTCTTATGGCTTTTATAAATATAAGGTATATAGTCACATTAAGAAAAAGGTTCTTACAGCTACAGTAACACCCTTAAGCGATTTTATACAATACCTTTATTAACTGCTATCAATACCTAATACCACAAACATACCAGAGTGTAGATAAAGTAACACAAAAGAAACCATGAAGATAGTGGCGGTATTTTGTAAATAGAGAGTGAAAAAAACGTATATTCTTGTTAACAATTTCAACAGAGCTAAATATTTATACTTATGGATACCAGTACTACTCGTGGCTAAGTAACAAGAGCCGCACGGGTCGATCCATCAGGTTAAGCTATGCTTGCCGGGGTGGTCCGTGGATGGGTGACCATCTTTACATACCGAGACTCCTCCGTGTCTCAGAAAGTACGTTAAGCCGTTGGTCCCGGCTGTTATTCGTCAATCTTTGACAGTCGTTACGGGTCGTCAGAAGCCCGAAAGTCTGACAACCAGTCTTACCAAGGGGTATCGTATTACCCAGTTACTGGGTTGTGGAGGTCAGATAGGCAGTCACTCTATGTAAAATACTGGTATTTAGTTGCATCCGGTTAGACTGGAAGCCGACCCCAACGTAGTTGGGAAAAGGCTAGGCAGATTGATATGGGTACCAGTTCTGGCAATGGATGTCTTATGTAATACTTAGAGTACCTATGGCAGCGTCAGATGTGGATTAATAAAAAAAGACTACCACTAGGTTTCTTTTGGTATGGTCTTTTATTAACACTGCTAGTTGTACACATCCATACTAATATTATAAATTCGAGAGTAACTCTGTCTGTCTGTATGTTACCTTTTCACGCCTAAACCACTGAACGGATTTCGATAAAATTTGGCAAAGAGATAGGGAGAACATAGACATACCACGCGGGCGAAGCCGTATTTTTTTAATATGTATTAATTAGATAAATATAACGCATTTCCTATAATAACTACGAGTTAAGTCTTAAAAAAATTACTTCTGTTAGTATGTCTATCTACATCATCTACTAGACCACCTTTCCTTACCCTTTATAAATTGACACGTTAACAATGAAAAACGCTATTTTCTATAACTATAACTTCGTGAGTACCTATTCGTGACAGTTATGTCACTATTGTACGTTGAGACGGAACCACGCATCAATAGCGCCGAATAATGCAATAACTGTACGCTCTGATCGAACGCTACCCAAACAATAGAGGATGCAATTCACAGGGGTTAGTTATCGGCACAGTATAAATAAGTACAGTATTCTATCTTCATAGAAAACGGCCGTAACGACGCGCTTCGAAATCTGTGTATATCAGTACACAACAGTTTCGTGTGCGCGGCAGTTCCTCACGGACGCGGAAGGTTTATCTACCAAGCGGCCGTAGGTAATTCTTTAAGGTCACTGCCGAAATATAATACTGTTAGTTTATTATACTGTGGTTATGGTTACGTGCATAGATACTAATTCTACAAAGATATCGTTGTTGCCCGATGAAATAGCTAGCTAACTAACCAACATGGTAAGTATGGTTTTATAAATTTCTCGCAAACACTACTGTCCGATAGGTAAATTATTTAAATAGTCATTTTACTATTTTTTTGGTACCAATGGGTCATACAGTAGGTACCTAAGTAAGAATGACTGGAATTTGATAATTTTTTCATCTGATAGTGCCTCGGAAGACATAATGCGAGTTCTCTAATGAAAACAATCTACATGTAGAGGGGGGTGTCCGTAGGTGATGCGGATAAGGAATCACCCGTAACTTTGACCGATACTACGGATTTCGTGCTAAGGGAGTAGACCTCTTGGTACAAAATATCCATGCTGTAAACATTTAAGCAACCCCAAAATGTCCAATTGTGAACATAGTCCTACCTAATGCAAGCAGCCTACAATTAACTGTATCTATGTAAATACCTACATGTCCCTAAAAATCGACCGCCAGAGTGACCCTGAACACAGAAGGCCCGCGCTATGTTTCGGGTCCAAATCGGTTTTAATATAATTTGAGAATTTTCTGAAATTGTAAGCTCCGTAATCCCACGCAATGTAATGTCTCTGTTGTATAAGAAAAATACAGAGCCTGTTAAAATCATAACCCTTCTTATGGCTTTGCCGTAGTCGCGTAATCCATACTTGGCGAGGAGATAGGTGGCATCCCGTGGAAGGACATAGGCTACGTTTTATCGACATACCACTTAGGCGAAGCCGCGGGCGGAAGCTTGTCTTAACTAATATTCTAATACGAAAGTGAGTTTGTTTGTTTGTTACGCTTTCACACTAAAACGGCTGAACGGATTTGGATGAAATTTGGCACACGGGTAGACCAAGACCCGGAAGAAGGATGTAAAATGCAACTTTTCATCCTGGATCGCAGGCGAAGTCGCGGGCAACAGCTAGTTATTACTAAATAAATCTTCAACATCTCTACAGTATAAATTGCGAAAACAAATTGAGTTTTCACATAATAAATGACAGCTTAAACACACAAAGCTGTTGACGCTATCAAAATCCCCTAAATTACCAATTTCATCCCACAAACCGTCCCACTAATTTCCTTTAGAATATTTCACAAATTAACCGTAATTTTAAAGGCGTTAATTAACATCCCCGTCTGAACACACTCGCTAAACTCGTTAAATTACCGCCCCCGACGTTTAGGGGTGGAATTCTTAAAACGCAACGGGGTAAGGGGTAAATTACGATAATATTCAAGGTCGGGTAAACTTCTCCTTGGTAAGGAATGCTGTATTGTTTAATTATTGGGAGGGTAGGGGGAGACTCGGGACTCCCGACTGCTCCCCCCCTATGAGTCACGCTCTCGCCAATTGCATTACAATCGTGTTTCAGGGTATGACTGTGTCTGCAAACTATGTCGGTATGAAACTATGAAAGCAGGTGACTCAGCTCTGTGATACAGGGTAGGGGGTGACTATCACACGCATAAATATTTGATCAATTCTACTTGGAAAAGCTCGCGCTGAAAACGATGTTTCAACATTTCCAACAAAGCGAGCTTACTTAGAAACTTACTAATCATTTTCCCGAGTAACATTTCCTAAATAATAAAGAACATAACGTAGAGGGAAAACAAGACAGCGTCAAGGGTCTTAAATAAGTGTCGGAATTTCAGTCTCCCACGTGAAAAGGGCTTCAAAAAAATAAACACGCGCACAATACAAAACTAACAATAACTCACTTAAAAGGGGTGAAAACTCTTGACCCGCCAGGCCGCATACAAAGGGAGCTCACATCCCCGGGGTTGTGTACTATCTTGGAAAGGGATCTCACCCTGTATATGCCTGGCACAGAGTTATAGGAAAATGGAGTAATAATGTATGTCAAATGGCGTGAAAAGCGCTTGAGTTTCTATCCCTGCACTAATCGGAAAAAGACGAGAGAGAAGTTGACAGTCTTCCAAGTAAGAAGCAGTTCTACGGTGCGCACGTTATACTTAACACGAGTCGGATACGTCAAAAAATGCGTGTAAAGAGCAAACACTCCATTTACTTTCTATTACTCTGTGACAGTATGTGAAAGAGAATTTTTCTCCCCATATGCGCTAGTTAAGGAATAAGGACTAAGAGGGTAAGCTTTAAATCCTTTGGCAGTCACACTGAATGCCACCTCCACTTCGTCACTGCACTTAGTTGAGTTAAAACAAGCCAACTTTTTTGGCAGCCAAAGTGAAACATATCCAAATGGCTGTCTGCAACAATTTAATGTCTTTTATATCTTTTGAAATTAAGCATTTTAGTAAGTAGTAACTTCAGCTTTAACTATCTGTGTCTTCATTTATTTTGAATCCTTAAGATACAAAATGCATTTGAAAAGAATCATCAACATAGAATCTAATCTTACAGCTAAGTGGGGTATTAAAGGGGCCAATCCGTAATCGGTATCAAATGGATTTACTCATTACCTCAACTGATTGGCATAATTCTTAGTACAGAATTCATAATGTTTGTTTTCCAGTGAAGCATCACTTACTTATGAATTTGACCTTCTTCGGTTGCTTGGTCCTCGGTTTGCCGACTGGTTTCTTGACGGGCGCCGACCGTCGGTGAGCTAGGGACAGAAAAATGCCGTCAGCGGAGCCCGAGCCCACGACGCTGGCGACACTCGTGGAGACAAACTGACCCTTTGGCTTGATATCGAAATTGAAGAAAATACATTCCAAGGATAAATTTTCCCTAAATTTTGCTTCTTATACCTTCATTCAGAAAAAGAAAACATGAGAAATCAATCCGCCTAGCTACTAAATTCAAACAAATTAGGCCCACAACCTCGAAACATCGGTTGCAAATACCATCAAAAGTTGAGCCTCCATTGCCAAGTCAACAGTCCCCCAAACAACACTAACGGACAATCGAAAAACGATTACGTCGACCGAATCGACCCAACTAATGTTTATTTGAAGACCATTCGGACTCGGACCCACGCTTTAATGAATCGACATTCGATGCTCGCGTGACTGGTAAAAGCATAGATAGTGGTGAACAAACAATCGATAGAAAATGTCGCAGTCCACATAACATGTACCTAGCTAAATGGCTAACATGAAGTAGATTCCAGCTAATAAGTACCTACATGACATGCATCATACATAGTAATAAATAAAATTAGTTTTAATGATCCACGTTTTCTGACTTTTTTTTTGGCTTTACAAGATACATGAATAACCTTTTCAGTCTATTTGTGTAATGAAAAAGGATTAGTACCTTCAAATTACCGGATTATGATACAAAAGGTGAAGTTTCAAGGTCAGATGACGAATATAAATTAACTGCGAACGTTGTGTAATTTGAAGTAAAAGATGCTAATGTTACTGAAATCTAAAATCCGTCTACTGCACGGGTATTTGTTGTAAACCAGCGTTCTCATTATGTCCCCAAAAACCGTTCGAGCCAAGATGACGTCAAACTTCCAAGACTTCTAAAAGTCGTGGTCGCAAATGAATAGTCATTTATTAGATATTTGGGCCCCAACTCATGTTGTTGGGGACGTCTCGGTAATAGTATCGAGGTAATAACGTCGACACGACGTCGGGAGATGAGGCCGCTACGTGAGGGGAATGACGGAGTGCCGGAGAGCCGGCGAAATTCGCCGCAAATACGGATAATCCCTCACGGCAGCGCAAAGTCCCAGTTCACACAGCAGACGATGCGGAGACCATGCTATACAAAGTGTTAAGTCGACTTTAAACTTTTATTCTCAGCCAATTCATGGCCAAAGTTTCAAATGAGGTAAGACTGTGTTAATTTTGGGTTTCAGGACAGATTTTCTTATAAGCAATGCGAGGTCCCACAAGTCGAAAATCCGACGGAAAATTTATGCCACAAATATGTCAGGAGAACGGAATGATAAATTAACGTTAATTAGTCTTCATTACAAATCAAACAAAACACAGAAAACAAAAATCCCCTCGACCCCACAGTATATAAATAAACTTCCTAAAATCCAAGTTTGCTAAAACCAAACAAACGTAATGAAAACAATATCTGCGACTGCACGACCGTCTCGGGAGGGCTATTTATCAAAAGTTAATTAGCTTTCGCCATAATTCACGTCAAAACCATCGTCATAAGAAGTCTCCTCAATTCCGTGTAATTCGAGACTCCCTTCATCACGATTTTCACAAATTACCAAGCAATGGAAATCATTGCGGTGAACCGCTCCAATCCCAGCTGTTTTACGTTACCGCAGAGACTGATGCGAATGGAAAATCTAGACCACGACCAACTAAAAGTGAAACATTGAGGGTACTTAGTACTTATGCAATTTAAATAGGATTCCAAGAATACTTCCGGACAATCACGAGAGTGCAGTCCCTTGCAGCAGTCGCAGCAAATATCTAGATTCTATTTTGTAATCGAATAAAGATAAAATAATCGATAAAGAAGGTTTTTTTTTCTTGATATCATGAACGATCGCATGAAGTCACAGCATGTGAATTGAATACTTTCGCTTTAATATAAAATATGCACAAAAACAACGTAATTGAACCTGAGCCGGTTTCTCTTGTGCTTTAGAATTCTAATCAATAATTTTTCATCCATATTCAATAGAGTTGTAGCTGTATAGCATCGTATAAAACAGCAATTTATGAAAATAATGAACGTGCATAAAAACAATAAAGCAGAAAAAGTATGGTAATCGAATACAAACGGGCAGTTACAACTGAAAGGTCGACGGGTAGCCCCCTCCGGCGCCGCACGATACAACATGGAAAACCTGATAAAATATTTAAAGGCTGGCTTTAAAACCCTTGAGGGGAGAGCTGAAAGTAAATTTACTACCTCTGGGAATACGAGCGTTGGCACGTACGAGTGTTTTAAACCCGACGCAAATGCGGCGGCTAGGCGATGCAGAAACAAGAGATATATTCTATGCAGCGTTGAGAACATTCCAGAATAGCGGAGACGGCACCTACGTCCACTTTACGAGTTACGCTCATTAGGAAAATGGGTGTGACTTTGTGTGTATAGCGTTCCCCTTTCTATAGAGTTCCCCGCAAAAGTGTTATTTTTAAATCCATTCACGACTAAGTGCGGAGTTGAGGTGAAGTTACTGCTAGTCATAAAGCAGCTCAGTTGCAAATTCTCAACATGGCCGAGACAGCTGGTGGCTGGAATGGTTTAGAACACGCAAACTTTTTAAGCACCTGCAATGCATCATTGTGGACATGTGTGGCTCCAAATCTTGATATTGGCAAAACCTTGAATTAAGACGCACGATTCTCCGGTTTCTATTATACTTTAACATGGAAGTAATACACGTTAGATCCCATGCATGAGATGAAACGTGTTTTTATAGCATTGTTAAACCCTCATACGGGATCAATAACGTGTGTCGTCTGAACTCCGAATAAAATAAGGCGTAAACTTCCACTCTTCTTGTATTAGGAGCCATGAACCCCAACGAGAATAATCCATTTGATGCACTCATCATAATGTAAAGTAATGTTTTTATTAGGCAAAAGGACATGGTAATAAAGATGATCAAAATCTGTAAGCCCTGCCGCACCCTAAACCAAGGGTGCAGGACTTGTTAAGCCAATTAAACCCAGTGTTATAATCGTCCCCTAAACAATTATGTCATCTCGAGGCTCGAGTCCCCTGTTGTCACTTCACAATAGCGTATCCAAACCCATGAGAAATGTAGTGACAAGCAATAAATGACGTTACGAAGCGAATTATGCGATGATGATTAATTAGGTAACCGTAAGAGCGTTAATTACGAAGTTATTTCACGTCACGAATGATTCCAGTCGTAAAATGCGCTATAGAATGTTCATAGCCGTTGTACAGAACAATTACAGCGGTTCTGAAGAATTTGCTTTTTTAGAAATTCGCATTCCCAAGGCTATCGGTATGGTCCATAAAGCCCATGTTTTATGGTCTTTGAAGCCATGAAGTTGAATACCAAGGACCGTGCTTGGTTATTTTACCCAGTGGAGATCGATCGTAAATCGTTTAATGTTTCGAACATCAATAATTCAGAAGGCATATCGTCTAGGTCAATTTCAAACCTACTCTACGGTCCCATGTTTTTAGATTAACATTTTAATGTGAGAAAATTGGATGAATCAATTATTGGTTACAAACGTTGACTCCAATAAAGACAGAAGTAGAACTTTTGGATATGGATGTCATACAAAAGAGGAATTTGAAATACAGCGCAATCCGCGTTTTTTAATCCTTTTCGCAATCTGACTTATAGCTAGCATAAACGTCGAAATGTATGAAAAATCTTTAATTAACAAGCCCGCAATAATAAAGCGATGCGAGGTCCCAAATGCGTGCGTAGTGGCGCATAAAATACCAAAACATTTTACGAAGGGCCCACTAAAGTGATTATGTCGCGATTGCGTGACATAATTTAATCAAGCCCACGATATTATGTGAAAACAACTATTTTTCCGAATTCCCCAGACAAGTATGTTTGAACTGCTCAAATGTTATGGAATCTGAAACCATTATGTAATATGTAAGAAATCATTTTCTTGAAAGGGTTTTCTAATATTAGATTGGTGGTCTTTCAGACAGAAGTACTAGATTGGGTCTCTGCGCAGACTGGTGGACGCGTGCCACAGTATCGCGATTCGTAGCCGGTACAAAATGGTGGACATTATGCAGTAATGTTTAATCAATAGTTGTAGTAAGGCCGGCACGGACTGACAAGTATCAGTAAAACTGGAAAAGCTCTAACATGATTCAGCGCTCAGGGCCCTGAAAATCCGGAATCCATCTACGTATGTCGTAGACTGCTTATTGCAAATAAGGTTCTTCATATCCAGAGACAGCAGTATAAAAAAGATTTTGCGTTTTTCCTTGTAGTCGAGATAATTTGTCAAACAACGCAAAAGAATCTTACATAACTGCCAACATCTTGCAACCAGTCTTCGAGACGCAACAATGTAAAGGAGGCGTTGACGTTTGATCCACATTGTTGTCATCACTTTGGGAACTTGGGAGACATCGATTGTCATCAACAACACTGCCCCTTCCTCGTAATCGATGGATCACGTGATTTACGTCAGATGCATTTTAAATATAGGCGCCGGCCGGTGCCCCTCCCCCCGCCGGCCGGCCGGTGGCCATGAAGACTCAATAACAGACATCTGAGACATCTAACAAAACTTGGAAATTCTTAGCTGATCAAGAAAGCACAAAGCATCAGCGATTAATCTTAGTTACCTTCAATTTGCCAGACTTAAACCAATTGGAGAAGCTGCAGCTGACATTAAAAAGAGGTTACCTTCTGGTTGTGCTTTCCCTGTAACAGTTTTTTGAGATTTTGAGATTAGATTTGGAATTCGTCAACCATTACAAGCCAGATAACTATGTAGGGCGTTTGTCTCCGCAGCGAGAGTAGCAACAGCGTCGCCGGTCTAATTTGTGATGATTATGATGAATTCGTCCATAGCAGCGGTGTTCCCAACCTGCAGGCAGAACAGGCGCGCGGCATGAGTGGCAGAAGCACTGCATCACCGAGTCCCGAACGAGCCCTATCAGCATGGTGATGATCAAATTGACTATCTAACGTGTGACGGAGTCGCGTCGCGGCGCTGGCGGACTGCGCGACTCTCGCCCGGAAACTGAGCCACGCCGGGGGGAGGGCAACCGGTCGATAGCTTCACCCCGCGCCCCGCAACCCCCGCCCTGCGGACCCACCCCGCAGCCACCCCTTGCGCGCTACCGTCCCTAACTTGATAACCCGCACAAGAAAATAAGCCTACCAAATGGAAAAATAATGTCATCCACGACATGTATTACATCGCGTCAAGTCCCAGCATGTGGGGGTGTGAGATTTCAAACTAAAATTTAATTTCCTTTGTGGAAGAGGAAGATGTCAATCTCCGTTAGATAGCAATCTCTGTTAGAAAACGCCAAAGTATGAGTGACATCCAATATCCAAAGGAGCTGCTCAAGTGAGACTTGACCAGATTGACTAAGAACATGACGCGTAGGAGTCCAAAACCGCACCTAGCAACTACAAGGTCTAGGGTCGGGGAAGACAAACTAATTTAAGAGCCACCCAGACTCGTGCGGGTCTCGACGGACTTCTCGCTCATAAAAACGCCGAGCTGTCGGGGGGCGGCGGGTGTGTGCGTGGGGAGGGCACGCGAGGGAGCCTCCATGCGGAGGTTCCGCCGCCGTCTCGGCGCCGCCACCCGCAGCCAATTAACAGCCGGCAACGCCACGCTGAATTTGTTTCGCCACTCGAATTGCTTCCGATGGATTTCCTGTTCTCAAAATCTATCACTGAATGACTTTCCCGACACCTCTCAGATGTTTAACACTGTCAAAAACACCGAAAGACATTTTCGGAGATGGGAGAAAGTAAAGTTGAGTACTGAGTCCCGAAACAGCTAGCGAAACGGCTTACCTAGTCCAGTGCAAGAGAGAAATGAAATAGGAAGACTGCAGTGGTGATGGTGTCGTAACCCCGTGCACCGGTAACACCGGCCGGTGGTGCGGCGGATCGATTCCGGCCAACAACCTCTAGACCGCGTCCCCCTGCGGTAGTAACTGGGAATACCAGGAGCGGGCCTTGCTTGGCCGGTGCATATGGACAGGAGCCGACACAGCCGTGGAAATACCGCCGAGGCTGGCGTCCGCCTGGCTGACGTCACTAGAAACCGTGCTTAATGACAACTACTTGCGTTTTACAGACCAACTGAGACCCAAGCCTACACTAATGTTTATGTTCTGGTTTACACAACTTGTGTAATCCTCATTATTACAACAAGCTTACTATAGGAGAAGCCTTAGCTACTGTATAAAAATGCAAATTCACAAAATGTATTATCATATTACGCTAGGGGACGACATAAAATCCCCGACAATTTGCGAACACTCCATCAAAAGAACATGAAGTTCAAGATAATACCGGTAGTCCGTCTACCCTCGTTGACTGCGTTCCATAGATCATATCACCGCAGTGATAAATTAGTTTCCTCAATAAAAGTTCGTCGTCAACTCAACGCAGAGAGGTGACTAATAAACTTTTCTGAGGCTTTTATTTACAGGGAACTTTTGACATAAAGTCAGCATAACAGACATAATTATTTTTTAACTTTCTTATGCAAAATTAGCTTGAGCGCATTGTTTCCTGGTTAGAATTTTAAACAAAAACAATATCCAACGAATGCCAAATACACTTGAGTGGCTTTATAAAAAGCGTTTTAATATAGACGACGGCATGGCGCCCAACGTGGGGCAACAAGATTAATAATTCCTGCTTAGACGCTTATTATACGTGCAGCAAACGACTGCATACACATTCACGAGCGATGCGGTAGCGATATTGTTTTAACGATGTAATTGTTATCATAAAGTTTCATTCAATTACTGATGAAAGATTTTAATTCACTCATATTAATATGATTAATAATCATTCTGACTCATTCCATAAAGGTATCATTCTCTTTTTATACTGTCATATTTTCCATCTTTCATTTTCCAACATACATTAAATGAAATGATCGTTGTATAGTGAAACAGCGAACATAATTGTGTCAATGGTGCTTCAAACAATTTAAATGGGATACTTAAGATAATGGTCAATAATCCGCCATCGGTGGCCACGATCTCACCACCAGCGTATTGCCAGCTATAATAATGTAGCTTTGTCTCTCTCCAGAGCGGCAACAAGTTGGGTCACGTGCCGGCTGGATTTGGCTGAGAATATAATTCGGAGCCAGCGGCGCGCGTCCGCCTGCGACGGCAACAGTATCGATTTTGCCTTGTTTCAAGCAATGCTTAGACATCACCGACCCGGTATTTTGACGCAGACACAGCCTAAAACAAACTCCAAATAAACATTAACCCGCTGGATGTTTTCGGCATTATCTTTCAAGAGTTTCACCCGTTTACGTCTACCCAGACATCCGAAGTAACTTAGTATGTACAAGTAGAAGAGGCCGACATACGTGAGTTAAATAACTTGGAATGGTAACATATTGTGTACTGCGGATCGAGATACTGTAAGAAATCTAAAGAGATTACGTGTTAATAGAGCCGGCAGTACAGTGAACGCGTTGCAAGCAATAAATTTAAACAAAGTAATATTAATGGGTGCGGGAGACATTAAAACCAATTAAAGGGGTGCCGGTGACAGCAGTAAAGAGTCCGCAAACAAAATAATGATAATTAAGGGGGTTTCTCGATTAGATATTAATTATGGATACCACGTTCGGAGATAAGTAATCAGAGTTGAAAAGTTACGTCATTAATATTGACTAGGACTTATAAATTATTCAGACAACGAGGCTGTATTTCTTATTCGTAAAGAAATTTCTGTTAAGGTAACGATAATATGTGTATAAATATTAAAATAGAAGCAGATATCGCGATCATTTTCGACATGCTAGGGGGAGCCAAAGTTGTTGTCAAGTTTTGAACCTCATTATACAACTCTTCAGCAGAATATAAAATGAGAATATACAATGATCATACGACGTTTTGGTTGTAAGAAGAGGGTTTAATCTACGATTTGGTGTCGAGCTTAAATATTTGCGAAGAGATTGGGACGCCATATGGCTATCACTTACTAGCCATGTTGGATTCCAAGCCATCTGGACCGTGCAAACTTTCGGAGAGTTCGAAAAGGAAAATTTGTTCGGAGAATTATTAAAGATGTTCGCTTTCGAAAGATATTACTATGGCCTTATATTAAAGGTTAGGATAAAATGATTACGAACTTTATGTTACACTTAAACACAACAAACAAGTGAAATTACCAGCCTATAAAAGATTTTAATTCATCTACTACTCTCGTCCCATGTTACTTGGGGTCGGCGCAACACTTTTACTCCATTTTCCGCTGTCAATCGTCACGCTATCATTCACCTCTTTTTCTTTTTTTTCATTCTTCACACAATTCATCCATCTTTTAGAAAGACCCAAGTCTTCATCTCCCTCTTCATCCATCAACATTTATTATACAATTATCAACTTTAAAATTAATTCCAAATAAAGGGGTTTTCATTTCAAGTACTTCCTGACCTTGATGCTAAGAATGTATACTTCCTCTCGTAAATAGACTCTATTGAAATAATTTGATTTTGTCTCAGTAATATGATTATTATGGAACTGCGCAGTATGTCTATTATCTTTTTAATCTTCATATTTCAAATGTACAAGCTCGCAAGACTCGCAGTCGTCAGTAGTATTCATAGCATTATTTTCTACTTATTGCAAATTGAGCGTTACCTAACCACTTACACAAAAAGTGTGCTCGGGCGGCGTAACATTCAAATAGACCGATCGCTAATCTCACAGATATTAAAAAGTAATCCATAAAACCGTAATGTAGTTCTCGACAGACAGACATCCGTGGGAGGATCATCAATTCTATATGACATTCAATACCAAGAGGGATCAAATCGAGGGTTCATATTATAATGACAACATCTTTATTATATCCTTTCGCGACCCCTCCGTTCCACTTGATTTATTTTGATTGATGGGTTATTTACTTACACTATCTTGAGAAAATAATCTAAATTACTTTCTATATCCTTTTGTAAACAAGGGTACAAAGTAAGGACGAGATAATCCTTAGTCCAACCGTAATCCACCGCACGGCTGCAGGTAGCCGTAACTCTACACAAACGGACTTCCCTTAATGCTATAAAAGAGGTTCAAGGCACGACAGTCGCCGACAAAAGCTGTAAAGAGAATGACACACGCATATGGATCGATCAAGGCCAGACGGTTTGTACGATTAAGACTTTTTGTACATGTGCGTTTCCTTTATTATTTGAAGCTGAGCCTTTCTTTGTACAATCTTAAGTAGTCTCCGCTTGTAAAAGCTTTGCGAACTTCGTGTTCTGTGCTACATTCTCAAGGTGAGAGCTATACCTACGGCTGGAGCACCTCGGCGGCTCAAGGATACGCGGAAAATCAATAAGTTCAGAACGAATAAAGGATCTCAATGATCCGAAATAAAGATTGATCGAAGCTAGATTAAATTGGAACACGGCGGTTAATGTGAAGCCAAAAACCGCAATGTCTTCGGACAGAGGATGAAACGTTAGAACTGAAGCCATACCTACTCCTGTCGCGGTTAACTGTCAAGGTCCAACGCATTAATTGTTCGATAAACGGTCATTGTAGGTAGAATATGAAGACAAGCTATCTAAAAAATCAATTATTAAATCAGTACGAAGCATTGACCTCCAATGAAACAAGACAAATAATTTTGGGAGACAAGCCAACAATCAAAATGAATCATCACGATATAACTCTATGAACGGATTAGATGTCCCGTTCCCATATGTAGATACTGCTACTTATCCCCAAATCTAATCCAGTGTTTTAGCAATTTGCATCATTTATGAAGATAATTATAATAAATAAAATGGTTCAAGTCAATTGAGAGCGTTATGAAATAGTACGTTGTAAAATTCAAGACTTACGCAGACACTTAAAAACCTCCTGAACTGATTCTACATAAAATTAATACGTTTTTATTCGTCGATGTACTGAACTAGATTGCTCACATTAATCACCAGTGTATGACGAATCAGGATAACGGTTTCTTTGTTCGAAATATCATGTTTTTCTGCCCTCGTTACATACAAAGTTGTATTCTCTTTGTTTATATTATCAACATATGTTTAAAACTGTATTGCGTTACTCTGTATTCTGTGCTATTTATCTTTCTTTATGAACAAGAATATTATTGATATCACTTTCTACTTATTGTACAGTTCTTAGAACAAAAAGACAAGTTGTGACACTATGAGTAGTAGTAGCCAGCTGCATATCGTGCAAGTAATTAGTTGACTGATACGACATAAAGGATATTGTTACTTCTGTAATTGAAGATAAGACTGACGAGCTTGCAACCTGACACAATGTATTACCTACTTTGGCCCTTTTGAGTTATCCGTAGCTTCATAATGTAAGTTTTTGCAGTAGTGTAACTGCTCACGGGTGATTTTAATAGACAAGAGAGTAAGCTCCTATGAAAGCCGGTTAACATGAGCATGAGTTGAAGAGACAGTTGACTTTTAAGTATGGTGGAGTCTTTGATTTTATGCATGTATGACTACCTAACGACTAAAAGATAGCTTATATAAGAGGATAGTCAACATAAAAAGAATAATATAGTGAGCTTTGATATTACAAACGTATGTTTTTTTACAAGCTTTTATTTTTAATCCTCCTGTAGACGAGAAGACGCATATTTTACGAGTCAGCGAGTCCGCGGTAAGGGGCTCGAGGTACTCGGAGTAATAAAACTTAGACCATGAATACGAAATTAAAAGGCAGATTCGAGAAATATTACTTGTTCTTACAAGGTTTGAAGTAAGACGAAGTTCTATTTCGTAAGTATATTTAGCTAGTATAATGTTGGGTCCTTGTACTGTGGATTGAGATAGTCTAAAGTCTGTTTTTTAATCTCGCAGAGTGATTTGATTGTTGTTTGTTTTTTCAATTTAGAGTTAGACATTTGCACCTGTCAACGAGTTAAAAAACAAACTTTAGCTAGGACTATTGAAGGTCAGGATGGTAAATTATAATACATTCGTTATCTTTGGCTGCATAAAAAAATACGATTTTGGGCAAGATAAGATAAGATAATAATTTATTTGCCAAAATGTAGGTGTACAAAGTAGTATGATGTTATTATAAATGTGGCCCATTTACATTCTACCATTACATGTGGTGTGCAAATATTTAATTTCAAAATACATTACAATTATTATTAAAAATGTCATAATATTCCAACCAGAACTACAGGTCATAAGTCATAACACATGGGATCCTCGATCAGAAACCTTTCGTACAAGAAGCCTATAAAGGTCAAAAACCCATCTTCCTATAAGACGGGAAACATGCAAAACTAATTTGTCTGCAAAATGAAGGTTTACTTATTAGAATCAAGAGTGCCGTCGGAGCGTGTTAATGATCGCTGATCAGTGACCCGTATGGTCTAGAATGCAGCCAACTTCAGCTCAGCAGTAATTGAACCAAGTGTGGCGTGAAAACGTAAATTCTGATCGGCGTAACTGAGCGGCATGGCGGCATATTGAAATTAGGGAGCTTTGGGAGCGGTTTGACAAATTGGAACCGTGCAACTATAACTAATTCTAACGTGCCCGGTTGCCCATGCAGGTTCAAGTTATTAGCATCTGTCTAGCTTTTTCTCAACTGTTGGGGTCAGTTTCCAGTCTTACCGAATGCAGTTGAATACCAGTAAGTATTTTACATGGAGCGACTGTCTATCTGACCTCCACAATCGAGTTACTGGGTTACACCGGTTACACGATACACTTTGGTGTACTCTGGGCTGGACTGGAAAGTATTTTGAATTTGAAGCGGATTCCATTTGACTCCTCAAAAATGTAGTATGAAGTAAATATTGAATAGCTGTGAAACTTTTATCAAGCAAAGCTTGTTAATGTTATCACAGAATATAAAACAGTAGTTGTATTTATTTTGTATACACAATGTATTATTTAAACCTTTCCAAGCATTGGTAGAGGTATTTTAGAGAAAGGTTTAAACCTGGAATGAAACTGAATAAATGGTAAATAGTTTTTCAACCAAGACCAGGGGTCTACCACCATCGCAGTTTTATTTTAGTTTTACATCGTGGGGGTACGAGATGGAGCTATAAGTCTTGTAGAGCTTCATCTCTTTCCTACACTAAAGTGGTGGTAGGCCCCCAGAAGATTTTCTGTGAAAGGAATGCCATATCACTAGGGCTCAATCATACGAGACAGCTAAGTTATCGCAATTTTTCGATGACAAGCCGGAAAAACCCAAGCTTCAGCATGTTACAAGGAAACGTCGTCGGAAAAATTGCTGGGGCTATATCAAAGCAATATATGACGTGAAATTCGATCTAGACTGTCACGAAAACGAATTTTTGAAGTCTAAGATGGAACAATAAATTACATTTTCTGATACTTTGCTATTTAGATTACTTTTGATCATCAGTTTTTACCAAGCTAACTGTTGTCGACATTCCACAGCCTACCCCTTTTAAAATCAATTCCTACGGTTCCAAGATCCTGCCTTAAATGACCAAGACCACTATCTCCAGGACTTTCGACATCCTTATATTAATGTACAGCCACAAGGCATGGACGTGTATCGAACTCCGACAGATGTTCGCAATATCTGGCGCGGATATCCCGACATCCGTGCATTCGGTGCCCGTGAGCAAAGTCAATAAATATCAGTTGGTATTGATTTTGCTGTACCACGTCTGCCTATACTCCGTGTTATACAAGTTTCGGCCTGTCTAGGGCTTACCTATACTATACATAACTGTTTATTTTACGTGTAAGTACGAGGAGAGATCGACGTTGTAACTTGGGGCTTTTTAGACGACCTGAAGTTGTTAAGAGGTCATTTAATGGTATTTGATCGTTTCGGTCAACAAGGTTTGAAACGGCTTTTTTCAATTAACTAAATAGCTAATAAGAAAAGCTCGTGGGCTCATTGCTAAATAATAACACCCGCAAGGGTCGATCTTCAAGGTTAAGCAACGCCTAGCTAAAATCGCTCTGTGGATAGGTGACCGTCCATTATATACAGAGAGTCCGAGACCCCTCCGTGTCTCGGAAAGATTTGTATAGATCTTTAGATAGTCAGAAGCCTGAAAGTCTGACTACCAGTCTTACAAAGGGGTGTCGTGTGACCCAGTATCTGTGTTGTGGAGGTCAGATAGGAGGCCGTTGCCGTGGTAGGCCACTGTTGGTATGCATCTGGTTAGACTGGAAGCAGACGCCAAAATATTTGGGAAAAGGATAGGCAGATACTGTCTAGAAGACTAAATTAATGCGGTACAAGGAGGGGAAATATGAACGACTGTTTCAGATTGATTTAATTTAATTTCGCTTAATTAGAAGCAGAGATGATATGATAAATTGCCTTGTAGAAAACATATATTCGGTGACTCACAGACCAAGATATAACAAATACATTTTATTTCCCATTTTCACCGAAAACGTGAACGGACTGGAAGATTAGGAACATCATTAGAGGCTGAAAATAGCTTCACTCATATGACACACCGCTACGGTAAAGAATTTTTGGGGAACTTGAAAATCCTAGGTAATACTCCTCGGATTTGGATAAACCCAAAATAAATTAAGGTTGACGGCATAAGTTCGAGTTTGATCTTCACACTAGCAGAATAATGTTTGTATATTTGTTACTCATTCTCGCCAAAACGGCTGAACGGATTTGATTTTTGGCACACATATTTTTATAACCTGGATTAACTTATAGGGTACTTTTTATCCAGGACTCCCGGAAGTATGTTCCCATGGGATTATTTCTAACCACCACGTGTACGAAATCGCGGGCAGAGAAGCTAGTAGTTTTTACATTTGATGCATAACAATTGCGTTATACTTTATTGCCTCCAACAAGGAAAAATAAAGTAAATAACTCTTTGACCGATAACACACGAGACTTGACCTTTGCCGATAGTATTACCTTCACCTGCAGGCCGTTGCCTCCGGATCCGGATTACTTGAACCGAAAATAATTTCAATTTCGTGGAAAGCCACTATTGAATACAGTTATTGTAGTTGCTTAGTAAACTTGGTAGTTAGGAAAATATCGATTTGAAGCCAAATGATTTTACAATGACGACGAACTGAAGGATGGGTCATAGAATTAGTCGCTGGTAAGAGCTGGGGCCGACTGGATACGAATGTAACCTCATAAGCCTTCGACTAGATATCTGTTCGATTGTTTTTAGAAGCACAGAAATCTGTGGTTTGTCTGGGTTTGTCATCTAACTTAATGAGATAGAAAGACTTCTCTTACTTATTGAACAAAACCCTAGAGTTCAATAGACCACTTATCTTACAGCAGATTTAGAGCCTCTTGCAGATTTAGATCCAACTTAATTTTAGAATTCAACAAGTACGCGTCGATTGAATGAGAAATGAATGTTTACCTGGACCTTTTCAGTTTTTGTGTCATTCTGCCTGCAGCCGGTTTCGGTCTTTAAAAGGTAACTTATTAAAAAAAGAATACGTCAATTATTTTTTAAACTTCTTATTGATTTCACTCTTCTGATCATGACAGGATAGTTCCAATGTATGTATGTAGTCGAAAATCAAAGCCAAAATAAAAACTGTTCCTTCTCGAAAATCCGTGGCTAAAACATTGGAGACCTAAATATACCGTAAGTACACTTAGCAGGCAGGCTAGATAGATAAGGTACTGTAGCATGCAGTCTCGGTACGGCACTACAACACGAAAGTTCCTTAGGGCTTGTTTAGCATAACACCATAAGCCAAGGCGTATCTATTTTTGATATGCATATCCTGCGCACGAAACATCCACCACTTGTGAAGGTAGAGTGTATTTATTCTGTGTAACATGGGCACATATTTGTTGCTCATCCAGGAGTATTCGTTCGTTGATGGTGGCATGTCATCTTCACCTTATCCTAGTATTTATTTGGGGTCGACGCAACATGTCTTCCGTACATCTCTTTTATCTATCATCATACCTATCGCCTTGAACCACATAATCCATAAATCTTTTATTTGGTCTACGCCTTTTGTTATAGCCTCTAATTAGTCGTGTCCTGCTGTGTATCGTGTCAGTTCTTGAGATTAGTTGGAAGAAATAACAACAAATACCTGAGATATGCCAAATATCAGGCTTTCTGAAATCTAGTTTTCTAAAGCAATTTGATTTGTCCGTACACTCAAGTTAGAATCTGCAGGTGTTTCTAATAGGTACGACAAGACCAATGGCGGGGCTTTGTTAAAAACAGTACATAAGATAATAATCTTCCGCAGACTACAATCGATCTTTACGACACACTCTTTTACCAAATAATTTGGCCTGAATTTACTCATTTTTTGCAGTTGAGGAGTTCAGTGATATTTCATTCATCTGTGTACGATGTACCGTTGTGTGCAGCACCGCTAGGCAATCGCAATGTAGGCTCTGCATACTATAGATTATTCACCCCGGCACCACTCGCTTAGGTCATGCGCAATGAATCTGATTAAATTTTTTGGGCAACATCCAAATTTTCCGATTCAACGGACACTCCACACGAATTGAAAATTCATCTGATGAACAAAAATTCTTCCCATTTTTCCTTTGTGCGAGAATTTTTCTGTGGCTTCTAAAAGATGGGAGTTTATTCGATGTTCCGTCTTCATAAATTCAAGGACAACACAACCCCGAGAGGTCTGCACGTCTTTGTTATACCGTGATAGAAACCGAGGTAGACGAACCGTTTCCACGGCGATTTCATCTTGAGAAAAAGCACAATTCTTGAAAAATAAAGAATTCTGCAATAACAGTGCGTAGTTGGATTACCTTATATGAGGGCAGACTGCTAGTCCCTCATGAAAACAATAAAAGACTACTAAAACCGCTACTAGGCCGGATTTATGACATCTATAAAGTTCAAATTAATGATCGACTTCGATGTACTCTAGTGATAGGGGGCTATGAAATGTCCGTTAAGATCTGTATGTACTGCCAGTTTAAGCAATAACTTGGTGTACCTTACCTACACTACCTAGGTACGCCTAGGGTTTACGGGATAACATCAACACATGGGTGTTTCGAAGCTAATTTGACTTTCATACAAATAGCCGAAGTTAGGAATTTAGAATCAAATTATGATTGGTCTGAAGCACGGTGAGGCTAAAAAATCATACGATGTTATTATATTTCCGTTCATCTCAATATTGTTCCAATATTACACGAAACAGCATATAAAGCCCAAAGCGAATCTAATATTTGTAATGTACAAGTGTACAATATAATATAAACAATAATTTATGGCAATCTCAAATGAAATCTTAATCTTTCTTCAGAGGAACGTTTCGAAATAATTATGTTTACCGAAAACATGAAATGACATAATTTAATTTACTTTGTCTTCGAACCGGGAATGGTGTAATCAAGTTAAGACTAAACTAAAGGAAACAAACATTGGATCCAGAAGTTTCACGTTTCCAACTTAGTATTATTAGTCCTTAGTCTTGAGCAAGGCCATCGGCCGTTTGTTGTAATTATAGCGAACATGTGTGTTAGTCGCATTTCTGCTAACCGTTAAGTGAAGCGCTAACAAAACGCACCAAGTTTGATGACCCGAATGCATTGTATCTATTAGTCATGCCGAAGCAAACTGCCACAATAGATCTCCCCCGATGAATAATGAATGGCAAAATGGAATTTCGGAGTACTGGGTAAGTGTGGAAGGCGTGGGCCGACAAGTATCGCCCACGTCTTGCCTTTTCTGGGCAACGTACGTTCGAACAAGCTTTCATTGCGTGCAGCAAAGAGACCACAAAAACAACCCGGTTGCACAGCGCGCTGGGAACCTATACGTATAGAAAGCAGTGTAGGTGGACAGAGACATGTTCGGCTACTTTGATTGCATACAATTTCGCACATTGCAAAATCTAATGTTAATAATTATAATGATTGATTGGTACAACTCGAAGAAAGTTGTGTCTTACTAATCCAAGTAATCCATAGACTTATTACTTCGAAAAGGCCTTTGAAAGGAGCACTCCGCTAAAAGCGTTATCGACCGACAATAAAATCCTGAGGAAAAACTATTTGACCCGCAACCGGTCAATTAGATTGACCTAGCGGACGAGCTAACTCCCCTTGTTTAAATCAAATCAGGAAAAGTACCGTAACTGCAACGAAGTTTGCCAACTCAAAAGGTGTTTAATTTGCCTTCCATTTCAGTCGTTTTCCTGTTTTCCCAGTTCCTGTTTTCAATAAAGAACCTTTTAATAAAACCTCAGTTTTGCTGTTCTTTATAACCATTTCTTTAACTTGGAGCTGCATTGTTAGCTTTGTTTAATTGTAAGACTTCATAATGAGGTACGCAGCAGATTTTCTTAAGGTCATTTTTGTCCGAGGCATAAAAGGCAGGTAGAACATTATCATTTGTCTTATCTTTTGATATCCGTGCGTCGACTGTAATAATGTAGTTGTTTATCTTCCGTCATGGACAATGGTCAATGTTTGCATTAGGTGCGGCGTTCTGAGCCGAGGATTCCTTTCATTGTCATGTTAATGTGTCGGATATCAACCAAATTGGGGCTGCGTAGAATCCGCACCACTTCTTTCACAAATGAACAAAGTTCCGCCCCGTAACGGCCCATTAAGCGGCTTGCTTCGAGATATTACACCGCTGTTGTATCGTATTGGAATTTACCTCCGCCTCTCTGGGGCTATTGCTCTTCTCTACCCGCTTCCTGCGCTTTTAATCAACGCCACCCTCCGAGATTTGGGACCTCTTAGTGTCAATTTAATAACATTTTAAATTGAGCGTCAAATTTAAACATCGAAGCTTGTATTTTGGCAACAGCTTTTTGCAGTAAAGTCGACGGTAGTCAATTTAATAAAGGCTTTTGTTGGGAGGATTTTTTCAGCAGTTTAATTAAGCTCTGGTTTGTTTACACCAGCCGTTCGCCGTGTCTAATGCGGTCAGTACAATAGAGAAAAGAAAATATTACATTTTCATGGACGATTAAATGGGAACAATGGACAGTGTGGTACCAGAGAACGGTGTGGTCACTACATTGCTTTTAGTGGGATTTATTAAGTCGTAAAACGCTCCCTTTTTAGCTGATTTAACTTCATTATGGACACTTAAACGTAAACTAAAACAAAGTCTTGCTCTGTAAACAAAGGAGTACGTATCCTTCGTACAAATGCCGGAAGTCAGGACGAGTTTCTTTACATGTCGACAACGAAACGATTTACATACGGCGCCGGTCGTTTACGTGTAGCTAGCCGTATTTAGCGTCCTGTAAAAGGACAGGTATTTCAAAGTTCAAAATATGGCATAAACTCGTTATATAGGAAGATATGAAGAGCTGCGCGTGAGTCATCGCAACGGTTGCAGTGTCCTTGCGAACCAACCGTCGTCGTTGTCCGTTTGCACAGAGGATGACACACACCCACGAAAAAATAACTTTCTTACTGGCTGGCGCGTCCGCCCGCCGGTACATTGAAACTTGTTTAACGGCCGCAATGATGACAAATTGCGAATTTCGTCGAGCGCAAATTGCTGAAGGTTATTAAAATATTAAACGACTCACAATTAACCAGTTAACGGAGAGCGTTGAACTTCTAGATTGTAAATACATAGGTATTGCTTGTGATTTATAGCTGTTTCCAGACACTATTATAAAGGAATGATTTATTGTGCAATGTTAATAATCTAATTAGAGAAAAGATACGTGCGGTCTTATTATTTAGTGCGAATTTCTCCAATGAAACTGAACGCGATCAGCACACCTAAACCGAGTTCAAGAGCTGTCAGTGTCAGTATTTCAAAGAAAATAATGACATTGACAGCTCTTAAACGTGGTTTATGTGCTGTCGCGTTCAGTTTTTATTGGTAAAATTCGCCGATAATAGTCTGCTGATAGATTACAATGTAGAAGCAATATTTCTCTGTTACCAGAGAAATATATTATGTGGAAAATATATATGTTACCAAATATTCTGCGCGGAAGAAAACAATGGCAGGCACCAATTTCTTTGTTGTAGTCCGGCTGAAAATAGGTCACCCGCCCTACATCTCTCGGGACTATTAAGAGATTATTATTATCTTATAATCCAAAGAGATTATTACAAGGAGAATGAACAGCTGCGTTCAAAAACATGTTTTATTAGAAGTTTTAATTATCTACTCGCGCCTTGCAGTTGCAGCTTGCAGCAAACTGCCAATTGTGACCGTTGACTGGTTCTTTGTAATTTATAAAGACTATCTCGTGCAGACACTTGCCAGAAGATGGGAAAGAGCAGTCTCAGCAGACTGCTCTCATAACAACCATGATCTTGTTGGGATTTAGACAGGCAGGATTAACATTTTTTTGTAGATATTTTTTTAAAGTCCGTGAAGGGTATGATGGTACCTACATATGTATATCGTAATAATTTTATTATGATTATTAAACTGTGTGATTCAGTCATTCGTAGGTCAGAAGGATAGTGGAATACAAGTGAGTTTGTTTGTTACGCTTTCACGCTAAAACGGCTGAACGGATCTGCATGAAATTTTGACTTAGAGCAGGACATAGGCTACTTTTCATTCTGGATCGCAGACAAAATCGCAGGCAACATCTAGTAAGGTATTAAAAATGTATTGAATTCATATTCACGCGAACGTGTTCCGACGAGAAAATGGAAAAAAAGGATAGTCTGGTGGTGGTCTAGTCTGGCTGGTGGTGAGTTAATCAGCTGATGACATTTTTATCAATATACCTACATAGGTAGGTACCTATTTCGTTCGTTGTGCTTACGGGTACCTACGGAAAAAACTGAATTCGTGATGTGATAAAAAATGAGTCAGCAGGAGCTCTTTTAAATTGTATTAAAACAATTCAAAAGTACTCCTGGTTATGAACTGTTAATGAAAGGCGGTAATCTGGATTTCTTATGGAAATTCACGAACGATTTACTATTATAATGAAGGTAGTACCTACCTAAATAGATGTAGACCAGGTTTTTAGAAACAGACCGAGACTGAGACTTTAAATGCGGATCAATGAAGCTAATTTAATTAGTCGTAAATCGGGCTCGTATATGTAGGTACTTACCTAATTAATTAATGAAGCACTTACCTATTTACGGAACCAGGGTATAATCAATAGAAATATAAAAAACAGGAGAAGTGGCATGGGGCCTTTTTTCTTATACCTATGGTAGTTATAACCGGTCTTGGTGTTGTAAAGTCTAGGATTCAGAGCAGTTAGAAGATCCTCTATGGTAATATAGAAGACTTTCTGACCCCTCAGAATGATGACCACCCGAATAACGCTATCTGCGTTATAGTAGAAATTATTTGTACCTATTTCATTCACGAAGGTCTTGAGAACGAAAATAAATTAATTACATAATTAGGTATGTAGTTACCATTTTGTTGAGGTAGGTATCTTTCGGCGACACCTACCTACCAAGAGTCTTTACCTAGGTACTGGTATTCTTCATGTTAATTTGATATTTTCAAAGATATAAACACTACTGTACTGCTATATAGTTATAATCGTAAGTAACTGTAGGATAAAAATAATGTACCTACTTAGTTTATAAAAATCGCAGTAACGTTGTTTTTTTTTTTTTTTCAAATACATATAGGTACAACTCCACTGTAATTTTTAACGGTAAGTACTAGATATGCCGTTGTAAACTACAATGAAACTACTGAGAAATAAATAAAACTTACTTACGAAAATCAGTAAACACTTGTGCTTTGTAAAACACGGTAAATAAAAAAAAACAATGTGCAACTCATGAGCAACAAGAAAAATTCAAACGACGTTAGTATCTTTTTAATTATTTTTGCAATAGTGCGCACGAATATTCCACGAAATAAGTACTAAATTACACTCAATAATATAAAATCGACTTACATTTTGCGGCTTCAACTTCCATGGCTTTGTTTGAAGAGATTCACACGTCCGCTTATAACAAAGGACGAACAAGTTTTAATTCAGGATATGTTGGGCACAAAATCTTTATAACTCTTGATGCCGTTGAAACAGTTATTTTGAAATAAATTTGAACTAAAGAAAGACAGGATATGAGCTATTGGTAGACGTTTTCTTTCGTAAATGAAGTTGAAGTTCTCATATATTGTTTGACAAACCGTTCGATGCAACTACCTGATTGGCTGAATTCAAATCTGGCGCTATCACGTTCGATTCATCGACCAATGATCTAGGAAGCTGCAATTTCAAGAGACATGATGTTGCAAGTCAAAAAAAAAAACATTTTATTCTTTGGCAATCTTATTTATTTAGCTGAAATATTGAAAAATATTTGTATGGCATACTTTTTGATATGAGAATAAAATAATATCAATTGACAACGGGTAGAAACTAATTATTTTTTGCCTACGCTTAGCGACATCTATTGTTCTTTTTTACAAAACATTGCACATATTAAACACAATGCCATCTATTGAAAATTTATGACACTGAATACTGCTCAGTGCATTTTCCTTCATCCTTGTGGTTTGTACAGGAATAAGCAGAACTGCCGAGTCAGTATATTATAAAGTACTCTGTGCGTGTAAGCTTGCAGAGTGCAAACGTGAGACGCTATATAATCTCACAACTCAATAGTCTATCGGTACTTTTAGGAGTTTTAGGCTACGTTCAAAGAGTAATATAAGTGTAATGGCTACGTTTGTTGGATTTTCGAGTAAAATGTTGTTGACAGGGAAATAAAATGTAACTTCACATTGTAGTATTCTTATATAATATAATAAATTAACAGTTCACTATATTCACTATTACATGAACGAATAAATACAATAATAAAATATTTGTTTAAGTATAATAATAATTATGTAAAATACATATTTCCTACAATGCATTGACACGGACACTAATATAAATATTATTGTAAATGCCATCACATAGCTATTTTTACAAAGGTTTGATTACACTTTGATTATGGAAGTGAAGTAAGTTAAAAGTACCGTTAATTTGCACATAACACGCACGTGCATTATGTACATACTTTCACAATTATTCTCCCTAATCAAATAGTAAGCGAACCTATTTTTGCAATAAATATAATATCTACAATACGTCTTCTAACTATTCGTATAATAAATCCTGTAAAATTTAAGTGTAATTTCAAAAGTCTGTGATTTAAAAGATCTCCTTAAAAAGTCATATACACTATAAATAATTAAGATAGTAATTTAAACTTTTTGTCATAAAATAACAATTAAAGAGAAAAAATAATTATTAACTAAAATTAATGGACTTGGCCACATTGATTCGTTGAACTAGCGACTAAAAATACTTTATTTATGTTCTACAGAAAAATTGAATAAGCGTATAAAGGTAAGTAGGTCTGTATAATATCTAATGGGTAATACCACCAGAGGACGATTTTGAGTCTACAAAAACGGCTGGTGATAGGAGCTTCAGAGGCAAGAACGCGTATCCATTTTTTCTGAGAACTAACAATAAATATAATGCATTATTTTTTATTTAAAATATAAATTATAATTACAAATTTCGAAGCATCATAAGTTTTAAAAATAAAAACTTAGTAATGTACCAAATTTTTTGTTATATCAACCTTATAAGAATGAAATATTTTGGCAGATTTTACATCACTGTTTCATCATGTAATTGTAAGAATAATCAATTAATTTTAAAATTGTCACATATCTCCAAAGATCCTTGAATTAGGACTCCAAAAAATCTTGAAAAATCTATGGCCTGAGAGAGCTAACGTTGACTAAAATATGTAGGTGTAGTATACTGGCTTTGAGCTAAGGGATGTTACCCTCTACACATTGTGGCATCAGTGCATCAAGGAGACATTTTCTTGTTTCCTCTGACTTCTGAGGGTTGTGAAGGCTTCATTGGATAGTCGGACGCCAGGTGCATTAGAGAAAAGGACGTATTCGTTTAATGTCTTCAAAAGAATCCCCAAATTGCCTCAAAACATTGAGTAAGTAGGCAACATCTCTTTTAGCAAAACAACTAAAATATGGGAAAATTTTGTCACACACCTACAAGCATAATGTCATTTAAGAAGATTTAAGAACATTAAATTACTAATAAATTAGTACAAAACAATGAGCCGAAACATTACATTGATAAATGCGAATGTTGATAGGTATTAGCATAAACCGTATTGAGACTTCTTCAAATAGGTACAGTACAATCTCTAGTGTGATTATAAAAGTAAAAATATTCCCTAGGATTACTAATGGAAATTTTTGAGTATTATTCTAATAAATAAAATAAAAAAACAATACGTACGCAGGCGTACTAAACAAGAACTTGATAGGAAAATGGAAAAACTCGATGGGGCAACTGCAAGGAATTTTTTTTGCACTTAAAGGCAGTGTTCCATTTTCCCAGGCAGGTTGTACAAAGTTACAACAATTATTTATTTATCTAGAAAATATTAAATCACTATGGTCATTTACGAAAAAGTGGTAAACAAACTGGGCTTTTTTCTTATCTATGACTTGTTTATTTATCCTTGATTGGGGTTCCTGCGTTTGGTTCGGATTATCCCTAAGGAAAATGGCGCCGAACAAAGTCGACAGCGTTTTAGAATCGAGTCCATTTTCAGCACTATGCTGCAATGCTTCTTGTAAGAACTCACATAAGTATAGGAAAACATTCTTTCTGAATTCCGGTAGCTCCATTATAATTTGCTTGCATTGTAAGTAATTGGCTGATGCCCTTAAACATACCGACTGAAGATTGTAAGGAATGATGGGATCTGCAGTACTTTCTAGAAGTAGTAATAGTGCTTCTGCCACAGAATGGATACTCCCAGGGATTGGGTCTATGGAGCCACTGTCTAGCCAATCTCTGATCTGGAGTATCTCTGAATGGAATCCTGGCTGCTCAAACAAGTTGGGTTCCTTCAAGCCATGCAGATAAATATGGTCGACTAAGAACCAAATCTCTTTAGGTATGGAGTAAGTGGACTGGTTAGATACACAGGTATCTCTCTTATTTTCAAGCTCAATTAATTTCCCTACAGGTACCTCTTTGATTGGCATGTTGAGGTTCACTAAAACCTCTATTGAGCACCCAAAACAACTTCTTTGGTATGTTCCATTTATTGTTATGAAGATATCTTTGCCTCCATACAAGTGTAGTACAAGAATGTCATACAATTTGTCTGTTCCAGCATTCATCTTACAAGCAGATGTCTTATTTATAAGTACCTTGAGTTGAATTTCGCATGTTTCTTCTGCACAAATACATTTCTTGTAAGGTTCGACTATCAGCCATTCCTTGCAGAAGCTTGTCTCATCTAATTTCTTTATGAACTCAAACTCTACAGGCAACTTACCGATATTCTTTATAGTGATTGTCCGAACTTGCAGTTCTAAGTACCGCACCGTCTCAAAATCTATTTCAGTTCTATCAACTTTAACTTGAGGAATCAATTCATTTTCCATTTTATCCAATTGCTTGATGACTTCTTCATATACCTTTCTGTATTTCTCTTCATCTATTATTTTAATTGAAGAGTTGAATATTGCTGATACAGGTTTGTGGTCACTGATGTTTAATGATGGATGGCTTCTGTAACCCAGCTGGGTGATATTCTGTCCTCTCCAGAATATCCTGTCACACCATGCTGGAGCTCTGTTCTTCTCACTGGAGTCCCAGTTGTCTGTGCCAGGGTCATACTTGTATGTAGGTTTGAAATTGATTTCTCCTTCTATGTATCCAGCAAAAACATTATTTATTTTATGTTGCTGCATCAGTTGGTCCTTCTCTAG
The DNA here is from genome assembly GCA_948473465.1 of Lithophane ornitopus. Lineage (NCBI taxonomy): Eukaryota > Metazoa > Arthropoda > Insecta > Lepidoptera > Noctuidae > Lithophane > Lithophane ornitopus. The sequence continues at coordinate 1,735,904 of OX419617.1, forward strand.
TACTGGTGCAAAATTGTTTTCATTACACAACTTTTTACATGTAGTGGGGTCTAATTCTGTGATGCGATAATTCAGGTCTCCTAGCCAGTACACTTGATCATGGTCTTTGATACCTTTAGGCAGCTGGTTTGGTTGCACAAATCTGGTCCTGCTACAGATGTCTCTGAAGTCTTGGTTCCTTCTTTCAAACTCCTCCACATGAGCTGCTAAGTGGGAGTTGACAAAGCACATTGAAGTGTTGTGCAGATCAAATCTTATGGAGACTCCACCTTTATTGCCCATTTTCCCCATGATACCGGTCCCCACGGTATCACACACAACATTACGTACATGAGAGAAGTGTTTGGCTTTAATAAGAATTATCAGCATCATGCCAACTAGTCTGACTTTCTCCACCTTCACATACTTTGCTCTCTTATCAACAAAATTTAGGACAGCAGTAAACCACTCATCTTCTCTGAAGGTTTGGTCAAACAGAAATGTCTCCTTAGACAGGTCCAACTCTTGGAAACCAATAGCATAAATGTCAGGGGGCTCCCTGTCAACACTCAGCCACCCCTTGAGAGGAATCACAGGAGATTTGTCATTCACATTCCATGTTCCACAGAATATAGAGAATTTCTTTGTAAAGGTATACTCAAATTCCTTGTCAGACATTTTGTGTTTGATGAGGCTCTCTCTTATGGCAACAGGTGCTGAGGTCTGCGTGTGCGGGACACCTCCGGGTATAGCCATCGTGTGAGTTAGAATATCGTTATCAATCTTACCACTGTACTTCTTGAGCCACACAAAATCAGGCTGAGTTGGCACTTTGTTGACAGCTTCTATGCCTCTAAACAGGTCGTCGACAAAGTTATCGACGCGCGGAGTCATCTGTATTTCAAACTTATACTTATTACTACGAGATTGCAGATTCAGGTACAGTATGGCCTCGGGGTCGGAAGGTTTGTTGTCAATTTCACATTTAAAACTGTTATCTATCGGCAACACTATTTCTATGGATAAATCCGTGAAGGACTTTGGCGGGTAGCATGACGTAAACAAGCAGAATACTGCTTTTTCATCACCAAACTCAACAATTGCTAATAGCCGATCCTTTTTTACCCATTCGGGATGCAATACTTTGGCGTCACACAGGAAAGCTGTGACCCGTTCGCTTGATAGGAATTTTTCCTGTACCACAGATTTTATCTCGTCGTGATTCATGGTGTTTCATGAGTTTATTTCGTTCCACTTTTCACATTACATCGATATTGTTCGAAGTTCATGTAAATTCGATTCATTGACAGCTTTGCAAATAATTTTGTTTGACAGTGACAGTTGTCAATTGGCACAAAAACCATTTTCGTTCAGCTAATTAAAAAATGAAAATTATCTCCATTTTATGAAAATAATAGGATCTTAGGAAAAACAAAAGTATTTTTACAAGATCTATGTATCTTTACACGACTACTGTTTTCTTTATTATAATAGGTGAAATCTTTGTTGAAATAATTTAGTATTTATTTCCTAACGAAATATTAGAAGTCATCTGACTCAACTATCCTGTTTATAAATACAGTTGTATGCTGTCGGGTTTCGATAGGTGGAAATTGTGAAACAAAAATGTGTTTGCGTTTGAATAAAATTGTCCTATAGAATCAAATAATCCCATTCGAATTGAACTATGCATTTCCGGCCACGAACTTCAAAATAAGTGAAATATACTCTCCAATGATAAAATTACAACCTGAAAATAAAACCGAAACGACATTCACAAATGCTCACTTCCATTAATCAAGTGAGAAGTGATTATTTTGGTAAAATAGCTTGTTTTGTTTTTAATCGTAATTTCTCACATTTCTTGGCCTCGATTGAGTTATCCTAGTCTAATAGCCGTTAAATTACATAATCTAGTAAATAAAAAATTTAAGAATATGGCAGGAGTGCCTAGTGATTGGCAATTAGGATGCGTTGAGGTGAAGCAAAGGGGAGAATACCTTCTGAAGTCAGGGCAATGGTCTGATTGCACTTTCTTGGTGGGTGCTGAGCCCGACCAAGTGGTTATTGCTGGCCACAAGCTGGTCCTGGCGATGGCGTCACCAGTTTTCGAGGCTATGTTCTATGGTGGTATGGCAGAAAGGAATGATCCTATACCTATATTGGATGTACAGCCTGAGGCTTTCAGGGCTCTGTTAGAGTGAGTATGTAACATAAAATGACTTTTATAATTGCCTAGTCATTATTCCAACAGTTTAGGAAAAAAATAGTTAACTATTGGAGCAGTAATTATCAATATTCAATCAAACAGTAATACTACTGATATTTTAATTTCTGTAATAAACCAACTAAGACATATTTGAGTTAACTTTATACCTGAAGCCCCAGCTTCTACTAAATAATATAGAGTAGGTATAAAATAAACATTATTGTAATAAATCTTTATTCTCTTTTTATTTCTTTGCTTTTTTCTTTATTACTTCCTCTTTTCTTTCTTTTAATTAAATTACCTCTGTAACATTACAGGTACATATACACAGACAATATAAACATCAGTTCATTTGACAAGGCCTGTGAGCTGTGTTATGGAGCCAAGAAGTACATGCTGCCTCATCTGGTGAAGGAATGCACTCGGTATCTGTGGTCAGACCTGTATCCGAGGAATGCCTGCCGAGCCTATGAGTTTGCAAGACTGTTCGAGGAGAATGTGCTTATGGATAAGTGTATACAGGTAGATGGTTTATTTTTACCCGACTACGGCGAAGAAAAAAGAAGGGTTATGATTTTGACCGGTATGTCTGTATGTATGTTCATCTGTTCCCTCATATCTTCTAAACGACTCATCACAATTTGACAAATGAGGTATCGTTGGAAGCGTCTTGATCATCGGCTGGTTATAGGCTAAGTGACGTCACATTAAATTAAAAATGGCGCCCTCTAGAGGACATAAAGTCAGGAACTAAAAAAAAATATTGTTTAATAAAAAATCGTACCATGTTGGGTATCAAATGAAAGGGCTTAATGAGCACATTTCAAAAATATAAATATTATAACCCCAATAGAATAAAAAAAAAAAAAAGTAATAAAAACTAAAACCCAACTACGACTAAAAATAATGTGTAATAATGTCTTGTTTATACCTTTTTAGTCCTAGTTGGGTTTTAGTTTTTATTACTTTAATTTTTTTTTAACTGTTTTATGGATCTGCAGATTTTTTTTATCTCAAGACATATTACAATTATCTCGTTACAATTTTTATAGAATACACACTTAGGAATCGAAAGTAAACGCCCTGTATTCATTTTAAAAACACCTCTGAAATTGTTCTATAATTTTGAAAGTTTACTGTCTAATTCGGAATTCAGTTTCTCTCTATGTATTCATGTTATTTCAGATAATCAGCACAAATACTAAAGAGGTATTAACCGACAGCAGTTTTGAGGATGTGGAGCTCAACACAGTCATAACTGTCTTCTCTCTGGACCATTTAAATGTAGATAGTGAACTGGACTTATTTGAGGCTGCCGTGAGGTATGCCAAGGCCCAGGATAAGAGGACTTCGGAGAGAAGCGTCAGTCCACCGTCAGAGAATGGACCCCCAAATGAGAAGAGGTCTAAGAGTCCTGGACCGTCCACGTCTAAAGATAAAGTATGTACCTAACATGTGTATTTATTATATACAGTAAATTATGACATTCTGAGCTTGAGGAGCTCGTGGCTAAGTTATAACAGCCGCTCGGGTCGATCCATCAGGTTAAGCTACGCTTGCCGGGGTTGGTCCGGATGGGTGACCATTTTCACATATCCCCCGTGCCTCGGAAAGCACGTTAAGCCGTTGGTCCCGGCTGTCATTTGTGGATCTTTGACAGTCGTTACGAGTCGTCAGAAGCCCGAAAGTCTGACAACCAATCTAACCAAGGGGTATCGTATTACCCAGTTACTAGGTTGTGGAGGTCAGATAGGCAGTCGCTCCATGTAAAATACTGGTATTCAGCTGCATCCGGTTAGACGCCGGTTGGAAGCCGACCCCAACATAGTTGGGAAAAGGCTAGGTAGATTGATTTTTATGACATTCTGAGCTAAGATATTCAATTATCATTGCACAAAGTTCTATAGAGCCATCAGATTGGAACACTGAGCCAATAATAATGAAAACACTTACAAAATACTACAAGGAGGAGAAATTACAGCAAATAATGGTCTACTATTGACTAATGATTAAATTGAAAGTATTCAATCAATTTATGTTACAAAATCAAAATTTGATGTACAATATAACGCCACTGTTGCTGGTTACTGGGGTTTTAGTATATACAACTCATGTAGACTAATTTAATGCACACCAACTACATACACATATTATTTTTAATATAAGTTATGGTTTCTGCCCGCGGCTTCGCCCACGTGGATGTCCGCAATTATCCCATGGACATACTAGTGGGATAAAAAGTATTCTATGTTTAACCTAGGTAGAAACAGACAGAGAGAGAGAGAAAGTCGCATGGAGGGGGCATAACGCTTTTTCCTTACGCGACGTGACGATTTCTACCACCATCTTTTCTTGTCTACCTGTGTGCTAAATTTTATCGAAATCTTAACAGACAAACAGATTTACATGACGCTTTATATGTTTCCCCGAAGGGTCGGCCAGAGGTGTATCTTATAGTACACCCACATTTCGTCACTTATGTTTAACTCCCATGTAAAAGGGAGAGAGCCTATTGCCATCAAGCGGGCACAAATCGAGACACCAGTCTGCCCCTGAGTAATACTCTACCTTACCTCGGAATCGAAACCAAGACCTCATGCTTAGCAGAGCGCTTGCGACCACCCCTAGACTAACGACGCACTTTCGCATTTATAATATTAAATATGGATTATAACATAAAATAAAAAATCATTTATTTAGGTCCTAGACCCATAAATACAAAAAACAATACACAATTTTGTAAGTGTCACAATTTTCAATTTAATAATGATGGTATGATTACTAAATAAATAAAGTTAATTAAATGACGAAAATTAAGAGGTTATGATAATGTTTACAGGTGGTGAATGTTGAGAGTAGTGCGGAGAACAGCCCTGAAGCTGTGATGGACACGCAAAAGGCGAGTGAGAGCTCCGACCAGCCCTTACCCGGACCCTCGGATGAAGGCAAGAAGAAACCTGGTGAGCTATAAGTCAAGTAACTTCTTTTTATTTAATTCAATTAATCAGTAGCTTCCCCCGCATACCTTACCATATTCGTGATCCTTACGAATTGCCGAGGCCCCTCTAATATTAAGTCGTTATCACGATAATCTCTTGCCCTACAACCTACATTCATAATCTGGCAGCTTCCACTCAGATAATGTCCGGATACGGCGAGCGTATATTTTCGCACTGAATCACTACAGAAGGTTTATCGGTTTATGTAGACCTATAGTACCGTTACTAGTTAATATAAGTTTTTATATCTATACTAATATTATAAAGCTGACGAGTTTGTTTGTTTGTTTGAACGCGCTAATCTCAGGAACTACTGGTTGGAATTGAATTCTTTTTGTGTTGGATAGTCCCTTTATCGAGGAAGGCTATAGGCTATATAACATCACGCTACGACCAATAGGAGCGGAGCATAAATGAAAAATGTTGCAAAAACGGGACAAATAATTCCTGTTTAAGAGCTTCCGTTGCGTGCGCTGCGTAAACGGTTTAAGTTACGCAAATATCATGTATCATGGAATTGTTCCTCTTTAAAAGAAAGTCCGCGACAGCATATGTCTATCTTTTAAGATTGTCTCACTATAGCCTTTTTTAAGGTAATCAATTTTTTTTCGAAGTTAATGCATTATTTGCGAAGGAGTCTTATCGACATAATATTAATTCTTATTAAAATAAATAGTTTTAACATCAAGGGTATTTATGTAGCAGTAAAATACTTTTTAATTCATTCGAATTGAACATTTAATTTCGAAGATATCACGATATAAAAATGCAATATGCGAACCGTTCGACGCCGGCGGCGGCGCCGCGCCTCCGCGACGTTCCCTACTTTAGAGAGGAGAGGATGAGCACACGGGTAGACAAGACCTGAAATAGGACATAGGATACGTTTTATCCCTATATTGCCACGGGATCGACATCTACGCGGGTGAAACCGCTGGGTACAGCTAGTTGATTATAAAATAAGATCTCAAAATTAATAAAATAACATCACGTCTGTATTCCCCATAGAGGTGCACCTTACTATAGGTATCTTAAACATAAACATACCTGGTGAAATTTGGGTGTACTATCACCAAAATTTCGCCAGTTATGTTGTTTAAAAATCGTCACTTTTGTCTAGAAATATCGTCGTTTATGTTTACAAATGTCATCCCCCATGTAACCCCCTCAGGGGATGACTTTTCCAAAATCCTTTTTTACTGATCACAGTCGTTAATAAGGAACTCTTGTGCAAAATTTCAGACCAGTTTAGGCTGTATGTTGCTTTTCAGTGATTTTTTTTTTATCCATCCTATACAGACCCTAAGTCGGACAAGCCAACAATTCGGGCCGCCATAGAAAAAATTCGTTTCCTGACGCTAACGCCGCAGCAGTTCGCAGAAGGGCCGGCTAGGTCTTCACTCCTCACAGAATCTGAGGCCTTTGCCGTCCTCATGAACATACTGTCCAGTTCTTCAGACGTGGCCATGCCTAGTGGCTTCTCAACCTGCAGGGTGCCCAGGAAACAGCTGATTGGTGATGGGCCGTCCTCCAATGTGAGTATATCTTGTATTAATAGTTGAAACTGGTTTTGTTTTGCATGGAAATCTCTTCCTTTACTGTATTAATTTTGAAGCTGTCATGTAGGTCAGACATGGACATTATTCCTTTCATTAGAGTTAGTTTCACATGCTCCACGCATTTAGAGGTTGTAGCATATGAACAGTGATCATCAGTGTAGTTTTTTTTTTGCGGTGACTGGTACAAATCTTCACTGGTAGAAATCGTCACTGGAACAAATTGTCACTGGTAGAAATCGTCACTGGTAGAAATCGTCACTGGTAGAAATCTTCACTGGTAGAAATCTTCACTGGTAGAAATCGTCACTGGTAGAAATCGTCACTGGTAGAAATCGTCACTGGTACAAATCGTCACTGGTACAAATCTTCACTGGTAGAAATTTTCACTGGTAGAAATCGCCGCTGGTACAAATCGTCACTGGTACAAATCTTCACTGGTAGAAATTTTCACTGGTAGAAAACTTCACTGGTAGAAATCTTCACTAGTAGAAATCGTCACGTAACAACAAAGCGTTATGCCATAAAGTCACTTTCATGGTCTCAAGTTTCAAGTGCCAAAAGTTTGATGATGATGATGATGAATATTGTTTATAATATCATAAAGAGTTTTATCTACACCCATACTATAAATCCTCTATAAAAGTTTTTGAAACAGTTAGCTTATTCCGAACTTTAAAACACTGGTTGTTTTAATGTTGTCATAGTAACCATAATATCATCCAAACCGGTGTTATAATGTTGTACTAAATTTCATAATACAACTCATTTCAAAAAAAGAACATTGTCATGCAGACGCGTTTCACTAACAAAGCACCGTAATTTAAAACAAAAAAACATCTATGTTATTCGAATTTGAAAAATTCTAAATCACGTGCGTCGTATCCCTCCATTTTTGTTGATATTAGTATTGCAAAGTACCTTTTATAGAGGATTCATATCATGGGTGTAGATAAAGTCTTGTGTGCAACTGTAAATAATAAGGTATTAAAACACTCATGTGATACTATTATCAAATATAAACATACATTCGTGTTTTAATACCCCTTATTATATAACAGTTGCATAAATAACTATTAAGTTTGCACTTCTGTCGGCAGCCCCCCATGACTGCCTATTTTTGTTTTGATATGTATCAGGAAGCCGGGGAAACGTGCGCTGTTTGATTAGACCAATGACCGTGCGCGGTGCTACAGTTAGCCGTTAGATGGATAGATGAATTTTTGAATGACCAATTATTATAAAAATGCATTTTGATATTAAGTACTATCTATATTAAGTATATACTATTTTCTTTTCTGTTCATGTATTTAATTAATTTAAAATATTATAACCATAATTTAATGACACGTAATGTGTCACAAATAAACTGATTGATTGATTGATGGTTACAACCCATTTTCCGAGAGGTTGGTACTGTCAGCCAAGATGTCAGATGTTACACATTATATGTGACTACTATAAGGCTCGCTCGTTATTTTTTATCTGTATCAAGCCTAATTGTTTTATAGCCAGTTTTCATTATTTTCGTCAGATGGCGACACTGACGGTAGATACTCCGAGCCCGGTGATGCTGGAGCAGGTGTTCGGCGCGCCCTCTGCCTACCAGCCCTACCCCAGACCCACGCGCCATGATGGTAGGTAAACACTTAGAACAGGTTTCATTCTCCACTATACCCTATTTGAAATAAGGTTAGACATTAAAACAAACACTTTTACAGTCCGTTCAACCGATTTTGACTTCTATACCGTAGGCATAAGGATAGCATTAAAAGCAAAAAAAGTTACACAATACCAACTATCTACTGCGGCTGCCATTTGTCATGCCACCAACGCAATAGAATTCAAAATCGGTTGAACGAAATGTAAAAAAGGCTTATCTATACGTCTAATCTTATTTCAAATGCCGTATAAATATTATTTTTCTAGAGTTATGAGAGAGTTACCCGCATCCTATTTAAAAGCGATAGTCGTCGTTCGAAATGTTTTACGGTGAGCCTGAACGCGAGGTCGCGCCGACAGTGGGCGCTTTCCGGTTTTACGAACAAAAAGTGACATATGATCGCGACCGATCACGTTTCGCGCGACGATCGCTTTTATATAGGACGCGGCCTTATTTATCTAGAATCAATACTAATATTATAAATGCGAAAGTAACGCGTGTCTGTCTGTTACCTTTCACGCCATAACGTCTAGACGGAACACACAGGCAGAGTATTTGAAAAATTTTCGCAATGACCACAGGTCTTTCGAACCTGCATTCTTTGTTTTACACTATTGGTATCTATCCTAACAACATCCCAAAAAATCAGTACAGTGGTGCCGATTCTGTTGTTCACAAACTAAACTAAATTTAAGTTCAGTGCATCTTTTTCTTTCTATTTCATTATGAATAGGACAGAAGATACATTTTAGTTTAATCCTGTAAAATTAATCAGCGCCTGACGTAAATTGACATAATCTTAGCAGGCAAGTTTTTAATCACGTCTAAACTTTCATGGAGTACCAGTTTGACAGGACTAAACTAAAATTTATCTTCTGTCCTTTTCTTAATGAAATAGAAAGAAAAAGATGCACTGAACTTAAATTTAGTTTAGTTTGTAAAGAACAGAATCGGCACCATTGTCATTTTACCTACAATGACTTAAATGACTGGCCTATTATGGCAACTCATACATGTCATGTATCCTACTCCTCAGTCGGCGTCCGCCACTCGTCAATCGTCCACAACGCGAACCTCTCCGGCATAGGCGTGGAGCACATGGACCGGCACAGCAACGACTACAACAAGATATACTGCCAGCGCCCCATCATACAGCACACCAACTGCCTCAACACCGACTGCCTCAACACGTCCGTGCTGGACTGCTCCGTCACCTTCATGGTGGATAAGAACATCTGTCTGCTGGGAGTGCAGGTGAGACACAGTTTTTTTTTTTTTTGCCCTAATCCCACATTCCCAATTTATTCGGGGACAAAGCAATAAGCCTTTTCAATAATCTATAACCTTTATATTTTTTTTTTTCAACCAGTCCTTCCAAGGTGTATCGTATTACCCAGTTACTGGGTTGTAGAGGTCCGAGCGGCAGTCGCTCTATGTAAATACTGGTATACAGCTGCATCCGGGTAGACTGGAAGCCGACCCCAATGTAGTTGGGAAAAGATTAGGCAGATTTTATATATATATATTTCTTTTTCTTCCATACTTCTCTATTAGTCGTCATTTCGAGGTGCAGTGCAGGTGCACTATCTGTTCCTTTCACTATCAGACTGCCAGTGGCGTGCCTAGGGTTCTAAATTAGGGCAAGCCCGCAGACAATTTAAGATTAAAAAAAAAAAAAAAACAGCCATGTGTGCGATTTACGGATTTTCTTTGTTGTTCATGATAACACCATTATTATAAGTAAGCGCCATCTATATTAACGAATGCGCGAAACACCGATTACCAGGAACTTTTCACCATAATAAATTCTTTCGCTTGTCACCAAAATTATTCAATCAAAAGCCGCTAGTGGCTCCCAAATTATCGATTTGTTGTTCTATTACCGTAAGCATACTTAGTTTTATGAATTATAATGTCGATTGAATATGTTAAATGAGATATTACATTAGGTACTTATCTAACATTTTTTAATTAATCATAATGACAATAACTAACTCTAATCTTTATTTCAAAACACCTAGGTATGAAGAATATCTTCGATAAGAAAATTATTGTGTTTTGTGATCTTGATGAGATGTAATAATAATAAGATGGTTTGTTTTTCAGTGGTTTTCCGAAACTACAATTGCCATACAAACAACACTATACAAATTTTGATGTCTTTTATGGCACCAGCTACCTAAGTTTGTCATATTCATCAACATAATAAACAATCGAATGCCAATTTCAATTATATTCTTCAACTGACAAAAATAATAGGTCTTTACCTATGAAATTGCCGTTTTGTATGAAAAAATTTAAACGAATTTTTTTCATGAATTTTTTATTTGTATTAATCGAAGTAATCACCCATGCAATCAATGCATCTTTGCCATCGCAGTGGCAGTTTATTGAGGCCCTTCTTAAAGAAATCAGCTGGACGGGAGGCAACAAATTCTTCAAAGGCATTTTGTACTGCCTCTCGGGTATTGAATTTTTTTCCCGCCAAGAAGTTATCCAAATTCTGGAAAAAGTAGTAGTCTGTAGGCGCAAGGTCTGGTGAGTAGGGCGGATGACGGAGAGCTTCCAACCCCAGTTCTTGCAACTTGGAGACCGTCTGCTGTGCAGTATGAGGTCGCGCGTTGTCGTGCAGGAGCAGCGGAGACGAGCGATTGACCAATGCTGGTTGGAGATGCGCCAGCTTCTCCATCATTGTGTTCAGTTCTTCACAGTACACATCTGCAGTAATGCTCACCCCGTTTGGTAAGAAGCTGTGATGAATCACACCGGCGCTAGACCACCAAACAGTGACCATCACTTTTCTAGGGGTAAGTTTTCGTTTAGGGCATTGTTTAGGTGCTGAACCAGGATCCAACCAACTTGCTGAGCGCTTGCGGTTATCAAACAGAATCCATTTTTCATCGCAGGTAACAATGCGGTTCAAAATTCCTTCATTTGTGTGTCTGTTGAGCAGTGCAAGGCACGTCTCGACGCGTACTTCGCGCTGGCGATCATTGAGTTCGTGGGGCACCCATTTGTCAAGCTTTTTTACCTTGCCAATTTGACGCAAATGGACCAATATTGTTTTGACGCTAACGTCGAAAGCTGCTGCTAATTCAGCCGTAGATTGTGTATCATCAGCTTCCACAATCGCCTTTAATTCGTCATTGTCGACCAAAGTCTTCGGACGACCGCGAGGTTCATTTTTCAGGTCGAAATTTCCAGAACGGAAGCGAGCAAACCAATAACAGGTGGTGCGTTGGTTTGTAGTGTTAGCTCCGTAAACGTCGTTGATGTTGCGTGCCGCTTGTGCCGCGTTGCTGCCACGACGGTACTCATATTCCATAATTACTCGAATTTTTAACGTATCCATGATGACGAAAAAGATTGAAATGCGATGAAAATGTAACACTAATCAATAAAGAAATGACTACTTTTGGAAAAAAAAATCCATGTTTTTAAAATAAAATTAATTTGAAATTAGAATTCTTAGCCAAACAACAATTATTTTGATTTGAAATGGCCAGTACTGCAGAACGGCAATTTCATAGGTAAAGACCTAATATTTGTTTTTTCCCGAATTTTATTAGGTACAGTAATTTGGGTTTGATTACGGTGAAGTAAAGAGTTACACTGTCAGAAAACTCAATGTACCTACTTACCTTTTCGAACACAGTTTCCGAATTCACATTTTGATGATAAAAATAACACTATAATCACTTACTAAGACACACACACTTACGAATGACAGCCGCAATAACTATCACATCATTTTAACTAATAAAACTAATTGATTACCTCAGCACTTGGAAATAAAATACTGATCTCAAAATATTAAATTTCAAAACAATAACAAATCGAGTCGCGTCGACCGTCGCATCGCGGACTTGCAACTCACTTTACGCGGGTCAACATCGCGGCTAGTGCATTTGCGCGAACTTAACAACTCTAAAAAAGTACTCTGTGCTCCCAAAAGCCCGGCTTTTCATTTCATACAAATCTGCGTATAAGTACTTACCAATATGTCAACAAATGTAAACGTTTCTATAGCAATTTGTAGGCGAAAACTGCTAGACAAAGAAAGGTAAGGTAAGCCCCATTGAAAGCCGACGAGTGTGAGCGAGAAGGCGCGTAGGTTTGGCAAAAAAGCGCGGAATTAAAAATTGTATTCTTATGAATAATATTGAGTTCAATGAGTGCATCTGGCACCCTTGCGCAGTGCGCGCGCAGATAGAGCGGGGATTTCAAAATTTGATTATTCCTATGACATGAATGATTGAGTTCGAGATTATTGACTGCTTTTTTTAAATTTATTTTTTATTGGTAGGCTTACGTTTGTTCTTGTGAATTATGATTTTATTAGGGCAAGCCGGGCTTGTATGAAAGTACCGCCACTGAGCAGATTATGATGATTAAAGTGAAGGTCAGTAGGATACTTTTCATTCCAGTAGTACGTTCCCGTGGTATAATTTCCGACAACCACGCGAGCGAAATCGCGGGAAAAAGCTAGTCATAAATAAGAGTATTGTTTTTCTTTTATTTTTAGGTCCCGACTCAAGCCCCAAGCGAGGAGTCCGGCGTGTCGTGCGGTGCGGGCGCGGGCGCGGGCGCGGGCGCGGGCGCGGGCTCGTACTGCGAGCTGCTGTACGCGCACCTGCTGGACGCCGACGGAGCGCGCCTCACGTACACGCACTACACCAACAGGGTGCCCTTCAGGCACCTGCTGGACATCATGTTCAACAGGCCCGTGTATATACAGCGGAATAAGGTGAGAGAATGCAGGAAAACTACATTATATTGGATTTTTGAGGGAAATACGTCAAAAGTTATGTGGTGACATCTACACCGCTATAAACTAACTGAAAGAATTAATATGGCGTCACACAAATTCGCCGCGCTATTTCATTTCACTAATGAGCGCGCGCGGTGGTTCCGAAAGGTTGGTACTGTCAGCCAAGATGTTACACTTCATAAACGACTACTGAAAGGCTCGCTCGTTTTTAGGGTTCCGTACCCAAAGGGCTCTGTCCGTCTGTCACCAGGCTGTATCTCATGAACCGTGATAGTTAGACAGTTAAAATTTTCACAGATGATGTATTTATGTTGCCGCTATAACAAAAAATACAAAAAAACAGAATAAAATAAATATTTAAGGGGGCTCCGATACAACAAACGTGATTTTTTTTGCTCGTTATTGATAACGGCAACAGGTAGATGCTGGAAATATTCACAGAATATTTAATTATATATTAAATTTAAAAATAAATAACGAAATTAAAATAAAACAAATATTAAAGGGTTTTCCTATACAACAGACATGATTTTTTTGCCGTTTTATAGATAATGGTACGGAATCGTGCGCGAGTCCCACTCGCACTTGGCCGGTTTTTTAAATTATTTACACATTCCTTTTATCTCCACAGGTGTACAAAGTGGGCATAGTATTCAACAAAGTGGGCTGGTACCCCATGGGCACATGCGCACAGCAAGTCGCCGCAGAGTCAGTGTTCTTTAACTTCGGCATCGGCCAGAGTTCCGACTCGGTCCGGGACGGCCTCATACGATCCATTATCTTCACCTACTAGCAAACAATGTCACCCGATCTTTATATCGTTTTGTAAAAACGAGAAAAGATCGCGGCTGAAAATATAAAGTAATATAATTAGGTAGGTACATAAAGTCCGGCCATTAAGAATGCGTTTTTGACATCTGTCAGTGTGACTCGATTAGGAACTAATAAAGTTTAAATTCGTAAAACACGTATTCTTTTGTACTCAGCGTTTGCAGTCCTTTTACAATTATTTACCTCTGATCTGATCTGAAATTAGTGAGCGCCTGACGTAAATTGACGGAATTTTAGTAGGTAAGTTTGTAATCACGTCTAAACTTGTATGGAGTAGTGACAGGCGCTGATTAATTTGACAGGACTAAAATAAACTAAAATTTACCTTCTGTCCTTTTCTTAATGACATAGAAAAAGATACACTGAACTTAAATTTTGTTTAGTTTGTGAACAACAGAATCGGCACCAGTGATTTATATTCTTTGCTATAAACCTGTCCTATTCATCAGCATTTGTCATTTAGGTGCCAAAAACGCTCGGTATTGAACAGCCGCCTTTGTGTGATTGTTCACCTCTTTCGTAAGAAACCAAAGCTTTAGATGTAAAGTTTCCCCCGAAACGATCAATTGCAATTGCAGTAATATTGTCAATTAAGTTCAATTGCATTGGTAGACGATCAATTTGCGCATCAATGTGTATCAATCACGTAAACATTGTCAATTGCAATTGATCGTTTCGGGGACTCTTAAAATATCCGTGAAAGGACTGTATAACTGACAGGTGTTAGGAACGCATTCTGTCATCGGAAGGCGTGTAGTATTATTGGCTGAAAATAGTAAGATGTATTATGAGTTTCTGGTCGTAAACATGCCGCATCGAATTTAATAGTCTATACAACTCTCCCAGTTCATGTAAGTGCATTGAATGACTATTTCATGAAATCATAACATTTGGCACTTATATGATGTATTGCTGATTCTAATCTTTATAATTCTTTAAATCCATATTTGTTACTGCCGCCAATAATATTTAGATCAACATACAACCTGATACTGACCTGCAAATTGAAAAAAACGTAAGAAAATTTATATTTCGCGGGCCTCCTTAAGCTCGATGTGTTATATTTACGCCCGGTTTAATCAGTGTCAAATTAAATTAATAGCGAAACTCCGCAGACGCGATGCCGATGGGGATATCTAAACACGACAATAAAAATGATATGATGATTTTTTTGGGGTCAATGACCGCTGGTAGTGTTTTTCGTCTGGAAGTGTAAGTTGATAAAATCTGTTTTAACGTGTTAGGATATCGTCTGTGATGTTTACACAAAAAAACCTTCTTATTTTCGTGTGGTTAGGGACTAACCTGGTGTCAGAGTTTTAAAGCCGCCCAAGGGCCTCTGACTTGGTTTTACATGCCGTCGAGAAATATATCTCAGGCATGCCGTTTCCTCATGATGTTTTCCTTTACCATTTATAAAGCAAGCGATAATTATACAATACACACATGAATCCAAAAAGTCTGAGGTGCGTGGCTTCCAGGGGTTGCGGGAAAGTCCGAAAGGGATACCGGGACCCTTGGCAACAGGCAACTGAAGGAACACGGGTGGGTTTTAGTCAGTAAAAGTCTGACACGCCGCCCAAAGCGGGAGAAGTAATTTGATGACTTCCCACCCTCAAAAAAAAAAGGCATGCCGTTTCCTCATGATGTTATCCTTCACCGTTTTTTAAGCAAGCATGAATCCAAAAAGTCGGAGGTGTGTGGCTTGGATTCGATCGAACTCGAGACCTATGACTTGGCAGTCCGACGGTCACACAACTAGGCTATCACAGCTTACACAAAAAAACGGATAGTTTAAGGTTGATGCGTTAGGGTGACCCGCGAAATTCAAATTTTCTTACGTTTTTTGCAATTTGCAGGTCAGTATCAGATTGTATGTTGATCTAAATATTATTAGCGGCCGTAACAAATATGGATTTACAGAATTATAAACATTAGAATCAGCAATACAACTCTCTAAGTTCATGTAAGTGTATTGACTGACAATTTCCGAAATTTTCATTCAATACACTTACATGAACTTAGAGAGTGGTATTGCTGATTCTAATGTTTATAATTCTGTAAATCCATATTTGTTACGGCCGCTAATAATATTTAGATCAACATACAATCTGATACTGACCTGCAAATTGCAAAAAACGTAAGAAAATTTGAATTTCGCGGGCCACCCTAGCGCATCCACCTTAAGTGAATAAACTACAAGCAGTCATTGACCTCAAAAAAAAACATCAAATAAAATTTCCTTTTTGTTTTATCATGTTTATATAATAATATTGAAACCCTACCCGGCGATGGAGTTTAGCTAGCTAATTTAATGTGACCCTGTAGTATTATAAGACTTTGCTGGTTGAAGTGACCGAGGCTTCCGTGAAAACTGAGGCCCTAGTGTGAGTTTCTTTTAACTATCTCGATTTTACGCATCGACCGCGTTCGGCGCTCTGATTGGCCCTTCACTGGCGAGAGGCCAATCGGAATGCCGAACGCGGTCGATGCGTAATGTCGAGATGGTTAAAAGAAACTCAACTGTTGCCCATTTTATTAATTAACACGACAAACAGTGAAATATGTCTCTGAAATAATTTAAATTTTACGAAATCATAGGAAGAAGTCAGTTGTAAATACATTATTTATGTGTTATAGAACAAAGCTTCTGTTCTAATTTATATGTAAAACTCTAATCGCCTTGAAGACTTACTATTCCGTTTTCAACAACTTGTAGGTATCATATTATATTAAGGCCTGAATTTTCTTACGCTGATGTCAGTCGCGTGGATCGGTCGCGCGTGCGTATATACATTGTGTTCTATATAGCACCCTACTCCTGGAGCTTGTAGCTAAGTAATAACAGCCGCACGGATTGAACGATCAGGTTAAGCTACGCTTGATGGGGTTAGTCCGTGGATGGGTGACCATCTTAACATACCGAGACTCCTCCGTGCCCTCCGTAAGCACGATAAGCCGTTGGTCCCGGCTGTCATTCGTGGATCTTTGACAGTCGTTACGGGCCGTCAGAAGCCCGAAAGTCTGACAGCCAGTCTTACCAAGGGGTATCGTATTACCAAGTTACTGGGTTGTGGAGGTCAGATGACAGTCGCTATATGTAAAATACTGGTATTCAGCTCCATCCGGTTAGACTGGAAGCTGACCCCAACATAGTTGGGAAAAGGCTAGGCAGAATGATTGACTGCGACGCTGACGTTTGCGGCGCGAACTACGTTGCTACGCGTACGCGACCGACCGTACGCGACATCAGCGTAAGAGGAATTCAGGTCTTAAGGGTGTGGCCAGGCATGCCACAGGCCACACATTTTTCATACAATCATGCTTTTCAATGTCTACGAATTGCCAAAGTTATAATACATTTAAAATTTGAGTATGTTCAATTTATTTACATTTTTACTTTTCATATTTCTTGTGTTTCTATAGTGAGAGTAACAATAATAATTTCATGTCATAATTTTACTGTAAACTTTTCTAGTGCCTATAGCTACAAAACGTGAATGTTATTGTACTAAACTTGCTATATAGAGAGTAGGTATGAGTAAATACAGTAACAAATATTTATTTATTTAATACTTTAAGCACACAAATGTACAGAGGTGGAATAAATGCAAAGGCATTTGTCATCTAAATAATAACAACTATTTAATAAAGTTTCATCTACCATGCATCTACCTGATGTCACAGATTAATACAGATGGTTCACACCGCAAAATCATTTAAATAAAAAGCGTTGACGTTGCTTCTCTTTCTATCGCGTAACTCTTATATGTTCTGACAACGTTACGTTCACTGAATTGACCCGATAAGGCGGGCCCGCCGCGTGCTTGTAGCTTTATACCTAAAACGCGGAGTGCGTCTTCTGTACTATTCTGTGCCGATGTTTGAATAAATTCCAAACATGATTCATGATTGACTGCATCTTTTATCTAGTAGTCGCAAGCGCTACTGCTGGAGCATGAGGTCCTGGGTTCGTTTCCCAGGTCAAGAAATGAAATGAAATGGTTTATTCTGTAAATAGGTTATTGGAATCACTTTTACACGTCATATTAAAAAATATTAAAAATAAGCTAGATGAGGTCGGCGTTTCCTATCTGACTACTCTGAGAAGAAAGGCCGAAACAAACTCAGAGGTCTCTGTTAAAGTCCAGACATAATCTTTGTCAAGCCATATGAGGACCATGTAGATTAGAGTCTGAAATGGTCTTTTGAGGAAAGAACCACACAGATTTGAGTGGACCTGTCCAGTCAGTGCAAGCATTTGTCATAATAGTGGAGCTCAACTCGGAACTTAAGGAGCTCAACGACTCGACGAACAATACCAACCAAGAAAGGACATTTGGGTAGGTCGCATAAAGTTCTCAAATTGCCAGACCATCGATAAAACTAACGGAGAAAGAAAAAATATAAAAATAAAAACAAAATAAAAATCAACATACTCCTCACATTCACAAGTAGTGTTATAAGGTTTTTCCATCCATCCATCCATCTAGAATTTCTCAGTATTAGCGCAGAGTCTATATTCGTGACTGGTTGGCTGGTTGGCAATAGGCTCGCCCCCTATTACATGGTACTTAAACATAACTGGCGAAATGTGGGTGTACTACAGGTACACCTCTGCCCAACCCTTCAGGGAATACAGGCGTGATGTAATGTTCCGCAAGATTCATGATTGTGATTCATTACTACGATCATTAAAACGAAGTCCTCCGCCGCGTCTCTCCGTCTGTCTGTTCGCGATAAACTCAAAAACGTCTGCACCGATTTTCATGCTACTTTCACCAATGGCAAGAGTGGTTCTCGAGGAAGGTTTTAGTAAATAATTTGTCCACGCGGGCGAAACCACGGGCATGAGCTAGTATTGTATATGTTACAATCATGAATCTTATGTAACATCAATATATTATATCTTTGTTAAGTATAAGTATAAATAATGTATTCTGATTGCTGTTTTAGCGTGCATTTTTACTGGATTCCATTTAGAGTGGGACGCATGTGAATCTTACGACAGTTTTTTTTTTTAATTGATATAATCTGTAGAATCGTGTATAGATACTCTTTTCTTTTACATTGTATTTCTTGTTCAGATAATTTATTAAAATATTTTTATACCATTTTCTATTTAATTTTATTTATTTTGTCCTGTTTTCTTAACTTCTGCAACAGCCATCTATCATGTACATGCCAGTGAAGGCATGTCATAATAAAACTATTAAAAGCAGCTGCTGCTTTTTCAGATTGGATGAAGTTTCTGATGTCCGCTTTTGACGGAATCAAACCTGCGACCATTGTTCAACTGATTTATCGATTGCTATTACTAGACCCAAGGGACAGTTATGCATTTAGTGTTGTGTTATGCATTTAGCACTGTTATATTATCATTTAATATACGTTTTCTAAGGTGGAAATGATAAAATCACAGTTCTTGCTAAATATATTTTTGCTGTGAATGAATCCAAGGATTTACGGATTTTAAACAATGAATGACAGCTGTGACTGTGAACAGCCACCTTTAGATTGCGTTTACAAAGCACGCTTACAGGAGGCATTGTTGAACGCAATGCCTCCTGAGTGGGTTTAATGATTGGGATAAAATATGATGTGAACATGAATAATGATTTTGATTACATTTTACTTTCCTAAATTATTAAATTATCAGTTAAAATGATAAATTCACCATTCCAAATAAAAGTATAAACTAGTAAGCTACGTTCGTAAACACCCAGCTGTCAATTTTGACTTTTGTCATGTTGGAAGTGGCGAATTCTTTGCTAAAGTTTTGTTCATGATTCGCGAAGATTTAACCATATTACGGCAATTATACGATGTTTAGTTAATTAAAATGAACTTAAGTGGCTTGCTTTGACATTAGGATAGTGTTATTTGATAGATACAGGCTCATTGGATTGGTTAAATTGATGTTATAAGCAACCATGTCTCCTAATAGATGTGATGGTTTACTGGCGAGGGTTGATTTTCCGCTCTACACGCTTCAAACGCTTACGAATCGACACGTAATAGTCGCTGGTGGTGGCGGCGCCGCGGCGACAGGCGTTGCTAATGGATTTGTAAGTACAAACTTAACAAACCCATAATTAAATGACTCCGCTTAGTTTCATTGGTGTACGTGTCAGCTGCTTATTCAAACGACTAATAAATACAATTTTACTAGTTTCGGTTCAACAAACTGTGGTTCTCACATTCCTATTCAAATTTTATCACATAGAAAGTTAAATGCGACTATAAATTCTACTAACAAATGTAATAGTGTTGGTCCAATGATTACTGACTTGTTTTAGTAATGAGGCATTTCGTTTCGATCGCTGATTCTGAGAAATGAAGTACACATGACTTGAAACTTACTCAGAAAATAGTTTTATCAATAAAGTGTATTGGAAAAAAGAATGACATGGAATTAACATTTATTTATAGGAAATATTTGAGCTCTCACACAATGGAACAAGATTCGTTGCCGAAGAGGTGATGCGCCATGAGACTGGACCAAATGTAGTGATGAATTGTTCAGTGAGAAGTAATCAGCAGAACAAGACTTATCTTACGGCAGGACAAGAGAGCCATTGTCAACTGTATAAAGTCAACATACGCATGGTGGATGCCGCTGAGATGCGTAGAGGTAGCTTCCGAGCAGAGAATGGGCTAGTCAGGAGAAGAAGGCGTACTGTTTCGGAGAACGACAATATATCTAAGAAGGACAGCAATAGTAACACTACGGAGAAAAGAATATCATTTGAAATAAGGCCCAGTGATAGTGTGCAGACTGATTTCAGGTAAATTAATTAATAATGATATAGCTCTGAATATGTTTTTATAGTCCTATAAGCATAAAATTATTTTTAAATTCAAATATTTTTAAAAGAGTAACTGTGGAGTTTCTTGCTGGCTCTTCTCCATAGGAAACAACCAATTGGAACCGTGCACCTAGCTTCTGATGTTAAGTATAAGTACCAATGTAGGTTTATGTGAAATAAAATATTTTGATTTGATTTGATAAAGTAGAGACCTCTCATTTTGTAACTATTAATGGAATGCTAAATCTAAAGTTTCTTATAACAATTTCTTTTTCATAGTTTCAATAATGATGCAATATCAAATACATTTATATCATGATATTATATTTGTACACACACATAGAACAATGTAATTCCTACAAAATTGTGTTTTAAATGTTATTTCCCATTCAATGCTTTCATATTCAATAAAATACTATGCTTATGATTTCATATTACAAACATAAATCCATGTAGTTACACAAACTTTTCTGTATAGAGATTTCTTTGCAAAAAAATTACATCTTAGTTACCTTCAAACCATACATAGTAAAATAGGAAGCTTGTAAAATGCCATATAAAACAATGAATAAAAATGATTGTAACCCCATTCCAGCTAAGAGATAACAGATCAGTTTTATCTGCTAGAGAAGGCTAGAGATAAAAATATGTCTTCAAACATTTTTCACTTAGATTATGATATTAAAGATAGGGAGTATTTCCATACCAAAGAATAATATGATGACAAGGTGAATTACAAAAAATAATTGTTACCAGATTTACATATGAAACTAGTTGCGCAAACTTAGTTATTCATTGATGTAAATAATCCTAATCCTAACTAATATTATAAATGCGAAAGTGAGTTTGTTTGGTTGTTACACTTTCACACTAAAACAACTGAATGGATTAGGATGAAAATTCGCACAGGGGTAGACAATGACCTGGAGAAGGACCTACTTAGGCTTCTTTTCATCCTGGATCGCAAACGAAGTCACGGGCAACACTAGTTATCTATAATACATGTGAATCTATCAATGAATAACTAAGTTTATGCAACTAGTTTCATAGGTATGTAAGGCTTTCGTGTTTAATGCAATATTTTCCTCTTGTTATTTTATCTTTAAAAGGAAACTCATAAATATGTATCAGGAATTTAATCTCTTTAGAATGTCCATGGCTAAAGGTAGGCCTTGCCCCTACTGGCAAATTCGGGGTGATGTTAGAATTTCAAAAGGGATGTAGGTCTTTCCAGTTATTTCTCATTAATAATTAACTCTATCTGACGTCATAGGGAATAACAGTATACACTGATAAAACAAGCACATAAAACAAGGGATTTCCCTATATGTCTTCAAAGGAACACGTAATCTTAATTTATGCGAATTCGCGTGGGGTTTCTATACTCCTTTTTGGTTATCCTCGGTTTTTACCCTACTATGGAAAAGCCATAGAAGGAACTAAAAAGGTTTAAACAGGACATCGTTTTCGTATAGCTGGAGTCACGCTTAAAATATGTATAGCAATGACGTTCGAAAACCGAAAAAATGGACATCGATGTGTTTTAAGTTGGCATTTTTTGTCGTAGTTGGGTTTTAGTTTTTAACTTAATTTTTAGTAGGTAAGATCAATAAGATGAGATAGTGAGTGCTATAACTTCAAACAGCGAAATACAGTGCATGACGTGACGCGGCTCGGGCCGTAGGTACAAAGTGCAACCTTCATAGCAGTTGTCTACATTCTCATACATGGGAAACTAAGGAAATAGCGCAGCTTTGGTAGTTCAGCTCAATAAACTAGGTGCAAACTTGGGAAAATCCTATGTCAGGTAAATTAGCTGAGTGGGGATGCATTGTGACTAGTGACTAATATTAGAAAGGTCGAATAAAATAATAATGTAATGTCATAGAAGGCATAGTAAAATGAGATAATCGTAAAAATCTGTAAAATCGATGGAAAATGGAGAAGCTACACGTGCACTGTAAAAGTTTTTGGAAGGGATTTTCTATCCTTGCCGCGCGGTATGGTCAATTTATGGCGCTATCGCTAGTATGACGTTACATAGTCGTATGTTCGTGACGTCACTTCTGTGATGGTGACGTCTTTGTCTAGCAGTTATTTTAACACGTTTATTACTAAAATATTTTTAGAGTATAAAATAAATAAAAAATGTCATCATC
Source organism: Lithophane ornitopus (assembly GCA_948473465.1). Lineage (NCBI taxonomy): Eukaryota > Metazoa > Arthropoda > Insecta > Lepidoptera > Noctuidae > Lithophane > Lithophane ornitopus. The sequence continues at coordinate 1,758,880 of OX419617.1, forward strand.
CCTAGATTTTCAATAGCAGAAAATTATATCGTATCATTTTATGGTATCGATATTTTTATCTTACAATGCATTTATTAACTTATGAGGTATAATATACAATTTTTTATCTTATAAAACATTTATTAGTGAGTCACTATTGAATAATTATGTAACTAACTACTCAAATATTTGATTGTTTATCAATCTGTTACTGTCGTGCAGAATGCGTAATAAATAATAATATTTATGCGATATTCGAGGATTCAGTCAAATGGCATCCGATTGACGAAGCCTAGTAGTTCAGCAGTGGAATACTAAAGGCCGATGATGAACCACGCTCTGTTTCCCCGAAGGCTTGAGGTTGGGTAGAGGTGTACGTAAAGGGCAACCGCATTTCGCCAGTTATGTTTAAATTTATATCACATTTTTATAAAACTCCCTCAGCCCCCGACCCACCGCGTCGTTTCGCCCACCCGCGCTGCCTTTTTGTCTTTTTGCTCGGTACCCAAGAGTCGTACCGTGATGTTAAATAGCCTATAACCTTCCTCATGAATTACTCCGTCCATTGGAGGAAACTGTGTGAAAATCTGTTCGGGAGCTTTTGAGATAATCGCGTTCAAACAGACAGACAGACGAGTAAGTATGCTCCTTGGACAGACGCGGCGACGGGACTTTATACGACTGCCCTAAAAAGAATGTAATTTTATACAACCTGAAGCCCTTCATTGATAGGCTAATATTTTTAATGACATAGGCTTTTCATATCTAATTACTATAAAACACATCTAGCAGTTAAAGGGTTAAAACTAATTTGTTTTCTAAATATTTACAGCAACGACCCTCTACAGCGAGTGGTCCGGATCAATCACAATGGCAAACAGATGGCGACGGGCGGCATCGACGGCAAAGTGCGCGTGTGGAGCTTCCCTAAGATGGAACTGCTTTATGAGCTAGAAGGACACACTAAGGAGGTGAGAGAGAGAGAGAGAGTTAACTTCTAAACTACTTATCATAATTTATGATATCTTGTGAATTAAGCTATTATTATATGTTACTGATTTGCCGTACATATTTCGTTATAGATCGACGACCTCGACTTCAGTCCGTGCGACAGTTCCCTGGTGAGCATCGCTAAGGACGGGCTGGCGCTGCTGTGGGCCACGGACAGGAAGCGAGCGCCCACGCTGCAGATCACGTGCCAGCCTCCCAACGGGAACAAGTACCTGTTTAGACGATGCAGGTAAATGTACTAATAACGCTACAAGCCTAGCTACTAACCTACCGCGGCCATCCTGTTTTTAGAATACATCCCAACTGACATTTTGCAAAACAATTGAGCGAATGTTAACCAACAGCGCCCCCTAACGTCACTCGAGCACCAAAGGATCCTTGTTGCAGTGTACTTACTCTTTACGGTCATTTGTCTTTTTTTTTTTTTAAATAGGGAGAGTGATAAGTGACTCAGCGTCCCTTAAATGTTCGATAAGCTGATCACACCTATACCCATTGTCGTAACAAATATAACAAAAAACACGGGAGGTTCGCGAGGTATCGCTTTTATTATTATTAATACTGTTGCTGCTGGTGATATTAATACAGAGCCATCTAGTATGGTCTCAAGTTTCAAAAGTTTTTGTTTTTAATTGCTAAAAACCTATACTAGATGGCTCTGTAATAAAAAACAAAACGTTAGACACTTGAAACTGTCTCAGATATAACGCTTTTTCGTTACGTGACGACAGTACAGTTTACTCTTATCGTCTTTTTCCTTTGGACTCTGAGGTACGTTCTACCTTCGTGGTAAAAGTGTTAAATTCTACGTTATCCGGTGCTACCTATCTAGAGTGCATTTGACGTTCCGAAATGCGATTATAAAACGATTTATAAAATTTGTCCCAAAAATACTGGCTGTAAATCGTATAATTTCTCGCAACCCTGTTTAAAAATCCCTATATGACTAGACTATTCATGCCCAAGTATCCTTACTAGCAACCCATCCAAATAATTAAATATTCTTAATTCTCAAATTACAGATTTGGTCTAATAGAAGATCAAAAAAACGAATACAGGATGTTCACAATAGCGAATCCGCTGACCCGGTCGGGGCGGCAGCGCGGCTTGCTGCAGTCGTGGGAGCCGCGCACCGGCGCCCTGAGGAACTCCGCCCTCGCCAGCGAGTCGCTGTCGGCCCTCGCCGTACGAGACGACGGAAGATTTGTCGGAGTTGGCACTATGTTCAGCGGATCCGTTGATATTTATATTGCTTTTAGCTTGCAGGTATGTTAAATTCATATTTTTGTTTCATAAATACGAGAATAACAACTTAAAATGGTGAAAAGGGTAATACGGTTCAGTCTCTGCTTCATATTTCTTATTATTAGAAAAATATACATTTTCTTTAATCTGGAAAGGCAACTAAAAGTATAAACTTATGCCATATCATCAACAGTGGGATTCCAAGTTATTAACCACGGCTTCATTCTTCAAGCTATTTTCAAGGTCGTTAATATTAAAAAATACAATAGACGTAGATATATTTAGTAACCTATTCCGCTTGACTATTCTTCAAGAGTCCTAAAAAACCCTGTAAGAAATAACTTCTCCTGTAAGGAATCTCTTCTTTCTTGATTTCTTACATGGTTTTTTAGGACTCTTGAAGAATAGTCAAGCGGAATAGGTTACTAAATATATCTACGTCTATTGTATTTTATAATGGATTTCCGCAAAGTCACCTCTGAATCAATTAACTGTCGTTAATATTGCCAATATTAAAAAATAAGCTTCTCAAAACGTTAATATTCTAATTTCTAATACACCGCTTGCTTTCTAGCGAGTTCTCCACGTGAAAAACGCGCATATGATGTTCGTGACTGGGCTAGAGTTTCTACCGGTACGCGGCTATGGACCAGCCATCACCAGTCGATCAGAAGCTGCTTTATTGTCCATCTCTGTGGACAACTGTCTCTGCGTGCACTCGCTACCTAACAGAAGTAAGTGTTAATAATCACCAGCCGGTCAGAACTAAACCACCAATCGATCAGAAGCCGCGTTAGTGTCCATCCCTGTGGACAACTGTCTCTGCTTGCACTCGCTACCTAAAAAAAGTAAGTGTTCATAATCACCAGCCGATCGGAAGTATCATCACCCGTCGATCAGAAGCCGCTTTACTTTCCATCTCTGTGGAAAACTGTCTCTGCGAACACTCGCTACCTAACAGAAGTGCTCATAATCACCAGCCGGTCAAAAATAACATCACCAGTTGATAGCCATCTCTGCGCGCAATCGCTGCCAAAAGTAAGTGTTCATAATCACCACATCCCCAGCAAGTCAGAAGTGGTCATAATCACCACAACACTATCCTATCTATTATAGAAGTAAGTATGAAAAGCCTATTTCAGTCCGCTGCAGAAACATACTCCTCTATATTTAGAAGTAAAATGGTTTATTACCGTTTGAGCGACACGGTTATTATTGTTGTTGTGTTTTATGACGTAACACACGATAACTTTATTTTTATGTTGTTTTTTATAAGTAAAGTTATTGCGCTATCGCAGTTCATGTTAATGTGTCTATTTCGATTACATCAGTCCTTTCAGTTAAAGAGAAAAATACTTCAAACGCTTGTTTTGCAGCACAGCACAATGTGATTCTAGATTTGTACGATGAATTTGTGATGACCGAATTAGATTAAAAGGATGTTTTTAACCTAACCTAGCCTACAGCTATCCTCTTGCCTGCCGCACCTATCGCATCAATATAGCGAATATTTTATTGTTAAAACAAGTGACTATATCAGGTTTTTTTTGTCCACAGATACTGTACCTGCCTGGGTTGCCATCCTACTTATCATATTCGTACTATTCTGTACCTTCACGCTATGTTCATACATGGGCATTTAACGATATATAAATATTTATTATAAACATAAAGTAAATGAAACTATTTCTTGTGTAAGTAATTCGGGGTTATGTTAGTGTAATTTTATTGTAATAGGCAATTATGAATATTACGCTCATATACATATTACGTATGTATAAATAGGATTATGTAATTGAATTAAATGAGGTGAAATGTTGCAATACTGTTGGTTTTTTATTTCGACTTCATAGAAGTGAGCTGCCGAATCAGTAAATATTAAAAAAAACAAAAATATGGTACCTATGTAGAACCAATACCTATATAAAGAGGAGTATACTTTATGAGAAAGAAAATCTTCGTGAATGACGGTCAGCCACTCAACTCAGCCAAATCTCAGCCGGCCGCGTCCTGTTAAAGCGTTCGTCGCGGACATATGTCACTTTCTGTTCTTAAAATCGGAAAGCGTTCCCAGCCGGCGCGACCGCGCGCTCTGGTTCGCCGAACAAAAGTGACAGGACGCAAGGAACATATATATACTCACCTACTACTAACCTACAAGAAAAAAGTTTCGCCCCCACGTCCATAAGCGACGATTCTGCGCCTTCCGTGAAATGCGGAAATAAAAACAAATAGGGATAGATCTCATCGTGGTTTTGAATCGAAACTAGCATAGCAAAACGATTGGCCACTTTTCTCTACTGTACCTAAAGAACTACAGCCATAATGTCACGAGAATAAAGTCAAAGAATAGTCTTTAAAAACTGGCCAAGTGCGAGTCGGACTCGCACACGAAGGGTTCCGTACCATTATCTATAAAAACAGCAAAAAAATCATATCTGTTGTATGGGAGCCCCCTTAAATATTTGTTTTATTTTCATTTAATTATTTATTTTTAAAGTGAATATGTAACTAAATATTCTGTGAATATTTCAACCGTCTACCTTATCTTATCTTGCCGATATCAATATCGAGCAAAATAATCACGTTTGTTGTATGGGAGCCCTATTAAATATTTATTTTATTCTGTTTTTTAGTATTTGTTGCTATAGCGGCAACAGTAATACATCATCTGTGAAAATTTCAACTGTCTAACTATCACGGTTCATGAGATACAGCCTGGTGACAGACGGACAGACAGACAGCGGAGCCTTAGTAATAGGGTACCGTTTTACCCTTTGGGTATGGAACTCTAAGAAGAAGTACTTACACACATCGATTTGAGTTTTCCTATTATTAGGAATCAAGTAGTTTGTAATAATTATTAGTTTACTAATATTGGCAGTAGATAACACGTGCTGCGGTTATCTGAGATCAAAGTTTAGACCGAAGCATATCTAGGCGACTGACATCGTTTCAAGGCAATCAACAACAATGACGGTTTAAACTCTTACTAAATATTAAATAGATTTCATGATTACAAAATATCTTGACTAATAATGCCACTATAACCAATTAACGGGAGGCGTATTTCCCTTTCCGTGTTCATACCCTCAAAAATCATGACTTAACATTATGAACACGGTTTTGGTGGAAATGATGTACCGTGCAGACCGTGCTACAAAAAAGTGGTAATATCATGCAACCAGTGTCCCGAATTGAACGCAGAAACAATCATTCCAGGAGGTGTTGTACTAGGGGGAGATGAAAATATCATTATTTTTGACCTAGGACGTCTAGTTTTTGAGATATTTGCGAAAATCTCAAAAAGAGGATTCCAAGTTATCCATTTTAGGACGCAACTTTCGATAACACTTGTCTGAATTGACAAAATTCAACCAAGATGATCGTGAGCATAACCGGCATGTCCTAGAACCACAAATTCGATTCGAAGACATATATTATTATGCCATCTACCAACCCGCAAAGGGCTCGCGTGGTGGATTTCGGCCCCCTCCCTCTCAACAAGAGGAGGCCTCTGTCCCAGAAGTGAGAACATTATAGGCTGATTTTGCTTATGCTTATACACAGCTTGGGTTAGTGGATTACTAAACAGAACTGAACACGGAAAGGAAAATACGCTAACGAGTCTGCATCATATTAATTTTAGTATCAAGATATTGGGATTGGGAGTAACAAATGAAAATCACTGAATATTTTTCATAACATTTATTAATTACATCAAAACAAATAACATACTTGATGAACGCGCGCTCGGCAATAGCACTCATCGATTTAGACCGACTAGAGATCTATCAGTGTACGTAATATTATACGTTATATTTTATACTTTCAAACGAAGAAGATAGTTAACGATTCTAAATCTATAAAAAAGCTCTTCAAAATATACAAATCGAGGAATGAGCAATTTATTTATTTTTTTGCGTTTTATACAATAATTAAAGAGTACAACTAACTCTGATGGCGCTCAAATATTACAATGTAAGCAACTTAAAGTAATTTGCAGCAAACTAACATGGATACACTAATTACTTTTAACGCATAACTTAGAACTTCTCAACAACACACAATTTTCCTACTTAGCACGAAACTCATTTATTTAACTATCTTCTCCATTTCAAATTCACTTTACTATAACAAAGGTTTGCGAATGTTTGACAAATTGGAAGACTAACATAAGTATAAAATACAATAAAAATGTGATGTCCCTTGGATACAATGCGAAACACATTCAGAAACACTTGAGAGGAAGACTGTGGAGATTCCCAGGAGTTTTATATCAAATATATCGTGAAAAAATTATCACCATGCTTGCAAAATGTTGTATAAAATGTATTTTGTTTTTGTTTAGATATTTCTAATTTATAATAAGTTAATGTTAATATTTTACAAGCACAATGATGTATAATTGCACCAATTATAACAGTATATTTAATTTTTGTTTAATATATATATATTTTTTAGTTATACTTTTGCTTAAGACTTCATAACAGTACATATAAATATAGACATCATTGTATTTGGTGCGTTTGTATACAGCATCTAATATATCAGTATAAAATGTTTGTAGATTTTGTATACGTAATGTCTACTTTGTATAATGTATGTATATCTGCATCATGGTCCCTGATTGAAATACTGTATAATGTATATTTTCTTCTATTAAACTAGACATAATGACCGCCATAAGAAGTGTTGCAAGTCAAAAAATGGCCTTAAAAACGGTCATGATTGGTTTGATTTAATATGTTTAGTGTTATGGCAACAACCATGTCGGCCAAAACCTACCAATTGATAGAACTCTATCGATATGCTTCATACACTAACATATACCTACGTTTACATTTATTTAAATGGCACAAATATGTAGCATTCGATTCTATAAAAAAAACTCATGTTTTAATTAATAATAAATGTTTATAACATAATTTTTAATATACTCTTTGCTCTATCATCACATCAGTACAATTTCCTTACACTTATAAAAAAATTTACTACTACGTTGATTAATATGTTCAATTACATATCACAATCATATACAACATACAAAAATATACTTTACATTATGTGAAGTGGTCTCTTGCGTATAATATTGAGAGGGGGTTACTTTCGTTGCGTTTTCTCGGAAATATGTATATTGTTAAAGCTTGTATATAATTTAGGTTTGTGTTCGTTGTACGGGAAGCACTTCACGATTCTGTAAAGAATTTTGTTCTGACGAACAAAAGATGGCGCGGCGGTAGACGGGTAGTCGGAGTATATCAGGAATTTATACTGCAGACTGTATTAATTTTCTAATTCAAACTATAGGAAATGGAAAATTAACACAGCCTAATTTATAATGTATAAATTCATTCTTTAAATCAATCACTAAAGATATACACTGACTATTGGCCGTTACTATATAACCAGTAGATAAGCTATGTTTAAATGAGGCTGCAGGCAGACATGACTCAGATATCAACGTTGAAAATTCTAAATATAATATTTACAGTCGAAATTATCGACTGTGCATTGATAACAACTTTGTGAGTTTTCGTCACAAGTGGCAGTTGGCAGTAGTCATGTCTGGCTGCAGTCTAATGGAAAAGGATTTAAGAAATGTGACCAAGATGAAAATACAACAGCTTTCTAAATGCTATTTGTATGTCTGTAATGCTCTTATCTCAGTAACATCACCTTAATCCTACCCCAGAGGATTTTAAATAGAAATAATAGCTTGAAAAACCCGTAAAAGAAATGATAATTTTATTTTTATAGAAAAATTTTCAAGACTTTTTAGGATTCTAGAAGAAATTTAGCCTTTATATGCCATGCAAATGTCAATAAATATGCCTGTAAGTGATTGATTCGATCCTAACTTATTGAAGACCATTAGTGGTTACTTAGGCTAGTATCAGATCACGGCTGGTCCCACCAGCATGATTGATGGCGACAGAACTGGTGTATCGGCTACGAGATGGGTGAGCCCCAGAGTGGGCGCCAGTCTCAGTGATAGCTGAACGAACGGTGGTGGCTGCCATAGTGAGGAGAACTGATCGATTCAACAGGTATTACCGACGCAGTTGTTGCTGTAGAAGGCTGTCCAATTCTGAAGTTTCACTAAATTCACGTAATCTGAGACAAAATTAGAAATCGTAAATTATCATTTCTAATACAGACAGGGGATAATCTAAAGGAGGACCGCACGCCGCCAAAAATATTATATAAATACTCATACAGGACACTATTTACAATAATTCGATATTCGTGCATACATACATACGTTCATGACACCGTATGTCGTTTCTCAAATACATTATACATACAATTGATTCCGATTTGTTTGAAATCATTGCAAGAGTTATTCAACGTTTATGTATAAGATCTAAAATTCACACTTCTAGAGTATATCGGTATAATAAATATAGGATTTGTCGATATAATAGTTGGGGTAGGTGTATACTTATAGATATTACATTAATATAACAAATGTCTGGTATATCCCCATATAATAAATACATATGTCACTACACACATTTTAGATGATCCACAACGATTCCAAAGTGTTGAAACAATTGATTTGCCCTGTAATACTGACTCACATGATGAATTGATTGACGTCCTAACACTTTACGAGTAAATCAAGGACAATTACTTGAGAATCATAATAACACAAACATCCATACATCCGGAGATTATATTTTCTATTCTAAATAATTTATTTCTACGTTGACATCCATTAAAAATTCACATAAAAACTGCTTTTGAGCCCTCGACACAAGAAATGCATTCAGTAGGGAAAGTGTCCCGCGCGTGCGTCCGGTATCGGCGACGCGGGCTTACACTGCAATCAATAAAATTGGTCATTTATTAGACACAACTATTATCATTTATTTATTGATGCGCGACATATGCAAGTAGTATTTTACAGGAAATCAATTAGCTATTATGAATTAACGACGAAATTTTGATTCACAACTGAAATCCAAATATACCAAACAATAATTGATATAAATTAAAATTAATATAAAGTTGCCATAAAATAATTGATTAATTAAAAAAAGTAGAACCATTTTTTTATTAATAAATTATTGTTAAAACTAAAACTACTGCAGTTATTATAAGAATGTTTAACAAATGATAATGCAAGAAAGCCTCGTGAATCCGAACCCGATACGTAGCGGTCAATGAACCTTCATTTACAACAAATAAACTAAAATACGAACTAACTTACTATATACAGTATATTTACATTAATTTGTGTTCATATTCTAAACTAAATCCGAACGTAATAAGTTCGTTGCAGTTCGGATTACCGCGGCTGTCTGACTAGTTGTAATAGACGTCCATGTACTCACCTTGGTCGAAGGTGCTGGGGTTAATGTACGAGAGTAGGTCTTGGTCGCTCATGTCTGTGAGTCCTTGTACCGGAGCCGTCATCTCCTGGGTCACGGCCTGGGACACGGCTTGGGACACAGCTTGAGATACTGCTTGTGTCACAGCTTGAGATACAGCCTGAGACATGGCTACCAGAGGAGTTTCACCAGCGGGTTCCGCGGGTGGTTGGGCAGAGTCAGTCGTCTGCATACCTGCCGACCCTGCAGCACTCTCGGTAGTCAAAATATTAGCGGTGTTAATCGCTGACGTCACTAAAGCGTTCATGGTCGTGTCCGACGTGAGTATTTCGGCCGCCGCGTTCAGTATCATCGATTTGACGGCCGCGGGCGGGGTCTTCACCGACGTCAGTTGCACCTGGTCTTGCATCATCATGAGATCGTCCTGAGAGGCGCCCGAGGGCATGACGATGCGCTGCGAGCTGTCGCACAGCATGCTGGGGGAGACTTGAGGGTTGAGGATCACGTCGGGGGAGATGGCCGACGCGGGCATGGGCGGCAGGAGCTCCGTGGCGGAGTTCCTGCTGGGCACGGCCGCGTTGGGACTCAGCAGGATGTCGGAGGCGTGGCTGGCGGCCGAGGGCGACGACGACGCCCCGGACAGGTGGTCGTCCACTCGCGAGTTCACCAGCTCGTCGAGCTTGGTGTTGTCGGGAAGTATGGCGGCCGTGGCCTTCATGGCGTCTTCGACTAACGCCTCCATGTGCGCGGACTGCTGCGCCAGACGTTGCTCCATCTGACTGGTCCCCATCTCCAGCTTAGTGATGGCTCCGAAAGGGTTGAAGCTCTCCTCCTGTCTGCCCTGCATCTGGTTGTACACTATCAGTCTTTGCTCGTTTTGCTGCATGGTGGTATCCGTAATCATGAGCTCAGGGTTGAGTTTCATGTCTGTCTCCAAGGGATCCACACTCTTGGATGAGATGAGCTGTCTCATGGGGTCAATGGGCTGCATGATGGTGGGATAGATCTGCGGCGCGTTGTCCTCGTTGTTGAAGATGGCGGCTGTGACAGTTTCCACCATCTTGTCAGTCTGCACCTGGTTCTGTATGGCCTGCAGCTGTTGCGTGAAGGACGCGAGGGGGGAGGGGGGCTCGCTCTGCACAGGAGTGCTCGGAGAGAGTTTCATGCTCTCGTACCCACTTACGAAGCCGACCTGCTTGACAGATAATACGGTTACACTAGACATTTAATTTTAGTACCTGCTATTATGTACACGTTTTTGAAATTAAAATTTCTTTAGGCGTGTTGATTGATTTTTGGTAGGGGTAAACTTATGGATTCGCGTCATCGACATACGTACGTACTATGTGCTATAGAATAAAGATGGCGTTAATACCAGTTTTAAGTTTTCAATTTTGTCGGCAGGACCCATGACATTTTTTTTTAAATTCTTAATTGATTTGCTTTGAAGAATAGTTAATGAAAATAAAGACATACCTGGCTCTGCGAGTCCCGGGACATCTCAGACTTGAGCCTGAGGTCCACAATATTCAGTTCATCTGACATATTCATAGGCTTATCGGGACCGTCCGCTCCACACGACGATTCACCGCCATCTAACAATGAATGCTGGCTGGATTCGTCTGCGATCTGATAGAACAACAAAAGATTTTTTTGGTAACATTTTTACGTGAAAAACCTTTTTCGTCAATCTAGGAAAACAAATTTTCGTATAGAAACGAAAATAAAAGCAGTGATAGCCTAGTGGTGTGACCGTCAGACTGCCAAGTCGTAGGTCTCAAGCCACGCATCTCTGACTTTTCGGATTCATGTGCGTATTTTATAATAATAACTTGCTTCAAAAACTGAGAAGGAAAACATCGTGAGGAAATCGACGTGCTGAGAGTTATTTCTCGACGGCATGTGAAGCCAAGTCAGAGGCCCATGGGCGGCTTTAAAACTGATACCAGCTTTGTCACTAACCACACGAATAGAGCGAAAATCTTGCTCCTGATCTTCACCTAACGCAACATGAAATGTAACACAAATTAACAGTCCCAATTTATGTAACGCAACATAAAATTATGAAAGGCTTGTGGCTAAGTAATAACAACCGCATGGGTTGATCGATTAGGTTAAGCTGCACTTGCCGCGGTAGTTCCGTGAATTGGTGACAATCTTTACGTACCAGGACCCCTCCGTACCTCGGAAAGCAAGTTTAGCCGTTAGTTTGGCACCGGCTGTCATTTGTAGATCTTTGACAATTGTTACGGGTCGTCAGAAACCCGAAAGTCTGACAACCAGTCTCACCAAACGGTATTATGTTACCCAGTAACGGGGTTGTGGAGGTTAGATAGGCAGACGCTCCACGTAAAATACTGGTATTCAGCTGCATCCGGTTAGACTGGAAGCCGACCCCAACATAGTTGGGAAAAGGCTAGGCCGATGATGAACATAAAATTATCTAATCCAAGAACTAGCGGAATTTGTTTCAACCTGTGTTACATTTCGTATTTCGTATCATCAATCTGTATCCGGTATAACGCGCGTATAATACAGCTAGGCTACATGGTACTTGAACATAACTGGCAAAATGTGAGAGTACTCTAATAAACACGCCTACCTCATTCTGGGCCATAGGCATGATGTCAACTCAAACTACTAGCATATATTTGAATTAAACTATTTACAGGCACTTTTGAATTGTTAAAGGAGTAGTAGATCAGTCACAAAGATGAAGCCAGTTGCCCATTCCAAAGCGTAGTAGGTTTCTATGGAGAAGAACGGGCAAGAAAATCCATGGAAACTCATGTTATGTCATGACATGATACGCACAGTTTCATTTGTAGATTATTTTTTTGGAACGAAGTTGTTTAACGCTGCTTGCAGTACGAGTTGACTGGTAGGAATCGTCATTTCACGAAAAAGCGTTGCCCGAAAAAGTCAGGTTCATTGTCCCAAGTTCCAAAAGTTTTTGTTTTTAATACAGAGCCATCTAGTATAAGTTTTTATCTTCTAAAAACTTAAACTAGATGGCTCTGTTTTAGCTTACAAAAATGGCTCTGTATTCATACATAATGCATGACTGTGTTCAGTGGCGTAGCTACCGTAGGGCTAGCCGGGGCAGTGCCCCGGGGTCCCCAAACTAAGGGGGCCCTCGGACCCAGACCAGCAAACCTCGTATTGAACTACCAAAAAATTCTCTCACCTTCGGAATCAATCAAATAAGTTGCAAGTGCAACACAACTTTATGGCAACTCATTTGATTTCATACAGGGGAATTCTCAACAAGTTTCGAGTATTCGAAACTTGCGGAACACACAACACAAAGGCTTTTTGCCTAACAAAAACACTACCGAGATTAATTTCTTTAACGTGCCCTGCAGTGCACGATAAAGAGCTGATAATAAAGTAGTTTTACACCTTTAAAAGTATTTATATATATTTATAATTTGACTTGATAAAACCTCAGTTTAGTTAGACCTATCTACGCCTTTGACTGTGTTAAATAAATTACATGTTTAAATAGTGTTATTGGTTTCGGCCGTTCTTTTTAAAACAAATAAATAATATTCAGCGAACGGAACTTCGTGACAACCGCGTGTTCCACGACACCTCCCGACATTTTTTTCTATGGCAAAAGTCTGGATGGAATTGAAAATTATCATAGTTTGATCTTCGATCCACAATTCTAATATACTCACTCTGTTGAAAATGATATTTTGGGCTGCCGACAGTGTATGCCATTCATGGCTGATGATTTCAAGGAGATGGTCGAATGAGGTGTCAGTTATTTTTCACTTCCATTCTAAATAAATGAACATGTTTTTCAAGTTGCAGTCAAATGGAAGTCCTTAAAAAGAGTGCATTTTCTCTTTTCGAAGGGTTTCTGCCTCTCGCCTCCAAAGCCTGGATTTTCCTCGCTTTAGATTATTAAAACCTACGCAGATTTATTTTTTGAGCTACCATCCTGATTCTTCTGCCTATCTTCTCTCTTTGAAATAAGATTTCCCCTTCTAACATTTTTGACCCCCAGAAATGCCTTTATAATTGGATTCCATTGAACTACAAGAAAAGCTGACACAACTGGGTCGAGTCGGTTTGGCTTTTAAGTGGGCTGTGTGGTCTGGTTTGGTTCGATGGGTTGTTTGTATTTTAGAGTTCTAGTAGGTAGGTACCTCGCTCTTGAGTCCGTGCGGCTCGTGCGGGTCGGGCACGATGACGGAGGGGCGTCGCGCGGGCCGCGCGGGCGGCGGCATGGCGCCGGCCCACAGCAGCACGGGCCGCACGTCGTCGCCACCTGCGCACGCGCACGTCAGACGGGCTCCGGCGGGAGGGCCACACGAGCCGACCCCGCCCTACACACGCTCCGAAATAACTGGTTTGGACGCATTGCCTACGGAAGACACGCCTGTAGCTTGTGCGAACCTTGCTTAAGGAACGAATTCTCGATAGATTATTTTAAGTTGTATAGACACGTAACTAGTCTATGGACGCATCTAACGTGTTAAAAAACACGTGTCACGTCTTGCCACATGTGTCTTGTTGGCACTCTCACAAGAGGTCACTAAAGGCGTGTTTTCCACAGTAAATGCTGTTAATTTAGAAATGTATGTCTATTTTGATATAGTGCAAAAAATTATATCTGTATTATATCCTCGATATTATATATTCATTGTATCCAATACATAATATAAAATAAATAAAAAACCTTTATTTAAATGTCAACATTATGCAAAATACACAACATATTAAACTTGTTTTTCTGTTCAAAAAATGTTTTAAAACGATTATAAAATCAAAATAAATAAAAGAACAACTCGAGAATGAGTCAATGGACGTTAATATTCTTTTCTTATCACAACATCACAAGTAATCAAATATTTAAGTATGGATTCTTATCTATTTTTATATTTGTATTTCTACAGTTATAATACAAGTAAACCAGATTATAATAATCAGATAACGCTACTGTAGCTTCGAATGACACATCTAAATGTTGATCGACAAATCGATGTGTCGAGCAAAGCTTGGTGGTTCTCCGACGATTCTCTAGGATATCTGGTTCTTGAGCTTTTAGCAGACAACAGACGGACCTGAGTAGGCCTCTCCTTAAAAGCAAATATTTAACGTTTTCAGCGCGCAGTACTAGCATAGTAACTGTATATTAGTAGTTTAACCAATTTAGAAATATTTGAGGAGTTTTTTATAACTAAATTCAAACACTTATTTCATCAAGTGGTAATCGATCTCTTTTCTTGTGCATTTGACAATAGCAACACAATCAGTTTGATTATTTTGACTGAGCTACATTTCAAAAACTTGTAGTTTGTGTTCTGATTAGAGATAACGATAGTCATCTGCCTAGCCTTTTCCCAACTATGTTGGGGTCGGCTTCCAGTCTAACCGGATGCAGCTGAATACCCGTATTTTACATGGAGCGACTGCCTATCTGACCTCCACAACCCAGTAACTGGGTAATACGATACCCCTTGGTTAGACTGGTTGTCAGGCTTTCGGGCTTCTGACGACTCGTAACGACTGTCAAAGATCCACAAATGACAGCCGGGACCAACAGCTTAACGTACCAAATATAAAAAAATAAAATTACCAGGCCACACGGTGAAAACAGTAAAAATTCAACAGTAAGCTTATACATTTCACATATTATTTATCGAGCACACTTTTAATATAATTAGAAACCAGTTAAGTCGGAGTAAAACATACAAAAATATACAACATAGGGTCGGCACGCAATAAAAGTACTATCTAAAGTGTGGGGGGATGTGCAGTCTGTCCTACGCGAAGGTCAGTGTTACTGGCAAGTAAGCTCTGTGTAAAAGTAAATAAAGTTCATTTTCCATTGACTTTGCGTCGTCTTTGGTTTTTTTTTCATTTGTGTGTTTTTCTGTATTGAGTCTTGCTTGCTTGTGTGATTATAGTGCACTGTCGACGGCATGTCAATATACAGGGTGTAAGGGTAGTCACCGTTATCCTTGAAACTAGTGGTTTGGTGTCATCTATAATATACTTTTTCTATGGGACCAACGTTGAAATCGCAAAAAAAAATCAGCTGTTCCATACATTTTGTCGATTTAAGTGAACACAAATGTATGGAACAGCTGATTTTTTTTCCGCGATTTCAAGGTTGATCCCATAAAAAAGTATATTATAGGTGACATCAAACCACTAGTTTCAAGGATAACGGTGACTACCCTAACACCCTGTATATGCTAAAGAATTATTGGTTTCAGAAGAATTTTGTCTGGTAATATATATTTTTTAAGGCATATTACTATACTTCATAGTAAGCAAAGTTTAATATCTGTTCTTTCTATTTATTTAATTACTTTAACGACATTTAAAACAAGAGTAATGCTAATCATAATAGGGCAAAAAAAACCCTGAAAATGGGTCTAAAAATAAACAATACAACATCGACAGTGCGTAAAAGTATGTCCAAACAAAATTGTATCAGTGTGTTTTTCTGTCAGGTGTGTCGTGTGTGTCTGTCCGTGTGCATGTCTGTATGTACGTGTGTGTTGTGTGTCAGTACCGTGCTGGCGCGGTCAGCGGGCAGCGGCGGGCGTCGGCAGTGCTCGCTACCTAGACAGACCTAGCTTGAACAGAAGGGAAAAAAGAAAGAGTACGCAATTCGCGCATCAGTCGTTTCTTCCAAATATCTCTATAAATATATATCTTAACTTTCAGTATTATAATCATATAACTATGTACCGCAGTGTTATATACATGCTTCAGTAAATAAGCGTGGTTAAATCCAAGCAACATGTTGTTACATTATATGCAATAAGGCAAACAAATATTTCTATATTTTAGTTTGATTGTTTCGCTTACGCTGTTATTCTTATGGTGCACAATGAACTAAGTTGCTTATAAGCAACTTCATTTTTTTTGTAAAAACTCCTTGACAGTCAAGGAGTCGACTAGTAGTCGTCGTTTTGTATATTAAATTATATTAAAACGAAAATATTGCTCTGCTTTTTTATCATATACTACATTTTTCGATGTTAAGCTAAATTTTTTTTTTTTTATGTTTTAAGCTATGTATCATCGCATAAGTCATAAAAGGGTAAGCGATACGTACTAAAAAGCTAAATGATACTAAATATTTCTAAAGCAAATTCAGTTTTAATGTAATGCATCTTCAGATTCCAGATTATAATGTAAAATTAATTTATATTTATATTACAGTATATATTAGTCTCCGATGATAAGAAGCAATATTAGATAGATAAAAAGCAAAAAATAGCTTTGCAAGCAACATTTTTGACCACAAATGAAACATGCAGGGACAATGTCTATACAATATAAATAACGGTTAAAACTATGATATTTATAAATAATATTGACCAGGTCTGTAGGTCCGTTTCTTACAACTAAACTCGGAAACTGCTGGGTGGATTTTGAAATAGTTTTGACCACCTTAAAGTTTCGAGAAATGTGTTTGTGTAATAACTTAATAAGTATTATATTCTACGCGTGTGAGCCTAATCTTTTAAGATAACTTATTATTATAAAGGAAAGGAAGAAATAAAACTGATGAATAATAGAATTAAATAAAAGATAGCAAACAGTAGCAAAGTAATGAATACCAATGTTTATATTTCAATTAGATTAGGCTAGGTATATGGAGCTCTGAATACTTCTGATATATTCGTATCAGATATTTGATACAGCAATTTCTGTCAGAAAAAAAATCATTAACTTTGTCCAAATTAAATGAAGAACAGTAAACTGGGGCTAATTAAAAACGCAAAAAAGCTGTAGAGGCCTTAATGCTTGTGGACTGCAATAGACTGTATTTTTAATTCCACAACGTGGAATCTTGGCCTGCATCTCACCTGATTGTAAGTGATGAAAACATTACTTTTAGTTATGTTTATATTACTTTTGTTTAAATACGGTGTCTTTTTAAATAATTACCCCCATTTTACAGTTTAAAACACATACAAATGTGAGTAATGAAATAACCAAGTTTACAAAAGGCTTGCACTATTTGACAGCAATTTTGTATTGCATACAGATATAGAAGCGTATATGTTAATATTTATATATTCGTGCATACATGGAGGACATCTAGACATCGTAATCCTACGTGACGGCTCTAACTTATGAATAGACGAGATGCGAAAACGCGTTTCTTAATGTCAATGTGCGAAGTTTCGGAAAAAATGCAATAATATGAATTTCTAAAATGTCTTTTTTTAGAACATTCTTTAAAAAAGCAAATCTCTTTCATCTGAGTATAAAATAATATATTAATTATTACGTAATATTTCTCTTTTATCTGAAAATTATACTTGTACAATATTTTTATGTGTATAATTCAATTCTCATCATTTTTTTTTAATTCTTTTTTTTTTGTTTTTTATATAAGCCCACAGATGAATACATATGGTTCACTCTGCATTTTAGGTATGACGCTACAATTAGGTACGCGGCGGGTTCGAATCGTCGAATTCAGTGGGCGTAACGTAATCAGAAGATACGAAGTTACGCGATAGAAAGAGAGGCAACTTCTAGGTGAGTATAGGTAATTAGTGCTGTGCGACCTGAATTGCACTTTATTGTGTCGTTGCAAGAGTCGCTTTTTATTTAAATGATTTTGCGGAGTACTAGCAACTAGCGTAGAACTATTTGTATTCATGAGTGACAAGAGCGATATTTTTTCCTACTTTTTTTCTCGTCGCGCTTTTGACACTAAAAAACCCTGTATCCAAGCACACCCAAGCGTATCATGTACCGTGTTACTTGTGCTAGTATTACCTTGAGTATGATGCGTAGAAGAGTGCAGTGGGCCGGTGTCGAGCGCGGGCGGCGTGTAGTAGAAGGAATGCGGCTCGGAGGCCTTGCCGCCCGAGCGCACGAACAGCTGCACGCCCACCGGCTCCGAGATGTCGGGCCGCGCGTACGGCGGGACGCAGCAGACCAAGTGAGTCTGGAAGAGGACCAAAATTACATTGAATTTAAGACATATTTTACTCGCAACGTGCGTGTATGTACAGATGTATAAACATAAACGAAGCAAATGGAGTATGTAAGGTGGCGTTCTATAGTTTCTGCCTACCCCCGTGGGAAGAAGGCATGAGTATATGTATGTATGTATTAACTACGCGTGTAGGGAAAACCAGGGTTGGCAACTTATGCTTGGTGGCTGATAACGGATCACTCTCAATAGATCGTAAGAAGTTAAATTAAATTTAAAAATTTAAAAACCCCCGACAAAAACAAAGCATCGTATAAACGTTTTTTTATAGCTAAGAACACTCTCGATCAATTCAACTTTCAAACAAAACCAAAAAAAAACAAAAACGGTTCAGCCGTTTGGTAGCTACGATGGCGCAGACAGACGCACAACACACCCGTTAAACTTATAACACCCCTCTTTTTCCGTCGGGGGTTATAAAGTAACTGATTAGATTAAACTAACAGATTAGATTAGATTAACAGTTTAAAAAATATTTCTTTCTTTATTTGATATACCAGACCTTCTCAGCACCCTTGGCAGCAGGTCTGATGTTCACATACCTGCTGTAAGAACTCCTTGTCCGGAGCCACCTCCTCCTCCCAGTGCGTGCGGCCGTCCTGTCGCTGGCAGAACACCACGCGCGTCTCCTTGAGGAAGTTCTTGCCGAGGAGGTACAGCTCCAGGCCTCCGGAGGCTGGACAGGATACTAGGGACTTGCGACATACTTCGGGGACACCTGGCGGTTGTGCTATAAAGGAGAAAAGATAATAATATAGTGCATACCTAATTACTTTGCCCTCATTAATGAAGTTTGCTTAAAGTTAATAGACGTTCAAAAAATTAGGATAGCTGTCGAGTAGTTGTATTACTTTTGTTATTGTACAGGTATTGGCGCGGTTTAAAAGGCCTGACCTTGATTGCGCTGGAGTCGATTTTTGGGTCTGTTTGGCGAGGGGAGTGAGGTGCGACGGGGGAGGCAGCCAGCGACTATTGGTCAATATAATCAATATATTGCGACTATTGCTGTATCAGTCGCCTTCTACTGTTATGCATCCTTAAGTTCTGAGTTGAGCTCCACTATTACTGACAAATGCTTGCACTGACTGGACAGGTCCACTCAAATCTGTGTGGTTCTTTCCTCAAAAGACCATTTCAGACGCTAATCTAAATGGTCCTCATATGACTTGACCAAGATTATGTCTGGACATTAAAAGAGACTGCGACCTTTGAGTTTGTTTCGGCCTTTCTTCTCAGAGTAGTCAGATAGGAAAAGCCGACCTCATCTAGCTTATTTTTAATATTTTTTTATTATGACGTGTAAATGTGATTCCAATATCCAATTTACAGAATAAAAAATTTCATTTCATTTCATGAATAAAACATGCGCGAATCTCCCCACCACTTTCACCGAGAGGTCCAAAACAAAGTGGAGTTTCTTGCCCGTTCTTCTTCATAGGTACCTACTACGCTTTGGAATGGGCAACTAGCTTTCTGAGTAAATGGTCTAATTGAAATAAATGCTTTGAGTTCGAGTTTGACTGAAAAGTTGTGTGGAAATCGGTTGTCATGGTATGGGCATGTCATGCGGAGGAATGAGGAATGTTTTAAGTATGAATGTGGATGGCTATAAGATTAGGGGAAGACCAAAGAAACGATGGATGGACTGTGTGAGACAACAAATAAATTGGGATAAGGGCAGGAGAATGGTGATGATGCCATGAAAAACACTAACCGTAATTTACGAATCACTATATTATTACTCGACTGCCCCAGAAGGAGGGTAATGGGTAATTTTCGAGAGTATGTATGTTTGTATGTATGTATGTCTATTTCTTTGGCACGCTCTGTAGCCTAAACGGCTTGATGGATTTTAACATACGAGGTGAGAGAAACCTATTACCTGAAATATGGTGTAAATTTTGTTTGTCCTGCCTGCAATACCTTACAAAAAACAAAGTTCAATGCTTGTTTTTCTCTTTTCGGTTATACGTTTTTGCAATCGGGTTTTTTAAATAATTTGTTTTATTTACTATTTAATCATTATACAATGGTTGCGTTGCCTTGAAATCTAGTCGTGATTAGCGAAATTATTCATGTCTTTGTTTTCTACATTAAAATAAAAATGATTATTCAATATTTATTTAGAATTGATTTGAAATGACTTTACTTATCAGTTACTATGGAAGTCACAATTTTTATTTTGTTTATTATTTTTTCTCTAAACTCATTAGAAGACAAGAATGAATTTCATTTTGCTTGCACACAAATTACCCTTGCATTGCTACATATTGTATTTTTTTCGACGAATTTCACCAATAAAACTAAACGCTTTAGATGTGCTAATCGCATTAAGTTTAATTGGTAAAATTCGACTTAATCACAGCTGAATAATGTAACACAGGTGGATTTAAATCTGGATATAATAAACAAAGGCTACTTTTAATCCCGGTTCATAATATTTGAATCTCAGTTTTTGGGAATATTTCTCTTAGATGCGAGTGAAACTACAGATTATTAGAAAAAGTAGGCTCACAATTTTTGAATTTTCTTAAATACTAACGACGGCTGGACGAGATTTCCTTAGAAATATTCATCACCTTTTGTACGTATTTTTCTGTACTTTTAGTTTGTTTATATGTGTGTACATGAATGGTTAAATAAATAAATAAAACGTGACTCACTGCATATAATCTGCGTGGAGCACACTTGCAGCGTCTCCACGTGGCCGGCCGCGTTGACGATGTCGGTGCGGAACACCATGCGGCAGCGCGTGGACTTCTTCTTGCCGCGCGAGATGTGCGCCGCGCCCGCTGGCGCGCTCACCGCGCCGCCGCCGCCCGGCGCGCCCAGCGACTCGCCGAATCTGTGCTCTACGTCTACGTTGCGCTCCTGGAATGTTGGGAAGGTTTTTCGTAGGTCAGTAAAGCTGTAGGAACAATTTAAAAAGAAGGAAAGTCATAACAATTGAATATTTTGAAGAGAAAAATAACAGTCAAAACGTGATTTAGTTTTCGATTCTCAATAGAAATTAAATTGAATTTTTATACAGGAAGACAAAAAAAACTTTCAGAAGCTGGTGCTCACCCCAGCCTCTGAAAGTTTCTGCCCGTTGCTAATTGGTGACCGTACTAGCGTACGTTGACAAATAAACTAACTGTCATAGTTATCACAAAGTTAACATCAGATTAAATTTCTACAGGTATTGTTTTTAGAAAACATGAAGACAGCAGCGTTGTAGCAGTCGAAAGAATCTTCACCCTACCACAGATGAATACAGATGGTCCATTCCGCATTTTAGGGTTTTAAGTTACAAGTAGGTCTCAGCGGGCGCGACTTGTCGAATTCAGTGGGCATAACGAAGTCGGAAGATATAAGAGTTACGCGATAGAAAGAGAGGCAACTTCTAGGTTATAACTGTAGGTAATTAGCACTGTGCGACCTAAATTAAATTTTATTGTGTCGTAGCAAGAGTCGCTTTTTACAAGCTTTATATTAGCTTGCTCTGTTCGTATGTGTTTCCGGTTACTCCAATTGTCATCCATTTTTCAAGCACCTCCTGGCATCCGATTGAACTGAAACTTGTCATACTTATATAACTATCGAGACATTTTGAAAAAATTATACCATGGAACTGGTCTGATGATGGAACCGGAAGTTGGCCATAGGAACTCGTCAATCAAACTAGATACCACCATCGTGTTTGGACTCATCGGTCATGTATTAACAAGTGCTTTGACACTAGGTGGTGTTCAAGGTCTGATGATGGAGCCAGAAGGTAGCCCTGGGAAAACCCTGTTTAGTTAATTAAAAGCTTGTTTTTAAAAAGATTTTTTATTTAAATGATTTTGCGGAGTAAACCTTCCGTATTAATCTGTGACCCTGCCTTAAAAACACATTATCCTGTCTCAGCAGGTTTGTGCACTAACCTTGAGTATCCCAACGCAGTCGCAGGTGACCTGCCAGTTCTTCGCCGGCTCCAGGTCGATCTCGATGATGACCGTACCGTCATCCTTTCTCTCCTTGCAGGGAGTGGAGTTCTTGCCGGACACCCGGCATGCTTGGTAGAACATGTGCGGTGCCACTCTACCCGTGTCCGTGCCAATGAATACCTGGGGAAAATGGAACACGGTTTTAAATTTGATATTTATAAACGTTGCTTAAAGTTAAGTAATGATTAGCGACTGTTTTGTTTAACCATACAGTTTTGATGTTTTATCGTCACACTATGAATAAACCCCTATTTACCGGACTACGGCGAAGAAAAAAGGAGGGTTATGATTTTGACCGGTATGTATGTATGTTCATCTGTCAAATGACGTATCGTTGGAAGCGTCTTGATCGTCCGCTGGTTATAGGCTATGTGGCGTCACATTATATTACAAATGGCGCCCTCTAGAAGAAATAAAGTCAGGAACTAAAAAAAAAAATTGTTTAATCGTACCATGTTGGGTATCAAATGAAAGGGCTGAATGAGCACATTTCAAAAATATATTATAACCCCAAAAGAAATTTAAAAAAATTAAAGTAATAAAAACTAAAACCCAACTACGACTAAAAAGGTATAAACAAGACACCACAGACAGACTAATTAAAAATCCGGAGTCACACGTGTGACTCCGGATTTTTTATTTGTCTGTCTTTTGTCATTTGTCTGTCTCAGATTTTTAATTAGTCTGTCTGTGGTGTCTTGTTTATACCTTTTTAGTCGTAGTTGGGTTTTAGTTTTTATTACACGGTGCGATTTAATGTGCCTGTGCTTAAGGCGAAAGGGCCAGGGTAGGCCGCGAAATTCAAATTTTCTTACTTTTTTTTTTTCAATTTGCCTATCAGTATCACATATTATTCGCGATCGTAACAAGTATGTGTTTTGCGGGCTATCTTAGCGAATCCCCGTAAATAGTGAATGTGTGTTTGTTGCAGTCATTTGTGGCAAGAAACTTGCCTGGTGGAAGTGGGGCTTAAGACTGCCTTTATACGAGAGCTATGCAAGTAAGCAGAGCGGTGAGCGAGACAATATACATCAGTAAGTAACATTTCCTTGAAGAAGAAAATGAAGAAATTCAGTTCTATTGGTGGATTTTTCCCCCGATCACCGCTCTGGGGGCCAAGTCTACTAATTTACAAACGTTTCAGTGGTCTCACAATGATCAGTTTTTGACAGATATGCCATACAAAATATGTCAAAAACACATAATTGTGAGACCACTGACACGTTTGTAAATTAGTTGACTTGTTTCATCGTACAGCTCTGGTAGAAAGCCAGTCTTAATATCCGGGTATGTAACTCTGCGTTTTTGTCTACCTTCAATATAAAGTTAAGTTTGTTGGATAAAATGAACAAAAAAAAAACAGCCGAATTGATAAAATCCTCCTTTTAGAAGTCGGTTAAAAAAACATGGATGGTGAAAACCTCCACTTGCGACCTTTATGAAAACAGGTTATATAGAGGTAACAATGATACACAAATATACGAAGTGCACTGCACGGGGTGCACTGACTGAAAATTGAACAATATAAATATTAGGTCTTTACCTATGAAATTGCCGTTCTGCAGTACTGGCCATTTCAAATCAAAATAATTTTTGTTGGGCTAAGAATTCTAATTTCAAATTAATTTTATTTTAAAAACATGGATTTTTTTTTCCAAAAGTAGTCATTTCTTTATTGATTAGTGTTACATTTTCATCGCATTTCAATATTTTTCGTCATCATGGATACGTTAAAAATTCGAGTAATTATGGAATATGAGTACCGTCGTGGCAGCAACGTGGCACAAGCGGCACGCAACATCAACGACGTTTACGGAGCTAACACTACAAACCAACGCACCACCTGTTATTGGTTTGCTCGCTTCCGTTCTGGAAATTTCGACCTGAAAAATGAACCTCGCGGTCGTCCGAAGACTTTGGTCGACAATGACGAATTAAAGGCGATTGTGGAAGCTGATGATACACAATCTACGGCTGAATTAGCAGCAGCTTTCGACGTTAGCGTCAAAACAATATTGGTCCATTTGCGTCAAATTGGCAAGGTAAAAAAGCTTGACAAATGGGTGCCCCACGAACTCAATGATCGCCAGCGCGAAGTACGCGTCGAGACGTGCCTTGCACTGCTCAACAGACACACAAATGAAGGAATTTTGAACCGCATTGTTACCTGCGATGAAAAATGGATTCTGTTTGATAACCGCAAGCGCTCAGCAAGTTGGTTGGATCCTGGTTCAGCACCTAAACAATGCCCTAAACGAAAACTTACCCCTAGAAAAGTGATGGTCACTGTTTGGTGGTCTAGCGCCGGTGTGATTCATCACAGCTTCTTACCAAACGGGGTGAGCATTACTGCAGATGTGTACCGTGAAGAACTGAACACAATGATGGAGAAGCTGGCGCATCTCCAACCACTATGGTCAATCGCTCGTCTCCGCTGCTCCTGCACGACAACGCGCGACCTCATACTGCACAGCAGACGGTCTCCAAGTTGCAAGAACTGGGGTTGGAAGCTCTCCGTCATCCGCCCTACTCACCAGACCTTGCGCCTACAGACTACTACTTTTTCCAGAATTTGGATAACTTCTTGGCGGGAAAAAAATGCAATACCCGAGAGGCAGTACAAAATGCCTTTGAAGAATTTGTTGCCTCCCGTCCAGCTGATTTCTTTAAGAAGGGCATCAATAAACTGCCACTGCGATGGCAAAGATGCATTGATTGCATGGGTGATTACTTCGATTAATACAAATAAAAAATTCATGAAAAAAAATCGTTTAAATTTTTTCATACAAAACGGCAATTTCATAGGTAAAGACCTATTATTTTCATTTACTGATGCTCTTTGAATGTTAGTAAATACTTCAAACATTCATCTAACAAAATTAATTATGGAGCTTTACAAAACATAAGTGCTATACTTAACACTTCAAAGAATCAGTAGGTATTAAAATTTCCATATTGTTAACCCTTCTCAATTACAGCGATGGTAAACCCAACCACAATAGTTCATCGAGATTGGCTTTCCACTCACGACTAGATCTTATCCATTGATTTATAGCCGTGTACTGTGTAGGTACGTGTTAACCTTCGACATGGAGGAATCAAAGGATATATCGAACCTTCTTGAATATTGGGCCAGCTTACAGTTCAATCCAAACTTAATGGCGGCTCTAATTCTTAATAAAACTAATTCATAGGTCAGCCGGGGTGAGGGATGGGGTACTGCGCAGCGAGTAACGCACTTCCGAGCCGCCATTAAGTTGGGTAGGATGTACCCTTAGATTAGAATACTTCACATTCACATATTGGGTTGTATTACAAAAGCCTATACGGGAACGGTGGCTCCCGGAGCACCAAAGACAAGTCCACTCCACTATCACCTACCTGGCTGGTCAATATTTTTACCACAGCAAAAGCACTGTCAAATATTTACTACCAGGGAAGTAGTCTTCCAGGATTGTGATTGTGAGTTTTAAATACCTGAGGTTGACCATATCAGGTCATAGATACAGCAAGGGTGCTTGCATGACCCCTCATCATGCAAGCACCCTTGCTGTATCTATGACGTTAGATTTAAAAAAATATTAGAAGATCTTACCTGCAGTACAGCTGGCTTGTCGTAACCAACTAGTTTGACTGTCGGGAAACCATTCCCTGAATTGTCTTTGACAGCGCCTCTGCTGCCTTCAGTCTGATATCTGGAATGGAATAGCACATTTTAGCGAGTCAAGAATTTCATAGAAACAATAAGATCTAAGAGGTCATTTAGGAGTCAGGGGAAAATACATAAACCCTTTAGGGTCCCATTAAAATGATAAGTGCTATTTTAAAATGGATTGTGGTTAAACCCAGTCTCATTATGTAAACTACAGCAGGATTTCATAAATTTTTGAGAACAGGTAATACGATAGTTACCTCGCTCTGTGTTGTGTCTCAGGCTGGCACAGTATCTGTAGCTCCACCGTGCCATCTCTCGACCTGGTCGACAGTGGCGCCGCCAACCCTGGCCGGCCACCCTGCGTCATGGCTGCCAGCGCCCTTCTACGCGCCATAGCCTGTGCCAATTTACCTCCGTACTTGCCCCCCAGTTTGCCCCCTAATTTCCCACCGGCACCAACTAATTTCCCCCCACCAGGGTACTTGTTGGCCAGTTTACCCCCGCTACCAAGTTTACCGCACGATCTGTACGGGTCCTGGAACCTCTTGCCGGGAATTTCGGCTATGTTTGGACTAGATATACTGCAACCCGCTCTCATTCTGTAAAAAAAATCGATATTACTATGGATTATCATGAATAAAATAATCAGAATAATATAACTTTAGTTTTTTACACCATTGCAAATACACCTTGTATTAGTCACTTTTAATGGCATCTTATTTCTGAATTCGTCGTGTAATAATCACACAAATGAATGTGTATTCATGATCGTGAAGAGGTCAATAAACAATAAGCAGAACATTTGTCAGTATAAACCATCAGTGCGTCACCAGTATACGAACACACGGACGATGCAACAATTACATGCGGTGAACATGCGGGTTTATGGATATGCTCGTGACACTGCACAAACTAACGCTGCTCAAGCAACCAGTTATTAAGACCACTTTTCATGTCAACGAAGACGGTATAAACGCGTCAGTTCAAATGAAATCTTCAATAGGACACTCTGGAGTCTCCGGATCTACCCGTATCCAGGATCCGTGCTTTTTCTTCATAATCCAATGACAGGTTAGGGACATAAACACCAGATTGTGAATGAATTTTGAGCGTGATCCAATGTTACCTTCAAGAACAGAAAGCTCTCTAAGAAAAAAGTCAACGTACGCGGGAGCGGGTAGGGCCGGCGCAAGCGTAGAGGCAGGGGCGTCTGGCGGCGCGGGAGCGGACGCGGGTTCAGCCGCGCCCGGTGCGCGGTATGCGTACGCGTCGTTCGCGTCGTCGCATTCTAGCTTAACCGCCGCTTCAGGGTCCCCACGTCGTCGTTTCAACTCCGGATGTTCCCACTCCTCCAAAGTGTCCGATAATCTGCACACGCCATTAACGGCTTTAGTTAAATTTGAAATGATTGAATTATTCCGATCATCGGCTTTTTGCCATCTTTCAGAGAGGCCTTGCGAGGTTGCCTTCACTACGCTAATGATGCTGTGATTTTCAAAGAGTCATGTTATGGCGTATTTAATTTCAAGCAATGAAGACGTAATCTTTCCAAATACTGAGTACTTCTCGTATTTGTATAGTCAACGATTTTACGATGATGGAAATTTCACAAATGCAGAAAAATGTTCCTATATCGGTAAAGCTTATAACTTGCGCTAAAAACAGAAAGCAGGCCATCGTCCTAAAACTGGACAGGCTAAAATAAATTATAAATTCATTAATAACTATTATGTTATTATTCGCCTGACGATGGGGTAACAGAGTGACAGGAGACACACGCACGTGCTGCGAAACGTGCTAAGAATATTTATGCGCGAGGTGCATTTGCGATGAGAACGTCTGAGAGATCTAGTAGAGTCTAGTAGACTAATTTAGTATACAATGTTAACTGAAAAATTGGTGGCGGATTGGCAACAATGATTACTGAACAAGAGATGCAGTGCTTCAGAGTTTATTATAGCCGATGTGCTTCAGATTGATATAAATCTGTGCGTTCTATGATAGTTACTTGTCCACTCAGGTACTTAGCTTGTTATACAGACACATTTGGAGGTATTTAAACACAGAGGTTCATAAAATCAGTCTTTAATGTGACCATGTAAAAGATAGGAAGGGTCGCAGAAATTAAAAGCAGTACATTTCAAAGGAAATCTGCTCTATATTCACTCGTGTAAAATTTTCTGTTTTGAAGGCAATTTGAAATCCAACAAATGTCTTTAAAAACATACCTACTCATGTGAACTAATGTAATGACTAAGCTAGTCTACACTACAACAGAATGCAAAATAATTAAATTAATATGCAAATGATTACAAGGGCTAAGATGGGCGTACATCGGAACCTTGTTTACGTGTAAAACAATTAAAATGTTACATTATCACACACATGCGCAAGAGAAAGCGTAATAAAATCTTTTTACAAAAAAGCACAAATAAAAACTTTTTCAAAAAAAAAAACAAACGAGTCGGTGCCTTTGCTTTTCAATATTCGTTTTTTGCCACGACTTCCGAAATTAAAGTTACTTTTCACTTTTTTTGTGTTTTTTTGGAAGTCGGTTGTTTTTTTTTTGGTAATTTTTTTATTTTTCACTTTTTAGTTGTGGTACCTACCCCACACAAATTCGAATACCACTACCTGTTATGTAAATAACAGTGACGGAGTCAAATAATATATCGACTACATAGACTAAGTGGGAAAAATACGTAATTATTGAAGCGAACTCAAAAACTACGCAAGCAAAGTTAATAAAATTTATATGGGACCTCTGAAGGATGACCTACCAAACAAAAAAAGAATCATCAAAATCGATTCATAATTGGCGGAGTAATCACGCAACATACAAACAAAAAAAAACAGACGGATTGATATTGATATTGGAAAAATTACTGGTAAGTGGTATATTTCGGCAAGCGAGAGATGATTGGTCAAAGATAATTTTCATCAGTCAGAGTGTTGAAATGTGAAGGGAAGATGCAAGAATTCATTTGTAAATCATAGTGATGGTGTATAAGACATTGATTACTACTATGTCGTCATGTACATCCGATGTTAAGTGTTATGGCTTTTTGTTATTGGCACTTTGCCCAGTACAGTGTTGACATGTAATACGTCTTACGGATATAATTTAGGTTTCAACCCTCAAGGACAGCTTCTACTTGTACAGTTACACTAGGAATTAGTATTTCAGATTCTATATAGTAAAACAGTAGTCCTCTAGATCGAATTTCAGCAATAGCGATTAATCTCAGCGGAGACTAGCCTTCGGCGCGGGAGATGTGCACAATTGTGTGCGTAGACACAGGTGCACTCTCTCTTCCTTCACTCTCATAGTGTTATGGTGGAGTAATAGGACGGCGATCCGACACTACAGGAGAGAGCTCAGGCGCAGGACCAACAGCTTAACGTGCTTTCCGAGACACGGGGTTACGGGGTATAAAACCACCAACTCCTAAATTCTGGGATACTAAGAAATTCCTAATGGATAATCCCAGTAACACTTTGCCCGACCCGGGAATCGAACCCAGGAGTCCCAGGACCCCCACGTACAGCAGTCGCGGAAAGAACACAAACACGGAAAGAACAAGTTGGTACATCAGATTGAAAGAAAAGAAAATATATGTTTATTTGCGGTAAACATGACGCAAAGAAAGAACCCAAACACGAAAAGAACAAGTTGGGGGAAAATTTGCGTCACATCCACGCAAAACGGCCATCACTCAGCATAATGTTGTGACCCTATGCGAGACAGCCCCAGTGCTGGTTTTCAGCAGATTTGGAAAGCAGCCTAAAACCTGCTAATGCAATTGCAAAGACATCTCAAAAATAGTTAGTTAGTTAGTCTACTCTGTAAACTGAGATGTCATTCCACTCCAATTGCCACTATTGACAGCTAATTCACTCAAGTTTTCACAGTGTTTTTAACAGAATAGCACTGCAGGAGATAAGGATTACTGATCACATTGCAACATCACTCATAAAAGGCCGTTGACATTACATTCACTAATTCGTGTGTATTACGTAAACAGATAGTTGCGTACTTGCGTAGTGACATCCTTATGTAATTCGTATTACTTATGTCCCTATAGTTGTGTAATTTACCTGTGTATTATATCATGAGTGAATAATAGTGTTTGCCAAATTGTTTTTTGGTAAATAATTAACTTGTTTAAGATTGTATTGTTTACGAGAAGTTCCTATATTTGAAGGTGTGTGACTACTTCACCGTGTACCGTAATCAGAAATTTTGAAACTACTAAGGTTTCTTTTTGCATTGTCCGTCACACAATCAGATTCATTAGTAAATCGACGCCTTGATGAAGCTTGATTTTCACTTGAAATCAGCCCTAAAGCGTACTAGAATAACTACATACTACATTCGCGACAATTTGTGTAATTAAAAGTTCGTTCAAAAATCTTAGACCCTCAAGCTACGAATCTCTGATATCCTTACAAGTGCTTAAAATATACAAACCGATAAAAATCTAGTAGTGATAACATCAACAGTTAAAGATATCGATAGTGATAAAATCGAGTAGTTACCGATCGATAAGGACGTGTTCGCACGCGCGACTCACGCGCATACATACGTGAGTACGCACCGATATCTAACACTGAAGGTCGTATGGGTAAGAATTTGTATAGAACTGAAGCTGCCGATGGTGAGGCTGTACAAATTGGGTGACTAAGCGGTAAATAGATAACCAGTAGAGTGTTTCATAACTTTGACGATCAAAGTGGTTACTTACAGCAAAAGATAAGCGATTTTGATTATTCTCTTATCAAAACGATTATAATTACTTATTTTATTTATTATATTAACAGTTTATGAACACACATTATGTTAATTATCTTCTTGTCTGTTTAGACAAGAATTTTAATTATATGTATGTTTGGCTTTAGTTTTTCCTGTTTACATCATCTTGGTCCACTTTCTATACATCTCTTGGTTAGTATTGAAACATAAGCTTTTCTACTTATGAGAGACTTCAAAAGAGACTGTGACCTCTGAGTTTGTTTCGGCCTTTCTTCTCAGAGTAGTCAGATAGGAAACGCCGACCTCATCTTGTTTAAAAAAATGTGATTGACGTGTAAAAGTTTTTGTATAAACCCACTTACAGAAATAAATCATTTATCATTTATGTTTAAAATTTAGAGTACCTACACAGTCTTTCTGAATTTGACAGATAACTTTTTGAGCAGGTTAAGATTACTACTGAAATGATGATTGAACTGATGCTCTGATTTATTGGCAAAAAATATGAGAAAACACTGAAGAGCAAGAAGAAAGAACAATAATAACTCATTAAGTTACTGTAACTATACCTACACACTATAAATGATGATCCATTGAAGATGATGATCTTTAAAATCTCAGTAGGAGTCTATTTTATATTAACGCTCCATCGACAGCTGATCTAATTTTATCAGTCAGTATATCGATGCTAATAAATCAAGCAAATGATGAACACATTCACGATGCAGAGGTTTATTTAGTCATCCGAGTATTCGTGGGAGTTTCTGAGACTCCACGCTAATCAAAATGTTTCACGAAACCTTCAGTCTTCCTCTAAAATGCATTGAGATTAAATAAATATCCATTTTATATGAAAGCACATAAATTAGAATTTAAAACAGCGTGTGTTATTGCGACATAACAAAATGATTGGAGTGTCATCTCCACAAATTAGACACAACAAGAACGTTTTAGAAGAATGTGCAAGAGGCCACCGTAGTTAAACATTACATTGCATTAGAAAGCGAGTGTATAACTACATGGATCTTACCTGTTGACGGCATCGGGTCCTAGGCCGCTGTCATTGCTGTTCTCACAAAGCTCGGGCGGCCTCAGCGCGTGACTGTGAGCGTAGTGCGCGAGTTTTCCGAATTTGCCTAAATGTGCCAGTTTGCCCGGGTGGTGGGCAATTTTGCCGGCGTGCACCATTTTGCCCGGGTGCTGCGTCTTACCCGGGTGGGCCCGCTTATGCGGCGCCCGCATCACTTTCCTGTGTACCCGTGCGCTCATCGTCGGGGCCGTGGACATAGTCATTTTCATGCCTGTCAACAAACAGAAAATAAAAATCAATTCATTTTTATTCACTATGTGAAGAGAAGGCGGATTGTTTATAAAACAAGTGTTTATGGATCACGCTTTAAAACTAAAAGACAAACCGATGTTAGTTGTCAGACAAGTGAATTTATTGTTCAGCCAGAGAGACCTCGTCGCTTCAGTAGACACTAACATAGAATAATAAGTGCTATAAACGCATCCAAAATGTACTGTTTAGTACAAAAACCTATGTAAATTAAAAGATCCAAAAACTTGATTACATTTTATTTGCTTTGCATTTTCATTCCTACTGGAAGTCAGGCGCCCACCATAAATCGTCACAAACAAATCCAGAATTAATTAATTTTGGTACTTGTATTTAATCGCAATTCCTTGAAATTTT
The DNA here is from genome assembly GCA_948473465.1 of Lithophane ornitopus. Classification (NCBI taxonomy): domain Eukaryota; kingdom Metazoa; phylum Arthropoda; class Insecta; order Lepidoptera; family Noctuidae; genus Lithophane; species Lithophane ornitopus. The sequence continues at coordinate 1,791,513 of OX419617.1, forward strand.
ATTACATAACCGAACATCACGGAAGCGGTTGATAATTGTAATTCCCGAGTCTTAAGGCCATGAGTCACGAGACAATATTTAGAGATCGAAATCAACATTTTATGGACCAAATGCCATAACATGTTCAATCGTAAAATGGATGCGTCTGTGAATACATAAAATGGTGTAAGTGACTTTGCACACTGTGCCGTCGATCAAAATAATGTTTACATTATAATATTAAGACCTTCAAGAACCGGAAAAACTCCAAGTCACACATTTGCAGTAGAGTGCAATTTAAGGATGCCATCCATATAGTTAAACTCACAGAAACAACAAAATCGTCCTCATCTGAGCAGCCCAAAGATTCAACCAAGAAACCAAGAACTGACTTTACGATACACTTAAGAACTTATTCAGAAAATCGGACCTTTAGCGCATATATGCTACTTATAAAGCGCATTGTCGTAATGCATTTCAAATTGACACAAAGTCACCGCCTTGACGACACTAATCTATTTGTCTCGGTAACTCTTCCGTTAGGTACTGCAGATGAATTTATTATTTGTACTATATAATCAGTGACTTCTTTAATGGCGACTATTAAATGAAACAGTGCAGTTCTAAGTAGTTTATTACGCACAGATTTCTGTTGTCTGTCTGTTTCCGGTCTGCGGTGTTTGTGGTGGTATAGATTACGTCTATGTCCTGTGTTTTATCATTACTTACAATACTGATATGGGATTTGAAAAGGATATATCCGATAAAGTTACGGTTGTTATTAGAGTAGCTTTTCATATGAGAGAGGACAGTGGAGTTTATGAAGAGGAAGATGTACTTGTTTACCTTGCAGATTAAAATGAGGCGTGATCGGATAATTAACAATATTTGAGTAGTGAAGTCGCAAAATTATTGATCGATTCGTCTCAAAGTAAACTAAGGTCGTTATCGTTACTAGTTAGCATATTACTGCCAAAATACATAAAACTAATTTATTCGGAGCAGTTAATTCGCTCGGATTGATCACACTACCGCTCTTGGCTCTTAACTTTGTTATTTAAGCACTGATATTATCGTCACTTTTGGTTATGGGCGTATTAATCCACAATGTAACACGTCTTTACTCCTGATAATAATTTATTAAGGGTGATGGTGAATCGTCATCATAAAAGCCTGATTGATATTTAAGGGCTCCCTATTATGACCCTCCTCAAAAGTAACGACTAGAGACGCTGAGGCATATTGCCATGCAAGTAGGTATAGCAGTTTATTGATTAAAATCCAGAGTAACAAGAACAAGTAGAGACGCGGAGGTCAGACGAAGTTAATTTTTCGATGTAAAAGCTAGGATGATGAAAACTTGCCAGACTATAGTGACTGTTGAAACCCAAAGCCCTTAACTTGATCGCAAATGGTGAAGGTAAAAGTAAATATCGTGAGAAAATCAGAACCTTTAATAACCCGACACATGTTTTACTGCGGGACGTAGAGGTGAAGTCAATTTGTCGGGTACTTCGAATGCCAAACATTCATTCAGCGCGGTCATTGGCAATATATTTAACCTGTTCACCTTAAAATTTGATAGAAATTCGTATATAATCATTTAATTATTCATGAATTCGTTAATGATTTTTGTATTCCTAAATAATTACGTTTATTTATACATTGGTGAAACAATATTCAATGCCATACATGTAGTTTATAAAGATCGGACACTTCCGAACAATCGCTTTTTAATTAAAATAAGTTAAACTTTTTAGTTACAGTTTTGCAATCACGTTTCGTTTGGCAAAAGAGCTAAAAGTTACTATATAAACGATTATTAAGACAAACCGAACCGATGAAGTCATCTACAGCTTCGAAAGCATATCTGTGATCCAAAGAGTCCTTGCGGGACCCCTACTCTCTTACTAGCTAATGCCCGCAACTTCGTCTATGTGTATTATGTATAACATCTTTTTTTTTCATACAACTATCCAGGATGAAAAGAAGCCAATATCCTTCTCCAGGTCCCAGGCTAACTAACTGTCAAATTTCATAACGATCGGTTCAGGCTTGTAACTTTGTATTCGTTTTTATAATATATGTATGGATTGATCTCATTGACATCATGTTTCTCGCGATCATTTTATGCACAATGCAGATATGATTTACGTTCACAATGGCTCTTATACTGTAATATAAAATAATTTCACAGTTCACAGGAAATAATAAATTTGGACAGTAAAACTTGACCTTGCGTGAGTACATCTGGCGAAGTGGAGCCACTTAGTATTCCTTTTGAATTCTTTGTAGGGTCATGGGTATTTATTGGTCTATGCAAATTGTGGTTTGGCATATCTTAAGAGTAATAAACGTTAAGTGATAGATTTTTATTAGCTTCTGCTGTATCTGTATCTGTCGATTGTTAAAGTGAACAAACTGTCTCGATTTATTTATATTTAGTAAGTGATTATTACATCATTTATTGTGATTGTTTTATGGTTTCCAGAATTATTAAAGTCGTAATGAAACTAACAATAAGGAAGCTTTTGCTAAAACCCTTGTCGATTTGATCATCGCCGTCCAAGAAGTCGTGCGTAAATAATACATTGTTAACGAAGTACTTAATTGGTTGTTTTTATTTTAATCTACCTATATTGATTTATTGTTTGTTCAAGTAAACAAACAATCAGACTTCAGATTGTTAATGAGAGATTGAACTGACACTATCAATCCATTTCGAAAACAATACAATTTGACATGTTCTATTCTGAAAGTTAGATATCATAATAAACAACTAGATAGTACGAGAAATATCCCAAAACCAGCCCCAAAACAAACAATACGATTGTCGAACGAAATTATTCTCTTTAACACTGTTACCAAGACGTATCGATTCGTACCTCACGCAACGATCACCGACGCACCTCGCACCGAGACATTCACTCGAGCACAGCGAAACGTTAAAAATAGCCGCGTCCTTGCGATTTTTAATCGCGTTCTCTTCGCCTTTTGACGTCCACTCGTGAACTGATAACGGAGACCGAACAATGGATACTATCGTAGGTTTCTGCTTGTTACCGTTATCATTTTTGCATTTGCTTGATTTGATACGAGAGAGGATGTTAATATGTAGAAGAAGACTTTTTGGAACATATTCGGTGAGAGGAACTCTAGTTCTGGCCACATGTATTGAGTACTATCATAATATAGTCAAAACACTGCGACCGCTACACACAGCAGGTATCATAACAACAGTATAGTTTAAACTTTAAACTCATTATTTTATAAACATTTACTAGGTAGGTAGTGTAGGTACATACTTGTTTCACATCATTGAAAATATATTATTAAGAAAGGATTTCATTTTCACACATGTTAAAGACTTCACACCTCTTATTAAGAGAGTATCAATCTATCCAGCCTTCTCCCAAACTGTTGAGCCGGCTTCGAGTCTAACTGGATGCAGTACCAGTATTTTACATGGATCGGCTGCCTGTCTGACCTATACAACTCAGTTGACTACCCCTAACGACTGTCAAAAATATATGAATGACAGCTGGGACCAACGGCTTAACGTGCTTTCAAAGGCACGGAGGGGTCTCGATATGTAATGTATGGTCAACCCTTTTCGAACCGACAGGGTCCAGCAAACCTTAACCATTGATCGACCCGTGTGGCTTATCATTTAGCCACGAAACCCTCCGCTTAATAAGAGCGTAAAGCATACAAATGTAAGAATAAGTTCAAACAAAATAGACGCTAGTAAATACAGCGCATATAAACCCTACTTATATAATATATAATTTATAATAAATGAGCGAGTTACTTCAAATTGCTACAGAACAACAGCTGGACTGTTAGCAAACTTTACTGAACTATTAACCTTTATTTAGGGCCACTAGTTATCCTCAGCCCTCAATCTTTATTCACAATTTTATTACCTGGTGTGGAGTTCCTTGATGACGTCTCAGATAGCCTCTTTTGATTTAGTAGGCCTTGTGAAGGACCGGTCGGTAAGAGGAAATACTGGTGAATCATAATGATCTACTGCTTAATGGCCCTGAACTTCATAGCTATTGTAGACAACTTCATTGTGTAGCTACTAAAAGACCAAGCAATTTAAAGAACTGAATACCTTTCAACTACATGTCGTCAAGATTAAATGTCTACGAGATACATAATTATATTCTTAAATTTGGTGAGCGTAGATTCGACTATTTAAAATCAACTCAACAGTAATACGCTATAGTATTACAAATCTGTTGCTGATAAAGGCCCATTAGATCTGTCTCAAATAATAGTAAATTACAAGTGACAAAGCAATGAGAATTATGGCTTACGCATTTCGAATTATAACCAGACCGGCTCCTTTGGACAGTCTCATTGAATTTTAATCACAGATACAATTATAATATGTAAGCGTGACAATTGAAATGATATCGCCTTGGAACGAGACCATTTAGTTTATACAATATCTTATCTATCAGGTGATGCAATTTAGTGTTTGCATTAACTATATAATAGGTCTTTACCTATGAAATTGCCGTTTTGTATGAAAAAATTTAAACGAATTTTTTTCATGAATTTTTTATTTGTATTAATCGAAGTAATCACCCATGCAATCAATGCATCTTTGCCATCGCAGTGGCAGTTTATTGATGCCCTTCTTAAAGAAATCAGCTGGACGGGAGGCAACAAATTCTTCAAAGGCATTTTGTACTGCCTCTCGGGTATTGAATTTTTTTCCCGCCAAGAAGTTATCCAAATTCTGGAAAAAGTAGTAGTCTGTAGGCGCAAGGTCTGGTGAGTAGGGCGGATGACGTAGCGCTTCCAACCCCAGTTCTTGCAACTTGGAGACCGTCTGCTGTGCAGTATGAGGTCGCGCGTTGTCGTGCAGGAGCAGCGGAGACGAGCGATTGACCAATGCTGGTTGGAGATGCGCCAGCTTCTCCATCATTGTGTTCAGTTCTTCACAGTAAACATCTGCAGTAATGCTCACCCCGTTTGGTAAGAAGCTGTGATGAATCACACCGGCGCTAGACCACCAAACAGTGACCATCACTTTTCTAGGGGTAAGTTTTCGTTTAGGGCATTGTTTAGGTGCTGAACCAGGATCCAACCAACTTGCTGAGCGCTTGCGGTTATCAAACAGAATCCATTTTTCATCGCAGGTAACAATGCGGTTCAAAATTCCTTCATTTGTGTGTCTGTTGAGCAGTGCAAGGCACGTCTCAACGCGTACTTCGCGCTGGCGATCATTGAGTTCGTGGGGCACCCATTTGTCAAGCTTTTTTACCTTGCCAATTTGACGCAAATGGAAAAATATTGTTTTGACGCTAACGTCGAAAGCTGCTGCTAATTCAGCCGTAGATTGTGTATCATCAGCTTCCACAATCGCCTTTAATTCGTCATTGTCGACCAAAGTCTTCGGACGACCGCGAGGTTCATTTTTCAGGTCGAAATTTCCAGAACGGAAGCGAGCAAACCAATAACAGGTGGTGCGTTGGTTTGTAGTGTTAGCTCCGTAAACGTCGTTGATGTTGCGTGCCGCTTGTGCCGCGTTGCTGCCACGACGGTACTCATATTCCATAATTACTCGAATTTTTAACGTATCCATGATGACGAAAAATATTGAAATGCGATGAAAATGTAACACTAATCAATAAAGAAATGACTACTTTTGGAAAAAAAAAACATGTTTTTAAAATAAAATTAATTTGAAATTAGAATTCTTAGCCAAACAAAAATTATTTTGATTTGAAATGGCCAGTACTGCAGAACGGCAATTTCATAGGTAAAGACCTAATATATAACTATGGATGCATGTAAATAATGCAACACGAATTTGAAACTGGGCAGCAAGATGTTATACTGAAGTCGAGGATGAGTTATTTCGGTAGAAAGATCGCTTTATATCCTTAATTTTACAATATAACTGTCTATTCAATCAAAATGTTTCAACGCAATAAGTCGTTAAATACACAATGCGAACGTTAACAAACACATTCTTCATAAAACCTTTAATATCAAAGACTCGACTACTTAACTACAGTAGTGTAGTAGCACTATTACAGATAAGTATCGGCCCTTTAACAACAGAACGACGTGAATCGATACAAACGACAGGCCATTAAGGCGCGCAATTGAGTGCATGTGTATATGTGTATAAGATAGAGTAGGAGCGAGTTCGTTACCCCGTGGAACGCCGAGACGCGACCCCAGCTATCGACGGTTATCGGTCGTCATCGTCCCCTGGTGAAAGTCCACCACACCTGACTGGCCATATACACGCCCAGAAGAAAACAGGAAAGCATGGATTAACTTTGTTTATATTGGTCAGACTTGTGATCCCCGTCGAACGCTGATTAATGGTCTGTGAGTGTTTTTTCCTGTTCAAAGTTCGAAAAGATACGTGTTAGAACGACATACGTTGACAATTGACATATATTCAAGAAAATTATACAGGTGCTAAAAAAAAAATATTTTCTTCAGCCCAGCCCGAAATATTTGTATTTTATTCAAATCAATAAAATAACCATTAAGTTTGCTTCTACTGTTTCGAAAGTGTCAATAGAATAGTATAAATCAATCATTATTAAGTTTTCCTTCACAGATGAGTCTACTCGTACATTAAATATCGACTGATTTTGTAGTCATGTCAACAACCGGTTCTAAATTAATAATTAAATATTCTTATAATGCAGTTGTTTTATCATCAGTGGATTTATCTTTTGCAAATATAACGAATAAATACGGAAGCAGAAGTTTTTATTTGCAAAGCAAAGCGCGGGCGAGTGAGAAACAATTGGTTTGTTGATATCGTGGCTTCCGTTACAGTGACATGTATGAAACATTTATCGCTTCACGCCTAACACTGTGTGTAAATATTACGTAAGAGATACCGATAGGAATAGGTCAAACTTTGAATAGTGTCGATACTCGATACATATTCACTCACCGAACATTTCGATTTGTGTCGTGGCGATCCACGTGATCTTGTTATAATTTTAAATGTGACCGATACGTGTCTGCCCACGTATAATGTTTTGGTTTATTAAGTGAAATGAATTCTATTGATTTTAAGTTGTAACTGTACACGTTGCTTTTGCGCCTAGCACTGATATTTGAATAAGGTCCATTGAAAGTACATATTTGTTTATATCAAAGTGTTCTGCTACTTTGATAACCGTTCGCTTCTCATTTAATTCTATTTAATAAGGTATTGTTAATCTCCTTGGAGTGTTGACTGATTTTTGGCATAATCAGTTACCTAACACAACATATTATGAGCCTGTTAAGCCTTTTACATAACCCATTACAATGGCAGAAGCTTTGGTCCAGTCACAAACAATTTCTAATTCTGAGGCAACAGTATTTTTATCATTATCATAAATGTACGTTATTTGTATTATCTAAATTGATTACATATCATTACTTATACTTATTTATTACCTTCCCTTTTTATTTCAGGGACTGCCTCAACATACGTGAATTGTTGGTATGCACTGTTATGTATGGTATGGCAAGGCTACATAATCAAAATTGGTAAAGATTCGCAGTTTCCCGACAAGCGTATTTTCTTTTTCACCAAATTCGTCAATTATTGCTTACATTTTTATGTTTGGGTTCGAAGCCGTAGCCTGAACATTAATTTAACATGAATTCTAGATACGAAACTTGAGGAAACAGTATTGTTTTATCATTTGTTAGACTACTTTGATCATTATGGAGCTGTTAGTTTCAGAGGTTGTTAGGGTCAGAGGCCTCAAGGTTGTCTACGTCCTATTCAAGGTCTTTCTGATGGTCAGTTCTATTTTATAGTTGTGTAATGGCTTCATGCGTAGTTTTATTAAACTTTCTAGCTTCCTTATTTGTGTTATTTTCCTTACGACTTGCTAGCTACGAACTCGTTAATATTATGAAACAAACTATGGACAATTTTCTGTAGACAAATTCAGCCGTTTTATATGTGTTTATCGATCCTGCCGCGTCTGTGTGCTATTGATTAATTCAGTAATTTAGACCTTGAAAGTTTAATAACATTTTCTCAGACAATTTAATATGTTTAAGAATGTTTACGGTAAAAAGTTTCTTTGAATAATATAATAACTTTCTAGAAGTTTCTCCATTCTGTAATGTAAGTCTTCGAAATACATTATACATGGCTTTCCATGAGGTGGTTACGAAAGATAAATATTTAATTAGAAGAACCGTCTTCTACTTGTTATTTTTAAAGCTTCTGTTACTGGTATTGTTAATATGTTTTATTAACAATACCAGTAACCAGTAATGTTTTGTTTTTGTTTTGTTGTTGTTGATTTTCGAGTTTTTATTCAGTCTTTATCTCATTTGTTTAATTCAACTGAATGAAAAATCAAAGCATTTTCAAGCCCTCGATAAAAATATAAACGTATACAGTTTAATTATTTAAATAAATGCTACTGTAGTGAATAGTATATACTATGTATATTTATATTAATCCGTTAATTTATTTACATTATTTTTGTTTGAATATCTTGGCCACGCAAGACATTTTATGTTATCTGTATGCAACTCGTCATGACAATTAAACGCACGCTGTCTCAGATAACTTCATACGACAAAATTAATTGAATTTGGTAATAAATATGATATCGATGAGAAGCCTCCGCTACATTTCATTTTGAACAATCAGCCGGACAAGGAACGTAAACAAACCGTATGGTCAATGCGCAGAACCATTGGTCAATCTGAGTACAGACCGCGCGTCGACCACAACACTTATCAGCATAATTTATTAAGCAACCAGGTTACTGACCGTGGGCTAAGATAAAATACATGAATACTGCAACGGATGTCTGCCCCACAATGAATAAAAATATGAAACCACCGGTAAAGAAATGACGAATAACCTAGAAATAAAATGATAAGCTAGTATTTTGCAATGATGTTGTAATGAACGTTGTAAGATATTATGTAGATAATGCACGGGAGTCGGACGTTGATAAATTGGTTTCTGTTTATACTGAACTGTAGTGCGCTAGTGTCAAGTAATAGGTCTAGGAGCCATTGTGGATTCACGTGACTGAAACGAGCTAAAAATACGACGGCAGTGCGGTTATTGTGTTTAGATCTTATCGGGCGGTTATCTTGTTGAGGGAGGGAAATATGTAGAGGAGATCACTGAGTGTGTTATACATGTTTTTGTTGAAGTAACTCTTGATATGACTACGAACTAAGATTAAACTGGAGTTACAAAGCCGTCAATTACTTAAAATTGTAATGGTAGATGAAGAAATGGTATCCTTGGACAACAATGACAGGATAACCAATTCCAAACTCAGTTACATCAAGACAAAGAGAGACAAGATTAAGAAAAACAAAAATTTGAAAAAAGCAATCGTTATACAAATGAAAACGAAACACAAATGAATACTTGAAAAGCCTGACAAAACAATATACATGTTCACCCTTATGGCTGTGGATAATAAGAAACAAACAACCGATTTGTCGTCCGTATGTATACTCCATATAAATATGTAAACACTATTAGGCCCGTATCTGGGTCACGGAGAGAGCAAGGTCCTGTCTTGTTGCGAGTTCGATTATGATCGAGATTTTAGTGTTCCTCATACATTTATAAGAGGAACTGTTATCGGGTAGTCGAATATAGGTAAGTAATTTGTTGATATGTGAGGATATCTGTAGTTGGGTTTTTGAGGTCAGATGGCATTGGCTGTTAGCTGATAATATTCAGCTGCTTCTTGTTGGCAACACCGAGTGAAGCTACTTGGAACGTCGGCGATGAAGTTTTTTTGAACGAAGGAACTTCCCGCGTTTACTTTTCTCAAGCCGCGAAATGCGTTTGATTTTGTGATTTATTTATGAATTATTATAAGTATCTCTATATCGCTAATACGTGTTTTAAAGCTCCACATAGAAATAGATACTTAATACTTGTTAGATACCCGGCAATAACATATTGGAAACTGGTCTTGCTGATTGGTTGGTTACAATTGGCTATTGGAGATAGATAAAATACTTACTCTTGAATGAACACTATAATAAAATAAAAAGCGTATAATTAGGTATGGATTACTTTTCATGTCGAATCAATAACATCTACAAAAGAAGTATCCACAAAAAAAAAAATATCACCAGCTTCTCAAACTATTTTTTTTTGTATTCTTTACCATTTTTTTATTGATCTACCACAAAATTTTATTGTAGGCTTCTTATCGTTAATATCTATAGCTAGGAGACTTCATCAATACTATTTATGATAATGTTATCTTGGGTACAATACTACTCCGCTGGATTAGCGTACTTTGACAAGACACCCCAAGATTGTTTGATGTGATGAAGCCACGACGCGCAGCCACGATGTAGCTACGAGATGGGTCTACGGCCTACGACCTCCGATGCTACGGCTACGAGAATTATACAGGTTTGTAATTTTCTAGCTACGTGGAACGTAAATCCCAATGAAGATAAAAATAGATAGAACAAAAACAGCAAGTTGTAAACACGATAGCAAAAAGCCATTATTTAACTAATCATGACTAGCCGGATCTATATAGTGTGGCCGCTTTTGAGAAAACTATTTGTATTGAGGAGAACTTCAAGCCATAATTTTTCTGAGGGTATTTTAGTATACAAATGTATTTAGACTTACTTAAAAGAATTTCCATCCACTAGATAAGTTGTTTTGTGCTTTCGACGATGCATATTGGCCATAGATAATTTCTATGATATTGGCTATACAGTTAAATATTGCGAGAAATTCTTTCTTCTGTATCTACTTCATTGAAACTCCAATTATTAAAATTCCAGCAGAATGCAGCGTTTCTTGGCGAGACATACCGTTCACAGTTCACAAACTGGCTATTGCGTCTAGTTTCTAATCAAATTGATACAAACACGCGCTAGACACGTGTCTCGGGCATTTAAAATGCTGCTCGGTGCAGACAACATTGTGTGCAACGAACTAGCGACCTGCCCCTGCCTTCCAAGGTTTTTAAGACTTGAGAAAACATAGAGATTTCTCTATTCTATGTATATATGAATTTATTGAACACATAAACCATAAATTCTCTAAATGATGGTGAAAACTGCATTGATATCCGTTGCGTAGTTTAGAAGAACTACGCGGGCACACAAACAGACACGAAACGCGACTTTAATTTATAATAATGTATACATACATATAGATGAGAGACAAAATATTACGATTCATCATTCGGATTAAAGATATGTTTTCGACAGTTTTTTTATGATAAGATTCGGCATATTAAATAGAATTTAAAGTTGGTAAACAAGCGGGCGTTGGCACTGTTATTTAATTTAGAATGGCTAGACACAACAATTTTGTAAACAAGAGTTTAGCGTTCACTCATTCTAGTTTTAATTAAATTTTACGGTCATTGTGGTCAAGAGACATGGCCACGTGGGTTATAAGTGCACACTTCTTTCATTGGTCCCCGATGTTCTACTGTGGGTAGTCGCTACGTCCCAGTCAGGGGGTTCGACACGCGGGCATGGCACATTTTGACTTTTATGCAATAAAGCAAAGCTTCTTAACTTTACTGCATAAAAATTCAAAATTTGTGTTAATTGCCTAATACATATTTCTGGAATTGTCGATTCGCCCACAAATAAATTAACTTCGTGCGAATCAACCAATTTTTCTGTGTTCTTGATCGTTATTGAACTGTCAAGTTACCTACCGGTTTCTTCATAGTTTACATTTGGTGCGCCATTTTATCGTGTCCGGGGGCCTAGGGCAGGTGTATCGTTAACCCTAGGTGATTATGAAGCGATTACTTGCTCGTTACACGGGCATTACCGCCGCGATAACGGTTCAACTATTAAAACAGTATTAATTTATCGTCAACGCTGACCGATAGCGCCTAAATACTCAAGGTTTTTATAAATAATGCGCGGATCGAGCCGTTTTTAATTTATTATGTTTTGGACTGTATGTGAAAACGACCTAGTTTCGCGTTTGATAGTGATAATATTAGTAATCATTGGATTTGGAATGGCGTTCATTGAGCAATATGGCAGGACACTATGATTTCGAAATAACGATCAAGCATTACATATTATTTACTCAGTAAATATACATATTTTTATCGTCATTGTTTTCAAGGCTCCTTTGAAAATCAGCTCAACAACGTAAATAACGCAATGAATGTTGTTGAACTGTCAAAATGAAGCAGAGGGCCTAGACAAGTGACAATCGCTTCGAAAGCGTGTCGTATTTCTGCAACGACTTTGACCTACGCTTTTCGATAGCTTATGTCATTCCTATACATTTTTGCCTTTTCCATCATCGTTATCGCTGATAGAATCGGTTATGAAAATAAGTTACGCAATTAGATAGCAGATCAACTTGATAATTCTAACCTGTACATACTGTATGTCGACTATGTTTCATAATTATCTGAACCAAGCCCTTTCATACATAACCTGCCTCAATCAACTTTCCCGCCATACATGGCAAGAAAGCATTGGATATAGAGTTATCTTATTTTCTATAAGTGACATGTAAACAAATTTTCGTTTTTGTAAAAACAACTTTAACATAACACCCACAAATAAAGTTGTAGTTGGTGCTACAATTAAAACAAAATACGACTTTTTCAATAGTACTAGTCAATCTGAAACAAACTTAATATATATTACATAAAGTTGATATTCGTTCTAGTGAAAATAGCATCAATTTGAAAAAAGAATGGTTTTGAAAATAGACTTTAGAGCTAATTTCTTCGTGTTTCTCCTTTTCCAATCCTAAAACGAGTATTGCCTACCAGTATGAAAAAGTTATATACTCGTATTTATGACAAAAAAGGCGGAAAACGTCTGTGGTCAATGAAACGAGGCGGCAATGAAAACTGTCGCTTTCTTGCAGTAACAACAAGAAAACATGGTGTATAAGGTTTGTCTAGATTCTGTCCAAGAAATGGTTTTAGTGTTGCTTCAATGACAGCAATACTTAAATTACTAATTACAGCTTTCCGTATATGTACGTTCATCATAGTAAAGGCAGGCAATCATAGTAGGCATGTCCATTGTCCGCCTATGTACCTTTGCTGTGCATAAATAAATAGTGAAGTACGGTCACTGGTCAAGACGAATTTTGGTTAATGGAACATCAGCCTCAGACTATTTGACAAATCAAATGTTAGAAGCAAGTCTATCTTCACCTTCAAATAAAACGCAATTCTCATAATTTTCTTTCAAAATACTGCTCTACTACACAACATTAACTTGAGCACTTTTTATGGCCCGACGTAGTGACAAAACACAGTAAAAACGTCGTAAACTGAGCTATACAGCTTTTTTACTATTTACTGTGCCAATGTTATTGCTTTGGGGTGATAAGTCAATTCAGAATTCATTGGTACGACGCCGACCGACGGTACAAGTGAGTTCATAAAAGAATTAGAGCGGTGTGTAATGGAAATGGCTACCAACATAACATTACATAATCAGCCTATGGGACACAGGCCTTCTCTCTGTGAGAGGGAGCGGGCCGTAATCCACCACGCGGGCCCAGTGCAGGTTGGTAGATGTCACATGGATTCGATTTTTTTTTTTTTCATTTTGATAATGAGATGTGATAGGAGGTCTCGAATAATGTATGGACAAGGAAGACTTGCTGTGTCGACTCTAAACAAATTATTTTTTAAGACGTTCCGTAAAAAATGATTATTAAACGTTTTTATTGGAAGAACACACACCGTTTATGAATGCTATTTTAAGACAAAATTTATAAAATCATCGAAAAAAATTTAAAACACGTTAACACTGACCTCGTATTACAATGTGTAATCATAAATATTTCTCAAGAAATTTAGAGCAGTTTACAATTTATCAAACCGCTAAAGAAATGACAAGGGAACACGTAGGTACATCATGACATAACCAAAAGGATTTGACCGAGAGCCAAGTTGTCTAACAAAAGGGGAATTATTCGGCTAAAATTAGACTTTTGTATGTTCTGTGGGCACTGGCAGTTGCTACATTATTCAGAACATTGAGCATGGTCTGACAAATTGTCTAGGATTTCTGAACTATTACACAGGACTTAGATTTCTGACGCTATTCGTCTGAGAATACAAGCGCGATGTTATGCTTTCTAGGATACCGGCATTGCCAATTGCTGGTTTAGGCAGGCTTGTACACTAAAGTATTGTCACTAGCAGAAGTCTTCATGGAAAGACTGGCCACAGTCTTTTACTGATATTTAGGCGCGTCTGCTGTGTCCACAATTTGGAATAGAAGACGTTGTCATTACCTACTAAACAACCGAACCCGACGGCAAAAAAAACATAGGTACTTACTTAACTGAAGAGAGTTTTTTGTAAGATATCGCAGGCCGACAAAAAAGTTACAAAATGTTTCGGGTTTATTGGTTTGCCCCGCTTGCAATACCATACAAAAAACAATGGTTGTTTTTCTCTTTTCAGTTTTTTTTAATATAAATATAATTTGCTTTGTTTCGAATTTTTTAGTTTTTTATTAATATAATCTATTTGGAATTTACTCATTACTAACTTTTATTTGATACCAATATTAAAATTCATGTTTTTAAAAATCTTCCCCTTCCTTTTTTATATTTGCAGATGCAATATACAAATGTTATAAATTTATACTTAGCCTTGTCACTCCCATATTTAAGAAGAAACTAACTTTTTTTAATGTTTAGGCTACAGAGCGTGCCAAAGAAATAGACATACATAATATACTCTCAAAAAACATTACCTTCCTTCTGGGGCAGTCGGGTAAAAAGAGGTAGTACTGATTACTGAAACTAAAGAGAATAATCCACCGATGAATATGGTTGCTGGAATTAATGGCAATGAGCTATCGATTATCGAAGTTTAAATGGGTTCAGGAAAAGTATTTTCTTCACCCATATTGGCAACAATGTGAAAAGCGACCCATTAGGAGCCAAATAATTATCTAAAAGGACCATTTCATCTACATACCTAATACATTCGGGAGCCTACTATGATTTACAATACGAAACGAATGTTACAGTGTAAAAACACGAGTGCGATAAAGGTACATAATAAACAGCTGATTGCCAGTACAAATAGTGCGGACAAAGAAAACGATACATGCGTTGTTGTTATGACAATGCAATGCGGTGTTTTTGTATTCTAGTTTGAAGACTTGGCTACCATTGCTACAATTAATTGAATGAAGTTGTGATATCACTGTACTCTATTTAACATTATATTTGAAGCTGCTTTTTCTGAGCGTATCGATGTCTGAATCTTAGATATTGTCAGTAAGGGTCATAAGTTCCTCCACAGGACCAGATTTAAGTGTTCCATCGTCTATGGAATCACAGAACATAGTAGCTGCTAAAAAGATCAGATGCTAAAAGGTATATAATCTACAGGTTTGTACATATTTTGTAGTAAGCGCGATTTGATATCACTTGTTACTTGTTACACAATAATTTATTTTTAAATTATTGTGTGTTACAATGAGCAAAATGTTTTGTGATTTACCTATATTTATGATTTTACCGATATGTGGCCGCGATGAAATGACTTATTTACATTAGTAGATAACCCGGTCGAAATGATTGTGAAAAATTGGTTCGTTTAAACTTACCTATAATATTTAGTTTCTCGTTGTCACTGCTTTTGCTGTTTCGAGTGGCAGAATTTACAATAATAGATAACCCCCCTGATAACTGAAAAACTGGTTAAGTATGTACTTAGGTACTTAAGTGAATGTTTGGTTATTTTCAGCTAGATGCTTAGATCCATCAGATATTATAAGATATGGGATAATTACAAAAACGTAATTGAGGACTGAACATTCAACAATGATTTTTTCAGATTACACGAACTGACGAGCAACAGAACGTCAAATGACGGTCAAATTGAGAACAAAAGCCCAATTTCCAAACACCCACGACCGAACGACAAAACCTAGACACAACAACAAAAAAAAAAAGCAAGCAATCAAATGTGCGAGGGTGCGGTGTATACTATCGGCTATATACGCTATATAGCTGCTATATAGCCACTATAAGAGTCTATAGTGCATACAATCCGAGTTCAACAATCGCACGCGGCAAATTGCCGTCGCCCCAGATCGTCCGACTCGTGACGCAAGTGCCCCTCCACTGGCTATGCACTCGATACAGTAGTATAAGTTTGTGCAGAAAGGTGTAAAGTCGAATAAGTGGGATGCGTGTTCCAAAAGGATCAGATAACATACCTTGCCAATTTATAGTGCCACTTAAGAGTACAAAAATGGAGTAGGTACTTTGATTTTATTGTTTTAATGCTTAAACCCGAAAGGAGGAGCTCGTGGCTAAGTAATAACAGCCGCTCGGGTCAATCCATCAGGTTAAGCTACGCTTGCCGGTGTTGGTCCGTGGATGGGTGACCATTTTCACATATCGAGACTTCTCCGTACCTCGGAAAGCACGTTAAGCCGTTGGTCCCGGCTGTCATTTGTGGATCTTTGACAGTCGTTACGAGTCGTCAGAAGCACGAAAGTCTGGCAACCAGACCAACCCCGGCAAGCGTAGCTGAACCTGATGGATCGAGCCAAGTGGCTGTTATTACTTATCCACGAGCTCCTCCTATGCTAGCGCCATCTATATAAAGTTTTCACTGGCCAACCCCATTGAGGTTAATTTTATAACCTCAATTTTCTTCGATAGCTTTGAATTACAATTTAATAATCTTTCGGCTGAAATGATGATTATGTTGTATGTGCCTACTTATCCTAACTACTATTAGAAATGCAAAGGTGAGTTTATTAGTTTGATTGTTACGCTTTCACGCTAAAACGGCTGAACGGATTTACATGAAATTTGACATTTTTATCCTGGATCGCAGACGTAGTCGGGGGCGACAGGTAGTTCCATATAAAAAATTCCGTATAAATTCCGAGAGACATCAAGAGTTAATTCAGCGTAGCACATTCTGTTCCAAACTGTTTAATGTAGTTAATTAACTCGCTTATCTAAAACTACTCTCCAGTTACTATAGCTTTAGCTAATGACCAGCTTGGACCATGTCAATTAATATCCAACCATATCGCAAAGGTTTAAAGTGAAAAATTGTTTGTAGCTGCGCGTGCGCTGACCGCGTTGGAACTGGCCGAGTGGCGGTGAAAGGAGAATTTCCTCTTCTTGACGCACTGTCTGACCAATATGCATGTGAAATGTGTGATTTGACATACTATGTGAGATAAACAACGTTATTGAAGCACGTGTAACCCGAAGAACAACGTTTTTGTAGATCGCTGATACGTTTAAGATACGTTTTCAGAGAATAAAACATACATACATACATAAACTCACGCCTTCTCCCCATGGGGGTAGGCGGAAACCACAAAACAACAGCAGCTACGAAAATAAAATAGTTTTACAAAACTTAGACCCTGATGATTCCTTGTTGTCTTTATCTACAACAAGGAATCAAAATAACAATATCATGAGTTTCAAGCAAATTATCATAGTTTAAATAAAATTAGCTTTAAATTAAATTATATTAGCATAGTTTTCATTTTCTTTAATCAACAACCGACTAGTCTTTTCCCAACCATGTCGGGGTCGGCCTCCAGTCTAACCGGATGCAGCTGAATACCAGCATTTTACATGGAGCGACAGCCTATCTGACCTCCAATACCCAGTAACGGTAAGTATACGATGCCCCTTGGTAAAACTGGCTGTCAGACTTTCGGGCTTCTGAAGACCCGTAACTGACTGTCAAAGATCCACGAATGATAGCCGGGACCAACAGCTTAACGAGCTTTCCGAGGCACGGAGGAGTCTCGGTATGTGAAGATGGTCACCCATTCACGGACCACCCGGCAAACGTAGCTTAACCTGATGGATCGACCCGTGCGGCTGTTATTACTTAGCCACGAGCTCCTTCATTTTCTTTAATGATTTATCAATTTAAATTAATACATACATTCTGATTTAATTGAATTCTTATAATCAACGCATTGCGGAAACATCGTATATTTATTATAATTTACTATTATTTTAGAGCCCAATTACGAATAATTCTCGAAACTCATTAGAAACCAAAACATGTCTATCAAGAAATAACAAACCCGTAGTAACCACAAGATTTTTAATATTAATATGTACTAAATAATTTACGCAGTTCAAAGTTTGTTAACATTAAATATATTGGGTTTTCCCTTTTGTGAGGTATTAGATTATAATATTTATATGTAAGTCGAATATGGGTATTGGGTTCCTAGGAAAATACAGTCATCTGCCTTCCTATGGTTAATGGGGTCGCCTGCCCTAGCCTGACTCTAACATGGACTCTGGACATTAGTATTTCCCCATACCTTGGTAATTCCCCGATCAACTAAACCGAATTTGATACAGTCATACAAAATCAAACACAAAAACAAATCTTTAACAATTTTTGAAAAATATGTATTCTAGTGGTTAAATAAAATCAAAATCAAAGTCATTTATTAAAACTAGGCTGAAAATCAGCACTTTTCGAATGACAAAATTACATTAGACAGTCCCTCAAAACGCCCGCCCTTTACCACTTCCTAGTGATTTAGCTGGCGCAAGAAATTTCCCCAGCAGCACAAATCATTTACATTATGCATTCTGCAACACAAAATCAAAATGTAGTGTTGTAAAGTAATATAACTTTACAAGGTACTGTCAGATTATTTAATGACCTCCACAAGGGCTTTTTTCTCTCAATTGTTAATATATTCAATATTATCTGTCGCTTAACATTACTCCAGTTCAGTCTTCAACCCACTGTTGCCAAGTCAAGATTACAACTATCAATTAATTAAATCAGGAAATGGCAAAATCAGTTCCTCACATAAGCGATCCTCTATGTACGCCGTGTAGCAACTAAGACTACAATCTATAGTACAAGTAATACTTATGTCGTACAGACTGACCTGTGTGGATGCAAACATTGCCATACATCAACGTTAATGAAGACATTACCAACAAATCAATTAATCTAATTATTGTTTCTAAGAGCTTTACTTTGCGGTTTATAAACGTGCGTTGAGCGGGGAATCGTAAGTATAAAATTACTTTTAACCACAAGATTGTCAGACTTGATTCTAAAGCAAGGGTTTGTTTTTCAATTCCTTGTGTTCGGCCTTTGGCGTTAATCATATCTCTAATTTCAACTTCAGTTACTTACAGGAAAAAAATGATAATGATTAATGTAGATTTTCAGGGGAAATGAGACTCCAATTCCATATATTGATTGAATGGATAACAATTATTTGAACACGACTTTGAAAATAACGAACAAATTGTTCTCTGTCATGTCCTCAAAAAATATAACAACAGAAACAAAACAAGCCCAGCACTAGACAACAATACCCGGTCGAATCGTAAAAGAAGAGTGACACGTGCAAATGAAGAGCGAAGATCGATTGTGACCACATAAACTTTCAAGATGGACGAACTACAAAGATGCTGTCAGAGAAAACTCCTCAAATTAGAAAAGTCTTGAGATTTTTTTAAAATTAGTGAATGGGTTATGTTTGGCAAATAAAAATTCTAGAAGAAAAGAAGATCCTGTCACTTCGCTTCAGGATCGTTCGAAGTAAGAATGATAGTGCTATAGATAGTTTGAAAAGGATTCCGTTTTGAGGTGGCAATATAAATCATAGGTTTTTACCAGAATTGATGTGTGGAAGTAATCGTAAATGATTTCTGAGATCCTCATGAAGACTCTAATGCGGAAGTACATGGGATAAGGACATATAGAATAACTACAAGCTAACCTTGGTATACTGCTGATGTTATACTAATAGTTTCCTATATTTACGATTTATATGCATCATTGGATTTTATTGATTCCATCGATAAGTCGTGAGATAAGTAAGTACCTTTGTAGATGAGCATCTTATTTGAGAATCGTGAGCATTCGGGTGAAATTTATAAGTACCAGTTGTTCGATACATACTGACTTACTCCTAGTCCAGCAATTGTCTTCTAATACTGACGTAACCATGGACCACGGTTCGTTATCACGGAGCCAAGTCTCAGTTATAAATAATGTTATCGTACTTATTCATGAAAGCCATTCCGCGGTTTATCGCAAAAATATTGCAACAGATTTAATTTTATCAACAGTGGCTGTTAAATATGGGGACAAATTTTGTACTAAGTATATTTGTTTAAAATCTTTCACCTTCTGCAATCGTATAACTGTTTTTGTGGTAAGGTGGTCAGAGACTGATGGCAGCATTACGGAACTAATATGGCTATCGAATGGGATTACTGACATTTCATTCAATAATGTTCAAATTCAATCTGCCACATAATATTGTTAATTTAAAACATATTTAACGCTCAAGTTACGGGGTTTGTTACCTACCATACTTGACTTCGAATGTCTCATTTGCATTTAACTGCTCATAACAAGACTCTAAATTATTGTATTACACGAGCATATAATAAATAAATACTGAGTCAATACTAAACTTAAATATTCAACAAAGTGTTAATTTAAGTATCTCGAGCTTATGTTACACTTTATTATATTGACATAAATTCATTTTACCGAAAACATTGATGGAATATATCTACTGAAAAACACAATATGGGGCCTTATCAAACTGTTAAAATGTTTGAGACATTCTAAATTCGAGGATCCCAGTGCCTAGCAGCATGCATATAGTTTCTCGATACCGAATCTAAACAGAATAAACGGCTGAACGATTCCACGCGACATTACAGAAACGCTCCAACCTTCAAACCGCCGTTTACCTCCAATCTTTTAGAATCCAATCTAGATAAAACGAGGGCCAGGTTATTGGCACGCCAAGTTAATCGGACCTTCTGGAGGCGTCGCCCAGCAACGGGGATCACGTAGGGAGGTCTATTACTTGAGGCGTAAGGGGAAATGCACGCAGGGTTACCATGGATAAGATAATTGGAAAAATGCGATATGAAGAATAGTTTTAGAGAAACGAATAACAGTCCTGAATGTCATAAACTTTTTATATTAACTTGAAACCAATGGCAGCCAAGAAATAGGCTCACTTTTTATCACATAAAACTACGTGAATGTTATAAACAGATTACTTTTCGCAACAATAAGCAAAGCAAAAGATATACAAACACGGTCGCTATATCGATCAGACTCTCGTGGTTTCAACCCTCAAAAATCTCTTGTTCTTTATATAGGACAAGTCCCTCCAGTTTTCTTTCACGTGGCACCACTACCTACAAGCCACAAGGTCCGCGAGTGTTTGCTCGCCCCCGGCAACCTGTTGCCGGGTGCCGGGTGGCTCGAGCCAGATAATGTCGCCCTTATTTTTAGAATCAGTAATTATTGCCTGTTTGTAAGCATCGTCCCATGTGCCCCGTTTCCCTTAATTAGAATAATGTTCGACTGTTTCATAACAGTAACTGAGATAGAACAGCGCAGGGTGTGAGGAAAAATGTTTATTATTGTATGGATTCGCGAAAATATTATTTGCGGTAATGGAGATAATGTACGACCTTTTGCGTCAAATCTCATTTTAACCTACTTTTGATCTCGGGTCTTCGTGCATTATTCATGAAATATCACGTTCTTTAAAAGGTTCAACTTAATACGGGACGAACGTTCATTGCTAAGCACTTTTTTTTGATTACTTAAGTTTTGGATGGACTTATAAGTGGTAGTTGCCGAAAATGGCGGCGCCGGCGACGGCTTTTTAAGAACATTGCCCAATTTAATAACTTGTCTTAAAGAGCGTTTACAACAGCATTAATTTTAATTAACCTAGAATTTTCCGGACCGTCTTAGGTCCCGACTTTTATGGGTCCAGTTTACGGCTTATATAAAGAAAGAAAGAAAAATGCGTTTATTGGCATATACTATATACCGCAGTTTTTATAACCAGATTGAACCGGCAGCATTCATTGATTTTTCCAGCGCGATCCGGTTCAGAGCAAAGCTTACTGTTACCGGAACTATTAGAGGCTTAAGGTGAACGTCCACTGGTCCGCACCAGCTGCAACACACGTAAGGCACGCAAACAACGTATTGAACGGATTTGCCGATGGCATGCATCTCGAGTATTTTTGTTATTGTTAGTAGACGTCGACTGTCATGGATATTGACAAAGATATTATTATTATCAGTTGCTTTTTGGCAGAAGAAGAAGAAAGAAAAAATAAACTAAAACTGGAATGTGGGTTCATAAAAAAAAACTTGAAGAAACCTATGTTTGGATAGTCAATCTGCCTAGCCTTTTCCGATTTTTGAATACATTTACCAGTCAAGATCTAGGGAACTCGATATATTACCATAAAATTTTCAATAAAAAACAAATACTCTTTATTACAATCAGCCTACATGATACCAGCGCAGCGACACAAAAAAGTAAAAAAACTTTTTACAAAAAAAAAACAACCGACTTCCAAAAAAAACACAAAAAAAGTGAAAAATAACTTTAATTTCGGAAGTCGGTGTCTTTGCTTTTCAATTTCCGTTTTTTGCCACCGACTTCCGAAATTAAAGTTATTTTTCACTTTTTTAGTGTTTTTTTTGGAAGTCGGTTGTTTTTTTTTTTAATAAAAGTTTTTATTTTTCTCTTTTTAGTTGTGGTACCTACCCCACACAAATCCGTATATCACTACCTGCTATGTAAATAACAGTGAAGGAGTCAAACAGTATATCGTCTAGATAAACTAAGTGGGAAAAATACGTAATATTGAAGCTAACTCAAAAATTACGCAAGCAAAGTTAATAAAATTTATATGGGACCACCTCGGAAGCATGACCTACCAAACAAAAAAAGAATCATCAAAATCGATTCATAATTGGCGGAGTAATCGCGTAACAAACATACAAAAAAAAAAACGAATTGAGAACGAATTGAGAACCTCCTCCTTTTTGAAGTAGTCGGTTAAAAAGGAGCGATCTACGCGGTGAATTAATCCATGTGACGTCACCGGCACGCAATGCATATTTTGTTCATATATGCCTCGGTGCGGGTGGTACCGATACCGATAGTAGTGCTGTAAGATTTCGTACAAAGCAACCCAAAATTCGTTGCGTGCGTTGTGACCTGAGGCCGGTGCGGACCAGTGGACATTCACCTTAAAGCCGCTTACTGACTAGCAAATATAGAGTTCGAACTTTGAACATGTCCTCTCACCTCGTCTCTTACATTTCTTATGATAATTAGGTAATATTTCGGCTCAGACCAAATAAAAAACCGAAGATATAGCGCTGTCAACAGAGACGTGAGGCCGGTTTCGTAAACACTTTACTGAGCGATGGGGACGTGAGGTGTAGTTTAGTTGTAAATGTGTGCGTATGAGTGTGTATGCAGAGTGAGGAAAAGTTTTTGCAGGCTTCGCTGTTTTTTTCGCAGAGCTATGCCTTGGTTTTTTATTTGGTATGATGTTTTCCTTTCCAGGCTTACCATTCAATGTCTCGCATATATGCGGCATTAAAGCTTTCTATTTTTTTTAAATATGGTTCACACGTATAGTGTATATCGAGGGTTTGTAATTGGATTCTGTTGCAGTTCACTTGAAGTGGTATCGCTTACGCGTTTTCGCTCAAGCAGTGTCAGAATCGACTATTGTTTGACTTCCACAAGCTGTAAGTCAGGCGAGGGAAATAGGTTTTCAAGCAAGTGGATACGGTTATCATAATGTGTTAAAGTTTTTCTAAAAATGTGCAGTCTTCACTCCTTCAGTGACCGTATTTCAAAGTTTCAATTTTATAACTTCTGTACCTAAGAATTGATATGGTATGGTATATAGCATAATCAGCCTATAATGTACCCACTGCTGGGACACAGGCCTCCTCTTTGTGATCCGTGAGCCGTAATCCACCACGCGGGCCCAGTGCGGGTTGGTAGATGTCACATGTCTTCAAATTTTTGGTTCTAGGACATGCCGGTTTCCTCACGATGTTTTCCTTCACCGTTTTGAGAGCAGTGGTGATGAAATTATTTACACAAAGTAAAGCGCCTGTCAGGGTTCGAACCTACGACCTACAACTCGTAAGTCACGGCCGTTACCAAAGGGCTACCACTGCTCTCTTACTGACGTATGGTATATCAGTGGTGTCAATGCACCACGGTTTGATACCAATCGAAGGTCGTTCCACAAAAAATTTGGATGTAGGTATTTAAAATTTGATGAACTTTTTGCTGGCTCAGTATGATACTAAAAATACTCTAACAAAATGCCACTTTGGGAATGCCAGTACACCAAATATAATTAAACATAAAGGACCAGAAATATCAATGCAGTTTATTTTAAGAGGATGATGGATATCCTTAAAAAAGAAAGGGTCATAACAAGATTAATGGTTTGAGATTTATCATACAAACTAGCTGCTGCCGGCGGCTTCACCCGCGTGGACGTTTTTGAGTTTATCGCGAACAGACAGACAGACAGACGCGGCGGAGGACTTTGTTTTATAATTAACAATTACAAATGCATTTTGTAGACTGCTAGACCTGATGTTAAAGACACAAGTCTTCCTTTGTTCGACAAAATTGTATAAGGAAAAGCAGAGTAAGAAAGTGAAGCTCAGAATACTAATCATAATGACAATACAATAGTAACACCAACTATGATTCGCACTACCTATACTATCGACAATAGGTAATCAACTTTACTAAATAATTATCGTGTGTAGCATTTGCAATAGTGCGTAAGTAATTACAAGTTAACATTGTTATTCAGTCATTACTTAATTAGTTATGCGCGTGTTAACCTAATCACGGACTTGCATAATCTAGGCCCTAGGCCAGTGCAACTAGGGTTGCCAACCCTACTATAGGTATCCTGCTATATTAGAGGCGTAATTACTATATTTAATATATATAAAAAATATAGTAGGCGAAACTACTATATTTTTATTTCAATACAAAATGAGGAGATGTTCGCAATAGGGCCAGTAAGCTAAAGGAATTTGGAGTGTAAAATTATTTATGAAAAGAAACCTATTAATAGAAGCCCAAAGCAGCAAAAACATTACATTTAAAAAATAAAAATGTTTTTGAAACATAATATCTACTCTATATTTTTTATTTTTCCGCCATCTACTATATTTTTAGAGGCAATGGCTTCGAAAATACTATAATTTGATATAAAAAAGTTGGCAACTCTAACTGCAACTCTAGTTTGTTTTCATTACCGGATCAGAGGCCCTAGACAAAATGACATTCTATAAGCGATAACGATGATCGAAAAGGCAAAAATGTATAGGACTGACATCAGCGATCGAAAAGCTTATGTCAATCCTGTTGAAAGTTGCTGTAGAAATACGAAACGCTTTCGAAGCGATTGTCACTTGTCTAGGCCCTCAGCACTCTTTTAGCTTGCCCAGCACCCTAATTGCGTAACACACGATCAATCACAATCTGAATAATTTTGAGGGATATTGCTAATCTATTGCTTCATATATTCGAATAATTTGTCTGCTCAACAACGAAAATAACGCAATGAATGTTGTTGAACTGTCAAAATAAAACGGATTGTGACTGGCCCTTGGGGTCGGCAATTATTTATTTTCTATTCTCCCCTGTCACCTTATCATTCTGACAACCAGTCTTCACAAGGGGTACCGTATTACCCAGTAACTATTTTGTGGACGTCAGATAGGCGGTTGCTCCATGTAAAATACTGGTATTCAGCTGCATCCGGTTAGACTGGAAGTCAACCCAACATAGTTGGGAAAAGGCTAGCCAGATTATGACTTTATCATTCCCTTTTCCTTCCTTGTCATCTCTTCGTGTCTTTCTCTATCCCTCCCACCATCAAAATTAGTACTCTGCAGTGAATACTACAAACGCTTAGAACAGGACGTGCTTAGACGTTCAATAGCTTCATTAGCCTAGTGACCGTAAGCAATTCTTCAAATTGCTACTGCTACTGGTTTTGACTTGCCTTTTGTTGTTATTTAATTACTTCGAAATGGAAGGCTTCGTGCATGATGAATGGCTAAGGGGCCGACGCTTTATCGATGATCAGTAAATTAGAATCATCGCTCAAACGTCCCATGGCCACTATCGATATGATAGCTTCAGAAACATAAAAAAGTCGTAAAAGATGCTGGTATGTTCCAGTAGAAAGCTCTGAGGTCTTAACGACAATATTGATATAAAATAACACTAAACAGTGCTGGCTATGCAACATTCGATTCGATTCGATTCGATTCAGACGCGCTTGTTTATTTAATCGATTGTGACCACATATCAAGAGAGTGCGTTGAACCTAATGACGTTCGACGGGCCGCGATCGCCTCTCACCACGTCATGCGAATTCCCCGCTCTTATAATAATTAATACTATTTTTAACAACAAGCTCGCCTAACCTGCATTAATAAGCGTTTTACGAGGCCTCGGTAGGTCGAAAAGAAACCTGTCTTCGCTTATTTATAACTTTAATGGGACATTCGATTCCATTTTCCCTAAATACCGCATTGAATTCATTACGATTTACGTCATCGTTGTGATCTGTAGATAACCTGTTTCCGATTTAAAATTAGAATACAATTGTTCTTTTTATTAGGTAAGGATATAAGGCTTCCACAGGCAGGCGCGACGCGACTCTAGTAGGACAATTTCAATGAAATTTTCATAGAAATTGTGTTAACAATATTTTAAATTTTAACAGCACAGCTTTAACAATGATCTACAACTGCATTTTTATTATAAAAATGCTAGAAGGAGAAAAGGATAACAATAATTACAAGCACTTGACACACGACTGACAACACAATTATACCTAATCTTATCAATGAAATGCAAACTAACAATGATCACGACTCAATAACTAATAGATAAGTAACTAAAGTTGTCCTTTTGAAAATACATTTTGTCAATAATTCAATCAATCTGCCTAGCATTTTCCCAACTATGTTGGGGTCGGCTTCCAGTCTATCCGGATGCAGCTTTTTTACATAGAGCGACTGTCTATATCACTTCCACAAAGTTACTGAGTAACACACGATACGTCTTGGTAAGACTGGTTGTCAGACTTTTTGGCTTCTGGCTACCCGTCTCCCGTAACGACTGTCAAAGATCTTTGAATGACAGCCGGGACCAACCGGCTTATATTTTGTTGAATAGGTCCTTGGGAAAATAATGGTTACTGAAAAGTTAATTTAGCTGCTTTTTTTCGAGAGAAGGGAACGGAGCATCAAACGCTGAAATAATGATGAAGCAGCATGAGGATTGTGTTTGTTTTACTTTGAGATTGAAGAAATATTAACGAATTTCACGTAAATTGTTTAGACCCGAAGAAGTATTTTTCAGCAAATGACTGGACGATCCACAAAATACATGGCCATTGTGGTTTTTCTTGTGACTAAGCTATAATTTTCAGTTCATAATTTGTTTCGTCCAAGTTCCCAAACTTTGGGCATTCTCAAAATACAAAAATAAATCTTAAAACCGGGTCTTTAGAGTTAAATTCGTATTAAACCCGTTCCGCTACCGTGTTTTGCTACAATAACAATGATTACTTTTTTGCATTCTAAAAATATTTGCCTCTCAAATCTCGCGCGATTACAGGGCTATGGTGTGCCATCCAAAAAGAGAAAAACATTCAAAAACAGCTCATATTTGCTTTTGAATAAAGGTTATAGGATTTTTTGAGGTGTTTGTTTTAAATTCGTGACGAGATTTCGTTTGTTGACGAGCCAAGATTAGAAGCAACGTGGTAGTACGAAAATAGCGAAGCGGCATGAATTTGCATTTAAAAATAAAAGTAAACACGTTTTTGAGACTAAATTAATGTTGTTTTTCGCCATACTGTTCTCGTCTTGAGTGAGTTTCTAGTTACAGACTATGTAGAATTGGTTTTTCGATGTCATATTTTTGTTAAATGTCGTGATTTTTCCGTATTCAGCTGCATCCGGTTGAAACTGGAAGCCGACCCCAACATAGTTGGGAAAGGCTAGGCAGATTATGATGATGATGATGATGTCGTAGTTTTTCCGATAGACATGTAAATATAGCCGATATAATGTGGCAGGTCTGAACCAGGGATGTTGCGGATGCAGATTTTTTACATCGTGGATGCGGATGCGGATATTTAGATATTTTATAGCTTTTTTTTTTATTTGTGTAGTAATAAAAAAAAAGATAGTATTTTTTAATTACATATTTAGCAAGTAAAGTTAAAAATTGCAGCATTATATTTAATAAAAAGTAATATTGCCGCCTTTTCGGAGTCAAGTGTGTTAAAATTAGAAAGAAAGAAAAGTTACGTAGAGGTTCATATTATATTAAACCCGCGCTACTGAACAATTGTTCGCTAGGAACACTGGCTGTTGGTGTCGATAAAAATCTGCGTGCTATTGGTCAATGAGAAGTGCTCATTGACCAATAGGAGCGAAGGTTTAGTACGCGCCAGCCCCGCCCATTATCTTTCTTGTCGCGACCTGTGCTACATCCGCATCCGCATTCATTATTGCGGATGCGGATGCGGATGTCCGCAACATCCCTGGTCTGAACATAGGCTCTGCGAACTTTAGCGCATGTTCTCTCACTCACACTCGCCTTACGTCACTATTGGGTTCCCAAAAAATGTTACACAGCAGCCCTCTGCGCGAAGTTCGGAACTGCCAAGTCATATCGGCCGTTTTATACATCCTATCGGAACGCCATCATAAATCAGAAAAATCAAAACAAGAGATTTTTAAGTGTCTGTTGTGATTGTATAAAACCAATCCTATACATACTCCATTTGAAATAAGATTAGACATTTAAATAAACCTTTTTTTACAGTCCGTTCAACCGATTTTGACTTCTATTGCGTTGGTGACACGACAAATGGCGGCTGCAGTAGACAGTTGGTATTGTGTAACCTTTTTTGCTTTTAATGCCACCCTTACGCCTACGGTACAGAAGTCAAAATCGGTTGAACGAACTGTATAAAGGTTTGTTTGAATGTCTAATCTTATTTCAAATGGAGTATAGATCTTTTTAATTTTAATAAAGCAAAGTTCAGTATACATAAGCGCGTGTTGGTTGGCACTGCTTGAATGAAACTAGTGAAGCGTCCGCGCCTCAATAGGAGGACGTCATGCATTGTTGAAAGGTTGCCACTGCATAAAATATGTGAAACTTGTTGGGTTCACCATTACTTCGTCATGTAGGTAGTAACGTATTGCAGTAGCCCTTGGTACACTCTGTTTATTTTTACGCACTAAAAAGCAATTTATTTTTACTTAGCATCTTAATAAGTCGATGTTAAGTCGATTTTAGTTTGTATCTTTATCTTCAAGTACATAAAACTTTAAGTTATCATTTTATTCCCGCTCAATTGTCGATTAGCCTTTTAAAGGCCGATAACAATTAAAATTCTATTGTGTCTCGTTTATGACAGTATCAGTTGATATAATTATGTATTCCGCAAAAATATCACCGTGAAAACTTAGGTGAAGTGAGCTGTCATATAGTGTCATTTCCTGAGAGCTCACTTCAGGTAGGTCTCGAGGATATAATGTACTTATACAATCCGGATATGGCAACAAAAAGAGCGGATCGTATGAAACGATTTTAAATTATTCTAATAGACAGGTATAACAGGTATGAAAGTAAGTTTTATACCCTTACGACTGATAATAAATGATTAATTGTGATTCTGCCATCTATTATCTGAATATTAGATTGTATGCCAATTAATTAGTTTGAAACTAGTGTAGACTGGTTCTTACCACAACTAAAAGCGGTTTTTTTCTTGATATTTAGTACCTAACGAATATATTAAAATGTAGATCGAATCTGTATATACATTTATGTGGTAATTTTGCGTTTAGTCACGTGCACGTATATGTAAACAACACGTCATCGTTAACTCCAAAAATCCAGGAATGATTTCTAATTTTGTCAAATTAATTTATAGCCTCTAGCTGTTGGTCCCGGCTGTCATTTGTGGATCTTTGATAGTCGTTACGGGTCGTCAGAAGCCCGAAAGTCTGACTACCAGTCTTGCCAAGGGGTATCATATTACCCAATTACTGGGTTGTGGAGGTCAGATAAGCAATCGTTCCATGTAAAATATTGGTATTCAGCTGCATCCGGTTAGACTGGAAGCCGACCCCAACATAGTTGGAAAAGGCTAGGCAGATGATGAATCTATAGCCTCTCTTACATTTTGGTGAATAATATCACTAGGGATTTATATAATTTGTACCTACTTTACAAAATACACAGTGCCTATTAAAGGTTCAATTGCTGAAACAATTTTCATAGTTAATATTTTCGTTATTAAAGCCCTCTTCTTCTCCTACTTTGTTGTGCCCAACAGGGTCTACATGCATCAGGTCTTTGTAAAACCTACCACCTAAGTTTGGCAAAGGGATTTGGATAAATCAGTACATACCAACAATATTTTGTGGTCTTCCGAGCCTCTGGCTGTTCACCCAGAAAAATCACCCCATAAACTAAAATTATATTTCCTATACCCCATTTGAAATAAGATTAGACATTAAAACATACCCTTTTACAGTCCGTTCAACCGATTTTGACTTCTATACCGTAGGCATAAGGATAGCATTAAAAGCAAAAAAAGTTACACAATACCAACTATCTACTGCGGCTGCCATTTGTCATGCCACCAACGCAATAGTATTCAAAATCGGTTGAATGGACTGTAAAAAAGGCTTATTTAAACGTCTAATCTTATTTCAAATGGAGTATAGATCCAAATAAAAACTCTGTTTGCCATTAACTCACTATAGTTTTCTAATAAAATGAAGTCTTGGCAGAACTACTAACAACCGTCACACTCATACATTAACAAGAACTTACACAATAAACGCTAAACCATAAAAGCATTAATTAATCCAAGGTTGGCACACTTGCTTGATTTCAACGAATCGAAGGGTTGGTCAATGGTCACTGCATCCGTGACGCACACGCCGCGCTGCCAACCCTTGCTCACCTTCGCTTCTCGAGGAAAACCCACTACCACACACTACGATTATAAACCTTAGTATAAAAAACCTACGGTTTAATTTACAGTGATGAAGTATCGTTAATGAATTCTTGCGGTCAATTATGAGCGATATAGTAATGGTAGCTCGATGACTGTGTAAGCTTTTTGTAGTCTCGAGATTGTTCTTAATTATTGTTTTAAGCAGTTTTGACTGCTTACTAGAAGTTGAATATTAATTCCAATGAGGCTACCAAAAAAAAGTTTAATTTCAGTTAAAAAAACCCCGTTTTTAACGTTCAAAATTAAACTGAAAAATGGATTTATGAAAATCTGTTCTAGACAGAACTAGTGATTTTTTTTTTGGGTAGTCGGCTAACTTGGGTTATGTTTAAAAAAACTAAGACATGCCAATAAGATGCTAAGACTAACCATAGGTATGAAAAGAAGAGGAGACGAAGATGCTAAGACAGTTTTAATTCATACAATCATCAAAGAAAACCGACGCGAGACGTAGGCAAAAGGCGAAAACCACTTCATTAAAATTCAGGGCGATTAATTTTAATAATAAATAATCATCACATAATATAAACGTCACCAGTTAAGTATATAAAACAGATAAAATAACGAATTTGTAGCAGCAAATAAAAACCCGCCACGGGTTCAAATGACGTACGCACGATAAATAAATTAAATAAGTATATAATCAATAAAATCCGTTTAAGAGTGACACATTATTTACGCACAAAACTAATTAATATTCATTAGTTATCTGGTTAAATGAGCGGGAAACAACCGGAGATTCCTTAATTGGTCAGCAATGAGAAACTGGCGATGGTAGAGGGCTAGTCATATTTAACAAAGAAGCAGCGCTTACTAGAGCAGACAAAACTTCGAGTGGAGACCGCGAATCATTAAATAGTGCGTGGGTTGGACGCAGTTAAAAGCACTGACGAATACTTGGTTGAAGATGGATCAGATGTGGCATGACATGCTCTAAACTTGATGAGCCGACAACCTGAAGGAGGAAAAATATGACAAAGGTAAACAAGTCTAGGAAAGAACTATGCCAAGCAGAGGACTGTGATAGGCTGATTCAATTGAATAGAAGTAACACTATGTTACATAAAGATGCGCCAATGTATATGAATGTAAATTTTTGCCGCATGTCGAACAAACTGTAGGCCCAAATAGGCACAGAACAAGTGCTCCGAGACACGGCACAGGCCACGAAGGAGATTGCGGGACAAACTGGACAGATTCCTCCAAAACTGGAAGAAGGACGCTATGGAAGGAGTGGAGTGAGGCCTTTGTCCAAAAGAGGGAAAGCGCAGGCTAGCAAAAAATATAAGTACATGTCAGTTGTAACAAAAATGCATCTCTTAGTAACACTTGCATATACATTGTCGATTGTGCGCGTGGGATTGGCATTTAAAACACTTGTCTGGGTCAGTTATTTATTGATATTACACGTTACACGCTTGACTTAATAAATTAATGTTACGATGCCGTCAAACATGGACTTTGAAAGCGATGGGTCAACGAATCTAAGAGGTCGGGTTCTCTCACTCCATCAATACTTGTTTAGAGATTTACTGCGTCAGTGCAGGTTTTAAAGTCCGCATATTAAAAACAAGTTCATATATGAAAATCAATGTTGTGTGAAAATCACCAGGGTGTGTAAAGAAAGCAAACGTATTTACAGGACTGGACTTCCATATTTTTGTTTCGTGTCTTCCCTATAAATTCTTTGCACTTCAAGAGACTGATATACTTTTGACATTGAACTACAGACTTAAATCAACAAACACAGCGTCTAACAAGCCTTTGTTTTGTAGGACCATAATTCTAGATTTCTCAAACTTATCAGATATTTTTTTTTGTATTTAAGTCCGCCTACGCACATGCGTAACAAGACTTCACGTATGTTGCATCTCTAGGAGTTTTCCTCGTACTATTTTTACTTTTGCAGTGCAACAGACAAAGATTCCACTGTAACACGATCTGATATAGATGACTGCAACACATGAGTACACTCCTTTACGTCACGGATGCTCTATTTATCTTTTATTTGGGCCAAGGTGGCTGTCTGATCTGATGTTGTAATGGTATTTAACTTAGATAACTGTTCATTCATGACTAGGTTTGTCAATACTGAGTATATCTAGTTTTCTATACGTCATTATCATCATCCATAGCCCGACTTCACCCACTGCTGGGAGGCCTCTTCCCATTGTGCCAATTCCCATTCCTACCTACTACTACGTACTAATATGAAAATCAACAATGAAAAACTTCATCATAACTTTATGAAGTTCTGCAACTGACTATATCTATGTATATGAAAGCTGATGAATGGAGAGGGAGAGGAAGACCAAAGAAAAGATGGACGAATCATAATACGAATGAAAAGGGAGTGAATGATAACGTGACAGGGGAGAATGGAAGAGACAACAGTTTGGCGCCGACCTCAAACAACATGGGACAAGTGCAGGCAGCAGAAATAATAATAATAATGCAAATCAATAGCCCAAACAGACTAAAAACATCGTCACGATCAAGTAGCCAACGTAATACACCAAAAACTAGCTCATAAATACAAATTTATAAACACTATAGTACCATATTATAAATACAACCCTGAAACGTATTAGAGAACCCCATAACTAAATTGTACTTCGACCGAGCCGTACTAACCGACCGTACAATTCACTTTAATAGACCAGATATCACATTAATTGACAAAGTAAATAAAACTGGGTTCCTAATAGACAGCGCCGTGCCAAATACACATAACTTACAGACTACAATAGCCGAAAAACTATCCAAATACAACGAACTAAAAGACGAAATAACCCGAATGGCATCTTCAAAAAGTCACCCATAGTGCTATCTACAACAGCAGTAATACCCAAACAGCTTCATCAGTCCCTCAATTCTCTCAATCTCCCACCTAACACCTACCACCTGCTGCAGAAAGCAGTGATCCTCAATACATGCAGGCTAGTACGAAAATTCCTCCAGTGTGAGTCGGACAACTTGCACCATTACTCCCACTCAAATTCAGCTTCGGCTAATATACAGCCTACTGCGGATAACTACGCAGTATCCAATATTACTCCCACACTTATCCCCACTGATGGACACTTGGCTTAGGCCCGTGCCATCAGTTCTACCCGGCAAGGCCGAGAAAAAAAAAATGTAAAGAAAAATAATAACAATAATTTTTATTGAATAATATTATTACAAAAAAAACTTGGCAAAGTACAATTTTTGGGCAGTCAAGTTTCAGGCACTATAGTCAGTATCTATGTTCGATCGACGTCAATAATGTCGCCGTCTTATTTGTTTATATGCCAACTGACCCCGACTCTAGCTGCCATTGACTTATGCCAAAATAATAGGGAAAGTGTATAAAATATAAACAGGTGTGTCCTCACAGAATATCACTACAATGGCTTCCCTCCACAGCTGTTTAAAACAAATTGTGTATCAAATATGCAGATAATAGCGATATGGCTGATATTTCAGTCGTCAAATTCCCATACAATGTTTTATTGTCCATACATATACAATACGTCAGATATGACAGCAATGATATGAATAATAATGTTATAATTATTTCTAACAATTTAAAAGATATCAATTATAATTTATGGGGTAATGAGTGTCGTGTATGGAGGTGTTAAGATAAACAAAGAATGTGCATACATAAGACAGTAAGTACCATATACATATTATCTAATGTTATATACCTACGTCTTGTAACTAAGTCGTATGAGTCAACTCAGGGAAATGGGTTTTCTCAGTCAATGGTAGTACCTACCAAGGTAGGTAAATAGTCATAACATAATTATGTAACAATTTCAGCCTTGGATTTACTTCGAGGTTACAGGTTGAGATTCAAGCAATTTAAACAAAGAAACATGCTCAAAAGAAGTTAGAATTGATTGAAACTTGATAGTCTGGGAGAAAGCTATTGAAGGAGATAAATTTTCCCAAATTATAGAAGACATCGTTTCTTTCAGAGCAAAATGCCCAAATTACTGATTTTACTTGTATATGTGCACAATAATGCTCACACAATAAATAAATTCCTGGTCAAAATTATTAATAATAATTTCAGTCATCGTTATTGACGAGTTTAAAGTTGATGTCAGTGAATCGTTTTCTATGAGTGGACCATAAATAGCGGTAAGCTATAAAATGACAACAGTGTTAACATGCTCGATTTCCTGCGAGTGGAGCGCTAGTTCCGGTGACTCGAGCGCATGTTTACTATATTATCTATTTTCCTCTACCCTAGTCTGAGCGTGGCCGTATAATGCTCGGTTCCTAAAAGAGGAGTTTCATTTATTTATCTTAAAGAACTTTATGAATTATGAAACTTGTGTATCTGATCCTTGGAGACACTTTGGGAAGCAATTTAACAATTACTTTGATATTGGCTAGAGGCGCGAGGGCGTTCGAGAAGTTAGAGAAGAGGATATTTAGCAAAAAAATCAATCTGCTTTGTTTAGGTATATCGGCTACAAAGACATGATTTCTGTTTGATATCATATTTAAAAACTTTAAATTAATGCAGATTTTACACTAACATTAATCTACAAGTGAGACGCAAAATGAGAAAGACAACGAAGATGTCGCTCAGAACATTGATAATCTTCAATTCCAAATTAAATTCATTCCAAGCAAAGAAGTTTCTAAACGAGATATGTCACGAAACAGGTAGATGAACCAAATAGGTAGAATTATCGTGACTGAGAATAGCAACGAAGGTCGATGGGGTGGGACATTGTTTTAATAGCAAGGCGACAACAACAAAAATAAATAGATGTCCGTTTAATAGTTGTCATTTGGACACAAATTGGTTTGGTCACGAAGATGGCATGAGAAGTCAAGTTTTGGGGTCTTAAGTCGTTGGTATTTGTACATTATAAGAAATAATAACATAACACCATGGCTGCAGGTATTCCGCGAAGGGTTAGACAGGTGTACATTTAGCACATTTCGCCAGTTATGTTTAAATCCCATGTAATAGGGGGCGAGCCTATTGCCATCAACCAGGCACAATATTCCGGGCTGCTACTAAGCTACTTGCTAATAAATATGGTTCATAAATACGATGGTTGAAGAGAACACGGAGATGTGTATTTGCATCTATCTATCAACGTGAAGTTTTATGTAGACATAAAGGGGATTTAAAATAATCTAAGGGCTGCCGTCGAACTAGGATTCAATCAATTCAATGATTCATTGATAGTCACTAACGTGGTTATGAAGAATACAGAGGTTGGCGATGATTCACGACATGGAAATGGAATACCCAAAATGCAATAAGTATTCCAATTTGTCAATGCGTCAAAACCTTTTTGCACGTCGCAACGCAAAACTCTAATTAATCCAGCTTTTTATACGCAGACCTCAATTTCAGCAAATTCAATATTGTACCACGAAAACGATAATTTAGCGTATAAACCCGAGTTCCTCGCTTATCATGGGGCCACACGAAAATAGTCCCACTGACCACAGATCCATGATTCATGGTTACTTTGCTATGCGATTTACACGTGGAGTTTCATAAAAACGTATGTTAATTAAGGCAATTTTACAATGCACATAATGTTAGTACGGCTACTGACGTGATACTGATTCTTGCGAAATTAGTAATAATATGTTATCCTTCGTATGACGTCATTAGTATCAAGGCTACGCTAGTTTAGTGTTTACGAGCAGTCTCTTATACCTCGATTTTTTTACCAGACTAATTATTTTTTGGATCAATCTAAATGTACCTAATAATATAACTAAAATAAAAACGTGGGCTCGTATTTTGTTTGTAAACATAGCAGTTCCTAAAATTAGTAAAAAACTAAAGTTGAGTGTCACTTACGATGTTTTTTTTTTTCATTTCATTTGATAGAAATACGCAAATGCTATCAACAACGTCGTCGGCAGCGACAGCTTGTTGTGACGTTATTTCTCTGTAGGTTATTGACATATTTCTTCAAAGTGCGTTCAAAAGAACCAAAAATGCTTGAACGGTACTCTTTTGCATCTAGTAGAATTCGCAGTTGCGAATAATCGGTTACTAGAGTTTTTTTAAATTTTAATGTTTTAAAATCTGGTGGTAAATCCAAATGGAATTCAGGAAATGGTTACAAAATCTATAAGTACGACTAACATTAATTAATCACAAAAATGTGCAATGATTAAAACGAATCACAGTAACTGAAAATAACATCCCAGACAGTTGCAAGAAACCTTGTATAAAATTATGTAGCATGTTTACATTCAGATAACATGTAATGAACTTATCAATTCCACTTGGATGCAATGTCTTCTTTATAAACTGTATAATGATCATTAAGTATATAATTTTTTTATGATCGCGGATCTTAGCAACGAGTATAGAGAAATCACAGTTTTCGGATACACAATACTAATTATATTTTAGAAAATAAAGATTGCTATACATTAGAAAGGACCAATGAAGCCTCTGCGAAAGAAGTACAAAGCAAATTTTCATTTTATCCGCTCCACAAATTCGAAAGTACCGTTGGAAAATACATTTTTTTATCACTACCCAGAATGTTAACAACCATCTAATTAGTTTACGAGGTAAATATTTTGAAAATGTACTAAATCACAATCACAATACGGGTACCAGAGTCGTAACTCAGCCAGAGCCGCAAGAAATTGAGGACATTGTTGAATCCATAAATGATAATAGTACTCACAACAATTCCGTTGAAGCAAAAGCAGAAATACACAATATACTGCGTATCAGTCCAACAAGTGTCCGATTGAAAGAAGTCACAGTAAGAACAAATGTTCTGGAAGAAATCCACGCACAACAATACACAAGAAACAAACGCTACATCGAAGCTGTCGCATTGGTGGCGAAACGTAAACTGAACACAACGTAGGAATGAGGTAAACACCATTATATAAATTTAATTGGAGATAATTGCGCGAAAACCGCAGCTGCGTGACGTAGGCGATGCCATTATCAAGCATTATACGACGTTTTTCCTAGAAGCTAGCGGTGGGCACGGCTCTGCTTGCCATTCATCTAAATTACGATAATGTTAACTAATACCGGCCTGGGGAACAACTTAATCTTACCCAATGGATTATCAGTGACTTGAAAAACGTTTAGTTGAGAAATTGAAACATTTTGGGTCTTACCACAAAAAAACTTAAGACACTTGTTCAACGTGTGTTTAATGTCAGTTTTATGTCAAACTCCATACAAAAATGTCATGTTTAAGAGGTGTTTAGGCTAAACAACTGACAGACACGATTTTGTGGTAATAGGGGTAATAGAGGTAGGGTATATTCTTTTCGAAACTGTCAATGGGAATTCCAAATTTTAGATCATTCCAGAAAGATTCAGTAAAGGTACAGGTGCAAAAACTTGTTAATCTACAATCCAGCGTGCCTCAATCAAGGCAGAAAAGATTAACATATTAATCGGCTGAATCAAAGAGCTGTTTAAACGCATTGTACGTGGACAAGCAAAAGTGCTTCTTAATTTATTCTTATTTCTTGCTTGTTCTCAGTATGCACGCGATGTCGGCGTTCTCGGCTATAATCCAGTAAAGTGATTAAGTCAAATGCCAGCTGACGTATCAGGGAAATACGCAACTTTGTGTATTAAACTTCTTAAATTGTTGACTATTAGTCACATTTCCAAAATGCACGATGAATCATTTAATTATGACCCTGGAAATTGATCACCGCGGAAAATGAAAGAGGTTTTTATTCACTAGGCACACTTCAGGAAGTCTACGAGGGTGTCAAATTGTCCTTACTTCGGCTATGTTGTTGCCTATCCGAAAAAGTTAAGTTATACAGGAGTAGGGTTCACTCCGAACTATTGAACTATTTTCGGACGGACCCGTATTTTCGTTGATGGACTAAAAGGGGTGATAGACGTGGGAGGAGCTTACTCGCCCGTCTGTCATTGCCACGAGCCAATTTAACAATGAAATTTGGAGCAAGCTTCACGTGTGTCACCGCCGGCGAGCCGAGTAAGGTCGCGAACTTAAAGACCGCGTACTTTAAGGACGCACGTCTATCACCCACTTTAGAGTTCGTATGGTAGATAATTCTCAAAAGGGTGGCATAGTATTGAATCCTATCCACCTGTTTACAATCAATATTCCATACTGCTAACTTCATGTAGTTTACAATTGACTACAGAACGCGTTGCTGACAAAAAAGGCTTAAAACAACATTTGAATAGCACCACGATCAGGAAACGGTTAGTATCAACTAACGACCTAAAGACATCAGCTTTAGCACGCATTGTATGCAGAAGCGTACAAAAAGTTAGTACAACATCGTCTAATTGTTTACTACACAAAATCAGACTGACTAATGAGTCTACTACCGGACAGATTGTGATTGGGTTTTTCTGTCTGATTTTTTTCCGAAGTCCGAACGAAGGAGGACGACTGGGGCCGAATCTAAAGTGATCAAAAAATGCTCGTCCTGGGAATGGGTCAGCTCTATTTTAGATTCGAAATCACCAAGAACCGACTTTGCTTTCTTTAGATTTACAGCATAAGGGATGAAACTCATATAACTAAATGCGTGTTAAATATAAATGTTTATGGATGGGAGGGAGAGGAAGATAAAAGAGACTCGATGAATTGTGTGAGGGATGATATGAAAGAAAAAAAGAGTGAATGTAGGAGTGGCGGCTGATAGGCAAATAGAAAAAAACATAGCTGAAGGGCAGGAAGATGATCGACACAGCATTATGTAGCCAGACGTGTTCAAAGGCTCTGGGTATACAGAAAGACGAGTATGACATCTTGTTTAATACTGTAATACGTTGAATATAACTTATCTATTACAATTACAGTGTGCGTGCTAAAGACGCGACGTTATGTAACAGCGCGAGTTCGTGCGGCCAGCTACGGTTACAACCACGGTGGATCAACGTGGAGGATAAAAATGTTCTAGAATAAGGAAACTGCAATTAAGGAGGTTAATAATCTCGAGAAAATGGTGGCGTGAAAACATCTGTTTTTCTATATATTTTATTAGATCTCTTATTGTATTTTGAGAAAGATGATCCGATCCAGCCACACCAACAGCATACTCACTTATAGGACCGATGGTTAATAATGGAATGTTCTGTTAGCATATGGAGCTGCAACTTATATCTTCAATATTACCATTTTCAATTTATTCAATATCTTCAATATTAATATTTTGTTTCGGAACTAAAAGGTTGTTAATAAATTTATATATGCATAGTTTTTTGCTTGTCTTAGGCGCTAACCAAATTCTATTCTTAGTCTATCTAATTTTCTCAGACAATGGCATGATTTACATTTTCATCTTCAGCAAATAATCGAGTTAACGATTCTATTTTGAGATTATTGTCCGTTTACAATTTAATTTTGTAGTTGAGGTCTTTTCTTATATCTATTATTAGGATAATTTGAGAGCACAATCCCACAGCGTTGGCACGCTTTAGCAAGAGTTTATCGATAATTATTTTAACTTAATTAACTACAAGTGCTTCCACCAAGTAGAAGAGATCATTTGTGTTGCGGCTCGAAACTACAAATATGTAAATAGTTAAAAATGGTTCCTTCGAAATCTAAAACATTTATGTTTAATATATTTTTTTACCGCAGCACTTCCTATTGCTTCTATTCCGAAATCTGTCTCAATTTTGATTACGTGTCCTCAAACAATTAATCAAACTTTACTAAAATTTTCCATCTGTGGACACTGGCCTGGAAGTAGGACATGCTAC
Organism: Lithophane ornitopus; assembly: GCA_948473465.1. Taxonomy (NCBI): domain Eukaryota; kingdom Metazoa; phylum Arthropoda; class Insecta; order Lepidoptera; family Noctuidae; genus Lithophane; species Lithophane ornitopus. The sequence goes on from OX419617.1 coordinate 1,832,144, forward strand.
ACACTAATACTTATATCCTCTCCATATCTATTCATGTCCACGATAACCTTATGTCTTGTACTCGCATCATCTCGGTTTGCATATGAATGGAGCTCTTAAATTGTATTGTTCTCTTCATTTCTTGATCTAGTTAGTACTCTGTGGAGTAGTGAACAGGGGGCTTAAAACAGTCACTTTGGCAGAATCACAATAGGAACATATTATGAATCATCGTAAATGTCACAAATTGACAATTCATAATATGATCTGCGTGCGATTCATATTACGAAATAATTCATCTGTTTGACAGTTTTCTATGGAGATTCGTAAAATGGTCCACACATTATAAATTGCTTTTGTGTGAAATTAGAGGAATTGCTAATGATAGCTGGAAATTCAGGAAATGAATTGGTTTTAGAGGAATTCCTAATCTGGCCGTTTTAGGCCCCCTGTTCATGGTAAAAGCAACTGACATCGGTTGCTCACCAATTTGAGGATCATTTCGTCAAAAGAGTGTACCCAACGATAACAACGATAGATATTCTAAAAATATCCATGGATATTTTAGAATATCATATTATGATACTAAAAATATCCATTATACAGGCAGAATTCTATATACATTTTGAAACAGTAATTAGCTTGGATTTATGTGGATCTAATGAAAAATGTTACAATATTGAAACAATGTTTCTTGATCCAACTGGAATCTCTTCTCATTAGTAATGTTGAATATAATTGATTCGGTTATAACTGCTAAACATAATTTGTATTGACATCTAACATGTGAAACAAGTCCATTAGTCAGATGTAATTAGACCAACAAAGACAATAACGAACAATTAATAGAGAAACTCATTAATCAGTTCATAGTCCACTTAAAAGCGGACGTTCGAAGCCGAGTCTTGTCTAAACATTTGATTGAATTGATCTTTTATCAATTTAAGGGTTTATTTATAAACGTTGCTTAAAGTTAAGTAATGATTAGCGATTGCTTAACCTCACTGATCATTACGTCACTTAAATTTAAGCAACGTTTATAAATAAACTCTATACTGTCTACAAACAAACCAATCGACAGATTTCTGATTGACTTTGGTAAAACTCAAAAGAACGATATTAGTGATTTAGGGTATTTCCATCTTTTTCTCTTTAATAAAATAAGAAAGGGACGGACATATTATATCTGTACATTTTAGTTGACCTTCAACTTCCCTACATATATACTTGTGTTGTAGCTAAAAATAAGAACATATAGACTAAAACATTGCCACTAGTTGGACATCTCTAATTTACTTCTTATCTGTCATCCTCTTTTTCTCGAGCTGTCTGTCAGTAAGAGATGTCAATTATCTAATTTTAGTTTAGTTTGTGAACAAGGGAGTCAGTACCATTATCCAAGTTCATTTAATTTTCTACATAAAGTACCTACTATTCTGGAGTTTCAAATTCACACGTAACCTTAGTTAGGATATATAGTGACCTTATGGGCGATGTTCCTTAGAAAGGTCAGGTGAGTAGTACTTTCAACCGGCGTGCGCGTATGACCAGGGGGCCAAGTCTGCTAATTTACAAACGTGTCAGTGGTCTCACAATGATCAGTTTTTGACAGATTTTGTATGGCATATCTGTCAAAAACTGATCATTGTGAGATGTAAGAACGTAGAAGCATAAGGATTATTTAAGGATCGCAGCAGGTGGCGTTCTGTAGGTTCTGCCTGCCTATGAGAAGTCACTAGAGGCTTGTACACAAAACTGCGTTGCATGGTAAAACAACTTTTTCAAAAAAAAAAAAAAAACAACTAATTTCCAAAAAATACACAAAAAAAGTGAAAAATAACTTTAATTTGGAAGTCGGTTTCTTTGTTTTTCAATTTTCGTTTTTTGCCACCGGCTTCCGAAATTAAATTTATTTTTCACTTTTTTAGTGATATTTTTGGAAAACGGTTGTTTTTTTTTTGTAAAGTTTTTATTTTTCACTTTTTAGTTGTGGTACCTAACCCACACAAATTCGAATACCACTGCTATGTAAATAACAGTGACACAGAGTCAAATAATATATCGTCTACATAGACTAAGTGGGAAAAATACGTAATTATTGAAGCTAACTCAAAAACTACGCAAGCAAAGTTAATAAAATTTATATGGGACCACCTCGGGAGTATACCCTTTCGAACTAAAAAAGTTTTTTTAAATCGGTTCTATTGGAGAAAATATCCAAGAAAATACCAAAAAAAAAAAACTTGCGGACGAACACAGAACCTTCTCCTTTTTTGGAAGTCGGTTAAAAATTAGCGACGGTTCCCCTTAGATTTTCTAAGAAAGATTCTGCGTTGCGAATTCGCATCGCGCCGATTCGCAGTTTTGTGTACAAGCCCTACACAATGCTACATAACCTTTTTGTCGTATTGACCATTCATTAGTCGAATCTGTTTAATGATAGTAGGTAGAGTTACTTCAAACTACTTCTTTTTGGTCCTTCGAGCCGGTCTTGCTTGCGTCAATGGCATTATGGGGTTTCCAAGTATTTTTGTTGTAAATATTATTTTTAGCTGTATCATAACTTGTTTGTATCTTATAAATACTTCATTAATAATACGAACAAGTGTACCTACTCAAGGGCTTATCAAATCGTGACCCCGTAGTTGTCTGATATGCGCAGAGATTAATTGATTGTTTTGTTGCGTTTTTGTTTATTAATATACAATCCGAAGATTAATCTACTCAACAATTTTTTTAATGATCTTTTTTAGGGTTCCGTTTATTCCTTCCACCACCACTACCACTTTCTTATAGGATCACTCGTGTGTCTGTCCGTCTGTCACGGCCAATTTGTGAAATTCCGAATCTACTGGACCGATTAATTGTATCTTGTGACATATCAAATGAAAGGGCTTGTTGCGAGGATCTCAAATTCTCAAATACATTTTTTTATAATTTTAAAATAAATACTTTTAAAGATATTTAATCAAATTGATCATTCCCCCCCCTTATCTCCGAAACTACTGAGCCAACAATAAAAAAAAAAAAAAAACAATTATTCTTTACTTATAGATTACAGGAAAACCTATAAGAAGTCTATGGTCTTAATATAACATGATAAATCTCTCAATATTGTGCGTACAAACTTACATTTGCAGTTGGAATGTATGGAAGTCATGTTTTTCAACTACAATGTTAAGTTTGTTCTTGGTATAAACATCCATACTGCGGAACCCTTGATTTTGCGTGGTTAGACACGCACTTGGCCGGTTTTTTCTACAGTACCTACACACTGTACTACGATATTGTAAAATACAGCCAAGGTCGAAGACTAAGAAATACATGATAAATTGATAAGTACATACAATTATACGCACTTAAATTCTACTTACAAAACTTAGATGAGCTCAAGAGTTTGAAACGTCCATTACCTGAAACGAAAATCAAATTTATTATTAACAGTCTTGTTATAGTTATGATCTTGGGCGATGGCCAGAATCTCACCTATCTTAAATATCCATAGAGCTATCAAATGCGAGCTGAAATTTCCGACCTTGGTCTGGTCGACTCAATTCGAATTTTGAATGTGATAACGATGACGTCTGCATGACGTCTGATTGATGCATACGATTGGGATTACTTTGATGGATGTAATAAAGTTACTGTCTATGACATGTTCGGGATCAAATAATACAATTTTTTTTTTTTTTTTACTTTAACGTAAAACGGCCAGGGCCATTAGTTAAAGAAACACATTTCAGAGTACAGTAACAAAATTATACAATTACTCGACAGCCATACGCTCATCTCACGATACTCCAGACATACGGACAAAATCTTCTTCCATTCATCCGCGAACACATCACAGTCACGCTTAGCGTCCAAGAGAGCGTTGAGCGCCGAGAGTGTGCGAGGGATAGGAGACTGGGCTCGAGCCACGGTTCGACTCCGAGGCACGGCGAACAATCTGTGCCTCCTGCCACGGTACTATACGGTACACAGTACTATGTACATGATATGGAAAGTATATACCTCTACAAATCTCATTTTATTTTCTTCTGATTTTCTGTTGTCGTAACCTTTTTATCTGAACAAAACCTTGACCGGATTTCAGAGAAAGAAAACCTGAAAAGGGTTTCGCAGAATTTAATTTCCATTTTCTTATTTTTATGAATACATTGAATACGCAAATAATGTATCAAAAGAATCACCTAATCTTGGACAACATGGTGTTATATGTGCAATATGTGCTGCAATTTTTGTTTTTTTAATTCTACGGGTTTCCGACCTCGTAGTACGTAGTACTAGCTAACCTTCAAGGGATCATATTAGATAATTGATGACAACCAGTGCCGCCACGTGTAGCCGTGATGCATCTAATATAACGCAGATGCGCCTGCGACGGTAAACATTGTAGGGCTGACGAGAGGTAAAGGTTTGCGAAATAATAATGTTTAAGTGAATGAAAGTAACGAGGGGAGATTAGCGAAAATATATGAATGAAAAGAGAGTGAATGGTAACGCGAAAGCTGGCACGGAATGTAGAAGGGTAAAATTTGCGACGACCCCAAGTAACAGACCCAGAACAGACAGGAGATGAATGAAAATAATGAGGGGTTTGATGAACGGAGTGGGAATAATGGAGCAAGTTCGTTTAAAGTAACCTGTGTAGTTCGAGGTCGTCTAGCAACGGTTGTCTTAGGACCTTTCGGAGCTAACAAAATATTTGGAGGATAAAGTAAACTAATTTTGAATTCGGGCGAATATAAACTTTTTCAGATATGTTCCTTTACTTTTAACTGGATAAGTGCGATTTCGACAACTTTAGTACATTAAACGAAAATATATGAGGTTTGTTAATTTTGAAATTAATACATTCAACAACATAAGGTTCTCTTTCGTAATTTCGATTACAATTATTGTTTATTTTTACAGTTTCGTGTTCTCTAGATATCCAAAATAATAAAAGATCAGCAACGATTACTGACTATTTCACCAGTCATGGCCAACCCTGTGTTTCAGTAGCAAGTTTATACACTCACTCGTAGGTCGTATGATATTGTTTGAATTGTTACAATGATTGTTTTGTTATATTTGTGAATGGCTGGTTTAACCGGGTTTTTATTTACACAAGTTAGAGACAAAGGAAGTGCATCAATTTGGTGGATATTTAATTTTCAGTTTGGTCGTGAGGATCATCAATGATCCTGATCTACTCTAATGGCCACTCATTAGAGTAGATCAGGATCATTAGTGCGGAGAAGACCAAAAAATGGTAAATGGACTGACTGCAGTCAGTCTACTGATGAAATTTATAGATACGATGAATGGTTTGATAACTGTTAATAGAAATAAATAGAAGAAGATATATAGGGTGTTTGGTGCGTCATATGCCAAATGAAAATGGCGGATAGGGTCATATGCTACCTTCTCAGGCCCCAAAAAAATGCTGCACTGACCAGTGACAACACAAATAAATTGGGGATGATGAATCTAGTAAATTATACGCTATAGTGCATTTTTAGGAAACTGCTTGGGAATCTGCAATCACGAAATATTAGTTAGTAGTGTTAATAATTTATGATTCCTGGCAAGGTTATTTATAATATTGTAAACTTTTGTCGTCTAGTATAATCTCGGCGCCATAAGTCATAGAACTGCTTCCTTTTCCGAGTAAATAGACTTCATTAGTTGTCAACAATAGTAATACATTCTTGGTAATGGTAATAACTTACACGTCACGTGTAGTTTAATTTGCTTCCGTTAACACAATTGCAATTTAATTAATAATTGAGAGCAAATAATTCGGAATGAGAAAGTGAAGGCTTATATACGAAGAGAAAAAATATTTCTAAAAGCGTCTCATTAAATCGGAAATTTCTCACAGATTGGTCGACACTTCACGTGACCAGAGGGCTGCCGACTGGCTCGGTCTTTGGCCAAAGAATTAATTAGCACTGCTATTCAACGTGGCAATTCTGCCAGTCTTCTGGGCATGTTTCTGGATGACAGCGATGTGGACGAGTACTTCGACACCTAAGAGACCTTTTGTTTGTTTTTGTATAGTTAGTTAGTCATTTCTTAAACAAATAATTGTTTTGTACTACACGACGCATATACGCAATGCCACCTCAACGACAACCAGAAAGTATATACACGAGAATCCATGCAAATTATATTTACTAGCCTTGTAGAGGTCACGAGAGGCGTTCGTTACACTCAAATTTTGAAACATTACGTATAGATTTGCAAATAATAAATCCCAAGTCCGTATGTTTGGAATAGCAACGACTACCGGACTAAGCATGCATTTATACATATTTCCTTATCAATCCCAACCTTGATTTCTGTTGACAAATAAGGATTTATTGCATAATGATCTAGCATTGAGTTTGTTTAGTTCATACATTTACATTGGATTACAGCCCCCTACGTGCTACGCAGCGGGGTCAAACATATCTACTATCATGGCGTAGAGTTCTTCTTCTTCCCCATCATAGCACTCTTTTTTAGTTCAGTTTAGTTTTGATGGCTAATACTGCACTCTGTTATCTTATATTATATTGCTTTATTGCTAACCTCCTCTTTAATTTACTTCTTCTTTGGCCTCGCCTTTTCCCGTGACGCGGGGTCAGCTTTCCCAATCATACGACGCCATTTATTTCGTCTTCAATAAGTTCCTTCTCCCTCATGTCCTTTTGGACCTTCGTCATCCATGTGGTCTGAGAACTTCCTCTTCCCTTCTTCTTTGTAATTTCTTAATTAACTTCTATACCTTATTTATTTGTGAAGATTTGTAATAGGCACAGGACTATTTATTTTCAAGTTACAAATTTTAATTGTCTTTTAGCAATAAATGAATCACAATGATATAAAATTATAAATGATGAAAAGTAAATAAAACTAACTTTACACAATCTAGTAGATTCATTAAGAAATTACGTCATTAAAGCTTTAAACAAATATGGAACTCCTAGACCTACATAGATATTACGCCCAGTATTGTATCTGACAGTTATAAAGTAGGAGTTTCTTAGTTTCTTAGAATCCTACCTATTTAGAGACGTAGTCGAAATGTCCCAGAAAATCACAAAAAATCAACATTTTATCCGAAAGGCTCAAAGGACTATCTTCTCTATCTACCAAACGCCTTGCCTTCTAAGAAAGAGATGACAAAGTTAATGTTTGACAATGAAAATGTGAAAATAACGCTGAATAGTGGAATGTTAGCTGATAAATTAAATTAAAATAAAAGTAAATAAAACGTCTAAGTAATTAAACAGCAAACTTTGGCTATCAAAAATGCCATGATAAGACAAGCAGATAACAACGATGATGCAAGCCAGAGTAATCTATCCCTGGACGTAGAAAATAAATACCTACCTATATTCGCTTAAAGTTCAAGTATGCGCGGGCAAAGGCTATATTCGGACATATTATTTACCAGCTCCCTTGTAGGAAGTAACCTATAATATCTAAATTGGTCTTAAAGACAACAAAACTATAAAAATGCAACTGAAATTCCAAGAATGTAACACCGTATTATATCACAATGCAAACTCCACCAGCGTCTGAGTGATAAATGTCTGTGCAATCAAAACGTATCCTTTTATCGGGCGTTCGGTCGTTATACTGCGAATGAAGTGTCAACCTGCGGATATTTTGAGCACACAAGGCTATATTTACAAGAGCATTTATAATAACATTGGCGAAAGCGGACGCGGAGAGAAAAACAGTGTCAGGTGTTCGCGATTCCGAAGACCAACCAAAGAGGCTGTTTTGAATTCAAGTGTTGTGGTTTGTGTGAAGGAGTGGCGAGACTGACACGGGTTAAAGGATATATAAGAAGGCCAGAATGTAAGATATGGGTAAGATCGGTGCTTCAAGTTAATTAAACGCAAGGAATTGGCGCCTAACATCTAACCTGTAGGTCAATTTGTGGTTAGATGTACCTTGGGATAAATATCAATTTACTAATATAAAATACAATAGACGTTGAGAGGTGAAACACGTGTCGATTTCTTACAGGGTTTTTTAGGACTCTTGAAGAATAGTCAAGCGGAATAGGTTACTAAATATATCGTCTACGTCTATTGTATTTTATAATGGATTTCCGCAAAGTCACGCCTGAATCAATTAACAAATTTACTAATATGTAAAATTTTATTGATTAAATTTCATTTCTTGCGGTTAACGCAAGCTTGTTTGTAGCCTTGTCAAATAGCTTAACTAGTGTGATTTCCTGATCTTTATTCAGTATTCACTACTTCTAGCTAAGATTTTGGGAATTCAGAGATTCTGACTCCACTATGTAAGTACTATATCTGGGTTTTTTTGCGATAATTTTGATGAATAAAGTGTACATAAATAAGTTATTATTTTGGATATTTAGGACTGGTGTGGGATAAGCCAACCGGTTGTTTGACGTCATGCGCAAGTCCTTAGTTCTAAAAAAAGATCGGTAGAGATATTTGAAAGAAACGTTAATTAAAATAAACCATAAAAATAACGTGTTACTATAAATCAAGGCATCAACGTTTTAATTTAAAATCACATGGAACGAACAAATTTCTTTATAGAAAAATGAATGTTCGATAAAATGCCATTGGTAGACAAACTATACCTATAGGTTTATATATATATTTTTGATTAATTAAGGAAAAAAAGAAAATATAAACTGAAACATCACAAAAACCTCAATCGGTTTGTCTGGGTTTGCCAATTTGCTTCACAAGAACACTAAAACACAATTTAATTCAAAAGATATCCCAACCCAAAAAATCTATTTATAATATTTTGATCACAAGAATAAATTACACACAAACCACAAAGAAACCTGACCCCACAAAGTATCCAGAAACAAGAAAACGTATCGTACAAGCTACAATTTGGCATCTGGTGTGAAATTCGCGAGCAATTCACCCAGTTATCTATTTCGGGTGGTGAATCCAAAATTATCGCACTTTAAGAGTCAGCCATAAGCTAGTAACGTGGCGTGACAGTCAAGGCCTGGAGATAAATTGTGATTAGATAAAGGTGCCAGCCGAGATCCAAGACCTCTTTGATAACAGTTTTGTGCACAATTATAGTGGTCTAATATCTATGTTTAGTCTCTTAGTTATTTTTAACTAAGTAGCTGGTTTTTGGTATTTCCGTTTCTTTTTTTATTGTTTATCTTGTAATGACTCCATTTGAAATAAGATTAGAAATTTAAATAAACCTTTTTTACAGTCCGTTTAATCGATTTTGACTTCTATTGCGTCGGTGGCCTGACAAATGGCAGCTGTAGTAGAAATATGAATAGAATAGAATCATTTTATTTGTATTATGTAACCTTTTTAGGGTTCCGTAGTCAACAAGGAACCCTTATAGTTTCGCCATGTCCGTCTGTCCGCGGCTTAGCTCAGAGACCGTTGGTACCAGAAAGCTGTAATTTGGTATGGATATACATATAAACGACGCCGACAAAGTGGTAAAATAAAATCGTTTTTTTTAGTGTATCTCCCCTACACGTAAAGTGGGGATGCCTGCGATATATAAGTCAAAATCGGTTGAACGGACCGTAAAAATGTTTGTTTACATGTCTAATCTTATTTCAAATGGAGTATAGATCAGAACAGCTTTTGAAGTTTTATTTTATCTTACTATTTCCCAACTCAGTTTGTACTTTTGCTGGTCAACGTCATTTAGGGTAAAATCTTGTTTAGCTAATTAATACATTTCTGTGATTAAAATCGTCTGTCTTGGTTTGCTTCAAGGTCGCCAACAATCTGCCTTTTCCCAACTATGTTTGGGGTCGGCTTCCAGTCTAACCGGTTGCAGCTGAATACCAGTATTTTACATGGAGCGACTGCCTATCTGACCTCCACAACCCAATAATTGGGTAATACGATACCCTTTAGTAAAACTGGTTGTCAGACTTTCGGGCTTCTGACGATCCGTAACGACTGTCAAAGATCTACGAATGACAGCCGGGACCAAGGGCTTAACGTGCTTTCAGAAGCACGAGGAGGAGTCTCGGTATCTAAAGATGGTCGCTCATCCACGGACCAACCCCGGTAAGCGTAGCTTTACTTCAAGGTCGCCAAAATACAGAAAATAATAATTGATCTGGCTCTTTAGGTAGACTCTCTTCTTGGTCGCGTAGGCACTTCATAACTGAAGGTCGTGTCCCTGACAGGCCTTCGTGACTTTGTATTATGATGTTCTTCTACTGCGTTCGGTTCTCGGCTCCTCTCACAATGCGGTTGTAACAGAATCCAATGAGGGCGGTGACTTGGTAGGCTTAGGAAGACAGGAACGTTATATTCTTGGAAGAAGCTTTAAATTTAACAAGAATGGGTGAGAAGAAGAAGAGACGACCGTGATTCAGAATTTCAGCCGCTATGACATTATCAATGATCAATTTTAACAAGCAGATTCAATGCTGACGCTCTTAACATGGTAATTAGAGTAGTAGATCTAGAATACTACAAAGCCTAAGGGCTTGCACTCACTGGCGGCTTGGCAATGGACTTTTATGCGACGAATAGGAATATAACTTAATAGTATGACAATAAAATTGAAATTGCCTAAGGACTTCGTGGCATACCTAAAGCCACCGACACATTACTGCGCTGCCGTGCCATGCTGCCAGTGGAAGCAGGCTCTAACGCCTAGCCGACACTGTGAGTTTTATTTGCGCGGTTTAAATTCAGTGTACGGCATTACAATGAGCGCGAATTTTAAATTTCCAGTGGTTTTTTTAATGCGTTTTTAGGTCAAACTCAAACTCAAATTCAAAGCATTTATTTCAATTAAACCATTTACAGGCACTTTTGAATTGTCAAAGAGTCGGTCAGTTAGTCAGAAACATAAGATACCATTGTGTTACAGAATTGCGATAAAAATTTCGCGCGATTTTTAATCGCAGTGCGGGCTAGTCCTTAGTCTTATGTAACTTCAATTAGAATAAACGCTTATTCAGTCCATTACAAACCACCTAACACGCATAACTGATTATTCTGTATTCTGTGGCAATTATAATTAATATGCATGGTAATTATAAAATCATTGCGTAATTACGAAAAGACAGAATTTACGCCGTGAGCCGTGTTGATATGCCAGTCCATAGGTACCAGTCTATAATTCCTACTTATATATATATAATCGTTATCAACATATTCGTACTTGTGTATGTTACGCAATTTTGTTTATTGTTGTATTATTACATAAGCCTGGGGGTGTGTCGTATTTGAACAGTAACGTACTGTTATAAAGTTCTGAGTCTGGATTTATGCCCGGTTGATAGCAATAAGCTCGCGCCTTATAACATGGCGAAATGATACAGATTCTATTGGTTAATATTGGCACATCACCGCTCCTCTCCTCTCTTCTCGGCTACAGTGGAAAGGCAGCCTTAAGCAGAGGCTACTTTAAGGGTAAACCTACCCAGGTACACTCTTATAGCACAAGACTAAATAAGGAGCTTATACCCACATTTCACCAGTCGAAGAAGAAAGTCTGACAACCAGTCTTACCAAGGGGTATCGTATTGCCCAGTGACTGGGTTGTATAGGTCAGATAGGCAGTCGCTCCTTGTAAAATACTTATTCAGCTGCATCCGGTTAGACCGGAAGCCGATCCAACATAATTGGGAAACGGTAAGGCAGATGATGTGATGAGTCAATTTGCTGCGCTAGGGTAACCGGCGAAATTCAAATTTTCTTACGGAATTATAAACATTAGAATCAGCAATACAACTCTCTAAGATCATGTAAGTGCATTTACTGACGATTTCATGAAATTTTCATTCAATGCACTTACAAGAACTTAGAGAGTTGTATTGTTGATTCTAAAGTTTATAATTCTGTAAATTCATATTTGTTACGGGCGCTAATAATATTTATATCAACATACAATGTGATACTGACCAGCAAATTGCAAAAAACGTAAGAAAATTTGAATTTCGCGGACCACCCTAGCGCATCCACATTAATAATTTATTTCCCTGACTTTACAGAGTCCCTTGGGATCTTATCGGACTTTGATACAACACGGTAGGTTGGGTAATGTTTGAATGACCTCGAGACTTACTATCGAGGTATGTCAATATTTGCGTCACCCTGTGGTCAAACAGGTAGATCTGCGATAGTACTTTTATACCAGGCATATTAGCGTTGCGAGTCATATTTTTAAATGTCGCAGCAGATAGGAGCCTTTTGGCCTCGAACAGGACGTTTTTATTTTCTTATACTATTTTTATGATTGGGTTTAGTTTGCGTCCTTCCTGTGCGAATTACAATAAATACATTTAAAAATACATTAAAAATACTGATATTCAGCGGCATCCGGTTAGACTGGAAGCCGACCCCAACAAAGTTGCGAAAAGGCTAGGCAGATTGATTGATTCACTACATTGTAGTGTACACTTATAATAGGAATTTCTAGCATAGTAACTGACAGAAAACTATTGACCTTTCATTTAAGTATAAAAACTTTTCATAAAAAGTTTTTTTTGTAAAAAGTTTTTATTTTTCACTTTTTAGTTGTGATACCTACCCCACACAAATCCGAATACCACTACCTGCTATGTAAATAACAGTGAAGGAGTCAAACAGGATATCGTCTAGATAAACTAAGTGGGAAAAATACGTAATATTGAAGCTAACTCAAAAATTACGCAAGCAAAGTTAATGAAATTTATATGGGACCACCTCGGAAGCATGACCTACCAAACAAAAAAAGAATCATCAAAATCGATTCATAATTGGCGGAGTAATCGCGTAACAAACATACAAAAAAAAAAAAAAAACATACAGGCGAATTGAGAACCTCCTCCTTTTCGAAGAAGTCGGTTAAAAATATTCCTTCAACGTTCTAAAAATAAAGACCCTCGATTACCTGATTGTTATAGCTTACTGCCAACACCCACAGTTCCATTATTCGAAGTCTCTAAAAAATGCAAAATGTTGTAACCGTTCTCTTATTTTAGTTTTTTTTTTCCTCATCGGTTAATATTCATCGGTGAATAATTTAAACTGCATTCTTAATTCAAAGAAATGCTCAGAAATTGAGGTTTACACGTTCTTGTTTATGATAAGTACTAGTTTACCGTTACTACTAGCATAATAATATCATTAAACTTTTTAATTGGAATGGTATTCGATTACGAGTGTTTTTTCTCAACGGTTGACGTCCATAAACTGATACACCGAAACTGACTTCACACACACCCTTTTTCTAATAAGAACAAGCTTACCGTTACTACTAGCATAACATTAAACTTGATCCCGTCACATTATTACTTTGAATTCGAATCAGATTACGAAGCGATTTAATGTCCGTTAAAAAAGTAAATGATGTGACAAGAACAAGAAAAATGCTTTTTATTTTCTTAATAGAACTAGGTATTAAAATGGTCCAGCATTAAAATGTTTAGATATTCTAAACAGCAGAATATGTTTATTTCATGGATTTCAAACGTTAACCAATGTTTGGATAAAAATAAATAATAACCATTACTCTGTAATAAAATTCAACCTGACAAAGCGTTTTTTTTTTAACCGACTTCTTCAAAAAGGAGGAGTTCTCAAATCATCTGTATGTTTTTTTTTTTTTGTAATTTGTTACTCGATTTCTCCGCCAATTATGAATCGATTTTGATGATTCTTTTTTTATATGGTAGGGCATGCTTCCGAGGTGGTCCCATATAAATTTTATTAACTTTGCTTGTGTAGTTTTTGAGTTAGCTTCAATATTACGTATTTTTCCCACTTAGTTTATCTAGACGATGGTTTCATTTACACCTTCACTGTTATTTACATCAGCTAGTGGTATTAGAATTTGTGTGGGGTAGGTACAACAACTAAAAAGTGAAAAATAATAACTTAAATTTCGGAAGTCGGTGGCAAAAAACGAAAATTGAAAAGCAAAGACACCGACTTCCGAAATTAAAGTTATTTTTCAGTTTTGAGTGTTTTTTTTTGGAAGTCGGTTTTTTTTTGTTAAATTGTTTTTATTTAAGTAACCAGAACTAGCCTTTTCTCAACAATTGCGGGGTCGGTTTGCAGTCTAACCGAATCCAGCAGAATATCAGTATTTTACATGGAGCTACTGCCTATCTCACCTCCACAGCCCAGATACTCGGTAACGCGATACCCCTTGGTAAGACCAACCCTAATACATAACTCATAATAAATCTACCTAATGTATTAGGGACAATAATAATACTATAAAATAAACAAGAAATTCAGGGAAAAAAAATAAGGTTAAAGAGTACTAAAGATAACAATTGTTTGTTTGTAAAAGAAACGCGTGACCTGGTATCAAAATACTAGAGAATAAACGCTGCGCGACAATAATGACTAAGATTGTACGCCGCAAATCAATATTAGTTTAGTACAAAAACAAGCGACCCGCCCCTACTTCGCATGGTTTCTACCGACTTGACAAAACATGAAGATTTTTATATTATATCTTAGTTAAATATGAACGTCTTATACACATAAATCTTCCTCTATAAATTCTCTAATTAATTATGTAAACCACATCAAAATCCGTTGCGTAGTTTAGAAGAATAACACGGTCACACAGACACACGAAAAGCGACTTTAATTAAATATTATGTACCTATAGATATGAATTGAAATGAAACTGGAGGCCTAAAACGGCCACATTAGCAATTCCTCTAAAAGCAATTCATTTCCTGAATTCCAAGCTGTCATTAGCAATTCCTCTAATTCGACCCAAAAGCATGTAAGCATACCAACAACTAATTTGAACAGTAAAAAAAAACCGCTAAGGTAACCAAGACATCATTTGCAGCAACAGCATTAAAAACACTGAATGCTGGTAGAGAAAATGGTAAAAATATAAGAAATAAATATCTTGGGTATTTATTTATTATTGATTTATTTATTTAACAACAATTGCTTGCTGCACTTACAGTAAATACCAAAGCGTGCAGCAAGCCTACAAAACCTTACCTTACCGGTTTTTGTTTTACTGTTCAAATTAGTTGTTGGAAATGAGGTAAGCTACCTACCCGTTACGTTTGATCTATTATTTACGGGACACCCTGTATATGGTATGACGATTTTTCATTACGATTAGATTGTTACGATTGAGTGTTGATTATGCGAATTGAGAATCTAATCAATAATAATACCTGCCAATTATTGACTGCAGGGCAAAAGCCTCTTCTAATACAGAGCAGGCACGTAATAACATAATGAACATATATATAATGATAGATGCTAACCGCAAACATGTGTAGATGACGTTAATTAGTTTCGTAAGGATTTTTGAACAATGCAATGGTGTTGATTTAAAGCCTGGATACCTTACCAAACCAGTTGATACAGTAAACGTTGACATGAAAAAACAATTCATAAATCAACACCCAAAATAATTGAAAACAAAAGAAATAAATTGTAGATAAACGAAGTCTATTAGATTATTACAATTCAAAAGTAACAATTCACAATAAAACATGGACGACCCGAAACGGACTCAATGAAAACATAAATAAGCATGTAAGCGAAGAAAGACATGGAGGAACACGTGCCATTGATAATATATAATGTAATCCAGTTTTTTTTACAGCTCCTGTAAACATTGAGCAATGATAATGATAGTTGAACCAAAAACAACAGTGTTCCACAAAATAATAATCTCTTTAGCAAGGACCAAAGAGTGTCCCAAGGTTTATTTTTTGTCAAGCGTCTGAGCCATGAAATTGTCTTTCTCAATCGGCTGTTCCAATTCTCGTCCACCTCAATTATTTAAATGACTGAGATATTATTGGAACAGTATTGAATTCTGACAAAACTGTTTTGGAAGGTATATACTTTTCATAACATAAATCCGCCATCGATTATTAAAATATCTATTGTAATCATATTGCAGGACTTGATTTAATACTAATGATATATGATGAGATTCAACACTTGTGTAACTACAATACTTCATATTTTATGCGGAATATTTGATCCGTTTATGTTTCAACTGACAAAAGCAACTGTGCAAAGTGAAATTAATTTTAATCCGATACTTACTACACTTTGACATACTTAGTAAATGAAAGTTAGATAGATAGAATACTCTTTATTATGTACTTACACCATAAAAATTACAGACCTAAATTTGAAAATTTTACATATTATTTTATTTTTATTTTAAAGCTAGTAGAGCCTTCGAAATAAAATACGTTGACGATATCATTGGTTAACAAAAAGATCAGATTATGTTTTACGATGTGAATACTGTTAAAGAAAAGCTGTCTGTAGGTTCATTACAAACTGTATATGATGTTGTCGTAGCTAAAAATAGTAAGGGAAATAATGTACAATTAGTCAGACATACAAGGCCAGTAATAATATTGTTATAGGCCGGTCTAACATGTTTTCTAAATGTAAACGTATAATGTGTATCAATTGCAAATTACTTAACTAGTGCGATAGCTTGATTCACTACAAGGTCAAGGTTGATTAGAACGCGCCGACCGCTGTTTCGATCCACACTACGAATAAGCTTGTCGTCTCTTTCACATGTACGCTGAAAATATCAATTAGCGAGAGATAGAGAATAAACAGTCGAGAGCAACCCGCCTACCCAGCAGATCCATCACTAAACTTCAGTGCCGTCCGCATTCCGTGGCTGAAAATAAATCATTAACTAAATTAGATTTTCTTCAGCGATATATCATTTCGTGACAACAGCGAATTTGCTAATGGTGATTAGAGTAACTTTGCTAACTAGCTACAACAGGAAATACTAACTTTGTCATCTTGTTAAAATTCGCTTTCCTTTTAGGAGATAAATATTAGTCTTTGAGAAGCAAGAATTTGTCAATCTTGATAATAAGAAGTTATTCCGAGAGACGAAAGAGAACTTGATCAATTTCCAGATAACAACAGACCTCTTTAGCAGAAGTGAGCCACATTGTTACCATTCTAGTTCCTACGTCGGACCACGTGCTGCCTGTTACCGTGCCGCCTCATGCGCTTGCGCAATCATACACAAGTGACAGACTGTACGATCAGTTCTATTGGCGACGCATCTCACACCAGATTGAATGATTAAGAGGTAATTTAACATGCGATCAACAAGCTGTCTTGTTCTGCAAGTCGAGACTCTTTTTAAGCCCATTTGTAAATCAAGATAAAGCAGTTTGTAGGTCAAGAAGATACCGACGCTGAGATAAGGTATATTTATGTTCATTAAAATTTGACTTTAATACGAATGCTTTATTAAAACAGAATTTACGATAGCTATCAAACAGATAATAAAATGAGTTTAAAATAACTACAATCCTAATAAGGAGGATAAGCTATCTATAATGTCAATTATAAGAAAAAAATATTAAAAAAGTCACGTGAATCTGTTTTATCAGACACTGATGCAGACAATGATCGAGTTAATAGTGTTAGTTCTAAAGATAATGATTCACAAAATCAATACCTACATAAAATCTACAAGGTGAGAAAAAAACTGCTAGTAAGAAGTCAGAGTGCGTTTTATAGATAAATCATTAAATAACAGATTTTTTATCGGTATTGATGTTGTTTCCTTATTGAGTCCCATCGTATACGGAAGTTCCTAGAACTTTGTACAAAGCAAAACCTTTTGCTACACAATTCATATCTGAAACACTAGCTAATTGTCTAAACAGTAATGAAAGCAATTGGTTTTATACCAATAAATCAATGATATATTAAAAATTAATTCTACAATGAAATTTTATATATAATTATCACAGCTAAACGCACGGGGCCTAGGATTGTTCCTTGAGGCATTCGGTGGCATAGAGAATATATTAGAGAAAGGAACGTAAAACCGATTTTACATTTTTATGATATAATTCCGTAAGGATTATTTTAAGTAATTTTAGAGCTATTTATATAAAATATTACGTTACATAGTGTTGAAATAATCATTGAAGTGAATTCAAAAGCTTTCAGAATTTTTTTCAACTGAGCAATGCAAACTGCTGTATAGATATTGTTTGGAGAATTGTAATAAGAAAGAATAACCAATCAAATTAGCATCTTAGTATCTCGAGTTCCTACGATCATAATATCGAATGTTTTTTTTTTAATGTTTAATATCATTTACAACTCTTGTTTCACCCAATTATCTACCTTTATCATCAGTTGCTAGATAACATAGGTAAAATTATTATCATAGGCATGTTAACAGAGGCTCATGTTATCAAAACATATAACTAGGTGGCTGTACTTACGATACACTGTCACGTTTCCGTTCAGGTCTTGCTTCAGATTCATTTGCATATCATGTTGATGGCTAATGCATACCTTAAACTAGGTCCTGCTTTTAGAGTTCGAATTCACACAGATCTTTTACTCTACATTTTCGTGTGCGTTTTAATCCTATTCTAAATTTTGTTTGGTAAAAATCCTTAACTTACTTGAGATCTTTCGTCTTGAACCTTCCTAAGCCTTGAGCCCGAACCTGGAACATTCCCGAGTTCTTTTTATGAACTTACTCTGGATGCCCTTGTCTGCTTTCCAATAACATTTTTCTCGTTTCGAGTTTTGAGGTGCCTTCTGATGAGATCTCACTCAAGCTTCCAGACAGGTATTTGTATGCGCATAATATCTAATTTCGGGAACTCTTGGAGCAGTATTTTCGCAGTAAAATTGGTTTAGGTAAACTCTACTGGCCACATGTCAGTCGTGTCAGGATGTCAGATGAAAAAGCGTATTCTTAGCTAATGACGCTAGTAGTAATTTACCACACGGAGTCGTGTATTAATATAGATTAAATGAGTACCGCAAATACGTACTTGCGCAAAAGTTACGCAATATGAAGGAAGCGTTAATTCGTTAGAACAATTATTGGTTTTGTCTTTATGCTTTGTCTACTCTCACTGTTTATTGTAGCATTATGGTATCATCACGTTATCATTATCTTTTCTAAAATAAGTTTCTATAATTTATTTCCAGCGACCGTATCTATTACGATTTCTGCGATGTTTTGGCATACCTACTTATTCTTTTTCAAATGTTTTCCTTGTAGACCGCTTTAGTGGACACAATTTGACATTGACACCTTTATGAAGTTGTATATGATGCTGATGTGCGGTTGGCTGTACATTCTGAGACGTCTTGTGAACCATATACTTATGATATTATATGCTACGTGTAAATTATAGTAGATACATTTAATTAGCAAGTAGTGCCATGTTTTCGGATGTTTGAGCCTGGACTAACACGAAATAAAATGTTCAAAAACCGCTATACGCGTTCGCAACCATTGATTGGGTTGGGAGTTGGGACTGGAAATGCAAGCAAATCCTTTTCACAATCATGGCACAAATGAAAGACAAACTTTCAGTATGCTATTCTCTCAATTTTGGTACTTATAGACTATTATTATAAGCAGGTTTTAGCAAAAGTGTCACTAAACAGACTAAAAACGAATACATAGAAATCACAGTCAATGCTAATCACGCTACAAATTAGACCCCCGATGGTAAAATGTTAAAAGCAAGTACAAACCGCCTCACATTTGTTACACAGTGGGGGGCATTACATAATGTGTTACTAAATTATGGTAGGTTAGTAGGTATGACGGAAATGAAGTAAGTGGTCTAAAATTATGGGTTTAATGAAATATCTGATGGTGAAGGTATAATTACGGGTTGCTTTTACTGATGCATTGTGTTATAAACGTTGAATTTGAATCATCTTGAAGTAAAAAACAGTGAGATTTGGAGAAGAATCACGCCGAAAGCGTAAAAAATGCTTCATGATGACGAAGATCAGGCTAGCCCAAAAAATGAACTTTTGAAGATGAATGCTGTCAAGTCGAGAGGGTAGAAAGAAATCAATCAACCAAAGGAAGAGAATAAAATTAAAATGTCTTTGATAGAGTTGCTCAGGGCTTTTATTGAATTTCATGAATAAGTAACAAAATAAAAGATGTTATATATTTAAATAACTTAAAACCTATGCCACTATAGCCTTTGAATGTAGGTCAAGAATAAACAATCAAAAACAAACACAAATTATACAATAAAACACGACTCAAATGTTAATCAAATTGGCCGCTTTGAAGTGCTGGACAATAACATGACAACAGTCTTCTTTCAAATTTCAGAGTCATCTAAATTTGGAAATCAAAAGAAATTTATTCAAATTAGGCATAAAACAGCCCCCCAAAACACCCACCCTTCGACACTTCCTAGTGCTTTAGTTGGGAAGAACAAACTCCCCAGCAGCACAGCTGTCTGTAAAGGGTCCCCAGAACGACCAATTCTAATATTGTCAATCGCTTCAATTACATTTAGTAGACGATCAATTTGCGCATCAATCACGTAAACATTTAGTTTCGGGGACCCTTTAAGTTATAAAAGAACTTGATTGATAATCTTAGGACGACAGCCTCCCTGCCCGGGTTTCGACAGGCAACTGAAGGAACACGGGTGGGTTTTAGTCAATAAAAATCTGACACACCCTTCCGCTCCGCCCTGAGTGGGAGAAGTCATTTGATGACTTCCCACAATAAAAAAAAATAAAAAAAATGAGGACAGCCTTGTTTTGTGCAGTTTTACCACCAGCACGTAGAAACGGGTTTCTGCGGTGGTCGTGCTACGCGTGCAGACAATATTTTTCATTAAGCACAGTCCGACCCATTTCTCCGGTCAACGACATTTCATTCATGTTGGACCTAAATTGGCTATCTTATCGTTGGCTTCCCTTTTATGCGTCTAATTAGATACAAGTGATACAAGATAGTACTTTGTTTATTTATGTTGTGTTTTTCATGTTCATTTCAAGTAATTTCTATTCGAAGTCCCTTCAAACAGAAGGCTTATTCAAGGCAGACTTGGGAGTCAGGAATGGCTTTAGAAGCAAAAGTCCAATCAATCTGCCTAGCCTTTTTCCAATTGTGTTGTGGTCGGCTGCCAGTCTAAGCGAATTCAGCTGAATACCAGTATTTAGCGACTGCCTATCTGACCTCCACAACCCAGTTACTAGGTAATACGATACCCCTTGGTAAGACTGGTTGTAAGACATTCGGGCTTTCGGATGTCCGTTGGTAACTAAAGATAGGTCTATGTTAGAAACTGAAAGATTTAAAAACTTAAGTATACATATAAGTAGCTTTGTGTCCTTGAAAGTTAAGCACTCACATTAAACGAAATATTTACAGGCAAGCACTTAAAATAAGTGGAGCTTACTGTGGACTTCTTGATGTGAAAGATAAAAGGTATGATTCTGAATAACGCTACACGCGGCAGTGATGCTGCATCACTGCTGGTCCTTATACATTTTCTATAGGTTTAATATTCCGAGCACGGCAGCAATGTGACGCAGCAATGTATTTTTTTTTGATGTTGCGAAATCTTCTAGTGACTTTTCCCGCTCTGGGCGGAGCGGAAGGGCGTGTCAAAGTTTTACTGACTAAAACCCACCATTGTTCCTTCAGTTGCCTGTTGCCAAGGTCCCGGTATCCCTTTCAGACATTCCCGCAACTCTGGCAGGAGCAATGTGACGCAAAACACCAAATTAATATACATTACATCCCTAACTTTCCATCAAGTTTCAGCTTTCCATCCATAAACGTCCAAACTTGCTCACTTCTCAAACAAAATCAAATTTCATTAAAACAAAAAGGCGTTCGCGTTTCATAATTACGTGATTTAAATAATTACCGGAGTCAATGACCATCCAAAACAGAGTCAGGTGAACAATTCGGTGTAAACTAGTTAGCTCATCATATGACCGTCGCGTGCGCATATCGAGTCTGTAAACTGAGTGGAGTGCGCGGGCGCCATTCTGACCCCCGATAGTGGTCCCCAGAGATAACACGGCGATAAGTAGAGACTCGAGGGTCGCTCCACAACGCTTCTTATTTAAATTGACATGAGACATACTAAACAAGGTTGTTAAGTAATAACATTTTTTCTAAACAGGTTTACATAATGAACCATTACAGAATGTGAAATTCGGATAAATCAATTAAATTGGTTCACAGGTTGAATACATTAAAAAACGGGCCAAGTGCGTGTCGGATCACGCACAATGAAGGGTTCCGTAATTGGGATGAATTTATCTTAAGAACAAATTGGACAGATTAGTAGAAAAACATGTTTACCCATACATCCCAACTGCAATTAATGTAAGTTAGTACACACAATATTGAGAGATTCACCATGTTATTTTAAGACCATAGCTTTCTTATAGGTAATCCTGTAAATCCTGTAATCTATAAGTATATGCATAACTTATTTTTTGTATATTTTTTTCCTCGTTTTAGGCTTAGCAGTTTCGGAGACCGGTTCAGTTTCAGTCAGATACCAAAACTTTTTTTTAAACTAATATTTTCGTTATTTGCGTCCCAAAATTAGACTCCGTATTCAAAATTAATTTATTTACGTTAGATGTCCGTGTTTGGGTAACAGAAATTCATATGTGTACCAAACAACTTAATCGGTCCATTAGATTTTGAGCAAATTGGCTATGAAGGATGGATAGATAGACACACCCACGAGCGATCCTGGGTTCCGTTTTTTCATCCAGACGTACGGAACCCTAAAAAGATTCGAGTAACTAGTCTCATCTCACATAAAAAGGTGGATGATCCCTAAAGATATAATTCGGTATAGCAACTAAACGAGTCCCTTTTCTTTAGCCAAGGTGAGATTTCGAGGCTGTGTAAAAAATACGAAGGTTGAGAATGTAACTAATTTAAATATATCACTCATTAGTCAATTAAATTTAAATCATGCGTCATGAATTTGATATAACTCTTGAATTTCTATCAGATCCCGTCAAAGAAGCCAAAACAATTTTATTATAGTTGGGCAATTTTTTTTATATTCTTTACTTTCGCCGCGGTTTCACCCGCGTAAGTCTCGATCACGTGGAAATATCGGGATAAAAGGTATTCTATGTCTTTCTCCAGGAAAAGGTCTACCCATGTGCCAAAAATACAAATCCGGTCAGGACGTTTTAACGAGAAAGTGTAACAAACAAACTCACTTTCGCATTTTTTTAGGATATAGTTAGGATTAGGAATTGTTTAGAAGAGGGTTCGATCAGTATGTCAATGTAACCCTCATAGGGCCGGGCATTCTATAGTATAGTAGATATTATTTCAAAGTTAATCATACTAATTCGACCTTACTAACCTTTTAGGGCTTTTTAATTAATTCATTACCTTCTGATATGTTGATAACTACTTTCACAGTAAAACTCGATCTCCGTCCCACAGAATGTCGAATGAAGCGTCGTTTTCTAAGCAAAAGTATTTTTAGAACCTTGGTGAAAAGCCTCACCCGACGACAACTTGAACCAACCCAAACAATTTTGTTTGTTGATTTTTCTCAAATTTTCAACCGGAATTAGGTCTGAAAACGTTTCTGGAAGTCAATCCTTTGATGTTGTAATTATAGCAATAATATTGATAGTTATATAAACCCGCCGAATAAATACATTAAAGTTATTACGTCCATGAATTATAATTATACTGTTTGTTTGTTCATGCATCTGGATCGGAGTGGAGTCCTACATCAAGGGAGTTTGAAATCTGGAAGGCGTAATATCGGATCCGGCAACTAAAAGTACGCACATCGCAGATATATTTCACAGTCCATTTGTTTTGACACACGGTTATTAGTCAATGGTTCATAGTTTCTTACTCATTGAAAGCAAGCTAGATGTCGACGATTATAACATTTTCTTACCCTGCGCGGGTAGCGTTATCGCCATAGAAAAAAAGTTTTATCGACGGAAGAATAGACAAAATGACAGCTTGTATGATTGTGCATCTGTCATTTTGTCTATTCTTCCGTCGACAATACCCGTTTCTAATGTGGTCATACCAAAAGTAGAATAAGTATATATAGGGGTCATGCTACGCGTGCAGGTTTGATGAGAGATTTTATATACGTTATTATTGTAAATTGATATTCCTTGGTTCTACAAGAAATGAATACAGTTTATTATCAAAAGAATCTATATGTCGGGCTTATATATTATTAATATTATAAATTATTATATGTAGGTATAGATGTGAAAGGTTTTTTGTTTGTTTGTTACAATTTCACGCTAAAACGGCTGAACAGATTTGGATGAAATTTTGCACATGGGTAGACCATGACCTGGAGGAGGACATAGGATAGTTTTTATCCTGGATATCAAACCAAGTCGCGGGCAACAGCTAGTTCTGAATAAAAAGTAATATAATATACGTATGCTCACTTTGTAGACTAGACTATAATAATGTCTTCGATGTTATTTTATTTATTAAAATCAACGGTTTGAAACTTTGATAATTTAGTAGTACCTAAAAATCGAAAAAAAGAGCACCAAACACCAGCATCCTTATATCAGGTGCCTTGGAAGAATGTCATGTCGACGAGTGGACATCCAGGACTGACCAGATTTTAAGTATTGCGCCGAATTTCTGATCAAAACAAATAACACGAACTACTTAAAAATCAATTATTCGACTCGAAAACAGAAAGAGAATATTAACCTCTTGAATCAGAGGCGAAAAATTATAAATACATATATAGAACTAAAAACTCAACGTGAATGAGACGCTAATGTGTAAATATTTAGCAAGATATCCGGTTTGTCATCATGCATGTGTATCGTGTTCTATACGTCGCGTCGCGTCATTTGAGTCAATCCTCAAGGCAGAGCTGCATAATACGTCCATCTACTAGGACACTACGAACGAAAGAATGTGATCCGCTATCTGCGCTGCGACACAGCGGATATTGCGCAACGTTTTTATAACATTTCTATAGCAGTTTTTCAACCGTTCATAGACAAAGGTCGACGAAATAACGGATTTACAAGAAGACTGTGCCTTATCAACCAATTCTACCGTCATTTTAGAGCTTTATTGTTTTAGCGTTTAATTAAAACTTTGATTACGAAAGATAAACGGTGCTTAGACGTTTGTTCACGTGTTCAAGTCAATTGAGAAAAATGTGTTGTTATAGGTGTGGTCTGCGGACGGAATAGCGGTGTTACGTTACTAGTGTAATGCCATTTCCTTTGGCCCAAGGAGTACTCATTCTTAGTAACAATTAGGTTCAAAGTCAGTGAGCGCAGAACCAGACATACACATTACAACCTATTCAGGCTAGATTATGTTTCTACTGCTGGGACTTCAGGTTCTTGTCTCTATAAGAGGGAGTGGGTCCCATAGGGGTTTGAAGATTGTCAAATGGCTTTGGTTTTTTTGAACCAGACAGGCATGTCAATATTATTGAAATAAAAGATTGGGCAATGCTAGTTTGCTTGCTCGTTAATAGCCGATGACGGTACAATACGGCCAATATAACTTGGCAGGTCTGAACATAGGCGCATATAACTTTCGCGCATGTTCTCTCACTCACACTCGCCTCATGTCACCATGTGGTTCCTAAAAAATGTTACTGCGCAGCCCACTGCGCGAAGTTTGGAACTGCCAATTTATGGCGGCCGTAATTGTAGGTGTGTAGAGAATCTGAGGTCTGGGTAAGACGACCATCAACGAGATAAAGCCGATCCATCGCGGGACCAGACATTAAAAAAAGGTACCCAAGATTAAAAACAATTCAACAGATTTCTTTAATTAAATGGAGTAGTAAAGTTATCAACAGGGCAACTATTTTTATAATTAATGCAAATGAACACTTAATTGGTCAAGCAGAAAGCCAGATAATACTTATCCTGTTTAGTAATTCAAATAGATATAACCTAACCTAACCTAACTATAATTGAAAAATTCAATAGATATTTTTTTGTGTATAATAATTTGTTTTAAATATCTTTGCGATAATACCTATATCATATAATAACGTAGTAAAATAAAAATAGTGACCAATAATCGATATCTGAGTTGTCATACCTACCTAGATAACGATTTTACAAAATGATTAAGTAATAAGCATAAATTATGTTCAGCTTCGACGAATTTATGACGTCAAAGGACATGTTGGAGGCTCCGGGGGTTTTAGACCTTACTCCAGTGCTGGTTGGAGGGGAGATTCAGGGGTATTAGACCTTTCTCCAGTGGTGGAAGGCGTGAGTCAGGGGGGTTTTAGACGATTTCTCCATTGGTTGGAGGCGGGATCAGGGTATTTTAGACTTTCGCCAGTGCATAGTTAACAATGATTGAAGTTGTTATTTCTTCGATTCGAGTACCGAGTAGATCTGACGAAATGTGAGTGTACCTATACCTACTATAGGTGCACCTCTATCTGCCTAACCTTTCGCAGAATACAGGCGTGTTAATTGTTATGCTCGGTAGGTATATCTGGAAACGAGAGGTGCAGAATAGACCCAAGAGGTGCAAAAGAGAGAGAGCCAGGTCTGCTGCGCCAAAAATCTACCTAAACAAGTTTTGTGGCGTATTTTGTTACGGTTAAAGATAGGTGTCAGACGACGCGTCTATTTTGGGTTATTTTTAACCGACTTCTTCAAAAAGGTTCCCAATTCGTCTGAAAGTTTTTTTTTGTTGTATGTTTGTTACGCGATTACTCCGCCAATTATGAATCGATTTTGATGATTCTTTTTTTGTTTGGTAGGTCATGCTTCCGAGGTGGTCCCATATAAATTTTATTAACGTTGCTTGCGTAATTTTTGAGTTAGCTTCAATATTACGTATTTTTCCCACTTAGTTTATCTTATAGCTATGTAAATAACAGTGAAGGAGTCAAACAGGATATCACTGTTATTTACATAGCAGGTAGTGGTATTCGGATTTGTGTGGGGTAGGTACCACAATTAAAAAGTGAAAAATAAAAACTTTTTACAAAAAAAAAAAAAACGACTTCAAAAAAAACATAAAAAAGTGAAAAATAACTTTAATTTCGGAAGTCGGTGGCAAAAAACGGAAATTGAAAAGCAAAGACACCGACTTCCGAAACTAAAGTTATTTTTCACGTTTTTGTTTTTTTTGGAAGTCGGTTGTTTTATTTTTTGTAAAAAGTTTTTATTGTTATTATGGAGTTATGGTCCTATAGAAAATAGAGTTTGACACCCCTGGTCTAGGTCCTCTAAACAACATGCGACATGGCGTCGTGGGTAAGCATAGAAAACCTAGGTCTTCTTGATATAAATGACACGCCAAACTTCGTGGCGCGATCGTGGTTTTGGTTCTGGATCACAGGAGTTGCAGTGGTTGGGAAAAACGAAAAGATATTTAATTTGCAAATATGGGTACAATACAAGGTGAAATAGGGAATAGGTTCAGCCATATTTTACCAGTAGGCATGCAAAAGTTACAAATTATATATTAAATCCTAACTATCAACAAAATTTTAACAAACAGAAAAAAAATAAAGCAAAACCAATATAATACCTAGCGGACTTGTCCTAAAGCTGCTATGAATTATTATTATTGTATTACAGATATTTAACTCGAGAAATCTTACAATCGAAGGCCGTAAGGGCGTTGGACCAAACGTGACAGAAGCAATATTGCCAAAAAACCAACCCTGTTGTGTATTGACCGAAACGACAATTTGGCGTAAGGGCCCTTGGAAACGGGAAACGCAACATTTCTGAACAGCCTAGCTATACATAGGAAGGTATTCTAAATTAGTCGCTTTTCGGTCTATCTATGTGACCGCGTGTTCTTCTAAACTACGGAACGGATTTTAATGCAGTTGACACCATCATTTAGAGAATTTATTCTGGAGTAATAAATTATTATTAAAAACTTACATATTATAAAGAAAAATCGGCGTTTTGTCAAACCGTGGGAAGTAGGGGAGAGTCACTAGTAAGAGTATAAGTTGGTAGCTATACTATATTTAAACAATCGTGAAGGAATGGCGGCAACGCCGGCAACTTGTTGCTTCGAAATTTACTTGAGGCAAGTTAGGCAAGTAACCGAGTCGGCTTAGCAAAAGAAACATAGCATAGAATATGATGGGAATTGAACATGAGAACTATACTTCTCATCAGAAAAATCGAAACACTTCCGTCATAGAATATGATTGGAATTGAACATGAGAACCATTAGGTAGGTATATAAAAACCTAATGATAATAGTTCTAAGTAAATAGGTACTAGCTTCCGCCCGCGGATTCGCTCGCGTGGTATGTCGATAAAAAGTAGCCTATGTCCTTCCTCCTTGCCAAATTTTGTCGAGATCCGTTCAGTGGGTTGGGCGTGAAAAGGTAACTTATAGAGTATAGACACACAGACAGACAGACAAACTTTCGAATTTATAATATTAATTTCTTAAGATTATAAAATGTCATTTTATAATCCAAGATTAATATTTATTTCCATAATCAAAAGTAGTTCTCGAGAATTATACCTACGCAGTTAAAAACGTTGTTTTTACCTAATATGTAGCGATAAGAATGTTTATTATTCTTCTTGATATGTTTTCTTTGTTAGCCTAATTAGTTAAATGATTCTGAGAGCCGTTTAGTAAGTGCGTACATACCTAGATAATTATCAGCTGACTTCGGTTGTGTTCTATTTTATTGTTTGAAGGACAATACCTAAGAAGTTACCATGATTTCGATTTACAAAAATACAGTACTAATAGGTAGGTAGGTACATACTTCGAAACAATAATTATGTTCGAGGTAGGGTAGTTGATTACTTGAAAGGAATTAAAAGAAATCATAGTCGGACCTTACCTCTCGCTCCATTCCCGTGGCTGACCGGCGCCCCGTTCACTTTGATCGGCCTCCCGTCCGCAGTACATTTTAAAAGCATATTTTCAACAATCCAAGCGTTCACCTATTGCGATCCATCCGATACAGTCAAACATTAAAAACTTCGTAAGCACGAAAACAAAAACACGCAGTGGTGTAGTTTTTTTCTTTCGCGCCAACCGATTGGTTGTCGCGCGTGACGTCAAAAGTTAATTTGAAACCACTCGAATCGACACAAAACCTGCGTTATCTTTTCAGTTCAATTAATGTAACACGTTGTTTAATTAGTTCACACAACACGGTTAACACCACTAGTAAATGTATTTCTAATCGAATTGCACAAAATAATACGCGATTCGTCAACATGTGAAAAACACACACTCAAATGCAACAGGCTGGTTGGGTGACTGAAATGAAAACTGCTGCGATTTGCGATACGGTCCACGGCTGTTGCCGTGTTTTGATTGATAGACCAAGAAAAAAATGAATGAAACAAGTGTGAAGTTTGTCACGAGAGCGATATCGTGATCTCACTCTTTTTCAATGTTGTGGCAATTATAAACTTGTTAGGTGGATCTTCTTAGTGATACAGCTCATAAAAATATATTTAACTCGCTAAAACAGAGATGCTTACACATTTTAGTTCATCGCCCGTCAGTTATTTATCCGGAATTGTATGTTTTTATCAAAATTATCGGTTATCAAAAGACAAAGATAGAAAATAAGATAGTAATCTTCTTTGTTATTGGTAGTTACGTTGGTAGACATGTTTCTAATGTTGCCACCATACAATCGTATTTCATTATGTAACATTATGCTAATAATCTGTTATTTGTTATTTCTGATACTCACAGGTTTTATGGTCTAAGTTCACAAACATGAAAAAGAAAATCACAATACATGTTGCAGAGACCCCAAATACACTGGGAAACGAGCAGGGGAATGAAGATTTCTGTTGTCACAATCAATTAATTTGTAGTTTTACTAGAGAATATGGAATTTATATGCAGCATAAAGTATTGTTTTGCAATAAAGTTCGGCATTTGCTTGGAAGGATTGATTTTCAGAATATTCAGAACATTGAGAAATTATAAAGATTGATTTTCAGTATGGCAAACTTGGCTTGGCTATACGTGGCTTGCCATTGGCTGTCGTTGCTGCTGGGCGCCGCCGGTAGCCGTAGCCGCCATATTTATTTTGAAGGCGCCATTTTGAGAATTTTCTTTGGTGACGCTACGCTACTTTAGCCTTGCTTCCTTGGTGTTCGCGATAATCCATTTCCCTAGCTACAAAATGGGCAAGAAAGATAAAAAAGGGGAAAATACTAGCGACGGATCCAGTGAAGAAGAATATGTTGTTGAGAAGGTCCTCGACAAACGTACGGTCAAAGGCAAGGTAAGGCAATCATATTTTCAGCTTTTTCCTCATTTTAATTGTATGATGATGTATTCGATTACTCCTAAATTACATATGTGGAGAAAATATACAGTTGATACAGTCTATAGTTATTATAAGCGCAATTGCAACTTGTCAAATTGTTTGCCTGCCTGCGCGTGGAATTAGATTAGAATAAAAAAATTGCCGTAGCGGTAACCTCTCCTTTTTGAAGCGGTAACCTCCTCTATTAAAGATTATCCATCACATACACCAAGTTATCTAAATAACTTCATAATATTATGCTTTGAAACAGCTTGTCACTTTGTTTTGGTTGACACACGTCCTCAACTTGCAATGTGATTGCTCCAGATTGTCATTCGTACACAAAAAAATAATTATAAATTATTTCTGAAAAGATAATGTGTCAAGAAAGTTGTGAAAAAAATATTTCTTAAAAGCTACAGCGCAGAGATGTAAATCGATGCACATAAACAAATCAAAATATACTTACAAAAAAAATCATAATTACAATAATTAAAGTCTGGCTATATTTATGTAGCAGATATATTTATCTAGCATATGTGAAAGAGTGTAGGGTTGGTTGGAGGGTCATCTTATCAGTCATCTTCTGTTGATTACTTATATTTGTCCGACCATTATGTAGAAACCTGGACAGCTTTGTTGTTTGCCTCATTTATGTCCTGGATGGGGTAGGTAGCAGTGCATGTTGGACAGGAAAGAAAATGTAGCATATCCTGTACTTAACTGCCTCTGATAATAACTTGTATGGTATCCATATAAATTGTATAAGAGTAAGGTTTTGAATTTGAACATGAGTATTGTTTGTGTAAGTTTTTATTCTTACCAATAAAATGAATTTCTGGTATTTACATTGTTTTTTAAATTCATAGCAGAAACCCACATGGGTAGGCACATTCCTGGTTACTTTCTCACCATCATATCCAGCATTTCCTTAACTATGTTGAGCCAGTATGGCTGCCAGTATTTTACATGGAGCCTATCTGACCCTACACCCTGGTTACTGGGTAGCAATATTAAAATAAAAATCAAAGCTACAATGACTGGCAACTGTTTATGTTTACTTTAAGATCCAATACCTGCTGAAATGGAAAGGTTACAAAGAGGAGGAGAGTACCTGGGAGCCTGTGGAGAACCTTGACTGCGAAGAGCTGATCAAGACCTTTGAAGACAATAGGAAGGAAAAGGAGGTAGACAAAATTTGTGTATTTGATGCGAAGCTCTGATTATTTGTAATTACAATTTGGTGCATTTTGTAAAGATTATGCCTCCCATAAGTATTAACCTTTAACCTTTATGAAAAAGTTGCTTATTTGCCTATTTATTACCACCTAATGTCTGGAGCCAGCTACTCGAGTTCCATTCTAGTGTGTAACGCTAACACTTGCAGTAATTTTTTTACATAATTTGTGAGCTTTCTTATATATTATATTAAAAACTGATTAAAGCGAAAGCTTCAGAGTAGCCCGTGAAATTAAAATTTTCTTACGTGTTTTGCAATTTGGAGGTCACTATCAGGTTGTGTCTTGGATAAAATATGATTCACAAATGGATTTACGGAATTATAAACATGAGAATCAGCAATACAACTCTCTTGAGTTCATATAAGTGTATTGAATGACTATACATTTGATTAGAATTTTGCGGGCTACCCTAGCGCATGGATTTGGTGATAAAGCACGCGAATTTTTTTTTTTTTTTTTTGTAAATTACCTTAATAATATGTCTTCCCTAACCAGGCTAAAACTAAGAAACCAGAAGACCGTGGCAAGAAGCGTGTGCGCGAGTCTAGCGAGGACACGTCATCTGGTCGCAAGGGTCGCGGCGCCAGCGTGTCCTCCGCTGAGGACCACAAGGAGTCCAAGCGCGAGCGCAAAGAAGACAAGGCCAAGTCGGGCTTCGACAAGGGACTGAAGGCTGAGAAGATTATAGGTAAGACAGACCATTGGGGGTAGGCAGGTCCACTCCAATATGTGTGGTTCTTGCCTCAAAAGTCCATCTCAGACACTACATTATGATCTGCTGACCAAGATTATGTCTGGAGAGACAATGAACTCAGAGAGCATTTTGGTGTTTCTTCTCACAATTGAATCACATAGCCATTAAGCTTTAAGACCAAGTTATAGTTGAGGAGTTTGTTGTCTCCAGAGAGCACATAGTTTCTTCCTATGAGCCAAAACAGGTTGTGGAACTTGTGGTTTATCTTGCATTGCGTCTATTTTATGTTTTTTATTAAAACATCCGTGTTAGTGTGATTTAATAGAACACACATATTTAACCTAATGTGTGTTGTTTATACAGGTGCATCGGACGCGACCGGCGAGCTGATGTTCTTAATTAAATGGGCGGATTCTGATGAGGCCGAGCTTGTGCCCGCTAAAGTTGCCAACCTTAAGTGCCCACAGCAGGTATGAATGATTTCTTTTAAAATAAAACTTGCAATTAAAATAAATAGCTGCGCCCCGCTGTTTCACCCGCTTATATCTCGATCCTGTGGGAATATCGGGATACAAAGTATTGTTTGTCCTAACCCAGTTCATCGTATTACCAATATGCCAAATCTGTTCAGCTGTTTTAGCATGAAAGCCTAACAAACAAACATACAAAAAATCAAAACTTTTAACAAATTAAAGTTAATTGAACAGTAACCAAAAATAAGAAACATCTTTAAATGGGGCTCTCTTAAAAAACTTCGGAACTTGTCCAATTAAGCGATTGATAAGTCGAGTTGGTTGTTAGATATTACGTGTGACTAAATTCTAAAGGGTAGTTGTGACTTGTCTGCAGGTGATCGCTTTCTATGAAGAGAGGCTTACTTGGCATACGCCGGCGGAGTCGGAATGATATAGAGCCGCATGTGGTATGCCGAGTATTCGATACGGCGGGGACTATTTTTACGTCCGTGCCATGGAGATCTACGAGAGGCAGCGCCACATCTAACGCCAGACAGTGTTGCTAGCGATGGACTTTCTAAATAGTGTTGCCATACTTCGCAATTTCTAATTTGGTAGCTTTATAAAGTGTTTTAATTTTATGTGGATTTAGGCGCTTCTGCGGACTTAGTCCGTATTGTATTCATGTTTGAATGTGTAGCTTTTAAGTGCAGTCATTTGTGGCAGTGGTGGACGTCACTTAACCCCCCAACCAGCCTGCACAACCTCGCTGCTACCGTGGCGCAGGCGACGTCATACACCACCGGCGCTACTGCTGGCACGAAGAATAGCCAATACTTATTATCTTTTGACCATCGTGTGACGTGTTCTACATTTTGGGAGACTTGAACACGTTAACTGTGTATTCGTTTCTAGATAGTAATACGGGCAATTAGTGCACCAATCTTATCAACAAACTGTCTACTATACTGCTGGAAGGTGTAGTGAGGTAATTCCTCGTGGTCAGTTTGGAGCTTATTTTTGTTTAATTTACTCGTTATTCCAGTAGATTCGAGATCAATTAGAGGCTCGGTGCCAAACGCCGCGATTCTCAGTGTCGCGCGGTGTCCATTGGCAACATTCATATGCAAATATCTCTGTATAATAAGCCATTATTCATATAAAATTGCATGCAAAACAGTTGACGAGCAGCCCTCTGCTTCATACTGGAAATAAGATATTTTTAATAAGTTACTTAACATTTGTGAGACTATCAGTTGGAGAGCATTGTATAGCCAACTCTGACCAAATAATGGTTTTATGTGATATGACGATGTGAACTTTGATTCTACAGACGAAATTTGCTTTCTTGTAATAAGCTTAATTCGTCTGGGACTAAGAGAAACAAGCCTGTCTGAGTATTTTTATAAGATTAGATAGGTTGAAAACCAAATTGGTTTATTTCATAGAACACTGTGGAAATTGATTCCAAGTAAACTACACCATATTCGCTGGGTGCTACGTAGCTTAGTGTGATGGAAAATCTTTTGGGAAAGGTCTTGTCAAATGTAAATCGCTTTATATTTATCTAATAGGAATATGTAATGATGTCGCGGGTATTTGCCGAGTGTACTAAAACTCGTATGCCTAACTTTAAGACGGAAAGGCGTAAAGTAAAAATCGCGTATCTCCTAAATATATTTGATGGCAATGTTACTCGGTGAGGGAAATTTTCTAAAGAAACTGCAAAAAAAAATTGCGATCGCTGTGAAGAGACTGAAAACCAATATATTAGACACGTTATGAGATACCTGAAGGAATCTACTCGTAACGATGTTACATACGATTTCGTAATAAATAGAGGGGATGGTGAGCTAGCAAATTTTACTTGGAAAAAGAGATAAGATGACTTGCAGGGTTCCATTTCTCTAGTTCACAGTTCCGCATTCGTAAATCTCTATAAGAGCGTAGAGTCTAAAGACTCTGTATTGGAACTAAAATTGAAAGTTTGAATGGAAAAAAAGGTTCCCATCAAAAACATAACATGTAAAAAAATGCAAGTCTCACAATGCAGTTCTTCTACTGCAAAAAGATTTTATTCAGTACCTACCTATTTGTCATCTTTATTTCTTTAGTAAATAGAATGACTTGACCATCACACGGCAACATAATCACTTATGAATAATCAATTATTTTAAATAGTCCTAATTAAATAAAGCGCTCACAGCGACACTATTAGGTAGATTTTGTTGTATGTAGATTCTATTGTCGCTTGTGATTGCCAAGTAACAAGGTACTGAATAAATTAACAGACTCATGGCATTCGACATGACCTTCGTTTTGTTCATGTTCATTATAAGACCCACTCTTTCGGAAGCTCTACTGAGGTCATCGACATTGTACTGAGGTCCTCCATAGTCTCAGCCATGACTACTATATCGTCGGCAAACTGAAGGTGAGTGATGTACTCGCCATTGATGTTGATGCCAACCCCTTTCCAGTTCAGAACCTTGAAGACATCCTCCAGTGCAGCGGTAAACAGTTCCGGAGAGATAACGTCTCCCTGTCTCACCCCTTGCTGCAGAAGGATGGGTTTCGAGGTCTGGTCCTGGAGTCGGACTGACAGTAGCGTGTTCATACAAAAACTTCAGCAACTTGATGTACCGATAGTCAATCTGGGACCGTTGGAGAGACTGCAGTACAGCCCAAGTCTCGATCGAATCGAAGGCTTTCTTGTAGTCCACAAACGCTAAGCAGAGAGGCAGGTTATACTCTTCAGTCTTCTGTATAACCTGCCGAAGCATATGTATGTGGTCTACGGTGCCAAAGCCTTTATGGAATCCGGCTTTTTCGGGAGGCTGGAATCCGTCAAAACTGCGCGCGAGACGGTTCGTGATGACTCTTGAAAACAACTTCTCGACATGGCTCAGAAGTGAGATGGGCCTATCTTAACCAAAGAGTACCACCATACCTCTGTTCCATACCTGTGGCGATTTACCCTCGAGTATGACGGAATCGAACACCTTCTGGAGAGCCTTGAGGACGGGTTTTCCACCTGCATATATATCTATTTATCTAACTTATATCTATTTAGGTAGTGTAAGTGATGAAAAATTACATGAACTGCAATATTAACTTTGTAATTGCATAATATTTATATAGTATTACAAAGTTACTTATGCATTTCATTTATTTAGAAAACTGAACTGATACTGATTACGAGATGACACGTCGACGACGTTTTTGAGACTAACTGTGTTCAAAATTTGAAGCTTGTGTGTCTGCTAGAAGTACCTTAGAGTTTTGGTGATCAGTGAGTCAGTTAGTGACAAAATTAAGGAACTTTGACCTGCAATAGTTCTTAAACTGTAGGGTCAAATTGAATGTAATTTAGGAATATACCTATACTCCATTTGAAATAAGATTAGACTTATAGATAAGCCTTTTTTACATACCGTTCAACCGATTTTGAATTCTATTGCGTTGGTAGCATGACAAATGGCAGCCGCAGTAGATAGTTGGTATTGTGTAACTTTTTTTGCTTTTAATGCTATCCTTATGCCTACGGTATAGAAGTCAAAATCGGTTGAACGGACTGTAAAAGGGTTTGTTTTAATGTCTAATCTTATTTCAAATGGGGTATATACTAAATGGTTACTGAAAATTCAGGCTTCTAGCTTACACAACGAAGTTACAGGGGGTCAAAAATTGAATGGCTTCGAGAAAAGATGGTACGGCTGTGCCTGATACCATTACTATAGTTTGACCGAGCTGCTGTTCCGCGACCGAGGTATATGCG
This sequence comes from Lithophane ornitopus, assembly GCA_948473465.1. Classification (NCBI taxonomy): domain Eukaryota; kingdom Metazoa; phylum Arthropoda; class Insecta; order Lepidoptera; family Noctuidae; genus Lithophane; species Lithophane ornitopus. Next base: position 1,868,319 of record OX419617.1, read on the forward strand.
CGGCGAGACGGGCGGAGTAGTACAGTCCGCTCATTAGTCGTCGCTCACGGCGCGCGCCCGCCGCCCGCCGCTCATTGGTCAACGCTGTCCCCCGCCTCGCCGCACATTCCCGGTTAAACTATTCTATAAATTTTATAAATGGATTCACTATTCTCGTGTACATTAAATTAATTTTGCATGCGTTTTTATCGCGCACACAGCGAATATGGTATAGTAGTTTTCGATATTTGTTATAGTTACTACTTATCACAAGCAGACCTGTGACTCGAAACACAGACTCTGGTTTATTATTACTACAATTTTGTTTATATATTATCATGAATAGAATAGTAAAGTGAAGATTGTTTCAAGTGATCAAACCTTGTGTATAATCAAATGAATTAATAATAAAATTATTTGAACTATATAGGTACGTATTTAAAGAGCTATGAACTTCTAATTGTGAAACATGAAACAGCTATCCATGGTCGACAAAGGTTTCCAATTTATGTGTGTAAGGATTGAGGAACCATGAATCGTAAAACTAATGTTATTAAGATTTAATATAACTTTTTTAAGTTAAGTTTGACTAATTTTTTATTCGGTTTTTCAGTTATTTTTTTACAACTTCTTCCTTTTTCGATTCACGGTTATGGCCCTCAACCCTAAGGCACATTTCTTATTTTGCTTCAAACAATCTTCTTATGTGTGGGCTGGTGTATTAATTTAATACTAAGTATCGTGTAGGCAGGTGTATTTAATACTAAGTATTGACTAAGCACCTACAGTGGCAATGTGATTTAGTTCATAACATGCAACTGTCAACAGACGAACATATATGTGTATAAGGTTATTCTACCGAATCTTATCGACGTAAATTCGTTTTAGGGTGCCACCAGGCCGCTGCCAATCGACGAAATTTTGAACCATACTAGCTTTTGAACCAATGTTTTCAATTGACAGTTCTGGTTGCACCCTAAGGCGCCATACACGTTTCGAAATTGTAGCGTAACGTGGACTTCAATATTAGATAACTGGATATAAATAAATAAAAAATACATTAAAATATAGTAAACAGTAGTTTTATTGATTCATAAATATAGGATTCGTAGTCTTCTAGACAGTGGTGAAAGAAAAACTATTGAAATTGAACAAACCGTTCAGTGCACAATCTCTGGTAACAATAATTCCAGTTAGTCATGTCATATTTTTCCTTAGCAATGGAATCTCAGTATTTGGTAACCATCTTCAGAGGTAAGTATTCGATATTACCGGCACCCGAATTTCGTAATACACGACCAATAACAAACTGAATCGGTTTGAAACAGTTATTCCATTGCTCAAAAGTTCGAAAAAAATTGCTCAACCACGTAAATAACGCAATGAATGTTGAACTGTCAAAAGATTAGTCTTAATCGGTTACGAAAAAAATATAGCCTAATACCACTCCCACAATATGACGAACCTAACGACATCTTGTATGTTAAAATCCATCAAGTCGTTTAGGCTACAGAGCGGGCCAAAGAAATAGACATACATACATACTCTCGAAAAACATTACTCTCCTGCTGGGGCAGTCGGGTAATAAGTTACGCAATTAAGATAGCGGTTCTAATTTCTATACTAGGTTATAATTTCAATAGCTTTTCTCAAATCACTGAGATAAATAGAAATTACACTTATCAGCTTTGAACTATTCTAGTACCTACGTAAAATATTTGGAATTAATCACTATGAACTAATACAGACACATAAATTACACATTTAGATCATTCAGAATTAATGAAAACTAGGATGTAAAATCCTAGTTTTCATTCGAAATACTGGAAAAAGTAAATAAGGTACTAGAATGATAAGCTCTCGAAAGGTTCTCTTAATTACTTTTTTCAGTTTAGTTCAGTGTGGCTGAAACTGGCTTGGCCACAATCAGGGATTTTAAATTTGATACTTAACACAATATTATCGAAATTTGTCGTCAAATATCAGAATTTGTCGGTCACTGGTTCAAAAGTTATAAGGGTTTAAAGGTGGCTAATCTGGGGAGCATCTCCCCAGCTTGGCCCAAAACAGCTAGGGCACCTAGCGAAGATCTGTTTTCTCCCAAATTTTGTCGTTAATTAGTCGCAATTTTTCGCCAAGTCACAGATTTAGCAGGATCTTAGTTTAGAAGATATAATGAGTTCAATTCGATATCATAGTCCAAGAGCTAAATCGAAGAGTTTACGCGTAAACTCTTCAAATTGTTTATTTGCAAGAAAATACAGTGTTTACAAGGGAAGATCTTACAGCTTTATAGTCATTGTATTCTGCCGATTCTGATATATGGAGTGACGTCATGGTGCTTATTAAAGAACTTTCGCAATTACAGAAACTACCTGAGCCTTAACTTATATTAGCAAACCTTTTATACTTTTCACATACTAATGAACTGTTCTTCAACTTCATTTCATTAGTAGGAGTCTCGCCCAAAATAAATACCAAAGAGAATTTGTTGCAAATTTCTTTCTCTATAAATGCTTACTTAACAACAGCGAAGATCTACCGTTTGTTCATTCTGTGTCATATGTTTTACGTTGAAATTGTTAAAGTGTTTAATGCGCATATCCAAAGGAAATATTTGAAATATATATTTGGTGAATGAAGTTATTAAAGGCACACCCCAAAGAGAATTTGTTGCAAATTTCGTTCTCTATAAATGCTTACTTAACAACAGCGAAGATCTACCGTTTGTTCATTCTGTGTCATATGTTTTACGTTGAAATTGTTAAAGTGTTTAATGGGCATATCCTAAGGAAATATTTGAAAAGTAACCTATTTGGTTGGGGAGTGCCTAGTAACCGGCGGGGATCTAACGCATTAGGTTTGTTTTTCGTCGGAACATTAATGTTATAGATGCTTTTGAATTTATTCTAGTAATTTTATCCTTGGCACTAAAAATTTACTTTACATTGTAATTGTATATTCACTTTTTCGTTTTTCGTTCTTTTCACGCGAGCGCACCTACTGTTATTAACCAATGGCGTCGCTTTATTGGGCGACACTGATGTGGTCTTACAGAGAAATACAGGGTGTTAGGGTAGACACCGTTATCGTTGAAACTAGTGGTTTGGTGTCATCTATATTATACTTTTTCAATGGGACCAACTTTGAAATCGCAAAAAAAAAATCAGCTGACCCATACATTTTGTCGATTTAAGGGAACACAAATGTATGGAACAGCTGATTTTTTTTCAAGTTTGGTCCTATAGAAAAAGTATATTTATAGATGACACCAAACCACTAGTTTCAAGGATAACGGTGTCTACCCTAACACCCAGTATATGAGTTTTTTTATTTTTTTATCCATTATTAATGTCAGTTTTTTTGGTTGTTCTAAAAAGCAATCACGAATTGTGGTATAAGATTTATGTTACACAAATTAAACAATACGGATCACGACATCCCTATGCATGGGAGAGTTAATATTCGAGAGTCTACTGACACCCTAACAACAGTAATTGCCTAAACCACTAGCCATTGGAAATCATCAAATGACTTCTCCCACACTTGGCGGAGCGGAAAGGCGTGTCAGACTTTTACTGACTAAAACCCACTCGTGTTCCTTCAGTTGCCTGTTGCCAAGGGTCCCGGTATCCCTTTCGGACTTTCCCACAACCCTGACAGCAATCCCTGACCCTGTGACTGTCCACGCGTTCCGGATCACCGAACAAAAAGTGACATTGACTTAAGAACGCGACGATCGCGTTTTCGTTCGGCTATCATTTGTTTAAGAAGCGGCATACGGCCGCGATTAAAGAAGGTAAGAATGAATTTTCAACTTTCGATCGATATTCTTGATCGAAGCTATCAACCAAAATATTTCACAAGCTATGATCCCAATTTTATTTACTGTTGAGCCCATAGATAGAAGTACTGACACAGAATAGTACAGAAGGCGCATTCCGCATTTTAGATAGGTATAACGCTACAAGTACGCGGCGGGCTCGTCTCGCTAGTTTATTTTACTAGATATCTGCACACCTGTTTAGGTAGGATATGGTTTAAAGAACTTTCATTGTATGTACCTATCACCTGATGTACCCATATTCTGGCAAATAAATGATTTGATTTGATTTGACTCGCCTTGTCGGGCCAATTCAGTGAGCGTAACGTAGACAGAAGATAAATATAAGAGAGGCAACTTCTAGGGGAATGTAGGTAAGTAATTAGCGCTGCGCAACCTGAATTGCATTTTATTGTGTCGTAGCATGAGTCGATTTTTATTTAAATGATTTTGCGGAGTAAACCATCTGTATTAATCTGTGGTACTGACTAGAACACTTTGTTTAGATACTAATGCCTCAATCAATGCCAACAAAGAAAACTGTTTACCAGCAGTAAAACACTGCGTTTTAAACTTATGTTAAACATGTTGCCATAAAGAAATCTTGCTACTTGTGCGTTAGATTTGGATTAACTTAGAAATTCATTTAACTTACGTATTTCTACTATTTTTGATCGCTCGATTCCAAGTAATTAAAATCTCCAAGTCTTTAATACAAAACTAAGTAAATACATTTAAAATCTTAACATATATTCTAAGGGAAATATCGCACTGGTATTCGTATTGCATCGAGAACTGGGTATGCGCAGTGCTATTTGAATTTGCATCAATATGCGATTTCAAAATATTCGAATGATATGATGTTTAAAACTCGCTTGTGAAATGTTTATACTCGTCCGTAAGATCACGCACCGCATCTACTGTATGGCGTTGATGTTTTTTTACTCTATGGCATCGACTGATCGAAAGGAGTGCAATGAGTTTTTGTTTCCTTTGTATGATTGCCTATCCGTTGGTACTTGGTTCAGTGACGTGCGTGTGAGGGACCAGTCCACAAATACAGCATAGCTATTGACAATAATTCGATATGCTTCCGTCCCGAATAGACATCAACGCTGTTCACAAATCCGAAATAGACTACCATTATTCTTTCGACACCTAGGTGTTTGCTGTCGGGGGCAAGGCAGATCAGAGGGCCTAGACAAGTGACAATCGCTTCGAAAGCGTTTCGTATTTCTACAACGACTTTCAACAGAATTGACATAAGCTTTTCGATAGCTTATGTCAGTCCTATACATTTTTGCCTTTTCCATCATCGATAACGCTGATAGAATGTCACTTTGTCTAGGGCCTCAGGTAAACGAATATGTGTAATTTTTGACACGGCAGTTTGTTAAATGGTTGTAAACGGTAAAAGTGCGATACGTCCCTTAAAAATAAGAGTTAAATAATGATATATAAATTACAAATATGTAAAATTATACGGATAACATAATTACTAGGTACGTTCGACGGTGGTAATATAGTGATTCGCTTCGTTTTGAGCTTGTTCGCCTCAAGCTTGATACTTGTAGTCATGCTTGCTCAGTCCATTGCTGTAATCAGTACAATTGAACATTATTTCAAGCTAGCATTAATTTAAATTTATTAAATCAAATCATTTTTATTTCGTTCTGAAATGAATGAATGAATGATTAGTCCATATACATGTGAAATTAAGATACTTAATTAAAAAGATTACAAATAGACAAAATTACAAAATTCATCAATAAAAACATTATAAGTAAATTACAATTTTACATTATTAAAAATATTAAATCCATGATAGAATAAAGCAACGTTAATGGCAGTGGTAGTCATAAAACACAATAACGAGATGGTATGAAACACGAGAGTTTTTTTTTTTAACTAACCGAAAGGAAACCTGATACGAACGCTGAAGAAACTAAGTAATTAACGCTGAAAGGAACCGTGAGCTCACTATTAGCGTATGTTTGCACTGGCGCTCTTTTTAACGCAACGTTTCTTGGCGCGCACTGGATTTTCAACCCTCGGCTTAGCAGCGTGAGTTGAAAATGCAATTGTGCACTTTTTCAACGTGCTAGGAAAGCACTCTGTTGGATTCTCAACGCTTGGTTTAACGCCGAGAGTTGAAAATCCAGAGCACGCGTCAAAAACTTAGCGTAAATAAAAACGCCCGTGCGTATGTGGGCTTAAGAAAATAAATGTGATATTGTAATTTATTTTAAAACAGGTGAAGTTTTGGAGATACTTATTTAAACTTTTTTTACTACAACTACTGGCTTGAAAAAAAAACACACCTGTTGACCATCACTGACAAGTCATGCAATTTCGTAGTAATTTTATTGAACAAGTTTCTATTTTAACTCAGTGAGAGGTTCTTTCCAAAGAGTGGGGATGAAAAATAAACGGGGAATATAATTAACCACGTGACAGAGATCATTGTGCTGAAAGAATTAAACCTTCAATGAGAAGATCATTTAAACAATAAAATAGACGTAGATATATTTAGTAACCTATTCTGCTTAACTATTCTTCAAGAGTCATAAAAAACCCTGTAAGAAATCGACACGTGTTTCACCTCTCAACGAGGCATCCTTAGGATGACGATTGACCAGTCGCAAACCAAAACACGACGTTACTAAATATATCTACGTCTATTGTATTTTATAATGGATTTCCGGAAAGTCACGCCTGAATCAGCTAACTATCTTAAGATCATAGATAATATGAGAATGTTACCTGAGCTGCGCGACATGGCCGGGCGTGGCCTGTATGAGCGGCGCGAGTCTCTCCGTGAAGCGCTGGAAGTTGCGCTCGAGCTCGCGCTGGTACTCGCGCTGGTCGCTGCCGATCAGGTTCTTGTTCTTCCGAAGAGCGTCGTGACACCTGCAAGTTAATTAAACATAAGATAAGATCTGAAAACTGCAGACAAACCTGCGGAAATTCTGCGTTTTACAAATCTTACTAAAATCATCACCTTCCTGCCTTTATCCCATGTTACTTGGGGTCGGCGCAACACGTTTTCTTTTTCCACTCTCCCCTGTCAACCGTCACGCTATCATTTACTCCCTTCTCTTTCATATCATTCCTCACACAATCCATCCATCTTTTCTTTGGCCTTCCTCTCCCGCTCCATCCATCGACATTAATATTCATCGCTTTTTTAGTCACATGCGTTTCGTCCCTCCTCATCACATGCCCTTACCAGGCCAAACGATTAACTTTCAATTTTTCTGTCACTGGCGCTACTTTAAAAGCCAAAAACAAAAAAAAACTTACCAAAATGCTTAGAGTAAATGGAATAACTAAACAATCTCTGTGACACTTTACATTGATTGATTTGCTATTCCACTGAATCTTTTACATCAGTTTTTTGATAAGTTATGGTAAACTATGATCAACTTACTTCTTGGAGAAATCTTTGAAGGCGAGTCGTAGTTTGTTCGTGAGCCGTGTGGGCGGCTGCGAGCCTTCAGCTACCGGAGCCAAGAATACCTGTAACGGACGTAACGAATACTTAGTTACTGTGCCTTAGTTATTAAATGTTGTAATTATAACTTATGTTCAAATAATAAGATCGATTCTTATTCAACACTTCGAAAGAGCACGAACGTCTATCATTACACGGTATGATAGACGTTTGAGCTCTTTTTCAGTTCCTACATATTTATCAACTTTTCAACTTCAACAACAGTTTTTAACCGACTTAAAAAAGGAGGAGGTTATCTACATCGATTTCTCTGTGATTACTTGGCCGATTAATGTGATTATTTTGTTCACTTGGTAGAGTGAGCTTGCAAAGTAGTCCCATATACATTGCTTGGGTAGTTTTTGAGTAAGCTTCAATAAATAAGTATTTTTTCCATAGTGTATGTTAATTTCCTATCACTAATATTTACTTAGCAAGTAATGGTAATTAATTATACGAATTTTTGTGAAGGTACCACAACTAAAAACTCTCCTCTCGTAAAAGTTTTTTATATCCGTTCGTACCTGTGCCAATTCGAGAGGTCCCTGGTTCACAGTGGTACCGATGCAGCCTTGCACCACCATCTGCAGCATCTTAGGATCTGCCGGCTCCTGACTTGTTGCGGCCGCTAACTCGTTGATCTGATGAAACAATAAGTATTTATAATAATAATACCAGCCTATTAGCGTGTGGCGGTATCTACATCGCCACATGCGAACTACGCATCAAAGACTTGACGTCATATAAAAATCCTGACGTCACATAAATCCTGCATCGCGCAATTAAAGTTTACCGTGCACTGGACATATATACAAGAACCCAACATCAATCGTTGGGCAGTTGCCCGCCAGTCACAACAACCGTCTGGTCGGAGGATCCTCCCTTTGCTATGGTGGAAGAGTGAACTTTACACCCTGTTCCTCATACCAGCCTATTAGCGTCCCATTGCAGGGTACAGGCTCAAACAGAGAAGGTACGAGCATTGATCACGTTTGCGCACGACGGGTTGGCGCTGACAGACTTATAATAAGTATAAGCCCAGGTTTCTTCACGATATTTTCCTTCACCGGTGCTAGTGATGTCCAATGATGAGATGTATCGTATTACCCAGTTACTGGATTGTGTAGGTCAGAGGGCCTAGACAAGTGACAATCGCTTCGAAAGCGTTTCGTATTTCTACAACGACTTTCAACAGGATTGACATAAGCTTTTCGATAGCTTATGTCAGTCCTATATATTTTGGCCTTTTCCATCATCGTTATCGCTGATAGAATGTCACTTTGTCTAGAGCCTCAGATAGGCAGTCGCTCCATGTAAAATATTGGTATTCAGCTGCATCCGTTTAGACTGGAAGCCGACCCCAACATAGTTGGGAAAAGGCTAGGCAGATGGATTGGTATCAGTGATGTTCAAGATAACTCAAAGGGCTTTACCACAAAAAATTAGACACTTTTGTTCAACGCGTGTCTCCATACAGAAAAGACAATGACAATAATCGGCTCGAATTGTATGTAGTGTCCGACAGACTTTCTATAATAATGATAATTCATATTAAAAAATAAGAAGAATTATACAATATAAATAAAATCTGTAGAACCACACCGTTAAAAAGTAATTTTAAATAGTTATTCAATTTAACAAAACATTTCATAGCTACATTTTCAATTAAAAATGTTAATACCAAAATATAATAATATCGATACGAAATTGCACTTGCAAATCGATTACAATAATATCAATATGAAGATACGTAAGTGAATTTATTACTTACATAAATCTTAACTCCTAATTATGTTAATAAATAGCGTTTAGTTATATTTTTAAATAAGTATATTACATCTTAAAGTAATGTAATAATTAAAAACAATTTTTAATTCGATTATCGATATCGTTTAGCATAGTTTAGTCCTAATAATGTAATTATAGTGCTGGCAACATTTGATTTAAAACTCTATCTGGCATTTGTCAATGTCAAAAAGTTTGACTTCTCCCGCGTGCACGAGCAACGAATTAGTTTCGTATTTTTTTTGTTAGTTTTATGTTGTTTATTACTCTGTTTCTGGACCCCGATTTTTCTACCATTTACGACTACCTTGGCTGTTGAAACTGAGGATAAAGTGCTAAAAGTCAATTTTTAAATTAATCATTTAATAGTTTATTTTATGATAACGTTCAATCAGTAGTATCAAATGGTCAACTTTAAAAAACTATAAACTTTATTTTGGTGTGCTTCTAATTATACTATCAAATTCTATATTTATTTTCCTTTTTTATGAAATATAGTTCATCTTTGTCGGTTCTGGCCGAGTCTTGTGTGAGACTCTGGCATTCTCCTTTCATGTTTAAAAGGTGTTTAGGCTAAACAACTGATAGACACGGTTTTGTGGTAATAAGGAATGTACATATTAATTGAAAAAGTTGCATTGGTACATGCTTGAAGTATTTATTAAATGGTTTAAAACGTGCAATTACAATTATGATTGGTGTAAGTCCAATCTGCTACTAAAGTGCTAACTTATTAGAGCTATAAATAAAAAAAACATGTCGTAATATTATGATTACCTTTTTCTGTATATCCTCAATGGCGACTTCAATGGGTGTCAAGATTATTTGAGTGCGCTGGACAACCTAGAAACAATAAGATAAATAAGTTTTTTTTATTCATAGTTTTCTGATACCGTATTGTTTATTGATATCTAATAGTACACGGATCAACCAAATTCATTGTGTGCGACTGTTTCACCGCCTCGGAAAGGCAGTATACACCAGATCAATGAATGTTACAGAATTGGTGTGAAATCATGTGTAAGATAATTTGATCGGCACTTATCCGAATCTATTTTTGTCTTTTTTAGTGTGATTTCTTTAGGAAAGAAAAATTGTTTAGTCTGCATAAACAAAATGCACATTAAACAAAAAAAGACAAAAGTAGCCAAAAGCCTCGTATTCAACCAGTAAAAGAGAAAATATTGTTCCTAAAAATGTTGTTTTTAATATTGTGTATGCGTAACGTCTAGTGCCAATAAATGCACATTCTTTTTTTTTTTATGTCTGTGTGGGAAAATAGTCCCCAAACAAATGGCAAAGCTACCTGTATCCTCGTCTTGACGTACGGGAAGTGGTGCGCGGTGGTGAGGATGGTCTTCCGCTTGCACTGCTCCGCGATGTCGCCGTGCGCGCGCCCGCCCAGCGTGAACGGCGTCGCGTACATGAAGCGCTCTGCGGACACGGGAACCTAATGAGTGGACCACAGTCTGTCGCAACATTTCACTAAATACAGCACTAGAAGCTTTTTTCATTGCGCGTGGCTAAAATCATAACTAACGCCGCCATTTCACAAAACAATTGGACGAATACTTGGTTTTTCAATGCACTTTAGACATAGGTAGAATAGTCGATCGGCAAGTTGCTTCGTAAATTCTAGCCTTGACGGACCAATACGTTAGTTATTTACGATAACTATTGCAATATTGGTTAGTACGTTTGAAAACACGCAACGATAGAATTATTAGAAGGATGCTATTATAGTCTAACCGGGACCACTGTTCCGCCTAAGGAATGTGCGGCGAGGCGGGGGCAGCGTTGACCAATGAGCGGCGGGCGGCGGGCGCGCGCCGTGAGCGACGACCAATGAGCGAACTGGACAACTCCCCCCGTCTCGCACATGCCTCAGGCGCGACTAGGCACAACCGAGGAATTCTCTATCTTGGCTTAAAAATACTCATATTTTCTTGTTTTTATACATTCCTTTACAACAAAAAAAGGTTCTAACTCACTGATATTATAGTTCTTCTCATAGTGCGTGGCTCGCTTGCGTAGTTCGTGCGGCTCAAAGTAGGGCTCCACGTATGTGATCTGTATGTACGCCTTGTCGGGGTCTAGCGTTGTGACGTCAACTATATTAGAGTCTTTTATTATCACCACGTTCTCTACGCCGAAACGGGCGCCGTAGAAGGCCTGGAAAGCGACGTAACGATTTTAATCTTTAAAAAAATACCGGCCAAGTGCGAGTCGGACTCGCCCACGAAGGGTTCCGTACCATTATCTATAAAAACATTATATTTATTTTACTCTGTTTTTTAGTATTTGTTGTTATAGCGGCAACAGAAATACATCATCTGTGAAAATTTAAACATTCTAACTATCACGGTTCATGAGGTACAGCCTGGTGACAGACAGACGGACGGACAGACAGACAGACAGACGGACAGCGGAGTCTTAGTAATAGGGTCCCGTTTTACCCTTTGGGTACGGAACCCTAAAAACTGCTGTTCACATTTATGTTCGCATAACTTTACTCGTCAAAATGTAGAGAACAGTTTATTTTTTTTCGCGATTTCAGGTTTCGTTCTATAGTAAAAGTTGTTCATAATGATGAGTAAAGTCATATCGATCACTAATTACCAGTCACCCTATTGTTTTTCCTGTTTCATTCACTATCTTCTGTTCACTGACCTCGAGCCTGCTGAAGATCTCGGGCAGCTTGGTGAGCGCGTGCTCCTTGTACACGAACTCCTCGCTGTCCAGGTCGCCGAAGCGCGCGCCGTAGAACGACACGCGGAAGTACGTGCCGAACACGCGCTTGCCGTGCAGCTGCTCGATGCGCGTGAAGGCTTCGTTCAGTTTGCTGGGAAGAGAAAGAACTTGTAATTTATTAAGCTCTAGTCGTATTTAGTGATTTGGGCTACACTACACTAAGGCCTTCGAAATGAAATGAAATTGTTTATTCTGTAAATAGGATATTGGAATCACTTTTACACGTCATATTAAAAATAAGCTAGATGAGGTCGGCGTTTCCTATCTGACTACTCTGAGAAAAAAGGCCGAAACAAACTCAGAGGTCACAGTCTCTTTTAAAGTCCAGACATAATGTTGGTCAAGCCATATGAGGACCATGTAAATTCGAGTCTGAAATGGTCTTTTGAGGAAAGAACCACACAGATTTGAGTGGACCTGTCCAGTCAGTGCAAGCATTTGTCAGTAATGGCGGAGCTCAACTCAGAACTTAAGGAGCTCAACGACTCGACGAACAATACCAAAGGACATTTGGGTAGGCCGCATAAAATTCTCAAATTGCCAGACCATCGATAAAATTAACTGAGAACGAAAAAAAATAAAAATTCACATAGTCCTCACATTCACAATAATAAAATACTTTACAAAGTAATCATGTAATTTTATATAGAATATTCAATAATGTCAATTTGTAAATAAAACTGGTAGATATACTTTGTCTACACTACACTAAGGCCTTCTACTAAGGTCACTAAGGCCACTAAGGTCTAGCACATGAAATAAGTGGCAAAACGATCTGAAAGCTTCGGAAAGTCTTTGATCAGTAATAATACTGTCAAGTTTTAGATTAGAAGTTGTGGTGGCAACAACAAGAAAAAAATATGAGAAAAGATTTAGCAATAGATTAAGGGCCCATTTTTTCCAACACTACATATCTATAACCAAGGAATAATTTTGAAGTTTTGTATGGAAAAACTGTCAGAAATGTCAATTTTATTCCACTGATAAAAGATATCTGATGTTGGGAAAATCAGTCCATTATTGAAAGCTTTCAGAAATCAGAGATTCGTTTTATTTACAGAATAAACTCAAAGTCTAACTAAACAATTTCCATTTAATGTTGGTGCTAACATTCGGAAGCGATTGTAAATTCAAGAAAGAATGAATGAGCATATTGAACTTTTAGAGATTTGAATCTCGTAACAATTAAGGAGATTGGTTGGATTGGATTCATTTTGGGCTAAATTACGCCAAACAAAAAAAAAACAAAAAAAAACCCTCAGAACATCTTATTCTCTTCACTTTGCACTATCGGACCAAATCTGTAGGGCTGTAATTCCCTGCGCTGTTATACGATTAAAAAAATACTGTTTTCAGTATGTTTTAGTTAAAATAATTAATAGTAATCTAATTAGAGAAATAGCTTTTAATAATAAAAAATGAAGAGGAAAATGTACTCTATCGGTATATAGCTTTTTTTTTCGGCTTTTTGACTTTCACTTTTAGCCCAAAAATCTATGGACGGTGAATGATCTCCTTTAATTTTCAGTAATACCTGTGAATATTGGCGAGTTTCTTGTAGTCCCTGTGTTGTTCCGCGATGGGTATGAGCACCTTGTACACCTCATTCACAGTCTCGTACATGCCGGCCGTCATCAGCTCACTGGCCGCGTGCTCCAGTAGAGCCTGGGGTGAGCAAAGAAGCTTTGAAGTTAGACTGATGTATGTTGTGATACATTAAATTATGTTGTATGTATCTAGTAATGTCAAAGTAGGTGACTAATATTAGTTGCTTCAGGTTTAAACTAAACCGCAAGCGTCTGAAAAACGTATACGCTGCGCAAGTGTGACGCAAATGTCGTAACAGTCACGTCTACGTGACAAAAACCAACGCTAGATGTGACACACCACGGCAAGTGGCTGAATTAGTCAATCAATCTGCCTAGCCTTTTCCCAATTATGTTGGGGTCGGCTTCCAGTCTAACCGGATGCAACTGAATACCAGTATTTTACATGGAGCGACTGCCTATCGGACTTCCACAACCCAATTACTGGGTAATACGATACCTCTTGGTAAGACTGGTTGTCAAACTTTTGGGCTTCTGACGACCCGTTAGGACTGTCAAAGATCAACGAATGACAGCCGGGACCATCGGCTTAACGTGCTTTCCGAGACACGGAGGAATCTCGGTATGTAAAGATGGTCACCCATCCACGGACCGACCCCGGCAAGCGTACCTTAACCTGATCGATCGACCCGTGCGGCTGTTATTACCACGAGACTCTTATGACTTACCCACGAGAGACTCCTATACAATGTAATATCGGGTGTAAGGGACAGCCCTCCTCAAACTGATGGGATGAATTCAGTATATCATACTAAGACGGCCGGTACATGAAATCATTTCAGGAACGTTATGGGAATCCAATAAACCTGATTTGTTTTATGACCTCACACGCAATGTGTCGTTACCGCGACACAACGCGCACAGCCGCACTCCCGGTGCGGGGCGCGCTCGCGCCGCGTTATTTATCAATGTACCTAAATTTTGAATTTCACGCGTCGTTCGCTATCGTATTTCAACATCCACTGCTGGTTTTTTTTATTTTATTTAGCTGTTTTATTTAAATAAATAACTGCTGCCTACAGAGAATGTAATTTTACATTGAAAAAAAAAAAAAAAACATTTTCCTGTGAAAATTTCCGGTGGAATATGATTCAAAATAAGGAGCTGAATGGCCTCTGTTAATTAGCGGAGGACTGTCCCTTATACCGTATATAAATAATGAATAAGTTTGACCTGCAGCTCAAGATGCGTGAGATGATGATGCAGAGCGTCAGCACAGCTCTCATCGAGCGCGTTGTGAGTGACTCGCTGTAACAAGGCAGCTCCCCGTCCGCCCGCACACATCTGTTCCGCTACTAAGGCCGCGCCGTGGATCAGGCACATGCCAGCTTCCGTGTGGTTGGATCGCTGGAATAAGATTATTATCTTTATTATAGTATCCTTGTAAGATTTCTGATGTCCTTCCCCAGGGTGCCATCTATATCCTTGCCAAATTTTGTCGAAATCCGTTCAGTGGTTAAGGCGTGAAAAGGTAACATACAGACAGACAGACAGAGTTACTTTCGAATATATAATACTAGCTTCCGCCCGCGGCTTCGCCCGCGTGGTATGTCGATAAAAAGTAGCCTATGTCCTTCCCAGGGATGCCATCTATCTCTTTGCAAAATTTTATCGATATCCGTTCAGTGGTTTAGGCGTGAAAAGGTAACATACAGACAGAGTTACTTTCGAATTTACAATATTAGTATGGATTAAAAAAGCGTAAGATAGTTCGATCAACAAAAGTACTAGATTTTCGATCAGCGCATCAAAAATGGCCAGAAAAATAATATTGTGGTCTTATTTTGTCACATCGTTTTTTCAATCTTATTGCTTAGAAATTATGTTGCATTTTTGTTCTTACTTTAAAAATACGGTTACTTTTCATCGAAAAAAAAAAAAAAACATACAGTCGGATTTAGAACCTCCTCCTTTTTGAAGTCGGTTAAAAATATATACGAAACACCAGCACTTTTAAAACTGTGGGTGTAGTTTGAAGTAGGTACTGCTTGTTTTTTAAGAAACCAACATCTAATTTATCATCTTACCTCCATATGCTTCTGCGCCATATTATTCAACCAGGTGAGCCTGAGGTCGGGGCTGTGCTGGTACCCTCGCGCGATGCGGTGCATCAGGTCCAGAAGCATCTCAGGGTCTTCTTGGAACTCCTTCATCTTGACCGTGTCTGACAGGATCATGTGTAAGTTGAACACTAGGTCCTTCACCTGGAAATTACAGATGACAATTAGGGTCTGACCTAAGTAGACTAAGACTTATAGCACGGTGTAAGGGTGGGGGTGGGTCAAGAATCATGTACGGAATTTATGGTAACAGTGCGCGTCGATGTATTTTACACGGTACATCGTGTATGTGGCAGGTGACATCACGATGAATCTGGGGCGAGCACGGCCTTGTGACATGTCTCGCGTCATGGTTCGGTTCGCTACAAAATGGTTGAGCTGAATGGTGCTGATCCACGAGTCATGTTCGTGAACGGTCGCCGTCAGTTGAGACTGGTCACCTCGGGGGCTTACAGACCAACGACAGTCGATCGACGACGAGCGCTGCGGCGTAGTCGCCTTGCTGACGACCGTGGACGACGACGTCGCCGACTAGCGGCGGCGACGTAGTCGCCTAGTTGTGGCCTGTGCGGTGTGTTGTAGTTGTCAAATAGTTTCGGAGACCAGACGTATTCTTGCTCTTGTTAAACATTTTTTAATTGAAGAAATTAATAAATCGTCACTCATTTTGCTCGTAATTTACGTGCGTGTTCTAGACCATTTGTTGCCGACTGCACGGACTTACTGCAACGACACAACTGGGCGACGTGGACGCCGCCAGGACGTCGTCGTCCACGGTCGCCGCGCTCGTCGTAGATCGAGTGTCGTTGGTCTGTAAGCGCCCTTATCTATTTTTAATCTAATATTTTGATTATTTCTTATTTTACATTGTTCTCACATATAGAAGCAACAAGAATACTGTACCCAGGATTTTGTAATATCTATATCCATATTTAAAATTGAGTGTCCTTGGAGTTTCTTGCACGTTTTTCTCCATAGAGATCTACGTTTTGGAATGGGCAACTAGCTTCAACTTTCTGACTAACTGACCGACTCTTTGATAATTCAAAAGTGCCTGTAAATGGTTTAATTGAAATAAATGGTTTGAGTTTGACAAATTTTATCACAAATCTCAACTCGAGGCATGTCACACGGCCATGCTCGCCCCCAGGTCGGAGATGACGGGATAAATTTGACTCCTTTCTGAGTTTATCTTGGAGATTACTGTCATCGGTGAAGGAACACATCGTGGGGAAGCCTGGACTTACAGTTAATATAAGCCTGTCATCGGCAACCCGTCTCGCGCATGCGTGGTGGTCAATGCTCGTACCTTCTCTGTTTGAGAAGAGGCCTTTGCCCTGAAGTGGGACAATAATATGTTGTTTATTATTTAGGGTATACAAAATCGCGATAGACGTATACTGTGTTCGCAATATAGTTCCCAAATATGTAAACAAATCTGTGTTTTTTTCACAAACTTTAATACCATAAATTTAACTTTAGGTGTGGCATTTGTACTATACTGTTGTTATCAGTTAATGGCCGATTCCTATAATGAACGGACCGTTATTGGTTAAAATTAAAACTCTATGAACAAAAACCTCATGGCTTTGCATAGTAGACCTTCCCATATGGAAGTAGCTATCACAGGTAAAATTAGCTTAAGAATCTATTTATTTGCCCAGTTTGGCAGATGTGTGCGTCGTGCAATGAAATCCTCGTGATTGCCATCAACGTTATTTTACAGGGAAAGATAAAATTTACAAAAAAAATTCATCATTGACATTCTCCGAGGTTCATTATCATCAATAGAAGGAATTAGAAGCATCTAAGATCTGTGCAAGTTTGGTCTAATTGTGCATTACGAAAATTTCTACACCACAAATAAATAAAAAGAAAAACAATATATTTTACTTCACGTTTTACTGCACGGAGTCGATTTGTGCCCGGCTGGAGCTGTTCCCAAAAGTAAGAGTTGTTCATATTTCTATCAGTGATTTCTTATTTTAGTTACCTGTTCAGGGAAGGTGGTGTCAGTAAGGTCAGCATCATGTTCAGCGTACACAAGGATGGTCTTGAGCGCGCGTCGCAGAGAGTCCTCGCTGAAGGTCGTGGAGGTGCCCACTAACGAGGACAGTGACATCGTCACCTGCATCTTGACGCGGCTGAAGTTCTGCGGATGGAAAATGGAACGTGTCATTACTAGGGTTGATAACATTTTTTGTATACCTTAAAAACATTTATTTGCAAATAATATTATAAACTGTGTTCGAGATTTAAAAAATGATGTAAACATTTTCAATTAATTGCTAGACAAACATGGCAATATCATAGAAGTGACGTCACGACTATGTAATTTCATACTAGCTCTATAATACATTGTCCGTACCGCGCGACAAGGAAGGGAATAATCCCTTTCAAAAACTTTTGAAAGCGCGTAGCTTCTCCATCTTAGTATCGCGTAGTATTCATTTTTATAAAAACATTAACAAACACCTCAATATTATAAATCTAAACTCACATGCACTATAAACTAAAATAACAGAGTGGCTGCTCCTTAAGGACTACTCTTACACGGAGTCTTTACTTACCTACCATAAGTGTGATGTGTGTTTGTGTGAGTGTGTGTGTTTGTGTGTGTGTATTATGTGTAATACACACACACAAAAACACACATCACACTTATTAACACAATTTTACTCTTTCATACCATACAGTAGAATGACACAAGCCACTTGAGATAAGTTTTTTGTTGATCTTTGTAAGTCTTGACCGTGAACTACCTCTTATAATACAGGTATACCCTAGCTTAAGGGGTAGAGTAGTATTCTTGTACAGAATTTGCAACATAAACTATAAATAATGTTGAAAATTATCTGTCCATCGATTATACAGATTTTTTTGATTATCTCATTATAGGTATGCCTTCTTTAAAATTTAATTTTATGTTCGAACGCTTCTAATATTTGTCGTCATTCTTATTATAGTTGTAGTCGGGCACAAGGCAACTCCAAGAAGCTGCAGCAACACTACCCATGTAACCATGTGTGCGCACATTTTGTCACTATGTTCGTGGCACGTATCGGGCCCTTAGAGTGATATTGAGTGTAGAAAAGCGGCGTTAGAAGTGAAGCAGTAGCAGGTCTCACATTGCCGAGCTGGTAGTGCTGGCGCATGAGCGCGTACAGCGTGGCCGACGCGTGCGCGCGCGTGGGCGCGCTCAGCGCCGCGCAGTGCCGCAGCAGCACGCGGCAGATGCCCGACTCCTCGCCGCAGCACGACCAGCCCAGCTGCGGGGAAATACATGGGTTACCACACATTTCGTAGTTAAATTATCGGAAGTAGGCACCTACAACACACTTCATAAAGGTCAATTGTCACAAACTCAAAGCATTTATTTCAATTAAACCATTTACAGGCACTTTTCAATTGTCAAGGAGTAGTAGGTCAGTCAGAAATATGAAGCTAGTTGCCCATTCCAAAGCGTAGTAGGTACAGTCGAACAAGCTATACAAAATGTATTAATTTTCCGCTACACTGCCAAAATTCGTTTTGATTGTATGTGTAATTTATCATTTTGAGCTTACGGCTTAGGAGAGTGACGTACAAGGATTGTTGACTACTGAAAACACTCACAAAATTGTTTAAAGTAGTTGCAAGTTATCTGCCTGTATACCAAATAGCTTGTTCGACTGAACCTATGGAGAAGAACGGGCAAGAAACTCCAAGGACACTCTTTTAAATAAAATAAAAATTGATACAATAAAATTGGTTACATCATTCATGTTGAAATTATACATGTGAGAACAATTTAGAAAGCACATTAAGAATACACATTAGCAGAATAAATACTGGTATTCAGCTGCATCCGGTTAGACTGGAAACCAAACCCAACATAGATGGGAAAAGGCTAGACAAATTGAAAAAAAAAAACACATTAGCAGAAGTAGAACTGATATAAAATTACAAATTTGAACCTTCATATTCTAAAGCAAGAGTAAATTATACAGATTGCTTTAAAATCTAAAAATTTTGTATTTAAAAAGCTTAATTCTAAATAAATTGTTGGTGTAATTCGTGGTTTTCTTCATCATATTTACATGTAAAAAAACTTGACGAAACTTCTAATTTTCCAGTTCCAGGTTTGAGCGTTCAGGATCCACATATTTTTACCTCAAATAAAAATATATTGTGTACTTTTTATGGTAACATTATACGCACAGCTATACATCAAGCTATACATTTCCAGTATAAGCTGACCTCGCATTGTACGGAAATTCTATACAATACGAGATTCAGCATAAACTGGAAATCTATAGCTTTGTGTGTAGCCGTACCTATGTCTAAGCTATTTGTGACAAATATGTCATCAATACCATAAACAATGATACCGTCTAAGAGATTGTATTACCTTGACGATGAGCGCTCGCACAGTGGCGAACATGTGCTGCAACACGACAACGCTCTGGTTGCGCTGTAACGCTCGCAACACCACTTGTAGCGCCGCGCTACACACGCTCTGCCCACACTCCAGGTTGCAGCATGACTATGAAGAACGAACATCATTTTCGTAAAAATCCTCATATTTTTTGAAAATATTAGAAAAGCTACATTCATAACACCCCAAGGGGCTTTGCATCAAAATATATAATACTTATACATCTCTTCCAACAAATCAATTTTATTATTGAACTGATTTCATAAAACAATTTTTGTTCAAGTATTCTTTCATCATGTCTCTGTGTTCTGTTACAAAACAAGCACCCAAATTTTTTCTTTTAAAAATTTTTAGTGTTAAATCAAGATAATATTATATATTCAATTTAAAAAAATCCACGTACCTGCACAATAGTCTCCAAGGCATGCAGCAACGTCAGCGCCACCTCGGCGGCCAGGGCCCCGGCCAGGCCCGGCGCGGGCGCGGGCGGGCCCCCGGGCTCGCGGGCCCCTCCCCGCCACATGTCCTTGCGCCAGCGCTCGCGCCGACACGCACCTACGCTTGACCCACCACCTATCTTACATTTTGTAGTTATTTCGGCCAAATTACAGTGTTTATTGACCCTCATGCTTGGACAGGTTACGGAGACTCGGCGCTGTCATTCATAGAGGGGGAATTCCTATATTTTTAAGGATGTTTGCACCCTACTCACAGTCCAAATCTGTCAAAAATACCTTTAATTTACCTACTTTTTATATGAGAGTGCGACTATCGTTTTAAAATACGGGCATTGATCTTCAGATAGCCTTCTGCGAAGGGTGAATCAAATAAGTGATAATATAGCTTATTCAGAAAAAGAAACCTTATGTTTCTAAGATGATATTTAGGCAAATTTATGTTTAAATTAATATGCGTATGCGTAGCATGGCACACATTGGTATCATTCTGACAAAAACGTAACCAAAGCAAATGTGCTGCAGAAGTATAAAAGTTGTAAAAAAGGACCCACTCACATTCTGGTGCGCACAGAATGTGACTATCTTGCTGCATAAAACAATCTAATTATGATGATTATCATGAAAAAAAAAGGCTCATAAACTATCTAGAGGGTGTTAGGGTAGACACCGTTATCCTTGAAACTAGTGGTTTGGTGTCATCTATAATGTACTTTTTCTATGGGACCAAACATGAAATCGCAAAAAAAAACAGCTGTTCCATAAATTTTGTCAATTTAACTGAACACAAATGTATGGAACAGCTGATTTTTTTTTCGCAATTTCAAGGTTTGTCCCATAGAAAAAGTATATTTTAGATGACACCAAACCACTAGTTCCAAGGATAACGGTGTCTACCCTAACACCCAGTATAATGCTACAAGGTACTTTTGGGTGGCCAAAATCAGAACTAACGTCGCCATCTTGTTTTGTTAATACAAATTCTGTGTCTATTTCACAAATATTTGTGGCGGTATCTACATCGCCACATGCAAACTACGCATCAAGGACCGGACGTCACACAAAAATCCTGACGTCACATAAATCCTGCATCGCGCAATTGAAGTTTACCGTGCAATGGACATATATACATGAACCCGACATCAATCGTTGGGTAGTTGCCCCTTAACGTTTACCAACAACGCCCCCCTGTCAATGTCATTCAGACGCCAGAAGAACCGTGCAGCACCAGATTCAGCTATCACCAACTGACCTTTCCTCCTCATGATGAAGTCGTTTCTTGCGGAGCCCTGCCCCAGGATCACGTCCTCCAGCTTGGCTTTGATGTCCGTGGTCTTGCGAACGTTCTGTTGCGCGCACTTCATTATTTCCTTACGACCCTGAAGAGTAACGTCGAATGTTAATTTTGAGATTAGGTTTAAATGGTAAAAAATTATGTTAGTTTAGAAATAAATATTTCATATAAGATCACTGGATACGGCTGCACACTTAGGTGTCAGTCGTTACAATTTTGTATATAGTGTGGTTTTTTACTAACATTACATTAAGACCTTTACTAACAACTTATGGATCATGTGATCTGAAATAAATAAATATAATACAGGGTGTTAGGGTAGACACCGTTATCCTTGAAACTAGTGGTTTGGTGTCATCTATAATATACTTTTTCTATAGGACCAACTTTGAAATCGCAATAAAAAAAATCTGCTGTTCCATACATTTGTGTTCACTTAAATCGACAAAATGTAAGGAACAGCAGATTTTTTTTATTGCGATTTCAAAGTTGGTCCTATAGAAAAAGTATATTATAGATGACACCAAACCACTAGTTTCAAGGATAACGGTGTCTACCCTAACACCCTGTATAATAATAAGGATCACGTTATATTTGTATAGCTTTGTACTCAAAGATACGCCTACAAAATCAAACAGTTCGTTCATATGGTCTCCCAATCGGATATCAGATTCACACCCTCGTTGACCCTGTCAGACGTTACAAGTAACAAGGGCTTACGTCAAGTGGATAGATAGAAGGCTATGATTAACATGTGTCTACGCATTCGGGTCTCAAGAGTCAGTTCAGACCATGACGTGAAGCGATGCTGCGCGCACTTTTTAACAATTATCGAACTTATTTTCTTCACGAAAAGGTTATAATTTCAGTGTACATAAGCCTACATGGGCACTTATGAAACGTCAGAAGCTATGTGCACGGTTCCAATTTGTCGTTTCCTATGGAGAAGAGCCGGCAAGAAACTCCACGGTTACTTTTTTTTTAAATAATTGGCTTTTACAATATTTTCGAAATAAAGTCGATATTGTATCGGATCCTAGAAAAGTGCGCATCGCGTCGCGTCTCGGTGTGAACTGACCCTTAAACTCCAAACTATCAATCACAGTTTTGACATTAAAAAGTGTCAAGTGTGGTGACTGGTATTAACCATTTTATCGTACATGGTTACGATCACTGGACGGTCCGTGATCATCTGCATAGGATTTACGCTTGCCTCCGAGCGGTTGGCGCACGGTAAACGCATGGCATTAATTTTTACCGATATGGACTTATTTTCTGGTACATGTTTTGTGGCGTATGTAGCCGTGGACTGCGACTAATCTGAATGTACAGGTCCACTCAATCTGTGTGATTCTTTCCTCAAGATCATTTCAGACACCAATCTACATGGTCTTCACATGATCTGACCAAGATTATGTCTGGACTTCAAAAGAGACTGCAGCCTTTGAGTTTGTTTCGGCCTTTCTTCTCAGAGTAGTCAGATAGGAAACGCAGACCTCATCTTTTTAAAAATGTGATTGATGTGTAAAAGTTTTTGTACAAATCTACTTACACAAACAAATCATTTATATAATGGGGTTGCGGCAATCAAACAATATATTGGGGTTTAGTCTTTATAACTTTATACTGGCTGTTAACAATTTTGGCGGGAGTGAGCGAGAGCCGCGGGAACAAGAAACGTTGCGTGCGCGCGTCAGAGCGGGCGGCCGGGCTCTACTGGCGGACGGGAGGGGCCGGGCGGCCGGGCTCTACTGGCGGACGGGAGGGGCCGGGCGGCCGGGCTCTACTGGCGGACGGGAGGGGCCGGGCGGCCGGGCTCTACTGGCGAGCGGGAGGGGCCGGGCGGCCGGGCTCTACTGGCGAGCGGGAGGGGCCGGGCGGCCGGGCTCTACTGGCGGACGGGAGGGGCCGGGCGGCCGGGCTCTACTGGCGAGCGGGAGGGGCCGGGCGGCCGGGCTCTACTGGCGAGCGGGAGGGGCCGGGCGGCCGGGCTCTACTGGCGAGCGGGAGGGGCCGGGCGGCCGGGCTCTACTGGCGAGCGGGAGGGGCCGGGCGGCCGGGCTCTACTGGCGAGCGGGAGGGGCCGGGCGGCCGGGCTCTACTGGCGAGCGGGAGGGGCCGGGCGGCCGGGCTCTACTGGCGAGCGGGAGGGGCCGGGCGGCCGGGCTCTACTGGCGAGCGGGAGGGGCCGGGCGGCCGGGCTCTACTGGCGAGCGGGAGGGGCCGGGCGGCCGGGCTCTACTGGCGAGCGGGAGGGGCCGGGCGGCGCGCCGACCTGTACCTAACCGTGCGGCAGCGCACCGTAATACGTATCAACCCTAAACTGCGTGTGATATTTATCATTTAATCTTTACCGATTTCTGACTGTACCTTCGTCTCTATTTCCTCACGACTACTGTACCTTGTACTCCTGACACTTGAAGCAGAGGTCGATGAGAGCCAGCAGCGAGTGCAGCTTGTGGGCCGACAGCTCGGCCACGCAGGCCGCTAGGGCGCCGCGGTCGGCCCACTTCAGGACCCACACGAGGCACATTAGTAAGTTACGGCTTGTTTCGCTGTTGAATGGTGGACGGCTGTTCTGGAAATAATAACATAAATTGTGAAAAAGTTCGGAAAAAAGGGGAATTTTTGGGGCCTGCTCTTGACCTCATTCTGGCATAGTGGCAAGCGATGCGAAGCAAAGTATGTGATGATAAAGCCAAGGCGATGAAGAGACGAGTGATGAAGTCTAGTCTGGTCGCAGCATTATACTGAGCGATGGCCGTTTTGCGTGGATGTGACGCATATTTTACCCCAACTTGTTCTTTTTGAGTTCTTTCTTTGCGTCATGTACGTGTACCGCAAATAAAAGTTTTTTCTTTCTATAAATACTGAGATAATCTCGATGTCAATCCAACTCAAAATAAGCAGATCAGTAAAGGGCAGTGTTATACCTGTTTAAAGTCACCTTCAGGAGACGTCGCGGTGTACAAATTGCCAAATTGCCCCATTTCACTGTCCAGTTGTAGAATCTCTGCAAAAGAAAAATTCAATTAGGATTGTTTTTTAAATTTATGTTTCTATGAGTGTGTTTATGCTGGGATGTCCCTATAAATACTTTTTCTTTCTTTCAATAAATCTGGTTAGTTCGGTCGATAGAGTCCGGTACACACCTTTGCTAGTAGTGAAGCCCCTGTAGAGCTGCCTGTGCGCGTCCATGACGATGCCCAGCAGCGGCAGGTACAGCGCGGCCACGCGCGCCTTCAGCTCGGGCGCGGCCAGGCGCGCGTCCGCGTCGTGCGCCGTCAGCAGCGCCAGCACGCCGTTCACGGCCGCGCACTGCAGCACGGGGCTCCTGGGGCAGCACACAAAGTAATACCATATTATGCAAGTACTGAATAAAGGACGGATTTAAAGCGAGGGCCATAGATGAATCACGAGCAAGTGATGACACTTGAATCACGAGCGTAGCGAGTGATTCAGTCGTTAGAATCTTGAGCGACGCGATCGATTCATGGCCCTCGTTGTTTTCTCAAAAGTGGATAAGAGCGGTAGAGATCTGTGAGAAAGAGATGGGAAGCGTGTGTTCTTTTGTATAGAGGCTGTTGGGAATCGCTTGTCTGTAGTTACATAGTTGGGAACGGACGAGGTAAAATGATGTTCTACGTACTGTAAATCCAAGGCATTGGTGAGCTCAGTGAGCAGCAGGCCGGCCAGGTAGTGCCGCGAGCGGAACTCGTGGCCCAGCGCGTGGCGCGGCGGCGCGCTGGACTGCGAGCCCAGCGACTGCCAGCTGCCGGCCGGCGACACGCCGCCCGCGCCGCCCGCGCCGCCCGCGCCGCCCGGCGGCAGGCTCAGCGCCACGTAGTGCTCGTGCGAGCTGATGATGCGCAGGAAGGCCAGCTGGCGGGGAAAAAATAAAAGATAGTCTTAAACTATGTTTTCTTGAGGTGAAAACTTCTTTAGGCCCGTTGTAAAATTTTTGGTAGGAGACTACAGCGTATTTTGGGGAGTAAACTTCAGGATTCGCGTCACCGAAATTCTCGCGCCGTAGCTGTAGTTCGAACTATAGAAGCTAGATGGCGCTAATACCAGTTTAATAGTTTTATTTCTGTCGGCGGTCCCCATTAATACCTTCTTTTTCAAACAACATATTAGGTCTTTACCTATGAAATTGCCGTTCTGCAGTACTGGCCATTTCAAATCAAAATAATTTTTGTTTGGCTAAGAATTCTAATTTCAAATTAATTTTATTTTAAAAACATGGATTTTTTTTTCCAAAAGTAGTCATTTCTTTATTGATTAGTGTTACATTTTCATCGCATTTCAATCTTTTTCGTCATCATGGATACGTAAAAAATTCGAGTAATTATGGAATATGAGTACCGTCGTGGCAGCAACGCGGCACAAGCGGCACGCAACATCAACGACGTTTACGGAGCTAACACTACAAACCAACGCACCACCTGTTATTGGTTTGCTCGCTTCCGTTCTGGAAATTTCGACCTGAAAAATGAACCTCGCGGTCGTCCGAAGACTTTGGTCGACAATGACGAATTAAAGGCGATTGTGGAAGCTGATGATACACAATCTACGGCTGAATTAGCAGCAGCTTTCGACGTTAGCGTCAAAACAATATTGGTCCATTTGCGTCAAATTGGCAAGGTAAAAAAGCTTGACAAATGGGTGCCCCACGAACTCAATGATCGCCAGCGCGAAGTACGCGTCGAGACGTGCCTTGCACTGCTCAACAGACACACAAATGAAGGAATTTTGAACCGCATTGTTACCTGCGATGAAAAATGGATTCTGTTTGATAACCGCAAGCGCTCAGCAAGTTGGTTGGATCCTGGTTCAGCACCTAAACAATGCCCTAAACGAAAACTTACCCCTAGAAAAGTGATGGTCACTGTTTGGTGGTCTAGCGCCGGTGTGATTCATCACAGCTTCTTACCAAACGGGGTGAGAATTACTGCAGATGTGTACTGTGAAGAACTGAACACAATGATGGAGAAGCTGGCGCATCTCCAACCAGCATTGGTCAATCGCTCGTCTCCGCTGCTCCTGCACGACAACGCGCGACCTCATACTGCACAGCAGACGGTCTCCAAGTTGCAAGAACTGGGGTTGGAAGCTCTCCGTCATCCGCCCTACTCACCAGACCTTGCGCCTACAGACTACTACTTTTTCCAGAATTTGGATAACTTCTTGGCGGGAAAAAAATTCAATACCCGAGAGGCAGTACAAAATGCCTTTGAAGAATTTGTTGCCTCCCGTCCAGCTGATTTCTTTAAGAAGGGCATCAATAAACTGCCACTGCGATGGCAAAGATGCATTGATTGCATGGGTGATTACTTCGATTAATACAAATAAAAAATTCATGAAAAAAATTCGTTTAAATTTTTTCATACAAAACGGCAATTTCATAGGTAAAGACCTATTATTATAATTCTTCTCTATTTAATTTATTTTAAACACACTTTATTTAGTTGTTAAAGTATTTATATGCTTGATTCACGCCATTTACGTTGAATTTTCAATTTCATGTACATGTTTATAACAAAATAGCTGCGCCCCGCGGTTTCACCCACGTACGTCTCGATCCCGTGGGAATATCGGGATAAAAAGTACGTGTATACTATGTGTTAATCCAAGTTATAAACTATCTGTTTGTCAAATTTCATCCAAATCCATTCAGCCGTTTTTGCTTTGATTGAGTAACAAACATCCAAACACACAAACTTTCACATTTATAATATTAGTAGGATGTATATGGAAACTTGTAAGTGGTCATCTTCTACATAATGTTAGTGCATACTCAAAAGTACTAGATGTAAAAAGTTTCTTGAAAAAAGGAATTAAAATATATTTGGACGAAAAGCACGGTATGTCAAAGAAATAAAAACTGTGTCGACATAGTTACAAAGAAAAAAGGCTGATATCACCCGCAAAGTCTCTAAGACTTTTTAACCGAAGATATTATCTATTCTATACTGCTAGAAGTAATCGAGTGATCGTAGTATTCGTTACAGTTGTTTCTGAAAACTCAAATAAGGAAGCAAACAAATAACTTTATGAGTTTGACAATTGAGAGTTTAACAAACGTTTTGATGAACCGGGTAATATTCCTTATTATCAGCCGATACTAACGAAGATCAAGTCTGATAATTGTATACCCGCTTCCAGTACCAGCCCTACTTGGATTTTTTTGCGCAGCTGCACACTCCCCTGATAATATCTTACATCGCACTTTTACACTTTTTATTTGTTTTTTCTCAAAAATGCTTGGAAATTCGAGCGTTATTTTGACAACCTTCTTCGAGATAAATCGAAATTGCTGTATTGGTGAAAAACAAGTGACGATGCGGCCGGCAAAGTTACTATGAAAAACCTTAACTATCGTGTTTAGCGGCCAAATAAATTACTATGAAAACTCATATCTGTCGTGTTATTTAAAAATGGAATGGACTCTTTACTTCAAAACATGGCAACCAAGGAGGTAACTTATCAAAGATTTTATTTAAATTTCGATTTGGCTTGCAAATAGAAGTGTTTAAAGTAAAGAAGAAACAAATGAACATATTGGCGCGTGAAAAATTATACTTGTTCGTCATTGATTCCGGATTTTTTATTTAATTTACCCAGTTTGAATTTCCGCGCATCGTTTGAGGAAAGTACTATACAAGGATTGGCCGCAATCAGGAATTGATGGACTCACGTATGTGTGCCTCAGCTTCGCTTCGGCCCACATTTTCACGATCGTCCATCAATCCCCTTGTTGCTGACCGCGACAGTAATGTATTATTAATTATATTTTGTTATCTGCTGTATATTATGTACTAGCTGATGCCCGCGGCTCCGTCAGCGTGGATGTCGCCGCGTGGATATATTAAATATACTAAAAACTCCTCGTTCCTCGAGAACCAGTCTATGCATTGGTGAAAACAGTATGAAAATCGGTGCAGTAGTTTTTGAGTTTATCGCAAACAGGACGACAGCCAGACGCGGCGGAGAACTTAGTTTTATAATATGTAAGGATATTGTGTGCCTTTTAGTTTGTGCTAAATAAATGTATTTTCTTTCTTTCATTATAAAATTCGTAATCTAAAACAAGGACATAGTTTACCTTATAATGCACTAGCGGCACAGCATCCGGCAGAGAGGCGATCTTGGCGCACATCTGCTTGTAGTAGGTGCGCACGAGATTGAACACGTAGCCGCGGTCCATGATGCTCAGCAGCTCGAACAGGAAGAACGCCAGGCTGTTGTTCAGGCTCTGGGTGAGGCGGCTGTCTTTGCCGTATCTGGAGAGAAAGTGACATATTTATGAGAATACTAGCTGTGCCCTGATTTTCGAATCCATCACTTGCATCATTGGCCAGAGTTGACCTACCTGGATATAATCTCCGTAGTGACGTTGTTCACAAGCGTGGTGAGGTCGTCAGTGAACTGGTCGGGGAAGCGCGCCTTGCGCCTCGCCTCGTGCGCACCGCTCCAGTACAAGTACTCCACCATCGACTTTACCATCAGCTCGAAGAGGGCCCTGAGGACGATCAAGCATTTAAATCAAGTAGTTTAGTGAATAATTGAATGAGAGTACACTCAGTTTACGGGTCGCCAATGTCAAATACTTATTATAGAGCTATGGTGCGTTTATTCGATTTTCGATTATTATTCAAACAAAATTGTTATCATTACCGATTCAACGGTGTCAACTTAGTAAGAAAAAATAAATAATTAAAAAATTAAAAAACACGACTGCCTTGCTAAAAAACGAACTAAAAAGTAAAAAACAAGTTGATAAAATTGTCATTGCAGTCGGGGGACCGTTCTGTGGAACACTTTTTAATCTAAGAGGTCCCCCGACTGCAATGACAATTTAAAAAACATGGCCTATGTCACTTGATAATGTAAGGATTCTAACGATACCCCATACATCCAAATCTCAACACTTACATTCAAATAAAGAAACTCACATACATACATACATACAAACACACATACATACAAGAATTCTGAAAACATTACACTCCTTTTAGGACAGTCGTGTGAAAAGCATAATTTCTATTCTATGAAAGTGTCGTTTGATTAATTCTATCATGAACAGTGTATTTTTTTTTAAAGTATTGTGTGGATTTATGGCATGTGTCAAATATACATATTTCTTCCATGCTTCTGATTAAGAATGTGCCGGGGATAAAAACTGTGGTTGGTAAAATAAGACTCACCATGAGTTCTGCATAGCGAGATCTCTAGTGGCACCGCTGGCGACCACCCACTGCAGCGCTAACTCCTCATGGAGGATCTTACAAGAGCCATCCGTCATCACTGAAAACAAAAGTAATTGTATAATAGTATATTATGCAATTAGTGAATAAAGGACGGATTTAAAGCGAGGGCCATAGATGCATCACGAGCAAGTGAAGGATTTTAACGATTGAATCACGACCGTAGGGAGTGCTTCAAGTGTTAGAATCCTGAGCGACGTGAGTGATTCATGGCCCTCGATATAAATCTGTTTTATTCAAGAGTTGCATACTTACTTTATACCATGACTACGAGAAAAAGAACTTACAACTTCGAGTTATGTCAATGTTTTTTGCCTTGTTTTTATAGTACACCGTAGCATAGAATACGTACTCCAAAATGTCGATGACTTCTTTTTCTTCGACAACTCATAAAAATAAGTTAGGACGGGAAGAGGTTAAGATAGGAAGCTTGATTGTCATTTTTCCATTTGCAAAACTCATCGTAGGCTTCGATGTAAACCAGCCGTGATTTGTTGGGTAGCAAGTTTTCTACTATATCGGCCTCCCTCTCTTTCATAAACTCGGGTGTTAACACATCTTCTTCATCACTTGAATGCATTTTCAATCGATTTATTATGAAGTAACACTAAACTTTGTGTTCGTACAACTTACAGTATTTTAAATAGGGCCAATTTACTAATGGCAGCTAAGAACACAAAACAGTTTTTATTCTAATGCTAAACTCTTTGTCGAAAATGACAATCAATCACATCGGAGTTTGTATCGAGTATTTTTTCGCATGGACAACAGCATTGAGATGGAGTTCGAATATATTGATGTGTTCTAAATTCAAACACCAAAACAGTGACTAAAAGTGCTTTTTATTCACTGTTTTCAGTGAATAAAATAAGCTTTTTAGAGGGGGAATGGTATAAAATCTATAAGCCCACGTACGCACGGATGTAAAAATATCGCGGCGTGATATTATCGCGCACTGGATTGTCAACTCTCGGTGTTGAGCCAATCGTTGAGAATCCAACAGAGTGCAGATCAGCGCGTCGAAAAAATACACAGTTGGATGTCGACTCTTCTCACTTAGCAGAGCGTCTAAAATACAGCGTGCGAAAAAAAAAAAACGCCCGTGCGCACCTGGACCTGGACCAATTGGCATATAACATCGCCCGACGATACCTTTCACATTAACTTTACTTTTTTATTTTAGCTTCTTTTCAAAAAAGGATACATTGATGTTGAATGAGAGGTAAACATTCTAGAGGGGCGAACATGACTCAAGTCAACATTTTATGACAAAACTGTAATAAAATGTGTGACTAGAGGACATAAGGCCGTGCTCGTCCTGCAGTTGGAGATAAGCCTGATGGTCGAACTCTCAAACGCAAAATAATTTCAATCACCGTTAGTTTTCGAGCTGTCGCTGTTACTTTGAGGCTTAGAGCGACACAAAGCCTTTTAAGAGAGTTTTCAAGTTTAGCATCGTTAATTGATCATTTGGGGTCAGTAGAGAGAGAATGGACTACGAAGGTCACGTGAACATCATTTATTCTTAAGTCAAACTAAAGCATTTATTTCAATTAAACCAATTACAGGCACTTTTGAATTGTCAAGGAGTTGATCAATCAGAAAGTGGAAGCTAGTTGCCCATTCCAAAGCGTAGTAGGTTCCTACGAAGAAGAACGGGCATGAAAACTCCATGGATATTTAAATCAAAATATTGGTCTACCACATACCTGCAGGTGGTAGCGGCAGTCCTATATCCCGGTCAGTGAGTGAGGGTCGTGGTATGGTGCACTGGTACTGTATGTAGGTGCTGATGAGTCCACTGCGGCCGTGGTTGTCGCAGGTTGCACCTTCGTTCATGTTCTGCAAGTACATAATTATAAGACAGAGATTAAAAAAAAGTAAATAAAATGTGTCAAAATGGGTGGTCGGAGTTGGGAAAACGGCGGGTTTCGGTGCTGCGATAGAGCTTATGGAATTCTATATAACAAACCACACGGAGGTCAAAACGCCCGCACTGCCGGTGCGCCTCCAGCCGGTGCGCCGACCAGAAATGGTCTTTATTTATATTACCTCGCGGTCAAAATTCTCGCCGGACGGAATCTGCGATTTCTGCTAGTTGCCAACTCACCGATATGTCGGTGAAGAGGTGCGCGAGGCACGTGAACACGTCCTGCGCGATGTTGAGCGCGTGGCCGGCCAGCGCGGGCGGCGCCAGCAGCAGGCGCAGCAGCTTGTCCAGCAGCACGGGCAGGTAGCGCGCCACCACCTCCACGTTGGCCGTGGGCAGCTCGGTTATGCTGCAAATACAAAAATAAAAAAAGTTTGTGAAGATCGGCTTAATAATTTCTGAGAAACCCGCCCACACTACAATCGGGCGAAACCGATAGACTAAAGAGCCATTTAGATGGAGAGAGTTTCTCGAACGTTTCTTGGCGCGAAATTGTACCCTACTATCGCAAGAAATAATCGCCATAAGACTATCGTATCATAATGTTTACATACAAACAAGAACTAAATTCTCGCCTACGATTATGTCATACGAGATTAGCAAGTAAATTACTGCGACTGTTTACACAGCGAAATATATAGTAAGAAGATTTTTGCTTACGAGTTCTCGACTATACACGATCTCGTATGACATTTATCAAGTTCATACGAGTATCGTATAAATCGGTTTGAACGGTTTTTGAGTGCGAGATTTGCCATTTACACGAAGACAGATATATTCTATTGCGAGGCAATTGTTGCCCAAGAGGCAGAGCATAACTCTTTCAGTCGATTTAAAAAATGACAGCAGTGCCTCAAAAACGCTTTGAGAATCAGTCCTGCAAATCTAACGGCATCTTCCGAATTAAGTTATTTTGTTTTCGTGTGTTCCTTATAAATAAAAGTGACATTTTATACAACCAGAAGACCAATTCTTGTACCTAAAAAACGTTCACATTTAAGTCGCAATCTGTCAAACTTGCTAAAAATGTTGATAAATTGCTTGTATTTTTGATAGATTGCGAATGAGATGCGAATGTTTTTAAAAGTTACGGGAATTGCCCCTCTGAATCATATTTTTTTACATAAATAGTTCAGACATCAGAGAGAAACAGATACCAAAGTAACTATATTTCTTACCTAGCACGTAATTCAGACTCCATGTTAGCCAGTCCGATGCGCGGCGGAATGTTTCCCTCTTGTACCGCCTCACACGCCATTGCGAAGCGTTCTATGTATCCATCCTGTAAACAAAGTACAAAATAGTGTACAGGGTCTTAGGGTAAACACCATTATCCTTGAAACCAGTGGTTTGGTTTCATTTATAGAACGTAAAATCATGGAAAATTAAAAAAATAAATATTAAAGAACATTTACTTTTCACGACAAGAGTATTTCACCCTTTCATCCTATTAATTAATTTATTAAATTAATTAAATTAATACTCTTGTGGCAACGAACTTGCGTCTCAACACAGGTGGGTGGCGCGGGACGTGACCTGAACGGCCGCGAGCGTGACCCCTCCCTCAGTCAGTCAGCTGTTTCGCCAGCGAGAACGGTGTCGGATTGAAACTTTTAATGAAAATAACGTTTTTTTTTATTGTTACTCGGTCATTTATTTTTATATTTGAGTCAACTACCCATGGTTTGAGCGACAACGGTTTTTACCCTTACACCCTGTAGTTACATATCAGGATGAACGCCTTCCGGGCTCAGTATCCTGTCAGAGACGTGAAAACTTTGGAACAAATTTGGCCTTTGGGCCTTTTAAACCAAAATATTTTATTTCATATATACATAAACTTACATGGGCACTTCTGAAGTTATGAAACGTCAGAAGCTAGTCCGCCTAGGTTCCAATTTGTCGTTTGTGGAGAAGTGTCGCAAGAAACTCCACAATAACTCTTTTAAAAATAATTGGCTCTTATAATATTTTCAAATTACAGTGTTTGTAATTTGTTTATTTATAAAAATGTTAATAGGTATGAGAGGACAGTGTAGGCCTGTCAACGAGTACCAGGTACTTAACAAAATAGAAAATAATCTACTTATATAAAAGACAAATACAGGGTAATAAAAAACTGCATATTAGTGTTTTAAAATAAAGATCACTAAATTGTTTTTTGTAAAAAGACGGTATGAATGAACTTACCAGTGGATGCACAGTCGTATGCGCATCAAGCGAGATGCTGAAGATAGGCTTGTGGTTGTCGATCCAGCGCGTGCCCGGCAGCAGCACGTCGGGGAAGATGTACGAGTAGTTGGCGGGCGGCTCCTCCTGCATCACGGGCAGACAGAACTCGCCGCACGTCAGCTTGCCGCCGCGGCACAGCGGCAGCCACTGCGGACACAGGTTGCAATCAACCTTTAGGTTGCAAATAGTGTCACATAGACGTACCAATTGCAATATGCTCATGATTTACATGGACTCGCGCTCTTTAACCGTAGTTGTTTACACTATTCCATATTTAAATCCGTGTTTCCAATATAATATGTTATTTTTAATTAAACAAATATCAACTTTAAGGTTGATGCGCTAGGGTGGCCCGCGAAATTCAAATTTTCTTACGTTTTTTGCAATTTGCAGGTCAGTATCAGGTTGTATGTTGATCTTAATATTATTAGCGGCCGTAACAAATATGGACATTAGAATCAGCAATACAACTCTCTAAGTTCATGTAAGTGCATTGAATGACGATTTCATGAAATGTTCATTCAATGCACTTACATGAACTTTTACACGAATTATTAATAGTTAGTTGTGTTATGTATAATATATTGTTTACTATATTAGATTGTACGATTAACAGATTACAATTTTCGAAAACAAAAACGATAATATTTTTCATGATTGAGGGGTACAAGTGCTTATCATACCGAGTAGCCCACAGGAGTCTCCAAGTTTTTCTCCTGGTCCGGTGCTACAGGCTTCCTCTGACACGACACGTGTAGGAACGTGAACAACAGGTGATGTTGGTCGCCCAGGTCAGCGGGTAGTTTCAGCTTTATCTCGTCGTACAGGGACGGGTTCCTGGGAAGGATCAAAGTACCGAACGTTGAATTAATAAGAGAATCCAGTTTTTTTTATGACTTGATGCAGTAGACTTGCCTATTTTTCGCTATAGAAGTCCTAGGGTTTTTTGACATACTGAATGGGACTGCTCTTGACCTCGATCTCGCGTGATGGAAGGTTTGGAACAGGTAAATAGAGGTATGAGGAATGAGTAAAGTTCACTCATCCTCCATAGAAATGAGTGTTGTGTCTGGTGGGCCACTGCCCGGCGATTGATGTCGGGAATTTCGCGTAACGTCAGTGTGATGCGCATGTGGCGATATAGATGGCGCCACAGGCACACCTCTTTCTTATTTGTGTTTTGACAAACCGACAGATTTTTGACTATTCAAGACATCTGTGCTATTGCCTGCCACACTTTCAACAATATTACACATATTGCTGTAATTATTTATTGTTTAAACTTTACGCAACATTATGACAGGTACAGGGGAAGTCTAAATCGAAAAATCATAGTCATCCGTCATGTCATACCTCCCCATTTAAACAAAACTATCTCACTTGTTATGGTACAGCACGGTGGTGTAAGCCTCGTTCGTGAACTCTGGACAGGAGCTCCTCCCAAATATAGCTGGTAGGGCTGACTCCTCGTTTTCACCAGACATCAGTTGTATTCGTACCTGTTTAAAGAATTAGAAAATATTG
This sequence comes from Lithophane ornitopus, assembly GCA_948473465.1. NCBI lineage: Eukaryota > Metazoa > Arthropoda > Insecta > Lepidoptera > Noctuidae > Lithophane > Lithophane ornitopus. Next base: position 1,903,936 of record OX419617.1, read on the forward strand.
AGGCTACTTTGGAGCTAATTTCGAAATAGACGTTTCTATACAACGTGTAACGTTAAATGCGAACAAGCTCAAGACACCCCCAACTGATTTTTAATTCAATTAACTTATTCCAGACAGAAAAAAAACATTAAAAATTGTAAGGTTTTATGTGCTGTTTTAGTTTTGGAAGATTCGTATTTGCATTGAAATAAGAGCTACTATTATCCCGCGAATGAGAAAATTTAAATTGGTCGATAACAATTTGTGTTTGTTAACCTTTTTTGGCGGGTTTGCGCATGTGATGGCTTGACCTATTAATAAATAGACACGGCAACATTTTTTAATGAAGATTTTTTGAAAAATGTGACCTTTATTAAAAAGTGGTTCAATTGATTCTGCTCGTTATTCTGATCAAACTATTTTTAGGTTTTGCGCATTAAACGTTACACGTTGTATAATTATGTTTTTTTTTTTTATACTGCACAAACAAAACGCACATTTAAATAAAATTGAAGAAAACTTGTCGAGTTTCTGCAGCGAAAGAGAAACAAAATAATAGAAAAAAATCTGTCTCAAAATCTGACATAAACAGTTCGTCGGTCTTTCGAATCTACAAAAGCCAGGCGTCTGCGTTCCCGCGTATGTCTCGTTTTCCTCTATGGTTTTAACTTTTAACATCACAGAAAGTGTAATTAAGGCTTTATAACAAACTCACAGTAATGTTCCTAGCGGAGCCCGTGCGCGAGGTGTAGGCGTTCAGGTTGATCTCCTTAACCGCTAAGTACAGCAGGTTGCGGTACTGGTAGTGCGGCATGGCGGGCGGGTGCGACGGGAACGGCAGGATCTCCTTACAGGGACGTACGTTGTCATCTAAGAAGGAAAAAAAAAAGGTCAGGATTCCGACAAAACCTTGCTACGACATACAGACATATATATAAGCTTTTTTTCTAAAACTTATGAAGTAAAGGTACGAATCCTTACACATTATAAAAACAAAGTCCCCCCGCCGCGTCTGTCTGTCTGTCTGAACGCGATAAACTCAAAAACTACCGAACGGATTTTCAAACGATTTTCACCAATGGACGGAGTAATTCATGATGAACATTTAGGTGTATAATTCTAGTGCTCTTTTTGTGGGAACCTGGGCTGGCGATCCTTAACACAGGTTACCATGTAACCTAGCTAGGACACCAGATTCAATTCTGTTAATTGTTACTCTTATTTTGATTATACGTTAATTGAAAATCTTTATTTATTGTACCACAGTTTTGAAAATAAATAAATTTTGTATTTTGAAATTTTTTTGATCGTCGAAGCTCTAGGAAAATTCATGCCGACTGGGAGCTTTACTGGCGTGCATCGCTTAAACCGTAACAGATACATCAAATTAACGTTGTAAAGAATTGTACATCTTAAAAAGATCACAATAGCATGTCTTTCTACTAAGGATGAATGAAATGAATATTTTTTACATCATGATTTGTTTGGGAACTAGAAACGACAGTCGCCCAACGATAAGAAAATCGTCACGACACATTATGAAAGTTGGCTTACAAGACAATATGAACCATTATCTTACCTCCATAAGGGTGCAATTTAGCGAGTTCCGGAGTGAGTCCATTCTTCATTTCATCAGGACATGGCGAGACCTCGATCTTCAGTGTACCGGGAATGCACTTAAGTTTCTTTGGAGCGGAACTGGGTCGCTTGATCTCAGCTAGAAATTTATATAGATCTTCGTCGCGAAGTTTGTCGGTTTCCTGGTAAATATAAATAAAATTTAGAAGACATTCTAGATTTTAGGAATAACTAGCAATGTTACTTTGCTAGGACATCGCGCACGCGTGAACATGATTAAATGGAACGTACTAAAGTCTGTTTTTTAATCTGGTAGACTAATTTGACAGGTGCAAATGTCAAACTCCAAATTGAAAAACAAACAACAATCACTTGAAATGTCAATTTAGTCTACGAGATTAAAAAACAGACTTTAGTTTTACTTGGGAATCTACAGGTTTTAATAGATAGAGAATACACGGTTTTTCAAGAAGCAATTTACTAAATATGTACTATTTATCATTACAGTACAGTTTACTTGTCTTAGGGCAAGCAAGGATAGATTTACCACTTTCTTTTATTACACAACTTTGTTGCAGCAAAAAAATGCTGGCAACAAAAATCAAGCCAAGTTTGTCAGCAATATAAAAAACTTATTACTGCAACCAACGACTTTCACATATTAGAATACTACAATTTGAATATGGCTGACCTGTTTAAAAAAGCTCGTGACAGTAATAACGATGGGCTTGAAGCTGTCGAGCTGTCCGGCGAGCTCGTCGGCGAGCTGCGCGGGCGCGCGCCGCTCCAGCGAGCCCTTGCGCGTCAGCGAGCCGCCCACCTCGCCGGCGCGCCGCCGCAGCTGCTCCAGGCTGCTGGACGACGCCTTGCGGTCTGCGGTGCGGCACGACGCAGTTCGAATGATTTGAGCTAGTTTATTACTACGACTCGAGTACGAATGTAATAGAGAGGCATTTTGTAGACTGTCACTTCACGACTGTATTCCCCGAAGAGTCAGCCAGAGGTATAGGTACACCCACATTACGCCAGTTATGTTTGAGTCCCGTGTAACCTCTCAGTTATGTTGTTTCTTTTAAAGTTATTTTTAGAAAACACAATATCAAACACGTTGATCTAGACATAAAACTACATGAGGACGAAATTTTGTCCCACTCTAACCGCCGAGTTCTCAAAAGACAATTAAAAATTCCCAAAAAAAAAAAGTTTTTCTTACAGCTTAGACGTGGCAGCCAAGAAAAAGCTGTATACTGATAACATAAGATATGTAAAAATTGAGAAGGGTTTGAGAATTCGGCTGTAAGAGTCACAATAAAAGCCAATTACCAGATGCACCTTCTGCAACAATTCCCAGGTTAGCGTTGAAATTGAATACAATTTTGGATTATTTTTTAGGCCAATTAAAAATGGAGAAATGTGTTTCAGTAGTTTTTCCATGTTTTTAGCTCCGGCCTAAGTCTACTTACCCAAGCTGTTTGTATTAGGGCAAGCAGACAAGCTATCCTTGTCCTGGTCTCGCTCCAAGCTGTTGGAGCCGCTCAGTATGTTGAGCAGAGACACCGCACTCCAGGCGAGCGGCATGCGGTACTTGCCGAGCCGAGAGCACGCCGCCGCCGCGCCCGCGCGGACCTTCTCGCGGTTCTATACGGAAAGATAGATGAATTGATGATGATGAAAACAGGTGTGTCCAACACACAGGTGGCATCACAGCGGGCCCTATCTGAATACCAGCGCTGCGGTATTTGTTTATTTTTCTCAAACATTTTAGCATTATGCTGAGATAGGAGCCCTTTTTGGCCTCGCACAGGTTTTTTTCTCCTTTTAAACGTTTTTTTTTAAAATTCATTTTGTTAGTTTTTATGTTTGTTTTTATTTTCCTGTGCGTGTCCCAAATAAAACATATTTTTTTCTTTCTTTCTATTATAATTTAGGTAAAAAAATGCCACATGGTAAACGTGTCATCCCATTTATAGTTTTTTTGCTAAATGAGTCGGTATAGTAGCTTGTGGATTACTTTTTAATGAAGAAGGCATAGATGACTAGAAAAATACGGGGAAACCTTTGCCCAACGGTGGGACAGCAGGTAAAGAAAGTAGTCGTGTGAGTATAAAGATTTGAATGCTATAATATTCCAAGTTGATGTAAATAACTCAACCGGTTCCGAGATCTAGGTCTTTCTCTTTGGATAAAGCCGTAATTTTCTCTATAACCTTTAAGATAATGTTAAAAAGAGTTCAGTAGCCTTACTTTTTAAAAAAAACAACCAATAACCAACCTTATCATCCTTAATATATGGCTTAATGCACTGTGTTCGCCTTGAAGCACTTTTCCCACTTTACCAGCAAGGAACATATATCTGGCGGAGGGTTAAAAAGTGGGGCGGCAGTCCTGTAGACTATATTATTAAAAACACGCAAATACCAACCTTATCATCCTTAATATACGGCTCAACGCACTCATTGACGTCACCCTGAAGCACTTTTTCCACGCGAACAACTAAGAACATATCTGGCGAAGGGTTCAAGAGGTCGAAGACGGCACTCCTGCTGAGGGTCGAGAGGTCGGCGTGAGGGACGTGGGAGGACAACATCTGACGAGTGCACTCCGAGTTCAGGTTGAAGTAGAAGTTCTCTGACACTTTCTTTTTTTCTTTCGCGTCGTAGATGGCCATTGAAGCGAAGAGTGGTTCCACGTCTAGTTCTAGCCTGGAAAGGACGTATGACATGAAAATAATGAATACTATGATGCACTGGCTTGTCTGCCTACCCCTTTGAGGGAAGTAGAACGGTGCTTTGTTTTGATATCGGATAACCACAGATTGGATAGTCAGTGTGATTTTTTTTGTAATAGAGAGAAGTTACCAAGCAGCATGATAGGCTCCAGCAAATCAAGCATTAAAATTAAGACCAGGGATTTAAAGGGAGCAGCAAAGTGGAGCAGTGGTGGCCCAGTGGTAACGGCCACGACTTACGAGTTGTAGGTCGTAGGTTCGAACCCCGACAGGCGCTTTACTTTGTGTAAATTATTTCATCACCACTGCTCTCAAAACGGTGAAGGAAAACATCGTGAGGAAACCGGCATGTCCTAGAACCAAAAATTCGAAGACATGTGACATCCACCAACCCGCACTGGGCCCGCGTGGTTACGGCCCGCTCCCTCTCACAGGGAGGAGGCCTCTGTCCCAGCAGTGGGAACGTTATAGGCTGATTATGATGATGATTTAAAGGGATGAGTTTATACGACAAACGAAAACTTTGTTTTCTAATCATTTATCATCATCATTTCAGCCGAAAGACGTCCACTGCTGGACATAGGTCTCCCCAAGCACCGCCACTTCGACCAGAGGCCTTAGTGTGAGTTTCTTTTTACCCGACTACGGCGAAGAAAAAAGGAGGGTTATGATTTTGACCGGTATGTATGTATGTATGTATGTTCATCTGTTCCCTCCTATCATCTAAACCACTCATCACAATTTGTCAAATGAGGTATCGTTGGAAGCGTCTTGATCGTACGCTGGCTATGTGACGTCACATTAAATTAAAAATGGCGTCTTCTAGAGGACATAAAATCAGGAACTAAAAAAAAAAATTGTTTAATCGTACCATGTTGGGTATCAAATGAAAGGGCTTCATGAGCACATTTCAAAAATATGTATAATGTAACCCCGAAAGAATAAAAAAAAAAAAAAGTAATAAAAACTAAAACCCAACTACGACTACAAAGGTATAAACAAGACACCACAGGCAGACAAATTAAAAATCTGGAGTCACACGTGTTAGGGCATAAATCGAACAGATTACGTGTGACTCCGGATTTTTAATTTGTCTGCCTGTGGTGTCTTGTTTATACCTTTTTAGTCGTAGTTGGGTTTTAGTTTTTATTACTTTAATTTTTAACCATCTCGACTTAACGCATCGACCGCGTTCGGCGCTCTGATTAGCGCTTCACGAGTGGAGGTCAGTGAAGCGCCAATCGGAGCGCCGAACGCGGCCGATGCGTTAAGTCGAGATGGTTAAAAGAAACTCGCACTAGGGCCTCGGTTCTGTGTTTCTCGCATGCAGCGCCTTCCCGCGGCCTTCACCAGATATTCCATACAAAATCTGTCAAAAACTCATCATCATGAGACCACTGACACGTTTGTAAATTAGTAGACTTGGCCCCCAGGTCATCGATCCACCTTGTGGGGGGCTTTCCAACAACTACGTCATCCGGTACACGGTCGCCACTCCAGAACCTTTCGGCCCCATCGGCTATCTGTTCTGCGATTCATGTGCCTGCCCACTGCCACTTCAGTTTGGCAATACTTCGGACTATGTCTGTTACCTTGGTTCTCCTACATTTCTAATTCGATCAGGAAGTGTTTTCTAATAGCGTTTCATTTTTAAAGTAAACATTGAATTAAAGTACTATTATTCTTATTAACGTTAATAATAATAATGTTCTATGTTTACTTTGAGAAATAATACAAAAAAAACCGGCCATGTGCGAGTCGGACTCGCGCACGAAGGGTTCCGTACCATTATCTATAAAAACGGCAAAAAAAATCACATTTGTTGTATGGGAGCCCCACTTAAATATTTATTTTATTCTGTTTTTTAGTATTTGTTGTTATACATCATCCGTGAAAATTTCAACTGTCTAACTATCACGGTCATTGAGATACAGCCTGGTGACAGACGGACAGTCAGACAGACTGATAGACAGACAGCGGAGCCTTAGTAATAGGGTCTCGTTTTACCTTTTGGGTACGGAACCCAAAAAACAGTTTAACTTACTTCAACTGATGACAGACCACCATAATACGGTGGCCCATGATCTCGCACGGCATCTCAGCAGCTAACCTTCGTTCCACCGCCTCTTCTTCATCAATATATGGAGTATATAGCCCCAGGAGATCAGCCTGACGGTTCTCTAACCTATGAAGGATAGAGAAATGATGATTCTTGTTTTTATATGATGAATGGTCTATAACGCTGAAGATATTATTAAAGATGATAAATAATAAATAATAATAATATGTTACTTGGTCCATTTCACTGGCGTGCTTTGAACATTGTTATTTTAATCTGTTCATATTACACACACGAAATGCGCTTGTGATTTAACACGCGCCAGCAAGCGCTGTTTGTAACTCAGACGAATTAATATTAAAACATTTTTTTTTTCAAATTAATTGTTTTCACACAATTATTATTAAAGAGTAAACAGTTTTATCCACAATCTGAATTAAAAATTCACACCTTCTGGATTCATTGAGTGCATCTAGCTGTTCTGGTGGTTTCCTCTCAAAGAGGTCAGGTAGTAGAGGATCCGAGGACGAGCTCCGAAGATCTAGACTGGCCCAGGACCCGCGAGGAGTGAGGGTCTCGTTGCAAGAGGATGATGATGACATGGAGGCCACTGACTGACGGCCGCTTGATGGTTGAGATTCAGACTGCGGATAGAAGATTAAACATTTTGTAACATTGAGATACTTTCCTCCAGCTGTAAAATGCGAATGACTCAGTCGAATGAAAAAAAAATACAGATTGTTGAAGCTAAGAGTAAAAGTGAATATTTTTTACTGGGTACAAGTTGGGATATTGTTTTAGTTTGACGCTATGAACTGAATTCTCGAGAAATTGTGTAGTAGAATAGGTAGTACATGTATCGTTTTAGCAGAACTAAGCCCTAATAAACTGAGGAATAGCCTTCAGCTGGCATTTCTTCAGGTCAACCATGACCCCATGGTACCCAGTGATCACTAGGTTCTCAGAGTGAACCTGTACTGTAGCACGTACCTGAGGCTCCTCAGAGCTCGCGCTAGGCTCGGCGTCCACTTCATACTGATGGCGCGGCCCCGCGTGCAAGCGCTCCAGGCGCTCCCCCAGCCGCTCGCGCCCGCACATGGAGCCCGAGTAAGCCCTATACTTGTACTCCACGACTGTGTAGTCCGTTGTGTAGCAGCGGATGCAGTCGCGAACGAACATTGGGGCTTTTGCGCTGGTGGGTCAAGAAAGAAAACCATTTTTTATTTTTTTATACTTTTGTGAGCGAAAAATCTAAAAAATCAACGTAAATGTATTACATTTTTTATTATATTTATGAAAATAACTCCAAAATTTTGACGAAATATTCATATTTTGGGGGTAATTCCAAGAAACATGATTAATTGGTTTCTCAAAAACGATAAACTAGCCTATTCCAATAGAAAGACAAGTGAATGATAAAGCTCTTGTTATCGCGCGATTATAACGTAAGCGTTATTGCGATAATGCGTTCCGATTCCTTGCACACAGCTACGTTTTTATCGTCTGATATTGCTAAAGTCTGCGTGTAACCTACACTACAGTCGCCCCGCACCCGCACTACACCGTTATTAACGCAGGTGTTTGTAGGATCGCAAGCGTCCTAATACAAAAATTTCTAAGAACATATATCTATTCAGTTCTAATACAAAATGTACGGAAAACAGATATCGTAATAACGGTTGCGTTATTATCGAGCGATAAAAACGCGCCTGTGGTGGAGAGGCTTAAGTCACCCTATGACTTGACAACTTTCTACCAAAGTAGGGACCCTTTTTATAAGAACAAATCATACTCACAGGTCTTCATCAGGCAGGACATGGCTCATGGTCCGGATACGGCGGGGCACGTTGCACAGTTCCATGTCCACCGCGGGGTACGCCAGGGGGTCCCGCTCCCCCATCAGGCGGTCGCAGACCTCCTCGTAGTCCGGTGGTTCGATCATGTCGCAAAGTGATATCTAAGTACAGGTAAATGGTATTTTTTTACTTTATTAGCTAAAGGACACCTCTCCCAAAATCTTCGTGGATCTGTATGACCTTATTTGTATAGTCACCCTCGTAATTACTATACCACCCTAATGTCGAATGTCACTTCCACGTCATAGAACGACAAGGTTTATTTGTCTATGTTACAGAAAGTTTCAGCCTTAGTGAAGTTTCAATTTAGTGGGAATTGCTGTCAAAAACGGATAAAGTTATTATGTGGTCGACTCTACAATTTATAGATGAGATATCCTGCATTCGCAATATAGTTTCCAATAAAACTTTTTACAAAAAAAAAAACAACCGACTTCCAAAAAAACACTAAAAACGTGAAAAATAACTTTAATTTCGGAAGTCGGTGGCAAAACACGAAAATTGAAAAGCAAAGACACCGACTTCCGAAATTAAAGTTATTTTTCACGTTTTTAGGACATGGGACCACCTCGGAAGCATGACCTACCAAACAAAAAAAGAATCATCAAAATAATCGATTTTGATGATTCTAACAAGTACCCTGAAAATGTATTTTTAACTGCACTGCAGTTACTGCAACTGTAACTGCAGAATATTATGAACTTTTATGACTGTGTAACAACTCTAACTCAACTCTTCAGAATGACAGAGGAACTATTGTAAGTCATAAAAAATATTTGAAGTAGTAGCACAAACTGAACTTTATGTAGGGGTATTACACTTACTTTTCCAAAAACACAATCATATTTTTAACCGACTTCTTCAAAAAGGAGGAGGTTCTCAATTCGCCTGTATGTTTTTTTTTTTTTTTTTTTTTGTATGTTTGTTACGCGATTACTCCGCCAATTATTTAGTGTTTTTGTTGGAAGTCGGTTGTTTTTTTTTTTTTTGTAAAAAGTTTTTATTTTTCACTTTTTAGTTGTGGTACCTACCCCACACAAATCCGAATACCACTACCTGCTATGTAAAAATAACAGTGAAGGAGTCAAACAGGATATCGTCTAGATAAACTAAGTGGGAAAAATACGTAATATTGAAGCTAACTCAAAAATTACGCAAGAAAAGTTAATAAAATTTATATGGGACCACCTCGGAAGCATGACCAACCAAACAAAAAAAGAGATGGAGACATAGAGTATTTATACCAGTGGAATTCTTGTTCTGTTTCTCCTGGACTAGTCCATCCATCACAAGAGTAGCATGTCATGCCTCTTGGACTTTCAATAACACTGTTAGAACAATTATTGCATGTGCCATGTTCAGTGGCACTACATTCTTATGTTGCTCTCGTAAGCAAGAGGAAAAACATTTATAATTTATTCATTTTTACAACAAGCAACAGTTTCGGTTTAAGTTTGAATACTGGTGTATAGTTGCATATAGGGAAAATTAAATACTCACTGAATATGATTTTAAAATGTTATAGCAGACTGCAGACTGATACAAAAAATATGACAACTTAACATCACGCCTGTACTCCCCGAGGTGTTCAGCAGAGGAAAAATATTACCAAGAAATATGGTCAGTGGGTCGTCTTAGGGGTTGAGTTAATATATTGGGTAAAGTTATCTCCACAAAACACTTGTTGCATGCAGAATAAAATATTATATTACCACATAAGTTGAGACAATTGTTAAAGTATTGGCTCATAGATTGGCATATTAGTATGAAGTAACAGTAGTCTCGACGTACCAGCAATCAATTAGTAAACAATTCAAAGCATACACTACTAATAAGGATAGGGAAAGGGTGATTCATATAGTTAAAATGTTATGATTTTAAGAATACTGTATTAGTGGGATAACTTACAGAAGACGAGCAACCAGATAGAGTCCCGACCTTCGACTGGTTAGAATACACCTTACGAGCCTCCCCAGCATTCCTATAAATAGGGAAAAATCAATTTTTGCCTTATTTATAAACGATAAAGACTGTTCATGCATCGCCAAACAGGGACAGCGCTACAAGGGCAGGAGAACCATTTACCCGGAAGATTGCTGGTATTTACGTCCAAGAGTCATCTAAAATAACTTCAATAAACTTCTTACTCAGTATTAAATGTTATTTATTGATTATTTCACTTAAGATTCCGTTAGAAAACAAACATCCACGAATTTCTTGTTTACAGATTTGACATTTCAATGATTTCAATTGATTGACATGACAGCTTGTTACGGTGTTGCCATGTTATTATTTTTTGAGAGTACGATCCACTGAACTTATGTATTTTAATAATCTCAAATAAAAATGGTTGATTATTATGTTTTCTGTTGATGAAATTATTTTCTGTTTAAATATCAGTATCAAATAAGAGATCATCTATACTAAAATAATAAAACTGTTTGAACGCGCTAATCTCTGGAACTATCAGTCAGTCACAATATGAAACAATCCTTTTGTAATTGATAGCCCAATTCTTGAGGAAGGTTATAGACTAACATCAAGTAAAAATTAGAGCCGATAAAAATAAAATTGAAGGAACTCGAAGTAAATATTATGTGGACGGGCGATGCAATGCGACGCGGTGGGATGGGGCCGAGTTATGGGCGTACATGGGCTGTTATTTTAGTTTATTGTGTAAGTTACGACTTCTACGCGAACGAAGTCGCGGGCAGTAGCTAGTCATAAAATATGCGGCAGTACCTACGCCAAGTTGAACTTGGATGTTATAATGAGCTTGAACTTGAAAAGTGATCTGTGAAGCGAGGTCACGCTCAAGTCTTATAACTGTGTACAGACAATGTCAACCGCTAATAACCTGACTGTTAAGACAAGATTACGATTAAAAAAAAAACACTCACCAGGCTGGAGTGTGTCTGCTGGGAAGACACGGGAAGAAAATTAGGCTGCGGAGCTGATTTACACACTGGGTTGCAGACAATTTTTGAAGTTGAAGTCGAGTTGCATGAAACTATCAGCCGACTGGCGCCAGGGGTACTTTTTTCTGCGGGAAAGTCCGAAAGGGATACCGAGGCCCTTGGCAACAGGCAACTAAAGGAAAACGGGTGGGTTTTAGTAAGTAAAAGTCTGACATGCCTTCCCGTTCCGCCCAGAGCGGGAGAAGTCTATTGATGATTTACCACCCTCAAAATAAAAAAAGTTCATTTTAACTTATGACAGCGTCCTGCTTTACCACGTGGAAACTGTAAACACCAAGATGGGTGCCAAAAGTGGTGATTGCCGTGATTGACTGAATATCAAAACTCGTTCATTCAAAATAGGGTGATAATGTTTTTGAACTAGTCTATCAATAGATACTTACAAGTTACAATAGCTAGCTAGTTACATAAGCTCACCCTCCTCGTTCCCTAAAATATCTAAGTTAGATCCAAAATCCAGAGTTTGTTAATAAAAACTAAAATGAAAAACCAGTTTTATCTACCCACGCATGCATCTTGTGCTATTAAATCTAGGAAAGACAAACTGCGCATAAGAGTAATCCGTTTGTTTTATTCGCGCACGTTTCGAAATCTAATTGGATTGTCGGTCGCGTGGCGCGGGCTTCACCGGCACGAGACCTTGCACGGGCACAGATTAAAAACGCACTTGAAAAATAAAACTCCATGCTCTGGCATTGTTTTATACGGCGAGTCATGTTTTTTTTTGTTTGGTTAATTAAAATTGGGTAGGATTTTTCGAGGGCTTTCCGTGGTTTCACGAACTTTTTGTTGATTTTGTGTTTGGTTTGCAGGCTAATTGTACATAGGTATATTTTTAGTTATTTGTACTGGATCATATTGATTTAAAGTGGTCGCAATCGAGACGGTACCTATATGGGGTTCTGGTTTTAGATTCCCGGGACGGGCAAAGTGTGGGTAATTCAATTCCCGGGGGAAATTCTCAGCAGCAGGGAGTCAGGAATTTAGTACCTAGGTACCTACAGTTAAAAATAACCTCGTCTCCTATTACATGGCACAAAGAATAACAAGCGAAATATGGGTACATAAGTACTATACACCTCTGCCTGCCCTTTGTGACAGACTAGCTTTTGACCCCGGCTTCGCCCGCATATGTCGGAAATTATCCTGTAAACGTACCTACTACCGTAACGCGCATGCCAGTAAGCTCCCAGTTGCAGTCGGTTTTTCCGACATCTTCAGCAATCATCGTCATATTACAGCTAATTTACAAAAAACCTTAATAAATTTTTCACTGAAACATTCTTCATGAATCACTCCGTTCATTGGTGAAAACCGTATGAAAATCCATTCGGTAGTTTTGGAGTTTTATGCGTTCAGACAGACAGACAGATGCGGCGCGACTTTGTTTTATTTTATAACATATATGTATATATAATAATAATTATGTAAAGATAATACTATAGGTACCTACACCTCAGCCTAACCCTTCGCCCTACAGGCGTGATATTTGTTATGTAAGAATCTTCAAGCAATAACTTTCAATATAGGTACCCATAAAAAATCTGCCTGGCCTTTTCCCAACTATGTTGGGGTCGGCTTCCAGTCTAACAGGATGCAGCTGAACACCAGTATTTTACATGGAGCGACTGACCTTCACAATCCCGTAGCTTTCATTATACCTTTATCCATAACCAATACCCAAATAACTTAACGGAATATTTTAATTTAGTTTCAATTTACTTATCTCTGTATTTTCAGTAACGAAACTTCAGAGCGGCTGAAAATTTTCAGAGAGTTGATAATTTGACGACATTTTAATAAAACTTATTAAAGCTTAGGTAATTGTGTTGTCTTTTCATGTTCGTCGTTTATCAAAATCAAAATCAAAATATTTTATTTCACATAAGCCTACATGGGCACTTATGAAACGTCAGAAGCTAGGTGCACGGTTCCAATTGGTCGTTTCCTATGGAGAAGAGCCGGCAAGAAACCCCACGGTTACTCTTTTAAAAGAAAATAATAATTGGCTTTTACAATATTTTCGATTTACAGTGTTAATAGTTATGGGAGGACAGTGTAAGCCTTTCAAAAAGTTTTAGGTAGGTTAGGCTAAGCCTACAATGTTCTCACATTCACAAGGTAGAAAAGAATCTATATAAAACATAAATAAGATACTAAAGATAAAAAACCTATTTAAACCAAATGACGTGATTGCCATTACAACTGTAACAAATCTGATTAATTATCATGTCCACAAAAGCCACTAATAAGTTTAGTTTTTGTTACCTATTTTAATAGACAATGGATGGAGCTTTTCAGGAACTTAATAAGTGTGGCTCTTTCTTATGTTCTAGTGCTTATGATACTGTGAAATTGCATACCTCAGTAGGTAGGTTGCCTGGAGGGGATCGCAGAAAGCCATAAGGCCGCCTATTGTATGTTTTAGTTTAGTTTATTTTCTTTGTAATGTATTTTTCGGATGTACAATAAAGTATACCTTACAGGGTGCATCTGAAACGAGGCAGTAAGGGTAGGTACTTTAATGATTGTAGCTAAAAGAAAACTTTTTAACAATTTAGATCGGCATGCACAGATTTTGAAAAAAATACCCTGTTTAAATAATTAAATCAATACCCTATCTAGGTACCTACATTTTTATCCTAGTGAGGAATAGTAGCAAAAACGATTTCGCAACAGGAGAAGTGGTTTCTCCTGTTTACTGATTTAACTTCTGAGGGCCAATTCCCGTAATTTTTAAGAACATTTCGCATCGCATTCGCAATCTGTCAAAAATACAATAAAAATATCAATTTGTCAACATTTTTGACAAGTTTGACAGATTGCGACTTGAGTGTGAACGTTTCTTTAAGTGTACGAGAATTGGCTTTCTTTAAAAAAATACCTAAGGTAGGTACTTTAAATCATCATAATAATATAGTAATTTTCTACCCCTTAAGGTACGATGATAGGTAGGTAGGTATAAAACGTAAACGGTTATGATACTGCCATTATTCCTACATTTCGGTCGTAACGTGTTTAATATAATTATATTATTCCCTTATTTGCGTGCGCTACCCTCCAACGTGCTTATAAATGGTTGCCATTTTCCTTAACTGAATTTTACGCCATTCGCGGAATGGCATGCGGCAAATTATTTTACTCTCTTTTCTTTTCACATTAACTTGAAAAGTTGAGTTTAGGGGAGTTTAAGTTTAACTTTTAATATATGTATTCCTGGTAGGACACAACTTTGACGTAACATCGGCAAAATGCGTAAAACAGATCACCATCCGAACTGAGTGTGCTTAAAATCACCAATATTTATTACTTTAGGTGAAAATGGTCTTTACGCAACCGCAATAACTTGTAAAGTTATTATAACCTAAAAGAGATACAACCAGAAATTAATGAATGCAAATTTTTAAATTTATGCTACATTAAGTTATGTCGTACTGAACGCTTTTTTATTTTATATAACACTAGCTGCGTCCCGCGGTTTCACCCGCGTAAGTCTCAATCCCGTGGGAATATCGGGATAAAAAGTATCCTATGTGTTCATCCAGGCTATATAAACTATCTGTTTGCCAATTTTTTTTATCTAAATCCATTCAGCCGTTTTTGCGTGATTGATTAACAAACATCCAAACACACAAATTTTTACATTTATAATATTAGTGGTATTTATGTATATTATAGAATTTGCTTATTCGCTATTTAGAAATGAGAGAAAGTTCATGTTTAGAATTTACGCAACTTTTCAGACGAGGGATCTTTCGCCCACGTCTTTCAAGACGCCTCTAAACCTAAACGTCGATTAAAGATAACACAATTACAATACAAAGCAATACAATTAGTTAGTTAGTTACTAAAACTTTAACGCAAAGTCGCATAATTACAGTACAAAAACTTAAAACTAGTTGGAAAGTAAAGTTTCAGTGATGCCTAGCGCGCTATTCGTGTCTAAATGAATTAAAATCTACGCTTCTCTCGGCCTGCCCCGCCCTAGCACGTACAGCAGGGCGGCCGCCCGCCCTTAGTGTGTACCGCGTTGTCAGCGAGTACGCTTGTCTCTTCGCCAAATCAATAATATTAGAAAGGAAAATTTGTTTTCCCTCACAAACCTACTGCATAAATTAAATGATCACACGTATGATCTCTAGGATTCAAAATTCAAACTTCTCAGTGTTACCATTTTGTGCTGTGTTTTCAATTTCGAATTATATTTCGCAATCAAAAGTGCATTAAAAACTTGACGATGCAAACATTTTAAAATATTTCTTTACTGTACCGAAAATTAGAAAAAAGTATTCTAAAAAGAGTACGGGATATAAAAAAGCATACCAACATTTAAAATTAAAATATTTACGTCAGTCATTGAGAAGATTTTTTTTGTTAGCGAATAAAATATTCACAATATTTTTAGTAAGAATTATCAATAAAAGTAGTTAATAAGTGTTTAAAAAAAAAGAATTAACAAAGTTAAGAACAGTGCAACAGGTGACCGAGACAACGACTCTCGACATGATTTTATACGATGTAAGTACTCACAATAAATTAGATTATTCTTGATTACCTTTTTATTAACGTATAGATGAATGAAAAAATATAGTTACCTCACCAAAAATGTACCAAAATGTATTGTAATACTTTAACTCTTCCTAATAGCTTTCACACAGATGTAAAACGTATTTAAAAAAAAAACATCATCATCTGCCTAGCCTTTCCCAACTATGTTGGGGTCGGCATCCAGTCTAACCGGATGCAGCTGAATACCAGTATATTACGTGGAGCGACTGCCTATCTGACCTCCACAATCTGAATACCAGTATATTACGTGGAGCGACTGCCTATCTGACCTCCACAATCCAGTAACTGGGTAATACGATTTACCCCTTGGCAAGATTGGTAGTCAGACTTTCGGGCTTCTGACGACCCGTAACGACTGTCAAAGATCCACGAATGACAGCCGGGACCATCGGCTTTACGTGCTTCCAAGGTACGGAGGAGTCGCGACATGTAAAGGATGGTCACCCATTCACGGATCAACCTCGGCAAGCGTAGCTTAACCTGATCGATCGACCCGTGCGGCTGTTATAACGTGCCACGAGCTCCTCGATTAAAAAAAAAACAATAGATCTGTTGACTGGCCTTTTGAAGGCCGATAAAAATTAAAATTCTATTGTGTCTCGTTAATGACAGTTGGAAGTTTTACTATTCCTCAAGGAGTCACATATACCTTACATCATTGAAGAATAACTGTAACTGAATTTATGCACATTATGAAAGTAGTTTGTTCTGAATCGTTGATTGAAATTAGTATCACATCACACACACTTTTCACCAAAGGTTACTCCCTTAGTCATCATCCATCTGCCTAGCCTTTACCCAATTATCTTGGGGTCGGCTTCCAGTCTAACCGGATACAGCTGAATACCAGTATTTTACATGCAGCGACTGACCTCCACAACTCAATTACTGACACGATATCCCTTGCCTGACTGGTTGTCAGACTTTCTGGCGATCCGTAACTACTCTCAAAGTTAGTGTTCTAAAAGTGTAGAAATAATAGTAACAATGACACACATTATAAACACGAACAAAGTTTTTATAGGTAATAATACGTCTACCAGAATCTAATAAAGTGGAACGTACTTCTGTAAAGTACAATCTATTCTATTCTAAGTTTAATAATTATCACGTAAAAATTGCAGCGAGATTAAAATAGCAATTTTAATCTCGCTGCAATTTTTACGTGATAATTAATACTACTTCTACTATTCGTGAT
This sequence comes from Lithophane ornitopus, assembly GCA_948473465.1. Taxonomy (NCBI): domain Eukaryota; kingdom Metazoa; phylum Arthropoda; class Insecta; order Lepidoptera; family Noctuidae; genus Lithophane; species Lithophane ornitopus. The sequence goes on from OX419617.1 coordinate 1,920,881, forward strand.
ACTTGCTAATAAGCATATTAGCAAGTATTAAGAACTAGTTATTTATTGCGTAACTTATTTTCGTAACCGATTAAGACTAGTTTCGTTTTCTCCCTTGCGGAATGCGTATGGGAGAGCATGTTTTTGCAACTGTAAATATAAGTTGGTCGATTATTACCCGGTAACTTGTAGAGCCTGCTTGGTTGTGATAGTTTTCCTTTTAATTACGTTATATATACTACTTCCGTGATTTTTTTACATATCCAAAACCAAACATTTAGCTGGCAGGGGGACACTTGACTTGACTCTAACAATTAACACTTTAAAGCTTAATATTTCGCAAACGGATCTCTGAATCCAAAAATGGTTTTTATAAACTCACAATATTTTTGAACGACCTTCCTAACGACACCCCACTGCTGATTTTCCGCCCGCAATAAAAAAAAAGGTGGAGGAGAGGTACCTACTCTTTTTTTTCATGATTTTATGTACTGAATTTGTCGGCGTAATTCATATGTATACCCATACCAAATTACAGCTCTCTAGTACTAAGAGTCTCTGAGCTTAGTCGCGGACAGACAGACAGACAAACAGACAGAGAATAGACACAAATAAATTCGAACCCTAATTGTAATTTTCGTCTACAGATAATCCGCAATTCGTAATAATATAGATTAGGCAACAATTCACAGCTGAGACATTGCATAATGTATAGCTTTCGGTAATTTATTCACTTTCGTTTTGGTACGGATTTAGAACACAGCTGTGTTCTTCAGGCTGTTGTTACGTCTTTACGCGTCCATTTTGTTTTTAAGGCTGAGGCTACTCAAGGCCGCGACGCGACCTGCGACACATGAGCGATTAAAACAAATAAATTAATGCTCACGTATATAGCTACACCGTACATCAAATATTTCTAGCGATCTTTGATTTCTTTATGCGATAGGAACATCATTACTGTAAACACGGCATCGGCTACATCAACATATCAGCGAAATTGAAGCGAATTTATTAGAAAATTTCTCACCTGGACGACTAGTTCAATAGTGTTACTAAATATACGTGTGGCTACATTATGCGTATAGTAAACCGCGATGGATGATTTGATCGCATTGTTCTGTAGCACGTCATCGCAGAATATACGCCGGATATCGCTTATAATGTAGCCATACCATGTTTATCTCGTTTCGCTCTTCCAGTCGCATCGCAAATCGCTGTCTACTGTAGCTTCAGCCGTAGACTGGGTCCTACGTTTGTGAGATCTACAGCGTATTTTTTTAAGGTGCAAATTCGAGGTGAAACCTATATAAACTATGAAAAAAAATAGAGTAAAAGTGTTAGTTAAGTTATCAAGAACCTTGATTTAGGAGATAGTACTGTGTATCTTTGAAAAATGCCGGTTTCCTCACGATTTTTTTCTTTACCGTTTTGAGAGCAGTGGTGACGAAATTATTTACAGAAAGTGAAGCTGACTGGGTTCGAATTTATGACCTACAACTCGTAATGTCGCGGCCGTTACCACTGGGCCGTTATTTCTGTGCATGGCATACTATTTTATGAGCTTTTAGTACGATAGAAACATACACACACACCTTTTAGTAACCAGGTATAGAATGATCAAATCAATGCATAGAAATGGTGTGTATTGATTTGATCATTGCGTAGCACTATAGTACCTACATTTACCTCACTTTAATCAGCTTTATTTGCAAGCCAAATCGTATATTTGAGGAGGTAACTTATCAAAGATTTTATTTAAATTTTGATTTGGCTTGCAAATAGAGCTGTTTAAAGTTAAATAATGTACCTACTATTACTTGACTTTAAACCGCTCTATTTGCAAGCCAAATCAAAATTTAAATAAAATCTTTGATAAGTTACCTCCTTAGTTGCCATGTGTTGAAGTGAAAAATTATTTACAAAAAAAAAAAACTAAAAAAAAAAAGTTTTTTTATTTTTATTGTTTTTTTTTCACTTTTTAGTTGTGGTACCTACCCCACACAAATTCGAATACCACTAGCTGATGTAAATAACAGTGAAGGAGTAAATGACAACATCGTCTAGATAAACTAAGAGGGAAAAATACGTAATATTGAAGCTAACTCAAAAACTACGAAAGCAAAGTTAATCAAATTTATATGGGACCACCTCGGAAGCATGACCTACCATACAAAAAAGACACACAGACGAATTGAGAACCTCCTCCTTTTTGAAGAAGTCGGTTAAAAATATCGTTCCATTTTAAAATAACACTACAGATAAATGTGTTTTCATAGTAATTTATTTGGCCGCTAAACACGACAGTTAAGGATTTTCATAGTAACTTTGCCGGCCGCATCGTCACTTGTTTTTGACCAGTACGGCAATTTCGATTTATCTCGAGGAAGGTTCTCAAAATAATGCTCGAATTTCCAAACCAAGCATGTTTGAGAAAACATATTTTGTTTGAAACAAAATGTTAGTGCTACGCATTGTTCTACGGCTCGTAGCTCGTAGCGTCGTCACCTCCTGTCTCGTGTGTGACCGGTTGGCTTCGATCTTTTACTATGCAATAGATATTGATGCGGTCTTTACCATCATTTAGAGCGTTTATTCTGGAAATTTTATATTATATTTTAATATTCAACTTCTAGTACTGATCTCGATGTAATGACTGAAATGTCGACATTGCATCCGTGCGAAGCAGGGGCGGGTCGCTAGTCTAATAAAATGTAGCAATATTGTAGTTTAAGTAGGTATAGGTATATGTTACCTTTTTTAACCGTTGATGATAGTAGTCTGCATGTTTTTAGAAAGTAAGAAAAAAAAAAAAGAAATCAGGAGAAATCATCAAGAAATTCATCACAAAAAACGCTTGAACGGGAAATGCGATTACAAAAAAAACATGTTTTAAGGTTCTTACATACAGGCGCGACTTATCGCGCGACGCGACTTTTAACAAAATAAGCCTTTAAATCACGCCACAAAATTTCTCAACAATTGCGTTTTTCTCGGAACTTGGAATTAAAGTCGGAGATTTGTGACTATGTATGTATTTTCCGCAATGACATAAGTGTTAAGCGAAGCGGAAGAATGCTAACAATGTGTAAGGATTTATAAGGGTGTAAATAAGTATCGTACGTTTATCGAATTTATCAAGTACGTGGAACGTTTAAACGGAAGCCTCTTACCGGTTTTATAATTTATCGATTATTTTTATTAAAAGAGTAACTGTGGAGTTTCTTGCTGGCTCTTCTCCATAGGAAACGACCAATAGGAACCGTGCACCTAGCTTCTGACGTTTCAGTGAAATAAAGTATTTTGATTTTGATTTCTTCGATGCGGTGTTATCAAAACTCCGCAACGTAAGTTAGGGTCGATGTCCTAGCTAGGCTACGGTACCAAAAAAAAACAAATCATATTTATTCACTTATTGAAAACTTTATGACAATTTGAGAGAGTGTTTTCAGAACTCTCCTCGTAGGTGATCCGATAGTCCTCATTCAAATCTGTAGGGAGGTGTTGAATAAATCTTCATACCTCCATCCTCCTTATAATCCTATTGTCTTAAATTAGGACTTCCACGGGATTAAAATAATAATATAAGCCTTTGACTGTATAAAAAGTATATTAGTTTTTTTTTTTGCTTTGTTTAATACAATTTTAGTGTTTTGATAAATATTACTTAAAATTAATATCCCCGTCTGTCCCCCGTTGACAAGGGCCTCCTCCAAATGCCTTCACCTCTCCCTATCCCTAGCGACTCTCGTCCATGTAGCGCCTATATCATCAGCCCATCTTCTAAATGGCCGTCCCCGTTTCCGCTTCTTGTCACCTTTAAACCAGTACATTATTGTTTTTGACTATTTTTCCTTTCCCCTGATTGTACAATGTCCTGTCCATTTCCATTTGAGTTTTCTTATAGTCAGGTATAAATTATTAAAATAAACAAACCATTATATCAACCCCCAGAGGGCCTAGACAAGTGACAAACGCTTCGAAAGCGTTTCCTATTTCTACAACGATTTTCAACATATATTTTTGCCTTTTCCATCATCGTTATCGCTGATAGAATGTCAATAGAATGTCTAGGGCCTCCGATTTGTTAAGAACAAATCTTGAACAGATTGCCCTAGATATTAAGATAAGCAGCTGCCATTTAAAGTAATCGTGAGATTCTTTATCACGGCCAAATCGCTCAAGTTAACTAAGTTAAGTCACTCTCGTCTGCAGCTTTAAATGATAGCAGTCACATCACTGCCAATCATAACTTGTACGAAACGAAAGCGAAGGACGATGAAGAAATATCCAATTTAAACTTTATTTTTAAGAAGAAAGGGTCTAGTTTTGATTGGTTTCGTGAGATAAGGTGTGAGGCAGCTTCAGGGTTTGACGGCGCGCGCAGCATCAAGTGTGCTAGGGATGGGGAGACGTTTTGTCGATAATTGAAATAATGGTCAGTGTGTAGTAATGTATAGCGAGATATATTTATCTTTAAACATATGTATCTTTTGAATGCAGAAAATGTTATATAAATTGGTTTTGATAGAAGATCGTGCACGGTAATAATTTTCTGATCAGAAATGAAAGGTGAAAGGTGGTATGAAGGTTGACTGGTAGAAAATACCTATGGCATTAAGTCCGCTTCTGTACATTTGTGTGCTTGAAGTATTAAATGCATAAATAAATGAGACAATAATATGATTTTACATAATTTACCAACAATAATTCATAATTAAAGAACACAGAACGTTATACGTCGGAATATTTATTTACCTTTATCTCAAGTATCTATCCAAAAACAAATCTCGATTCTCCCGGGTCCCGACGCAGCCCATCCCTAGTTCACCCAGTCTTCTCCCCAGCAGTGATGGGCGCATACAGCAAGCCGCGCTGCGGCTAAAAATAAAAAAAATTATACTACAAACAAATTAATACGATTAAAGCTTTGTAAAGATATAGAATGAGTGATTGTGTGTTTCAAAATGGGCGTGGATAGTTTGCCGCAGAGGTCGAATGTGAGTATACCTTTGCCTCTAGTGATTCGGACGGGCGTCCGAGCAAATGCGGTTTTTATGATTTATTTCGTATTCCAAATCGCCAAAGGTATGAAATTTTAAAAGATTTTTTGATCTGGTCACACAGACTTTTTATCGGTTAGTTTTCATGTCAACTCAGTTGTTTTACTAATTAGAATATTATGTAAAACAAAATTTAATAGGATAATTGGAGTTAGTTATAACACTATCAGTCTAATTACAGGATGCACAGTTTTATGATTGATAAGCACAAGAATATAGAATATAGGTAGGTACAATGTTACAGTAATTTAAGATAGACCAAAGGATACCTTTTTCCTGTTTCTCTCATTGCTCGTACCTAATTAGAAATGGTGGCCAAGCGTTACCTGCAACGCGCAATTATGTCCGTCTATCAAATAACTTAGATAAGCATGAGGAAGTTTAAGTTTTTTTTAAATCTAGCTCTCAGTAGGTACTTTAGTTTGGTTGAAGGTACTAGCATCAGTTTCATAGACAGCAAAGAGTCTGCTAACCCGTTTTTGTTTAATTTGATGATGCCTGTGATGTTCCTAATGCTGGGACACAGGCCTAATCTGTCACCATTTCAACTGTCTACGTATTACGGTTCATGAGATACAGCCTGCTGAGAGACAGTCAGACGACCAGCGGAGGTTTAGCAGGTAAGAGGGTTCCGTCTGGTACCCTTCGGGTATGGAATCCTAATAAAGAAGTATAGTTCATCATCATCGGCCTAGCCCTTTTTCAACTATGTTGGGATCGACTTTCAGTCTAACCGGATGCAGCTGAATACCAGAATTTTACTTGGAGCGACTGTAGAATGCTTAATAAATAAAAATTAAATGTGTTCATTGATCAGCCACTTGAGAACGGCTCGACCGATTTGGCAATTTTTTGTTTTGAAATGTTAGTAACAGAATTAGGTAATAAAAAAAAAGTTTTATGGAAATTTTCAAATTCGGGACAACTACCATGAACATTTAAAATACTTGTCAAGTAGTACATGACAGGTCAACTTAGCAGGTTAACCTGACAGGTTTTCTATTTGTACCGTGAGCATTTCCGTCTAGTTAGTTCTCTAGTCGTCTAGATAGTTACCTAGTTATGGTACGCGCTACCATTAGTCATGGTACGCGAGCTGCAATGTATCAGGACAACGTCTGTCGGATCGGGTCCGCTAATCCATACTAATATTATAAATTCGAAAGTAACTCTGTCTGTCTGTCTATCTGTCTTTCTGTCTGTATGTTACCTTTTCAAGCCTAAACCACTGAACGGATTTCGATAAAATTTTGAAAGGTAATAGATGGCATCCCGGAGACTACTTTTTATCGACATACCACGCGGGCGAAGCCGCGGGCGGAAGCTAGTAAATAATAAAAGCACAAGGATGACCTTCTTGTGCCTTTTATTTTAATTCAGTTTAAATTCTGGGAAGAACTCATATATTATATTCTTTAGAACTGTACGCGTTCATATTAAAACTGGAGCCCCAGCAGTGAGTTCACAGTCGCGAATTCTGCGAAAAATACTTTGATTACTTATAAAACTCCTTCCTAGCTTGTTGGTTTCCAAGAAATTTTCGATTGACATAAGGTCATATTCATCACTTTAATTTCAGATGAAATTGTGTTGACCTTATAGATACATATTTTTTTAGTAAATAAGCTTCTAGCAAAATTGGAAGCTACATCGACTTTTATTTGCAGTTATACATACTAGCTTTAATTAAATACATTTGTGCTACAATGTTGTCATAATTGTATGGCAATATTACAATATAAAATAATATGGCAATATTGCAATAATATTTTAGCACAAAAGTATTCCTGTTTAGTATCACAAACATCACGCCAGTATTCCCCTAAAAGGTTGGGCAGATGTGTACCTACACCCACATTTCACCGTTATATTTAAGTACCATGCCATGTATAATAGGGGGCGAGCCTATTTCCATCAACCGGGCCCAAATCAGGCCAACCAAACTGCTACTGAGAAATTCCAGATGGAAATCGTATTTAGTAAGTGTTTAGTTTTTTTATATAAGGCTTATATTTTTATGTAAGGTAGGTATATAATTGGCGAACCCCCTGTGTATTTACTACGTTTGAGAGCTAAAATTTAATTAGTCCCAGGGCTAGCTTTATACCTAGATAAGGACTTAGAGTTCCTTCTTTAAATTCTGCGATAAAGCGGTAAAGTCACCCTCGCCATAATTTATAGGTAACTAGCTGCGTCCCGCGGTTTCACCCTAGATCCCGTGGGAATATCGAGATAAAAAGTATCTTATGTGTTAATCCAGGTTATAAACTATCTGTTTGCCAAATTTCATCCAAATACATTCAGTAGTTTTTACGTGAAACAGTAACCAACATCCACCCATCCATCCATCCATCCATCCATACTTACCTACAAACTTTCGCATTTATAATATTAGTTATTCACATAAAATAATAGGTTGCAATGTAGGATGTCGTGATGTATGTTGTTAAAAAAATATTTATAAAAATAAATAAAATATTTGTTCGCCAAAATCGGCTACAATAGATGACACCTCAGTTACATGGTTATTATAGCATTCTCTGCCATGCATGGCTTGTAAATACATTTAGTGTCAATAAACGAGTACCATTGGGTACCTGAAATATGATATCAAACAGATATAAATAATACATAATTATACGTAATTAACTGAAAGTATAGGACACCCATCAGCTGTCCTCCCACGCGTTCTTAAATGTCAGTACTAGATTATTTTGGTACTTAAAGGTCTTGATACCTATATACTCGTATTTTGATCTTCCTCCGGTAGATTCCGACACTCACCTATTGCTCTAGGCACTGTTCTCACTGCTGACGAGTAGCGGGCAGCGAATTGAGCTAGAAATAGTAACGATTCGGCGAGGATTCTGACAACTCGGCCTCCTTTGCTGGAAATATGCAACTCCGAAGCTGCGTCACGACATCTGGCTTTCCGCATCCGTTCTGTTCAAAATTACCAAGCCGTTTCAGGTCCAAGTTCCATCTAGCGTCACACGATACGTTTGCCGAATCGCGGTCTCCACTCAAAGACTCTTTAGTTTCGACGGCCATTGGTTCTTAGACACACGCAGATGCTGCACGGTATGAAATATCTATTGTATACATTATGTGAGTACCCAGTCCCCTGTCACTAGGGTTCTCACTGCGCTCAAAGTTCTCTTGGATGCTATACCTGACTGTGATGTGTTCACGTACGAATGGACGACGATCACTTTGTATGTCTCTGTAGGATGAGTGTATGTACTTTGTCTTATAATATACAGAGCTAAATTTAATTTGATAACTAAACTCCGCTGATATTTTGGGTATCGATATCATATAACAGGGGCGGGTAGCTAGTAAATAATAAATTAGCAATTCACTTAATCGCTAGTGTCGCTTTCCGTTTTAGGTGGAACTGGGGCCTTATACGCATGCGTTTCGCTGTTGCCTGCTAAAGATAGATCTGCGTAGGCGGTTTGGGACTTTCCCGAGGATCAATGTCAGCTTGATTAACTATTCTAGCTACTGGAGCACGGTTTATTGATTGAATTGTGAAACTGGAGCTGAAAGTGTAAAGTTCAAGACTATTTAATATGGGGCAAAACTATAACCTTCTTACTAATAAACGTTGTATAGTGTCTGTATAGTTACACAACGCTTTGTCTTCTTCTTTCAAAAGTCAACTTACTAACGACTGAAAGAGAGAAATCGGTGTGTAACTATTCACCAGTTATAATACGTTTATTAGTAAGGAGGTAAATATTTATATGATTGGTTATCAGAGTTGTATGTAGTTAGAGGGAGCTCGTTTTGCAGCTCGAAGGAGAAGGATAACGCTCTCATACAAGCTTGGCTCTGGAAGGAGGAGAAATGGACATAAACGAAACAAAATGTAATAAGAAGCTTCAATAGTGTTTGGTAAGAGATTTTCAAAAAGATCCAAGTAGTTTTTGGGGTTATTCATTACAATAAAAAATACAAGTCTTTTCTCTTCATAACATTAGTGTAGACAAGTACAGGTTAGCTGTTTGGTAAATTTTAATAGAGATTTTATTTAAAAAGTGAGAATTGTGCAAAAGTATGATATTCTATTAATCCTTACTAATATTATAAATGCGAAAGTAACTCTGTCTGTCTGTCTGTCGCGCTTTCACGCCAAAACTACAGAACCGATTTAAATGATATTTGGTACACAGATAGTATAGAGCCTGAGAAAGGACATAGGCTACTTTTTATCGAAATACCACGCGGGCGAAGCCGCGTGCGGAAGCTAGTCTAACTAATATTATAAACGCGAAAGTTTGTAAGTATGGATGGATGGATGGATGGATGTTTGTTACTCTTTCATGGTCATCTTTAAGCTGCCACGGCTTATTTTTAGTTTATTTTAATTTTTGAATTGTTTTTCATCTTTACGGACGCTTTTAACGTGCACGTCTCTTTTTTTCTTTTTTACATTGTTCTCACATGTTTAATTTCAAATGAATGATGTAACCAATATATTGTAACAAAATTTTGATTTAAAAGAGTGTCCGTGGAGTTTCTTGCCCGTTCTTCTCCATAGGAACCTACTACGGTTTGGAATGGGCAACTAGCTTCATTTTTTTGACTGACCGACCCCTTGACAATTCAAAAGTACCTGTAATTGGTTTATTTGAAATAAATGGTTTGAGTTTGAGTTTCACGTAGAAAACTACTGAATAGATTTGGATGAAATTTGGCAAACTGATAGTTTATAACCTGGATTAACACATAGGATACTTTTCATCCCGATATTCCCACGGGATCGACACCGACGCGGGTAAAACTGCGGGGCGCAGCTAGTATACAATATGTAAAAAAAAAGCCGGTCGTCGATCATTGGCTATTCCAAAAACCATACGTTTCTAGGCAGTACCTACTTATCTATCATCCATAAGCTGCGTAATCAATAGACGGTAATCCCTTCAAAATTGGAGCTTGCTGGATTACCGACGCTGGAAGGGATTTAGCAAACATATTAAATAATGAGTTATTTTTTGTGATACGATACTGACAAGTATGTCTCCTCTCTTTGTTGATGACCGTTCAGATTTTGCTGTGTATATTAATGAATGTAGGGGCTAGGCAGAAGTGTACCCACATTTCGCTCAGAGATTTTTCATCCAGACTCCGGGCTGCTACTGAGAAATTCCAGATGGAAAAACCCAATAACAATTTGTCCGATCCCAGAATCGAACCCAGGACCTCATGCTCAGCAGTAGCGCTTGTGACCACTGGACCAACGAGGAATTAATGTTGGTTTCGTTTTTCTTTGAGAAAAGTTCACCTTATGTTGGGTCCACAAGAATCCATAATATATTTCACAAATATATTTCACGTAAGGGCGTAAGCCGTTGGTCCCTGGTGTTATTCGTAGGTCTTTGACAGTCGTTACGGGTAGTCAGAAGCCCAAAAGTCTGACATCCAGTCTTACCAAGGGGTATTGTGTTACCCAGTAACTGGGTTGTGGAGATGAGACAGGCCGTCGCTCCATAAAAATACTGTTATTCACCTGCTGCTGCATTCTGTTCGACTGGAAGTCGACCCCAACATGGTCGGGAAAAGGCTGAGCTGATTGATTGGCCTTCTTCCCATGGGGGTAGGTAGAAACTACAAACCTCCACCTGCAAAGATTCTTACATACTCCTTTTTTAGGGTTCCGTAGTCAACAAGGAACCCTTATAGTTTCGCCATGTCCGTCTGTCCGCGGCTTAGCTCAGAGACCGTTGGTACTAGAAAGCTGTAATTTGGTATGGATATACAGATAAACAACGCAGACAAAGTGGTAAAAAAAATCGAAAAATTTTTTTTTTTAGGGTACCTCCTACACGTAATGTGGGGATGGATTTTTTTTCTCGTCAATCCCATGATGTGGGGTATCGTTGTAAGGGTGGTTTAAAAATAATGTGAGTTTGTGAATATTAAGCTTTAAAGTGCTAATTTTTGTTAGAGCCAGCTAAATGGTTGGGTTTGGATATGTGTAAAAATTCACGGCAGTAGTATATATAACGCAATTAAAAAGAAATCTGTCACCGCTACGTAGACTCCATAAGTTACCGAGTAATAATCGACCAACTTAAATTTGCAGTTGTAAAAACATGTTCTCCCATACATTCTGTATCGGAGAACAAGTTTTTCAACTACAATGTTAAGTTTGTTTTATAAATTCATCCCAACTACGGAACCCTTCATTGTGCATGGTACGACATGCACTTGTTATTATTATGTTCGTTTATTTATTTTCTTTCTTATCTATTTACATTTTTAAATATTTTTATAAAAAAAACATGAGAAAAAACATTTAAAAATATAAAAAATAGAAGTCCGCCGGTGTCGGGAGCAGGGTCCAAGCTACCGGTGGTTAGGGCTGCAGAGACAGGAACCTCCTCACAATGCGAGCCGTATCAAGGAGTACTGCCTTCTGAATCAGGCCTATGATCCAACCGCCTAACGAGAGCCTCGAGAGATGTTGGTCGAGGCTTTCGGCTATCAGGCCATTGGCCGTTACGACATATTATAATATTATTATTATTTATTTATTTCGAACACATTCAGATTCATATTGTTGTTAGTAACACCTATAAACTACGTTAGTAACAGAAATAAAATTACAAATACACACAAAACTAATTTAAAAACCAGAACATATCCGCTTCCTGCAGCACCAGACCTGCAGCTGTGCATACGGGTCCAGTGCTCCAGGAATGGGCAATCAGGCTTGTCCGCTATCACCTTTAAAATGCTGTTGGTGCTCCCCGCATCCTCATCAGGGATGCTGCTCTCTTTCGCATAATTTTTTGAAAGCAATCTTAATCGCAAGCTTTTGCCTCGTTTACGTTAATACATCAGAAAGGACAAGACAAGTGACAATCGCTTCGAAAGCGTTTCGTATTTCTACAACGACTTTCAACAGGATTGACATAAGCTTTTCAATAGCTTATGTCAGTCCTATACATTTTTGCCTTTTCCATCATCGTTATCGCCAGTTACGAGTACTACCACGGAGTACTACGCACCTGACCTTTCTGAAGAGCATCATCAATGAGGTCACTATATGACCTTCTAGGGCGTTTCCACATTTGGCTTGTAATACCTTTTGTAAGTCGCTTTTCAAATATGGTTTTGTTCACATTAATGTAATCGGAGCGTGCTCATATTTTAACACAAGTCGATGACATTTTCATGCTGCAGTGGTCTGAAAGAACTGAAAATAAAACGGAAATTTCCTTCAGAAAGTTCAGCAGATTTTAAGTCACATTTTCTTCAGCTTTCTTGTGAATTTTCATAAGGAAATTGGAGAAAAATATTCAGCTTAGGTTAGCTGAAAATGCTTCGTTCGTATTTCAGTGACTGTTATGAATAGTTATGATTCTCACAAAGAATAACGTTTAAGAGATAAAATATCAAGGTGTTTCGGTAGCGAAGGTGGTAAACATTTTATGAAAACATGTTTATCTCATTTTACGTGGAAACCGAGAGCAGAGGTGGCCCAGTGGTGACGGGCCAGACTTAAGAGTTGTAGGTCGTGGTTTCGAACCCAGGCAAGCGCTTTAATTGTGTAAAAAATTTCATCACCACTGCTCTCAAAACGGTGAAGGAAAACATCGTCAGGAAACCGGCATGTCGTAGAACTAAAAATTCAAAGACGTGTGGAAGGAATGCTCTTACTGAACATTCCTTTTCTGACAACGCTTACATTTTATAATACCACTTCTCTTGAATCGCACGAATAATTACAGTAAATACTAATCACTTCATTCATTTGGTTAATAATAATAATAATAGTAATAGTCAATGGCTTAATAGCGAAGAGCCTCGACCAACATCTCAGGAGGCTCTCATTGCGCGGCTGGGTCAAGGGCTTGATTCAGAAAGCAGTACTCCTGGACACCGCACGCATAGTGAGGAGGTTCCTCTCTCTAGAGCCCTGACCACCGGCAGCTTGGACCCTGATCCTGGTGCCGATGGGCTACTAGTTTTTATATTTTTAAATGTTTTTTTTTTAAATGTTTTTTTATAAAAATATTTAAAAATGTAAAAATTATGTTTTGAAAAAGGAATAAATGATGAATAGTAATAGTAATGAATTGATCTAAATAAGTGTAATAAATGAATTGATCTAAATAAGTGTAATAATAGTGTTTATAAATAATTTCAAATGTTTGCATGCCGATTGGTAAAATATGGCTGAGCTAAATGTAATCTTAAGAACTATTATGTATTACCCATATTTGCAAAATAAAACCTATTCTATTCTATTCTATTCAATCAAAGTGTAATCAGGCTTTTATTCAGAGATAGCTTGTATTTCAGTTACTGCAATCATAGTCGAAATATTCTCTCTCGGTGCGTTATTTCACCAAATGGAAATTCAACTGAAGCGTCGAAAATGTCAATGTTCAGAATATAAATGATTGAAATATATAATTTAGCGATCAGTTGATGTGTTCTACGAGTGGTATCGGCTTCAGTCGTCCGTTATCGCGGTTTCGGTTAATTGAACTGTGAATATTTAAAGAGCTAGTTATTAATATCTTTTGTTTTGTTATTTATAGTTACAATTAATGATAATATATTGATTTTTTATTCCAAAAACTTAATTTCGAACATAGAAAGGCAAATTCCTTCAATAAAAAGGCAAAGAAAAAAAAAAACGAAAATTAATCTTACATCGTATAATTTTTCATAAACTCATAAAATGATAATCAGTTAGCAACATATTCGTAGCACGTAGGTCCCTGCTACGAGCTACGCGTCACTAGCGTAGACGTACTACGACGTAGCGCACTCGTAGACGTCGTACTTTCGTAGGTATAGTGCTACGTAACTCTTTGAAACACCTTTGGTCTATTTATAGCCGTGCCGTTTGAAAGTCTTTGGTCTTGTGTATAATAGTAAAACGTATTCTTGGGTATGACAATATCTACGCCTGTTATTCCCAGTTGGGTAGGCAGAGTTGCCGCCTTGTGTGGTCTAAAAAAAATTACTTAAGTAATATTATTACAATTATTTTAAGGGACAATTTTTTAGAAGCCTCTTGGTTAAGTAGTCTTGTCACTTCTGGGCAGTGTCCTCCAATCTTAGAAACTGATAGATTTAATTGGTTATTTTAATGCTTTCACTATCTCTTGAAAGAGTTTATATCAGTTTTCATTGGCCTTTCATCTGGATATGGCTGACATTTAACACCAGTCGATATATTCTGTAAAAATCTCACCGTGAAGCCTTTGGTCGGCTGTAAAATGAGGGGCTCGTGGCTAAATAATAGTAGCTGCCCGAATCGATCGAAGGTTAAGCTACGCTTGCCACGGTCAGTTCGTGGATGGGTGACCATTGACAGTCATGACAGTCGTTACTATTCAGAAGCCAAAAGTCTGACATCCAGTCTTACCAAGGCGTATCGTGTTACCCAGTAACTGGGTTGTGGAGGTCAGATAGGCAGTCGCTCCATGTAAAATACTGGTATTCAGATGCACCCGGTTAGATTGGAAGCCGACATAGTTGGAAAAAGGCTAGGCAGATTGAGGCCTGCTGTAATATTACATTTAAATACATAAATATCTCAATTATTATTTATTTATTTATTAAAACTTTATGCACAAGTAAAAAAAAAAATACTCTACAAAGGCGGACTTAATCCCTGAGGCATTTTATACCAGTCAACCTTAGTGTAATGCAGAAACAAACATGGCAGGTGCAACATAAGGGATAGATAACTCGGAAAAGGATAAATAGTAATACATATATACTTAAATACATACATATAAACAGAATAAACTTTGTCAGGAAAAAATAACGATAGGTGGAGGAGAAAACAAGCCCAGCAAATCAGCCCCGCAAAGATTCTGCCAACTTCTAAAGTCAAAGTCAAAGTCAAATCATTTATTTCAAATAGGCACATTAAAGGCACTTTTGAACGTCAAAAAAACTAAGAAATAGAACTGATTCTAATCGCCCCTTCCAAAAGGTAGTTTTCGTATGGAGAAGAATGGGCAAGAAACTCCACAGTTACTCTTTAAAAAAAAATGGTTTACAATATTTTGTATACATCAATTATAATTACATGTGAATACGATGCACCTAGAATACGATTACTTTACCACAAATTGTAAAAAGAACTCTCACGAATATGTTCACGAGCCGCTACTTTGAAAGATAACCGACTGGTTGCCATCCTGATATTCAGAGGGAGCGCATTCCAAAGAAATACTGCCTGGACGAAGAAAGAAGAGTGAATAAAACCAGAGCGGCAATTACAATTACAAATTACTTTGGTAAGCGCACAAGAAGGTACATTGTACCAACATTAGTGAATGAGCTACCCTCAAAACTGATATCGCATGTAAAGTCTAAGAACCTACAAAAACATTATCTCTCATTGTGTCCATAGCTATATCTGTAACAAACCTCACGATTGCGAAAATGAGATTTTATTGTATACTTAGCATTACTTGATTATTAGCACATTAATTGTAAAAATTCAAAATTTGTAATCCATTGCTAGACGAGAACAACTGCCGACAAACTGTTATGCAGTTTGGCAGACTTTAGGTATGTAATTGTTATTACAGATTTTGGAATAAAAAATAAAAAAAAACCTTTTAATAAAACCGTATATTTCTACGTAGGTAGTTATTACTGTTGGTTGTGATCGTTAATCGGCCTTCGCTGTACGTATCTCTGTGTTATCATTCATTTCAATCGTATCATTGGTATCCGAAAGGTTATTGGCTTGTGTCAATTAAAAAGCTTTTAACATTTCAAAGAGCTTTATATAGTCGATTTTGGTAATTGATAAAGTGGTTTTGAATTTGAAGTTAGGATCAATTACACTTTCATTATTATTATAATATTTTGGTTTAATCTTTGGTCTAGTGCAGAGGTTCTTAAACTTATTTCATCTACCGCCCACTTTGCAAATCAATTATGTTTCAGCGCCCCCCATTTTTTTTTTACCACATCTTAAAAACTAAAGTTACATTAATTAATTTAATTATAGTGTGCTAAATTAGTCGAATTTAAACTTACATTCTAAACGAGACATTTTTAACAGTGAGGGCAATTAAAACGCACCTTTATAATATTACGAGTATCTTTTATTCAATTTAAAACAAACATAATCAATTGATACAGCTCTCAGACCAAATAAAAAACCAAGACAGAGCGCTGCGAACAATACAGTGAAGCATGCCAAAACTACACCACCGCTCTGTGCATACACGCTCAAACGCACACATTTACAATCAAAATACACCAAAATATGTGCACACATGTTTACGAAACCGGCCTCACGTCACTGTTGACAGCGCTCCGTCTTGGTTTTTTATTTGGTCTGAGATACAGCCAAACCAGCCGATTGATACAGGATTGCAAAAATCGCGTTAGTTAACAGAAACTTGTTAAACCTTGATTGCTCACGGGCTATTCTACGAAAGCTATGTTAAATATTTTTACACAATAGAACAGGGCAGAAAATATATGAACTAAATAATTGATGTTGTGTAGTAGGTAGGATTTAATTTCAGTGAATTTTAAAATATTAAGTAGATGAAATTACAAATCAGCCATCGCCCCCCTAAACCACTTCAACACCCCCCAATATTTTCTGGGTCCCTTACCGCCCCCCTCTAGGCCTCCAGCGCCCACAAGGGGGCGTCTAGTGGTTGCAAGCGCTACAGCCGAGCATGAGGTCTCAGGTCATCCAAGGTTAGATTCCAGGGTCGGGCAAAGTGTTTTTTCCAGGTATACAATATTATATTTTGCTTTATGCTAAACCTGAAAACGGGTCATTGTACTCATCATTTTGAAGAGAAAAGCGAGAAAAAAAATCAGCTCTTCCATACATTTGTGTTCACTGAAATCGACAAAATGTATGGAACAGCTGATTTTTTTTTTGCGATTTCGGGGTTGGTCTCATAGAAAATGTTTTTCAAAATGATAAGTACAATGACCCCTTTTCGGGTTTAATATAAAGAAAAAATAATGTTGTAGAAACCTCGCGTCCTATTTAAAAGCGATGAACCTGTACCGGTTGTCGCGCCGACAGAGGGCGTTTTTCGAACAAAAAGTGACATATGCAACGAGACGATCGCGTATTTGCGCGGCGATAGTTTTAAAGTACGACGCGGTTAAGCATCTCGGAGTTTGATGTGCCGGTTGATGGCAATAGGTTCGCCCCTTGGTACATGGGACTTACAACATAAATGGTGAAATGTGGGTAAACTGTAGGTCCTTAGGAAAACAGGCATGATGTTATGTTATGTAGGTATTTAGTTTATTTTATAGACAATGAAGTAGTTGACTAGACAAAGGATAAGTGGTTTATACTAAGGATTAATTTTATCTACAATCTATTCGGATTTACGCCGGTAGGTACATCTCCGCTGCGAAACCATACCAGAGGAACGTAATTTCGCGGCGGAGGTGTGCTACCGGCATTAATAAACGGTATTTAGGAGTAGTACAATACTTTGTCAAAAGTACAAAATTCAAGTCAAGTATTTTGAGTTCTTTTTAATTGTAATTTGACCAAAGATAAAGCCATAACAAGTAAGCGGATTTAACCTTTCCGCATTTTAATTAAACCACAATATTATGATAACCGGAGCTTCCATTAACTCCGTAATACTCCGTATAAATAACAAACAATACGAAAGGCTGTAACAGCTGTGATAATTGATGTAGCAAACATATTCAATGGTCGTGTAGTATCTGCCAGGTGTTTTATAGAGAAGACACATTTTAAAGCCTTGTTGACATCACCTCAACATTTCAGCTGAAAGATGTCCACTGCTGGATATAGGATAGGCCTGCCCCAAGCACCGTCACTTCCACCGGTTCTGTGCTTCTCGCATCCGCCGAATTCCTTCGGTCTTCATCGGTCCACCTAGTAGGTGGCCTTCCAAAGCTACGTCTTCCGGTACGCGGTCGTCACTCCAGAACCTTTCGGCCCCATCGGCCATCTGTTCTTCGGGTTACCAAGTCCAATAGTTTCAGAATTCAGATGCAATATGAACCTAAATTATCCGCACATAATTTCAATCAACAGTTTTCAAGAAAAAAACGTGCCTCGGAAAGCACGTTAAGCCGTTGGTCCCGGCTGTCATTTGTAGATCTTTGACAGTTGTTACGGGTCGTCAAAAGCCCGAAAGTCTGACAACCAGTCTCGGTATCGTATTACCCAGTTACTGGGTTCTGGAGTTCAGATAGGCAGTCGCTCCATGTAAAATACTGGTATTCAGCTGCATCCGGTTAGACTGGTAGCCGACCCCAATATTTTTGGGAAAAGGCTAGGCAGATGATGAGTTTTCAAGAAAAAAGCTTCTGAATTTCGCTAAGAGTCATTCGTCTTTTCAAAACGTGACTACATACGTTGCTAGGTTCACACATACTCATAAAATTGCACGAATACTCCCTCCATGTTTGACTTCACACATGATTATAATGAATACCACCAGTCAATGTACGCTTAGGGTCAGTTCACACCGAGACGCGACGCGACGCGCACTTTTTTATGATCCGTTACAATATCGAATTTATTTACTACACAATAAGGTACACGCGCTGCGCAGTACCACCGTTTTTCATCGCACTTTGACACGTGTCAACCCTCGCAATGAAATTACACTTTCTCGTGAAGAAAATAAGTTCGATAATTGTTAAAAAGTGCGAGCAGCGTTGGGTCGCCTCACGTCGCGGTCTGTACTGACCCTTAGGCTCAGCACACACGTGCAGTTACCGCACATCCCTGGAAACGATTTGGTTTTACCATCGCCTTTATTTCATCGTAGTAAGGGCGGTTTTTGAAGTTCAAGTGTTCTGTGGTGAGTAGCAAATTAGTATGGAATCGCGTCACCCGTGTGACTCAATGCCGTCCGTTTCAACGTCTGTCGCAATGTGTTGAAGAATAAAGCTATATCACTTGTAAAAATCGCTTAAAAACTTTAGGTAACATAAAATATTCATAGGCGGACTTTATGCCTTAGTATACCTACCGAAGATACCCCAAACTCACCAAACAGTGTTTTTTCTTCAAAATTCATGTTAGAAAATGATTGTTGTAGTTTCGTGACTCACACGACTGTTCTAAGACAAAATTGCGACTGTGAAGACATCGATTACAGTGGCAGATTTACCTTAGCTCCTGCCAGGGTTGCGGGAAAGTCCGAACGGGATACCGGGACCTTGGCAACAGGCAACTGAAGGAACACGGGTGGGTTTTAGTCAGTAAAAGTCTGACACGCCCTTCCGGTCCGCCCAGAGCGGGAGAAGTCATTTGATGATTTCCCACCATCAAAAAGAAAAGCTTTACCACAGCTTAACGACTGTAATGTATGAATACTGTATTTGAACTGTAGATTTGTTGAACATTTTATATTTTGTTAAGTACTTACCTACCTGGTACTTGTTGAAAGGCCTACACTGTCCTCCCATACCTATTAACACTGTGATTCGAAAATATTGTAATTGCCAATTATTTTTAAAAGAGTTACCGTGCAGTTTCTTGCCGACTCTTCTCCATAGAAAACGACCAATTGGTACCGTGCACCTAGGTTCTGACGTTTCATAAGTGCCCATGTGAAATAAAATATTTTGATTTTGAATGTAATGATCGAATTTTGGAAAATGGCCGGCTTTGTAGAGCGTTATCTCACTCATATCTGTGAGACAGTCTCTTTCTCCATATGTCATATTATTTCCGGGTACTGTACAGTGTACGTATGAGTTAAGCCTTACACAGCCAGTCATAGCAGGGATTACCAGCGGCTGGTGAGGCCTTATTCAATTCACCCACTCGACTCTTATCGCTTGTTACCGCATGCTAACGCGTATAACTTGATACCGAATTATCTCTTAACGCGACACTGGCTTTATGAAGACTGATTTTTTGTAGGCAATTTTATTAGTAATTTCTTGGATTTTTTGCTCAGTTATTGACAGAAGGCTCGCCCTTTTGGGCTATAACTGGCAAAAAGTGCGCACTATGAAGTCCTAGTCCTTTGCGGAATACATAGAGCTTTAGAATAGCTTGAATGATTTGTCAGATTGTAAATAATACTTAACGGTCACTATTCATCAGCATTTTTGAATCGATTTTATTGATGTACGTCAAGACATTAAGATTAAGTAAACATTTTCGTTCACCGCCTTCTATCAAATCAATAAGGCGATTTATAATTTAAGTAGGTAAAAAACCCGAAAATACATCATTTTACATACATTTTGTCGATTTAAGTGAACACAATCGTATGGAACAGCTGATTATTTTTTGCATAGAAAAAGTTGTTCAAAATGATGAGTACAATGTATAATAATACCTTACCTAATACCATTTCGGGTTTAGCATAAACAAAAACTAAATGTTGTATAATAATTCTTCTGTACGTGTGTTTGTCACCTAAATCCTCCTAAACGGCTGGACTGATTTGGATGAAATTTTGCGTGTATATTTGAGTGGGTCCTGGATGGTTTGAAAATACAATTGAACCTGGTAGGTGGCGCTGTTCGGGCAGCAGGACAACGTCTGCCGGGTCTACTTGTATGTTATAAAATCGTTCAAATCCCCGATTACTGAGCAATAATTCTGCACACAACACAATAGTTAACACAAGTTACTGTTGTGGTTAGTTACCAAATACCTTCAATCATTATCAACCGATGGAATTGAATGCTATTGAACATTAGGCTGTAGTAAACGCCGCGGGGCACACGCGACCGCCACAAACGCCGCGGCGTTTACTATAGGAAAAATGCCGGTGGTGGCGTTTTGTGGTTATGGCCGGTGGCCCGTGTGCGGATACCCTAAGAGGTTATAAGCTACGAGGATGGCCTAAGTTCCTAAGCTTTGTTCGCCAGCCACTATTGTTCAAGTACTAACTAACCCCCAGTTCCTGAAAGCCTGATGTTCAGTAGCATTCAATTCCATCTGTTGATATTGATTGAAGTTACATGATAATTCCATCTGTTGATATTGATTGAAGTTACATGACAATTCCATCTGTTGATATTGATTGAAGTTACATGATAATTCCATCTGTTGATATTGATTGAAGTTACATGATAATTCCATCTGTTGATATTGATTGAAGTTACATGATAATTCCATCTGTTGATATTGAAGTGTGCGGAGACCCCTTAGCCTTAACCGTTCAGGGACTTCAGAGACGCCTTATTAGTTAATGAGATTTTGACTGTCGCATGAAGTTGTAGTGTCATTTGCTGTAATTCCGACCTAAAAGACGTTAATTATTAATCCATAAATATACATACCTAGATAGATGTTGTCCTGGTGTTTTAGAACAGAAAATATTCGACATTTTGCAAGAAAAAAAACCAACTTTTTAACGCTAATAAACCTCGTCCTCTATTTTACCAAAATAATATTTTTAAATTAATGTAAACAACTTCCAAAGAGTACTTGTAAACTGTAACTCTTTTGCGAAGGATCACGTTTAATTACAAGCGCCGACTATTTCTATCGAAAACTCTTTGATGTAAGTAGTATCGGGTAACAAAGAAACTTGATAGATTACGGGCTCAGGTAAAAAATCGATTTTTATTCGGATTACAATTTCGACGGGGGTTTTCATAGTTACTAGGTAACTTTAGTATGCATAATTATCGTAACTTGCTTTATAGTTTCTGTAAAGTATATAGTCTTTCCAAAGTAAAGACGTCAAAGGTATATCAAGGAAAAACATTGCAATTTCCCCCTTTTTTGCTGACAATGACTGGGTCAGAAATCAGCGTAATCAGCTTTAGTTGATTTGATTAGCTAGGTATCGATGCCATTTTGTCAAAGTCAAAGTTAAATAATTTATTTCAATAAGGCACATAAATGGCACTTTTTAACGTCAAAAACAAAGAAATAGAACTGATTCTAGTTGCTTCCAAAAGGTAGTTTTCGTATGGAGAAGAATGGGCAAGAAACTCCACCAGTTTGTCAGTTGTCAGTGTGCTTATCTGCATGCTGGTTATTTTGTGGATGTGTTGGCCACCAACCAAACCAACCCTATTTACCATCACTGAAGGCAAAGAAACAACCAAAATTACACTCCCAACCAAAGTCACTTCCAAACAACCACATCAAATTAAAAGTCTGCCAAAGCTAACTGATAACAGTTTCACAATCTGTGAGCACAAAACCTCCATTAGATATCTTTTTGCGCCTATTTTTGGAGTATTCCGTCAGATTATAATACAGATGGATTGAACGGACCCACGCAACAAGTGCGGTTCGCTCCAGTGATTGATCTGCGATACTAAGAACTTTCCTCTCGCAAAAACGAACGGATTTTAAAGCTTGTGTATTTGATAAACTGGTCCTGGGTTTGAGGAGATTGTTAGCTAAACAATAATAATATGATAAAAGATAGAATAACGTATAATTGGATTATTGAAACACAAAATACAAATAACAAAATAAAAAAGTGAAAATAATATTTTAGCAACAATAGTGTGTGCCTCACGGCTGCGCCAAAAAGTTCATTTCATCATTAATGCCAGATAGATGCTGTCTGACGCTGGTTTTCTAATGTACCTTTAGTCCAACTGATGGGAAGTACAAACAGTTTCAACATACCTAATATATGTTTGAATACTTATAAATAAATAAACTATTAATCAAACTAATTTATTAACAAAAACAACATTAAATATGTAGCTTGCTAGACTATCAGTTTCTAAAGCTTCAATAATGCTGATCAGTAAACATACTGTGGCTGTCTAATTTCATGATTTCATATTTTTTTCTAAGTGTTGGCATAGCTGCCATGTTGAGTCTTAACTGTCCTAAGCTGTTCAAAAACTATAACCTGCTATCAAATTGCGTAACTGATTAAGACTAATTTGTTTCATTTCGACAGTTCAACAACATTCATTCCGATATTTACGTTACTGAACAGTTTTTTTTTTCGAACTTATGAATCAATGAATAGACATTTGTTTCAAACCGATTCCAATTCTGATTTATCGTGTATTCCGCAATTAGGGTGCTGTATAGCTGTGCATATTTTTTTGATTGTACTATTTGACACCTCAACTCCAGGTCATAAGCATAGCTTCTTTTCTCCCTCCTTGGAAAAGGATCAGAGTGAAAGCACTCACAGCCCGGAGCGACATTCGAATTTGAATTTAAAGTAGAAAACTATTATATACTAAATATTTCTACACATGGTCTCCATTTACCATAAAACACATCTCACAGCACACATGTGACTTATCACTTTTTCAAACGCCTAATATGACAGCAGTTTTATTTTTATCATTAAAGACAAAAATAGACTCGCTCTTGACGGAATAATAAGAGAAGTGTCAGTCCTCCCTAAGGCTCTGACGTCACGGCTGGCTGACGTCACGGGCTCACGGCCTCATATTGACCTGCGAAGGGAGGGTTCGTTCAAATGCGTCTGTAGGTCCCTACGGACCCAGCCCTGGGAATGCGTTGCAAGCTTCGAACCTTTGGATGACCTTTTACATAAAGTTGCTGTTTTGTTCTGAATTTACATTAAAAATGGAAGGACAACCAACTATTGTAGAATAATACCTACATTGTATACATAGTCATGGGTCACGGTCGAATAGAGAGGTTGACTAAAGATTCCGATTAGTTTTTTTGTTAAAGTAAAGCTTAATTTAAATGAAAACATTTTTAAACTACGCCTAACTATCAATCAATCTGCCTAGCTTTTTCCCAAATATGTTGTGGTGCTTCCAGTCTAACAAGATGGATATCTATCCAGATACATGGACCAACTTCCTATCTGGCCTAAACAACCCAGTTACGTAAGAAACTTTGCCATAGCATTCAAAATGTAGGGTACAGAAATCGTCAATTCTGATCAACGATACGATTCGTATGATCAGAAATGACGATTTCTTACGAAGGGAAGACGACTACGCCTGTTATGCATATTTCATCAAGTAATTTGACATGAAACTCCAAATGTCAATAATCCAGGCGTATTGAAAATCATTGTTCTAAAAATAAAACATCTCAAACCATTTATTCTGCGTTTTCTAAGGAAAAACGCTCATGAAAATTCAGTTTCAATCTCCTACCGATCGATTTTATTCGGTGAGGCGTCAAGTAGCGCGCTTGACATTTTACTAGCATGTCAGAATGCCAGCGTACTCAAGAATACTCGATAGTGTTGCCAAACGTGGAGAATTCTCAGGATATCTCGGATTTTTTATCCACACGAATTCTATGTCGCATTGGATGAGGTTCTAGAAGTACTCTTTGTTAAATCTAGCCTGGTAGAATGAGAAGAGGGATTTGCCCTACAGTGGGACAGTAACAGGCTGTTATTACTATAGAATACATTGTTGAGATTCCATCATATTGAACTCAACATGAGAATATGTGATAGGATAAATAAACTCAGTACGACCGTGTTTTATTAACTTATGTCGCGCCTAAACAACAACATATTCCTCCAAATGGGTCCCGAATATAATCCAGAATCTAGTAAAACTACTTTCCCGTTGTCACAACTACTTATGTTTGTATTACTTATATTTTCTCCCTGCGGTATTCTGCCGGAAATCAGCAATTCACTTATGTACTTCGGTGCTTATATTTACATGTTAACATAGTTCCAGAGATTGGATTGTTATGTCTGGAACTATTGTTATGGGACTGAGTAACGTATGAACACTACAGATGAAGGAAAAAGAACATTTTATTTACATGAAAAAGAAGATACTGAAGAAGATAATCAAAATACAGTATGTTCCTTCAGGCGCCTGTTGCCAAGGTCCCGGTATCCCTTTTGGATTTTCCCGCAAGTACGTAAGAACCTATGATGATAATTAACTTAATGCCGATGTTGTATGCAAATGCCTCCACTGTTAATTATTATTTTTTACCCAGAGTATCAAATTTCAAAATGGTTCGGTTAAGATAATCCCAGAAAGTTAATATTTACGGCCAGAAGATGCTCCGGTTCGATTTAAAAAGGTTAATTTTACGCCCGCGGCGTCTAACACCCACACAAATCAAATAGTTTTATTTATCTAGACTGTAATTAACTGTGATATAAGAGTCTGGATCCAGTAACGTTATTTACTGCAGTTAATATCGTAGATTCCTGGAATGTCTCGTATAAACGTAGGAGGCTACACCAAATAAAAATGGATTGTAAAATTAACGTTCCTGATGTAAAAATAAACGGATTGGTATCGCGTACCGAAAATTTATTTATTTTATTTTTATTTATTCATTTACTTCGGACAACAATGATCCATATTGTGTTAGTATTACAAAAAACTTATAATGTAATGTTAGTAGTATAGATACGTAATTTTAAAAATATTATGAGACCACCTTAGTGAGTCATGCACTTACGCGGCATTTCATGCGGACAATGATTCCGCATGAGATTCCACCTCAGTACAGGAGCTCTTGGGTCCTCAGCCACGACTTTCAGGATGCTATTGCTACTCCCCCGCATCCTCCTCACCAGCGATGCCACCTTTTTCCTGATGATAGTGTGGAAACCATCCGTAAAGCTTTATTTTATTTATTTGGCCAATCATCAATTGAATACACCGTTATGATACAAAGATATGAGATAGATCCAATACTTATAGACAGTGTACCAATTTAAAGCACATCATGCATTACTTATTTGTCGATTGATATTGAGAGCCTACTTAAAATTAGATGAGTTCAACTCACCGAACATAATTATGCTTTCAACCAAATTCCAATTTAAAATCAAATCCAAAATTAAAATCATAATTAACATCACATACAATCAAATCAAGATTAAAATATTCAAAAAATCAAAACTAAAATAAAATGATTTTACAAGTTTTTGTACATAATACTACGGCCTACCAAGAAAGTTTAAAAAGAAATGAGATTATAAAGAATATATATTGGTTGTTTCAGTGCAGGGAAATGCCGCAATCAAACCACATAAGGTCTTTATAATGTACTTAACCTACATTTTCAGGTTGCGGCACTGGTATATATAATCTCTACCTATTTGGTAATACTACGGCAATACACGGTCTATTTTAGAGAGCTTTTGCACTGAGAGTATGCCTAGGGTTGATGTCGCGTCCTGCCAGGGTCTAAGGGAAGGGCAGTCCGAAAGGGATACCGGGACCTTGGCAACAGGCAACTGAAGGAACACGGGTGGGTTTTTTAGTCAGTAAAAGTCTGACATGCCTTTCCGCTCAGTCCAGAGCGGGAGAAGTCATTTGATGATTTCCCAACCTCAAAAAAAAAAAAAAGTATTGGTGTCGCGTAGACGCTGAGTAAATGCATAAACAACGCCAGATGCGATGAGACCCTTTATTCGTGTCAATAGAATGTCTATTCCGTAACCCTTTTTTTATATCATTATTAACAATACACATTTGGGTACAATTCAATAATTCAAATTTCTCTGCAGACGAAACACCGCACATACACCCAGAGTATATGAAAGCACAATAAAGAACGGAACATACAGGTCCGACCATAAACGATATTTTACGACGGTCGCCGAAGGTACCCGATTCGCGTTTTATTCCCGCGTTCCCGAACCAATTAGGGTTTTGATGGCGCAATGAACGTTGCGGTAAGCGGTAAAAGCTTGCACGTTAACTATAAATAATGTACTGTTACAGCCAGATTTTTAATGGAGTGGTCAAACTGCAGGGTCATGTGACATTTTTAATTGTGTCTGACGTTGACACCTCATCGGTATCGGCGGATGACATCTCGGGTCGACAGCAACCAGTTTTAAACAGACGGAATTATTTGTAGCTGGCTGAGAGAGCTGGAGTAACCTATGATTTATGTGTAGTGGAAACCAGGATAATGTTATCTGGGGGAACGGGACCCCCTGTAACTTCGTTGTGAATAAAGCTAGAATCCAGCTGTATAGAATCTATAATAATAGGTCTTTACCTATGAAATTGCCGTTTTGTATGAAAAAATTTAAACGAAGTTTTTTCATGATTTTTTTATTTGTATTAATCGAAGTAATCACCCATGCAATCAATGCATCTTTGCCATCGCAGTGGCAGTTTATTGATGCCCTTCTTAAAGAAATCAGCTGGACGGGAGGCAACAAATTCTTCAAAGGCATTTTGTACTGCCTCTCGGGTATTGAATTTTTTTCCCGCCAAGAAGTTATCCAAATTCTGGAAAAAGTAGTAGTCTGTAGGCGCAAGGTCTGGTGAGTAGGGCGGATGACGGAGAGCTTCCAACCCCAGTTCTTGCAACTTGGAGACCGTCTGCTGTGCAGTATGAGGTCGCGCGTTGTCGTGCAGGAGCAGCGGAGACGAGCGATTGACCAATGCTGGTTGGAGATGCGCCAGCTTCTCCATCATTGTGTTCAGTTCTTCACAGTACACATCTGCAGTAATGCTCACCCCGTTTGGTAAGAAGCTGTGATGAATCACACCGGCGCTAGACCACCAAACAGTGACCATCACTTTTCTAGGGGTAAGTTTTCGTTTAGGGCATTGTTTAGGTGCTGAACCAGGATCCAACCAACTTGCTGAGCGCTTGCGGTTATCAAACAGAATCCATTTTTCATCGCAGGTAACAATGCGGTTCAAAATTCCTTCATTTGTGTGTCTGTTGAGCAGTGCAAGGCACGTCTCGACGCGTACTTCGCGCTGGCGATCATTGAGTTCGTGGGGCACCCATTTGTCAAGCTTTTTTACCTTGCCAATTTGACGCAAATGGACCAATATTGTTTTGACGCTAACGTCGAAAGCTGCTGCTAATTCAGCCGTAGATTGTGTATCATCAGCTTCCACAATCGCCTTTAATTCGTCATTGTCGACCAAAGTCTTCGGACGACCGCGAGGTTCATTTTTCAGGTCGAAATTTCCAGAACGGAAGCGAGCAAACCAATAACAGGTGGTGCGTTGGTTTGTAGTGTTAGCTCCGTAAACGTCGTTGATGTTGCGTGCCGCTTGTGCCGCGTTGCTGCCACGACGGTACTCATATTCCATAATTACTCGAATTTTTAACGTATCCATGATGACGAAAAAGATTGAAATGCGATGAAAATGTAACACTAATCAATAAAGAAATGACTACTTTTGGAAAAAAAAATCCATGTTTTTAAAATAAAATTAATTTGAAATTAGAATTCTTAGCCAAACAAAAATTATTTTGATTTGAAATGACCAGTACTGCAGAACGGCAATTTCATAGGTAAATACCTAATATATAATCAGCCTATAATGTTCCCACTGCTGGGACACAGGCCTCCTCTCCGTGAGAGGGAGCGGGCTGTAATCCACCACGCGGGTCCAGTGCGAGTTGGTAGATGTCACATGTCTTCGAATTTTTGGTACTAGGACATGCCGGTTTCCTCACGATGGACGTTGCAAAAAACGAAAATTGAAAAGCAAAGACACCGACTTCCGAAATTAAAGTTATTTTTCAGTTTTGAGTGTTTTTTATTGAAGTCGGTTTGTTTTTTGTTAAAAGTTTTTATTTTTCACTTTTTAGTTGCGGTACCTACCCTACACAAATTCTAATACCACTAGCTGATGTAAATAACAGTGAAGGAGTAAATGAAAACATCGTCTAGATAAACTAAGTGAGAAAAATACGTAATATTGAAGCTAACTCAAAACTACACAAGCAAAGTTAATAAAATTTATATGGAACCACCTCGGAAGCATGCCATACAAAAAAGAATCATCAAAATCGATTCATAATTGGCGGAGAAATCGAGTAACAAACATACGTAGTAGTAACAACGAATTGAGAACCTCCTCCTTTTTGAAGAAGTCGGTTAAAAATCTACCAAATAGTAGCGCTGTGATCGCTTTATTTAATTAGGACTATTTAAAACAGTATTCTTATGAGATTGTGTTGCTGAGGGATGGCCAAGTCATTATCATTACATAATTATAAA
Organism: Lithophane ornitopus; assembly: GCA_948473465.1. Taxonomy (NCBI): domain Eukaryota; kingdom Metazoa; phylum Arthropoda; class Insecta; order Lepidoptera; family Noctuidae; genus Lithophane; species Lithophane ornitopus. The sequence goes on from OX419617.1 coordinate 1,949,802, forward strand.
ACAAAGTTCTCCGCCGCCTCTGTCTGTCTGTTCGCGATAAACTCAAAAAGTACTGCACCGTTTTCATGCTGTTTTCACCAATGGATAGAGTGGTTCAGGTGGTTCTGCAGAAAGGTTTTTGTATATAATAACCGACATCCACGCGGGTGAAGCAGCAGGCAAAGTCCTAGTATTTATTAAAGAAATAAAGATGAAAAATAGATAGGTACTGAATAAATTAATGAACAGACTTGGTTTTACATTAAATCACACATCTTTTTGCGGTAGAAGAACTGCGTTGCGAGTCTTGCATTTTTTTACATGTTTTTTATGGGATTATCATTTACTTAAAAGAAACCACGTAACTCGTATTATAGTACTCGTATAAGTTACTTATAAGCGCACTACGGAGTAACAGACAGACATTGCGTCATAGGTCAGGATTGCTTTGTTTATGTAGGATGTTTTATATTTTCTTAAGGAGCAATATAGGCCTTATATTATGGACTGAGTTATTTTCCTTATGGAGTTGAAATGTGTACTTTCCGACTACCCTTTTGTGCCCTTGGGCGTAGTAACGGTTAGCTCAAGGATCATATTTAAGATGGAGGCTCTGTGCGTATATCCAAGACTTAACATACCCACACACTGTTTATGTATATAGAAATGATGTTATCATGCCAACATTTTTTATTCATGAAGTCTATATCTGGGGGCACGGTAGTGCTACCACCAAGACTACTTTTAAACTTAGATCGTGTTTTTTCTTTTAACCTTTGGTATGCCGGAACGTGGATCTCGTTGAGGAACAATGGATTTTTAATTGTGTCTGTAATTACGGCATACGACGGGTTAAAATTTGGTTCTTACATTTTGTACAATGAAACAATATTATGAATTCTAGAAAATTGATCTAAAAGTTATGCACCCGTTCCGATCTAAATAGAAGGACGTAAATTCTATAATGTCAACTTGACATTAAACATTTGCATAACATCAAATGGCAACACAGCAAGGAAGTTCAAGAAACATGCCTGATAATAATATAGCATTCGTGACGGCCGGTATTCAAAATCCTCGTTTTAAAAGAAACTTCTAACTGCACTAAAACTCATTACTAGTCAAAGAGTTTCCCGAAGTCAAACCTTATGCCGACGTTGGCCTGACGTCGAAGTTAACACGTCAGGATTGCATAGCGTGTTGTAGTGACAGTTGAACGAAGTTAACGAAGCATCGCCGAAAGCCAAGTTCTCAGTACACAACAATAGGGAATGTGCATGTGATTCAAGCCATTCAAATAAGGCTCAAGTATTTTTTTAATAAACTATATTACTTCAGAATTATGCCTCCATCAATATTTTTGAATAATATTTCTTTATGAGCGAGTTTTTTTTTTACAGTGCCATAAAGTGTGGCACTTTAAAAAATACCTATGCATTTCAAATACCTACTTGAAAAGTGACGCTATTGGTCAGAGCGGATGTGACGTAACAGTCTATGACAACAATCAAAATGTCAATGTCAATTGAATCAACAAGTGTCAAGTCAATGAATTGACACTTGTTTGTTTGTTGTCATAGACTGTCACATCATCACATCAAGCGCGCCAAATGGAGGGTGTTTAAATCGGTCGGTTGGATATTTTATACTTTTTTTTAAGTAGGTACTTTAAATTGCTTTTTTGCCTTCGATTTTTTTAAACTATTATTTGGCGATGTAAACTATCGAATAAAAATATTAAAAATATACATGCATATTCCCTATTGCAGAGACGTTAGCAATAAAAATAGTACAGGCATTTGAGCCCATTTCCAGTTTCGAGGCGTGATAATGATTACTACATATTTATGGGTCATTCAAAAAATAAAGTTCAGGTCGCCAACACGCTTACAACAGTATTATTTTACTCTTACTTCGTGGGGGAAAGAGATGAAGCTATACGTCCTGTCACGGATATCGAGGAATATGGCTTGGAGGCGTGGTATATGTCGCCTGATCTTGGCCTACCTGGGTGTATATGCGCCTGACGACGGTGCGCACCGTGTATTCTATGTTTCCATCGAAACGTGTCACTGTCATTTCGTATTTTTACAAAATGCCGAATTGTTCCGAGCTTATTTGCAAAAATAGGACAATTACAACAAACCTTAAGACAAGTGGCGTGTCCTACCACCGATAAGTAAAAAATCAAAGCATTCATTATAATATTTAAGGATTTTATAAATATTTAATTGTGACATTTCAAAACGATGCATTAGTGGTGTGCAGCGCTGAGATATGGATATCGATAATTGTTAGTTGTTCTTACGGATTTATATAATATACTAACATTTGCTAATTAATCTATAATTAATTTTATATTATAAAGCTGAAGAGTTTGTTTGTTTGTTTGAACGCGCTAATCTCAGGAAGTACTGGTTGGCATTGAAAAATTCTCTCTGTGTTGGATAGTCCATTTAACGAGGAAGGTAATAGGCTATATAACATCACGCTACACTACGACCAATAGGAGCGGAGCATAAATGAAATATGTTGCAAAAACGGGAAAAAATATTCCTTTTTGAGAGCTTCCGTTGCGTACGCTACGTAAACAGTTTAAGTTACGCAAATATCATGTATGATGGAATTGTTCCTCTTTAAAAGTTCTCAAAAAAGTCCGCGACAGCACGTCTATCTTTTAAGATTGACTCACTATAACCTTTTTTATGCTAATCAAATTTGTTCGAAGCTAATGCTTTATTTCCGAAGGAGTTTTAGCAACATAATATTAACACTAATTGAAATAAATAGTTTTAAAATCAAGGGTATTTATGTATCAGTAAAATACTTTTTAATTCATTTGAATCGGTCATTTAATTTTGAAGTTATCACTAGAATAAAAATGCAATACGCGAACCGTTCGACACCGGGCGCCGCCGCCGCGCCGCCTTGAGTTTCCCTCCTCTAGAGAGGAGAGGATGGGCACTCGAGTAGACCATGACCTGGAATAGGACATAGGATACGTTTTATTCCTATATTCCCACGGGACCGTGATCGACCTACGCGGGTGAAACTGCAGGGCACAGCTAGTATAATATAATATTATTGGAGTTGGTTTACTCCTTAAGAATCGATTTTCATATAAGGCTCCCGGAATGGATATTTTATGAGGAGAGAAATTTATAGAAGCGTAACACTTGTTTTATTCGTAAATAACACAAATAATTTTTTTGAAAAAACATAGTAACACACTTCTTCTACTTCTTCTTCTTTTTTACACTTCGATGTAGTTATTTCAGCCGTATTTTTTTTTGTTGAAGTGTTATTTTTATGCATTTTATTTCAGTTTTAAATGACTTTTGAATTATAAATTAGATTTTAATTAACTACTTCTCTTTTTTGCAGTCGGTTTTCATCATAGATATCCTGTTTTCATCGATATTTTTATCGATCAAATATTTATATCAACCCCTCATCCCTAGTTGACACTAGAGTTGCTTGTGTGCGTACAGTCGCTGTATCTATACTTTCTAATGCCCGCCCCTTTTGAGCATGTGTGCATTAAATAAAAACAAATGTGTTACGCATATTTAGTTGTGTGCGTGCGTATCTATTTATTTTGCTTTTGTGTGAGTTTCGGGAGTGGGGAAAAGGTGGCGACACTTGAACTCGAACAAATATAGATAGAAGGCATATCTCCGGATATCTATGCGTCCTGTAGACCTTGATCTCTTTCCTACACCGAAGTAATATTAAAATAATACTGCTGTAAGCGGTGGTAGTAGGCCCGCTGGTGTAAATCCTGTATTGGACTGAGCTTAATAACAGATTCATGCTGCCTGATAAATTGACAATCTGATTTTTCAGCTGCATTCGCTTATTGACGAGCTGTGAAACGCGAATTGACAGGCGACGTAGTTTTGCGAGATTGGTAGCCAGACACGTATTGACAATAATTGATAGATTTTAATTGATCGAGATAGTGAATATATGGCAAAATATAAAGACAGATGGGGGTTCTGGGTTTGTACGTCTGTTATCATGTGAAAGCCTCCTCTTCTATTTCGCGTTCTAATCATTGCATCCTCCACTCCAACCTTCTTTTAAATATTCATTAAGATTCACCAAAATTTCGCCTGTGGTTACCTATTTCGTAGCATACCTAAGGCTATTTTGCCTTTCAGATTTATTCCGAACCTTTTACGCTGTTGTCGGCATTTCATTTTGTAGTGAGTAACTCGCTTTATTCAGCGTACTGCACCAAGAGTCCAAGACTAAACTTTCATGATCATTCATTGTTATTAATCGCTTTACTTGCTTTTGGGTTACTTGCTACCAAATGTTCAGGAGTTGGAGCATTGCGGTTTTTGTTAGCGTGAGCGAAATTGTGAATAGCATTAATGGAAGGTAACTATGGAAACTGCTGCAGTAACTTTGGTTATCCATTTGGGGTAAAGCTCCTTGTGAACGAATTTAGGTACTACTTGTTTTACCGGTGTTCCCGTTTTATTCCGAAGAAGGCCAACAGTCGCATCTGAGAATTCTCAATATCTCTTAGTAAAAGCTAGGTGCAATGCCATGCACGTCATGTCCTAGAATACAGGGCATTGCATACGAGGTATTGTAGATGGCTTGCCTAACATCTTTGTACCTACTTTCACCAATTCTCAATAACTTTTTACAATATTATATTGCCAGTCCACGAATGTATAATGTGTTGCTCATTCCCAAATTAAAACCTTCATCACCTCTTTCATACCAAAACGTATGTGCCTATTGATCTCAGGACAGGAACAATTAATATCCTTGTCATCCCTAATGATATCACGTACCCTTTCTCACACAAGGGCAATAAATTATACAGAAATATGGTCTCTATCTAGCGGACAAACGGTTTATCGTTCCGGGGACGTGTGAATCGATTAGGAAAGGGTCATTATGCCCGGTGAGATGGCAACCACCTTTCTATTTTATATGTTGGGGTATTGTACCTATTTGCTTATTCTTTTTGAAATAACATCACGCCTGTTATCCCTGAAAGGTTAGGCAGAGGTATACCTATAGTAACACCCACATTTCGCCAGTTATATTTAAGTCCCATTTAATAGTTGGGCGAGCTTATTGTAAATTGTGCACGAATTCAAACTCCGGGCTGCTATTGAGAAATTCCAGATGGAAAAACCCAATAACACATTGCCTGGCTTGGGAAGCGGCGAAATCGTCTTTCGACACTTTTCTGTCCCAGCCAGCCATTTTAAGCCGAAATGGGACTGACGAGAGCCGCATGGGGTGGCATGACGATGAGTGCACTATGTTTACAAATATTTAATTTTAAAATTTATTTTGCGTTTATATATAAAAATAAGTCCATAATCCCTTAAAGTTTTTAATAGTGAACACGTAGACAAAATTTTATTACAATTGCTTTGATAACAATCGAATGGAATAGGTTTTTCTCTTTAAAATAGCAGATTTTAAGGAAACTTTGCGGTTTTTTTGTATCGAGGAAAGTTTTGTCAATCGTGTTTCGGGCACTTCACTATAGACACTCTTCAATTTTCGTAATCATAAAAAAAACGCAAATGCGTTGTTTTTTTTGAGAGAAACATTGATTTTACGTGAAGTCGAATCGCGTGTAAACATCTGCTTTGGAACCATTTCACCTTAAGGTCGCCACAAGATATAATAGGCACAGTAAAAAAAAAAAAACTAAATTCTGTTTAACTAAATTCCTATAACTCTTTATCAGTGTAAAAGTTTTACAGATGGGTCGTAAGAAACAAACTTGCAAAGTTGATGACAAAAACATTGAACCTATGGGTTACAAGGTTTGCACGCAATGCTGAAAAAGCGACGCGGTAACGATTATTTTACAAAGAATTGTAATTTTTTTATACAAGTATTGTAAATGGTTCCGCTTTATGTCGCATGCATATTGTAAATTATTTATTACGATGGCATGCTAAGGAATATTGCTTCTGCAAAAAGAAATTTATTACTACATTTATTTATTCATAATCAAGCAACAATAGATTCATACAAAATGTAATACTTTATAAGGAGTTTTATGACGTAAAATATGACGCAGAACAACTCTTATAAATACACCATCAAAAATCGCGTTAGGTCGCAAAAAATTGCATTGTACTTACTAATTTTTTTGGGATGTTGCTAGGATAGATATCTGCCAATTTACCCAGTTAGCAGCTTCGAAAAATCTGTGCTAACGGCGGCGGGGTGTTCGACAAACTGACAGACCACAAGTTTTTTTAAGCAGCATTCAGTATAAGTTTTTTATAAAATATATTAATAATATAATAATACTAGCTGTGCCCCGCGGTTTCACCCGCGTAGGTCTAAGTCCCGTGGGAATAAAGGGATAAAACGTATCCTATGTCCTATTCCAGGTCATGGTCTACCCGTGTGCCCATCCTCTCCTCTCTAGAGTAGGGAACGTCGCGGCGCGGCGCGAACGGTTCGCGTATTGCATTTATATACTCGTGATAACTTCGAAATGAAATGTCCGATTCGAATGAACTAAAAAGTATTTTACTGCTACATAAATACCCTTGATGTTAAAACTATTTATTTGAATAAGAATTAATATTATGTTGATAAAACTCCTTCGCCAATTATTGCATTAACTTCGTACAATTTTGATTACCATAAAAAAAGGTTATAGTGAGACAATCTTAAAAGATGATATGCTGTCGCCGACTTTTTTTTAAGAACTTTTGAAGAAGAACAATTCCTTCATACATGATATTTGCGTAACTTAAACCGTTTACGCAGCGCACGCAACGGAAGCTCTCAAAAAGGAATATTTTTTCCCGTTTTTGCAACATTTTTCATTTATGCCCCGCTCCTATTGGTCGTTGCGTGATGTTATATAGCCTATAGCCTTCCTCGATAAATGGACTATCCAACACAAAAAGAATTTTTCAAATCCAACCAGTACTTCCTGAGATTAGCGTCGTTCCGCGTTCAAACAAACAAACAACCTCTTCAGCTTTATAATATTGGTATAGATTTTTCATGTTTTGACAAATATGAAAACTAATTTCTTATCGTCAGTTATAACCAGAATAGGTACCAGCGAAACTTTTTAATTCATATTCTTTATGGCACCTCTTTAGGTTATGGAGCTATCCGAATATCAAAAAATATTTGGCCTAGGTATTAAAGGGTGGCGTGAAAATTGATTCTGATGTATAATAGGTAGGGCCCAGACATACGTACGTGCAAGAACCAATAGTTTTCGTCAATTATTTACTTAGTTAAGCAAACCCCAATGGAATTACACAAACAAATTCAGTGCCTGTGAACGGAACCAACAAACGATGGCACACGGTTCAATGGCCCAATCTTACCAGAAAGGTTGCGGTTACTGGAGCTTCCTTTGCGCTTGACAAATTACCGTACATCCGCTACGGAGTGATATTAATAATTTCTGGATGCAATAGGTATTTGATGACCCAGTGATTAAAGGCCTCACTTCTTATGCACGAGATTGTGGGTTCAAATCCGGGCAAATAACAATGTGACTTTTTCAATTCATTTGTGTACTTTCTAAGTTTTTCTTGGATATCACTGACATCGGTGAAGGAAAACTAGACAAGTGACAATCGCTTCGAAAGCGTTTCGTATTTCCACATCGACTTTCAACACGATTGACATAAGCTTTCGATAGCTTGTCAGTCTCATACATTTTTGACTCGTTATCGCTGATAGAATGTCACTTTGTCTAGGCCCTCTGGACTTTTAATATAAGTCTGAAATCGCCAACCCTTGAGTGGTGGTCAAAGCTTGTGCCTTTTATGAGAAGGCCTGTGCCCTGCAGTGGGATAATAATAGGCTGGTACTAGTAGGTATTTGTAGACATTTTTATTTCGTAGTTCAAGGAAAAGGTTTCATTAGAATGTCACCACAACAGCGCCACTAGAATGCATAAGCACCCGAGTGACGTAAAAACTAGCAACACTGACATGCCTTATTAGTAGCGTTGCCAGCGTATCAAGTTACAATTGAGGCCATGAGAACCATAGTGGCCTAACCAATTTTTACAATATTGAGTCTATGATTTTTTCCAGTTAAGTTAATTAAAATATAACAGTAATAAAAAGTATGTATCTGAAGAGTGCTAGTTGATTAAAACTGCTTGTCCATTGGATTAGGCCACTATGGTTCTCATGGCCACAATTTTATTTTCCCTAAATTCAAATCACAATAACAGTAATTGTTTGTCAGTCGAATAAAATACTATAACACGGCAAATTGACGTGACAATCTGCTCAACAATCAAGTTCCCTGGGCACTGTACATGGTATCTTATTAGCAAAAACGCAAGATAACTTCAAAGATAATCTTTTTATCCTGTTGCGGGGAAAAGCCTCTTCATTTCATTAACAACAGCACGATTATACATAAGATGATTTAAATAATTAGAACGAAAAAGGTACAACATGAATACGAATCAAAGTAATTCATATTTTCCTAATTAAATTCATATCATAATTACGTCGTTGAATATCCGTAGAATAAATTAGTGGTACAGTAATATTTTGAAGCAGAGACATCGCGTGCTGTGTCGTTGTCGCATGCCGCCGGTAATAGGGAAGGGGTAGGTAACTTTTACCACGAAGGTTGAAATGTTCAAAAAATTTGCATTGAACCAAATAGAACCTCTTTTTACGAAGATCGAAGCTTTGCACCAGTTTTGGCCTGTAAATTGTAACACGGAATTACCGACATAATTTTCTGTTTTAAAACGCATTAATTTTATATTTAGCTCATAATTTACTAAGTAATAAAAATATGTATCTAATTACAGAAACAGTACAGACTTAACAAATATATATTTATTTCCCAAGATAGTTAACTAATTCAAGTGTGACTTTGCGGAAATCCATTATAAAATACAATAGACGTAGATATATTTAGTACTCTGCATCCGGCGCTCAGCATGGCAACACGTCGTGTTCGGGTTCGCGACATGTCAATCGTTAGCCTAAGGATGCCTCGAAATATATCTATGTCTATTGTATTTTATTTATTTCCCTACCACCATAAGCCGTAGTAGGTACTTGTAAATTATGAAATTTATAAGTGGTAAAAACCAGTTTTTTTCGCCAGTTTAATACTGAAACAAGATGGGAAATGTAGCTAAAAATTCAGTTAAGGCCGAAATACCCGTCACAACCACTCAAGAGCCGTTGTTTATACACAGAAAATTACAAGGCAGAATAATTATAAACGTGCTAAGTAAAGTGGCGAAACCATTGAAGTTTTAATTAAGTGTATTTATAATTAAGTCTGAAAGTAATTAACTTAAAGCAAAGAAAAATACTCGAATACGGAGTGGAGGGTCGTTTCATTACAGTCCAGACTACTGATATTTTAAACCTCCTTGGAGTTTTTAATAGAGGATCAAATAAGGCAGAATTGATGGTCGAAGTTTCAATTCTTATAACGTTTTTTCTGTCACAGATAAGCGGATTTTTTTTAAATGTTATCCTACACTGTCCAACTGTTGAGCAAATAATAATAATAATAATAAATTCTTTATTCAGAGTAACAATGAGACTCATAGTGTTAGTAACAATAAAATAAACTTACAACTATGTTAGTGATACAGTTACAACAAGTACCTACAAAAAACAAACACAACATATCACTGCTTCAGTAATCCAGCTGAAATACTGGAGCAGCGACTCACAATACGGCAGTCCAGCCTGTCAGCAATCATTCCCAGGATGCTGTTGGAACTGGCTCGCACCTTGCGCACCAAGGACACACATCTTTTACGCATTAACGCATAAAAGCAGTCAACACGTAATTCCGCAAACATCCCTGATGCGCTACAGAAGCGAGGCAGCCCCATCAACACCCTGAAAGCATTGTTGTACTGAACGCGGAGGGCACTTGTACGACCTCTGCGTAAAATGTACCCACAGGCCACAGGTGTAAAATGAGGAACAGAAGGCTCTAAAAAGTATTTTTTTTAACCTCCGTAGAAGCACGGTTAAACCTGCGGGCAATCATATTTAAAGGCCTCCCCCAAATCTTTCCAAACATCCTGTTCCAGGGCCACCTCGATCCAACCCTTGCAGTACGCATTTAGATCGTCTTGCCATCTCTTCCTGGGCCAGCCTCGGCGGCGCCGTCCACCTTCAGGCACCCATTGTGTGGAGACTTACATACTTATAATACCTTAGATTAATGAAATTCTGTATAAGTACGTTACCACGGAAACTAAGTTTGGATTATGGTCATAATAGAAGGCTAGTTTTAATATCCCATGTTTTCCTATGTCCTTTTTACAACTTCGTCTTTTACCTTTTCCGGACTACATGACGATATTTTAACGTAACCCCATAATTTACCTTTCTATCTATTAGTTGAAGGTTGTATTGTGATCCAACTTCGGGAAGGATAAAATGATTGATGAACATTAAACGAAAACAACCTTATAGCGCTTCAAGGTTATTTTGGCGCGTGGCCAAAATCGGAACTAACGCAGCCATTTTGTTTTTTAAATACATTTCATCTAATATTCACAAAACAATTGCACAAATGTTTTTAGGGGCTCGTGGCTAAGTAATAAGAGCCGTGCGGGTCGATCCATCAGGTTAAGCTACACTTGCCGGGGTTGGTCCGTGGATGGGTGACCATCTTTACATGTCGAGACTCCTCCGTGCCTCAGAAAGCACGTTTAGCCGTTGGTCCCGGCTCGTGGATCTTTGACAGTCATTACGGGTCGTCAGAAGCCCGAAAGTCTGACAACCAGTCTTACCACGGGGTATCGTATTACTCAGTTACTGGATTGTGGAGGTCAGATAGGCAGTCGCTCCATGTAAAATACGGGTATTCAGCTGCATCCGGTTAGACTGGAAGCCGACCCCAACATAGTTGGGAAAAGGCTAGGTAGTTACCAACAGCGCCCCCGTGTCGACGACATTCCAGCGCCAAAAAATATCATTCGACAGACCGTTCACTATAACTTGTCCCTTGCCGTCATGTTGGCACCGTTGCTTGTCAAGCTTAGTTTCAATTCTAATAGAGTTCAAAATAGCGACTGACAGAACGGTGCTACGATTCGCATCACGGGACAAGATATAATGAACGCACAGAAGCTGGTGTATATTTGTTTACCGCTAGCACTTCCATTTTCTTTTAAATCTTTACTGTGACCATGGTAATAGCAGCTTTGCCTGACATTCTACTAAATATAGCCCCGAAAACAAATAAGTACGGCCATTATTTTAAAGCTTTTTTCGTTGTTCAGGAAGTTACTCGGTTTCTTTTATTTTCTTTTGATGATGAATTATGACCTCGGGACAAGGTTATATTCTTTGATGTAGGTCTTTAATCCAATCCGGCATCCTAGCTCAGTGGCATAGGCGTTTTTGCCGCGTATATGTTGCTTCTACGTCATCAGCACATGTGAACAAACAACCGGTGCGCAGACACTCATAGTACAACCTGTGCGCATTAACATGGCACCTGGCTCAAGACGTTTGTAACTCCCCCCGCTTACCCGCATGGCGACGGCGGGGCGCGGCGCGGGTAGCGGGGGGAGTATTGAGTTCCGACCCAGGTGCCATGTTAATCCGCACGGGTTGTAACTGGCCCTACGCAATTAAGATTTTATCTGTAGCTAAAGGTTTGGTTCAATGGGAAACACACAAAAAAAACCAATGCAGAGCGTTTTTGACACCTTGATTGAAAAACCATTGTCAAATACTACGTGTGATAGTGCCAGAATCGCTCTTCTGGGAAACCGGAGCTTTACACAATGCATTTAACATGTTCCATTCACCATATATTCTATCTACATCAATGAAACACCCTACCCAAGCTGAACAACATCAATATAGCATTACGAATAATATTTCTAAAAACTAACTTTCTTTTTTAGCTGCAAATTGAGGCAGGAGCTGGTGAGGGTCCAGGGCCTCCAGTGAACAACAACTCAGAGGGTGCAGTAGCCAGCCCCCCTCGGGATGATAATCACAACGCGCAGCCGCCGCCGCCGGTCACTCCTCGAGCCAGGCCGCTTACACCTGCAGGTGAGATTAGGAAATAAGTTTTGAAAAAATTTGAACCTGTTCTGTTCTTGGTTGAATTCCTTGAAATTGTTGATATTAGACCTAAGTTGAAACATTTTTGACCTCGATAACATGGGTAGTAATATTATGGTTATGTTTCGGTTCAAAAGTTACAGCCCTCTGACAGGCGGGCGGACGTACGGACGGAAAGTGGAGTCTTAGTAATACGGTTCCTTACACAAAGTTTGCCAACGGGGTTCCGTTGGCAACCTTTGTGTAAGGAACCCTGAAAAACCGGGTTGTACCCTGTGACAGACGGACGGCCAGCGAAGCCTTAGTAATAGGGTCCCGTTGGGGTACGGAACCCTAAAAAAGGTACAGAATAGAATCCACATCAATGCGCCAGTTCTATTTATAGTATAACAAATTGTTGCTATTTCTAAAGCTTGTTGTCAATAACTTCCCTTTTCAACAGTTTCATCACGGTATAATAACCCAGTTTCTAAAATTAGATATAAAATTATACATGACGACAGTTCACCGGTCCCGGCACCGACAGATATTCATTGGTACGGAATACTCGTTCTGAAGTTAGGAAAACAATCAATTTTCATTTAGTTGAATCGTGAAAGTAGACATTTATGAATTGTAGTTGAGATTTTTGTACGGAAGGACTTCCAAAACTTCTCTAGGCGCGTTGAGCGATTTTTTGTAGGGGATAAACTTATGGATTCGTGACACCGACATGCACGCCGTAGTGCTGTATTAGATATAGAATATAAATGGCGCTAATACTAGTTTATTAGTGTAAACGGTTTAGTTACTTGCCTTTTAAGTTGGTAACTCTTCTTAAAAGCTTGATTTAAGAAGAGAAGTAACGGCCGCGTCTTGCGAATTGTAGGTCGTAGGTAAGAACTCAGACAGGCGTTTTACTTTGTGTAAATTATTTCATCACCACTGCACTCAAAATGGTGACGGAAAACATCGTGAGGAAACGGGCGTCTCCTAGAACCAAAAATTCTAAGATATGTGACATCTACCAACCCGCACTGTATATGCGTGGTGGATTACAACCCACTCCCAGTTACAGAGAGGAGGCCTGTGTCCCAGCATTGGGAACATTATAGGCTGATTATGCATGCATTTTAATTCGAACTTTCAGCAATTTTAACACTATGTTCAATTTTGATCACTTCCAACAATGATGATGATGAATGATGATGCTATTATGTCACATAATGACGGCTTTCTTTTCTTTTTCGTGTGCGTTTTTAAATGACAAATATGTCAAGATTTCACCTGTCGATTTTTGACATATTTGTCACTTTTATTAGTAAGTAAGTAAGTAAGTATTTATTTGCATAAAACATGGTATACATGGTGTTACAATAATTTATAATAAAGATCTTACATGTTTTGCCAGAATTGTACTTAGCATGCATATGTTCACTTAATACTAACATGAGAATTTGTTATCCATAAATTCTTTAAGACTATAGAAATGTTTCGAGTTTAACCAGTCAAACAATTTTCCCTTAAATAATCTGGAGTTTAAGTTTTTTATGCTACTCGGTATATTATTATATATACTAACACAAGTATATAAGCAGCTTTTATTATATTTAGAAAGCTTGGGAAGATCATGCAGAACGAGTCTCTGTGGATCACGCCGGCTCCTTGGATTAATATCATTGGCTGATATAAACAGGTCTTTATGTTTATTAACGAACATACATATTTCAAAAATATAAAGCGACGGCAGCGGTAACAAACCTAGTTTCTTAAATATGGGTTTACAAGATTCCTCCGAGTGCATCCCGTAAATTGCCCTAATACACTTTTTTTGAGCAACAAATGCTCGGTTTAGATCGGTACTATTTCCCCATATTATGAGCCCGTAACGTAGTACCGATTCTACATATGCATGATATGTCATGAGAGCTGTTTTTAAGTTAGTAATATTTTTGATTTGTTTAAGAGCATATACAAATTTATTTATTCTCTTTGCAACGTTATCTACATGCTCTTTCCAATTCAAATTCTCATCAACAATTACGCCTAGAAACTTCGTTTGTGCTACTTCTTCAATTTTTGATACGTTTAGTTTAATATTATGTTTAGGATTATTACATTTATTGAAATTAATATAAACAGATTTATTAAGATTTATTTTTAAATTATTTATGTCAAGCCATTGTATTAATTTATCTATAGTATTATTAATGTCAGTCTCATGATTATTTCTAAAATTGTTACATTTTTCTGTCGCTATAATAATGGCTATGTCATCAGCAAATAATATACATCGGTGGTCAGTTATATTAATAATATCATTTATGTACAGTAAGAACAGGACAGGCCCCAGTACACTTCCTTGTGGTACACCACATGTATTGTGCTTGTATTCTGATGAAAAAGGCACCTTAACTTGATTTTCATCAATTTTATCAATAATGACTCGTTGTTGTCGGTTACTGAGATATGATTTTATCCACTGAAGTGTAGGACCCCTGATACCTACAAGTTCAAGTTTTTTGAGCAACAGATTGTGAGAAACTAAATCGAAGGCTTTTGAGACATCGAAAAATAGCCCAGTGGTCAGATTTTTATTATTGATATTAGTAACTACCGCCTTTACCAGGGAGAATATTGCCAAAGTAGTGGACTTGTTTTTTTGAAAGCCATATTGTTCTTTGCTAATTATATGAAATTTATCACAATAGTCAATTATTTTTCCATACATGCATTTTTCATATATTTTGGACAATATGGGTATTAACGTTATAGTACGATAGTTATTAATATCAGATTTTTCTCCTTTTTTATATAAAGGCTTGACTATCGAGTACTTCAGGGCATCAGGAAAAGTTCCCGATGCAAACGATAAATTAATTAAATATGTCAGAACAGCAGTTAGTTGATTGGTGCACTCTTTAATAATGTTAGTGTTGATTTCATCATAGCCCACAGAATTGGAATTAGATAACAACAGTATTTCTCGTCTAACCTCGCTTTCCTCCATAGGTTTTAAAAACATCGAGTTAACGGATGCATTTATACGAGGTTTTATGCTTTCCTGACTGCTCGTATGTGATAAATTAATATAATTATTATTAAAGGCGGTGGCAATTTCAATAGGATTTGTTAGTGTTGTATTGTTAACTGTAATTTTCTCCATATTTCCTATGCCATTTGTATCGTGCATTTCATTTTTAATTACTGCCCACGTGGCCAACATTTGTTTTCACATTTGTTTTCACTCTTGTTTATATATTTAATATTTGCGCATTTTTTTGAATTAATTATACATTTTTTTAGAATATTGGAATATGTCATATAATTAATTTTGTTATTTGCATTTTTATTTTTATAGTATTTATATCTTAGTACACGTTTTTTTTTACAAGATTTCTTTAAGCCTTTACTTATCCAATTTTTTTTATTTGAATTATTGTTATTTATTTTTACTTTTACTTTTGGGAAGCAAAGATTGTAGAATAAGCATAGCAGTTCATGAAAGTCACTAAATATATTTGCATCATTTGAGATGTATATGTGTGACCAAGATAAATTATTTAAACATTCCTTGAACTTACGAACATTGTCCAAACTGTAATCTCTTATATATATATGATAAGATGAGCATTTTTGAATCTTTTCATTTATAGGAAAACTCAACATTTGGGCTGTGTCATGGTCAGAGAGATAGAGAGGCAAAACTGAAGCGGAAGCATTTGGAATATTACTTAGAATATGGTCTATGCAAGATGACTTGCGCGTAGGCACATCAATGTGAATTTTCAAGTTATAGTTGTAGGATATGTCTCGTAGGTGATTAGTAACGTTACCTTTTTTCAACGTATTTATATTCAAGTCACCGGTTATTACTAGACGAAATTTGGACTTGTATTTATTAGTTAGGTAGTTCAAAAGATTATTTAATTTACATAAGAACTGAGTAGGATCTGAGTTTGGAGTTCTATAGACGCAAATAACAAGCAACTTATAACACTCAAGCTCTATGCCACAAGCTTCAAATGTGTTTTGGGTAGCATAATTTTGTATATAAGGTAAATCTTTGAAAGGAGTGCCTTTTTTTACTAAGATACAGGTTCCTCCTCTTTGTTTTTCTCTACAAAAACTTGAAGCTAACTGATAGTTACATATTTTGACATAGCTCTCATAGCCTTTCTTTATAAAAGTTTCCGACAAGCAAATTACGTTAGGCTCTTTTTGTGCTACTCGCAACTCTTGGATTGTTATTTCTAACAGTTCCCGTTTTGATAGAATACTAGCAATATTTTGGTGCAGAATATTGAACATATGGGCTTTAGGCACGAAAAAAATCGTCTTTATTTCTTAATACAGGGAAGTAAAAAGGTATTGTACCTCTGCTTACATTCCCGATAGATACGGCTGGGTTGACTGGTTGTTTATTTTTATTACAATATTGTTTATTAAAATAAAAAGGGATCGTTCCCTTTTTAGGCGTATTGTTACTAATGGCTACATTGCTGCTTGGTTGATTACGCATTACAAATTTCCTAATATTCCTTGGGCACAAGTAGTTTTCATTGTAGTCGTTACAATCTATCACATAATTTATAGACTTACAAGCCTCTGATAATGTAAAATGTCCACAATCAAGATAATGACATTTTTTAAACATCTTACATAAGTTTTTTATACCATCATTCAATTTTGAGACATTTAAGAAGTGACTATTACTAACATTTAGTACAATAATCCTATTATTATAAAATGTATCCAATAAACTTTCTAATGGTGACAGAACTTGCCTTAAATGAGAATCATTTTCCCCTACACATACCACTAGTTTGTCATTAGGATGTAATGTTGTTTTTAAGCAGTTCTGAATTATGTCATGACATTTCGCATTTGGCTTCGTTTCCGCAAAGATTCCGTATTTTTGGTACTTAGTGTTAGTTCTTGAATGCAGTAAGGCTGAAACCAAGCCGACACATTGTTGTGTACCGCATATAAATATTCTTCTTTCGGGTCTGTGTTTGGGTTTTCGTTCTGGGATGGAATAGGTGCAGGTATTGACTGCAGGAGTCATTGTCAGGTTCGATGCCACGCTTTTATTTTGTAAGCATTGCGACAGTGTCTCTATTTGTTTTTTTAAAGATGAAATTTCAAGGTTAGCGCTATTCAACTGCTGCTGTAGGTCTTCAATTATTTTTCCCAGGGATATTGTTTTATCTTCGTAAATACTGTCAACGTTTGAAGAATATAATATAGGTGAAGAAGGGGTGGATGCCGTACAGTGCGCTAAAGAATGCCTCTTCTTTTTAATATTACTACGAGAAATAGTATCTGGTAATGAAATGGATTGACATAATGATTTTAACATGTTAATTTCAGCAGTTAACTTATTTACTTGTCTTTGAAGA
Organism: Lithophane ornitopus; assembly: GCA_948473465.1. Taxonomy (NCBI): domain Eukaryota; kingdom Metazoa; phylum Arthropoda; class Insecta; order Lepidoptera; family Noctuidae; genus Lithophane; species Lithophane ornitopus. The sequence goes on from OX419617.1 coordinate 1,967,221, forward strand.
TTACTGTTTTCCAGTAATGTTTTATCAAGCTCGAATTCCGTAATTTCGAGTTTAACGGTTAATTGGGATACAGTATCTTTCATTTCTGACATAGATACTAAGTCTGAAATTAGTTCTGATGATGTTCCATCCAAACTTTTTGACATTTTTGTTGGTGTGCAATTCGATTCATAGGATGTATTGTAGTCAGTGAGTATATGCGAATCCAAGATCTGTGACGCTGCTATGGACTGGTCTTTTTTTGTTGCATTGGTTTGTTCTGGTGATGGTGTTTTAATTAAACAGCCTAAGCGCGACAATTCTTCAATTTGGGCATTTTATGACATATATGTCGAATTGTCAGCTTTATAAAACAGGGCCCTGGTGTTATATCTACCAGTTTTATTTACAAATTGACATTATTGAATATTCTATACAAAATGACATAATTACTTTGTAAAGTATTTTATTATTGTGAATGTGAGGACTAGGTGTTTTTTTTTTTTTTTTTCATTCTGAGTTAATTTTATGGATGGTCTGACAATTTGAGAATTTTATGCGGCCTACCCAAATGTCCTTTCTTTGGTATTGTTCGTCGAGTCGTTGAGCTCCTTAAGTTCTGAGTTGAGCTCCACCATTACTGACAAATGCTTGCACTGACTGGACAGGTCCTTTCCTCAAAAGACCATTTCAGACTCGAATTTACATGGTCCTCATATGGCTTGACCAAGATTATGTCTGGACTTTGACCTCTGAGTTTGTTTCGGCCTTTCTTCTCAGAGTAGTCAGATAGGAAACGCCGACCGCATCTAGCTTATTTTTAATATTTTTTAATATGACGTGTAAAAGTGATTCCAATATCCTATTTACAGAATAAACATTTTCATTTCATTTGTCAGAGTTTCAGAATCTCTCAGGTATGCCGCCGGTTTCCTCACAATTATTTTAACCTTCACCGTTTTTGAAGCTAGTGATAATCGCATAATAAAATATGACACACTGTTATATTCATTACCCCTCATTTTTAGCTCATGAAAGTCGAGCATTATATTTTACATTGTTCGAATGACAGTAATAAATTGAATGAAAACCCTTTTTTTGCGTAACCGGACCGCAATTAATTTAATGGCTTCGCTTTGTGCTGCATTACACCAATAATACCGCAGGCAATAATGGCAGCTTTTCAGTGAATACCTAACTAACTAACCAATCAATCTGCCTACACTTGCGACAATCTAAGAAGTCCGTTTAGACTTTTTTTTTTTATTTTTTTTATTATTTTTTTTAGATAACTTTGCCCCACACTAGGAATTTCTTCCTGTATCGTGGGTGCGTTTACAAACATAGAAACTCACATACACTAACACCCAGACCCGGAACAACTACTTGCAGATCATACAAATATTTGTTCCGTGCGGGGATCGAACCCGCGACACGTTGCGCAGCCGTCCATCGCTCAGCCACTGCGCCAACCGTGTCGTCATACACTTACAAACACTCTAAGTATGTTCAATCGATATGTCTCGAGAATCAGTTTATAAGAAACGTATTTTTTTTTCATCGCTACACTGCATTTTGCCAGCATTTTTATAGCTGTCAAAACGGACTTCCTGTTTATAAGAAACGTAATTTAGTTTTTCATCGCTACACAACATTTTGGCAGCATTTTTATAGCTGTCAAAACGGACTTCTTAGGTTGTCACGAGTCTAGCCGGCTTCCAGTCCAACCGGATCAACCTCTCACATACTACGTCGTAGCCAAAAAGATACAAAAACCTCGCAGTATCAATGGGGCTGTAACGATAATAATATGACATCAGGAATATGATATATTTACCCAGTGCCGAGTCGAGCTAATAGAGCCTATATTTACGTACTTACATTCGACGGCAATCATCGTAAAGTGTTTGTTGTGGGATGTTTATTGACATTGTACCGAAATGTGGCTTAGGTTATGTCATGGGGAATAAGGTTGGCTCCCAATTTAACCGGATGCAACGGAATACCAGTATTTTACATGGAGCGACTGTCTATCTGACCGCCACAACCAAGTTACTGGGTAACATGATACCCCATGGTAAAACTGTTTGTCAGACTTTCGGGCTTCTGACGACCCGTAACGACTGTCAAAGATCCACGAATGACAGCCGGGACCAACGGCTGATCGTGCTTTCAGAGACACGGGATTTCGTATTATAGTACTATTATACAGGGTGTTAGGGTAGACACCGTTATCCTTGAAACTAGTGGTTTGGTGTCATCTATAATATACTTTTTCTATGGGACCAACTTTGAAATCGCAAAAAAAAAAATCTTCTATTCCATACATTTTGTCGATTTAACACACAACACAAAACACAAAAATAAATTGAAAAAATGTATGGAACAGCTGATTTTTTTTTCGCGATTTCAAGGTTGGTCCCATAGAAAAAGTATATTATAGATGACACCAAACCACTAGTTTCAAGGATAACGGTGTCTACCCTAACACCCAGTATTTTATGGTATTATGCATTTAGTTTCCCGGGTGACCAATATTCTTGTTCCCGGCCCTTATCTTCTCCTGATTGGGCTCATTGACGGCGACTAAAGGATTGGGTATTATGGGGCCTACATAATATAAATAATTATGATATCGACCTATGTGCTATTCATTCAAACAATGATAAAACACATTGAACCGACTGAGTATAAGGTAGACAATAAGTAGGTAAAACGTATTATTATTTAGGTAACATATAGGTGTTTGTTTGGTGTGGTTGTTTTACGTAACAGATTAATACTTTTGTGAATTATTTCACAACTTACATTTTTTTTTCTTTTTGGCTGGTAATGTTTTTTTTTCGCATGTATGGACGCTATACTATTGCGGGTTAACGGCGCCCTTTGTTAGTTAACATACTGTAAAACATTAATTTTTATTTCAAATTACATCCAATGTAAAAAATAGTTATCCCAATTTATTTTTAATGTTCAAGCTAATTTAATAATCTTTCTTTATTAATCCTCGTGAAAAATAAGAAATAACGACGATTCATGTTTCGACAGATTTTTCCTGAACTCATTAGTAAACGTTACGGATTCATGAAAAATAATAATAACATGTTTTGAATCCTCATTTAGGATAGCAGGCATCCTCTCTATACTATGAATGGAGGAGAAAATACAAAGGAGACCATAGCTTTAATAACCAATAAAGTCTAAAATATCCTGTAAAGAAAATTGGACGTTGCTCTATAGGTACCTTGGTACGGAACCTTATAGCCTAAATCTTCAGGCCTCAAACCAAGAACCTACAATATCTTCTCGCTCCCAACGTTCAAGCAATTTTCCCGAAATTAACTTTAAAGTGTATCGGAATCGAACCAGGATCAATAGAGCTTTCTGTTTCCCTTATATATGTTTTATCTTTGCGAAAATCTAGCTAGGAGTCGGCGCTATCGGTGACTTGAGTCTGAAATACCTACACCAGTAAGCGCGGGGAGAAAGGAAGAAATAAAAGAGTGAACTGTATAAATAGGCAATGGTTTAATGCCCTCTGATCTTACAAAAGATAAAATTTACCAGATAAACAGTTAATAATTAAATGAGAGAGGAGAATCGACTGTCGCGGTGGAGTCCATTGAAGCGAGTACTTTAGTGCCTTCATGCTCAACAAGTCAGTTTCACTTTGACATTTATTCAAGAGGAATGAAAAAAATGGAGTGACGAATAGATTCAATGCCAGCAAAAAGGTTTTAAAGGAAAGTTCCGACTCATACAATCTCCCAGGATCACTCATCTATTATTAGTCTGTCGTACCTACCATTAATTCTGGGCGGCCTAAGCGTCTCGGTTCATCCATCACGCTATCAATTTGTTTCTCTGAGTGGTACAGACCTCTTAAAATTTGACCCAAATAACTTGGCATGTTGCTTCCCATTAAAAGTAGATTTTCGTAATGTCCTGAATTATTTCAAAGGGTACGAAACAAATAGAGATTAATTTTCCCCTTTTATTTGAATAACATCAAACGGTAAAAGTTCTTTAGAAGAATATTTTCTGCCCCATATTTACTTGGAAAGAACTGTAGGAAACATAAAATAAGGCCCTATCTACATAGACGTTTTTCTTGCCGTGAAAAACTACTGTTTATTCCGCCGTGTGTATACTCCATCTATACTAATATTATAAAGCTGAAGAGTTTGTTTGTTTGTTTGTTTGAACGCGCTATCTCAGGAACTACTGGTTGGAATTGAAAAATTATTTTTGTGTTGGATAGTCCATTTATCGAGGAAGGCTATAGGCTATATAACATCACGATACGACCAATAGCGGAGCGGAGCATAAATGAAAAATGTTGAAAATACGGGAAAAATGATTCCTTTTTGAGAGCTTCCGTTGCGTGCGCTGCGTAAACGGTTTAAGTTACGCAAATATCATATATGATGGAATTGTTCCTCTTTAAAAGTTCTAAAAAAATTCCGCGACAGCATATGTCTATCTTTGAAGATTGACTCACTAACAACCGTTTTTATGGTAATCAAATTTGTTCGAAATTAATGCATTATTTGCGAAGGAGTTTTATCAACATAATTTTAATTCTTATTTAAATAAATAGTTTTAACATCAAGGGTATATATGTAGCATTAAAATACTTTTAAATTCATTCGAATTCGACATTTAATTTCGAAGATATCACGAGTATAAAAATGCAATACGCGAACTGTTCGACGGACACGACGACGGCCCTGCGCCGCCGCGACTTTCCTTACCATAGATAGAGAGGAGAGGATGGGTACACGGTTAGACCATGACCTGCATTGCTATTCTGTAACCATCTCACTGTGAAAACTTAGGTGAAGTGAGCGTGGAGTGAGCTGTCATTGTCATCGATACCTACTGATGCTAAGGCAGTGACAGTTCACTCCAAGCTCAGTTCAACTAAGTTTTCACGGTGAGATTTTTACAGAATAGCGCAACTGAAATAGGACATAGGCTACGTTTTATCCCTATATTCCCACGGGATCGAGCCTTACGCGGGTGAAACCGCGGGGCACAGCTAGTTTGAAATAAGATTAGACATTTAAACAAACCTTTTTACAATCCATTCAGTAGATCTTGACTTCTATACCGTAGACATAAGGATGTCATTCAAAGCAAAAAAGGTTACACAATACCAACTGTCTACTGCAGCTGCCATTTGCCATGCCACCAACACAATAGAAGTCAAAATCGGTTGAACGGACTGTAAAAAAGGCTTGTTTAAATGTCTAATCTTATTTCAAATGGAGTTTAGGCACGAGCGTCAGGGTTGAGTGTTATAAGGAACACTGTGGAAGCTTGTAGACAAACATGTTTTTTCTACAGCGCGGTTTATACGCCGTACCGTAAAGAAACCGTGCCGTGTACAAAGGGCCTAAGGGATTGTAACGAGTTTTCTCGTAGGTATGTTACATTAGCATAATACGAGTCGACAAGTTCATTTTCCTTTGAAACGAGTGGATTTCATTTTGCAATAATGGGTTGTTTTTATTGAAAAGAAAAATACGAAAATCTTATTTTATTGGAAAAGTTATTATCAGGTTTAAAAGAGCTCTGGCCGTTTGCAGCCCGCTCGCATCTACATGAGAAATAATTAACTAAATGAATGAATAATTAACTATTGTATAACAGGAAAGTAATGAACAGTGAATAGGTACATTTTTTATTTTACGCCCTATGACGGTAGCGAAACGGCCAAGCCACATATTTTGACTAAGGTGTAGAGTTTGTGAAGTTAGGGCTTGTAGAGTTAGGGCGTGTAGAGTTAGAAGTTTGGCTCTACATGAGATCTGATAACTTTTTGACAGTGCGAGCCATATGGTCTTTTGGCAACATTTTACATGATAATGTTTTTGGTAGGATATCTCTTATCTCTAAGCTTCTTACATTAGGTAGTAGAGCGCTGTCTAAAAGCGCTTTACGTCAATTTAATATTTCGCGTCGAGGCTTGATTCAACTGACATTTTGTCGACAGTACTGAGTTCTGCTAACCTAGAAAAAGAGCATTATGACCCAATTAGGTCAACAAATGTCACAAAGATCGATACAAAATTTAGCGTCAGCAGGTATTTAACATAATTCTTTGATAGCTTAAGGGGCTTCATACCGATGTCGTCACTCAAGGCTTTACACGTGCTTCATCTAATGTTTCACTGAAATGCGTAGAAAAATGATACTTAGAGGGACTTTTCTATTAAGCTTGTATAAAGTATCGTTTTCTTTGAAGTGTTGTTGCCCCTCTCTAGGATTTTCTTGTAGCATTTATGCCCACAATATCACATTAACAAACACACTGACTTTATTTATTATTATTTATGTACACACAGTAAAATACAAAGAGATATGACATAATTATGATATGAGTACAAAGGTACTGCTTATTTCTTAAGAAATTTCTTCCAGCAGACCTGCGAAAGGAGAAATGAGAAAGAAATGTAAATAGTGTGTGAGAACAAGAAACTAAGAAGACTTTGTGATAGTGTCTAGTAATAAACCCTCCAAACGCTGAATAAAAAAAACCGGCCAAGTGCATGTTGAACCACGCACAATGAAGGGTTCCGTAGGGATGAATTAATGCCAAGAACAACGAAATGTATGGGAGAACATGTTTTTGCAACATCCTCAAAATCCGGAGTCACACGTAATCTGTTTGATTTATGCCCTACAACGTGTGACTCCGGATTTTTAATTTGTCTGTCTGTGGTCTCTTGTTTATACCTTTTTACTCGTAGTTGGGTTTTAGTTTTTATTACTTTAATTTTGTTTAGGGTTCCTTGTTGACTACGGAACCCTAAAAATGAGCTTATTCAATATTATAAAATATGAATACTACTGGGTCATTCTCATTACCTACCTAAGTTACAGAATATTTTGTGCATATAAAAATATGGAAACAAACTTATGAAATACTTTACAAAAATGCCGAAGAATGGATCAATTTCTGGTAGGCTGTAATATTTAGGTATTTGTTCAGCGCTGGGATTGTTGGCGCAGAAAGGACATCCCTCGAAAGCCCAAGCTCATTGTTGTCATTGTGCCGCGGTTTTTGGCAGAGTTTTTAATACAGGAAATCTGGGAAGTGGTGTAACCCATGTCAAACACCAGTCGTGGCTCCCAAGTTGCTATGGTGACACCTTGTTGAATCGCGTAGAAAAAAAAGGTTTTGTGAAATGTTTCGTCAATTTAAAACAATTATTTTGTAAAAAATGTGGATTCACACGTGTAGCCGTCTGCGTCTGTCAATTTGTGTAGGAAGTGAGAGAATTCCAACGTCTTGCCCAATTTGAATCATTTTGTGAAGACCCCTAACCCATAACAGGAAGATTTTGGGCAAAACGTTTGTGACCTCGTGAAATGTTTTAAAAGTTAAGGCAAAGTAATATTGTGTGGCTTCGTATCGCGTCGCCCAAGGCTTTGCACGTGGAGACGGCTGTCGCAACCAAATGCGTAAGCAAACCATACAGGGTGTAAGGGAAAGCCCTCCGCAAAATAACAGGGGGCATTCAGCTCCATATTTTGAATCGTATTCCACCGGAAATTTTCTCAAGAAAATTATCATTTTTTTATCGTTTTTTCACAGTTACTATTCCTTTATTTCAATGTACAATTACATTCTCTGTACGCAGCACTCCATTTATGTAAATAAAACAGTTAAAATAAAAAAATTAACAGCAATGGATGTTAAAATACTCTAGCGCGCCCCCCCCCGACACGGGGAGTGCGGCTACGTGGGTTTTGCCACGGTAACGATACATTGCGCGTGACGTAATAATACAAATCAGGTTTATTGGATTCCCATAACGTTCCTGAAATAATTTCATGTACCGGTCGTCTTAGTATGATATGCTGAATTCATTCCATGAGTCTGTGGAGGGCTGTCCCTTACACCCTGTATAGGGTCTTATGTCTAACGGCTACTTTGGCTGTTACTTTTGATGGAGGAACTGGCCGTTACTGTGCACGTGAACTAAGTCATAACATCTGTTCATGATACTTGGGACTACGATACGATAAAGGTAACGACGACTTACCAAAAATGTTAATTGATAATAATGATTTTTTTGGGAAAAAATAATCTAACTAATATTATCTATAAACGCGAAAGTTTGTAAGTATGGATGGATGGATGGATGGACGGATTTTTGTTACTCTTTCACGTTAAAACTACTGAACGGATTTGGATGAAAATTCGCACACAGATAGTTTATAACCTGAATTAACACATAGAATACTTTTCATCCCGATATTCGCACGGGATCGTGCCTTACGCGGGTGAAACCGCGGGGCGCAGCTAGTGTTAGTATACAGTAGTTCTTCTTACACACACAGCAGTGATAGCCTAGTGGTGTGACCGTCGGACTGCCAAGTCATATGTCTCGAGTTCGAACCCAAGACATACAACCTCTGGTTTTTCGGATTCATGTGCGTATTGTATAATTATCACTTGCTTCAACGACGGTGAAAGAAAAGATCGTGAGGAATGCCTGAGAGATATTTTTCGATGCATGTGAATCCAAGTCAGAGGCCCATGGGCGGCTTAAAAACTTTTGGACATCTTGTTAAGCACTAACTACCCCAAAAAAAAAATCTTTCTAATACTGCATAAAATATATTTATCTAACATGAGCCTAAAAATTTGTACGTTTAAAATAAGAGCTGATCACAGTTATGCAATAGATATCTTTATCTTCATAGCAGGACGATATCTATACTAATATTACAAAGAGGAAAGATTTGATTGTTTGTTTGCATTGAATAGGCTCCGAAACTAACGAACCGATTTGAAAAATTCTTTCACTGTTGGGAAGCTACACTAAACCCGGCTGACATAGGCGATACTAAATTTTCAAAAAAATTAGGACTCCTTACTAAAACTCCAATAATTTAACCCAAGGTGTAAAAAAAAAACCTAAAATAGCCGTAGATCAGTACTTAGTGCTACCCATGCGAAGCCGGTAGTTCTAGCGATTTTGTAACAACTGTTAACTGTTGTTTTGTCACCCTGAATATCACCTGCCAATAACTATTGTTGGACTCTATTGTTGTTATTAACTCAGCCTATTTAGTGCAGTTCATTTTTGGACATAGGCCCTATTGTTGTTATTAACTCAGCCTATTTATGGCAGTTCATTTTTTGACATAGGCCCATCCAGGCTGCGCAACAACACCCTATATTCCGCATTTCGCATCCAGTCGGTCCATCTATCTGGTGTGTCACAAAATATTGACTAAAATGTATTAGATTGCAAATACCTTGGCTAGAGAACATTTCTATGAGTTTAAAAAACGATGACGTAGTTCTCGAGTTACTTATAAGCGTGTTTAAGGAGATAAAGAGAGACAATGCGGTTTATAACTGTGAAAGACAGCCCTAGATCCAACTTAGCAACGGAAGTGGAGTCTCGACCGGCTACAGGAGGGGAAATAATAACTACTCTATAGAGAGGAGCCGGTATTATATCAAGATCGGATAGTTCCATTGTTTGCAGATCTGGGTTACTGCGGAGTTGTGATTAATTATCTCGTCTTACTTCGGTATTTCAGTGGTTTGTAGGACTTTATAATTGGTATTGATCAATTATTACTGAATCAACCTTAATTTGAAAATATAGAGTATAAACAATATTTTGGCCATCGATATATCTTGATTATAAATATATTTCCCTTTAATCCTAACTTAATATTATAAATGCGAAAGTGAGTTTGTTTGTTTATGTGTTTGTTTGTTTGTTACGCTTTCACGCTAAAACGGCTGTACGGATTTGGATGATATTTGGCACAGGGGTAGACCATGACCTGGAATAAGACATAGGATAGTTTTTATCCCTATATTCCCACGGGATCGAAACTTACGTGGTTGAAACCGCGGGGCCCAGCTAGTTAAACAATACATTTTTGAATCATTGCTGGAAAAAAACTGATTTGTTACATAAGACGTTGTTGCGGTGTGCGTTATATAGTTTTAAAAGGTCTACGTATTTAAATAAATATTTATTGCACATTTTTCGTTATTGCACCTACCACTGTTTGTCTATCTGCATCACCCACAGGTTGAGGTAGAAAATGCCTATGGCATTAAGTCGGCTTCTGACATTTGTGTGCTTAAAGTAGTAAATAAATAAATACAATTATGATGTACACTAATTTATAATAATAAGCGGTACTTCTGGCCACGGGGGTTATAGGAGGTTCCTCTCGCAGGAGCCCTGACCTGCCTGGCAGCTTGGACCCTATTCCCGATGGTGGTCTTTAGCCACGAGCCCTACGCTATCTGCCGCAGTCTGTCTTTTTCTGTATTCTTTCGCTATCTGTGGATGCTTGCACAGTAATTGGCTTGTCGTAATTTAGTATCCAATAACTTTTTGTAGGCGTAGGCCACCCACCTGCCAGGGTTGCGGAATAGTCCGAAAGGGATACCGGGACCCTGGCAACAGGCAACTGAAGGAACACGGGTGGGTTTTAGTCAATAAGAGTCTTACACGCCCTTCCGCTCCGCCCAGAGCGGGAGAAGTCATTTGATGATATCCCAACCAAAAAAAAAAAAAATGGCGTAGGCCACCCTAGAGATAGAGCATCGTAACGAAACGCGGGCTAAAACTAGTTGTAGGTATATGAACGATGCTGACATAATACTTTAATTATTTGTATGTAATGGTTTAGCTTGTGGCTTAGCCGATAGACATGCGTGGGTTCTGACTCCCACAGATTAGAAGAATGTCTCTTTGTATGGGGGGGGGGAAATAAAAGGTCAGTTTGCTATTTTAAAATATACGCTATTTGTTTTATTGAAGGGATCTTTTGCTCAGTCGTTTTTACCATAATTATATCGTACTGATTGCTTTTGGCGTAGCGATTGCTACGCCGTAGCAGTGTAGCGCGTAGCATTTTTGTGTTCGTCCTATATCCGTTTTCGAAAGTATCGATGTAAAACTGCTTATTTTGTTGCAACAAGTGACATAACATCTATATCTATACAAATTCATATAAAAACTAAAGTCGCTTTTCGCATCTGTCTTTATGTCCGGTTAGATCTTCTTAACTACACAATGGATTTTGATGCGAGTTTCACTATCATTTAGAACAATTATTCTGAAAGTTTTATGTATCTATGTGTAATTCTGTTATGTATCAATTCTGTTATGTAGTTTTATGTATCAATGTTTTGACATTTCACCTGAGCGAAACGGTGACTCAGCCGGTCGAATAATATATTAATCCACATATCATATATATTTATATCATATCTTCACCCGCCCATGTTTGGTTGTCAGTACTCGAAACTTCCAGTCGAAGCCTTGCTGTCAACTTGGCAAATTGCTTCCAAACGGCTCCCAAGTATTGGAGCCACTTGTCCCCGCTTCAGTACGTGAATACGGTTAGGAAACTTCTCATATATCATAGTTAGCGAGGTTCTTGAATTGTTGAAGGTAATACAAGGTGCTTGATATTAAAATATGTTTTAATCAGAATGAGCTTTCGGCGAGTGACGACATTTTATGAGTTAGTGAGGCTCTTGAATTGTTGAAAGTAATACAAAGTGTGTAGACCGTTTTGACAAATACGTAGGGAAAACGGTTGAAAGGTGCTGGATTTTAAAATGATGGCTAAAGATGTGTTTTGATCAGAGTTACTCTCCGGCCAGTGGCGACATTTTCTATATTTTTGTAGATTCGTCCATGAATTAATGAATATAATGTATTTGTTTAACACATGCATTTGTTCTTCAGTAATAATAAAAACTAAAACCCAACTACGACTAAAAAGGTATAAAAAAGACACCACAGACAGACAAATTAAAAATCCGGAGTCACACGTGTTAGGGCATAAATCAAACAGATTACGTGTGACTCCGGATTTTTAATTTGTCTGTCTGTGGTGTCTTGTTTATACCTTTTTAGTCGTAGTTGGGTTTTAGTTTTTATTACTTTTTTTTTTTTTTAATTATTTTGGGGTTATAATATATATATTTATGAAATGTGCTCATTAAGTCCTTTCATTTGATACCCAACATGGTACGATTAAACAATTTTTTTTTTTAAGTGGGGGGGGCGCCATTTTTAATTTAGTGTGACACACAGCCTATAACCAGCGGACGATCAAGACGCTTCCAACGATACCTCATTTGTGAAATTGTGATGAGTCGTTTAGAAGATATGAGGGAACAGATGAACATACATACATACCGGTCAAAATCATGACCCTCCTTTTTTCTTCGCCGTAGTCGGGTAAAAATTCAGGTGACGTTGATGTCTCATACTACATAATAGTTAGTAAAGTTTAAATTAACCTGCACAACAGATTACTGATGTATGTACTGCTGACGGCCTAGTAAGTCACACAAAGTCAGTCAGCCAGTGATTTTTTATTCAAATACAGAAAAACGTAACATCTGCAGAAAAAACATGTTAATATACAATGATTGTGTTTTTTTATGCTCTAGGATATTAATGATAGCCTAGACCATGTCAAAGAATAAACTGGCATATAAATTATTTTTAAACTTGAATTTTTTTAAATCATTTTCATCAATCGAGTAAATACTTTTCATTCTAACTATACCAATACAACCAAATTCATATGTAAATCTAAGAAAATGCGACGTTGTCATATTTTTTATTTTCGGATAAAAAACTCAGTTTTTTTTTTGTCGTAAGTGAGTGTTTTACCTAAATAATTGTGACCTTGTCGAATTATTTTTGTATGAATAAAAATTCAAAAATCATATGCCAGTTGATTCTTTGACATGGTCTCATTAATACCCTAGAGTAATGGGATTTCAAAGGAAAACACGTTGTATAAATAGACCATGATCCAGCATCGTAATAAGTATTTGTCCATACGACATTATTTACATTTGTTGCGAATGCTTCCTTTTTCCATCGTAAAAAATGTAAGTAATCTACTTCGAAGGGACAGCACATTTTGGGTCACTTTATTTCTTAACTAAGTGCCTTTATTTTTGTGACATATATATCTCATAGGTTAGTTACATTTCCGTCTGTGCCCATTTTGAAGAACGTACCTAACATTATCCACGTTACACATATTACTAAGTAACTACTACTGCTTTTCACTTGGCCAGCTTTATATTTGCTCATAATATACTTACATATTATAATCTTAAAACTACAGTACAATTTAAAACATTGTAAAATCGATTTTATGTTTATTTTTGGGTGGTAGCTTCCACCATTTTGACCACTTTTATGAACAGCGAGATACTCGTACGATCGACTCGATCAAAGTAACGAAAAAGATTGTAAAACAGTTTTTCACCTGTCTTGATTATACATAGGAAATATCCTGCAGCAATCCCCAATTATTATTTTTCAAAGCTTTATAATAATGGTGTGGTATTGATAAAAATGGTGCCGATTCTCTTGTACACCGAACTAAACTAACTAAACTATCACTAAAATTCCTTACTTTTGACTATGGGAATCTTGGAGCTATTCTGCCAAATAAATTCTCTAAATTTAAAACTTATTTTGACACAACTAAAATCGAATTTGACAACCGCGCGCCTCCACTTGGTACTTGTTTTCCCTACCCCGTGTTTTTAATGGAATTTTTCAGTTTTTGTATGGAAAATAAGGAAAAAACAAAAAAGTACCAACATGTTGAGAATTAGGGGTTTAGGAGTTCCTTAAAGGGGGTCGAAATTTTCATTATTTTTGCGATAGGACTCACCGTTTTCGAGATATAAGCAAGAGAAAATAAAAAAATACAGTACTGTTTTTTGTAACTGAAGTCGAGGTGTTGGTTTGAATTTTAGTTCATAACATCTAATTTTATTCCACACATTTTTAATCGCGATTAAAAATAGTCAGATATAGGACAAAATTTTAGGTTAAATCGTCAAATTCAGAATAGCATTTTCACTAAACTAATCTCAGTGCCATCTTAGTGCTGTCAAACTAAATTATAGTTAAGTTGTGTCATTTAAAGTCTATTTCAGAATGAGTTTGATCGTTTGGCAGGACTAAACAAAATTTTAATGATTTTTAGTTTAGTTTAGAGAATTTTGTGACAAGAGAATCGGCACCAATGTCTAACTTTTCACAGACTAAATTCTGTTAATCCTTCATAACAACAACTGCCCGCTTTGAAAAAATGTGCGGAGGTTACCAATCTCACCCGTCACATTGATCAGATTTTTTTGTTCCTATCTACCTAACCTCACTACTATTATTGTAGGTACCTATTTCTTTCGACTGTATTTGTTTCAAATAGCTAGCTAGGGTAGGGCGCCGTGACAAAATACTAAACTTAAAACTGCGCCGAAAGCTGAAAAAGATTGGGAACCCCTGGCCTAGAGCTTTGAGCATAAACCCATTATAATGTTAATGATATCTATACAGTCTGTACGCCCACTCGAAATGGCTTGAATTAGGACATCCTTTACATTTTATTCAAAGTTATGTGGTTTTATCCTGAGTTCATATTTCAAATGGCTATTTAGAGACGAATTTGCATATTATTATTTATCTAGCGACCCGTACCTTCTTCCTACGAGTGCAATGGCGACATCTCAAGATATTTATATTTCAGTGCTATATCTGAATTTAATATTAATGTATTACCAATACTCATGAATGAACCTTCCGGAATATAGCATAAGCATGATCAACCTATAATGTTCCAAGTGCTAGGAGACGAGACTCCTCTCTGTCAGAAGGAGTGGGCCGTAATCCACCACGCGGACCCAGTGTGGGTTGGCGGATTCCTTCCAGAATAAATGCTCCAAATTATGGTGACAACTGCATCAAAAAAGGAATAAATGTATCAGAAGATTTGTGGTACCCACTTGTACTAATTATTATGGGCAAAGATGTAGAAAATGCTTAGTGCCAACAATTTTTAACGACATACCTTCCGATTTAGAAAATAGCTGTACCACGAAAGTATCTTTTAAAAACAAAATGGGGAAGTTTCTTTTTAGCACCTTTTGTCAAAACTTCATGACTGGAAATGTGTAGATTCCGTTTATGATTGTTTGTTGTTGTTTAAATTTATGTCATACTATCTGATTTTTGCGGCTTCGCCGTTGTGAATTTAAATTCTGTTGCGCAACTTAAAATGTTTTAACTTTACGCTTTTAATCAGCCTTTGTTTAAAATAAGTGTGTTTAGTTTTAGGTAAAAGTTGTTATTGATATAATACTAACAAATAGTTACATCAATATTAAAATTGTATATGGGAGCTACATCTGCCAACAAACTGTTTTACAGTTTGGCAGAAGTATTAAAAAAAAAAAAAAAATTCCTAACGTAAGCGCGGACTTAATTTTATAATATGTATATATGCACGGACTTAACTTTATAATATGTATAGATGCCCGCGGTTAGTAATGGGTTACAAAACGTTACTCGCTAAAACTAAGTATGTTCTAAAGAGTCCGTGTTTCTTTTCAAACACCAGCCTCAACAACTAGATGAGGCTGATAGAAAAATAAATATCGAAAAGAAAATAAATTATCTTTCAAAAAGAAATAAAAATATTTTATACAAGCTGCTCGCCCCAGCTTCGAACGGGTAGCACTAAGCACATATCTACGGCTATTTTATAGGTATTTTTTTTACACCTTGGGTAACATTATTGGAGTTTTAGTAAGGAGCCCTACTTTTTTTGAAAATATAATATAGCCTATGTCAGCCGGGGATAGTGTAGCTTCCCAACAGTGATAGAATTTTTCAAATCGGTTCTGTAGTTTCGGAGCCTATTCAATGCAAACAAACCAACAAACAATCAAATCTTTTCTCTTTATAATATTACTAGCTGTGCCCCGCGGTTTCACCCGCGTAGGTCTCGATCCCGTGGAAATATAGGGATAAAACGTATCCGATGTCCTATTCAGGGTCATAGTCTACCCTTCTGCCCATCCTCTCTCTCTCTAGAGTAGGGAAAGTCGCGACGGCGTGGCGCTGGCGTCGAACGGTTCGCGTATTGCATTTTTATACTCGTGATAACTTCGAAATTAAATGTCCGATTCGAATGAATTAAAAAGTATTTTACTGCTACATAAATACCCTGGATGTTAAAACTATTTATTTCAATAAGGATTAATACTATGTTGATAAAACTCCTTCGCAAATAATGCATTAATTTCGAACAAATTTGATTACCATAAAAAAGGGTATAGTGAGTCAATCCTAAAAGATAGACATATGCTGTCGCGGACTTTTTTTTAGAACTTTTAAAGAGGAACAATTCCATCATATATGATATTTGTGTAACTTAAACCGTTTACGCAGCGCACGCAACGGAAGCTCTCAAAAAGGAAGATTTTTTCCCGTTTTTGCAACATATTTCATTTATGCTCCGCTCCTAGCCTATAACCTTCCTCGATAAATGGACTATCCAACACAAAAATAATTTTTGAATTCCAACCAGTAGTTCCAGAGATTAGCGCGTTCAAACAAACAAACTTTACTATAATATTCTCTTTATAGAAAAACTAAAAATATTTGTATTTCTTTTTGACATGTTAAAGTGTTTGGATAAACCTACTAACAAAAATTAACATCATTTATCAAAGCAATTTTCAGAAATCCTAACTATTTTGGGAAATGGGTTTGGTAGGTTTAGTTTATTTATACATTAGGATACCTAATTTTTATTCCCACGGGATCAAGACTTAAAACCGCGGGGCGCAGTTAGTAAAATATAATTTATCAAAACTATCAATTTTGTAGTTTCGCCAATATCGACAGCATGTATAGCGCTCCCCAGAGAGCCACGAACAGTAGGTTTTTAATTATATCTCATCAGAAGGGGTTCGATAGGTTCACCTGGTACTTGGAATTTGAAAGGACATACAGATAGACCGAAAATCTACAGGGTATTCCGACATTTCGCCTTCTATTTTCCCTTTGATGGTTTGCATGTTACCGATCCTAGCATTCACTGACGAGGTAATTGTTTTTCGGGGGACGACAAAGCTAATTGAAAACCGCACGTGAAACATGGTAGTGTCAGCTACCTCAACTGATCTAGCTAAAGGATCGAAAAACCATCTTAGTAGATTGATCATTACTTTTGCAGCCAACCAGAGGCCCTTGACAAAGTGACATTCTATCGGCGGTAACGATGATGGAAAAGGCAAAAATGTATTGAACTGACCTATGCTATCGAAAATCTTCTGTCAATCCTGTTAATAGTCGTTTTAGAAATACGAAACGCTTTCGAAGCGATTGTCACTTGTCTAGGCCGTCAGAACTGCTTTCAAAACGAAATAATTGTACAATAGACAAGGAAAGATCTAAGGTCATAAGTTCATAACGCTACCTCGAGGGTAGAGTAAAAACAACAAAATCTAAAAATAACTTTAAGTATACAAGTACCTTCTGTATTTATTTTTATTTTGTACATCAATATATTCCGTAGAGAACATTAGATTCGACGCAATGCGGATGAATACTCGAAGCAGAATATCCATCATGATGAATATATTAGGCCACGCTCATTGGCTACGTTCCTGCGTTCTAAACTGCATCAGTGTTTTGATTGGCCACGAGCTTCCGGCTTCCGTAAATCAAACTGAACGCAGGGCTGTACTGTGACGTTTCAAGTTGACATTATTTTCTGTATTTTAAGTGCCACTGTGGCGCTTCTTGCGAAGGACTGTTGACAAATCCTATTTTTACCCGACTACGGCGAAGAAAAAAGGAGGGTTATGATTTTGACCGGTATGTATGTATGTATGTAAGTATGTATGTATGTATGTATGTAAGTATGTATGTATGTATGTATGTATGTTCATCTGTTCCCTCATATCTTCTAAACGACTCATCACAATTTGACAAATGAGGTATCGTTGGAAGCGTCTTGATCGTCCGCTGGTTATAGGCTATGTGACGTCACATTAAAATGGCGCTCACTAGAGGACATAAAGGCAGGAACTTAAAAAAAAAAATTGTTTAATCGTACCATGTTAGGTATCAAATGAAAGGATTTAATGAGCACATTTCAAATATATATATATTATAACCCCAAAAGAAACTAAAAAAAAAAGTAATAAAAACTAAAACCCAACTACGACAAAAAAGTCTTGTTTATACCGTTTTAGTCGTAGTTGGGTTTTAGTTTTTATTATGCTGGCAATTTTAGATAGTTACGCCACTGAGGCAGTGGAGTGTTTATCATGCTAGAATAGAATATATTTTATTGTATGTAGTGATGAATAAGAAACTAAGTAGCAAATACAAGGACAGTTTTCTGCGCACTTTTCTGCGCAAAAATTATGTAGGTGCATGTGGTTTGACTCTAGATCTAAACTTCTAAAGCGTGTATCATCTCAAAATTGCTAGAACTTTCTGGATCTGCGTATTCATAGATTTATTAGCCAATTTAATCCATTTCACAGAACTGTGTGGATTATATTATCACAGTTCAGGTCCACACCTAGTTTGAGGACCATCGTTTAAACAAGTGGATTGTTACGATAGTTGCAAAAAAAAAATGCTATACTTCACTTTGTCATTCTCTGTAAAGCAGGGTTCATGGTAAGTTGGTTACATGGATGATGTTACAGGTAGTAGTTACATTGTAATTTTACGACCTAGGTACATCGCTAGGCTCCTTTTCCACAATTTAATATATATTTATCAGCCTGCCGTTACGTTGCGTAGCTCCAGTTGTGTTGCTTTATTTGATATGAATGTGCGAAAATTCTTTACGAGTTTTGTCAGCATATTTGTGCTAAGTTGTAATAAATCAGACTTACAGAGGAAAATGATTTACCGTAGGTATGTTTCCCGTAAATTCATTTTCCACAGATTTTATAAATTGTTTTTTGTAATGCATAAAATAGTTAGGCAATGAAGGTTTAATAGAGGTATGAGGAGAAGACGGTGTAAAGTTCCTCATCCTCCATAGAAAAGGGAGGATCCTCCGACCAGATGGGTGTTGAGTCTGGTCATCTAGTGGGCTACCGCCTGACGATGTCTATGTCGGGACGTGGAAGATATTATACAGGGTGTCCAATAGAAAATTGATAACCTTGAAATAGCATTTAAAAGGCCATTCTAAAAAATAAAAATACCTATACCTTTTATCTCCAGTACTTAGCACAACTTTCTTACGCGCGGTTAGATTTTCGGCTTTGTGAAAATTGTTATATTGTTACTCATTTGCGTTCAAATACTTTTCCCTTTCTTAAAATTTATGAGAGCGTTCAAGTACCTACCTAAACAGAAGTATTTTACCCTTTGCCAACCCACAGGGAACGTAGCTCTGCCACCTCTTTAAGTCTTAGGTTTCCATCTAGCTCCATAGACAAAGGAGTAAAGGTAAAGGATAAAGGTCAAACATTCACTGAGTTTTATTTTATGCAATATTGATTTCCTTCGGCACGTGTAAGCAATATTCCATTCTACTTGGAAAATGCTTTAATAAAACAATTTTTCCATTGAAAATAATATTATATAGTGTTATTAAAATAAACAAAGGAATATAAAAGCTGAGTATTTTAAGCGGAATTAGGATTCATTCGTATTTGTTCATTCATCCATCAAGGTCGTGAAAGCGGTTTGATGAACAAGCTGAAATATTTACGTGCAATTAACGATATGAAAACATTAATATTTTCCTGTTTCGTTGTACGTACATAATGGTTGTATTTTTATTAATATACATTATATTATATTATATTATATATTATTAATATATAACGCAAAATCTCTATTATTGCGCTTTCATGTAGTGTACGACATATCCGATTCACGAGATTATTTTTCTAATTTTTTGACTGCTCCTTTCCTGTTTTGATAAAATCCGTAAGTTTGGTCAAAAGGTTTCACCAAACTGTGGGTGGAAGAAAGGGGATTTTGTCTAGATAATAGGTAACAAAATCAGCGATGGACAACAATATCTCCTTGTCACTAAAAAAGCAGCGACCATTAGTCCTCTGCACATGTATAGCATAGGCATAATTAGTGCATGTTCCAACTGCTGGACCACAGGCTTCCTCTCTGTGAAAGGGAGTGGGTCAAGCAAGGTGATCAGATAATGGCAAGTCCTCCTTGACAACTAGATGTTGTTACATTTGGGTTAATGTTTAGCTAAGACTTCTTTTTCTTTCAGACTACTTATTGTAAATCAGTTAATTCCCTCTTTCGAATAAGAATAAGAATATAAAGTACCTGTTTCTCAATATAAGTGTAAACCTACATATTGATAGGTAACCCTTCTCGTGTCTCGGCCGTCATTTATCTAGAGAGGCCCTCGGACTCCGCCCTCCGGACCTGTATGTAGGTCAACGCGGTCACACTTAATTAGGCCGAGAAAAAAACAGCACCGTGTCGCGTGTTGCAGCCCTAATGACTAATGATCTTGTGAATATTTGAAAGTGGAGGCTGTTGTTTTGACTCATCTTTCTTTTTAGAAGAAGGTTAAGCAGAAGTAGTAGCTTCTTTTTTAGAATGTCGATAGCAAACACAGAGTAGGTAGGGGAATACTATGTATGGCATGCCTGAAATTCAGCAACTCGTACTCTGCTAAAACTAGAATTTAATACTTATAACTTAACAAAAGACAAGAAGATAGCTGCAAGAGTAAAATAGTGTGGCGCCAGCTATCGCCGCTAAACACAAAGTATATGGGAGAAATTTGTTCCATACTCTAAGTACCCTAATAGTAGTATTCACTAGATCCTCACGTGTAAAGGCAAGAGATGTGTAATTTTCATGTCATTTCACCATTTTATCCTGGTGTCGTAATAATTTCAATATGACCTTTTACTCATAGTTAATTACCACATGAAATCGATTGAAAACCTTTAAAATGTTTGATGCTATGCTCGCGACAATCTAAGAAGTCCGTTTTGACGTTTCGTTCTCGTACATGTAATAAAACAAGAATCAGTTTTAAGCAATGTAGATAAGTCGTCGATTACAAACTCTCTAAATATGTTGAATCGATAATGTCTCGAGAATCAGTTTATAAGACCAATTTTTTGTTTTTCAGCTTCTTTTCATCAAAAATGCTTTGTGTAAAAGCATTTTTATAGCTGTCAAAACGGACTTCTTAGATTGTCGCGAGTTTAGTACATTTTTCTTGTCATCACGGCAACGCCGGCTGTCACTGAAAACCTGCGGTGTAGGTTTGTCTCGCATAAGGTCCCAGCATTATGCTGAGCGATGGCCGTTTTGCGTGGATGTGACGCATATTTTCTACCAGCTTGTTCTTTTTGTGTTTTTTTCTTTGCGTCATGTTTACCGTAAACAAACGTTGGTAATTTATTTCTTTCTTCATTGGGAAATTGTCAATACGTCGATGGCTAAGTTTCGATAACGATGTCATAACTTAAATCAATACTTAATAGCTTTACATAAATCAGACTCACAGTTTATCAACAATACGAATACTTATGAATTTATCCACACGACACAGCGAAATCCAGTCAACCGAAATCACTTGCACATTCGCGATAGCGCTCAACAAAAAGCCGCTGCAGCGCTGGAACGAAGCTCAGTTAACAAAAAGCGATTTAATAACACTAAAGCTTCACACAATGGGTGTTCTATGGACTAGCGTTTAAGCGAATTGGATCGGACGCAGCTGTGTCAATGGCCGCCACCACGGCCTCCGATTTGGCGCATTCTGCCTGGTCGCTACCTATTTTTGGTGCTTGAAGCGGTTGGAGATAGAATTTGCTGCCAAATTTTCAGATTTATAGGCCAACGGGTTTTGGTTTTGGCTTATATTGTGAATTATATGGCCCTTATGGTAGAAATAAGGCTAGGAAAGTTACACATGTAGTTTTGTATCAAGATTATTGAGATTCGTGGTCAAAAATAGAGCGAGTAAGGTCAAAGATTCCATTTCAATTTCTTAAATGTGTACACAGGTACCTATATAAAAGGTAGGTAAAAAAAAAAATTGTTTCTTATAAAAAAATATAAGCATAAAGCAAAGTTCAAATAAGAATAATAAGATCTGGAAATACATAAATTTTAAAAACTTTCAATAAAGTTCTTGTTGCTTTCATGAAAAAGGAATACTTGGGATAGGTACCTTTTCTGAATAAATTCTTAGGTTTTGTTATAACGAAGTATTCTTTTGGTCCATGTATTTATTACCTAACCTAGAATTGGAAAGTCGAGGTTTCAACTTGGTTTTATGTGGAATTGGATAATAGCTTTACGCAAGAGTGCGCTTGGCTCTAATTATTTGCGTAGGCGCTTTGAATCGTTTGAAACTGGAGCATTTACCAAGTAAAATCTTAATGCATATTCTTACTGTTTTTCTTACTCGAAGGATTTAGTACTTATATAATTTTTCAGGCGGGTGAAGCCGCGTCAGTATCAGCTAGTATTTTAAATAATGCAAAATTGTGTATAATGCAAGAAATAAAAGGCTTTTTATTATTTATTTTAGACTAGATACCCGCGGCTTTTCCCATGTGGATGTCGGTTATTATATACTAAAACCTTCCTCGAGAACCACTCTATCCATTGGTGAAAACAGCATGAATGTCGGTGCAGTAGTTTTTGAGTTTATCCCGAACAGTACGACAGACAGACGCGACGCAGGACTTTGTTTTATAATATACTAGCTGCGCCCCGCGGTTTCACCTGCGTAAGTCTCGATCCCGTGGGAATATCGGGATAAAAAGTATCCTATGTGTTAATACAGGTTATAAACTATCTGTTTGCCAAATTTCATCTAAATCCATTCAGCCGTTTTTGCGTGATTGAGTAACAAAAATCCAAACACACAAACTTTCACATTTATAATATTAGTAGGATAATGTAAGGATGTTTTATAATATGTATGGATAAGGATAATCAACAACACAAACAGTTTTACTCCACTTAACCTACTGCAAATCAGCGACCCGTCTAACCGGTCTCCACAGTAATGAAGAGAGATGTTATAAAGTGCTTTCTAAACTGAAACTATTCAATTAGTTCGAGTTCAGAGGGCATGCTGGGCTAACTCGTCATATTACAGTTTTAACTTAACGCTTAATGGCTGTTAGGAGTTTGTGGTATAGTTCTATTAGTTTTAATGGTTCCTGTTTTGATAAATAATTCATTTAATTGTACACGAGCTTTGTTCCATAAAATTGTATCAATTTACAGCCACAAAACTAAGCTACATATTGATACAGTATTCAATCTGCCTAGCCTTTTCCCAACTATGTTGGGGTTGGCTTCCAGTCTAACTGGATGCAGTTGAATACCAGTATTTTACACGGAGCGACTGCCTATCTGACCTCCAGAACCCAGTAACTGGGTAATACGATACCCCTTGGTAAGACTGGTTGTCAGACTTGCGGGCTTCTGAAGGCCCGTAACGACTGTCAAAGATCCACGAATGTCAGCCGGGACCAACCGGGGCTTAACGTGCTTTCCAAGGCACGGAGGAGTCTCGGTATGTAAAGATGGCCACCCATCCATTAAACTTTTTGGCGTTGAATAAGCAGAGCCGATAAAATGTTCATTGGATACAGCATGCTCCAATTCTCATCCAGCATACGTATTTAACTAAATTAATTACAGCGTAAGTATTTAAATACTTACAAAACTCGAGTAATTCGCCGTCTGGGAGTTGAACTGTCACTAAGAAGCAACGCAGTCATCCATTCTGCCAGTCAGCTGTCGTAATTTGCGCGGGAAGCTACCAGCTGACGCCATATTTAATCCTCTGCAGAAATGTAACAGTTTCTGCTTCTCTTCTGCTAAACTGCATTATGTTATTACCTTTATACTAGTATTTTTGATCAGAACAATGAGCCTGTGGCGGCATCTACATCGCCACATGCGAACTAAGCATCAAAGACCTGACGTCACACAAAAATCCTGACGTCACATACGTCCTGCATCGCGCAATTAGAGTTTACAGCGCGATGGCCATATGTATATACAAGAATCCAACATCAATCGTTGGGCAGTTGCCCGCCAGACACAACACCCGTCTAGTCGGAGGATCCTCCCTTTTCTATGGTGGATGAGTGAATTTTACACATACCTCTAAAAGCCCATAATGTTCCACTGCCACAGATCGCATTGTGTAAGCATCCGGGCCCAGTGCGTGAACGTCACATCTTTTCGAACTTTGGCTCTAGGACTCGCTTTTCTCACGATATTTTCCTTCACCATTTTGAGAGAAGTGATGATGAAAAATATTATTAGGTTACCATTTTACAAAATCCACCAACCAGCACTAGGCCCGCGATGTAGATTACGGCCCACTCCCTCTCACAACATCGAGAGGAGGTCTGTATCCCAGCAGTGGAAACATAGGCTGATTATGACCATTATTAGGGTTCCGTACCCAAAGGGTAAAACGGGACCCTATTACTAAGGCTCCCCTGTCTGTCTGTCTGTCCGTCTGTCAACAGGCTGTGTCTCATAAAATGTGATAGTTAGACAGTTGAAATTTTCACAGATGATGTATTTCTGATAAAATAAATATTTGAGGGGGCTCCCATACAACTAACGTGATTTTATTGCTCGTTTTATAGATAATGGTACGGAACCCTTCTTGCGCGAGTCCGACTCGCACTTGGCCGGTTTTTTACACAACGAAACATCCGTAATCATGTTCAATCCTCAGGGCATGTTTAGACTATCAATTCCGTTTGTAATAATCATAGCAATGATTAATCGGGTTGCGTTACTCAGAGTAAAATACTCGGCTGTGAGTAAAATATGGACATTCAGGTAAGCCCTGATCCAATAAGGACTTGTATGCTTTTAAATTGAGCTAAGATTGTACAGGGTGTAAGGGACAGCCCTCCTCAAACTGATGGAATGAATTCAGTATATCATACTAAGACGGCCGGTACATGAAATTATTTCAGGAACGTTATAGGAATCCAATAAACCTGATTTGTTTTATGACCTCACACGCAATGTATCGTTACCGTGACACGGTGTAGGACCCGCTCGCCCCTTGGATCTTGCCCCTTTTATTAATATGCACCACTCGCCCCGTTTTTTAATAATTTTGGTGTACCGACTCGCCCCTTACGAAGGGGCGAGTGTCATTCAGTGTCATTTAAATAATTATTTTGATGTACCGACTCGCCCCTTGCGGTATTTCCTTTGAAATTTAACCAAAAAAGGTACAGTCAGTCAGAAAAATACACACATTATGAATAACGCTATGTTTGATTAATTTGATAACTCTATCTGTAATCTCACCACCTCATGACACTTATGATAGTTTTTGCTACCTAGCTTACCTATAAGTAATAACAAAAGGAACCTTTTTCATAGGTCCATTAAACAAAACGTTTGGTAAAATATGTTACCCGTTGAGAAAATCAAATCGGATTAGAGTCATATATATTATGAATGCTTACTCTTTCTATGTTCGTATTATAATGTGGAAGGTATGCGTTTTGCGATATTTGCTAATTAGTTTATTATTTATTTCCAAGTGTAACTAAACGTGAATGTATGCAAGCCTAGTACTTTTTGTTAGTTATAAACTATTTGTGTGCCTTTCATCCAAATATTATTAATGGGATAATACTAATGATGGTTGTAATACTGTCCCGCATGACGAGAATCTCGTGAAAGCTGAGAAAGAGAAACAAATAAAATATCTCGACTTAGCACACGAGGTTGTCGACATGTGGAACATGAGCTCGGCTATCATTGTGCCGATTGTCGTAACGGCTTATGGCCGAAAACCTCGACCAACAACACCTCTTGAGGCTCTCGTTAGGCGGTTGGATCAAGGGCCTGATTCAGAAGGCTCCTTGATACGGCTCGCATTGTGATGAAGTTCCTGTCTTTGCAACCCTAACCACCGGTAGCTTGGACCCTGCTCCCGACACCGGCGTACCTCTATTCTTTATATTTTTAAATGTTTTATATAATGTTTTTATAAAAATATTAAAAAATATAAATAGATAAGAAAGAAAATAAATAAACGAAATTGTAATACTATCTTGAATTCATACAAGCCTAGTATTTTTTATTAGTTATAAATTATTTATGTCC
This sequence comes from Lithophane ornitopus, assembly GCA_948473465.1. NCBI lineage: Eukaryota > Metazoa > Arthropoda > Insecta > Lepidoptera > Noctuidae > Lithophane > Lithophane ornitopus. Next base: position 1,993,182 of record OX419617.1, read on the forward strand.
CTTTCATCCAAATCTTAATATTGCGATAATACTAATGGTTGTAATACTGTCTTGAATTCATGCAAGCCTAGTACTTTTTGTTAGGTTTTAATTGAAGTTTTAAGAAAACAATATTTATTTTAATATTTAAAAACTTAGAGTGCTGACTGTACTTTTAACCTACTAACAATCGGGGGAGAGTGGGTACACTTAGGTAATTAGGGGCAAGATTCAAGGGGCGAGCGGGGCCTACACCCGTGGCACAACCCACATAGCCGCACTCCCCGTGTTTGGGACGCGCTCATACCGCATTATTTATCAATATAAATTTTGAATTTCACGCGTCGTTCGCTATAGTATTTCAACATCCATTGCTGTTTTTTTTTATTATAGCTGTTTTATTTAAATAAATAACTGCTGCCTACAGAGAATGTAATTTTACATTGAAATAAAAAAAAAACCTGTATCTAATACCTAATCGCAAAGAGCTCAGTGTACATGAACCTAAAAAAAAACTTACACACGAATAAACATTTCATATTTATTGGTCCGACATGTTCCCTTAGGACTGAGACGAGGTTTCTCATTAATATTAACGCGATTGGGAGTACCTTTGGTACATAATGTACCTATACATCCAATCATATCGCGGTCAACAGTCGCCCAAGCGTGCTGATTGGTTATCAATATGCCCTCGGGACTGCTTGTCTAGCGTCCGTCCATGTTTGTTGTAAGTATAAACAGTTAATTAGTGGTTGTTGTAAAACTATCTATGTATGTATTGTGGTATTGATTGAAAAGAGCTGTAATGGTAAAGGAAAAACCTAAACTCTATCGACTGTATAAATATCTTCTACTTAAATATTTCTTTGGTATTTTTAGGGGTAATTATTGAATTCGATATCTTTGCGTTCCATTGGGGCACTGCTTGCAGCCAAGGTCATTCAAAATGACTACCGGATTTTGGCGCAGTACATCACTGAGTCAGTTGCATATGTCATAATCTGCCATAGTAAATGAAAACTTACGTTCAACCCCTTCAGGGATAGGTAGGATAGGTGCTTGTATTTCCTTGTTTCGAGCCATATTTGACCATGCACACCATAAGCAAGTTCACAGCCAAACAACCACCCTAATCCCATCCTAATTCATATTATAAGTAAATGCGAAAGTGAGTTTGTTTGTGTGTCACGCTTTGCGGCTGAACGGATATGGATGAAATTGGCACAGGGGTAATCATGGAATAGGACTTAGGATACTTTTTATCCCGATATTCCCACGGTATCGAGACTTACGCGTGTGAAACCGCGGGGCGCAGCTAGTTCTATTATATTCCACAAAAGGTCCAAAGACATGATAAAACAAGTAGATATATACTTGTTTTATCATGTCTTAAAATAAATTCATTCTTCAAATGACGATACATCAACTTAAAGTCTTGAACCGTCAGCCATGTCTGAACTGAATTGTTTTCAAGTATCAAGATTTCCAATCCTATGAAGATATGACGCCGTCACGTGTGAGCACGCGAACGATATCAATCATCGTAAGTAAGGCTGTGGTTTTATGAAGTGGCGTCAGCGGTCGCATGCGTGGAAAACACGCAAAATTCTGGTGTCTGTCTCGCAAAATCATTTCTTTTAGAAGTCTGCGGCGTATTTGATGCATGATTGACTAATGCGGCCGCCACACTATGCTCCTTGCGCTGCTCATGGCTATGCTCCTCGCCTTGCCGCGATGTTTCCCTCTCTGCCCACACACTGCTCTACTCGCGCAATTAATTGCGACGCTCCTCACTTGTCATTTGCCTTTGTTGGACAATGGACGACCGTGCGATTATGTGGCCAGCCACTCGCGCTCGTATTGCCGGTCTTTTGACTCGCGCGCAAAAAACCGACAAAATAGGGAGCGGGGGGCACGACGAGGGGCATGACGAGTAATTTTGCCACAATACGTCTCTGCTTCCTTTCCTCGCTACTTCCCATGCCACTCGTCGTGTGTGTGGCAGGCCCATAATGGAGATGTATGGAAGAAAAAGAAATGTTGTGCCGACCCCATATAACTTAGGATACAGATAGCAGGGTGAGGATAGTGTAGTGATTGACTGGCTAGTTTTGGCCTCAACCAGAGACAGGTCTCATCAGTAGGTGAGGTTGGAGTTTGTTTTCTTTTGTCGTCTTTTGCTGAGAGTTTAATGCAGTTTCACTTACTAAAGTATCATCGACAAATAAAGATTCATCTCCATAATTATTATAATAACGTGAATGTTATTAAATTATGTCGAGTTTTCCATTAAAACTGGGACGAACAAAGGAAGAGCTTACTCCATATAAACCATTACAATAAAAAGTTGTAATGCTATTTGTGTCTTTCTGTTTTAAGAGTCCTGTAACTTTTTTATGAACGACAAAGTAATGAGTTTCGTTGAAAAGTTTGAGAACTCAGTTGTTGTAAAATGCGGAAATGATGTTATGGCATATACAGCTATGGTCCTGCTTCTGTAACTGTAGGAGAAACATAATAAGAACAACTAGCTTTAGATCATCAATTCATCATTAGGTCTATATAGATATGAGTTCAGGCGATTTGTTTCACCGCTCTTCTACGGTTAACGTATCCGCGTCCTTAAAGGCCACTTAACTCTGGAAGAATACTTAATATGGCCGCGTATCGCTAAATGGGTTAATAACACAGATTTATGTAACGTCGTATTGGATAATTAGAAAAGTGTGAAGAATGAGCATTATGATAAACTATTTACGAGTTTAGCCACACATATTAGCGATAAAACTGCAGTTGTAAACGATTTGTTATAAAATGTTTTTTTTTTTGTAGGTACTCATATCAATGATGAAATTAACCTGCCACGTTCAAAATAGTACATTACACGTGAGTCCATTAATGCCTAGTTGCGACTAAGGCTTGTATAGTACTTTTCTCAAATAATTCGAATAAATTCAAACTGAGTAAATCATTACATACTATAAAACATTTATTGCGGCACGACACTTGTAAACTTGTAAGATGGAATAGAGAGTCACCGGATCATCACTCTCAGGATTTGTTATGATTTTCTACAAGTTGTAACTTACAAATATTTTTTTGCTAAACAAAATCACGAATAAAACTGTAAAAATATAAGTAGGTACTTGTCAACTAAATAATTACATTTGGTAATACAAGGCTTGTAAGTTTTGATAAACAGGGCACAGGACGTGTACCGAAATACGGAATAGAAGATATCTGATGTTTTACTAAAGTTCCCATCAATATTTAGATGTTACCAGTTTATTTATTATGAGCCCTTTACCCTTTCAGAGAATTAAATTCGACCCAAAAGAGATTGTAAATAAAAATCGAGTAATTTGAAAGTGTTCAAATAAAAATTTTTGCTGAAACAGGAATTTGCAAGGGACGAAAGGCTAATAACGCTTTTACAAAACGGATGGCTGTTTCATAAACCTTTTATAACTGGATTAAAATATTTTGTTTTATATAGATCCTTTCCAACACAGGCTGAAAATAAAATAGCTATTTATGTTACAATGAATATCATAAAAGGTCTATTATGGTTAAAGGTCTATTAAAAAAGTATAGATGTTATTGAAAACTAGCTGCGGCCCGCGGCTTGGATTCTTTTGTTTAATTAAAAGTCAAAATGCCGAAGTTACGTCTTATAACATCACGGCTATCTGCCGGTGAAAGTCCTGTAAATATCGGTCCAGCCATTTCGGAGATTAGCCATAATAAACAGACGGATAGACTTATTTTTTTTATTACAAAAATTGTGATAAATTGTCACAAGTAACGTACCTATGTGTCGCATGGAAATGAGGAAACCAGGGATTTCATGAAATCCCTAGGGATACCACGAAATCATGGTGATGTTGAATATTATTGTTTATTACGTCTTCTCACTAGTTAGTTTAGTGAAACGACATATCACTGACATTATAATAGCATTTTGTCATATCACTAAACTTTTTTAGTAAGAAAACATTATTGTACAAGAATATTCGACATCTACCGTGATGTTGTGGTATTCCTAGGGATTTCGTGAAATCCCTGGTTTCCTCATTTCCCTGCGAATTATGCATTTAATAAAAAGCTGTTATTTTGACCTTGCAAAAAGACACTTCAATTTATTTATTTGCATGCATGTATGTATAAATTTATTTATATTTATATGTTTAGAAGATGTGACTGGTCATTAAAGAGGTATGATTGGAATCGTAATACCAGGACGTATAACTCAACATAACATCACGCCTTTATTCCCCGAAAGGTAAGGCAAGGTGCCCCTATGGTCAGGTTAAGGTTGATGCGCTAGGGTAGCCCGCGAAATTCAAATTTTCTTGCGTTTTTTGCAATTTGCAGGTCAGTATCAGGTTGTATGTTGATCTAAATATTATTAGCGACCGTAACAAATATGGATTTACAGAATTATAAACATTAGAATCAGCAATACAACTCTCTAAGTTCATGTAAGTGTGACACTTACATGAACTTAGAGAGTTGTATTGCAAAAAACGTAAGAAAATTTGAATGTAATAAGGGGCGAGCCATATTGTCATCAACCGGGTAGAAATCCAGACTAGAGAAAAGTTCATCAGCATAAGGTAATTCACAGTACATAAAAGACAACATGTAGTACTAAGTACGTTCAAAACCAAATGATACCAAATTGACAGAATGTATCTCCATCATAGGATCATCATATACAGTGTCTAACAAAAATTCTGTCCGATCCGTAAGGAATCATACTGTTAAGAATCATACTGAGAGACAATTTTAGGTTTTTTTTTAACCGACTTCTTCAAAAAGGAGGAGGTTCTCAATTCGTCTGTATGTTTTTTTTTTATTCTTTTTTTTATTTTATTGTATGTTTATTACTCGATTACTCCGCCAATTATGAATCGATTTTGATGATTCTTTTTTTTTTTGGTAGGTCATGCTTCCGAGGTGGTCCCATATAAATTTCATTAACTTTGCTTGCGTAATTTTTGAGTTAGCTTCAATATTACGTATTTTTCCCACTAAGTTTATCTAGACGATATCCTGTTTGACTCCTTCACTGTTCGGATTTGAGTGGGGTAGGTACCACAACTAAAAAGTGAAAAATAAAAACTTTTTACAAAAAAAAACAACCGACTTCCAAAAAAAACACTAAAAAAGTGAAAAATTACTTTAATTTCGGAAGTCGGTGGCAAAAAACGAAAACTGAAAAGCAAAGACACAGACTTCCGAAATTAAAGTTATTTTTCACTTTTTTAGTGTTTTTTTTGGAAGTCGGTTGTTTTTTTTTTGTAAAAAGTTTTTTTTCAATATTTTTTTTTTTTTTTTTTCTGGTAATGTTATTGCAGTACCTTTGTGCCCCTTTCGGACCGGACAGGGTTTCTGTTACATGTTGTATAGTTAGATCATTGTCAATATCCCAGAACTTTCCCTAAAAACTTCAGAATATTGCGAATTCGTCCACGTGAATAACAAACTAGGTACAAAGATATTAAATATCAAAGGGGCACGTGCCTGTAATGACGTCACAACAACGTGGGACGTCCCGTTTGGACACGTGTCTGTGGGTCATTGTCAATATCTGCTTCACAAAGCTTAAGTTGTTTACGCAACGTTTTCTCAACTTGGCACGTGCTTCGTCTTGGATATTCTTAACATAAATACATAAACTGACGCCTGCTTTCTATGGGGGTAGGCAGAAACTATAAAACGCCATCTACCATGATCGTTACATACTTTTTTTGCTTCGTTTACGTTCATACATCAGAGGGCCTAGACAAGTGACAATCGCTTCGGAAGCGTTTCGTATTTCTACAACGACTTTCAGCAGGATCGACATAAGCTTTTCGATAGCTTATGTCAGTCCTATACATTTTTTACTTTTCCACCATCGTTATCGCTCATAGGATGTCACTTTGTCTAAGGCCTCAGAGGGCCTAGACAAGTGACAATCGCTTCAGAAGCGTTTCGTATTTCTACAACGTCTATCAACAGGATTGACGTATGCTTTTCGATAGCAGATAGTCAGTCCTATACATTTTTGCGTTTTCGATCATAGTTATTGCTGATAGAATGTCACTTTGTCTAGGGCCTCAGAGGACCTATACAAGTGACAATCGCTTCGGAACCGTTTCGTATTTCCACAACGACTATCAACAGGATTGACGTATGCTTTTCGATAGCTTATGTCAGTCTTATACATTTTTGCCTTTTCGATCAACGTTATCGCTGATAGAATGTCGCTTTGTCCAGGGCCTCTGGTTATACTCGCACGACTGTTGCGAGTACTAGGTACCTGGCCTTTCTGAAGAATATCACTTTACATACGGTCACAGATGTCCGTCTAGGGCAGTCTTTCCCAAAGTGGGCGATAACGCCCCCTTATGGGCGCTGCAGGCCTAAAGGGGGGCGTTGTGTAAAGGCTTGGGGGGCGATTTGTAATTTAATCTAGGTCTAAACCATAACCTGGCCTTTGTAAATTATCTTGTACATTGAGACGAATATGGTCATAAAGACGAAATGAATATGGTTGATCCTCTTCGATATTGCGTCCACATTTGAAACTATAGAATACGACCAACTCTACAACGATGTTGGTTACTTGGTCGCAGTTAAAGCTACAACCAATGGTCACGATATGGTCCATACGAAATGGTCCATTATATTAGAATCGATTGTTTGTTTTATTTTAAATAAAAGATATTCTATCTGAATACTATAAAGTTGCGTTTCAATAATCATTCTCATTGGCAGATGTAGCCTGTAAGATTTAACTTGAGACCTGAGCGCCGTTGTGCTATACTATCTACTGCGCTCAGGTCTCAAGTTAACTCTTGAGGGTTATAGTAAAAGTCTCGTTTAGAATGAATGTTTAATCTCGGCTAATATAGCTCACAATAATTAATTTAATTTGAAGTTATAGTGGTTTTTAGGTAGGTGAAATGGGGGCGCTAAAAAATAATTTATTCTCAAAGTGGCAGTAGACAAAATAAGTTTGGGAACCCCTGGTCTAAGGCGTTTCCTCCTGGCGATTATATTCTTAATAATAGCTAATAATACATAGGCCGGATTTCTATAAAAGCTGGTGATTTAGTCATCCGTCCTTTTAGGGTTGATTTTTTTGCATCTACCCTCCATATTGGGAAAACGGAGTAACAATATGTGCTCTGTGGGTACTTTATTTAAACACATTTTTCATCTTCATTTGCTGCAGATGATGCTCCAAAATGTCTCACATTTTCCCTTTAAACATGCATAACATAACATCACGCCTGTTTTGCCCGAAGAGTTAGCCAGAGGTGTACCAATAGTAACCGATTTTCGTAAATGTATCCGCAAATACCACTATTATTTCCTGTAACATTATCTAACCTTAGATTATCACCACATATTTCGTATATTATATGTCGTGACACGTGTCACGTCGCGTCATTACACACGTGACGTCATAGCATCCCGTCTATTGTGATGGATGTCGATATAGCGGTCATTGTCAGTAGTATCACCTACAGATTTATCTCAGAAAATACTGTTATATCGTGTAACAACGTCCAAGTTTACATTATAACCTACATGCTTTTCATAGTAAAGGGTGTTTTTTTAGAGGTATACAAATTCAAAATGAAATAAAACACCTAAAAATAAATTTCATAATCATGGTATTAGTTTTATTTAAAAGATCTTCTTGGCATAAGAAGAATTAGTGCTTAAAAATGATTTCGGGCATATGGGCGCCACGGCTGAAGCGTAATCAGGAAGTCCATTGTTCAACCAGTTTTCGGGCAACTGGGGCCGTATATCGGCAATGGCGCGGCAAATGTTGGCTTCCAAATGGTCCAACGTCTGTGGTTTATCTGTGTAGACGTGTGACTTCACATATGCCCAAAGAAAGTAATCCATAGGTGTGAGATCACACGATCGTGGAGGCCAGCTCACAGGTCTGTTATGCGAAATTATGAGCTCTTCGAATGTTAATTTTGTTATGTTAATGTTAAATATTTACAATTTGCAAGCCATGTTCTGAAGTAAGCAAAACGTACTGACCACAAATATATTGCCAACTGTCAAATTGACAATCACTAAAAAACACCCGTTATATGTCGTGACACGTGTCACTTCGCGTCATTACACTCGGTGACGTCACAGCATCCCGTCTGTTGTGATGGATGTGGATATAGGTCATTGTCAGTCGTATCACCTAGAGATTTATTACTCGAGTTATGACGTAGCCGATAGCTTCGAGGACAGTTTTAATGCTTTATACGGTGTTTTGGCTATAATTATAGCATGATCCATTTAAATAAAACTAATAAAAGTATGGACAACGCAGGTAATGATGTGGTAATGGTTTGTTGTTTGTAAATGATAATGACTTTCGGAATTTGAGACATTAAACTCGTTTCTTGTTAATTGGTTTGAATGAGAATGAGGTACAGGCATAATATGTGAAGGTTTAATTTTGAATCTCAGATGAAAACGCACCTGCAATGCTGTTAGTGTTGGAGATGACCATAGCGGCGGTTCGCACTTCGTTCGTACTTCGTTGACGCGTAATTTTGACGTCACTACTCACTAGGTCTTCATAGGCCGCCTGACAGGTTTATAAACTCAAACAAACTCAGAGCTTATTTCAATTAAACCGTTTACAGGCACTTGTGAATTTTCAAGGAGTCGGACCGTCAGAAAGATGAAGCTAGTTGCCTATTTCAAAGCGTAGTCGGTTCCTATTGAGCAAAACTGGCAAGAAACTCCATGGACACTCTTTTAAATCAAAAATATTACAAAGGCTTGATATGTGAGAACGATGAGAGACGTGCACGTTAAAAGCGTAGAGAACTAAATGTTAACAAAAAACAATTCAAATAAAAAATTTGGCGAATCTAACTAATATTATACACGCGAAAGTTCGTATGGATGGATGGATGGATGTTTGTTACTCTTTCACGTAAAAACTACAGAACAGATTTGGATGAAATTTGATACACAGATAATTTATAACCTGGATTAACACATAGGATACTTTTTATCCCGATATTCCAACGGGATCGAGACTTATGCGGGTAAAACCGCGGGGCGCAGCTAGTCACCAATAAGCCAAGCTATTTAGCTAACGAACATTACTAAAGATATCTCTCTCTTTGGTTGCAGAAGCTCTAAAGCTGTACGGGGAAAGACTATCAGAATGGGAGAGGAACGAGGTGAGGAAATACCCGGAGGTGTGGTTCCTGGGGCTGGAGTCCAACAAGGTGCAGGCTCGGGCCAATCTGCCCAACAACTGCGGGTTTGATGACGAGAACGGGAGCTATAATAAGGTGAGAATATTGAATTCATTAAATTAGGTAGCTAAAATACATCTGCCTAGCCTTTTTCCAACTATATTGGGGTCGGCTTCCAGTCCGGATGCAGCTGAATATCAATATTTTAGATAGAGCGACTGCCTATCTGACCTCCACAACCCAGTTACTGGGTAACACGATAATTAATTGATTCAGGTCTGACTTTGCGGAAATCCATTATAAAATACAATAGACGTAGGTAATATACACTTCTTATCAGAAAAATCGAAACACTTCCGTTTTTATATATATACATTCCTAAATATACATATTTTTCTGATAATCCTTACAAAACATAAACTTGCAAGGTGTTTCGATTTTTCTGATGAGAAGTATATTTAGTAACCTATTCCGCCTACGTATTCCTAAAGAGTCATAAAAAATCCTGTAACACGATTACACGATACCCATTGGTAAGACTGGTTGACAGGCTTTATTGGGCTTAAAACTCTATTGGAATATTAGTCTCAGCATCTTTGAGACAGAGTTTATCGAAGGAAATACAATTTTATTCTTTTATTGTATCAGCATGACATAGAATATCTAATGTCATCATCATCACCAGGCTCCCTTATCCCAATTAATTTCTGGTCGACGCAAGTAACATATCTTTTACTTCCACACTTCTCTATTAGCCGTCATCTTGGTAGTCACCCCCTTCCTAGCCATATCATCTTTCTCACAGTCCATCCATCGTTTCTTTGGTCTTCCCCTACGCGTAAGAAAATCTACCAGTCATCAGCAAATCAGTAGCTGTGCTGACTATCCAGAACGGACGTAGGTACACGTGGCAAACGGCATAATTTAATTTGCAAGCCAAACTTTTCTAAGAAGCTTTGCTTTGTTTAGTTTTATTTTAAATTAAAATAAATCACGTTAGACTTATTCAAGTAGTACTATCTCGGCGGTTAAACCTTTTTCAATTTATACTTCAGGACTGTTAAATTAGCTAAAACCGTGATTGTTAAAAAAAGTTAATATCTACATATATTTTAGGTATATATTATAGTAAATATGTATGTAAGTATTTATGTATCATAAGTTGATTGCGTATTTACGTACTGTAAAAACTGTTTTATCTATAATGCATTATGATATAAATATTTTTCCTTTTTTTTTTTTCTCTTTGTTCCTCTCATTCAGAGTACCCGCCATCTAATCTCTTCACCACCCTTGGTTGACTGGTAGAGAATGCCTAAGGCATTAAGTCCGCCTTTGTACCTTTTTTTGTTTTTGTGTGCGAAAAGTTTAAATGAATAAATAAATATTTTTCAGTACAATTACAAAAAAAAACATTATTTACCTGTCCAAAATTTATTGAAAAGCTCGGAGTTCCATTCGAATACTAATTAAAACCCAAATCTGTTTTATCCAAATAGGAATTACAAAAAAAGTCTTATGATTAAAATACGGATCTGACTCCAGCAAAAAATACTCAAATGGAATTTTAAATGGGATACCGAAATGGGAATTGAAAGACCCAATTTTGTACTAAATTAATTGTCCGAAAGCTCGAACCCCAGCATTGAAATATTATCCGAAGGAATTTGTTTAAAAACGATCGAAAATGTTGTCCCTAGCCACCGGCTTTCAAGAATTCATTACTAAACCTGAATATTTTCAACACATTGATAATCATAATAAGGTACCCTAAAATAATATATCTATTCTTTTTTTAAATGTATGCCATTGCTTTAGTCACATTATCTTTATCACTAATGGAATGCGTAATGTCCAATCATTTCTCAATTTTTTCATTAATTTTTCAATTTGCTTCAAAAGTGTGTAATTAATTTCCGTTAGGTATAGCCTGCCAAGTAGATATGAATGGTAAATAGGCAATTAAGTTCAGATATTCATTGTGAGTTAATTCCGATACATACAAGACAAAAAATGTCTAGGTACCTACTTACATTTACCATTACAGGCTTCGATCAATAACTATCGAAGATTATAGGATAACCAAATTCGATAAATTCACCTATCCTAACTTAATCGAATTCACAAGCATTGTATAATTATAATTAATGCATTTTATAATTATAATTAATTTTCGATGTTAGTATATCAAAATGAATTAATAATTCAAATGCATTTTGTGTGAATTCGGTCAAAGAACAGCAGAATAAGTCTGTCTCACTCGCAATAAGATCGACCAAAAAATTAAAATTGAATTGAATTGTAATTGGCTAGATCAGGACACATGTCGGTGTAGGAGGTGGAACGCCCTTCAATAATATGGACGCCCTTCAATAATAAGACGTCCTGTCAAAATTTCAATTTCGATTTTTCGGTTGGTTTTTCCTAAACCAACAAAGTATTGAGGAGAACAAATAAAAAATTCAAAAAACAAATAGTTCGAGCCATTTTCGAGTTTTTGCGTGCAATGCACGGCAATTGATTTATTTATTTAAACTTAGATAACAGTCGCAGAACCTATTGACAAAAGCCTTCATGGGATGATTTGTGATCACTATTGACTCTGTACACCTTAGGCATTTCCTAATTAAATACCTTCATGACTTTCCTAAACCAACAGCTACCGCATCGAACGAAGATTTCTATTAGCTTTCCAATACAAACAATTTGCGAGTGAAGAATTATTTAGCCCGTATACAGTTAGAACTTGCTATTGAGATGCCAAACATTTGGTCATTAGTTGGCATCGACACGAATCACACGATACCATGAAGATATAGGATAACTAGAATACCTTTTAAATGCAAAAAAAAAACACTACAACGATTAGTCGTGCAATAAGAAAGTCCTGATCGTGGACTATCTCTTAATGCACATTTACGTGAAAACGGGGGCATAGTTATAAGTAGGTACAAGACTAGTGTAAACTCATTGTATACCTACTGGAGGTATACTATCCCAAGTCCATTATTTAATTAATTAATTATATTTTTATTAGGAAGTGCCTCAGCTGCCGGCGCCGGTTGCTGAATTGGCTACCGGCGCTGACTTTGGTTGTCAATTTGGCGTATGGAGTAGATAGGCAGGGTAGGCATAATTAAAAAAATATGTAATAGAGCATTATTTTTTTTCCATATTCCAGTAATAAAGTCATAAAGTACTACCCGAAATCGAAATAGTAAGATTAGGTTTAATAATTTTAATCGCAAAAAAGATTAGGTTAGGTTAGGTTAGAACTGTGACCCCCTACGCAAAAAACGACTAGAAGATGCAGAAAAACATATTTTAATTACGGTTAGTTAGTTGGGGTTCTGAATACTGGAATGGACACCGGCGGTGATATTACTGCCGGCAGCCGAGATTAAAAACATCGGCTGCCGGCAGTAATGTTACTGCCGGTTCCCAATGGCGTTATTTTTGGGAGTCGGCGCCGGCGCCGGCAGCGGTGGCACTCCCTTTTTATTAATATCTTTTTATAAAATACAATAGACGTAGATATATTTAGTAACCTATTCCGCTTGACTATTCTTCAAGAGGCCTAAAAAACCCTGTAAGAACGCGACGTGTTACCACACGTCGCGTTCTGGTTTGCAATTGGTCAATCGTCATCCTGAGGATGCCTCGTTGAGAGGTGAAACACGTGTCGATTTCTTACAGGGTTTTTTAGGACTCTTGAAGAATAGTCAAGCGGAATAGTTTACTAAATATATCTACGTCTATTGTATTTTATAATGGATTTCCGCAAAGTCACGCCTGAATCAATTAACTATCTTTTTATAATCAAAAACTACAATACAAAATAACCTACTTTTAAACCACAAATAAAATTTTACTTAGAATTTCACACAATAAAATTGTGTAGTCAAGTGACATACGTGACTAGTGTTCAAATTGAGACTTAAAACATGTACACTGAATAATTAGCTTAATGTAACTTATTATTGTTTGCCTCCGGTGACAGAATGTAAATAAAATAAAATGACAGACAGGAAAGATAACCTATTGTCACAAAAAACCTCGTATCTTTAATTTCAGCAAATCCATGATCACATAGCCTACAGGTATGAGATCCTCGAAGTCATCGGCAAGGGATCTTTCGGCCAGGTGATCAGGGCGCAGGACCACCGCACAGGGTCTCAGGTCGCCATCAAGATCATCAGGAACAAGAAGCGGTTCCATCACCAGGCGCTGGTGGAAGTCAGGGTCCTCGACCACCTGAGGCTGAAGGATAAGGATCAAGCGCACAATGTGATACATATGCTGGATTACTTCTACTTTAGGAATCATTTGTGCATAAGTTTTGAACTTATGAGGTGAGAATTTATTAATATTTATTTGTCTATATACACCAAATGGCTATTTGTCTATATGGCTTAATTATGTGGGGAAACAGTACTGATCAAAATAGAGCATTTGTTGCACAAAAGAGTAGCATTAGAGCATTGTGTGGCCTTAAACCCGACGAATCTTGCAGGCCATCTTTGTTACCGCTGCCGTCCCTTTATATTTTTGAAATTTGTGTGTTTGTGTGGAAGCATAGAGAATTGTTTGCGAAAGCAAGCGATGTAAATTCTCGCAGCAGGCGCGACCCCTACAGGCTCGTGTTAGATGTTCTCCCAAGGCTTGCGAAATATAATAAAAACTGCATGTTTATGTGTGTCCAGGTATACAATAAAATACCAAATGAATTAAAATCATTAAGCACAAGACTGTTCAAAATTAAATTATACAAATGGCTATCTGCCAATAGTTTTTACAGTGTTAGGGAGTTCCTGGAACATAAAATAGCATGAAGACTGATTGTTTTGTTATGCATGTAAAATTTGCACGCTTATATCTATAAAGCAAAACATGTTTGTCCACATTATTAACATGTTTTTAGCAAATAAATGATATTTCTATTTCTATTTCTATTTCCAACACACATACTACTGTTCACCCTAATAACGCAATCGAACATACAAGCACACACAATGTATGTAATGTAACTCAATATTAAGAGCTAGACACATCATTATTAACGTTCTTAAGAGCGATTCAGTCTCTATATACTGGGTGTTAGGGTAGTCACCGTTATCCTTGAAACTAGTGGTTTGGTGTCATCTATAATATACTTTTTCTATGGGACCAACATTGAAATCGCGAAAAAAAAATCAGCTGTTCCATACATTTGTGTACACATACACTTAAATCGACAAAATGTATGGAAAAGCTGTTTTTTTTTTGCGATTTCAAAGTTAGTCCCATAGAAAAAGTATATTATAGATGACACCAAACTACTAGTTTCAAGGATAACGGTGTCTACCCTAACACCCTGTATATATACGAGTATAACTACATTATAAATACTACTTAGACATCACAGTTTTCACGACTTGACAAAACATTCATCCTTTCGGAATACATTTTCAAAATTAAGGTGAAAATTGCAACAAATTCGATTGCGGACTTTAGTAGGACGAAACGGACACACAGACAGACACGAAAAGCGACTTTATATTATATTGTTTTGAAATATATATATTTTATAAATCATCTGAGTACCTACTGAGTTATCATAGAAGATATGATGATACATAAACTAAGTCAAGCTCAATATCGGCCCACAAGACGCAGTATCGTCGTAAATATGGCTTCCATTATGGCAGATAACCGTAATCATCCTCGTGGAAGGACTGACAAGGTTTGCTAATAAGCAAGAAATACCTAACAGCCTAAGCCTCATTTTCGCAATGCAAGTTTTTCTTGCCTATGATATACCATAACTTGAAGCGACACTAAAAGTTGCAGACCATGCAAGTGTTCGTTTTCACGTTTTATTTTAATCCAATTCTTAGTTATTATGTAACTTTAATAATAACATAAACCTCCCGGAATAAATTCTCTAAACTATAAACGAAGGTGAAAACCTCGTCGAAATCTGTTGCGTGGTTTAGAAGGAAATACAGACAAACACGAAAAGTGACTTTAATTTATAATATGTATAGAAGTCCGCATTTTTACCTTTATTGTGCACAAAGATTAATTAATTAAATCACACTGTGACCTTGTGAAGGTCGAAAGGATCGGCTGGATATGGGAAGCACAGAACCGGTCGAAATGCTGGCTTGGGGTAGGTCTATGTCCAGAAGTGGACGTCTTTCGGCTGAAATGATGATGATAATGACACTGTGTAAATCTGAGAATAAGCTGAGGATCTTTTTTTTTAATTTCCAGTATCAACTTATACGAGCTGATAAAGAAGAACAACTATCAAGGCTTTAGCCTCAGCCTCATCAGGCGGTTCACGAGCTCACTGCTGCGGTGTCTCAGGTTGCTGGAGGGAGAGAATATCATACATTGTGACCTGAAGCCGGTGAGTACAACCTTCATTTTTTTCTTTTATTTTAGGGTCGGGATCAGGAATCATTTGACACATTTAACCTTTTTTTATTGGGAGGTCATGCATGGTACCAAGTCATGAATGGTGGAGGTAAAAAATTATACATATAACCTTTTTTAAAGATCATACAGTCTTGAATAAACTTTCCGCCATAAAAACACTCGGGGTGAGATGTATAAAGTTGACTATATACACGAGCGGCTCTTTTTCGACGGTAGCCGCCGAAGTTCAACAGCTGCAGTTGGACGCGTCGGCGGCTGCAGTCGACGCGTCTGTGGCTGCTGTTGTCTCTTCCGTTGGCAACGTGTCGCTCGCGTTTATACGCACTAAGTCGGTCTTTGTACAGTATAGCTTCATTTTTAACCGACTTCCTTTTGTTTATGTTCATCGATATTTCCGCCAATTGTGACCTGATTTAAAAAAATATTTTTTAGTTCGAAAGGGTATACTCCCGAAGTGGTCCCATATAAATTTTATTAACTTTCCGTGCGTAATTTTTGAGTTAGCTTCAATAATTACATATTTTTCCTACTTAGTCTATGTAGACGATACATTATTTGACTCCGTCATTGTTATTTACATAGCAGGTAGTGGTATTCGAATTTGTGTGGGGTAGGTACCACAACTAAAAACTGAAAAATAAAAAACTTTTTCCAAAAAAAAACAACCGACTCCCAAAAAAAACACTAAAAAAGTGAAAAATAACTTTAATTTCGGAAGTCAGTGTCTTTGCTTTTCAATTTTCGTTTTTTGACAAAAAAGTTTTGTAAAAAGTTTTTATTGCATAAATTTTTAATCATAAATAGAAATTTAGCATTATGCTTTGGTCAAGTATCTCTCTCACTGTCGTACAACTGTCAAACTAGAAATTCATGATAGAGAGGGGAATAAACCTAATTATAAGAACGTGGTAAGTATCGTTTATCACGTTTGCCTCACTTTCTGGTTTTATTTTGGTCTTCTTCGATTTAATTTCGCCACAGTTTTGATGTACAATAAAGTATCGTCTGGTCTACCACCAAACTCAATATATTTTTATTTCACATAAGCCTACATGGGCACTTATGAAACGTCAGAAGCTAGATGCACTGTTCCAATTGGTCGTTTCTTATGGAGGAGAGCCGGCAAGAAACTCCACGGCGACACTCCACCACCTGATAACATTCCAATAATTCTTCTGGCAGATAATTTATAATTCTGTTAGTTGATTTTTTACCCGACTACGGCGAAGAAAAAAGGAGGGTTATGATTTTGACCGGTATGTATGTATATATGTTCATCAGTTCCCACCTAGCTTCTTAACCACTCATCACAATTTGACAAATGACGTATCGTTGGAAGTATTTTGATCGTCCGCTGGTTATAGGCTATGTGACGTTACATTAAATTAAAAATGGCGCCCTCTAAAAGACATAAAGTCAGGAACTAAAATATTGTCTAATCGTACCATGTTGGATATCAAATGAAAGGGCTTAATGAGCACATTTCAAAAATATATATATTATAAACACAAAAGAATAAAAATAAAAAAAGTAATAAAAACTATAACCCAACTGCGACTAAAAAGCTATAAACAAGACACTGCAGACAGACAAATTAAAAATCCGGAGTCACACGTGTTAGGGTTTAAATCGAACAGATTACGTGTGACTCCAGATTTTTAATTTGTTGTTAGCGCCTCCTAGCGACTGATATAAGCCCTATTTTGTTCTCTAATGGTAACTAATTTCGCCAATATCTTTATCTTCCAGGAAAACATTCTGCTGAAAGCGAGAGGCAGTTCCTCCATCAAGGTGATAGACTTCGGAAGCTCTTGCTATACGCATGCGCGCGTCTACACCTACATCCAGTCGCGGTTCTACCGGAGCCCTGAGGTTATACTAGGGTTGCAGTACGGGACCCCCATTGACATGTGGAGTATGGGTGAGTTTTCACTTAAAAAAATAGATTTTTTAATATCCGAGACCAAATAGTAACTATTTTTACCCGACTACGGCGAAGAAAAAAGGAGGGTTATGATTTTGACCGGTATGTATGTATGTATGTATGTTCATCTGTTCCCTCCTATCTTCTAAAGCACTCATCACAATTTGACAAATGAGGTATCGTTGGAAGCGTCTTGATTGTCCGCTGGTTATAGGCTATGTGACGACGTAAAAATGGCGACCTCTAGAGGACATAAAGTCAGGAACTAAAAAAAAAAATGGTTTAATCGTACCATGTTGGGTATCTAATGAAAGGGCTTAATGAGCCCATTTCAACAAAAAAAAAATTATAACACCAAAAGAATTAAAAAAAAAAAAGTAATAAAAACTAAAACCCAACTACGACTAAAAAGGTATAAAAAAGACCCCACAGACAGACAAATTAAAAATCCGGAGTCACACGTGTTAGGGCATAAATCGAACAGATTACGTGTGACTCCGGATTTTTAATTTGTCTGTCTGTGGGGTCTTGTTTAAACCTTTTTAGTCGTAGTTGGGTTTTATGTATAATAAGGTTGTTGTAGTAGAGTAGAGCTTTTTGTGAAAAAGCTTCTCCGGAATAAAAATTACCATATCAATACTTAATTCTGCGCACGCGCTGCTGTGTTCCGTTTTGAACAGCAGAGAAAATACAGACTCATGGGATATTTTACTTTTGTCTCCTATATGACAACGCGCCAGTGAGCAGTGGTGGCCCAGTGGTAACGACCCCTACTTACGAGTTGTAGGTCGTGGGTCCGAACTTAGCCAGGCGATTTACTTTGTGTAAATAATTTCATCACCACTGCTGTCAAAACGGTGAAAGAAAACATCGTGTGGGAATGCAATGCAGGCATGTCCTAGAAACAAAAATTCAAAAACATGTGACATCTACCAACCCGCACTGGGCCCGCGTGCTAGATTACAGCCCACTCCCTCTCGAAGAGAGGAGGTCTGTGCACCAGCAGTGGGAACGTTATAGGCTGATTATGATGACAACGCTCCTACGATGTTTCTTTTATTGCAGATGGCTACAGGCAATGTCCACTTACCATTAGGTCGACTGCCTGTATGCCACCGATGTCACGCAATAGCATACAAAATATATGAGTTGAAGTCATTTCATAGATTGTTTTCGTAACATTGTAAAACACACATACGTCATAAATGTCAAGAAGATCTCCACCGTAAAATTGACATTGTTATTTTAGTTTAGCAACAAAAAGAAAGACATGTTTTGTTAAACAATGTGTGTGTCAAATATAATTACTATACGTAAGATTAATTGAGGCATTGAGGTTTTATAAAAGTCTTATGTAATATCTTAATAAGCGTTTTCAATAAATACTCTTTTCGAGAAGTACTAAAGAATTGGGACGAACAGCGATGGCACAAAGCGGAAATTGCGTCACAGATAAATACTCTACAATTTTAACGAATGCAATGGCTATCAAACAAAGCACTACTATAAACTTTTTTAAACCGCGTAATCTTCATCTTGCTTCTCTTTCTAATGTTACAAAATGGAAAGAAATAGACAGAGTCAATGAAGTGAGATAAAGAGGTTACACTACTACTGGTAATCTGGATTATGTAAGCTTAGGTTTGCCACACAGTGTAAGAATAACTATACAATTCATCCCTAAATACTATAATGGTGTTTTCAAAGAAAATTAATAGACCAATTAAAATCTAACAGCATCTGGATAAGTTGCTTAACTAATGACTGCTAATAGGGATATTGATACCCTAAATCACAACACTTAAGAGAAAGTAACACTAAGCAACATTACAACTCCCGATAATGCTCCAATATAGTCAAGCTAACAGATATTCTAACACCACTTGACCGTAAGCAATCATAACCATAAACATTAACAAAACACGATCACAAATTCAAAGCAAAGCTTTCCACAGACAGACAATCGCAAGCATGCCATAATATTAACGTATAGAAAGTGAGGGAGAAAGGTGACCTCGCGATTCGCACAGCAGATATCGACACCAAAGAATGTAGTCTTTACGCAACTGATGATGGATGTTACCGCCTACCGGCCGGTACTCGTTACATTAACGACTCGTTTTGTAACAAGAGACGCATCTTTATATCTCGGAACAGGTTCGATGATGCGTAAGCACTTGAAATTGGCGACTTTCGTTTGTTTTTGATGTGGAATATCTTTCCTCTCGCTTTCCTGCAATCTGTGGCAGTGATTTGGTCAAAAGGGACGGAAGTGTCTAAAAGGAAGCCGGGGAAGCGAGCGCTATTTGATTTTGTGGCGGTATCTACATCGCCACATGCGAACTACGCATCAAAGACCTGACGTCACACAAAAATCCTGACGTTACATAAATCCTGCATCACGCAATTAAAGTTTACCGTGCAGTGGACATATATACAAGAACCCAACTTCAATCGGTGGGCAGTTGCCCGCCAGACACAAAACCCTTTTCTATGGTGGATGAGTGAACTTTACACCCTGTTCTTCATGCCCGTAAAATTTGACCAATGAGCGCGCGCGGTGCTAGTGTTCTGTATTCCGAGAGTCTGGTACTCTGTCAGCCAAGACGTCAGATGGTACACATCATAAGCGACTACAGTGAGACTCGCTCGTTTTTTTTTTAGAGTTATATTTCTGTACGATGCCGATTTTACGAAGCACTGGTTATCAATTCACAAATAATAGGAACGGACTCGTTGTTCCAGGGGTCGCAAGCGCTACTGCTGAGCATGAGGTCCTGGGTTCAATTCCCAGGTCGGGCAGTTACTGGATTTTTCCATCCGGAATTTCTCAGTACCAGCCCAAAGTCCGTATTTGTGCCCGGTTGATGGCAATAGGCTCGCCTCCTGTTGCATGTACATAGGACTAAAACATAACTGGTGAAATGTGGGTGTACTGTGCACCTCTGCCCTTCCGGAAACTCAAGCGTGATAAAATAATAGGCAAATAAGTCATTGCCACATTTATTCAAGATGTGAGAGCTATAATTTGTTTTAAATGCTACAGTGGTTTTATCGTAAATATGAAATGAATAAATTAAAACTTGCATCTCGATAAAGTAAAGATCATCCATGTGAAACGAAACACTCGTAATGAAGTAGAAATTGTTGTTAGCAAACAATAGTTAGTACAAGTAGCCAATAAAAAGACAGTGTATAAAGTCACGCAGAAAATAATCTTCGATTAAACAAACTTAGTTATAACTTGGGATTCAAGAAATTACGAACTAGTTACTACTATTAGGAACTACTACTAGTTAGCTAGTTAGTTTTGAATATAAGGGAAAACCAAATAAATTAATGATGGGTCGTGGAAATCGAAGTGAATACTAAGATAACAGTGAAAAGAGATGTCTGAAAGAACAAAACAACACCGCCCAACAAATAAGGAAATGAGTAGGATGTCAAAACTTAGTTTCTAAACTGTGTATTATGTTGGTCTCAGGATGCATCCTAGCGGAACTCCACACGGGCTACCCGCTGTTCCCGGGCGAGAACGAGTCGGAACAGCTGGCCTGCATCATGGAGCTGCTCGGACCACCTCCCCCAGACCTGCTGCTACATGCCACAAGGAAGAGACTGTTTTTTGGTAAGTGTCAGTCCCTGGGGAACAGGGATGCTCTTATGTTTCGAATCCGCGGAATGAAAATTCTTATATAACCGTACTATATCCATGTTGGCCCTAGATTGTAACCTTGAGAAATCTCACATTACGAGTTAAATATATTCAAATATTATATATACTTTTGGTTGAAAACTTCATTGAAATTATTGAAGAAATATCTGCAATTATCTATTTAATAGGTCTTTACCTATGAAATTGCCGTTTTGTATGAAAAAATTTAAACGAATTTTTTTCATGAATTTTTTATTTGTATTAATCGAAGTAATCACCCATGCAATCAATGCATCTTTGCCATCGCAGTGGCAGTTTATTGATGCCCTTCTTAAAGAAATCAGCTGGACGGGAGGCAACAAATTCTTCAAAGGCATTTTGTACTGCCTCTCGGGTATTGAATTTTTTTCCCGCTTAGAAGTTATCCAAATTCTGGAAAAAGTAGTAGTCTGTAGGCGCAAGGTCTGGTGAGTAGGGCGGATGACGGAGAGCTTCCAACCCCAGTTCTTGCAACTTGGAGACCGTCTGCTGTGCAGTATGAGGTCGCGCGTTGTCGTGCAGGAGCAGCGGAGACGAGCGATTGACCAATGCTGGTTGGAGATGCGCCAGCTTCTCCATCATTGTGTTCAGTTCTTCACAGTACACATCTGCAGTAATGCTCACCCCGTTTGGTAAGAAGCTGTGATGAATCACACCGGCGCTAGACCACCAAACAGTGACCATCACTTTTCTAGGGGTAAGTTTTCGTTTAGGGCATTGTTTAGGTGCTGAACCAGGATCCAACCAACTTGTTGAGCGCTTGCGGTTATCAAACAGAATCCATTTTTCATCGCAGGTAACAATGCGGTTCAAAATTCCTTCATTTGTGTGTCTGTTGAGCAGTGCAAGTCACGTCTCGACGCGTACTTCGCGCTGGCGATCATTGAGTTCGTGGGGCACCCATTTGTCAAGCTTTTTTACCTTGCCAATTTGACGCAAATGGACCAATATTGTTTTGACGCTAACGTCGAAAGCTGCTGCTAATTCAGCCGTAGATTGTGTATCATCAGCTTCCACAATCGCCTTTAATTCGTCATTGTCGACCAAAGTCTTCGGACGACCGCGAGGTTCATTTTTCAGGTCGAAATTTCCAGAACGGAAGCGAGCAAACCAATAACAGGTGGTGCGTTGGTTTGTAGTGTTAGCTCCGTAAACGTCGTTGATGTTGCGTGCCGCTTGTGCCGCGTTGCTGCCACGACGGTACTCATATTCCATAATTACTCGAATTTTTAACGTATCCATGATGACGAAAAAGATTGAAATGCGATGAAAATGTAACACTAATCAATAAAGAAATGACTACTTTTGGAAAAAAAAATCCATGTTTTTAAAATAAAATTAATTTGAAATTAGAATTCTTAGCCAAACAAAAATTATTTTGATTTGAAATGGCCAGTACTGCAGAACGGCAATTTCATAGGTAAAGACCTAATATTTTCATTTCTTTCAATTCTGTCTGAATGCTAATTTTTAATAAATTGTCCTCCAGACTCAAAAGGCTCCCCCCGCAGCATCACGAACTCCAAGGGTCGCAAGCGTCGCCCCGGCACGCGCACCCTCACGACCATCGTGAGGTCTGACGACCCTGCATTCCTGCACTTCTTGCACAGATGTCTCGAGTAAGTCATTTATTAATAACTCCTATAATTGTGCAGTTCGATAGGAAGGGTTTCTCTAGGAATTAGCTACTGCGAGGAGTGTTTTTATGTAAGATTTTGAAAGAACTGGCTACGGATTACCTTAATCATTAGGAAATGTCTGGTCTAATACCAGTGGCCTGTCCAAATCCATGGGATATGTTCCTTCCATTGATGAGTATACAGGGTGTAAGGGACAGCCCTCCGCAGACTGATGGGATTAATTCAGCATATCATACTAAGCCGACCGGTACATGAAATTATTTCAGGAACGTGATGGGAATCCAATAAACCTGATTTGTATTATAACCTCACGCGCAATGTATCGATACCGTGGCAAAACCGACGCAGCCGTACTCCCCGTGTCGGGGGGGGCGCGCTCGAGTATTTTAACATCCATTGCTGTTTTTATTTTATTTTAGCTGTTTTATTTACATAAATGGAGTGCTACGTACAGTGAATGTAATTTTACATTGAAATTAAGGAATAGTAACTGAAAAACCGATAAAAAAATGAAAACTTTCCTGAGAAAATTTCCGGTGGAATATGATTCAAAATAAGGAGCTGAAAGCCCTCTGTTAATTTGCGGAGGGCTGTCCCTTACACCCTGTATAGTAGTGTAGTCATCAAACTCAAACGCAAAGCATTTATTTCAATTAAACCATTTACAGACACTTTTGAACTGTCAAAGTTCATCCTTATGTTCCTTAATACGAATCAGGTTCTAACGGAGAGAAAAATTTTAAAAGTTGCCGGAAAGATTCGAGAATTCTGAAAGTGCATTTTGTATTAATTATTGAAATTTGGACAGTACAACGTCTGTCGGGTCAAATAGTCATGGCGATAAAGTAATATTTCTACTAGGTACATACCTTCAAGTACGCAACATCACAACCAGCACGTTATATCACAGTACTTACAACATCTGAAGATAATTATAATTACAAGCAATAAAATGTTGTAAATACCGTCCATCGTCAGTTGCACGCCATCAAATTATCCACATAAAAACCATGCTAGTATTCTAAATGGGAAAATTACTGATTTCCAAAGTATAATTGATTGAAATTTGTAGCAACAAGTCGTGAGCTGTTTTACGCGATTAGCATGCTGGCATTATAATTTTACTAATTATTTTTCGTTTTTTTATAACTTTGAAAACTAGAGCGGGTTTTATCTAGATTATTATCGACCCAGATTAATTCTTGTTACAATAGCATAATAGTTGTATATACTATTAATATTCCCTTGTACATATTGTATCTTTTTATGCGACTAAAGACCGAGTCCGAATAACGTTCGAAAACTCGCCAGTGTTGGTTTATTTATTTTAATTATGAGCATAACTAACCGAGATAGTATCCTCTGTTAGACTATAAAATTAAAATGTTAATCAAACAACCTTTCCATTCAAACCTCACAATGAATCAAATCAGATTATGTAGCGCGACCAATCAAAAATTCTTGTCCAACCGCCCAAATATTACGTATAAAACTCTTGACGTTTCACGGATGAAATAATTTCCCACACAAGACTAACAGATCGTTATAATATAGTCTATTCAAATCCTCATTTCCAACTGATAGTATTTCCACTTAAACGAATATCAACTTTATTCCAGTGTAAATTAAGTTGATTTCAGAACAACTAGCACTATTGATAAAGTCATAAAAATGTTTGTTGTTGTAGCGGAAAATCAACTTTATGTGAAGGTTTTAAAGTTGTTTTTCCAAAGAAATATATTTGTTTACTTCCTTGGAAACAAAATCACAAACGCAGTTTAGTCGTAGCGATGGGAAAGCAATGATGAGTATCTTACGCAATCGTGCGAAGTCGAATGGTGCGTCCGCGCACACAACGTCGCTCGATGGGAAGTGGCATCTGCCACAACCGTATTAGATTGTTTAGTAAAAAGTTCGTCTTTATTTATTTTGATATATTTTATTTCTATTTTTATCTGGCATTGCTTAGGTATTCAGTGTCATCATTTAGATACTTTTCTGACATCAGTTAGACGTTGCAATAACACTGTGTGCTCATCTTCAATTAGTAATTTAATCTGTCATGTCCTTGCCACCAATTCCTCTGCGAATGTGATTATAGTAATGTCCAAAAGCAAATTATCTTCAGTCAAAAACAGTATACCTATAACTAATTGTAATTCCAACCTTTGACCCCATCACAGACGCATAACATTCCTAGCAGTACGATGATGCGTTAATAGCATATTATTATGAAATTCCAACGCCACTTGATCAGAATCGTGACCTCTCTCCTTCCACTTCTCGTTGTCTTGTTGTCAAGTGTTCAGGACTACCTACACATAACAAGATACAATAATAAAATATGCAGATATTTAACGCAGCCATTGATTCCGTTTCCTGAGGCATCCATTCCATACGCGGTTTCTAATTTATATAACAAGCTATTATCTATGTTTGTAGAAAGTATTGAAAAACTTGTTTCTTTTATATTATCGTAGCCGGTTAGATCGGTTAGGGTTAGACTCTTATCTGATGTGCGCTTTTCTTTCCTCATTGGATTATTTTAACTCAAACCTTTTTCTATTCATTTCTTGTGCTATTATGATTATGATTTTGTAAAGATAGCAATTTTTATTTCACACCTTGATAATATCTTATATTTATAGTGCATATAATTTCTCGTGAGCATTGTTTAAAGAAGTAACAGCTGTTGAATATAATAAACTTACAGAAGGTGTAAATACTTTATTGTATGTTTTTTTTATGTTCAATAGCATTTATTCGCTTTTCATCAAAATAACAAACTAAGTGTGCATATTTAATGCTTATCCATGAAATGACTGAACAAACTGCTCCAAATTATCATAGTAGACATTTGTCAAATCTCTCGTAAACCCTTGACAATAGGCCATAACATAATATTGATATAACACCAAGCATAATTTCACGCATAATGAAACACAACTAAAACACAACTAATTTAGTCAAACGCATATATAAATTTGTTCACACATTTGCGTAACAAAGTTAATAATACCACTCTAAAAATAGAAACTGAACTCAAAGACAATGAACATAAGGTGGGAAATGAAAGAGAAATGATGGTTGTAAAAGGTGACAGCCATAAAAACATGACTTTCTCTACAAGTTCACACATCTTTGCAGAAGCTTCAAGTGCGAGAGGCGGAATAGGAAGTGATGAGTCGAGCTATTGTCGTTGCCTTGAACGGATCTGTTAACATTTTTAGAATAATAATACTTTTTGAAACGTTTCGTCATTTTCCAAATCGTTAGGAAACGTTCTGTTTTATTGGCTTCGTAAGTGCAGGTAACTTTTGAGGGGTCGTGGTCACGAATATCGTTTTAACTCTTGACTTTGCTTAACCTATAAGTTCGTAACTTCATAAGTATGATTTTATGTATGTATGCAAAACTTGCAATACAGATATTTTAGTAGGACGCAAAACAAAAAACTTACGTGACAACGATTAGCAAAAAATATTAGGTAAGAACCTATGTCATAATAGTTCGTAATGCTCTTCATAAAGATTCCTGAGACACGAGTACAGCACGTTTGTGTAACTAACTGCTCATTTTTCTAACTCCATTCATATACAAGGTGGAGACGACCATACGACAAAAATAAAACTCCCTATATCTAATGACGTTCTCGGTCTACATACAAAAAATTAATCAAATATATCCAATAGTTTAGTTATGATAGCTCGTCAAAGATCGGCAAATCCCATAGTCGGCCCATCACTACTATTTAGTTTGTTTGATAAAATGACTTTTTTAATTTCGATGTTAGGATTTATTTGATAGTTCCAAAATACTCTTATGCATTTGTATTACCAGTGTTTTCATTTATTGTTGCATTGTGGTCTCCATATTGTATATTGTAATGATTTGGGGTCTAACCATCTAATAACGTCATTCATACAAGCAAAGCTACAGTAGAAGAGTCTTCCCTGACAGTTGTAAGTTGCAAATGTGTTTTCTCCTCAAGGATGTTCAACAAATTCTATCAGAATTTTCTCATCACACTCACGTTGCCGCAGTAAGAAAGGAAAAGTGTTTGTACTGTGATGCTCGTAACTGATAACCTGGTTACCTGTCACTTATTATCTAAAATCATTACAATGTGGCAATGCTGACAGCCTTTTGGGGGCACTTTTCCCATCGACAGCGATGCGGACGAATTCTTTGATGCCTTATGAGCCCCTCCCCTTTATTTGTTATTAGTATCATTAGTTGTTATGTAGGCAATGTATACCTTCAGAATATCTTATAATTTTTCCAATATAAGAAGAAATCATTACAATATACCAGTTTTATAAACCTACAAATTGACATTGTTGAATATTTTATACAAAATGACATTATTACTTTGTAAAGTATTATTTTATTTTTATTATTGTGAATGTGAGGACTATGTGGATCATTTTTATTATCTCCTCTTTCTTTAGTTTTAATCTGGCAGTTTGAGTACTTTTTGCGGCCTACCCAAATGTCCTATCTTTGGTATTGTTCGTCGAGTCGTTGAGCTCCTTAAGCTCTGAGTTGAGCTCCTCGGTTACTGACAAATGCTTGCACTGACTGGACAGGTCCACTCAAATCTGTGTGGTTCTTTCCTCAAAAGACCATTTCAGACTCTAATCTACATGGTCCTCATATGGCTTGACCAAGATTATGTCTGGACCTTAAAAGAGACTGCGACCTCTGAGTTTGTTTCGGCCTTTCTTCTCAGAGTAGTCAGATAGGAAACGCCGACCTCATCTAGCAAATTTTTTTTTTTTATATGACGTGTAAAAGTTGTTCTGATATCCTATTTACAGAATAAACAATTTCATTTCATTTCATTTCACAATTTCATTTCTTCTTAGTGTCATGCTCTACGTCGCAGCTTCTTCATAAGACTATCAATTGATTAGATTAGAAGGTGTAATTTCAATTAAATGCAAAATTGTTACTTACATTATCTTTTTTACTAACCATTATTATAATAGCCTCCATACTTCAAGTTTTACATCAAAGAGAATTTCAACCATTGCATTTAAGTGCACAACAATGTAATTACCTTTTAATATGATAACGATTAGAAATTATATATACGTATTCAATTGAAATAACAACCATAGAGCACGTCTCGCATCTATCAAAAGCAAGCAATCACACTATCTCGCCGGGGGAGACATTCGAGAGATACTTACAAACATTTTCGCACAGCGACCTTTTGGCCGTGAGAGCGGAGAAAGCGTTAGGGCCGACGTCATATGCCTTATTACGTATACGTGAATAACTTTATGTTACTATATGGAAGCGACTGAGCTTAGAAATGATGGAATACTTATATGTTAGAAGATAATGCTTGAGTTGGGCAGCGACGTTGCGGATTAGTGTGAAAAATAGAGATGGTACGGACGTTTTGCCTTGAAACGAGTGGGCTAGGAATGTATGGAAGGAAATGCCATGAGTATGATGACCCATGAACACAGATGTCATGTTGGTAATACAAACGGCAATTGATGCATATATGAACAATTTTATGCAGAACGAATAAGTTAGTATTAAATCTGCTGCGTCTGCTGGAATTATTTTTGAAAGGCATTTTTTTTATACAAGGTCTAAAACATCAATAAACTTTTGCAAGAAATTCTTAAGAAATCTATCTGATATTTTCTTAAAATCCAAGAAATATTTATTTGAATAACACACTGGAGAACATTCCACCACATACAGAATATATAGATCCGAAGATTACCATAATTAGCCACAAAGTTCAAGATCGTATGCACCGGTTATAAGAACTGGCTTGTTCGAAAACCGTGAAATGTGGGTAAGGGGTGAAAGTGCATCCTCGACCTCGGCACTGATCTCACTTTCAACGTCAATGCAGATATAATACGTATGTCCAATATAAGTTGGCGTAAGATGACTGACGGAGCTGCAAGCAACAAAATATAGTTATCTGACTGAATTTAGTAACCAGATTAGGATATTATGACATGGATAATTAGGGGCACGGTTCCAAAATAAAGAGCCTATGGAGAAACAATGGTAATTTTTTCTATTGATTCTCTGCTTTGTCTTCTATAGGTACATAATTTAAAACAAAGTTGCTTTTCATGTCTGTCTATGTGAGCTCGTTGTTCCAAAACTACGCAACGGATTTTGATGCGGTTATATCAATCAATCTGCCTAGCCTTTTCCCAACTATGTTGGGATCGGCGGGTCGGTTTCCAGTCTAACCGGATGCAGCTGAATATCAGTAGCGACTACCTATCTGACCTCCACAACCCAGTAACTGGGCAATACGATACCCCTTTGGTAAGACTGGTTGTCAGACTTTCGGACTTCTGACGACCCGTAACGACTGTCAAAGAGTCACGAACGACAGCCAGGACAAATTGTACACATCCACAAACCAACCCGGCAAGCGTAGCTTAACCTGATGGATCGACCCTTGCGGCTGTTATTACTACGCCACGAGCTCCTCCTCATTTTGATGCGGTTATACCATCATTTAAATAATTATTCCGAAAGGTTAATGAGTTTTAAATGAATAGCACAAATCTTGATGATTTAACATATTGCCAATGCACCCGTGCAAAGCAGAAGCGGTCTGCTAGTACTAAAATGACGGATTATAATAATTTGAATACCAGTAATATGAGATATGTGTGTGTTAAATTCAGTACATTTTGATGTAGTACTAATTTTTACCGTGTCCCAAGATAAACTAGCCACTGGCCACTCGGTAGATGGTTCTGGTTTATGTACAGATTACAAATATGCGAGTGGCGAGAACTGAAAGTGGAGCAATGAACTCTGCGAACGTGAACATGTTATTTATACATTTACTGTCCTTTTCCTTGGCTGAAGAAACAACATTCTAGTGATTCATGCTAAAGAATTCATGAAGGATGGTGAAACTTGGGTTGGTGTATAGAATATCTTGCTCATATTTCACCATAAACCATACCGACAAAACAAAGAACATAGATGCATGGAAGAAAAAGAGGTACTGCGCCGACTCCAAATAAATTGGGATGGAACATAACATCAATAATCCCCAATGGGTTAAGCAGAGGAGCACCTATAGTACACCCGCATTTCGCAAGTTAAACTATGGGATAGAATAGTAAAAGAAACATAAAATTTTCCCAGTTATGTAATTCTGTGATGGCCCGGATGTTAAGGGACCTGTGATGATAAACGAAAACAACGTGAGGTACGCGGAAAAATATTCGGAAATTGTCAACCAACACTGGTGAATAATGGTTAGTTCCTTCTCTGCGAAACCACGATTTGTCATTACAATATAATGCCATTACATTATATGCGTAAGAATGACCTTTCCCCATATTGTGACGTGTTCGACCTGTCAAACTTAGTTGAGATGCGTTAGGTAACAGTTATAGAACGTGCACACTCATCCATCTACAGTTAGTCCGGTCCAGGTCACGGCCATATCTACTTGGACGCCTTTCTAGATTCAATTTTTACAGCATAATGACAACAATAAGTCTTTATATTTTTTTGGGCCTTGCGACATGGAGACATTACACTGCCCCTAAGCGTGTCTGTTTATCAAGCTTACTGTAGAGCAAAAACCTCTCTGCCTTTTCCACATTTCTGTTCTCTGCTGATACGGGCAAATCCTTTCGTTAACCGGCAAGCTCGTCTCTCCATTTTTGCCTTGGTCTGCGCGGTGTTGTCTAGCGTCCCATGGGACCCACTCAGTAGTTTTACCGTTTCAGTTCACGAGTCCTACGCGTAGAAGTGGAACTGGAGGCCACCCTCCAGTTCCACTTCTACGCGTAGGACTACTTCTATGCGTAAATACGTCTTCCAATTCCTCATCATCACCATAAATTGCCGTCCCATTTACAATGATAGCATGTTTACTTACATTCCGTCGCAAACCGCAGGTTCTTTCGGTTGCGCGCACGCATCTAGCACGCAGTGAAAGGTTACCGCGTCTGTGACGTAACGCCGATCATCCGTCGCCGACCCGAGAGTAACCGATGTGATGTGCATTCTTTTGTGAGACTTTTTACTTTTCGATTTGCGTATGAATGAGTTCTTTGAATACCTCATTGCTGCTATGCTATTTTGAGTAATGTTTACCTCTTCAAAATATGCGTAGAGTAGTGAAGACAAGTAGCTTCCGTAATATAAACTTTCTGAACATCAATCACGTCCACAATTCTGCCTACTACTCTCGTATCGACACGAACTACATATTATATGAGAATAAGATACAGATCATGATTACTCATTCCTTAGTTAATACTGGGTGTTAGGGTAGACACCTGCTTGAAACTAGTGGTTTTGTGTCATCTATAATATACTTTTTCTATGGGACCAACCTTGAAAATAAAATCACCTGTTCCATACATTTGTGTTCACTTAAAGTGACAAAATGTATGGCAAAGCTGGTTTTTTTATTGCGATTTCAAAGTTGGTCCTATAGAAAAAGTATATTATAGATGACACCAAACCACTAGTTTCAAGGATAACGGTGTCTACCCTAACACCCTGTATATTGCCCAGTCAGCAAGGCCGCTGACTGTACCTACATGACACTCAACATTTTATCGCCACACGTGTAGGCTATTTTGATGCGATGCATGTGACTGATGTTATGCATAAATAATTACCATAGAGGCTCTCACGTCTTGTAGAAGATGAAATAATCACTTTGCCTCAGGCTAAATACCGGCTGCTACATTGTAATCGGTATAAAAAACTAGCCCTACAGGCCATCGAACTCTTGTCCATATTAGCTACTAATCGCCTTTCATTTTCGAAGAGACTGTTCGTGTCTATCTATGGGTAATTTTACCTTCACACCGCAAGAAAGCTTGGACTCGACAGTTGGTTCCATAAGTCAATGAATATTGCGTAATTTTGAATTATTTATGTTCATTGTAATTCTTAAATTATCAGTTATTGTTTTCTTTATTTTAAAACTCGGTGATGCCCGCGGCTTTACCTGCTTGACAAATTATATACTAAAACCTTCCATGAGAACCACTCTATCTATTGGTGAAAACAGCATGAAAATCGGTGTAGTTGTTTTTGAGTTTATCGCGAACATACAGACGCGGCGGAGTACTTTGTTTTATAATATGTAGTAATAACATTGACGGTGTACTGAAATGAAATGTAATTGTTTATTATGTAATTTGAATATCGGAATCACTTAACGTAGTATAAAAACATAAGCTAGATAAAGTCGACGTTTCCTAACTGACTACTCCTGAGATGAAATGGCGAAACAAACTCATTGAAAACCTTAGTAGTGCTCTTATCAGTCAGGAAACTTTTTCTTTACTTAATTACCCGACTTCGGCGAAGCAAAAAGGAGGGTTATGATTTGGACCGGTATGTATGTATGTTCATCTGTTCCCTCATATCTTCTAAACCACTCATCACAATTTGACAAGTGAGGTATCGTTGGAAGCCTCTTGATCGTCCGCTGGTTATAGGCCATGTGACGTCACATTAAATTAAAAATGGCGCCCTCTAGAGGACATAAAGTCAGGAACTTGAAAAAAAAAATTGTTTAATCGTACCATGTTAGGTATCAAATGAAAGTGTTTAATGAGCACATTTCAAAAATATGTATATCATAACCCTATAATGTCCTGCAGTGGACTGCTAAGTTGATCTAATAAACTACATTTTTCTCTGCCGCCAACTTTCTCTCTCTCTTTACCTAACCTTATCCCATTTCATTTGGGGTCGGCTCTCCTCGTGATTGTTCGACCGATGTTTCGGTTCTGAGGCCCTAGACAAAGTGACGTTCTATCAGCACTAACGATGATGGAAAATGTATAGGACTGACATAAGCTATCGAAAAGCTTATGGCAATCCTGTTGAAAGTCATTGTAGAAATACGAAACGGTTTCGAAGCGATTGTCACTTGTCTAGGCCCTCTGAGTCGTCAAGTCATTGGGCTTGCTTCAGATCCTTGTTGAAATGTAACTACAGTTTGAAAAACATTTGAAACTTGTTGTCAAAGATCTCTTTTCATCGTCAACTGATTAAAAAATTCAGTCAGTTGACAGTCGTGGTGTGTTTATGTAAACCACGAACTCTAATCTAATCATGTAACATCATGGTAATCAGAAACAGTTTCACTTGACGTTTTCTCTGTGACTCAAACGTTACCTTCTTACAATTCTTAACCTATGTTATGTGATTAGGTTAGGTTAGCATTTCCTCCTGCAACTGGTTGCAAAAGTTCAATGACCCTTCTTATTTTACATACGTCATTAGTTATATGTCCCTTCAAAATATAAAAATAATTTATTTCTCATAAACCTACATGGGCTCTTATGAAACGTCAGAAGGTCGTTTCCTATGGAGAAGAGCCGGATATAAACTCCACGGTTACTCTTTTAAAAATAATTGATGTTTACAATGATTTCAAACTGATTCTGTTAAAAGGTATGGGCCGACAGTGTAGGCCTGTCAACAAGTAACAGTGGGCTTAAAACAGTCACTTTGGCAAAAATTTTCACCTTCAACTGTCATTAACGAGACAGAATAGAATTTTAATTGTCTGAAAATTCATGCGTGCGATTCATATTACGAAATAATTCATCGGTTTGACAGTTTTCTATGGAGATTCGTAAAATGTTCCACACACTATGAATTGCTTTTGTGTCAAATTAGAGGAATTGCTAATGACAGCTGGAAATTCAGGAAATGAATCGCTTTCAGAGGCATTGCTAATATGGCCATTTTAGCCCCCCAGTTACTTAATAAAATAAAAATGTTCAATTCTCTGTATTTTTTAGTTATTATGAGTATGTAAAATCCATCGAAAATGCAACAGAACCTATAAATATTTACAAACCAAACAGAGTTCATTGACTACAGGGCAGCTAATTCACTCTCTGCTCAGTTCACTGACATAAGTTTCTGACCGCAACAGACAAAAACAATAAGTAATTATTATTACAAAACATTAATCATCACATTATTATTATAATCTATCAACATTTATTACGTCCGCAAGAAACAACTTAATTGAATTGAGCTTGCATCACAGACGCGGTGGTGCGTACCATCTATATTCTATGTAAATATAATCTGTTCATTTTGTGACGAATGATTTGACAGAGGCAAAAAAAAACAGCTGTTAGTTTCGCTGTTAGAAATCTTAATCGTTATTATGAATGTAGATCGCTTTTCTACTTAACCCAGTTAACTGTAAAAACATCAAAATAAGAAGATTAACATTGTGAGCTTTTTTTACGTTGCGTAACTACAAAGGTTGAAACAAGATCAATAATTATTTTGTTGATACGAAGAATCAAAAATCCATTAACCAACTTTTCGATGCCATAACTCGAAAATAAGTCTGAAATGTGTCATTCCGACCATCACAAAATGAACAGAGTTTATTCACTCCTCATATAAACTGATGTTCCCGCAGAAGGAAACACTATGATAACTATGATTAACAATTTGATATGCTGATGATACATCAGCATCAGTAGGTTAATTACCTTTCAAAGAAGTTACATTACATTACATAAACTAACGCACCTTCATCTAGTTTCCCATGACGGACGATATAACGATGTTGAATCAAGTGAATTAATTAATTAATTAAAACAGAATAACTGATTTGAGAAAAGTTTTGCACCATAGTTGATTCCTTCCTATTCCTATTCAATTCCTTTAGAGATTTTTAGGTTTTTTTCTTTCTACACTATTTTTCCTGAGCCAGGAGAGGCTCTTCGGCAAACGTTGTGTGGGACGCCCCCAGCTAGATCGACGACCTTAAAAAGGTGGCTGGAACAGACTGGATGCGGAAGGTGGAGGACAGGGTGTTGTGGCGCAGCCTAGGAGAGGCCTATGTCCAGCAGTGGACTGAGGTAGACTGAGTTGATAGATTGAGTGTTTTTTATGAAACATTTATCTCAATAACATACAATTTTAAATATTACCTATAACTAATTTTTTCATGTTACAATAGGACGCAATATCCTCAAAAAAAATCTTCTTCCTACTAAGTCACATTCCTCATTGGTCTAACGATCGTGAACCGCAATAATTTGTCACAGTTTTGCATGGCGCAAGAATATGCGTGGGCTAAGTTATAAATGTAAGGATAATAATATTAAACAGCTAGCTAGACCATTTACCGGCCATCGAGTTCTAGTGGTCCAATTCCAGGCCAGTGAACTATTAGAAAGGAATTAAGAAATTGCTGCAGTATTATTAATCTCAGCCGTTAACGGCAATCGAAATGTCCTAAACTTGAGTTCTGGTTTTCATAATCAGTTGGTATCACACCCATATTTCGTCAGAGTTTGAAGTACTAAATAGAATTATGGTTTAGTTATTGTGCTTTATCAAATGTTATGCTTGACTGCTTCATTGTCGTGGATCCAGCCGCAAGCGCGACTGTTGAGCAGGGAGTCGAGTCGATGACATACGCGATAATTGCCAATGCTTTTTTCGTCGCAACACATGTTCGTTCGGTAATTTATAATAGTGTAGTATGATAGCTAAGTAAGCCTAGAAGCCATGTTGGACAAGCAAGACTAGGCTAGGATAACGTTATTACCTAAAGCCGTTAGTTACATAACTAAGAGCGACAGGGCGTGCCATCTTGTTAAATATATGATGCCAATCCGCATTCTTAGCGGATTAGACGATACTTTTCTAGCTGTTTCATCATTCTCCTTATCCCAATTTTCCTCATGACATTTTCCCCATTCCTCCTCTTCACATGCTCATACCATGACAACCGATTTCCACACAACTTTTCAGTTACCCGTGTCACTTTCATACTTCCTCATACGTACTCATTTTAATCCTATCCATTCGCGTAACACCACACGTCCCTCTGGACGTGTTGTGTTACGCAATGAATGCATCTGAGATGTGAATGCTACTCTTAGCATTCTCATCTCAGCTGCCTTACATTCATCACTTTTGTGTTCCAACATTGTGATCCATACATGACAGCAGGTCTAAGTTTAAGGGGAATACGGGAGTCCGCAGATAGTATTTTCTAGCTGTGTATAAAATAAAAATGTTGTTTATAAAATTGGTCGGTTTCAGTCGAAATCACCATCTAAATATAATTATTTTGATGGTGATTTCGACTGAAACCGACCAATTTTCTTTTTGCTTTTTTATCTTCCATCACCAAACTTAATAGTTTGGTGATGGAAGATAAAAAAGCAACATGTTGTAGAATAGAGTCCAGTAAAACTGGTTATAGTCACTAGGGTATAGATGAGATAGGCAGACAAAGTTCTTATTAAATCTACTTCGCGGACAGTAAAGTTGTTGATAAGCTAAACTTAAACATTATATTATATTATATTGTAACAATATTTTGATTTAAAAGAGTGTCCATGGAGTTTCTTGCCCGTTCTTCTCCATAGGTACCTACTACGCTTTGGAATGGGCAACTAGCTTCATATTTCTGACTGACTGACTCCTTGACAATTCAAAAGTGCCTGTAAATGGTTTAATTGAAATAAATGCTTTGAGTTTGAGTTTGAGTTTGACTTATATATGTAGTGAAACAATCATGTCATGGTTTGTTTAGGGTCAATTTAGTTAAACATAGAGTACCCTGAAGGAAGTTATTAAAATAAAATCAGCAAGTAAATTCGTAAACCAAAGCTAGTCCGTCACTCCCATTAATGCTGTAACGAGCTGACAAACTTGTCAAGTGTTACACAACGCAGCTCTTCCTATGACAAGTGATTAACTTAGTCGTCAGCATGCGTTGCGCGTAAAGGTGGTCTCACAGTCAGTAGTTGCGACATTATCTTTTGTATCGCTAGCAGGAAGTGTGTGACGCATCTTATGGGCATTTGAGAGTACTTCCTTATGGAGCTATGAATAGTTTCTTAATGTGAAGAGGAAATTGGTCGACCATAGGCCAGTGCAGGTTACAGGGATTATCACAATTTATTGTACCTGAGGTTAGATTTGTTGTTACTTGTTAAATGTTTGATAAATGGGATCGCAAGTGTCCACCGATCCACGGAATGAACACGGCAACCGCAACTTAACTTCACAGTCCAGTTGACTTGAGTTGTTCTTATTCAATTTTGAGTCCGTGCAGTACACATTTTCCAATTAGGGATCACATTTCTTGTTTTTAGAATGCTTCACTTTATTTCTCTAAACTACAAAATCCTTACAAACTAAAATCATATAAGGTATAGAGGAGGTATGGAGGTATAAAGGATACTTGAATTATTGGCCCAGTATTCTGGGCCTGGCCGGTTCAAAAGTGACAGTATTATCGCCTTGATCCAGATATACTGAAGGTACCTACTCGTACGCTAGTTAGGCAGGACACAGTGCTCGGAAAGGACCAGAAAGGACTAAGAAGTATTTTATACTTTAAAATGGTTCAATAACACGTTGAGGATAGAAAATTTGAAGCTGAAAACGTGCAGATGTGCCTACTTGTTGTATGATTGACGAGTAATGTGATGGCAATGCGAGTTTGACTTGAGAGCTTATGAATAAGCACTCTATTTGAGTCTGTAATTCCTCGGGCATATCTTTAATATGCACTTTTTAGGGTTTCGTATCCAAAGGCGGGACCCTATTACTAAGACTCCGCTGTCTGTCCGTCTGTCACTAGGCTGTATCTCATGAACCGTGATAGTTACACAGTTGAAATTTTCACAGATGATGTATTTCTGTTGCCGCTATAATAACAAATACTACAAAAACAAAATAAAATAAATATTGAAGGGGGCTCCCATACAAAAAACGTATTTTTTTGCCGTTTTTATAGATAATGGTACGGAATCCTTTGTGCGCGAGTCCAACTCGCACTTGGCCGGTTATTTGTAAGCTAGTTATCCATACAAATTATATTACGGTTATCAAAATGGTTCAAAAATATATTCATAAGTAATAGCTAGGTAGAACGCATTTTCTCCAATGAAGTAATATTCAACATATTGTATTCAATACCTCACTACACAAAATGATGTCCTGTCTACAACTACATACACTATACAAGATACCATACATGGTCACCTCACCTAAAATAAATATCCAACCTAATAACTCTACATATCGGAGATTAAAATTAAACCAAGCTGCAGCTGTTGCCATACAAAAAAACAAGTTGATTTTAATCGTGGTTTACTTGTAAGTGGACAGGTTTCCGTTCAAAACCTGAAGGATTGAGCAATAGGAAGTATTCCGAGGTTTTTGCGACAAGTCTGTGCTGTTGAGCAATATCTGAGGACCATTTATGGCTATGATGGAACTATTTTCTCGGCATTTTTGCGGAATGGTTTAGGATCGTTGGGTTATGTCATTTGAGTAGTAGATCTGGATGGTTGTGACTAGCTTCCAACCGCGGCTTCGCCCGCGTTGTATGTCGATAAACAGTAGCCTATGCCCTTCTCCGGGATGCCATCTATCTCCTTGCCACATTTTATAGAAATCCGTTCAGAGTTACTTTCGAATTTATAATATTAGTATGGATTTGTAGGTAGATGTATTACATAATATAAAGAGCCAAGTGTATAGAAGGCTGTGTTTAAATACGAATAGCGATAGGTACTGAGTCTATAAGTTCTATGGTAGGGGTTTGGTTTCCACACTTAGTCCCTAAGGTGGACCATTGTGTGTGGGACATGGCGGCCGTCTGTGGGTATTCCAACCAGCCCACCTCCCTCCAGAAGTTAATTAAATCTCCTGGTCTGTACAGAACATCTGTGAAAGATCTGTGTGACCCGAGGGTTTCTTTTGTAATATGGGTGACGCCCGTGCATTCAAAAAGCACGTGCGCGACGGTTTCCTCAGCCTCCATGCACCGAAGACTGTCCGTTTACATAAGGACTCTCTGAATCGGATTAATTTTCAACCCAGAGACGTTTCAGTGTCAACGTTGAGATCTCACGATGATTGCGCTTACCTATCACGGTTGTCGATTATTATGCTAATTTAATTATACGTTTTGATACTGAAATTGAACCCCCTTTGGTTAATATTTAACGTTCTTCTTTTTCTAATCAATCTGCCTAGCCTTTTCCCTACTGTGTGGTGGTCGGCTTTCAGTCTAACTGGATGCAGCTGAATATCTGTATTTTACATGAAACAACTGCCTATCTGACCTCCACAACCCAGTTACTGAGTAACACAATACCTACCCCTTGATAAGACAGATTACGAATGATTGCCGGGACCAACGGCATAACGTGCATTCCGAGCCACGGAGTGGTTTCGATATATATACGTAGTGGATGCCGTACCGATGCAACGAGTCACGCAGGTACGTGATTTAGGGGTTGTTCTCACTCCTGAACTGTCGTTTCGTGAGCATATAACTGGGATCTGCAAAAAGGCATTTAGAAACTTAGGTTTTGTTCTGAAGCAGACGCAAGACTTTACCAGCATCACTGCTATCAGAGTCCTGTATGACGCATTAGTCAGGAGTCATCTGGAACATAGTGCTGTCATATGGGCTCCACATGAGGCTAAGTACTCAGTGATGTTGGAACGAGTCCAGAATAAATTCGTGCGCTATCTGTACAAGAAACTGTATGGGGTATACCCATTTTACCCTTTGATGTACCCTACTCTATTCGTACTGGGTATGGTAGGGTACAATCAACTAGGGGTGCGGCGGGAATTTGCGCTGGTGTCGTATATAGTGAAACTGCTCCGAGGCATTGAGCACAACCGAGAATGCTGCAGCGGTTGCAATTGTACGTACCCGACCGCTATGTGTGGAGGTGACGGCCTCCGCCACTGCTAGTCGTACCATCAGCCAGGACCAACTTGCTGGTCAAAACCCCTCTGACTCGAGCAATTCGCACCATCAATTATATTCAGGTCGAAATTGATATATTTACATGTCACTGGGGTGAATTCGCAAAAGTACTCTTATTTAGGTATATTATGTTATAAACAATGATAGTAATTTTAATTTTATATATTATATTCCTTGGCTATCGCATTAGGTTAAGACCTGTAATGGTAGTTTAAAGGCATTTAAATAAATAAATATAATGGATGGTTACCCATCCACGATCCGACCGCGGCAAGCGTAGCTTAACCTTCAACCTCTTTATCCACAG
This sequence comes from Lithophane ornitopus, assembly GCA_948473465.1. NCBI lineage: Eukaryota > Metazoa > Arthropoda > Insecta > Lepidoptera > Noctuidae > Lithophane > Lithophane ornitopus. Next base: position 2,033,159 of record OX419617.1, read on the forward strand.
TAGATTAAAAGAGCCAGCTAACCATTCCATTCTCTTCCAGGTGGGACCCAAAGCGACGGATCACCCCAACGGAAGCTTCACGCCACGAGTTCGTCACGGGCTGCGCTCTCGGCTCGGCCCCCGCCGGTGTCCTGGCCTTACCCAGGCTGGCCCCTCCGCGACCCACCAGGGGGGCCCTGCTCCACTCCCAGTCAGCCGGTGACGTGGCCGCCATGCTGGGCCGTGCGTGACCACGCGACTCCTGAGCGAGGCTCGGTTCCGGGGGCCTGCCTTAGACAGCTTCGTTTTTTTTCTGTAGGTACAACGAGTAGGACTCCGATGTGGCCTCGATACGTTTGGGATGTTACGTCTTTGGTGTAAATCTGTATTTTTTTGTTTTTAAATTTAGTGTAACTGTTGCAGTGAAGTTGTTCTGTAACACAACTGTTATTTAATGATACAGACTACTGTAACTATAGTGTGTCTCCTGAGAAGCTCTTGCGCAACAACTGCAAACAATCTGTATTCGTTTCTAATTACTTATATAGACAAGGACCATTCTCAACCCACGTCATAAAAACTGTAAGTGATCAGCTGGGCATTGGTAAGTGCTAATGTCTACGACGCAAGAAAAAAGAGTTTGGTCATCGATATTTTAAGTATATTCTGATGGTTGACCCACCTACAAAATCTCGGCCTATGGGCCTGTACACGAATTCGCAACGCAGAAGCTAAGGGCAGAAGAAAATCTTAGGGTATCGTCGCTAATTCTTACGGTGCGTTGCGAATTCGCAGTTATATGTGGGAGCCCTATATCAACTGCAATATTTACTTTGCACTCAAATTCAACTAGAAGTACCAATTTGCTCATCATAACCGGTGAAAAAAAATGAAAAGTCAGACCAAATGAGAAATCAAGACATAGCACTGCGAACAATACATTGAAGCATTAGAAACCAAAACTACACCTCTGCTCTATGCATACACGCTCACACGTACACATTTACAATCAAACTACACCTCACTAAGTGCACACAGTTTATGAAACCAGCCTCACGTCACTGTTGACAGCGCTATGTCTTGATTTTTTATTTGGTCTGAGCTTGCGGTTATAATTATTATTTTATTTCAGTTAGACTTCTTTCAATATGGCCTTGACCGGTCAAATAAGAGTTAGATATGCAAAAGCAACGATTTGTTTGGCTCCACTTTTTGCGCTACCACTAATTTGGTTGTCGCCGTTTTTTCGAATTAACTGTTGCAATTAATAACAGCCTTGAAGCTATCATGTTTTAATATATTTCCAAATTATTTTAATAGATGTTTCCTAAGAAATTGGCACAGAAACTTGCTTGATGATCGTTTATTATTATGAGGATGGTTTGTAATTTTACTACAAGTTTTTGTTTCGGGTTCGTTCGGCTAGTTTCGGGTGCCCATGATGAAAGGATCCATTTGAATCCCGAACCAGCAATCTTGGAACATCCTCGTGAGAAAAGCCGTCGATAGTCTTGTTTGTTATCACAAAAATGTAATCTGTGAGTCGGAAAGAAAAGCAAGCATTATTCCTGTTTAGTATTCCAATTTAGTATCTTAGTTTGATTGATGATTATATCGGACATATTCCATCAGGGGGCCTAAAACGGCCACATTAGCAATTCCTGTAATTTGACACAAAAGCAATTCATAATTTGTGATCCACTTTACGAATTTCCATAGAAAACTGCCAAACAGGTGAATTATTTCGTAATATGAATTGTCAGCTTGTGACATTTTACGATGATTCATAATATTTTCCTATTATGATTCTGCCAAAGTGGCTGTTTTAAGGCTCCAGGCTTTTTGTAAGCCACGTAATACTATAGAGATCCGCGACCATTAAGGGGCCCATTTATATCTGCTGACTATCTAAGCTGTTGTAGCCAAGTAGGTATAGCTCGTCTACTCTAAAATGACGCGACTCACTACAGCATTACCGTGTCCGTAAATGCGGTTCTGGGGCGCGTCATTTCAGTGGGTGAGCTATACCTACTGGGCTACTACAAACAAATCGTCTATCTATGACAAATTATTCCCACTACATTAAACGATAATTATGATAAGCTACTAAATGATAGTCAATCCATCAAAATATTAATTCAAATACCCACGATTTCTCACAACTCAGAAGATACAAAACCTTTCTGAGATCATCATCTGCCTAGCCTTTTCCCAACTATGTTGGGGTCGGCTTCTAGTCTAACCGGATGCAGCTCAATACCAATATTTTACATGGAGCGACTATCTCCACAACCCAGTAACCGGGTAACGATACCCCTTGGTAAGACTGGTTGTCAGACTTTCAGGCTTCTGACTACCCGTAACGACTGTCTAAGATCTAACTAAAAAGCTACCAAGTAAGGCAAGCAACCGTGAAGCAACTACCCATTATGTATCGAAACAGTAGATGACCTAAATATATGATGCACTAGGTCAAACTGCTCATAACTTTGTAGTTATAAGCAGTTTGACCTAGTGCTAATCACCAGTAGCAAATGGCTATCATATTGTTATGATAGCCATTTGCTACTGGTGATTAGCTCAACTGGGTTACCTCCTAAAAGCCGCTTGCTAATATTCTTTCTTTTTTGGCATCGTTTTCTATTTTTAGGCAGTGATCAAAAATGGCAATTTCAGTGACAAAAATTATTGTTTGGGTTGGTCAACAGTCTTTGGTTGTTAGTTAGACTCGTGAGTTCGTGACACAGATATAGAAATGCATTAGCAAAGCGTTTGTTTCCTAGAAAAGCGGCGCCATATTGTAATGGCCGCCCGTCATGAAAATCTGTCATTTCCCCAGTTTTTGACATTAAGGTGTCCAAAAACGCTCTGTATTTGGAAAGCCGTTATTGTGAGATCGTTCTTAGGAAGCCTAAGTCGCAGATTATATAAAAGTCATTATTGTAGCCGGATTGCAGATATAGATTACATGTCACGATTCTCGTTCGATCGGGTAAAATTGCCCAACAATCGGCCGCTATTATATGTGGGAGCTAAAAATCTTATAAAAAGTCTAAGATAACTTTGTCGTATACCTAATCTGGATAAATTGCCGGCTATGAAACTCAATTTGAGTGATATGAAAATCTAGATACATAGTTGGGCATTGTACTAGAATTAATAAAAAGTAAACCAGAATAATGTCACCAAACCAAAATTAATTGTATCTGAACTATGACGAAACTTCTGAATTTAAAATGTCGTGTGAGAGTTTGGAGCTATAATTTTTAGTTTTAATTTCATAAGTGGTTTGAATATTAGGTAATTTTGATTATGAATGAGTTAAATAACAATACATATCAGTATTGTTTGAAGTGCCAAAGATCATAATTTCAATGTAAGCTGAATCTTCTACTGCAGTTTATTCGTTTTTGTAAATGATCTCATTTCTTTATCGTGGTCCACAATATAGAGGAGTATAAAGTTAGAAAAATGTACGTATATCTAAATAATCATATCGTCGAATATCATTCTTCCTTCAATATTTTGAAAAACGTAGAAAATTCCAGAGATTCCATTTTGTGTACTGAATTCCTTCGAAGCCCCACTGTCCAATATCGTCGACTGAAACATAGTACAAGTTGGTATACGTTCTCATATCACAGAATGGCTCTATTTAGAAATAAAAATAAATTTAATTCTGTGCACGAAATGACTGCGTTTATAGAATACGTAATTGTAAATGGAATTAGAGGCCTCTGACTAGAATTGTAGAAATCACCAAGTGTGATACGTAACACTTAATACTATTATTGAATAATAGAAAAAGAATAAAAGTTAGTCCATTATTCAATAGTACCTATTGTGACGGACTCGACAATAATCACGATATTGTCTTCCTTGCTGAATGACATCGGTCCATGGTTGGACTAATTCCATTTATCATTATTCCTTTAAGTTGGAAGCTTTAGTAAAGACTTCTAACTTACAGTACTTTGAATCTATTTTAGTTTTGGTCGTATTATCATGAAGCGATCGCAAGAGACATACGCCATTTTATTTGGAGTAAGAATGCGCTACAGTTTCTTAATTAAAAAAATAAATATAGTAAATGACATAAAAAAATATTTTTGTTACATTATTAAGAGCCTGTCCAGATGAGCCGTTTTACGCGCGAGTCGACTCGCGTAAGAATTGATTTGTTGAACGTTTTGTTTACGCGCTAGTAAGAAAACGCATTAGTTGACGCTACCTCACACTCTCGACTCGCGCTATTGTCAACGCGCGAGACTCGCGCGTAAAACGCCTCATCTGGGAACCTCTTAGACACTGATTGATTGATTTGCCGAATAATTATTTTAATTATTATTGCTTCATGTTAATACGAACGAGACATTATTATCTAGTCAAATAGTTAATTTTATAGGATAATAGTCAAAATCGGGTACTTAGCTATAAATGTTCTAGTAATCGTGATGTTGTAGATTTTTGTAAATTCATTATTATATAGTAAGATATATAAGCTTTAAATGAAGTGTTGTTAGACATTTAGAGTTTCTTTGAATTATCGTGTAGCTGACTATTAATTAATATTTCATTATCATAAATAGTTTCATAGTTCTTTGCTCCGGCATTATTTATCGTTTAAATAAAAATGTGATATTGTACGAGTTAAGAAAAATACTGAACGAAATTGACTTTTAAATAATAGTTTGAATAGTTATTTTGAGTTAGTTTGGCCTTAAATGAATTGGACTGTGAAAGTATTAAATACTTTGTGTTGCTTGAGTTATACATTTTCAGCTTGCCTAGGGCATGCAACAAAATATGATATGATACTGGAAGGCCGATAGAAGGCCTGTTTACTAATTAATAAGTTTTCCAACATTTATTTCTATTTATTGATAGATGTAAATTATTTATCAATCTAAGCTTACCTGTATTATTGAGAAAGCTTCAATCATTAGGCTCCCGCTGAAAGGCGCGACACGACGGAGCGAGTTTTCATAGAAATTGTTCTACTAGAGTCGCATCGTGTCGCGTCGCGCCTGTCTGCGGGGGCCTTAAGTCTTGCCTAAATTATTTTACTGTCATAACTAAGGCACATATAACTACGTTAGTGTTACGTCTCTAGTTGTGGATATTTATTTATTTATTCATAGAATAAATGAACGGACCAAATGTTTTGGGTTCTGTAGCTTTTTGATAATAAAATCTGTCTGTCTCGTCATCTCGTGTACTAGATTTTTAAGTAAGTAGTACTCAAACATCGAATTTGTTATGTTTTGAAGTGTGGGGAGTTTATTTTTCTCAATTTTTATGACTCTTAGTTTTACTAAGAATGTCGTCACACTAAGCGTATGTCGAGATAGATGCTGACGCCGCGTAGACGCTGCGTAGATGTATAAACTGCGTAAGCGTCACGTAGACGCGGCGTCAGCGTCGCGTTTACGTAGCGTCTACGCTGCGCATATGTGAATCTAACGCCAGTTGTGAAGACACCCTTGGTAAAAAGATCCAACTCTTGTTTTTTTTTCTTGACTGTGTATTATTTAAAGGGTTTAATGATGTTAGGATTTTAATTTAAGTTTTTCTATACTTAAACAATACCGTTTTTAGTGTGTGCGTACGCATTATGTTCGAAAATCTCGTTTCTTTTATTCAGTTACATCTATTTTCTCTATGTATTTTATTTTTCATTCTGCGTAATGATGTTTAGATCATAAGTTAATTGACAAATAGTTCTTTGTAGTGTGGTTAATAATTTGTTACTCCTAGGCAGTCCTAGGAAATGGTCTAAAATTGTGTATATACTCTTATCATATTAGTTATAGGATTAGGCCAAGCCAAACTGTGAATTGACTTAAGTATTCATTATATTTAGAACTGTGGCGGGTTCAGACATGCGCAGTTTTTACGAGTTGCAGTTACATCCAATAATTAGACGGAGAAGATCTTGGTCATTTAATTTATGAAACAGGAAAGTATTATAACATGTACTTGAGGTCCTGGTTTCGATTCACATGACGGGCAAACTATTATTGAGTATTTTTTAATCTGGATTTTTTCTGTAGCAGCCCCGAGTCTGGATTTGTGCCTCTTTGATAGGCTCGCCCCCTATTACATGGGACTTAAACATAAATGGTGAAATGTGGGTGTACAATCGGTACAGTCACGGACTTTAATTGATGAGCCACTAGGCACTTTTCGCATTTAAGCCGTGTAATGCAAATCGGGTTTAGTCGGTTATACTCGTACATCCAGACACGTGTGTCTGGATGTACGAGTGTGTGTGTCTTCGTTTAGAGAAGATGACAATTATATATCTTTACCGGTTGGCTAACCTGAGAGCCAGAACTACAAACTTGACAGCAGAGTGACTACCCAAAGTCAACCAATTGCAAGTCTAGGAACCGTAACCTAGTGACGATTGTTTTAGCGTAGCCATAGTAACGTTGGCGTACGGAGAATAATTATATTATTTCGACAAATTCGAAAATAACATCTCTGACATCGACATTTTAACTATACTGTCTTCGGATAGGTTTTCAGAATTATCGAGTTAATGAGCTCAGATTCAAAGGAGGTCAGTATCAAATAGATTCGATAAACATTGTATTTATTTTTTATTTAGAACATTAGTCAACCTCTATGGATAACACCATTTCCGATTACTAGTAATTTGTCATCTTGTTTACGAGCATGCGATTTGAGTTCGTGTTTAATCTTGTAATCTCGTGAATGTATGAAACTGCAAAATTGAAAAGTTTGAAAGTGGCTCATCAATTAAAGTCCGTGGCTGTACATAACACCTCTGCCGAACCCCTCGGGGAAACAAGGCGTGATGTTATGTATGTGTATTATAACATGTCTTGCAAGAAATTGTTTGATAAATCCACTGTCAGTTACCGATCAGTCGCGCCCTCTGAACTCGCCATTACAAAGTTAGTGGAACAACGTGTTTGTGATGTTGATGAAGATGTTAGAAACTAGCTGAAGGTTGTTATACCTATGTATATGTACCAGTAACATGTATGTACAAGATATGTTATGTATCTATTCGTGAAACATATTCGTTCTAATTGAATCGTCATGATTAAAGTTCTTCCAAGCATTTTGACGTTTTATTCCAAAGTATTTTTTATGAAGCATAGGCTTCTTGACCATGTGTTTCAGGAGATGTATACGATGAAAGAGTATTGGTAGTAATTTTATTATACTTAATAAACCGGCCTTTGTGAAGTTAACAGTAATTATAAGGAATGGCAATGTTAACCTAAGGGTCGAGACACACCGGAATGGCAGCAGCCGGCAGCGACGCGGTGAGCACTTTCAGTGTGAAATAATTTTAAACTTTATCTACATACTTAAAAGACCAGTATCGCTTGAAAAGCTTGAAAAGGTCACGCGGCCGCCCGCGGTGCCGCGAGCCGCCTCGCGGCCATGCGCGGCTTGTCAGCATTGATGCCCGCGGCGCGTCGCTGCCGGCCGCTACCAGCCGTTGCCATTCCGGTGTGACTCGGCTCCGGGGTCAGTTCATACCGTGACGCTGCGCGTACTTTTTAACAATTATCGAACTTATTTCATTCATGAAAAGGTATAATTCCAGTGCGAGGGTTGACACGTGTCAAAGTACGCTGAGATGCGCGGTGCTACGCAGCGCGTGTACCATATATTGTGTAGTAAATAAATTCGATATTGTTTCGGATCATAAAAAAGCGCACGTCGCGTCGCGTCTCGGTGTGAGCTGACCCGAACTCCGCTTCCGATTACGATTGTTATTTTTATTTGAAAGGCAGTACCTAACATAAAGTTGGTCTCATAAAAAAATTGTTAAGATCTGATGAGGATCTTCGGCGTGATGAGCATATATAGCTCCTCAAAATGCAGTAAATTGCTAACTATTAGATTTCTACCAGTGGTATCTGCCCTTCAACTACTAGGCGAGGTGTACTGTTCGAAGAACCACAAGTAGTTGTTTATCTACTGTAACGTTATTCATGATGATGATTTATGTGAATGTAATGAAGGTTTCTATGAATTATAGGTAACAATGTTGAGACCTAAATGCAAACAGAAGTCGTAGCTAAACCATTCACCAAACATTTCGTAACAGATAGCCCTCTAAACGATTTATGTGGCAAGATACGTAACTTGCAGCAGTTTAACAGCTCCATAATAATTGTAACACAGACGATACGAGTGGCCTTTTCAGCAAACGATAGGCTTACCAAACTGTTGCCTAACACGATCTATTTCTCATGTTAAACGACCGGGGCCAGCGGGTTAAGGATTCTGAAAGCAAACGGGTCGACAAACCCAGTCTCCCGTAGAGGCTAGAGATTGTCCTCTAGTTACACTTACGACACACTGATTCGTATCGGTGAAAGGCAAGCTAATCCCATAAGCTTCAGTTAAGGCAGCCGAGTGGAACTTACTGGTGTTACGAAGGAGGAATGAGCAGAAGGCTTATGTTGAAAAGACACGGAGAATACCGCTTTGTTACGCCAAGCACTTAATTAACAATCAAACGCCATTTATTCAAATTAGGCTGACATAAGGCAGTCCCCTAAAACGCCCGCCCTTTACTACGTCCTAGTGCTTTAGCTGGGAAGAAGTGGCGCAACAAACTCCCCAGCAGCTGTCTGTTCAGTTAGAAAAGCTTACCTAGTTTCAAGCGAATTGGTCCTTTTTGGACCAATATCCAAAAATTAAATGTGTGTTACGCCGTGTTACGAAGTACAGCAATTTAAAATCAGTATAAAATTCCGTTTAAATATTACAGGTGTGATGAAATGGTAACGTAACGCTACAAATTACACACTCAACATGTCCCACATTGTTTTGAAGCTTTTCGCTGCCTATGGAATCACAGCTCCCAAATGTATGGGACTATTTAAATACGATACTTATATAAGGTGTATTCATTCATACACGAAATCTCTTAAGGGTTGTTGTACCTACTCATCATTATGGGACAAAACCTGAAAAAATCAGCTGTTCCCTATATTTATGTTCGCATAGCTCGTCAAAAAAATATAGGGAATAGCTGATCTTTTTTTCGCGATTTTAGGGTTGGTCCCATACTGAAAGTTGTTCATAATGATGAGTACAATGACCCCTTAAGAGATTTCGTGTATGAATGAATACACCTTATATAAGTATCGTATTTAAATAGTCCCATACATTTGGGAGCACCTTATATATCATCCGTAATTGTCAGGAGTGGAACTTTTACTACAATATTTTGTATAGTAGTTTGTTGGTGTCAATTCGTAACATATCTGTCCCGGTTACGTAGTATATCGTAACTCAACGTAACGTGGACGCTGACAACAAAGACGTGCAATTAGATTGCAATGTTAATTGTTGACCAGCTTACGTAGTGCTGAAGCACTTGGAAATATGACTACACTGGCGACAATCTAAGAAGTCCGTTTTGACGTTTCGTTCTCGTACATGTAATAAAACGTTAAGTCTTGAGAATCAGTTTTTAGCAATGTATATAAGTCGTCGATTACAAACTCTCTAAGTATGTTCAATCGATATGTCTCGAGAATCAGTTTATAACAAACCAATTTTTTTTTCATCGCTACACAAATCATTTTTATAGCTGTCAAACGGTCTTCTTAGGCCTCGTTTACGGAGACGCGGGGCATCGAGCGTGGCGTTGGGCGGCGCGGCCCGCACTTAATTCAAACATATGGCGTTGTATGAGTGCGTTTACAGGAAAGAGTTGTTTCACGCGTTTGCTTGGGGCGTTTTACGCGGCGGAGCACGCAGCGGGGCCCACCGCGTTGCCCACCGCGTGCTTCGCTACACGTTTGAAGTTACGTGGCGGGCGCAGCGGCGGGCACCGCCACTCTATGAACAACATCGTAGATTGCCATATGTTTGTGTTTACGCGTGCGATGATAAGTGCCGCTTCACGCGCCGCCTCTCCGTAAACAGAAAAAACGTCTGACGCGCCGCGAAACGCCACGCTGCACGCGCCGCGAAACGCCACGCTGCACGCACCGCCCAACGGCCCGCGTCTCCGTAAACGAGGCCTTAGATTGTCGCGAGTCTAGGTAGAAACATGGAATACTGTTTATTACACACCATATAAAGGTAATACAATAAATGTTACAAGGATGATGATACAGCAGTCTTAATGCAATCCCGATCTGGGCAAAGTGTTATTAGGTTTATCTGTCTGGAATAACCCTGTAGTCTGGATTTATGCCCGGTTGACGGCGATAGGCTCGCCCCTATGGGACCTCAACATAACTGGCGAAATGTGGGTGTACTATAGGATACGTACACCTATGCCCAACCCTTCAGGGGAATATGGCATGACGTTATGATGTCATGTTTTCACCAATGCGTTTTAGGCTCCTTTGCGCCTGAAACCATTCAATCCCCTACTTTTACATTTCAATAGGTAATAGAATAGAATAGAATATCTTTATTTCGGGCAAGTGTCCATATAGTGTTAGTAACATACAAAAATAACTTAATAGACAGTTCAGTGGGCTTATAACGGTCACATTAGCATTTCCTTTAAAAGCATTTCATTTCCTGAATTTCCAGCTGTCATTAGCAATTCGGACATATTACACTCGCGACAATCTAAGAAGTCCGTTTTGACGTTTCGTTCTCGTACATGTAATAAAACGTTAAACCTTGAGAATCAGTTTTTATCAATATACATAGTCGTAATATGTCGTAAATTACAAACTCTCTAAGTATGTTCAATCGATATGTCTCGAGAATCAGTTTATAAGAAACTATTTTTTTTTTCATTGCTACATAAAGCATTTTGATAGCTGTCAAAACGGACTTCTTAGATTGTCGCGAGTCTATGTGGATCATTTTACGAATCTCCATTGAAAACTGTCAAACAGATGAATTATTTCGTAATATGAATCGCACGCAGATCATTATTATGAATTGTCAGTTTGTGACATTTTACGATGATTCATATTTTCCTATTATGATTCTGCCAAAGTGACTGTTTTAAGCCCCCAGGGGGGCTAAACCAGCCACATTAGCAATTCCTCTAAAAGCAGTTCATTTCCTGAATCCCAGCTGTCATTAGCAATTCCTCTAATTTGACATAGGTAAAAGCAATTCATCATTTGTGGACCATTTTACGAATCTCCATAGAAAACTGTCAAGCAGATGAATTATTTCGTAATATGAATTATACGCAGATCTTATTATGAATTCAGTTTGTGACATTTTAAGATGATTCATAATATTTTCATATTATGATTCTGCTAAAGTGATCGTTTTAAGTCCCTAGAGTTCCTAGACAAATGACAATCGCTTCGAAAGCGTTTCGAATTTCTACAGCGACTTTCAACAGTATTGGCATAAGCTTTTCGATAGCTTATGTCAGTCCTATACATTTTTGCCTTTTCCATCATCGTTATCGCTGATAGAATGTCACTTTGCCTAGGGTCTCAGATTCCAAAAAAAGGGTGGAAAACCTAGCACAACATAATATTTTCTTAACACATTTCTATACCCCCGTTGTTTCGCGCCGATATAATCGCATAGCTCTGTGAATAGTCCGTGCATTGTTGAATAATGCGAGATATCATCACGCTATTGTACACAATCGTACCAGCAGATTCCGTAGCGGAAGCCTACGGTTTTTAGCTCAATTATAGTGGAATTCTGTTCAAATGCTATTGTTAATATTGTGAGAATAAAAAATAGAAGAGTTCGTTGTTGTATAAGACAAAGGAAAGGGTTATAGATTGGGTTGCCCCCCCCCCCCTAACCCAACTCTAAGCCGCTAGTAAAACTACACAAGTTTTTTAAGTGCATCTAATGCCTGTATCCACTAAATCTGGGGGTTCTTAGATTGTGGTGGTCGCCACATAGTAGTGTCCGCAATTTATAGTCGAATGACGTCACTGAAACGTTATTTATAAAATAATAGCGACCCGTTCCTGCTTCGCACAGTTTTTACGACTTGACAAAACATCGAGATTTCTTAGTTATATGTAGGTAACTTTAATGTTAAACCATACAAACATAAACCTTGCGAAATAAATTCTCTAAATGATGGTGAAAACCTCAGCAAAATCTGTTGCGTGGTTTAGAAGAATAAAGGCGCGATATCGCAGCAGCGGTACCTTTGTCGACAAAGGTACCGCTGCCTGTCGCGCCTGCGATATCGCGCCTGTTTGTACGAGACTTAACGCGGACATACAGACAAACACGAAGAGTGACATTAATTTATAATATGAAGAAAGAAGAAGTTGTTGTTGTTGTTGTTTGTTGGGTTTATATGAACCCTAGAGAGCGTTTATAGATACCGTAAAGTCAATCCCGGTGTCATCATAATGCATAACGGCCGTCACTGCAGCCGAAATGGCGGCCACCGCTGTTGCAGGAAGCCTTAGAGTATATAATTTCAGTAAGTAGTATATACTCTAAGCAGGAAACCCAAGCTTTACACTTGGCCCTGCCAGGGTTGCGGGAAAGTTCGAAAGGGAGACCGGGACCTTGGCAACAGGCAACTGAAGGAACACGGGTGGGTTTTAGTCAGTACAAGTCTGACACGCCCTCCCGCTCCACCTAGAGAGGGAGAAGTCATTTGACGATTTCCCACCCTGCTGCCAGCTTTACACTAGGCAGTACCTAAATTAATGCAATACACAGTGTTAGTCAAAACGGGCATAAGTGTCATATTGCTACGAAAAGAGGAAATTTCTTAATAAGGGATCCTGGAAGTGACCTAAGTGCCGCTTATTTTAGTTACAGTACCCATTTATCTCTTAATCTTAACTCATTATTCACAAAAAACAAATGCATCTGAATTAAATAATAATAATCTTTTAAAAGGTAACAGAATTCATAATTAAAAGTGCCGATCTGTATCCTTACGCACCTGTCGTTATAAATTATTTATGTCAAGAGAAAACAAATGAATAAATTAATTTTATTATGTTACACAGGCTGTTTTATGGAAAGTATTATTTATTTATTTATTTTATGTAGATTAGTCGCGAAAAGCCACCGAGAGAGAAATTTTATACAGTTTCTAAGATGTCAACATATTTTTTTTCTGAATTAATATGCTGTATAAAATATATTCAACAAAAACAAAGCTAAACATGGCTCTACCATGTTAAATAATAATTTAAATATTTTTTGTGAGAAGCAACAAGCTATACACTATTTCCAATAGGTATCTACCTACACGATCACCCAAGCCTTTTCATAACTTATTTGAAATCGGTTTTGAAGAGATCACTGTGGCGGTATCTACATCGCCACATGCGAACTACGCATCAAAGATCTGACGTCACACAAAAATCCTGACGTCACATAAATCCTGCATCGCGCAATTATGTTTACCATGCAACAAGAACCCAACATCAATCGTTGGGCAGTTGCCCGCCAGACACAACACACGTCTGGTCGGAGGATCCTCCCTTGTCTATGGTGGATGAGTGAACTTAACACCCTGTTCCTCATACCCCTAAATCACCAAAGACTCGGTAATCCCCGCTGCCCAAACTCAATCTCAGTCAGTGCGAGCGAGATAAAAAATTAATTTGAGCTGACGTATTATGGACTTTTAACTTCAGGATACGCATTGCAAAAGTACAAAACCAGAAATAAAGCAAAAGCAAATCACTATCTATCCACATAATCAGCACAAAGAAATCGAAAGGGTCGATTGTAGATAGCCATGTGAACGAGGGAAGCTTAGGTGTTCACACTGATAGGCGCACAATGACTGGTACCATATATGTAGGTGGCGTGATGATAAGGTGGCCGTGTGAAAGCAGACCGTGTGTACAGAGCGTAGGTACAGCTGACCTAAATACGTATGCTTGTGTAAAACTGGGGTTATTAAGTGTTGAGGCCGTTGTGGCTAACTAGAACTCAATTAGCCTTGCCTCTAGTGTCTGAAGAATGTTTAAAATTAAACAGGATGTTTTTCGTGAGAAGGTCGTGGCTAAGTAATAACAGCTGCACGGGTCGATCAGGTGAAGTAGCGATGGGTTGTAACAGATTAAACACGATATCTGTTAACACTGTTACTGTGCCAAAAAAATAACAGATCCAAATATCTGTTATTAAATCACAGCCTGTTATTTTTGTATGGACGATAAATACGTATTTAAATTTCAATCGAATATCTTCTTTATTTCTTTTGTTTCAAAGTCGAAAATCGTATCTATCTGTTATTAAATAATAGCCTGTTATTTTTTTACGGATAATAAATACGTATTTAAATCTCAATTGAATATCTTGTTTATTTCTTTTTGCTTTGTCGAAAATCGTATCGGAAGTTTTAACAGTAACAGCCGCGGTAACAGTCTTGAGGATCTGTTATTTTAAGTAACAGATATGTTTTATTGTTAGGAACAATTGTTATCTGCTATTTTTTAATATCTGTTATTTCTATCTGTGACGATAAATACGCCTCACTCCTAGGTGAAGTTACGATGGCCGGGGTTGGTCCGGGGTGACCATCTTTACATACCGAGACTCCTCGTTGATGTGTGTGTGTCGTGATGAAATTATTTACACATAATAAAGCGCTTGCCTGGGTTCGAACCCACGACCCACAACTGGTATAAGTCGGGGCCGCTATCACTGGGTCACCAGTGCTCTCCAAAGAAGAATAATTCCTTTTTAACCCACTACTTCAAAAAGGAGGAGGTTCTCAATACTTTTTTTTTTTTTAAATATGTTTATTACTTGATTTCTCCGCCAATCATGAATCGATTTTGATGATTCTTTTTTTGTATGGTAGTACACTCGTAATGCTTCCGAGGTGGTCCCATATAAATTTTAAGAACTTTGCTTGTGTAGTTTTTGAGTTTGCTTCAATATTACGTATTTTTCCCACTTAGTTTATCTAGACGATGTTTTCATTTACTCCTTCACTGTTATTTACATCAGCTAGTGGTATTAGAATTTGTGTGGGGTAGGTACCACAACTAAAAAGTGAAAAATAAATCTTTTTACAAAAAAAACGAAAATTGAAGGGCAAAGACTTTTTTGGAAGTCGTTTTTTTTTTGTAAAAAGTTTTTTACTATGCCTTTCCATTTCTTCACATTGACTGGTAATTATAAAATAAGCTTCTCTGCCGGCGAAGTTACTAATTACTCATATTATGTGTTACGTCCTATGTGGTCATACCAACGATATCCGTGACCAGTTATGGAATATTCGGTTGTCACGACTTTTTAACATAATTAGTGATTAATGATGGTCACCGAGAAGGGATGTCAAGGGCTCGGAGACCAAGATAAAGGAGCATAGAGGAACAATAGCTGGATATTGTGCGATTAGGTTCTAGACATTAGTTTTGACAAATTATCTTTTGCCTTTGTCTGGATTTTCATGCTTTTAACTATTTTGGTGAGCTTTTAGGTAATCTGATAATTCATTATTATTTACTAGCTTCCGCCAGTGGCTTCGCCCGCGTGATATCTTTACAAATTACTAGCTGCGCCCCGCGGTTTCTCCTGCGTAAGTCTCGATCTCGTGGGAATATCGGGATAAAAAGTATCCTATGTACCATCCAGGCCTACCCATGTGCTAAATTTCATCCAAATCCGTTCAGTCGTTTTAACGTGAAAGCGTAACAAACAAACATACTCACTTTCGCATTTATAATATTATTAGTTAGGATAGTTAGGATAGACCGGAGACAGACAGATTATCAGATTTTAACAGAATTACTCAGTTTGATATTGAGCAAATCTGTAAAGAAGTAGTGGAACTACTGTGTTATACCCCTATTTTTTGACGTTTATAAGTCATCAAATGACTTCTCCCGCTCTGGGCGGAGCGGGAGGGCGTGTCAGACTTTTACTGACTAAAACCCACCCGTGTTCCTTCAGTTGCCTGCTGCCAAGGTCCCGCAACCCTGGCAGGATTCCCGCAACCCTGGCAGGACTGCCTGACCTGGGAATCGAACCCCACCTAACCAAAATTACGGCTTGTCCACTCTGAAATGATTACTACCGCATTTACCCACTACCACACTTTACATACACGCCGCGGCGCCGCACCGTTTATATGATGTCGCAGGGAAATGAGGAAGCCAGGGTTTTGACGAAATCCCTAGAGATACCACGAAATCACGGTAGATGTCGAATATTCTTGTTTATTACGTCCTCTCACTAAAAATGTTTATACAAAATGCGCCGAGTGGGGCGCGTCATTTCTGGACAAGCTACATACCTAATACAAAAATGTCTCCATTAATTATTACGTAATTAAACAATCTTTTCAATTTCATATTTGCTAACAACAAAGAAACAACAGGCAAAGAGCTGTATGTACCTTATACCTAGTTGAAATAGCTTACTTAATAGATATTTAATCACAAAAGTGTGTTCAAAAGCTTTCATTTATTACCACACACGATAATTTACTATCATTATCTTATTAGTTATGATGCATTGCAGAACGCGGAACAACATCACACATTGTAAACATTATTAAGTAAAAGAGGTTGCATTGCATTCGATACCTACTTACAAAGATTAAAGTGATTTTAACATAATGGCCTGCCTGTCACCTAATAAAGAAAATAAATCAATTATTTACTAAAATATCTTCTATCAGGTTGTATAGAGAGCGATGTAGACATACATTTATGATATTATATTTGGGGGTCAAACTGTAGTCAAGTCTAAAGGCTCATTAAATAAAAATTATTAATTTTATAAATTAAATTCATATTGTTAATCATCTGCCTAGATATTAAAAAAAAAACAAAAAAAAAAGTCTTGTTTTCAGTGACCATACCTTAACCTAACATTGTTCTGCCCGTTGATAATAAATGATTATAATATTATATAATAATATTATATCTAATATAATATAATAATATTATATCTAATATACTATAGTAAATGATTATTTAATTACAGCCGTTTCGATAAA
This sequence comes from Lithophane ornitopus, assembly GCA_948473465.1. Classification (NCBI taxonomy): domain Eukaryota; kingdom Metazoa; phylum Arthropoda; class Insecta; order Lepidoptera; family Noctuidae; genus Lithophane; species Lithophane ornitopus. Next base: position 2,050,032 of record OX419617.1, read on the forward strand.
GCCGTACCTATATGAATCTACGCGCTTTTATATTGTTGCTGTTTTTTTAGATGTTACCTACATAATTCTAAAGCTAAGCGTAAATATTTTTTTACCTATTGTGGTACATTAATTTTATTCTAGGTTCACCGTCTTTAGCCTATACCCCTTAGATGAGTTTTAGTGGAAAAACTCAACTATTAATGTAACCAAAATATTGTAACACACATTTACAACTACTTAACATTTAACCTTACCACAAGTGAACAAATGCCGTATTATTTCTCAACTTCATAATTTCTCTTACATTATCCATTTCAGCATCGTAAGGATCTATTACTTACATAAACTCTATTAAAATTACCTCCAAATTGCGTGCTTCAATTTTATACGCTCTACGTTTTTATCACCTGTATTCAAGACTCATAATCCTAAAAGTAAGTACTTATTGCATTAAATAAATGATTCAATTTCATCAAGATGGTTGCCAAACTGTTATGTGAACCCCGAAGGTCATCACTTTCCACCATTTTTTATATTGATGATAAGTCTGGCCTTCAGAAGATATTATTTCAAGTCGATTGCTTCATTTGTCTAGGAATTTACTCAGTTACAGCTTGCATCTAGATAGATTCGTTACCTATTCATTTACACTAATGACTAAATTAATATGACTAACTAACTGTACCAAAATCAAAAGGACACTTATGCGTCGAAGTACTCGTCCGCATCACTGTCATCCGGTAACTAGCCCAGAGGACTGGCAGCATTGCCACGTTGAATGGCAATGCTAATTCTTTGGCCAAAGAACGAACCAGTCCTCTGGGGGCTTAAAACGGCCATTTTGGCAGAAATATAAAAGGAAAATAATAAGAATCTGCTTAAAATGTCACAAACTGACAATTCATAATAATGATCTGCGGTCAATTCTTACTACGAAATAATTCATCTGTTTGGCAGTTTTCTATGGAGATTCGTAAAATGGTCCACAAATTATGAATTGCTTTTGTGCCAAATTAGAGGAATTGCTAATGACAGCTGGGAATTCAGGAAATGAATTGCTTTTAGAGGAATTGCTAATGTGGCCGTTTTAGGCCCTGGTCACGTGAAGTGTCGACCAGTCGTCAGTGAGAAATTTCCTTAAAAAGGAGACGCGCACTCAGGCCCCATGACCCGAGCGTTTCGACCCCAAACGGCTCAACACTGTAGTTACCCATATGGGTGAATATCCCGGCGGTAAATTATACGTGTCCACGTTGAGAATCGAGGTGTTAAATGATAGGATGTTTCTTTATTTTTTTTATAGTGTACTACGTAACTTGGTTAACCGCGGAATGACCGGGGATGTACTTATACCATGTATTTTGGTTTACGGGTGTACCAGCTGGTGTCTCGGTGGCTTAGGGCCACATTTTTTTAAAATATAAGTGTATGTAAATAATAAGGGGGAAAAAAACCGCCTTAAAATTCAAGTTGGGTGGCCTGTCCCAGCTCCATTTTTTTATATAATTGCGTTCACCAAAGTAAAAATTTGAGGTAAATTAAAAAATTAACAATTTCGTTAGTATTTGCATAAGACACATTATCTAAAAACAATTAAAACATATTAGAAAATCTAATTTAAAAGCACAGGATACTCGATCAAAGTTTGTCCAAGCACAAATCTAAATTTTGGTGGCACTTGTTCAACTTACTATAACATAACGTTTCGTGCGTGTGCGTTCAATCGTGTTTTATTATTTCGCATGTCTCAGGCGTGCGCACTTGCGCGTAATAGGGGTGTGATTAGTGCTGTGATTTCCCGCCCAAAACGTATATCCTTAGGATGTAGAAATAAAGCTGAAATGCGGCAGTATGATACAATATTTCAGACTGATTACGAAGAAGACGATATGCTGGCGGACTGCGAGGAGTGGTTGCCGCGGCAATGGGGTTTTTTCATATGTATTAGAAAAATTAACAACTGGCCTGCTCTAGGGTCTGGTGCAACGTTATATTCTCATGGTAAACTATTTGGGATTGGCAGCTTTGTCCTGTTTAGGAACGATACAAGTGTTCTAATATTCACCGATGTACGATATTACGAAGAACTAATAATGAAAACGTGCGGGGATGAGGAGTTCCCCAAGTAGACTGTAGAGTAGAGGTATAGTCAGAGGCGGATTAAATGCCGAGAGCGCCCTAGGCAAGCACTTCATCGACGCCCCCCAGCGGCCATATATCATACATTTTATATACTTATTAAGTATTATTTTTTTTGTTTCCCTCTATCTACAAGCAAGTTATAATTATCATCTTGGGTGGCACGGGGGACAAGAATTGTTCAATTTTTGGTGGATCGATTTGCTATTGATTTTAAAGTGTTTTAATATTGAGCTACACGTTATAGGTAGTGATTTGGGTTACACATAAATCTGTTATATTAATTTATTTGTAACTTAAAATTATGAGTTTATCAGACAAATCATAATAAATATATTAACAATAGAGAGTTTTATAAACCTATGAAAGTTATTGATAAATCCCGAGAATTTGTGAGATTGGTTACATTGAGCTTTATTAATTAGTGAGATTGAGGTTTATGACCAAATCCAATTTTGGTGCCACTGATTTTCAATTTTGGTGGGCACTTTCGATTCAATTTTCAATTTTGGTGGCCACACTAATCTTTAAACTAAAATATCTCAAAAATTTATCGAGATATTCTCAGACCTCTTGAAGATCCTTCTAGCTTGGACTTTCTACTCTTATACCTGGTCCTTATTTTTCACGAAAACAGAAGAAAAAATTTCGCCACCAAAATTGATGAAAAATGCACTTTGTTGATATTGAACCCCATAAGCCATTTGCGCCGTTTGAGGGTCTCAACAGCCGCAGTAGTGGCACTTCCATTGTAAATGACTTACAAAAAAATGTGATTACAATGTCCCCTAAAAGAACAACACACAAAAAACGACATAAAAATTACACATTTCATGAACGCAGTCGACTGAAAATAAATAATTTAAATTAAACTTTTGTAACTTCCACTTTGTGTTGTCGCTAGTTAACTACTTAGGTCTCATTTCTTAAGTCATTTAAAATCAAATAACAATTGAAATAGATACCATTGAAAAATCTATATTCAATAAAAAAACATTGCTTACCCAACGGTAATAAAATTAAAATAAATGTAACTGTCAGACAGAAACTTAAAGATTTAGATAATGGTATTACCCAGTTAAATTCGATTACAAAATAACAAAAGAAACCAACTTTATTGTAACTTATTAAACGACATGATTATACCATGCACAAAGAATGATGAATGTCCCTTTGGCGGAAGTATTACGAAAAGAAATGTTGACAGAGTGACTTTGAACTGTGGATAATTTGTTTGCACACTTATCCCTATCCGGTTTGTATTCGATTCGTATTCTTTTCTGATCCGGTTTGGCCATCTGTATTGACTTTTGTGCACTCTTGTGTCATACCATGAATTGAAGCAACAATAAAAGGTGCACCGTCTAAACACTTCCGTTGCATAATCAGCTTAGAGTCTTGCCCACGAAAGTTGATCCAGAAAACACGCGCCAAATTTAAAAAAGTAACAAGACTGTTTATCCCTGTACATAGTGCGATAACACGTGTTGATACTTGAAATATTATTTTATCTAAATAAAATTAAATTTCAATTATCAACACGAATTATCGCACTATATTTAGGGACAAACAGTCTTGTTTTTTTAAATTTCGCGCGTGTTTTCAGTATCAACTTTCAGTATCAACAGCTGGGACACAGGCCTCCTCACTGTAATCTCGTAATCCGTAACTCACCACGCAGGCCCTGTGCGTGTTCTTGCTTCAATTTAATTGTAGTAAGTATGCCATAGGCAAGAAACTTGCATCGTGTCAATCACTTGCATTTTCATGTCAAACCACTGAACGAATTTCGACAAAATTTGTCATGGAGATAGATGGCAACCTGGGGAAGGTCATAGGCTTTTTATCTACATGCCGCGCGGGCGAAGCCGCGGGCGGAAGCTAGTGCCTCATAAATATATTCCGAGACTGATCTTATGACCCGACTGCGGCGAAGGCAAAAAAGGAGAGCTAAGTATGTGTTTTATAGGCTTAAATTATTTATGTTAAACAAAGTGGTTTTAATCATTTAAAATCTTACTTTTTAATAACTATTGTAGACAATGATGCAACTGTCTCATTTGAGGAAGTGGAGATACAGGAAAAAAATAAAATGTTACTGTTAAAAATAAAAAATAATTGATTTAACACAAGATAAATGTATGGTTGCACAACTTTGTGTTACAATATTTTTTATCTCGTTTAACAATTAAATGAGATTTTTGTTAAGATTTAATAGGTGCCTGAAATATTATGAAATGTTACTAACGTGAAATACTTAGTAACTAAAGGTGTTCTAATTATTATGAAACAGAATGTAACAATAAACTTATCAGTTTTTAGTTGTATTGTTAACTTAACACAATTTTATTTTATTTTGCACATAAATTGTGTTAAATGTAGCAACCAACCTACTTATTTTTTCTGATATTTATGCACGTAACGTATTATTGGCTTTATTAAGCACGTATTATAGTTTATTGAAGAGATAAGTAATGAATTTCGATAATAGAATAGAATTCAAAGTAGGTATACCTTCTTTTTTTTTTACGGTGGGAAATCATCAAATGACTTCTCCCGCTCTGGGCGCAGCGGACGGGCGTGTCGGACTTTTACTGACTAAAACCCACCCATGTTCCTTCAGTTGCCTGTTGCCAAGGTCCCGGTATCCCTTTCGGCCTTCCCGCAACCCTGGCAGGAAAGTAGGTATACCTAACGGAGATTTTTATACGGTTCATTAAAAGTTACAAGCACGCGTAGCATGATAACCGAGAGAAACGGTTTTCAGCGGGTTTTTTCGACGGAAGAATAGACAAAATGACAGACTGTGATTGTTTATCTGTCATTTTATCTATTCTTCCGTCGACAAAACCCGTTTCTATTGTAGTCATACTAAGCGTTCAGTTTTCATTTAGATGATAGGTAATCGCTGTCAGTTACAGACCTTGAGCCTCTGATATTTTTACTCAAATTAAGACAAGAACAAGATCAATCTGCAAAATACCACCAGCTTCGTCATTATTATCCTACCCACCCAATTTATTTGAGGGCGACACATTGGTTTTTTCTTTCATACCTACTCCTCATTATCTTATTCTTATTCGAGGACCTCGTGGCTAATTAATAAAAGCCGCACGGGTCGATCCATCAGGTTAAGCTACGCTTGCCGGGGTTGGTCCGTGAATGGGTGACCATCTTTACATATCGAAACTCCTCCGTGCCTCGGAAAGCACGTTATGCCTTTGGTCCCGGTTGTCATTTGTGGATCTTTGACAGTTGTTACGGGTCGTCAGAAGCCCGAAAGTCTGACAACCAGTCTTGCCAAGGGGTATCGTATTACACAGTTACTGGGTTGTGGAGGTCAGACAGGCAGTCGCTCCATGTAAAATACTGGTATTCAGCTGCATCCGGTTAGACTGGATACCGACCCCAACTTGGTTGGGAAAAGGCTAGGCAGATGATGACCTACTTCCCTACTAGTCGTCATTTCGGTAGTCACCACCCTAGCCCCCAAAATACAACCAGCTTCAATAGTGCAATACCAAAACGCAACATTCTTTAACAACAGCTTGGAACAATAAACCCCACAACACCTAACAATCATTCCACTCTATAAAACAACGCAATAAATAAAAGAAAGACTCCGTTCCCTCTGAATGAGATTAATGATCAAACAAATAGCCCAGAAGCTGTAATCGGTGCTATCAGCTACCTTGAGCAACATAATATGATCTCTTACTAATACTTACATAACACAAGTCGTTACGTATATTATAACACGGCCATTTCAAAAGGCCGTCAGCTTAGAACTGAGGAGGAAAGACAAGCGGAGATGCAATTTTGCCGGTTATTCAACTTTCCCCGACAAGGTCATCGGTGAAAGTGCTTATGAGATTAACATAACTTTGAGATGTGAGGATGTTACACGTGCTTCTTAATTTAGTCATGGAGATTTATGCTTGCCTGGTAGTTTCAGGCTGTTTATCACTTACAAGCCTTGTTATACCAAATGTCATTATTTAAGTAGTTCACAAGTAGGTAGGTAGGTTATATTTAAAAACTTTTATTCGTGATTTTGTTTATCAAAAAAAAAATGTAAGTTACAACTTGTAGAAAATCATAACAAATCCTGAGTGTCCGGCGACTCTCTATTCCGTTTTACAAGTTTACAAGTGTCGTGCTTAGTACCGCAATAAATGTTTAAATACGATTTTCTTTTTAAAATGTGATTAAAAGAGAGAGATGACCTGATGGCCGTGTCTCAGCAGTGGGAACATTAAGGCTGATTATGAATATGGAAATGAGCTATGAATTTAACGAAAATTAACATTCTAGGTAACTTGGGAATGTGTAGACTTGTAAGTTTTGACAAACAGGGCCCTGGCAGGTGATCCCATGACTTCTAAATACTCTGCCACCAAAATCTTAGTTCCAGTTTGCAATTGGAATGGAACGGACATCATAATATGTCCTCAGACAAAAGCTTATAAATTAGATACTTTCCTCAAAGTTGGAACTTATCCAAAAAGTTGATGCAGTATGTAGGTACTTACCTAATTCATAGAAAAAAAAACTTCCTAAGAAAATGAGATACGATAAAATAAGATTCAGTAACAATTTACGGTGAAGGGAAACATCGTGAGGAAACCGGCATGTCCTAGAACCGTAATACGTGTTGAATGTTTATTGTTACTGTTTCTGCTTGATAAACCCTTGTCAACAGAACTAAAATCATTAGCAGCTAGGTAATTCAATTACGCATGGCACTTTCAGAAACAGATTAAATAAAATAGGCTTCATGGATTTCAACTGCAAACCATTCTTCTAATCAGTAACCTATTTCGTTTAATTCCTTTTAATTTCCAAATCTGCGTGGAAATCGTTATCAATCACGGATTGACCTTCCAAATTGGTTCCATTGCTGATCCGGATCAATTTTGTACCGCGTGCGCATTTGTAATCGTGGTGATTCGGTGACAATCGGTTATCTTCGGTAACTGCCGGTTACGCAATAGTGATCACGACACGAGCCGAGATTTCAAAATTTGAATTCATACAGAGAAATGCAAGTGATGAGAGATCAATGTACCTAACGTAAATTCTTTTTTAAAATCTTGAATGCGAAATTCTGTGGTTGTCTATTGCTTAACCATAGACTCACCGGGCGGCGATGGCATTGTGAAAAAGTTATTTAGATGAGGAAAATGTCATTATTTTATCAATGTTCTCGGTAATTCTTTATGGATTTTCTTTCTTTCTTCAGATTAAATTAGTTTCTTGATTTGTCAACAATGGGCCAGGTTTGAATCGGGATAGTCTGAATCTGATATTGTTTATTTTTGTTTGTTTGTAAGTTAGTAGCCTCCGAACATACTGGTGGAATAATTTTGTAAAATAACCGTCCAAATCCTCTAAAAATATGATAACTTTTTGAGAATAAAGAAACGAAACAGCGAAGCTATCAGGGTTATTGGTTACACGTCTGCAATCCATTGAGGGGATGTAGGAGAGGTCATTTGCAACGAAATGACCCCTGATAATCGTTATGCCATTGTCAACCATTTTCGAGTAATTTGACATTTTATATTTTACAAGAACAAGTTAAATTAAATAAAAAAATTAAAGATTTTTATTATATACCTAAGAACACTCTCGATCAAGTCACCTTTCAAACAAAACCAAAAAAATCAAAATCGGTTCAGCCGTTTGGCAGCTACGATGGCGCAGACAGACACCCAGATAGAGACGTTAAACTTATAACACCCCACTTTTTCCGTCGGGGGTTAAAAATGTAGGTACTTATGAAATCATCTGCCTAGCCTTTTCCCAACTATGTTGGGGTCGGTTCCCAGTCTAACCGGAGGCAGCTGAATACCAGTATTTTACATGGAGCGACTGCATATCTGACCCTCACAATCCAGTTACTGGGTAAATGAAAACCCCTTTGGTATGACTGGTTGTCAGACTTTCGGGCTTCTGACGACCCGTAACGTCTGTCAAAGATGCATGAATGGCAGCCGGGCCCAACGGCGTAACGTGCTTTCCGAGACACGGAGGAGTCTTGCCCTTGGTATGTCTATGACTAGTAACATAATCAGCCTATAATGTTCCCACTGCAGAGACACAGGCCTCCTCTCTGTGAGAGGGAGCGGGCCGTAATCCACCACGCGGGCCCAGTGCGGGTTGGTAGATGTCACATGTCTTCGAATTTTTGGTTCTAGGACATGCCGGTTTCCTCACGATGTTTTCCTTCACCGTTTTGAAAGCAGTGGCGATGAAATAATTTACACAAAGTAAAGCGCCTGTCAGGGTTCGAACCTACGACCTACAACTCGTAAGTCGTGGCCGTTACCACTGGGCCACCACTGCTCTCTTGGGCCACCACTGCTCTCTAGTAAATGATGATTAATTTATAAAATTACGCATAATCCTAAAAATGTCTTATATCTAGTAAAATAGATGTTTATTTTAAAACCTATTGAGTATTGAGTATTGTCCTATTATATAAATTCAACACAATATGAATATCTACCTAAGTAATGGCTTTTGTGGATTGTACCATTGTTTCATTTACATAAAAACTATAACCATTGATATGATTTTACTATAGAGGTGATTGCAAATTCGAGGTTATTAAAATCACGACGTTTGTCTAACGAAATAAGCAAAAACTGAATTAAGGCTCCCGCAGACAGGCGCGACGCGAACCTGGTCGAACAATTTCTATGAAAACTTCACGGAAATTGTCCTACACCGGTGTCGCATCGCGCCTATCTGCGAGAGCCTTTAGGCTTGTACCGTCGCACATTCTGATTTTGGTACCTACCCTAATAATACAGAATTTTGGAGTTAGGTACTTATCTACTTTCTTTATTTAATTCATAATTACAGTATACCGCTTTGATCTGTAATTATCCAATTATTCGCTCAAATCGACCACCCAGTGTTGGGTGTCGCAAAATAAATTCATTTTGTTTGTCAATAACATTAAAATCAAACCACTACTAATCGCTTTACCCGTTGATCGATTTCCCGCCAAGCGATCATTTGAAAAAAGAACAACCGAACTGCAAATTCACACCAATCAAATGATTTCATACCTTAACCTTATTGTAATAAGGGTGACAAAGACGTATAAAAAAGTGCGTTAATTTGTAAGATTTCATAAAACAAGTTGCTAGAATAAAAATACCTAAATATTTTATTCGCAATTGTGAAATTAATTCTGAAATGTTGACATTAATTAGTTATAGCTTGCGCTATTAGTACCTAGTTATTATTTGTTTATTATATTTTTGTAGAAAATCAAATGAAATGAAACAAAACATAGTGCGACGAATGCATTGACCCCTCACGGGTCAGTCAGACTCTGAAATTCTGGTCAGACCAGCAGGGTTATTGCGAAATACTTACAGTAAAAATGGCTTTCATTTTGATAGCACCACAACATTAATTGATTTACGTTGTATAGCAGACAATTTTTTCGAACATATGATGCAATGGATTCCTTCAAAACCATTGAGATTGTGATTGAAAGTGTGTGACGCAATTAGGGTGCTGTAGTTGTATTCATGGTGAATTGGTGACTGGTGCAATATATGTTCAATTAGTAACAATTCTGTAAGTTATTATTGTAGACAAAAAATCATCATGATAATGAGCTATAACTTAATTGTGGATCTTTGACAGTCGTTACGAGTCGTCAGAAGTCTGACATCCAGTCTTGCCAAGGGGTATCGTATTACCCAGTTACTGGGTTGTAGAGGTCAGTTAGGCAGTAGCTGCATGTAAAATACTGGTATTCAGCTGCATCCGGTTAGACTGGAAGCCGACCCCAATATAGTTGAGAGAAGGCTGGGTAGATTGATTGATTTAATTTTAACAATATTGGAAGGTCCATGTGACAGTGATAACATTATTTAAAAATTATCAAATCTCAAAGTGAGGAATAAAATCCTTAATAATATTATAAATGCGAAAGTAACTTTGTCTGTCTTTATGTCTGTCTGTCGCGCTTTCACGCCAAAACTACTGAACCGATTTAAATGAAATTTGGTACACAGATAGTCTAGAGCCTGAGAAAGGACATGGGCTACTTTTTATCGACATACCATGCGGCCGAAGCCGTGAGCGGAAGCTAGTATTACATAGGTAAGGGGCCTATGAGATCACCACACAGGAACCTACATATCATATTAACCCGTATCTCATATAGTTCTAGGTGCCGTGCCATAACAATTGCCTAAGTCGAAAGAACTGTCGATATCTCAGTCAGTCATCAGCTGTCTAGATTATATCTAAACATTTAGCATTTCAGCACCCATTGTTATGCTAACAATGATATATTACGAAAATAAAAATATCTACACATCCTCCGCCCTGATGGATTGCGAACATTTCAAAAAGCCGAAAATTCTTTCGGAACTCAAACTTTAGAAATAATATTCGACGTTATGACATCAATTTTATGAAAAGATATATCATAAATATTCATTAAAAAAAATTGTCGAAATTTTCAATTCAATTTGGTAGATAAGTTTTACACAGTCACTTACATAAACAGGCAGATGCACTTGTCGTGAAGGCAATTTGATAGTACCCAAGTAGTCAGTATGACAGTACCTATTTAAGTAAGCGGGCACGCCCTTTGTGCCATGTACATTACATTTACTTTTCATTTCTGCTTGAATAGTAGGTACATAATAAAGTTCTCGATTTTTTCTTTTTTTTACTTTACGATTTTTAAAGAAGACTTGACAAAATATCGAAAATATACACAAACGGGTATCCACAACTCCACGTCAAAGCGCGTATTTTGCATAACTAAGTAAGTTAATGTTGATGCTTTTATACACATAAACCTTCCGGAATAAATTCTCTAAATGATGGCGAAAACCGCATCAAAATCTATTGCGTAGTTTAGAAGAACAACGTGGTTACACAGACAGACACGAAAAGTGACTTCAATTAAAATACATCACGCAGGTATTCTTCGAAATGTTGGGCAGGGGTGTACCTATAGTAGGTACAACCACATTTCAGCAGTTATGTTTAAGTCCCATGTAATAGGGGGCGAGCCTATTGCCAGCAACCGGGCACAAATCCAGACTCCTGGCTGCACCTGAGAAATTCCAGATGGCAAAACCCAATAACACTTTGTCCGACCCGAGAATCGAATCCAAGACCACTAGCCCAACGAGGTAGTCCATCGTCGAGTCGTTCAATTGAAATATACAAAATTAGTTTTTGTTTATGCTAAACCCGAAAAGGGATCATTGTTCTCATCATTTTGAACAACTTTTTCTATGGGACCAGCCTAGAAATCGCGAAAAAAAATCAGCCGCTCCATACATTTTGTCGATTTAAGATTTTAAGACACAAATGTATGGAACAGCTGATTTTTTTTCGCGATTTCAATGTTGTTCCCTTATAAAAAGTTGTTCAAAATGATGAGTACAATGACCCCTTTTCGGGTTTAGCATAAACAAAAACTAATGTTCTATGTATATTACTCTGATAGCTGCAAATTATTATAACTTAGTATTATATTTATAACTTATTATTATTATAACTTATTATTATAACACTGATATAATTATTATAACTTATTATTATTTATATCACTGATAGCTGCAAATTATAACGTTGACGTTAATTTTACAACGCTTATAGGTACAACGTGCTGTTATGTTTTCAGAAGACAAATCTAGAATGGTCAACTGTTTTCAAACAAGTCAATTGTACTTAGTACTCACAAAGAGGAACTGTTGATAAAGCGAAAAAATATTTTCAATGATTTGAATGCTTTGCTTACAAAGGTGCAGCTCCGAATCATGAATATTTCATCATAGATCAGCTCTTTTACTAAAGATGCAACTTGATCGCGGTTAGTTGAGGTCGACCAGTCGTTATTGATCGTTACAATCAATCCATATGTAATCTCCATATCGTTCGATGGTCGATATGGACTGAATATTTGGAACACACAGCATTTCTCACCATTAATCGACCTCGAAATAAGACAGGCGATAATCTCGAGACCCCAAAGCTGTGTTTTCACTTATCGTTCAAAATCAAAAGTCATTTATTCAAACTAGGCTGAGAATATAGCACTTTTCGAACGTCAAAACTACATAAGACAGTGCCCCAAAACGCCCCCCCTTCACCACTTCCTAGTGCTTTAGCTGGGAAGAAGAAGTGGCGGAACAAACTCCCCAGCAGCACAGCTGTCTGTTTAGTTAGAAAAGTTTTGAGCGAGCAAGCGTTTGTTCGCGTGGTAAATTAAAACACTTGAACGAGCGAACATGTTTGTTCAGTGACGATCGGTGGGACTCGGCGAAAGATTGCTCGCTCGCTCATTCATTCGGTGAAAACTACGTCACTGGCGAACGAGCGAATGCTCTGTGCATTCGCTCAACGTTGAACGTGCTCCGTTGGTGTCCGGTGTTGGTGGATCTTTTAAATTCTACGCGAATATGAAGTGGAATCAACAAAAAACTTTGCAACTAATTCAACACAAAAACGTCCGTCTTCGGAATGAGCACTCAGCTCCGTTAATATATCGGCATTTCTTCTTTCTTAACACCCAATACGGCTTTTTTCGTTTCCATTTTTTTTGTAAAGTTCAAATTATTAGGAATGCTGCACTTGCCAAAGCAAATCAACGTCATGATCGTCCATATTGATCGAGTGAGAATGAGATCGCAGCAGCACCAGCGAACTGCTCAGTACGAGCTTTTGTTCTTGTTGTACAACGAGAAAACGAACGATGTTTTCTATTATGAGCGAACATTGGCTGAACAGCAAACATTTGCTCAAAACAAAATGTTCGCGCTCGGCAGGGTAGTGAAAACGCGGCTTAGACAAGTACTTATAGCTTTTTTTTACACGGCCCAAAGCGTTCAATGCGCGCCTTGCGACACAATACCTTTAACTTAAATGGTGCAAAACGTTCAACACCAATTAGTATAGATATGCTCCATTCTTTCGCACAAGCTGTGGCTCAACGAGGTTTGGGCCATTGTGTTCATGGAACATTACTGTTGTTTCGCCATCAGCAGATATCTCGCCTGATTAATGATTTTACCATAAGATTTGCGATGGATCTCGCAAGGGTTTTAACCGTGGACGGGCTCTAATTTGCATTTTGATCGGTGATGTTAAATTTTGACAGTATTTTTTTTTTTTTCGATTGGCATCTCGTGCTGTTTGAGATGGAGCAAAACTGTACTGTACGTTGTCTATGATGTAAGAGATGTGTCATACCTACTGTGATGCGGGAGATAATCTCCTAGATAAACAAAAGAGATTACATGAATGGATGATTCACGTAAAATAAGTAGAATAGTCGACCAAAGAAATGAAAAATAGCTCAGAGTGTTGTCTTAGGAGCGGAGTGGGTTGAAACATTGGATTAGGTACTCCTCAACCTAAGGGCAACAACTGTCTTGGTTATAGCATCTTGGAAGTACGCCTAGTATGCAAGCGTCTTAGAAACGATCTTCGTAAAACAGACTTTCTAGTATTAATGTTATGCTTTATTTCCCTTCTGTTACCTTACACCTAACCTAACATTCTTAAATACAATTTAAAACACACAACTAACAATTTACGCTAAGTACCAAATTAAAAGACTAACTAACTTACTATAATAATAAATACATAAATAAAAGGACGCTTATGCGTTGAAGTACTCGTCCGCATCGCTGTAATCCAGAAACGTGCCCAAGTTTGGCAGCATTGTTGAATGGCAATGCAAATTCGTTGGCCAAAGAACGACCCAGTCCTAAGTTAAGTGTCGACCAGTCGGAGAGTAATTTCCTTAAAAAGGAGACACGCTCTCGGGATCAAAATCAAATAGTAATAGATTTTGCTATTTGATTGATAGTTGACATCTTGACATTAACGTAAATCTTGACAATTTACTGTGCATGCTAAAAGTTCCTTTTAATTTTCCGGGTCATCTACGTATTCTACGACCCTTCTGTCTTGCTTGACTGACCGACTCTTTCAAATTGTATTTGGAATTACCTACACGCTCTGTTTCTTCAATTCCTTAATAATCTTTCTTCGCATTCCTAGTTTTATCGCCTATTTACCATTTTAACGAAAGTCATATCAATAATCGGCTAAACTATCAGAGTTTTGCCGATTATTTTTTGTTACAAAATGGATGTTTGGAAAGGTTAAGATCTTAATGCAATTTGTTAAAACAAAAAACATAAAATAATTAAAATTCATTACGTGGCCTTGCCATTTAGGAAGGATATTATGATATGAGATAATGAGATGCAATATCATTACTGAAAGTAAGTAGGCAATAACGAATTTCAAAATACAGTTGAGCTGAGAAACCAAGGTGGCCGGCAAATTGAGATAAGTCGAGTCAAGTCAATCCAAATAAAAAAGTTTTTTATCACCTGCCTGCAGCCGTTAAAAGCATCTGACCCAAAAGTTTTAGGTACAGAATTTATGCAACGATCAATTCAATTAACGTCTCGCGCTGCCGTCTGTTTTAATTCTCATCTTTGATGAATCCTTTCGAAACGAGTAGGGGGTAAGGAGTAGGGGTGGTAAAACGGACAGGTGGTCGCCGCTCGCGCTATTACCGTGCCGACTGCCGCAGCGTGTATCCGCTATCAGCGACGACCGACTGTCAACTTGTGACGTTAGCCAGTTTGCCGCTCAATTTTGAACTTTGCTTTTTATTTGAGTTCGGAACATAGTGTCGTGCAGTGATTTTTTTGTCAGACAGTGGCAAAGGACATACGCTCTGACAGGATAGTGGTGTGTTGTGTGATGGTACTCAGCCGCTCTGGGTTTTGAGAGCAGTATGAGGGGCAGCATTTGTCAGTTTTTGTTGTTGGCGCACACGGTCTGCGCCATCACCGGACCAAGAGTGAGTAGATATGATTTTCCTATTTTCCGAAGATTCATTTACCTTTATCGAAAAATTTTCGTTGTCGATTTAAATAATGTGACCATCAAATCTCTAAAGGTTCAATAAACTAAGTTATTTTCCTTGTAGCGAATGCAATATATCCGCATATCCGGTATGAAAAACCTGTTTCTCGCATCTTATGCATCGGTCCGGAAGAAAGCGGGCGATAATTATTACTGAATGCGTCGAAAGCAGATATCGAAATTCGCGTGTTTTATATCGATTATTTATTATCCCAGATACATAATGATTTATCGATTATACCGGGACTTAACAATACAAACATAAATCTTGCCGCGTAATCGGTAATTGGAATAATCGGAAATCGAATCTAATTCCGTCTTTTAGTCTGATTAGATGCTGGCTTGATTGGCGTTTTGGTGTCCTGTAGGTATTCAAAGTGGCTTTAATTAATTATTTTAGTGGCTTTCTGAATGATCAATGACCTTGAGAACTAGGTACCGTGAGGCCAGCAGCTCGTAGATCCACCATTGTCGGTCTCTTTTATCTTGAATTAAATTTGAACATATTTGATACCTACATTTCTATTTTTTGGAAGAATTCTGCGTTATTCTGAGGAGAAGACTAGCATGCTAAAGTTCGTTTTTTAAACCCAGAGACTAATTCGACTTTAATTGCCCAACGATTGTTGTTTGTTTTTTTCAATTTGGAGTTTGACATTTTCAGCTGTCAAATTAGTCTCTGGGATTAACAAACGAACTGAAGACTCGTCATAAAAATCGGTAGCTAACAAAGCGCGAAAACTACCCGAATGCACGCAATTTTCTCTAACATGTAGGTACAAGCAAGCAAGCAAGCATAACATACTTACTAACAAGAATGTGCGGAAATTGTTATGTAAAGAAAGTTCTTTGAGAACCGATTTTTCAATCTTTAGATACTTAGGTATGTTGCATAAAAATTGAGTCATAAAAATTTCGGTTTGACAGCTTTTGTATAGAAAATATGTCAAACCGCTATATTTGTTCTGTTAACATTGTTGATATTAAAATTCCATTCATTTAAAGAATAAATCTTTTACTAGGTCACCGGGAATATTCATTGAAACACGCGGATGTTGTTCGGAATAATTATTACAAGCGTGTTCAAATAAAATAACATCGGAAAAAGGAAACGATATGACATGATACTCAATTTGTCATCATTATACCTTTTGTTATTGAATGAGTATTGAGAAAAAATGATTATTGGCTAAATAATCTACGCGATTGCGTGAAAGACTGATTAGAGAAATATTTGAACGGTTTTTTTTTGTTTTTCAAGCACGCACGATATGATTATAAACGCCAGACAAATGCCAGACAATGTAACTTTTTTATTAACTTGAAATTGAGATTTTTTTTGGCTATAACTTTATGGTAGAGGCAGAAAACACGTTACTGTTGCTCCCGATCTATGACAGTCACGGTAGATAAAAGGGAGAATCAGATATAGAGAGATATCAGAAGACCGAAAGTCTGACAACTAGTCTTACCAGGGGGTATCGTATTACCCAGTAGGAACTGGGTTGTGGAGGTCGGATCGGCCGTCGCTCTAAAGTACTGGTATTCAGCTGCATCCGGTTAGACTGGAAGCCGACACCAACATAGTTGGGAAAAGGCTAGGCAGATGATTATGATAACTATAGTAGAGGCAGAGAGGTACTTTTTTTGTGTTGGGTCAAAAAACATTTGTCCCAGAAGAAAAACTAATATTATAAATGCGAAAGTGAGTTTGTTTATTGGTTAGTTACGGCTAAACGGATTTGGCACATGGATAGACCATGACCTGGAAAAGGACATAGGATACTTTTTATTCCAATATTCCCACGGGATCGAGACTTACGCGGGTGAAACCGCTGGGCGCAGCTAATTCAAAATAATTATAGAAATCGGAAATTGAAGAAGGAAATATTTCTTCTCTTGTGTAGTAAAAACAATAAGGACCTAAGTATCTAACTTTCAAAGTTCTATGAATTGACTTAGGTAGGACAGTAACTCGTTAAGCATTCGATAAAGTTATGTGTCATTTAATTAAAGTTAATTAGTGGAGGTTATAAAAAAGTGGAACGATACCTTGACACGTGTATTTTTAAAACAATGGTTAGTTTTAAAATTTCCAAGTCACGTGAAATAAAACCATAATTTTAATTATCTACCTTAGTAAGTATAATACACACAATATAAAAAACCACCCATGAATAAATAATAAATCAACAGCATTCAGTTTTTTATTATATTTTTTCATCTTAATCATCATTTATTTGAAGTTTTACAACTAGTTTTCTCAAGTACAGGATTCAGTTGGTTTAATTTTCATGAGAATGGTCCCATGGGGATAAAATCAAATGCGAATTGAAACAGTCCCACACACTCATCTAGAAATATTATAGCACTATAAATAGAAATTGGACAAAACTGACATGAGGCCCCATGTCAGTTCTTGTCCAATTTGTCATCAAAATCAAAAGGCATTTATTCAAACTAAGCAGTCCCCCAAAACGCCCGATCTTCACTATTTCCTAGTGCTTTGGGTGGGAAGAAGAAGTGGCGCAACAAACTCCCCCCCCCCTCCCCCAGCAGCACAGCTGTCTGTGCTGCTAGGTTTTTCCATCAGGAATTTCTCAGGTCTGGTTCTGGTAATAGTTCTGGCAATAGGGTCACCCCCTATTACATGATTCGATCATAGTGGATTATTGATCGAAGATAACTGGCGGATTGTGGGTGTAATTAATAGTAATTAACCCTTTGGGGATTCATACGGCTTGACCAACATTATGTCTGGACTTTAAAAGAGACTGCGACCTCTGAATATGCTTCGGCCTTTCTTCTCAGAGTACCTAGTACTCTAGCTTCATTTTTTTGACTGATCGACCCCTTGACAATTCAAAAGTACGTGTAATTGGTTTATTTGAAATAAATGCTTTGAGTTTGAGTTTGAGTCAGATAGGAAACGCCGACCTCATCTAGCTTATTTTTAATATTTTTTAATATGACGTATAAAGGCGTCATGTTACTTACTTGTATTAAAAATCACAAAAAGATAAGACATTTTTTATAAGCTACTATACCCCATTTGAAATAAGATTAGACACTAAAACAAACCCTTTTACAGTCCGTTCAACCGATTTTGACTTCTATACCGTAGGCATAAGGATAGCATTAAAAGCAAAAAAAGTTACACAATACCAACTATCTACTGCGGCCGCCATTTGTCATGCCACCAACGCAATAGAATTCAAAATCGGTTGAACGGAATGTAAAAAAGGCTTATCTATACGTCTAATCTTATTTCAAATGGAGTATAGATACGCATCAAATGCGTTACATTTCTTTAAAACATTTCGTTGCGTTTGCGTGTCAGTCCTGCAATGTTTTAAGTTATATTTGATATTGAGATGAAACACGATCAATTTTTTAAACGAAAAGAGTAAAACTTTAAGATTTTTTTTTAGAGATGATTGATGCTGACATTAAGTTTTTTTCTAAAAAGATGCTACAATATTTTTTATTTATTTTTTAGCTGCCGATCAACGGACGCTATTTAAAGGTGCCAAGTGTCGTTACAATTTTTCAGTAATTGCATCTCATATTCTACATTCAACGTTTTCACAATTTCTCTTCATCTTACGACTGTGAAATGCAGATATGTAACTGAAAAGATGTTGCTGCTCAATGTTCATAAAGGTGTTTATGTCGTACAGTAGTTAAGGTAAAGCAATGTTTGAAAAACTCGCTATAGCTACAGAATAAAAAGCATCATCATCATCATATCGGATTGGTGATAACAGTTTGTTTATCTGTATCAATCTGCCTAGTCTTTTCCCAACTATGTTGGGGTCGGCTTCCAGTCTAACCGGATGCAGCTGAATACCAGTATTTTACATGGAGCGACTGCCTATCTGACCTCCACAACCCAGTAACTGGGTAATACGATACCCCTTGGTAAGACTGATTGTCAGAGTTTCGGGCTTCTGTCGACCCGTAACGACTTTCTAAGATCCACAAATGACAGCCGGGACCAACGGCTTAACGTGCTTTCCGAAGCACGGAGGAGTCTCGGAATGTAAAGATGGTCATCCATCCACGGACCAACCCTGGCAAGCGTACCTTAACCTGATGGATCGACCCGTGCGGCTGTTAATTACATAGCCACGAGCTCCTCCCTGCAGCTTCTGAATCATTTTTTCAAACTTTCGAGTTTCTGACTACTAACCGTAAACTCCAAAGTCTTCAACCGGTATGCGTTCCTAATAACAAAGGGAGAGTATGTTATACAATCTACCTAACCTTTTCCCAACTATTTTGGGGTCAGCTTCTAGTCTAACCGCAGCTCTAAATGCAGCTGAATACCAGTAGTATACATGGAGCGACTGCCTATCTGACCTCCACAACCCAGTAACTGGATAATACGATACCAAAGGGAGAGTGTGTTATACGAGGTTTATAAATTAAAGAAGGACGGTAATGCGTGATACTCATGTCATTTGGAACTGTACCTACTTATATGAGGTTAACCTTTTACAATTAGGTACCTATAGTTCTAACTCCAAGTTTCTAAAAGCCAGAAGACAAGACTATGTTAACAAAATCCTTGATGATTGTCGTTTGTATTCTGGTCTAACACAACAACTATCTCGAGATTAAAGATCAGACTTGTTGGGCGTTCAGAAACCCTTCGTTGGTATCAAGATATTCATGCCATGGTATCAACTTAGGCCGAGTGCCCACTCGGACCCCCACAGTACCGGATCGAACGAAACACTTCTCGATAGTTTAACTAATTACCTATAATAGCTCAAGAAATTAAAGATACATTCTTTATTATTCTAGCCCGCATATCAGCCGTGACCAATCCTCTATCGCTCTTCCTATTCTAAAATACAAACTGCTAGAACATTCGAATCCAGCCTTTCTTAACTGCCAGTACAATTGTAGGTTGCTTACTGCATAAAACCTTACAATACACAGCCACTACCTACCGCAAGCCACTGAAGCTAGACGAACGAATGAGGCAGTAACCAGTAACCTGAGACGTGCTCTGTAATACATTAGCTTTATGGACATATTCTGTAAGAGGATACGTTGCCTTTCTCTCTTTCACCGAAGCCTGAGTTTGTGCAACCGGTGATGTAACAGTGACACGCCTTGAAAAATATATTTATTTTTACAAACGACTCATCGTGACAGACATTTGTGAAATTTGTTTGTGAATAAGATGCTGCCATATATGAACTGTTGGTGTAAACCTGGAATATCCATAAAATTGTTGCATAATCTGAGTCATTTCTACTCGAAGTCAAATCTGAGGCCCTAGACCAAGTGACATTCTATCAGTGATAACGATGATGGAAAAGCCAAAAATGCATATGACTGACATAAGCTATCGAAAAGCTTGTGTCAATCCTGTTGAAAGTCGTTGTAGGAAATTGAAACGCTTTCGAAGCGATTGTCACTTGTCTAAGCCCTCAGATCTGTGTTAGTCGATTTTTTAAAGACGTGTATCTTAGCACACAAACTGACTATCTTCCTAACTGCTAGATTACTGATTCGAGTTATGCTTTAGGTCAATTCCCAACAACGTGAATCGTTGCAAAAAATAAGACACATCGAAGAAAGACCGTATGAACCGAGGAGAAACAGAGGGTTATATCGGACACCTATTGACAAAGTCCGTACCATTAGTAAAGAGTACCCACGCTCTGCGCTATCACTACGTGCTCCGCACAAATTTTTTTAAACGCCTTCGCTAGTAATATCACTTAACGTATATGGAAATAATTAGACAAACAAATTGCCTTAAAGACGTACATTAAATCAAGATAAACAACGTAATTCATGCAAGTTGTGAAGATCTGTGAATAAACATGATGATGCCTTGAACTTAAACAATGAATACTGATGCAACAGTTTAGAAAGTAGAATTACGTTGTTTATGGGCTATACTGATTATAAATGAGCCAAATTATGCGTTATCGTTCAGAGATTATGGGTATTGTCCTCTTTAGGAGTAGTTTGGATGCCTTTTATTGCTGTTGTTTAGAAGAAGGGCAATTTGACTACACACGATGTAGTTTGAGACTAATTGAGACTCTCGTTTTTTATTTATTTGTGAAAACGAAAATAATAATAATAGAGGAGAAAGATATCAGCCAATGGCTTAATTGCCAAGAGCCTCGACCAACATCTATGGAGGCTCTCGTTGGGCAGCTGGATTAAGGGCTTGATTCAGAAAGCGGTACTTCTGGACACGGCCCGTATTGTTAGAAGGTGCCTCTCCCTGGAGCCCTGTCCTAGCCCTACCGCCGGTAGCTTGGACCCTGTTCCCGATACCGGTGGGCTACTACTTTTTATTTTTTGAAATGTTTTTATATTCTAATATTTAAAAATGAAATTTATATGTAAGTTTATGAAATAAAAGATAAAGTACGAAGGATAGATAAAATTATTCGAGGAGGAGGCTGATTTTTTATATTTTTAAATGTTTTTTATTCTAATATTTAAAAATATAATTTGTATGTATTTAAAATGAAATAAAGAAATAATAGAGGAGAGACTAATAGAAGAAAGGCTAGGGGCTAGGGGCTAAGGGCTCGGGGCTGGCTAAGGCAGGTTTATGGAAGACAAAGACATATGGCGCCTACCCCTAATACATTGGGAAAAGGTCAACAAAATGATGATAATGATTTGTGAAAACGAGAAACTGATTTTCTTTCTTCGTATTAAGTATTAATTAAATGAAGGCCATTACTTAGCAGCATTAAAACAATTTCTAATTATCTTTTAGAAATGCAGGTCATTGAACTATGTTTTCGCTGCTATAAAAGTGGCACTAAAGTAAAAATAAATCAATAAATATGACAAATGCATTTTATAAACGGCCTTTTCATAGTCATCAGGTCGTAAGGAAACGAATCGGAAACCAATAGAAATGTCAACTTTCCTTGACAAACATTGTTAATTAGTTTGTGCGTATGTGGTGGGTAATTAATAGCCTAATTACAGTCAAGCGTGAATCTCGCGTGTGTCAAGCGACTACTTTCACCTCTGGCTGCGCGGGCGCAGCGTATGATGCGAGTTTATTATTAAGTACTTTGTGAGACTGCAGACTGGCTAAGATTTAAGTAGCAACAACTTTAGCAACAGACTAAAAACATGTTAAAAATCATTAAAAGAATTAAATACGTGTATGTAACAGCGAATTATTATTTTTTATTATGTATTTTGTTTAAATTTTTAATTATATTGTACCTACCTACATTAGATTAGTAAAAATTATGGGGATTAATTAACACGTTGCTTACAGTGAAGTTCAAACGACAAAAATGTGGTTTTTGGAGTTTGACATTTGCACTAATTGTCAAATTAGCCCATCATGTGTCAATCGGGCTTTTAAATACCGCTAACGAATTTTTCCAACTCACTTTAGACATTGGCAGAATGGTCGACATCGGCTTTGCTTGCCATAATAAAAAATAGAATCGAATAGAATTAAAATTCTATTGTCTCGTAAATGACAGTTGAAGATTTAGTCTACGAGATTAAAAAACAGACTTTAGTCGCTAATCATTATCCATTAACCCTCTTAATCATAAACGTTACGTGCATAAAGTTAATTAAAAGACGTTTAAACGTCAATAATTTAAACAGACGCTAATCATCTTTAAGCAACGTTTATGAATAAGAGGGTATATATCTAAGCAACGTTTATAATTAAACCCTTAGATATTATGTGCCCTCTCTATACAATATTTAAGTACTTAGTCTTAGATACCTGATATTTTCTCTGCGTCAAAGATTTTCCTTGAAGCTCTCAGCAACATTCCACATGTAACCATGAAACTATTCACAATGCCACTTCTTTAGTTGTAATCTGTCATATTATGATCACAATCTACTTACTAAATCATAAGCTACTTCCAATTTTAATTTATAATTTGTACAAGAGCTTACATCAGTAAAAAATTACACAATTACAGAAATCCATTACAGAAGTTATCGAATAACTGATTGAAAACTGCGCCATTTTGCAACTCAACAACAACTGATCTAAAACCACAGCTTTTGTAATTGAGGCAAAGGAAACAGGTAAACAGCCTCTGGGTATATTTTACGATAATATTTAGCAATGTCATCTATTTATGTGTCATCTCGTTTGATCTATTAGACTTCGAGATCTAACTAGCTTTACCGCATTTTAGGTACTTGGAAATCAGTGTTCTACGGTTTATTTGTAAACGTTTCATAAATTAGACGACTACATATTTAATTTTTGTAATAATTGTTAATCTTTACATAACTTTAAGCAATGTTTTTAATAAAGGGGATTACGTTTATTTATGTACGTAGCTAGCTATAGTTAATTGGAAGTTATTATTATTTTACCTTTTAACTATTTTATTTTCTTTCGAGCTTATTGATTCGTTTGGGTTCATTACGTAGGTATTTTATTTAGATTTATCGCTTTTCATTGATGTTATCTCAATAGTTTTCGTCTATTATATCGAAAGGGCACAAGTTTTTATGTCTAACAGTTTCACCTATACCCCATTTGAAATAAGATTAGACATTAAAACAAACCCTTTTACAGTCCGTTCAACCAATTTTGACTTCTATACCGTAGGCATAAGGATAGCATTAAAAGCAAAAAAAGTTACACAATACCAACTATTTACTGCGGCTGCCATTTTGTCATGCCACCATCGCAATAGAATTCAAAATCGGTTGAACGGAATGTACAAAAGGCTTATCTATACGTCTAATCTTATTTCAAATGGAGTATAGATCACAATTATTTATTTAGGAAATAAGTCTCATAAATAGGTAGGTTTTCATTTCCTAACCTAACCTAACATTCTAATTTCATCATTCGCTTCATCCGGTTAGACTGGAAGCCGACTCCAACATTGTTGGGAAAAGGCTAGGCAGATGATGATGATTCTAATTTCATCATTCACGTGAGGAAATTCAAAACAGATAATTAGGTCGATCTTAATCCAAATGCAACATTCAATATGTGAAATCTAGGCAATTTCTTCGACGTTGATTAAATTAATGAGTCTTAAAGGAAATGTCTTAAGAGTTACGACAGGGATAGTGCGACCGTTTACGTAACATAGTGGGATCGGGTGTTCTCTAATACCATCTGCGAGTTTCTGCGATCTCTCAATTTACGCAATTTTAGACTCGATGTTGCGTCGTATCCCGATTCGCGCCATTTGCATCGAATTAGTATTCCAATTACAAATGTGCACATCCTTAGAAGTGCATTAGTACGATAGTGATGTAACTTAAATTATTAGGACATTCACACCGATTCTCGATTTCTTGAATACCTATAAATCTTATTTCTTTATTCTCAACGCTTCTAATTAATCAACATCTTAAAGAATAATAAACTGCTTTCGTTGCAATTTGCGTTATACGTGTGGTATATTAGTTCAATCAATTATCTATAATGACTGTTTTAGTTTTGGCGGGAATACGTTAAAATATGTACGTCTTATTTTGTTTTTTTTTTAATCGAAACAACTTTTTTTCTGAGCCTATTCAATGTACTTAGATATTAGAATTAGGTATCTACCCACGGATATCGATATCTACCTAATTTCCTTGATTGTATGCAAATAAATAAAAGTATTATCTAATTTTCCCGCGTTCTCGTGTATAAAACCAATCAACTGCTTAGTTTGTTAACACTTCTCGATTAGTTTCGCAAATATTCGTATTAATAGTCACGAATATCGTCACTTTCACTGCGAACAAGTTCCCCCGAGCTTTCTGTTTCGTACTATTGTGTTAGGTCGCCGACATTCTGCGTAATTACATAAATTATGTAGTCGCGTGTAACATACAGACGCGGCTGTTTTTTTAAACGACTGTTAAAGGTAGAACGACTTTTTGTCGTGTGCCTTGTTGAAATTGGAACGAGTGTTGAATTGGGTAACTGGCACAATTCGGCACTAATGAGTTTTGACTTTGAAATGCGCCTTGTTTACTTTGCAATAGATTAATTGGTACATATGTTGTGTTATTGACCATCCTAAATATTCCTGAACTACCGGCGTAGGTACTCTAAATATGGGCACGCCACAATTGCGGCGATAAGTCCCCTCTTTGAGGAGTGGCTGGAGAGGCGCCACGGCGTCCTCATCTTCCGCCTGACGCAGGTCCTCACCGGACATGGCAGCTTCGGGAGGTACCTGTGCAGAGGAAATGGTATCAATGGTTTACTAAATGGAAACTATAGAGTCTGTCCAACGAAAGCTGACTACGAATTATTATCTGTTGAATATTTTACTTAACTTCTAAGTATATGTCTAATTATTATATAAATATGAAATACTGATGTAAGTATCGCATAATATGTCTTGAATAATAAATATTATCGACTGTGTATACGCAGTGGGTTGACAGCTCTTGATTTTTTTTAATTGCCGCCATTTTTCATGGACAGCTTTCGTTGAACAGACTCTAGAAACTATGCTAAGATTAAAGTCAATTTAAAACTTGGCAGAATGGTGCAAATCTAATTAAAACTAAATCAAGTTTTATTTTTGAAAAGGCTATTAAAGTTCACTGTTCTTATTTTAGCTGGCTAGGTTGGGTAATATGCTGCAATTACTGCAGATTTTAAACAGTAACCTCTTCACGACTTTTAACAATTTTAATTTTACAAAACTCACGACTTGTGCTTTCCAGCTTAAATAGGACCACAGATTAAAGTCACATACAACATACAATTCATCATTCATTACATGAGTCCTGTCAAAATTTCAACTTTCACTTCATTAAAAATTAAACTTTACGTTTTCACGATGACAAAGTCGTATACTTCAATGTACCATGTGAATAACAATGATAGTGCGTTCGTAGTTTCCACAAAATGGAAGAAAGCTGACTTTCCGTCAATCAGTTTTACTAATGCAACACCTCACTCGCTTGCGAACCTATCTAGATTTATTTTAGTGCCAATTCGAAAGAATTAAGAAAGTGCAATTTGAAAATAAAACACGTTTCGATTTGACTTTTAAGTGACAGTTTTGGCAGAATATTACGTTTTCATTGCATATTGAACTACAGTTTTTTAAAAAGCCTTTCGGCTGTGGTTTTATATTTTAATCAAAAAGAATCAACCAAGTGCTAATCGGACTCGCACGCGAAGAGTTCCGTAGGTACCGACCTCCGTACAATATTTTGAACACTACTTTTTTTTAAACACGTTTCTTGTTTCCTTATATTTTTATTGTAATTAAAGCGGCCTGTGAAATTTTCAATTGTCTACCTATTACGGTTCCAAAGAAACAGCCCAGGAGGCCAAGTCTACTAATTTATAAACGTGTCAGTGGTCTTACAATGATCAGTTTTTGACAGATTTTGTATGGCATAACTGTCAAAAACTGATCATTGTGAGACCACTGACACGTTTGTAAATTAGTAGTCTTGGCCCCCTGAGAGTGTGACAGACGGACGGAGAGCGGAGCCTTAATGATTCTTACATATTTGTTACGAACGCGAATCATATTTTGATAAGTGCTTAATGACCTGCAAATAGCAAAAAACTGAAAAAAAAATTAATTTAAGTATATTTTTTTTTGGTATTATTAGTACGATATATTTTCCGTAGTAAGTAATCTTCAAGCGAAGTCAGGCGGCCATATTACTTATATATTACGTCACCAAATTAAGTGGATAAATAAAGCAAGACATAATAATATATTATGTATTATTATGGTAGGTATAGGTATTATACCGCAGACCAATTGAGGAAAAAAATATATATATTACAGTATAGCTTCCGTGGGTGGTGGCTTGCTATGGTAGGTATATCACAGTATATTAATTTAATGTATATTATAGCTATGTCTGTGACGGGCTTTATTATAACCTTGTGCAACATTCTAGCACAAAGCAGATTTACTATCTCCCTAATGTCACATACAACCAAGTCATCAAATCAAGCACTAGGCTATTGTGACTTGTGACATACCTACATATACTCCATTTGAAATAAGATTAGACGTATAGATAAGCCTTTTTTACATTCCGTTCAACCGATTTTTAATTCTATTGCGTTGGTGGCATGACAAATGGCAGCCGCAGTAGATAGTTGGTATTGTACTTTTTTCGCTTTTAATGCTATCCTTATGCCTACGGTATAGAAGTCAAAATCGGTTGAACGGACTGTAAAAGGGTATGTTTTAATGTCTAATCTTATTTCAAATGGGGTATAATTATGTCACAAATGACAAATGTCGAATCTAGACTCTTTTCTCACACATTTGACCCAAATCCTACTTAGAAATAATGAATTATTATAAACGAATTACGTATGCAATGTAATACAGTCTCGTCTGTAATTTCACCGCAATGACGTCAGTCGCGTCTCGTTCACACCTGCTTGCGTCTGCGCAGGTCGATGATCTAGGTGCGATGACTTGAATATTACCTACCTACCTAGCGTGATCTACATTTTAGTTATTTTTTGGATAATTTTATTTACTTTGCCATGCAGTGGGTCAATAATAGGCTGGTATTAATTTTATTTTAATATAGATTTTTATTTTAAAATTTCTTAGACAATTAGTCTTTTTTTTTTCAAGTTATAAAGCAGCAATAGTGCCTTTTTATTAAATTATAATACACACTCACTCTCAAGTGTCTTAATACGCAGAAATACTTATGAATGAATGAATGAATGAAATGCACCGACTCCAGCGTGGTTTAACCAGACTCGATAAATCGAATGAACCCCAGGATTTGCACTAGCCCCTGGAGCCTCATGGTTCATGTGGTTTCAGAGGCCATTGCATATTCTTAATACGCAGAAATACTTATATATATATATTTTTTTTTAAATATCTTAATAAATAAATATTCATGTTTTTTTTTGCAAATCTTCTTAGAGAAATATTACATAGTGTTAGTAGTTATAGGTACCATCTATTTTTACTTTTTAAACTTCACGTTTTCTCCCGGATAATACCTATAAAAATGACTGTAGGTATTTTTTATTTATTTAAAATGACAATAAATTCATAAGATCACTCAAGTTAAGAAGAAAAAGAATAGGTAGGTACGTATCTAAGTAGGTACCTAGTTAAAAATCGAATATTGTCAACATCTATCTTCATCATCAGCCGTTTGTCGACACTTAAGCAGATCGTGAGCATGCATTATTCACTGTTGTATAATCATTTTCTCCTGCCATCTGAATTGTTTACTGAGCCGGCATTCGAGCGGACTCGCTACTTTCTTTAAATGCTTTTTAATATTCATGCTAATGGTGTTTATAATATACTAGCTTCCGCCCGCGGCTTCTCCCGCGCAGTATGTCGATAAAAGTAGCCTATGTCCTTCCCCAGGGTGCCATTTATCTCCTTGCCAAATTTTGTCGAAATCCGTTCAGTGGTTTAGGCGTGAAAAGGTAACATACAGACAGACCGACAGACAGAGTTACTTTCGAATTTATAATATTAAAGTACCTACTTATTACCTATCGATTAGTAGGTAGGTAGGTATAGTGAGTTGCTCAGTGGTTCACGTAATGTGAAGCAGTTTTGAAATAGCACATCCGTTTTTCATAAAATATTTGCATGAAAATCTGTTTCAAAATCCTCTTTCCTCGACCAACAAAAGCCCGTTCCCAAACGTACGCGGAACTTTTCAACTAGTTTCTTTTACCGGCAAAATTGACAGCGAACGTCACATTTCCCGCTCAAAAGTTTCCTTCACAACAATGCAATAGACAACATAGATCATACTCGGCGTCGCATCTCGCACTAGATTCGTCTGTCCGTGACGCATCAGTCACAAGAAAGTGCATTCTTGCGCACTCTCTGCGTTTGCGAGTTAACGCGCCATTTAGCCAACTTGTACTAAATATTAGTTTTAAATATCCATTTACTTGTTAGACACTGTAAATTGTTGATGTTATTTTATGATGCAATTGTCTAGCTGTCTGTTCAGAATTTAAAATAAACTTTAAGAAATATTAGTCGATAATAATATCAATAATTTTGCAAGTTTGCGTATTTTCTAGTGTTGCATTCAGTTTCTAACCTCTTCGTATTAATCGTCAAAAATAATTGCAGGTAGGTTGCCTTTATTTACCTGAGCTTCTTCAATTAAGGGGGTCAAGTAAAAAAAAAAAACTTAACCCTTCCTTGGCAGAGGTCTTTGGTAGCACCAAGGAACTCAGTTTTTAACTAAGACAAAGACTTAGGACCTTTCTTGCATCTAGGTAAGTTTCCAGCAAGTATTTCCATTTAACGTTGTAGTACGGTATTTCAAAATCGTCTGAATATGTGAGCGCAGTTGATGCAATAACACCGTAAGAAACTTTAAACAATAAATTAGATACCTATATTTTGTCACCATCCTGGACCAAAGACTAGAATTTATCTTCCATTTCACAGGTGTTTACGTAAGAAATTCTCACGACTTCAGCCATTTAGAGACTACCCGTTTATCGTTGCTATTCAATTTTGAAACCACTTGCATTCTGCACAATATGACATAATTTATGCGATAATTCACACCGGTTTTGTAACTAAGACCTAAACAAACTTTTGTTCACAGCCTAGTGTTTTTAACATGTTATTAGCATTAAATAGCTTCGGTAATACCTAAAATAAACATTTCACTAAGAAACGTGTTAAATAAATATGAAATTGATCATTTCGTAATGCCACTTCTGTCTAGTTATCTATGTCTATGTAGTGATGTAATGTTTTTCATTTTATTTAGGACAATAGACAACCGAATTAATAGTTTTAAAATAATGTTGTTTCTAGTCTTGTAGGTAATATTTTTTGAATCTTAATTGCCGGAATTAAATTCTTTTGGAAAGAATGTTCTAACGTTAGTTAGTTTGAGGAAACAATTTTTAATTTGCTGTTACATACTTCCATGCCATCTTCAAATTCTATCAAAATACTTATTATAACAAAATTTACAGTTTCCTTATCTTTATTTCCAGGTAGAGAATGACTTCGATAGACGAAGACAGGCCTCACTACCGCACCCCGGGTTCACCGAGCATCAGACAAGATTTGGTCTGAACTCACCGCTACAAGGTTTCCAACCACAGCAAGGAATAATCACAAATCCCACTTCACCCACCGTCCAGTTCCAGCAATCCATATTCCCTCAACAACAACAACAGCAACAACCGCAGCAACAGCAGCAACTGCCACAGCAACAGCAACAATCCTACGTGCCACAGTTCAACAACCATATCCCGAATATTCCCAACAACATACCCTTACAAAACAACAACTTCCAATTTAATCCCCAAGCGAGCAATCCACAATTGTTGCAGCAACAAAATAACTATCAGCAGCAACAAAACATAAGGCAGATCCCGCAACAAACCCAGAATATCCTGCAACAGCCCATTCCTACGTTACCAACCTTCCAGAATGGACACCTGCAGCAGAATCCCACCTTCCAGCCAAGTATTCCCGCTACGGTTAACATTAACCAACAGAGACCTACGCAGCAAGCCTTTCTGCCCACTATCTCGACGTCACACAACCAGGCTATCAACCAACCCATCTTCAGCCAGCCGAATCCCATTACTATTCAGCCCGCACCAAACCTAGGTCCTCAGAATTACAATCAGAATCAGAACATTCAGAACAATGCACAACTCCCGTTCCAGTCGACTCTGGGCCAGCAACCCGTATTCTCCAATGGACAAGCTTCCCAAATTCAAGACATCCTAGAACAACAGTCTAAGGAGAACTTGGAAAAACTAAAGGAGTTACAGGAAAGGGCAAGAATCATTCAGAAGCACCAGGAGTTTGTACAGAAACAGCAGCAGAAGCAGCAAGAGAAAGTGGAGAAATTGCACGATGAATTTGTGAAGAAGCAGGCAACGAAATCAATTCCTACTTACTCGACGACAGAAAACTATGAAGACTATTTTAGGAATGCTGAAAGACGGCGACCCATTCTTCCGCATGAGACCGATTTATTCAAAAAAGCTGTCGAGTTGTACGAGAGAGACCATCCTACAACTACCACTACCACGACTACGACTACGACTACGACCACCCCGCCCCCACCACCTCCTCCGACACCTAGGTACAGACCTCGTCCTAAACCAAAACCTAGGAATCCTCCACAAGATAGAAATAAGGCAAAACTCTACAACGAAATCAAGAATCTCTTAGAAGAAAGCGAAACTAAAGGATTCGACGACAGCCTGAGAGCGAAGAGTGCTGAGTTGTTGAAGAAACCAGACATTTTGAAGCAACTGAAAGTAGCACTCGCTGAAAACCCTGCAGACTTCTCCGAAAAGAATTTCTCATCTCGGGAGATTTCACTCAATGGACAGAAATACGAAGTAATTAGGACATCAAATCCTAATCTAATTCCCAAAGGCGCGATCACCGCTGACAGTTCTAACTTGGCTCAAATCATGGCAGCTGCTCAGATAGAATCGCAAAAGGAAAGCCGGGTTTCGATAGAAGACCTGACGAAGGGCATTTTACCACCTGGTGCAAACTTCGAGCTTATCAAACAAGCAGATAACGGCAAACTCGAAGAAGTCAAGGCACCTAATGAGCTGCAAAACAAAAAGAAAGTTACATTCGTATTTCTAGAGGAACAAGAAGATGGCTCCTTCAAAGTGAAAGGTGTGAAAGCTAATGGCCAACAAACTGAAGAAGGTCCGGAAGTCGAGAATATTCTGAAGAAAATAAAGAACGGTGAGATCCAGCTGCCTGGACAGACGAAGATCTCGAACTCTATCTTCAGCTCAACCACTGCCAGCCCAATAACTGAGACGACGGACTATGTCGCAGCTTCCTCCCACCATCCATCAAGTTACTCGACATTCGTCAGCACATCTAATCACGGATCCACTGGCCACACCGTCCCCATTACTTACACAACACCGACGCCACACTTCCAGCCTTCTGTCCAGTCTTCTAGGAGCACAGCCCAAACTCAGACACACTTCCCGTCCACTGTCACAGTGTCAAGCACAGAACGATACAACACGAAATCCAGTACCCCTGCCTTTGAGTACACGTCAAGTAGGAACAGCATCAGCCAAAGTCCAAGAATCACTTTCCCTAGCTCGACCCATTCGACGATCATTAATACTACTCCATTCCGATCGTCTGAGAAAGACTTGGTTGTGATTGGCTCCAGTACGATTGCTCCTACATTTGCAAGAGAGCCTTCACTTCAGTTGAACGAAGCCAGGCAAGCATCCCCATCAGGCAACCCGGGTTTGGTGGACATCTTGAAGGAGAATGGTCTGTTTGCGACGGCGAAGTACTTGCGCCAGTCAGGGTTGGACACGATTCTGAATGAGACGGGGCCGTACACCATCTTCGTCCCAACTGACAAGGCGTTTAGAACTCTGCTCGTACAGCTCGGAGGTCCCGATAAGGCTGAGGAGAAGTTCCGTGACAACCCAAGACTGCTTAGCGGAGTAAGTTTTGAATAATAAATTAATGGCGCTTTGGGCGGCTAGAATCTTTGAGCCTTCTTTTGCAAATTCCACAGCTTTTTGGTTGAAATAATCACTCGGTTCGACACTTGGTGTCCAAACAGCTATTTATATAAAATAAAAATACCACTTCTAGACAACTTAATACAATAAATGGGGAAATAATACAAAATCAAAACTGCCAGGCACTTACCGTTTTGAAGATTGTCTTACGACCTCTTTTGACTTCAAAACTTACCCCAAATATTATCACTTCCAGTTACTTCTCCACCACGTGATCCCCGGTGCCTTCGACATCGGATCCCTGCAGGACGAGATGACGGGCGTCTCTCTAGCCGGTACGCAGTTGAGAGTCAACCAGTATGACATGCATGATGTGGAGTGGAATGAAGTAAGAGTGACCACCATCAACGGAGCCAGGGTGATGGACGATAAGAAGGATATTCATATACCACAGGTAAAATCACCACTATTATTACGTGCATCGCCTGCTCACAGAAAATGAGCTAGTTTTAGTAATTTCGCCTGCTGAAAACTAATGGCAATGTTACTGTAATGAATGTCTTATAGTAGCGAGAGAAGGCATTTGTCTACAGCCTAGTCTACGATTAGTTATAAAGAAATAACTATCCCACTCTTATGAGTGACTTTAACGAGGATGACTAGGGTAGCCCGCGAATATCAAATTTTCTTACGTTTTTTGCAATTTGCAGGTCAGTATCAGATTGTATGTTCATGTAAGTGCATTGAATGAAAATTTAAATCGTCATTCAATGCACTTACATGAACTTAGAGAGTTGTATTGCTGATTCTAATGTTTATAATTCTGTAAATCCATATTTGTTACGGCCGCCAATAATATTTAGATCAACATACAACCTGATACTGACCTGCAAATTGCAAAAAACGTGAGAAATTTTGAATTTCGCGGGCTACCCTAGCGCATCCACGGACAATGAATACATTTCCAAATTATTTGTGCGTATCCTTTTATGCGCTTTTTACGTTACAAGTAACTTTCTCAAGTTTTGTTTGAGAATAAAATCACTTCAATTTTTTCCTCCAGGGTATAGCGCACGCCGTAGACCGCGTGATGTTCCCACTTCCAGTGGGTGATCTGGTGCAAACACTACAGGCTGACAGAGACAGGCGGTTCACCACCTTCCTCAAGGCAATTCACGCCAGTGGCTTCGAGGAGACACTTGCAGGTCAGTTGGGATATTTACTGATTGAGTTTGAAGCACTGAGTGATGTTGGTAAGCAACTAAGCATAAACATGTTGGATTGTTGATAAAAGGAAACAAATTAAATTCTTGTCATAGTTCTTTTTTTACATTAATAAAAAAAAAAGATTTTACAGCCAACGCCAAAATAGAGTGGTTTGAGCTGTTATAAAATAATGCAAACTTCTAAAAAGGAATGAAAATATGGCATAAAGTCTGTATTAGATTTTGATGATATTATATGAAAAATAATAATGATTTTTCTCCGGTAGCGCCCCAAATGAAGATTTCAAAATTACCACACTAAATGTATTGTAAAGCAGCTGGCCTACTCTATACATTGCCAAAGAATTTTCACTTTGATCTCGTCTTTTTTTTTAATAGGAAATCTTCTTGTAGCCTCCCAAGGTTTGCGATATCGACTTTTTATGTACCATCTTCTCACATCAACCTCTTATAATTCCAGAAAGCAAAACCTACACAGTATTCGCGCCAACAGACGCGGCCTTCGCGCGTCTCACGCCGGCCGAACTCGCGCGGTACGCCGAGAAGGCAGGCGCTCGGGCTCTAGTGGCCAGGCATGTGCTACCAGGCACGTTGTACAGTGCTGGTATGAGGTACTACCAACTACGGAACTCAATGGAGGACGCTAAGCCGTTGACGTTGCAGAAGAATGCTGGTGAGTTGGCCGTTTGAAGTTTTTTATGCAGAATGATGATATAGCCTTTTTTAACTGTTTATAAACCTGGACAGTAAAAGCTATCTTACAGGGGGCCAAGCTACTAATTTACAAACGCGTCAGTGGTCTCACAATGATGAGTTTTTGACAGATTTTGTATGGTAAATCTGTCAAAAACTCATAATTGTGAGACCATTGACACGTTTGTAAATTAGTAGACTTGGCCCCCAGGACAGGGTTGTTTTAGTATTTAGGGAAACTTGAGACTTCCTTTGTAAACAAAACACTTTCCACTTTATAATATTCGTTATTCTTTTCGCGATATAACCTTTCTGAAAAGTTGCTATAGGTAAAAGATGTTGATTTTTCTTTTAAGTACAGCTTGTTAATTGATGATCACATTTGGATGCTACCCCCTACCAAATGAATTCTCGTTAAGTTTATTATCTTGAAACAACTTTTTTATTTTAAAATTTGTACTTTCAAGGTCGCATCAAAGTAAACAACGCACAAGTGATAACGCACAACATCCCCGCGACGAATGGTGTGATCCACGCGGTGGACGCAGTCCTGTAGCGTGCGCCTGCGCATCCCACCAATTAGCTTCAATGAAGCTCAGCACACGTCAGTCGGCCCCCGACCACGCCACGATACGCACAGCGTCACAATAACATAAAAATATTTTTTAAGACTGTAAATAACGTTAGATTAAGATAATAATTTATATATGCGTGTTAGATTTTGTAAATAAAGTTTTTTAATTAATTAGACGACTTTTTGCTAATTAGTCAATAACCTCTCCAAAAAAAATTTTTGTTATAAACGGTTCGAATAATTTTAAAAATAAAACATAAAAATATATCAATTCGTAATACTATATTATTAAATAAACCACACACAAAACCGCACTGATTTTAAGTACACTTTCGCAAACCATTTCTTTGCAAATAAAGATGCAAAAAGGTTTACCTCTCATGCACAATAACCACTAATCGACCATACTATCAAATCACGTACAGCTGCACAAGAATCTTTCGGCGCGTGTCCAAAATAGGAACTAACGCTGCCATCTAGTTTTTTCACTACATTTCACAAAACAATTTCGCAAATGTTTACCAGCAGCGCCCCCCCTGTCAATTCATTGTCGTCGTCATTCAAGCGCCAAAAGATCCTTGAAGCACTGTATTCACTAAGCTTGATAGTTGAATTTCGCCAACATCATTTTTAACTTGGCAATCTCATCATCCTTTGAAGCCAGTTCTTCCCTCAAAGACTTAATAATATCATCCTTATTTTCCGACAGATTCTTCAACTCTTCCAAAAGCTGTGTTGTATCCAACCTCTTTGCAGGTCGCCTTTGTACCAGCTTGCCTATGATATGGGCAATTTTAGGGTAGTTGGCAGTCAAATGGGCAGGGATCTGGCCTTTGCGAAGGTCTGTGATGGTCTTCACACGTTCCATGTCGGTGCTAAATGGTTCCACCATCTCTAGGAGGATGATTCCGAGGCTGTACATGTCGCTCTGAAAGGAGGGAAAATGTAAATTAGTTTTTCGGAAAATGTAAATAGTGAGGCATCGTTGTCCGCCGATCTAACCCCGGCCCTCGACCAATCGGGTCGCACAAATTAGAAAACTAAGTTCACAGAGACCAATTAGGACGACTGTGAATACACTTTACCCTGCAGTTGTACAGATGACTCCCTATTTACCCGACTACGGCGAAGAAAAAAGGAGGGTTATGACTTTGACCGGTATGTATGTATGTATGTATGTATGTGTGTATGTATGTATGTATGTATGTGTGTATGCATGTATGTATGTTCATCTGTTCCCTCATATCTTCTAAACGACTCATCACAATTTGACAAATGAGGTATCGTTGGAAGCATCTTGATCGTCCACTGGTTATAGGCTATGTGACGTTATATTACATTAAAAATGGCGCCCTCTAGTTGACATAAAAACAGGAACTTAAAAAAATATATTGTTTAATCGTACCATGTTTGGTATCAAATGAAAGGGCTTAATGAGCACATTTCAAATATATACATATTATAACCAGAAAAGAATTTAAAAAAAAAAAACTAAAACCCACCTACGACTAAAAAGGTATAAACAAGACACCACACACAGACAAATTAAAAATCCGGAGTCACACGTGATAGGGCTTATATCAAACAGATTACGTGTGACTCCGGATCTTTCATTTGTCTGTATGTGGTGTCTTGTTTATACCTTTTTAGTCGTAGTTGGGTTTTAGTTTTTATGACTTTTTTTTTTTCTTAACGCGATTGGACTATTCGTGCTAATTTAATAGTGATTTCGATATCTTAAATTGGTACCAACATTGGCAACTAATTAAACAGATAGGTCCGGCTTATGCATGCTTGAAAGATTTTTAAATGGACATTTCTAGCGATACAAATTCGTTGTTGTAAACGCCGAAATCTGCGCCTTCCAATTCTAAGTGGGGCAATGCAAAATTTGACGAAACATTTCAAAAATGGTAAATAAATGAATTATGTAAGTTGGTTTATACAAACACATTTACACGTCAATTTTATTTAAAAAAAAAACTAAATAGATGTCAATGAATTAAAGTGGACTAAGGACAGTAATAATATTATAGCAACCAATCTGACAAAAAAGTAACCGCCTTATTCATAAACGCTGCTTAAAGTTAAGTTATGAATTAGCAACTGTTTAACCATACATTTTCGACGTTTATACGTCTCTTTAACTTTAAGAAACGTTTATAAATAAGAGGGTGAGTCTTTAGTATAAGATTTAAGTAATTAACATGTGCATCAACTCACCTTAGGATTACACTGTCCTTCCAATTGCTCAGGCGCAGCATACAAATGCGTCCCCAACGCCAATCCACTATGAGACTGCTGCAACGGACACGCCAGTCCAAAATCACCCAACTGGACCGTCACCCCACCTTCAGTCTGCGCCACGAACACATTACTTGGCTTTATGTCGTGGTGAATGATCCCCCTCGAGTGGATGTAGTGCAGTCCCTTCACCAATTGTGTGAACATGTCTACGAGGACATCTATATGTGTCCAAGCTACAGGGTAAGTCGAATCCGGGGGTTCAAGGCACGAAGAGTCTGTAGAATCGCAGTGATGAAGCCCCGAGTCTTCAGATCCTTTTCTAGTGGCAGTCATTTGCAGGTTCCTGTCGTCCAGCCACTGTTTCAAGGTTTGCTGGCAATATGTCATCTGAATATACAATGTCGCCCATTTCAAGTTAACTCGGGAACAGTTTTCGAACTCTTTGCTTGAAAATAAGTTGCAGACAACGTTCTCGGCGGCAGCATGCAGTGAGGTACTGTCCTCGTCAGACAAAAACTCCGACTCGTCCAAATCCTCTTTCGAACTCGCGAAGCTGTTCGAGTTTTTGAATGAGATGACGAAATCGGATAGACTGTTATGAGTAAATAACTCTTTGGAATTGTGAGTTTTGAACGACGTTATTATGTTAGGCTGGGCGGATGATATCAGGTTTGAGTTAATGGTAAAGTCTTCGCTGTCTGTATCCATCTTGAATTTACGCTTCTTCTTGACAGTGGATTCTATCATGGGTTCCAGCCAAGCTGCTTTGTAGTTCACTATGTTGGGATGGTTGAGACTCGCTATAGTTTTCACTTCCGCCAAATGGGTCATGATGGAGTCCACGTCTGAAGATTTTATGTAAACCTTTTTCACAGCGTATTCTACGCCATCCAGTCTATGTTTGGCTTTGAAGACGCTTCCGAAACCACCACCAGCTATGAAGTATAGCTCCTCGAATTCGCGGTGGTATCTGGACCACTCGAGGCCTGATGGTTGGACTATAGGCCATGTTGCTGGGAGGGTTATTGGGATTTCTGAACCACTGGCGACTGCGACGAGTTGGTAAAGAGCTCGCTGGTACTGACTCCTCATTGCTTCGAACTCTCCCATGGCGTAGGAGTCATCTATGAGGTTCATGCTGTGCAGTTTCTCGCATATTGTGTTATACAGTTGGTTAGCTCTGATGGTGTCTTTTTCGAGGAGGGAACAGAGTTGTTTGACGAGTGATTGGACTAACAGGCTGATAGGGGTGGTAGCCGCCGAGTTGATGATTTCGATCTGTTCCAAGCTTTGGTGGAACACCGGCTGGTGGCTGCTGCTGTGATTTAGTCCTGGAATTAGAGGAAAACACTTGGTTACAACTTTAGCACTGCGCATGTGGTAAAGAAACTAGGCTTACTTTTAAGTAATCTCGTCGCTAGAAAGTAGAACGTAAAAACATTGCTATCACAAGGGGATGACGTCAGTGCACTGCGCAATTTTATCAAACTGCAAATGAAGTAATATACATCTCAAGCATATAATTCAATTGTAATTTGTTATGCTTGGAGTAGCCGTGGTAGATATCAGTTCTAAAAGTAACCGTATACCATTCCGTTCGTCCTTTGTAAGTTTCTGGTCTACAACTTTTCGTATGTCCATAACTCGCCAAAATGTCTGAATTAAGTTAATTATATAATTATATTTCCAATTCAGTTAAATGGTTCTGTCGTCCTGATCGAACTTACAAGTTGAGAAGCAAACGATTTTATGACGATATCCACGTTTTCAAACACCCCTATATTTGAAGTTAAATGCAAATTAATTCTTCTCACTAAATCATTTTATCATGCATTCAGATCTGACATTGAATAAATGTTTACTGTGTACGAATACTGAATAACTAAAGAATATCGATATGATAAGATCTTGGAAGGTAACGGTCGACAGGGGGTTTCATGAAATATTGATGTTGAATAATTTCATATTGATCAGGGTAGGTTATAGATATAGGGCGAACCTTTGTGGATTTCTTGAATGATCTGCTGTAAAAATTAATACGAAAGTGAGTTCCTTGGCCTGTCTTTATATGTTTTTATGGATAGGTAAGTTAAACCGATTACTTATAACGACATTCGAAAAGAAGCTACTCTGGAGACTGAAAAAAAAAAGGCTGCGAACTACTAAAAACGTGTAAAGTTAAAAAATCTACAAACAGGGAAACCTCGGGCTTAACTAGAAATGCTAGAATACCTGTATCTGTACCTGTACCTGTAGAATACACGTTCGCTTCAAGTGGGAATAATGATTGATTAGTGACTAAACCAATATTTGAATTATGTACATTTGTACTACAATCGCGATACCGATAAGAGCGAAACGTCGCGCCTTGAAAGATTTTTCAAAGCAAAATCTGTATTGTGGTTTACGAATACCTGCTATTAAAACCAATAGACATTTACTTCGACGGATGAAGTTGACAACTATTTTTTAATGAGATTTGCGTAAAGGAAGCCAGGTAAGATAAAAACTATTTACAAAAAAAAAAACACTCAAAACTGAACAATAACTTTAATTTCGGAAGTCGGTGTCTCTGCTTTTCAATTTCCGTTTTTTGCCACCGACTTCCGAAATTAAAGTTATTTTTCACTTTTTTAGTGTTTTTTTTGGAAGTCGGTTGTTTTTTTTTTGTAAAAAGTTTTTATTTTTCACTTTTTATATACCCACACAAATCCGAATACCACTACCTGCTATGTAAATAATAACTGTGAAGGAGTCAAACAGGATATCGTCTAGATAAACTAAGTGGGAAAAATACGTAATATTGAAGCTAACTCAAAAATTACGCAAGCAAAGTTAATAAAATTTATATGGGACCACCTCGGAAACACGACCTACCAAACAAAAAAAGAATCATCAAAATCGATTCATAATTGGCGGAGTAATCGCGTAACAAACATATAAAAAAAAAAAAAAAAAAAACATCCAGACGAATTGAGAACCTCCTCCTTGTGTGTTGCTGTGCATATGAAATATTTTTATGTCCTTTCCTGAAAGTAATTTAACAGAAATAACCAGCTAGGCTAGGATTCCTTTCACATGTCTTCATGTACATTTATAGTACCTAAATACAGTTTGTAACAGAACATTGAAATGTATTCAAGTTTATGAACCCAAGGATCTGATGTTTAATATCATGTTATCCTGCAACCTTTGTTTTGTTCCTTTTGTAAGGAGCTAACAATAAATGGGTAGTAAGTGTCGACGTCACCCTAGCGTAGCACACCTTATTAGAAAAGTAACTGAAAATGTACCTTATTCCATTGAATTAAGGTATCTAAGCAGTGGTAATTTCTACCGACCAAGTCCTTACTTAGAACGAAAATAGCCCTTACTCCATAAACATAAGGTTTATTTTACCTTCGTCATTCTGTGTAAATAATCTGGAATATTCTTGGACCACGTGGTTTGTACTTGGTGCGGTACCAGGGGTTCGTAAACCGCAAACGATAATATCAACTGTATAATAAGGAACAATATGTTCATGGCTAAATGACTGGATAAATAAACAAAATACTCTCGAATGTAAAATATGTGTTGATAAGCTTGTCAAATATGCATATTGACTTATTGCCAACCCAGGTAATGAATGGGCACTTGCACAAGAATTGATGTTAGGCTAGGTCATGGTCAAGGGAGTTGACCATAACCTAGCCACATGTGTTACTTCTCATCAAAATTAGGTTAACACCAGAATATTAAAAAGCTTTAGATAACTCTATAACAATTAAGGCTCATTTTCATTGGTCGATAGGGCTTGTATGAGACGGGAGGGGGAGTTCTGTAACGTATGCCAGAGGACCCGCATTCGGGGAACCGTTTTCATTAGTCGATATGGAACGAATGCGGCATACGGAGAACCGCACGTTTGGCAATTGTTTTCATTGGTCATTATCATTGCTTGTGAGCCTGGGTTTCCTCGCAGACGGTGTTCCGACCGCGTTATCGACTATGATTTTCATTAGTCATTACCCCCGCCTGCCGCCTGCGGGGAGTCCCCGCATATTGTATATTGACCGAGTTTTCGACTAATGAATATTCTTCTTTTCATGTGGATAGTCCCTTGAAAATGTTCCATTAGGTTAACTCAAATATCCTTGGATCTAGTGGGCGCACTGCCAACCGTTCGAGATGGTTCTTATAAATGTAGGGTGTTATTATCAAACTGTTTATTGTTGAAGCTTTACTGACTCGTTAAATATGTACTGGGGCAATCGCCAACCGAGTCGCCTTTATTTCAATGTCCACAAAGTTGATATTGCGTTGGCCATCTTAATATTATCTATCAACTTGAATATTTTGTTTGAATCCTAACTTCCTAAATCCTTACTAATATTATAAATTCGAAAGTAACTCTGTCTGTCTGTCTGTATGTTACCTTTTCACGCCTAAACCACTGAACAGATTTCGATAAAATTTGGCAAGGAGATAGATGGCATTACGGGGAAGGACACAGGCTACTTTTTATCGACATACCACGCGGGCAAAGCCGCGGGCGGAAGCTAGTTATATTATATTATAAATGCGAAAAAGAGTTTGTTTGTTTGTTTGTTACGCTTTCACGCTAAAACG
Organism: Lithophane ornitopus; assembly: GCA_948473465.1. NCBI lineage: Eukaryota > Metazoa > Arthropoda > Insecta > Lepidoptera > Noctuidae > Lithophane > Lithophane ornitopus. The sequence goes on from OX419617.1 coordinate 2,091,892, forward strand.
GCAGAACGGATTTGGATGAAATTTGGCACAAGGGTAGACAATGACCCGGAATACGACATAGAATACTTCTTATCCCGATATTCCCACGGGATCAAGACTTACGCGGGACGAGCCAGGAGACGCAGCTAGTTTCTTAAAAAAGAACAAGTCTCAATCTCATACATAATGAAGAGAGTAATACGAAACAAAAACTACCTATGTGGGGTTCGAAGTCAAATAATTTATTTCAAATTGGCACTAATAAGGCACTTTTGAACGTCAAAAAAAAACAAAGAAATAGAACTGATTCTAGTTCCAAAAGTATCCTAGTTTCGTATGGAGAAGAATGTCGACTGGTCGACTTCCACTCTAACCGGATGCAGCTGAATACAAGTATTTTACATGGAGCGACTGCCAATCTGTCCTCCACAACCCAACTGGTTAACAGAGTAGTTAACTCTGGGTAACGCAATGCCCTTGGTAAGACTGGTTGTCAGAATTTTGGGCTTCTATTGACTACCCATACCGACTGTCAAAGAACTACGGATGTCAGCCGGGACCAATGGCTTTACGTGGTTTCCAAGGCACGGAGGGGTCTCGGTAGGTATGTAAAGATGGTAACCCATCCACGGGCCGACTGCGGTAAGTGTAGCTTAAGTTGATCGACGGACCCGTGCGGCTGTTATTACTGAGCCACGAGCCACACACAAGGGACCACATTAGAATATTAGATATTATAATCAGCCTATAATGTTCCCACTGTTGGGACACAGGCCTCCTCTCTGTGAGAGGGAGCGGGCTGTAATCCACCACGCGGGTCCAGTGCGAGTTGGTAGATGTCACATGTCTTCGAATTTTTGGTTCTAGGACATGCCAGTTTCCTCACGATGTTTTCCTTCACCGTTTTGAGAGCAGTGGCGATTTTGGGGTCTGTACTGTTTACTATCACAAAAAAGTTTATTCCTTACCTAATTCTACACATAATAGTCCTACACAAATTTTACATGAGACCAATAGTTTTAAAGATAAGCTCAAAAATGCCATTTAGTTTATACACACCCATAGTGATTTTTTGTTGCGACAGTCATGTTTTAATATTACTGTGTCTGGCGATACAACTCTAAATACAGAATTATGACAATATTATGTTTCAGTAAGGGTGTATTTCTTATCACACTGTGTTGCTTATCTATTTAATACTTACAGTAGCCACTTCCGATTTACATCAGCTTCTTTATCTGATAATAGATAAAAGTAAGCAATCAGGTCTGGTACTAACATAACAACCTAATTTTTACATAATAATAATATATTTATTTATTTATACCCTTATTTCAGAGTGATAGTTGTAATACATGTTTAATATCTGTTCTGAGTAAAGCCTCCTCGAAACCCATCCAATTCTCCCTGTTCCTTGCCTGTTTAGTCCATGTCTTTCCAGCCATCCCTCACACAGTCATCCTACCATGTTTGTTTTATTTATTTATCTTTATAAGTATAAACACAATTTCTCTCTGAAATGAGCTTAATGAGCTGGGTTTTTAACCTGAAGGTCAAATGGTACCAGGAAGCGCCAAGGTGTTCTAAGAAGGCTATTAATACACCACAAAATGAAGGTAACCACAGATGCAAAATACTTTGTCAGTCTTACTTATGTCTCAACTTTGATAAATAAAGTTAATGTTCAAAACATATGTTTGATTTCTCATGAACAGAAACTACAAATTTTGCAACAATTTCTTCATGTACCTATTTTAACACATCCATGTATTGTGTGGACAGGTATGCCATTAGGCTTATCGAAGGACATACAATGTGGATATAATTATGTAGATTTTGTAGTCCCCTGTGATAAAGGTGTTTTCCTCCTAAAGGATATTGACCCAATTTCATTCTCAATAAACCTTTTGCTTTTTGTTACTATAGTATTATTCCAGTATATGCATGTATATGTGTATATGCTAGATCAGCATGTACCGAGCAGTCCACACTGCAGAAGACCGCATAACTTGGAGACACATTGTATGTAGTTGTGATTCTCAGCATAGAAGGAACAATAACGAAGAAGGATGCCTGGTCAGCCAATATATTATCTATGCTGTAAACTATTCGCTAGATTTCATCATTTTACTGGGTAGATGCGTACGAAAATAGGTACCTACATAACATCTACCTTAGCCAGGTTAAATGAGGAAAAATATTTGATAATATTTTGATATTGTGCTTTTTAAGTACAGTGACGTCAGTTAGAATAACACGAATTCGATTTTTAAAACAATTTGTATGTGTTTTACCTAGATACTTACCTACTTACGGTCAATTCAAGGCTATTACTTTTTTTTTTTACTGAAGGAAACATAAACAATTTACAAAAAATGTACCAGGTTGAAAACTCACCTAAATCAAAGGATTTTATCGTCGCCAAAGCCTTCCACTTGTCTTGTATTTGTTTCTCCATGGTGTTATTCCTTTTCTTCCTTTCCAAGATGATCAATGACCAAAATATTGCAGCCAAGACTTCAATTCATTAAAGTCAGGGAACGCCATTTCACTCAATTAAGAGCCATTTTTGATTTGTGATTTTACTGCAAAATATGAGAAATGCTTATTTACGTAAACTAATAAAAATAACACAACCACGAATTTCACACACACTCTCGATTCCTCCATAAAACTGACTGTTCTAGGGACGTGACGTTCGTTAGGTTAGCGATTCACTATTTTATTGAACCGAGAATCGAATAAACATCGATTCGAATAAACATCGATTGTCCCATTTTTTTATTTTTTGTGTAGTGATACAATTTTGATTTTTATTGATCTAGATGATTCTATCATCTAGATCAATAAAAATCAAAATTGTATTTTATGCAAATAAATAATATACTAATTATGTTATCTTATTTCTCAAATATGAAATTCTTTATGCACGGACAAAGGCAGAACCGTGTTAATGGCAAAGGGGTGCCAAAATCATATTGACGGACAGTCAAATGCAGGGGCGTAGCTACCGCCGGAACAGTCATATGAGCCGTATAAATCAGCCGTTTATATGATAAGGGGCCCTCATTTAGGGAACAGCTGAGTTTATTTTCACGATTTCAGGTTTTGGTTCCATGGTAAAAGTTGTTCATGATGATGAGTAAAGTCACGTGTTTAAAGTATCGGTCACTAAATTGTCAGTTACTCTATATACAATATTAACTATTTAACTAAACTAATATTATAAATTCGAAAGTGAGTTAGTTTGTATGTTACGCTTTTACGCTAAAACGGCGGAACGGATTTGGATGTTTGGCACATGGGTAGACCATGGATTAGGAGATAGGAAACTTTTTATCTCGGTTTATAAGGTGGAAAAAAAATTCTTTACAAACTTTAAAGGTGTTTTAGAAGACCATCGAACTAAATTACTTTTACTATGGAACCAAACCTGAAATCGTGAAAAATAAAACAGAAAGAAAAATAAATGTTGCGGTGACCCAAAAAAATTGGGATAAGGGCTAGAGAATGATGATGAGTTTGTTTATTGTAATTTATTTCATTTACCTACACTAAATCAATGCGATTATATATAACACACGCTACGACCTACGAATCGATTCAAAAACAAAACTTCATTACCTAAAAAATACGTCCAACCCTAGATTTAGATAAACCAAAGTAAAAAAAAAAACAGACATTTAAGTGACATTCAACATTTTACGGTAGCGTTTACGTTTTACGATCTATGCGTTTTTTAGTCTGAGGAATTTGTGATAAATGTGACAAGTCATAAAGAAAATATAGAAAACACCGCAGTATTAATTTTTGACATAAAACGTATCAGTGACAACTTGTCAAATTTGTCATTAATTGACATTGATTGACTGACCTGACACACTACACTACACTGACAGACACTGACAGTGACACTGACAGGAAAACAAACGCATTATCCACTAAATCCATGTGTGAGCGATTTATTTCTTTATAATTGTGTAAATAATAATAAACCAAAATGAACTTGCTCCCTAAAAGCCACAAGGAATTTAGCGAAAAAGACTACTGGAATAAATTCTTCAAGAAACGTGGGAATAAAGCATTTGAGTGGTAGGTTATAATTCGTTCTATCTCGTGATAAAAACATGTTTCTGACTAAATACTCAGTACTTATGGTTCATTATACATTTTACAGGTACGGCGAATACTTAGAACTATGTGGACAGTTACATAAGTACATCAAACAAAAGGATTCTATACTAATAACTGGCTGTGGTAACTCAAGCCTCAGTGCCGACCTGTACGATGTTGGGTATGAGAACATCACAAATATAGACGTCTCAGAAGTAGCCATCAAGCAGATGAACTCCATAAATTCTCATAGAACAAATATGAAATTCCTCTGTATGGATGCTTTGAACACAACTTTTTCTGATGAAGAATTCAATGTAGTATTAGATAAAGGAACCCTAGATGCTTTAATGCCGGATGATGCGGAAGAAACACAACAAACCATAGACAAATACTTTTCTGAAATCAAAAGAGTTTTGAAGCTTGGAGGTCGGTTTGTGTGTATATCTTTACTTCAGAGCCATATTCTTAGTAAGTTATTGGAGACGTTTTGTGATAAGTCTTGGATGTTCCGAGTCGTACGATGCCATGAGGCTGAGGAGAGGAACGCTGAGAACACTGATGGTCCAACATTACCTGTATTTGTTGTTGTTGTTACAAAGTTTAAAGCAATGCCACAATTGGTAAGTTTTCTATATTATTGCGCCTTTACTTTAAATAGAGACAGGGATTTGGGTTTCATTAAAAAAAAATACATTTTTGCATTGTAATAAATATTTTGATATTCTGAGGAGCTAAGTAATAATTGCCGCACAGGTCGCTCCATCAGTTTAAGCTACGCTTGCTGGGGTTGGTCTGTAGATGGATGACCATCAAGACTCCTCCATGCCTTGGAAAGCACGTTAAGCCGTTGGCCCCGGCTGTCATTCGTGGATCTTTGGCAGTCGTTACGGGTCGTCAGAAGCCCGAAAGTCTGACAAGCAGTCTTACCAAGGGATATTGTATTACCCAGTTACTGGGTTGTGCAGGTCAGATAAGCAGTCGCTCTATGTAAAATATTGGTATTCAGCTGCATCCGGTTAGACTGGAAGCCCAATATAGTTGGGAAAAGGCTAGGGAGATTGATTCTGAAAAATAAAATTCTTACCCATTACTTTTTCAGATATTAGAAGTATGCATGGCTGGGGACAAGATGCAAAGACTTCAATCACCTGAAGAGTTGAAAACTTATGTAAAGACCGCTCAAGACACCGCATTTGTTACAAATGGACTTGCTAAAACTAGCCTGGACGAAGATAATGAAGTAAGAACAATCAATTTATGTGCAACAAAATTAAAAAAAAAACGATATACTTAGTGTTAACCTTCCAAGCTTAGTAGAATATTAGGAAAGTATTTTACTACTATGATGCTTGAAATATTTGACCTCAACAGAGTACTGTGAAGATCTATCTCTTGGTCCCAATTCATATTCAGAAACAAAAAAAATTAAAGTAATAAAAACTAAAACCCAACTACGACTAAAAACGTATAAATAAGACACCACAGAAAGACAAATAAAAAATCCGGAGTCACACATGTCATAAATCAAACAGATTACGTGTGACTCCGGAGGGCGTTATTTTTAATTTGATGTGACGTCACATAGCCTATAACCAGCGGACAATCAAGACGCTACCAACGATACCTCATTTTTCAAATTGTGATGAGTCGTTTACAAGATATGAGGGAACAGATGAACATACATACATACATATATACATACATACCGGTCAAAATCATAACCCTCCTTTTTTCTTCGCCGTAGTTGGGTAATAAATAAACAATAATCGGAGGTCTGTATTTTCAATTTTCATACATTAAAGGCTCTTCATACTGGCGCGACGCCACCGCATTGTTCGCCGTGAATTTTTCTCAGAAATTGTTTTGTTAAAGTCGCGTCGCGCCTGTGTGTATGAGCCTTAACATGTGCGAAAAAAACGTGGTCTTCAAATAATGGCTATTGTTATGTTATATGTTTATCAGCATATAACATAACAATACGTCTGTATTACCTAAGTGTTAGGCAGAGGTGTACCTATAGTACTAATGATATTATATTAACAGATATAGAACGAGGAGCTTGTGGCAAAGTAATAATAGCCGCTCGGGTCGATCCATCAGGTTAAGCTACGCTTGCCGGGGTTGGTCCGTGGATGGTTGAACATTTTCACATATCGAGATCCTCCGTGCCTCGGAAAGCACGTTAAGCCGTTGGTCCCGGCTGTTATTCGTGGATCTTTGACAGTCGTTACGAGTCGTCAGAAGCCCGAAAGTCTGACAACCAGTCTAACCAAGGGGTATCGTATTACCCAGTTACCGGGTTGTGGAGGTCAGATAGGCAGTCGCTCCATGTAAAATACTGATATTCAGCTGCATCCGGTTAGACTGGAAGCCGACCCCAACATAGTTGGGAAAAGGCTAGGCAGATTGATATTATATTATTAACAGATATGTTATAAACTGACAAAACAACCGAAAAAAGTGTTCCGCACAGCAGTGGCAGCACACATACCCACTTTTCATTCATTTTACATTTCACTACAAGTAAAAATCATAGAAAAGAGATGGCTTGATAAAAATAGCAAGAAATTACAAAAAAAAAACAACCGACTTCCAAAAAAAACACTAAAAAAGTGAAAAATAACTTTAATTTCGGAAGTCGGTGGCAAAAAACGGAAACTGAAAAGCAAAGACACAGACTTCCGAAATTAAAGTTGTTTTTCACTTTTTTATTAAAGTAAAAAGTTATTATTTTTCACTTTTTAGTTGTGGTACCTACCCCACTCAAATCCGAATACCACTACCTGCTATCTAAATAACAGTGAAGGAGTCAAACAGGATATCGTCTAGATAAACTAAGTGGGAAAAATACGTAATATTGAAGCTAACTCAAAAATTACGCAAGCAAAGTTAATAAAATTTATATGGGACCACCTCGGAAGCATGACCTACCAAACAAAAAAATAATCATCAAAATCGATTCATAATTGGCGGAGTAATCGAGTAACAAACATACAAAAAAAAAAAAAAAACCTTCAGATGAATTGAGAACCTCCTCCTTTTTGAAGAAGTCGATTAAAAAAGAGACAGCTAGTGTTGTCAATTCAACTAAGTATGCGTATTACTCCGTCGCCATGCGTGTCGCAGACTAAAGTCAATGCGTCCCAATTAGGACGTTTTCCAGTCTTCACGATTGCGCGCTCACAGCATATCTGTTTAATATAATATCATTGTATAGTACACGTTTCGCCAGTTATGTTTATAAGATATCAATTTTTATAATTTAATTTTTTTTCTAGGTATCCCTGGACCTAATGCAGCCTGGCGTGGATTCACCGAGATACACACTGTATGTGGTAGACCAGAAACGATCGCAGGCTATTAACAAATATGCAGTGTTCATAGTGCCACAGGGAAGGTATGAAGCTTGCAGTTTTAATTTTTATTTACCTTTAGCATCCGCCATCCAGTGACTTCGCCTGCGTGATATCTTTATAAATTATAGCCTATGTTACTCAGTTATAATCTAACTAATTTTATAAACTTGAAAGTTTGCTAGTTAGTATCGATGGATAGATGTTTGTTACTCTTTCACGTAAAAACTACTGAATGGATTTGGATGAAATTTGGCAAACAGATAGTTTATAACCTGGATTTTTATCCCGATATTCCCACGGGATCGACACTTACGCGGGTGAAACAGCGGGGCGCAGCTAGTTTATAATATAGCATTTTACTGGTGAAAGAATGATTTAAATCCAGTGGTATTTGAGTTTATTCATTACAAACAAAACTAAAAAAAAAATCTCCTTATTTTAGCGAGTATTTCATGAAGGCCCGACTGATTTCGGCTTCGGCCGAAGCTCATAATCATGGCGGATCGAATCCGAAACTAGTAGTAAGACTTTCGGGCTCGTAACGACTGTCAAAGATTCACGAATGACAGCCAGGACCAACTGCTTAACGTGCTTTCCGAGCCACGGAGGAATCTCGGTATGTAAAGATGGTCACCCATCTACGAACCAACTCCGGCAAGCGTAGCTTAACCTCATGGAAGGAACTGTGCGGCTGTTATTACTTAGCCACGAGCACCTCAAAGCACAGTATCAAAATATTAGCAAATATTTTTCCTCATTTTACGTGACTAAGGTGTGTTAGGTACCTACCTATATAAATGAACTAGGTTTAGGTATAAGGTTGCCAAACGTAAACACCTACCTGGTATGTTTATTTCAGTAAGGAAAAACGGAGAATATAACAACATAGGTAGTTAGGTACTCTGTTGAATGGCTGTCAAAAATAGCAGCAACGCGTAAACATCGCCCACGGACTGTTTTATTGAGAAAGAGGATATTTTTGTATAAGGGAAACATAAAAGAAGTATGTTTGTCTAGTCAAAATCATATTTTATTTAACATAAACCTACAAGGGCTTTTATAAAACGTCAGAAGCTAGGTGCACGGTTCCAATTAATCCTATGGAGACGCGCCGGCAAGAAACTCCACCGTTAGGTACTCTTTTAGGTTTTAGTCTCATGTAATAGGGCGCCAAAAATTGAGTTGAGATCCAGACGGTGGCTACGGAGAAATTCCGGATACCCAATAACACTTAGCCCGTCCTGGGAATCGAACCCAGGTACTCACGCTCAGCAGTACCACTAAACTAACTAGGCAGTCTATGAGAAATAATTATGTATCAATCTGCCTAGCCTTTTCCCCACTATGTTGGGGTCGGCTTCCAGTCTAACCGGATGCAGCTGAATACCAGTATTTTACATGGAGCGACTGCCTATCTGACCTCCACAATCCAGCAACTGGATAATACGATACTCCTTGGTTAGACTGGTTGTCAGACTTTCGGGCTTCTGACGACTCGTAACGACTGTCAAAGATCCACGAATAACAGCCGGGACCAACGGCTTAACGTGCTTTCCGAGGCACGGAGGAGTCTCGATATGTGATAATGGTCACCCATCTACGAACCAACCCCGGCAAGCGTAGCTTAACCTGATGGATCGACCCGAGCGGCTATTATTACTTAGCCACGAGCTCCTCCCTAGAAATGATTATGTATATTTTTCTGAACGAAAATCCACGGGATATGCCTTGTGTTGTGAAAAATACTGTTTGTATAAAAGACGAAGCGAGAGCTGCGGACGCGCCGGCTGTAAACTTTTCGCGAACCTTGCTGGACGAACGGACGTCCAAAAGTGCAGTTATTTTTTAATAAAATTCAAAATATTGTCGATTCAAAAAAAGTTTCAAGTTTCTTTCAAAGTTGAGGACTGATTAATTTTGGGTAGGTACTTATAAAATATAGGTAATATCTTAATAATAACAATATATAAAATATAAACAAGTAATGTGTTAGTATTTATTTGATGCCTATTTTTTTAATTAATTTAGTGAGGGTTGAAAAACTGTTATTTAATTAAATGAAAATTACACAGTAGAAATTACATTGTTGTATTTTTGTTATATAAAAATACTACACAAACAGGAGACATTAAAATAGGAAAATAAAACTTACATAGCCACTTCTATGTAAGTTTTATTTTCCTATTTTAATGTCACTGATCCCCACGATATGTCTTTGAAGATCTCAATATGATAAGGTGGCCTACCTCCAAGAGGAATTCATAATATAATTTAACTTCTTGCTACTTTTTACAAAATATAATAAACCTACATAAAATTTTGACAGTAATTATAATTTATCTTTTAGAAATATTTTCTGTCTTTGAAGAAATAATTACTTAAAACTTGCATCTCCAGAATGTTCTAACGCCTCTAATTATATCAGGTAAAAGCACATGACATTAAACTGCGTTATTTCTGTTTTAAACTGCTTCTTCCCACACACTTATCAAACAACTGGAACGCCTGGAAAATTGCTTATAATATTCTCAATAACTCCGTTAACGCATCAGAATATTCTGATATACGATAAAGATAATAGGTACATTACCAAATCATTATAATTATCAATGATCCAAAGTTTCTTTAACCCTTTTCAAGACATCGTAACTAACATTAGAAATGGGAAAGTGCGTTTGTTTCTCTATATGCTTGTTACGTTTTCATTGCGTCTTAAAATTACTCAACAGATCATTATGAAGTTTTATAAAAAAAATACTGTTCCCGAGGGATACAAAAATTACTTTACAAAATATTCATAAACGCGACTGAAGCTCGGGCAAAAGCTAGTAAACTGTAATATACGGTATATTATAGTTGCCAATCTTGATAAAGTACAAATTACGTAAAGTTATCGACCCATCTTGCAATCAGTCATCCTCTGTGGCCCCACTCTTGCGCACAATTTCGTCTGACTTGCAAATCACAACTTCAGTGTTAAGTCTGTCCCCATAAAAACAATGTTAACAGCATTGTTGTGTTTCGGCAGTTAGAGGTAAGATAGCCCATTTCCTCTGTGGAGAACTGAGGATTCCGGGTGAAGCTCGCTTCCACCTTCGGCCTGATCATCACTTACCATCAGGTAAGATGAAGGCCAAGAGCTTCCCTGAAAAAAAGTTCTTATATAAATTGTGACAGTTCTTACCTAATTCTCGCTGAAATCCCAGACCTACGTTCTAGATGAATGTAGGTCTGGGATTTCGAAATGGGCCAACCCTGACTAAGAAATATGTGCTTATAAATAATGCAAAGTGTCGTCCACTTATCTCTGCGGCTAAGATTACCTCATACAATATGTGTATCCGACCATGTCTCTGCCAACAGTCGCTCATACATCATAGTTGTTCAGAAATAGATCATACTGGAGCAAATATTAATTACTAGCTGCGCCCCGCGGTTTCACCGGTAATATCGGTAAAAAAAGTATCCTATGTCCTATTCCAGGTCATGGTTTACCCATATGCCAAATTTCATCTAAATCTGCTCAGCCGTTTTAGCGTGAAAGCGTAACAAACTAACAAATAAATAATAATTCTTTGAGATAGTATTTAATTGCACTCTTAATTCCGGGCGTGATCAATTTTATTTTATGGTTTCATCCGGCAGCATTATATTTCTGATTTAACTTTATTTCGCTATATACCCAGTGAAAATCATATTTATTTATAACTTTTAATGATCTTTGAATCAACACCTACTTAATTTCGTACCTACTGATGTCCTATCGTTAATCATCTATATTTATGAATAATTGCGCTATAATCATCTACTAATGACTCATGCACCTACTAACATACATTACAGCTCATTATGAGGAAATAGGGTCGGTATTTTCTCCATACAAACGCTCTCGCCTGTTTTCTCTGTTTTATGTCCTTAGAGCAATGATTTTTTACAGTAAAATAAATATCAACTAGTTCTATGCCCCTATGTTTTCCGTTTTGATCATACATTATCTGTAGAAGCACCCTCAGAAAGTGCTCATAATTGCATGTTTAGACCGCTGTCATCAGAGGCCTATTGTACAAATTCGACAACTATTCATGAAAAGACCGACCCTATTTCCTCTTAATGAGCAAGACCATACCCACCATAGATATCCGACACCCACATTGTTTGGTGCACAGTCGGTTAAAAATATAAGTGTTGATCAACACTACGGCGGTTGAGCCGATGAACTCCAAACGATAGTAGGTATTTACGTCAAAGATAGTTTTTGGTAAACAAATGCTGAGAATATTTTTATTCAATAATACGCATTCTTTTTGGCAATATTATTCACAAAAGAAAACTTCTGACACCTTCCTGCCGACGCTAGATCACTTCACCATTTTTAACCGACTTCTTCAAAAAGGAGGAGGTTCTCAATTCGTCTGTATGTTTTTTTTTTTTTTTTTTGTATGTTTGTTACGCGATTACTCCGCCAATTATGAATCGATTTTGATGATTCTTTTTTTGTTTGGTAGGTCATGCTTCCGAGGTGGTCCCATATAAATTTTATTAACTTTGCTTGCGTAATTTTTGAGTTAGCTTCAATATTACGTATTTTTCCCCACTTAGTTTATCTAGACAATATCCTGTTTGAATCCTTCACTGTTATTTACATAGCAGGTACTGGTATTCGGATTTGTGTGGGGTAGGTATCAAAAAGTGAAAAATAAAAACTTTTTACAAAAAAAAAAAACAACCTACTTTCCTAAAGGCAAAGTGATCGTGTGATTGGCTTCTACGATATGGTTCTCGGGTTTGATTTCCGTACGAAACAAAATATTTTTGTATGGCTTGCAGATATTTGTTCTGTTACTAAGTCGGAGTTGGAAAAACTCGTGAGCAGTTACTCAGCTTGTGTATATTATACTCAATACTCAATTTTTTATTGCGTTCCATAGTGTGTTACAAAGATGGTACAATAAGTAAAAATATCACTACGGACCCTGTCGGGCACAGCTAAATTAGGACAGGAAGAGGGCTTAGCAGAAATTCAATATTATGCAGTCAACTTGTTGATGTCATGATTCACCTAAGGGTAAAATATGGCCCTCCCAGCCCTCCGCCACTAGCTTTTTCCAGCGGCTTCGCCCGCGTGGAGGTCGGAAATTATCCCACGGGAACATACTACCAGGATAAAAAGTATCCTTTGACCAAGTCATAGTCTACCTGTGTGCCAAATTTCATCGAAATCCGTTCAACCGATATGGCGTGAAAAGATAACAGAGTTACTTTCCCAATTATAATATTAAAAGTATGGATTTTCGCCTCTATGGACATCGACAAGAAGATTTATCTTTAGCAGTAACCCACAGACATTCTACCAACCAATCAGAAAAAATCAACTTCACAAAAATGTTCAAGCTTCAATTTTCTTTATTCCAGGGAATCAGAGTGGTTATTCGGCACACCTGCCGGTCGCCGTCAGCTGCAGGACTCGGCTCGTTTCGGCAGGCTAGTGGTGGCAGTGTTGCGAAGAGGACACAAGTTCGAGTCCTTAGACGCTGTGAAGGAAGAGCTGGCGCACGCCGCCAAGATGCTCTTACCGTATGGGATGACGGGCCAGGTAATCATATTTATCTACCATTATTCTTTCAATAAAATCTTTCGTGATTTCATAAACGACAGAATACAACGATGATATATTGTGGCCACAGAAGGGCTAAATCATGATGGGCAGGATTACAGTCGATAAACATATTTGGCTGCAGGCGTCATGCTGGGCAGACCCCAAATGAATTGGTATACAACGGTAGGAATATGATTCAAACTGGCACTTTTTCATTGTCGAGGAGTTGGTCAGTCAGAAATATGAAGCTAGGTGCCCATTCCATCACCTCCTTCTGCGAAGCCGTAATGCTCGCGAAGGAGGAGGCGGAACGCGTGAGGGAGAGGCAAAGTTTGCGCCCTCACGCCAATATCCGCCGCCGCTGGAGACGCCCTGGTCGTCGGGAATCCCAGAGCGGGTTCCCGGCTACCATAGGCGCGGGCTTGCGGACGGCGAGCAATGGGTAGCTCGCCGTCCTATAAGGACCAGGCCCGGGTCGATGTCGACGCGTCGTGTTCCACGCGCGCCTCAAGGAGATGTCAGCACAATTGGCGGGGTCCGCTAGGACCGATGCCTGCCAGGGTTGCGGGAAAGTCCGAAAGGGATACCGGGACCTTGGCAACAGGCAACTGAAGGAACACGGGTGGGTTTTTGTCAGTAAAAGTCTGACACGCCCTTCCGCTCCGCCCAGAGCGGGAGAAGTCATTTGATGATTCCAACCCTCAAAAAAAAAAAGGTGCCCATTCCAAAGCGTAGTAGTAACCTAATTAATTACGAATATTTCTGCCAGCAGATTTCCAAATCAGGCAAAAATTGGTCAAATTTGGAAAACATGGTATAAAATTATATTTTCTATGGTTCCAGATCCCATTCCTGTCTCTGGGCAGCGACGTGGGTCGAAGAGTGAAGGTCTTCGAAGGTTCCTCGCAGTTCTCCGGGGACTTTGTTGTGGAAGACGTGGATGTAGAGGGCGCCACTCATCGCAGGCTCGTGTTCTTGGACAACCAGTTTCTAGTGCAGTCGGAAGCTAAGTTGAAGACAGGTAAGGAAGATTGAGTATCAAAAAACATTACACAGCAGGTGTAATGTTTTGTTTCCACAAATTTGTAATAAAAATCACATCATTATGATTACAATACTGGTGCCGATTCCCTTGTTCACAAACTAAACTAAATTTAAGTTCAGTGCATCTTTTTCTTTCTATTTCATTAAGAAAAGGACAGAAGATAAATTTTAGTTTAGTCCTGTCAAATTAATCAGCGCCTGACGTAAATTGACGTAATGTTAGTAGGCAATTTTTTAATCGCGTCTAAACTTGTTTGGAGTAGTGACAGTTTGACAGGACTAAACTAAAATTTATCTTCTGCCCTTTTCTTAATGAAATAGAAAGAAAAAGATGCACTGAACTTAAATTTAGTTTAGTTTGTGAACAACAGAATCGGCTCCAGTGGCTTCTTAGACCAGATTAGATGAGCTTTTTGGAGATTTTTTTGTAAGATCAAGTTGCTCTGCTGATCTTGAATTACAGTTCTCTCTGCACCCAAAAAGAAGGAAGTATAAAAAAAAAAAATTGTGCCGCAATAATACGCACATAAAAATTTAGTTTCTTCATAAAAATTCTTTGTTTGTTGAACATCATACAAGAACTGTTTAAACTAAGAGATACAATAAAAAAATTCACAGCACGTTTTCGTTTTTGAAAGCAGTTGTTATAACGACATTCATATACTTCATCAAAGTTCCAAGCTATTACTAAAACTACCTTTTCTTTTCAGTAAAAAGAAAAAATAAAACCAAGCTCGTAGTAGATTTCGGACACATATCTCTCTACCATTCCTTCATGTGTGTGGGAGTCCATATATCCAGGACATCTTCAACCAACGTGGCTGTCCTCGGTCTTGGAGGAGGCAGCCTGTGCATGTTCCTGAGGAAATGCTACGACAATGTCAAGGTGACAGCCGTCGACCTTGACTCCGCGATGTTGGAGGTCGCTAAGAACCATTTTGAACTCCAAACTGATGAGCGGTTGGAGGTTCAGATAAAAGATGGATTGGATTTCTTGAAGGATGAGGCTAAGAATGGTGGGTGTCATTTTGTTTTTCAAATCCTTCCTTATCTTAAGGGCACGTCTTCCCTACCATTACCGCACCCCCCGGTCTACTCCCTGATATGCAATGGCTTCTGTAGCCCTATGAAGTATGAGGCTCCAGGAGCTAGTGCAAATCTTGGGGTCTGGTTAAACCACGCTGGGGTCGGTGCATTTCATTCATTCATTTGTTTATGCAAATCAAGAGCGCAGTCCATGTGAATTTTCTGTAACTGGCATAAGGTTTAAATTGCAATGATAGACGCGCTCTTGTGCGACGGCTATAACTGAGAATTTATGTGATATATCTAGTCCTTTTAATGCTATTTACCTGCTGGAGATTGGCTGCCAGGCAGGTACCAGGTGGAACAGCTGATGAACTTTGTTCATGTTGATCAAATGAATTGTTTCACGTTATCTTGATAAATTCCAGTTTAATTTGTCTGACTTACAAATCATATTAGATTTTGTATTCTTTGCCGACATTTAGAACTAGGCCTAAGGGTGTATTCACGTAGGAAACCGGCGCCGATATGCCAGCGCTCGTCGGCGCCGACAAGCACTGGCTCATTTAAAAAGCGATCATCGCGCGAATATGCTATCGCCGCGGTCATATGTCACATTTTGTTCGGTGAACCAGAACGCGTGGTCGCGTCGACAGAGGGCGCTTTCCGGTTAGTGGCACGCGACCGCGACGAAAGCTTTTAAATAAGGCGCGGCCTGTCTTGTACCAACTTTTTAACCTTTGTAATTTATTTTTCCATAATTACCTAATGGCTTCATACAATAATTATTTCTAACATCTTGCAGGTAACCACTACGAGGCAGTCATGTTCGACATGGACAGCAAGGACCGTACGGTCGGGCTGTCGTGCCCACCCAAACAGTTCCTGGATAACAAAGTGTTGGATGACGTCAAGAATATACTTACTGAAGATGGTGAGATCTTTTGTTAAGGTGGATGCGCTAAGGTGGCCCGCGAAATTCAAATTTTCTTAAGTTTTTTGCAATTTGCAGGTCAGTATCAGGTTGTATGTTGATCTAAATGTTATTTGCGACCGTAACAAATATGGATATACAGAATTATAAACATTTGAATCATCAATATAACTCTCTAAGTTCATATTGATACATAAGTTCACTTACATGAACTTATGTATATACTTACACGATTCTAATGTTTATAATTCTGTAAATCCATATTTGTTACGGTCGCAAATAATTCATATATCAACACACAACCTGATACTGACCTGCAAATTCAAATTTTGTATATAAGTTGAAAGAGACTAGCGTAAATCGCAAGTGCGGCTGTTGAGCGTGAAGTTCTGGGTTCGATCCTCTGGTCAGTGGACATAGCTGCCTGGAGTCTGTAATAGCAGTTTTTGCTAATAGGTTCGTCCCCTAAGATATAGAACTTATTACAAACTTGTCGAAGGACATTTTTGGGTGGGTATACCGACTTTACAGTTCATACCTTCGTTCACACCTCTGCTTACCGATTCGCTGAACGACTTGATATTAATACATACTTACAATTCCTTTTTTTTTTCAGGCCACTTCATCCTCAATTTAGTATGCCGCGACGTAGAGCTCCAGCAGTCAATAATGGACACCCTAAAGCGTCATTTCAAGCATTTAACTACAGTTAAACTGTATGAAGAAGTTAACGAGATAGTTTTTGCTACTAATAGTAATAAACTTTACAATAATGATGATTTTGACAAGGCGGTCAGGGAGTTGAACGCGTGCGCGCGGCAGCAGAAACTTGTTGCTGTTAGATGTGTAGATTTGAAAGATTTCTTACAATCTGTTACTATTATTTCGTAAGTTATGTTACTGGTTCAGTAAGCGTGGTTGACCCATGGTAAACTTATTTTTAATGCATTGTGAAAGAAACGCGCCTTTGATAACGATGTTTATTTGCTCAGATTAGGCTTACTGCGGGGTGCAGTGGTGGCCCAGTGGTAACGGTCCCGATTTACGAGTCGTAGGTTCGAAACAAGACAGGTGCTTAACTTTGTGTAAATAATTTCATCACCACTACTCTCAAAACGGTGAAGGAAAACATCGTGAGGAAACCGGCATGTCCTAGAACCAAAAAATTCGAAGTCATGTGACATCTACCCGCACTGGGCCCGCGTGGTGGATCACAGTCCACTCCTTCTCGAAGAGAGGAGGCCTGTGTCCCAGCAGTGGGTACGTTATAGGCTGATTATGTAGGCTTACTTCGTTATAAGAATGATTTTTATGAACTTTTTCATTAATATTTACTGTGAACCTGTAAATCTATCTAAAAACTATCTTGAACCATTAATTCGGTTTTTTGTAAATATGTGCTAAATAATGCTAAATGAATATCGTAGGCTGTAATTTGACTGCCGGGGTTGCGGGAAAGTCCGAAACGGATACCGGGGCCCTTGGCAACAGGCAACTGAAGGAACACGGGTGGGTTTTGGTCAGTCAGTCTGTCAATCTGTCTAAGTCTGTGCTGTATTGCCTGTATCTGTGTCCATGGGAAGAGTATGTCGATGGCATACACCTGTATTCAATACATTTTAGACATTATTTTTGATACTAGGAATAGCATCTGATTCTGATTAGCTTGTATCTTTAAACGCCGCGCCGGTCTAAAGGTACAAGCTTATCAGAATCAGATGCTGTTTCAGCAAACAATTCTTAATGAACCATTAAAACATGTTCTGTTAAAATTTATGAGGATGTCAAAAAGGTTTACGTTCTATTGCAGTGATTAAGTTTAACGCCTTGATTACGTAGTGAAACACTCACTACGGCTAACGGGCCCTTATCTATGTGATTGGACGTTGAAACTAACTAACTGAGTATGGTGAAACTGGCTCTAAGTTTGTTTATTACAAACATGTCCAATATTGAAATTTTTATAGTATTGTTAATATTTGTAAATAACAGTGTAGTCTAGATATTCGGTTACAAAGAACGAAAAGTAGTATGATTAATTAAACCAAGATAATTTTAGTTGAAAATAGCATTGTTTGTATATGTCACAGTTAGATTGTGATTTGTGACTGTTGTTCACAGTTCTAACCTAACCCAATTCACAATTATCGACAGTTTATAATCTAACGGAAATAATAGCGATAGATTATAGATAGATATTTATAAAACATGTTGTAATCTGGCGTAATTGGAACTAAACTACCAAGACAATACTATCACTACTATATCTAAAAATCAATTGAAATATAATGAAGTCTGTTTTTCTGTGAAAGGATATAAGTAATGACGTTTGTAAAAAAAAATGAAACCACAGAATAAAATTAATGCATTTAATGCCGTTTCTTTGTTTACCGATCGCTCCCCACTCGAGACTAGCACTCGTCTTACCAATTTCGCATTATTGTCGCCATTCAATACATCCACAAGCAAACAACCTCGCATAAAATTAAAATTTAACACGCTAACAATTAGGCTCCCTAATTTATCACAATTGGCACCTATGAGGTCTACTAACAACAAATATACAATAATTTAAAAATTAATATTCGCAATGAAATAAATTACAATAGCGACACGCTTAATAATTTAAGCGGAATACACGACACTGTTAAATTAAAATTATGTCCCTCAAAACACTTTCTTGAGAATGTTCTTAAGACTTTTTTTCTTCTTGTTGCCACTGTTTTCGTTTTCCTGCTGTCCGTTCTGTGATATTTCTGTGGATTCCGACCACAGGCTTCCTGTGGGCGACTCTGACGCAGCTTTCTTAGTCATATTCCCGTTGAAGATTGGCTCTACAGTCCTGACTACAGGGCTAGGAGTACTCCTGCTGCTCTGCCTGCTCAGTGTCCTTAGGAATGCTGGTGACGACAGTCGCCTCGTTTTCATCGTTTTGGTCTTCAAGTTGTTAAAGAATGAGCCATTCGTTTTTGGTAATTCCTGCTTCGGCGGACTGGTTGGCTCGATTTCGCGGAACTCCTTCGGTTCGGACACCGGAGCAAAGTATTCCTCCTCGTCCAATGGTATGGGGTTGTCCTGAAGCTTCCCAATACTGTCTGGTCGGATCCATTCTTTGGGCTCCGTCTCGCCAGTTCTGTGCACTATGGATGTCTTTCTTCTCCTATTCTTACGCGCCACCTGCCACTCGCCGTCGTCTTCTTCTCTGCTCATCTCCTCAGTGGACTGTCTGGCTATTTGCAACGCTTCCTCACTGGGCCGTCGCTTCTTCGCCGAAGGGGTCTCATGTCCACTGACGCCTTCGACGGATTTTCTCCTGAATTTGTCTTGTTTTTTTTTGGTCTTTTTTATGATTGGTATAATGACTGGTTCTGCTTTTCGTCTTCTGGAGAAGAAGTAGAAGACGAGGGCGAAGATCATTGACTGGAAAACGATAAATTTGGAGAAGTTGATGTTGCCGAACCAGCTGTCTCGTTCCTCCATGAGGATGTGCATGGCGGCGGCCATCTGACCGAGCTGTTCCTGCAGGCTGGTCATCTGCTCGAGGTATTTCTGCTCTCGCTCGTTGCTTTTGCGTCGCTCCTCCGTCATCTGCTGCACAGTTTTCTCGAAAGTTTTCTGCATTTCTTCCACTTGCTTCTTGTAACGCCTGCTGAGCTCTTCCAGGTATTGACCCGAAAGAGACATGTTGCGCTCCAGCGTCTGAAATTGAAAATAGAACAATGTTATGTCTGATATAGAATTATTTTAAAGGCAAGTCATCATCATCATCTGCCTAGCCTTTTCCCAACCATGTTGGGGTCGGCTTCCAGTCTAACCGGATGCAGCAGAAAATACCAGTATTTTACATGGAGCGACTGCCTATCTGACCTCTACAACCCAGTAACTGGGTAATACGACCCTTTGGTAAGACTGGTTGTCAAACTTTCGGGCTTCTGACGACCCGTAACGACTGACAAAGATACACGAATGACAGCCGGGACCAACGGCTTAACGTGCTTTCCAAGGCATGGAGGAGTCTCGGTATGCAAAGATGGTCATCCATTCACGGACCAACCCTAGCAAGCGTAGCTTAAACTGATGGAGCGACCCGTGCGGCAAATATTACTTACCTCCTTAGTGCTTTCCAAGGCACGGAGGAGTCTCGGGCAAAGGCAAGTACTTAAGGATATTTTTTTTAGTTTTCTGGGAAATACGCAATTACTAAGATATCTATAACACAAAATGCTATCGTTTCTAAGATTCCACAAAACAGTTTTGTTTTTCTTTTAACGGGAAGCTAACGAACAGGTAAATTACAGGAAGGTAAATAATAACTTAGTTTCACTATGTTAGCTATTCCGTATGGCATTGTTTATCTATTTACCCATTATTTGCATAACAATCGGCTTGGTATACAGATCGGCTGTCTAAACAGGTTGTAAACTATCAATTAACTAAGTAGTATATTTTAGAATATTGTGATACTGACCTTCACTCTATTAGAAAGCCTCAGAAACACAGATTCCTTCTGCAGCGTTGTCGATCCCTGGTTCTGATTCTGCGACGGCACCCCGGCCGGGGTCGGATCCACCGCCATCTGGTCGAAGTCTGTCAAAAAGTTCTCAGTATCTATGATTATCGGATCAGTCACTTCCTCAACAACGTTGTTTTCTTTTAATTTCTCTGTATTCACTTCAATTTTACCATTTTTCGGTTCAGTCTTCTGAACAACATCTTTATTTTCATCTAGAATAGTAGATTCAGTAATCTTATCTATTTCTGGTACAACTTCTAGTACTTCCTGTACAGGTTTCTCTTCAATTGAGGGCATTTCGTCGATCTTTTCATCTACTGTCTCGTGTTGCTCTTTAGGGAGCTCAACAGGAACAGTAGTGCCTTCAGCCACAGTTTCCGTCGTTGTTCTCTCTTCAGATTGAGCTGTTTCATTAGCTTTCTCATCATCAGAAGCTGTATTTTTGTCTGGAACCAACTTTATCTCCAGTTCTGAATTCGTCTCACTATTTACAGTTTGCGGCGACTCATCAACAGTTACATTCATGGTAACATTCAGTTCAGTTTCAAAACTCGTGTTCAAAACTACTTTCTTTTCTTTAATAGCTAAAATGTTACAGAGGGCGGCTAAATATTTCTGAGGGAACAAAGCATTCATATAAGCGACGCGTTCATTACTAAACTCTATTGTCTTTGTACTTTTAAAATCTAGTCCGTACGGCTGGCAAATGCCGGTACATTTTAAAGTCTCGCGGAGGAACACCTGGCGCACTAAACTCACTAACTTGTCCGAGCTACAGCTAATTAGTTCGTACACTTCATTGTAAAGCGTCTCACTGCAATTATCACACACTATAATATGGCTGGGCGAACAACACCGTTTGTACGTTTTGTCTGTCGACGTATCGTTGTGTTCTGAGGATACGTTTTTAGGAACTTCAGTTTTCACCAGCGCTTGTGCCGCTTTCTTCATGATAGACATCACTGCATCTCTCGCGGAACCAAACAGGTTTTTGGAGGGCTCTGTCTCGGCAGCGGGTATGTCTGGTACGTCTATTATTTCATCATCCTCATCCTCGTCAATATGAGCGGGATGCTGCGAGTTCTCCTTTTCTAAGACTTCGAATTCTGACGTGCCGTACACTTTAAAAAGGGATACTGGGCAGTAGTGCTCGGACCCATGGTGAGATAGCATCTCAACTTTAATAAATTTTCCAAATAAATGCGGGTACAGATCAAAATTTTGCACGTCTCTCATATCTTGCGCCGTGAACTGTCCGACACTGGCCCAGTCCCTGGTCGGGAACCGGTCGCTGAAATAAACAGCGATATCTTTGGGGGTTGATGAGAATAGCTCAAAATTAGCTATTTCAATCTTCTGCGCTTGCACAGCCTCGCAGAGCTCGACGACGAACCAAATGCGGCTGGTGCACGTGTTGAGCATGTACTCGTCCCTGTTTGGCGACAGGATGGAGCTGGCCGAGCCGGACTCGGGGTTGACGGCGACGATCTTGGCGCCGCACGCGAGCGAAGCGTAGTTCTTCGATCGTAATTTCGTGCTTTTACTACTAAAGTTCGTATTACTATGACTAGGTTGACTCGAGTGGTTCAGTACTGTGTCTTTTTTCTCGGCTTCAGCCAGCTGTTTTTGTGCCCACTCTGAAAACGAGGGGATGTCCTCCTGGGGAGTTTCTGGTTTGACTGGAATGTTTTCTGTTTCTTGTTCTTTTGGTTCATCAACTTGAGATTCTGTGGGGGCTTCTATGTCCACTGTGGGCGCCTGAAATGCTTCCTCTACCTGCCTGGTCTCGTGCATGGGCTTGGCTTTGACCACGAGCCGCGGTTCTGTGCTTTCCTTCTCCACGTCTTCCTGTGGTTTCTCTGCGTCATCTTCAACGGCCTCGCCGTCAATGATGGAGAATATCTTGGTGTCATTGTGTTCCTCCGAGTCGTTGACGAACAGTAGTTCGTCTGGATGCCTCAATTCCAATTTGGCGTTGTCTGCTAGCGATATGAGCACTGGAGGCTGCCCGGTGTCAGGTAACCTGGAATAAAACAGAATTCATACGTTAGAAACCTGTATTTAAAAAATTGCGAATATTGTGGTCTGAATTTCATATGAAGACATAATACAGTAAATCAAAGAAATAAACGTTATTTTATGTTGAATAAAACATTACAGCTCGGAGTTGCATCATAAACAGTACTTTTAATTACTTGTGTTTACCAATTTCTGTTAATATTCGAATCGATTAATCGTGAATATTCAACGGAGAACATAATTATGGTAATAGAAAGATTACCACCACACTTATTCTTAACAACAGTTTTGACAAACCTCCCATTTATTGATCTATAAGATATTGATCTACAATAGTCAACATTCTAATCAAAACCGAACAAATCAATTACCTGATTTCCAGCAAACATTCTCCCAATCTCTGCCGCCATTACATAAACTAGATACCCAATAAAAAGTCAGCCGCATTCCATTTCGCGGCACCAAGGCGCGGCCATACCGCATTGCCGGCCACACAACACAACCGACAATGGGACACACAATGTATCGTTAAGATTTCTTACGATTTATGATCATTGATCTCAATGCAAGCAATTGAGACAATCAGCATAGTTGATGTTGGTAGATTGGTTATGTTAAATAATTGGTGGAGGGTCGATGGACCTGTATTTTATTTATAAGTACTATTTCATATTGACGTGCTATTTTAGACAGTACCTAAGCGATTTATATAACAATTTAGGGAAAATTGTGTAAAACGTTTTGCTTTTTCTGCTCCCAGACACTGAAGAGCTTTAGCTGCGATAGCATAAAACTTCTATTGTATCAGTGTTCTAATTCAGTGCCCGTGAAAGTGTTGAATAAATCAAAGCAATCATTCGCGCTAAAATACACGTCCAATATTTTCTTGACAAGCACTCTAATTCCGTAACACACGATCAATCACAATCTGTTTTATATTGACAGTTCACCAACATTCAAACGCGTTATTACGTTGTTGAGCAGATTTTTTTTTTAACAAAATATGAAGTTTTCTCCGCAATGATGCAGATTGCGATTGATCGTATGGATATAGCAAAAACTCACAAAAAAAAACGATCGCTTGAAAATACAATCTCATATTTCTAAGGCGATAATAACAACACTAGTCGAGGCTTCTCCCTTTCTTTCCTCGTCAATTATGTTCAAGGTTCGGAGACGCTTCAATAGTGCGCAGTTAAAGACAATTTTCTTGATTACAGCATTATATTATTTTCAGACGAACCAACTACCAAACGACCGTTTCAAGTAGTTATGATATCTTGTAACGAGCTTTGATTTTCTGAGTTTCAGTCCAGGAACAACCTTGTGCCACATAATATTTTATTGCGATTTGGGTTTAGTGTTAGTTTTCATCAAAAAAATATTATTTTTATCCGACTACGGCGAAGAAAAAAGGAGGGTTATGATTTTGACCGGTATGTATGTATTTATGTATGTATGTATGTATTTATGTATGTTCATCTGTTCCCTCCTATCATCTAAACCACTCATCAAAATTTGACAAATGAGGTATCGTTGGAAGCGTCTTGATCGTCCGAGCGCTATGTGACGTCACATTAAAAATGGCGCCCTCTAGAGGACATAAAGTCAGGAACTTGAAAAAAAATATTGTTTAATCGTACCATGTTAGGTAGGTATCAAATGAAAGGATTTAATGAGCACATTAGTTTTTATTACTTTAATTTTTTTAATGTTATGAAGTCTTGAGTGATAATTACATCTTTATATTCTTCTGTACGTGTGTTTGTCACCTAACTCCTCCTAAACGGCTGGACCGATTTGGATGAAATTTTGTGTGTATATTTGAGTGGGTTCCTAGATGGTTTGAAAATACTATTGAACCCGGTGGGTGGCGATGCTCGGGCAGGACAACGTTTGCCGGGTCCGCTAATAATTTATAAAAGTGAAAAAACGGATAAAACAGCAGTTGTGTGAAATCTGATTTTTTCGCGGTGCTTCTGCTGGATGTTGGTAGGGCATAGAGATATAATATTACATAGAGTGCGCGTATTGCACAAATCGCTTAGTGCGCATCGTAGACGAAGTGAGCTATAGATTAGTGTTGGGTAGGATATACAAGAGGCACTTCAAATGTCCCATACAAAATGATTGAATGTCCCAACACTTCAAAGTAACATTTTGTACCGCTTCACTGTGACATATAAATGAATGAATCTCGAACAGACAACTGACTGAGTTTGGTGAGGAAGAGGAACGTCGTGTTGTTCAAACCTGTGTCTACTGTTCATAGTTTGTTGCGCGCACTCTAAACTATAATTAATCTCTATGTGGTAGGGGTACAAAAATATTTGTTCTTTGGACCAATCAAGATGATATTTCCCAACAAAAGGTGCAAAGTTATGCCATAAAATACCAAGTGAAAACAAAGAAAGATGTAGAAGTTAAAAAAAAATCTATTTAGGTACAAGGCTTCATCGAATCCTACGGTATCTCTATAATCTGACAATCTAAACCGCAGTATTAATCCCGCTTCTCAATTTCCAATACTGTCGAAACTCTCATTTAGTTTCAATAAGCCGTCGCCGGAAATTGGATTCTATCTTACTTATTTATTTTTACAAACGTAGCTAAAATTGTTAGTTTACTAGATATAGGTAGGTCTATAAATATTTTTCTCATAGTTCCTGTTTTTCGTTCTCCTTCTACTATTATATTAACTACCTACAAAAATATTATTTTTTTGCTGTAGCCCTGTTTCAATAAACAAATTACTTACAGTTCGATTCAAACTTAATGGCGGCTCGGAAGTTAGCTACTCGCTGCGCAGTACCCCACCCCTCACCCCCACGGACAAATGAAATTGTTACTGCGCAGCGACTCGCCTCATGTTCCGAGCTACCATCGAACTGTACTATCCAATCAATTGAACAGACTAATGGTAGTCCTCCAAACATCGGCATCGTTACACAACTACCGGGAGCGACACTAGAATAGTTTAATGCGATATTAATTCACTACAAATCATTATTGTTATTGTGTTCAAAATTGGTCAAGGTTAAACTGCATGAAAATACAAGTTACCAAAATAACATGCAACTGATACCAAAGATAATAAACCAAATCGCATTGTGATATTATTATACTGATACGCTCAGATGGTCAGACCAAATAAAAAACCGAAACATTAGCGCTACGAACAATACAGCGAAGCATGCCAAAGCTACACCTCCGCTCTACATACACCTACACATTTACAACCATTTAAAATAAAACTACACCTCACTAAATGCACACATGTTTACGAAACCGGCCTCGCGTCACTGTTGATAGCGATCTTGGTTTTTTATTTCGTCTAAGCTGATACGTTATCCAATATAACAATACCGATATTATCAAACTTTAGTATATCGTTTCGAGTTGCAAAGTTTTGATAACACGTGGGTAGGTGGGTTTTTTTTTTGGGTGGGAAATCTTCATATGACATCTCCCGCTCTGGGTGGAGCGGAAGGGCGTGTCAGACTCTTACTGACTAAAACCCACCCGTGTTCCTTCAGTTGCCTGTTGCCAGGGTCCCGGTATCCCTTTCGGACTATTCCGCAACCCTGCCAGGACGACGGTAGTGCTACTGAATCACAAATGTTGTAACTTTGAAAGCTATTGAATCACTGTTGTGGCCAAGGTAGCTCCAATAAATTTGCAGGAGTAAGGAGTTCATTAGAAGGCTGAAAGTCACCCAAAGGGCAATGGAGAGGGCTATGGTTGGAGTTTCCCTACGTGAGGGAATCGGAAATGAAGAGATCCGTAGGAAAACCAGAGTAATTCACATAGCCCGAAGATTGCCAAACTTAAGTGGCAGTCGACAGGGATATTGCTCGCAGAACAGATTGCCGAAGGGGGCGAAAGGTTCTGGAGTGGCGACCGCATACCGGAAGACGTAGCGTTGGAAGGCTCCCCACAAGGTGGACCGATGACCTGGTGAAGGCCGCAGGAATCCGCTGGATGCGGGAAGCATAGAACCGGTCGAAGTAGCGGTGCTTGGGGGAGGTCTATATTCAGCAGTGGACGTCTTTCGGTTGAAATGATGATGATGATGAAGGAGTTCATACTCAATCGCACTAAGCACAACAGAATTAAAATATATTGAACATATTGAATGAATGACTGACAGACAACGCGTAGCCTATAACACTGACGGTGATAAAGGCTACGCGTATCTACATACAAACAGAATCTGGAAAATACACTACTTAGGGTCTAACTCACAGTCCTATAGTTCTTCTCCCCCTTAATAGTATAAAAACGAAAACGTTAGCAACAGTCAGGAAGTATTTTTTATATCATTCAAAGAACAACACATTTTTTACTGACGATATTAATATCCATAAAATATAAAGTTTCAGCGTTTTAAATTACATGATGTCAATATGTCATTCATCATGAAATGAAATATGAAGCACCATTTTCAAACGGGCCTTGAAATCAAGGTGTGACCAGCCTTGGACTAAAAACTATTAAAATAGAGGTCACAGTCGCAGGGTATTGTGTGGTATAGCTGTAAAAATGAATGAGCAGTTGACTGAAAAACCCTGAAACGTAAACGTAGGCGAGAAAAATTATGTTTCTAATTAGTTATTTTAAACTTTACACGCGTTGGCTTGGGAAATTAACAGTAGCTTTTGAAAAATATCTGAAGTTAGTGCCATTTTGTAAAAATCTCACCGTGAAAATTTGAATCATTTCCTTTTGAGCACCTATTCATTGAGTACCAAAGGTATATCAAATGGGAATACTCATTGCATAGGTGCTAAAACGGAAATACTCCTAGTGAAGTGAGCTTGCACTCTGCCTCTAGCATCAGATGGGATGACAATTCACTTCACCTAAGTTTTCATGTTTTCACAGTCAGATTTTTGAAGAATAGATTTCTGCTGCATGAAAACTGTCTATTACATTTTTAATACGATTGCCAATCAACATCAAAATTCAAATCATGAGTGACAATGATTTCTTGTTGTCTATGCAAATAATGTTATGATGAATGAAGTCGCATTCCAGACAGTCTGTTACTTCCTCAACCTTTTTATAGAACCTCCTTCACACCCATAGCCACCATCATAAAGTACCAGCGTAATATTGGCACTTGCCCGGATTTGAACCCACAACCTCGTGCTTCGTGCATGAGAGGCTAGGTTTTTAACGACTGGACAGTACTGACACTATAAGAGAAATATCTTATTCATAGATCAAAAACGATGCTTACGTGCAAAATATCTTGGTGAGTCCTTGGTGGCCACCGTACGACAGCAGTTGACATATAAGCAGGGCCGCCAGCAGCGCCCGCGCCGGCGACATCCTGTAACCGCCGCCGGCGCATTGGCGACGCGCCGCTCCACCTATCACGACACGATACGACACCACACCACCGATGCGACACGAACGTGCGATACGACGATATCACACACAGAGTTTGCAGTTTCCTTTTATAGGCGTCTGATGGTTCACTAAAAAGTTCATCCGACAAAATCGTACGATACGATGCGGACACGTCACGTTATTTCACCTTTTTATTTCATATTTCGGTTGTGCACTGTCTCCGTTGGTGTCCATTCGGGTAAGACCTATTAAAGGAATCGGTCATTGTAATACGGATGTTTGCAAAACAAGGATTGTGAGAAAATTAGTAGACAATAGGTTTGTATGTTACGACTGCCGTAGTGTCCGACTTGTTTGTCAAGTTGAGGATGCTGATTGTTGAGAAAGAATATGCGCCTGCACCTATATGTCACCGTAAGATTGTGAGAACCGTTAGTTTATAATCTATCGGTATTATTTCCGTCTATTGTGAACTGTCGAAAAATTGTGAACTGGGTGAAATGGGTTAGGTTAGGTTAGAACTGTGACCAACTACGCACGAGCTGAGCGAGAGCTTACTGCCAAGTTGCTCGCAGCTAGGCACGCTATTTAGTATTAGCGCAAGGTGCGTTACGTCGCAAGCAACTTTGATACCAGTTCACAATTTGTCGGTTTCCCATGGATAGTTTATAAGCTATCAAAAAATAATGCGTTAAATTGTAAATGGTTTGTTTGTTGCAGTTCACAATTTTTCGACAGTTTACAATCTAACGGAAATAATACCGATATAGATTATAAACTAACGAAGTTCATAATTATACGTTGACATAAACATGTGGATAAGATTATACACACGTAATGATTACTCGATATTTAAGTATGATATTTATTTATCGAATCTACGAAAAGGTTTTTATTTTTCGAGGGGTTTGTGGTCAAAAGTCACGCTTAGGTACTGTAGTATAGGATTTGAAACGTTCGTGGCAAGTCAAAGTCTTCCAAACGAATGTATTTAATGTATTCAACAGATGTCTTATGCATGATAACAGCGCTTTATTTAGTACAAAAAGTGTCGCCTTTCAATTAGTCAGCGACCGACAGTGGCTCTTTTCAAATGCTCACGCTGAAACACTGTGTTACTCTGTGTCAATTAGTATAGATTGGCCAACAGAGCTTAGGAATTGTGGCCAGTGAACCAATGGACCCGTTGTACTAAGATATGAGAAGTATCTACTCATTATAATAATGGTTTTTGATAAAGATGTTCAGCAAAATTGGTTTACAGCAAGTAAAGACAACTTTACTTTAGGTCAAAGACAAGCGTGATGGTTCGTTAAATATGAAAATGGTTGCTTCCAAAGAGTCATAAAACAAGTTAACAAACTTCCAGACATCGGTTCAAAGGCTGACAATTAGTCTTACCAAGGGGTAGCATGTTACTCAGTAACTGGGTTTCAGAGATCAGATAGGCAGTCGCTCTATGTAAAATACTGGTATTCAAATGTATTTAGCATTCATTGAGTCATAAACAAGTTAATAAACTTCCTGTAATTGGCTCCCATAGTCAGGCCAATATTCGAACAAACTACACACAGAGCATTGTCTTTGAAAAATGTCTAATAGAACAATGATTCCAATAATACAATGTCGTTGTTGCGCACAGAACGAGCTAAAGTTGTTGCATAAACAGTTTCTATTGAATGAATGAAATTGTTGTTTAAACGAATTGTGAGACTACCTACATTGTAGTCATGGATTTCTGAAATAAAACGGAAAACCGTTCTTGTTCTTCGACCCGATGGCTCTGATAGCGTGTACTGAAGTATAAATAGGCACAAAGACTGATTGAATTTTTCAAAGATGAAAACCAATCCTTTGAATAAACCTTTTATTTAATGCAACTTCATGAAATACATGTTTAAATGACTGCAAGTTTGACGTGAATTATAAGGGAATAAAAACTTTAAAAAAAAACAACCGACTTCCAAATAAAAACACTAAAACGTGAAAAATAACTTTAATTTCGGAAGTCGGTGTCTTTGCTTTTCAGTTTTCGGTTTTTGCCACCGACTTCCGAAATTAGAATGTTTTTTTGGAAGTCGGTTGTTTTTTTTTGTAAAAAGTTTTTATCATAACAATGTAAGCAATATTTTTGATTTAACAGTCTCCGTATATATTCTTGTCCGTTCTTCTCCATAGGATCCTACTAAACTTTGGAATAGGCAACTAGCTTCACCTTTGTCACTGGCTGATCCCTCCCTTGACAATTCAAAAGTGCCTGTAATTGGTTTATTTAAAATAAATGCTTTAAGTTTGAACTTAAAACTTAACACGTGTGGAATAGGCGTTCATATCTTGCCATGTGTGTGGCTAATCTCCGTATTATAAATCCGCACATAGCTAAGATTGTCGACTGACACAGGATCACGTGTGACGTGTAGTAGTGCGAGTGAACAAAACAATAGGCATTGATTACTTTGTACATATCAAATGACGTTTACAACTCACACGCGTGGGAAAAGTTGTGTAATTGCTAGTGACGTGCGGTCTCGCGTAGGTACACTTCGGATAAATATCCGCGGCTTCCAGTATCTTCGCAGTACGTGACAAGTTGTAAAATAAAAATGTTTGGTTTTACTGAACTGTAGTTCTATTGTTACGCAAACATTGGCAGATTGTTCAGGAGCTTCTTGATTGTCATTTTATTAATGGTTTATATTTATACGACAATCTTGATGAAAATTAAGTTTATGCCAGCCTGCCTGCGATAAAGTTGTAAACTACTGCTTTACAATTAACAAGGTCTTCGAGGATTTCTTTGGACGCAATTGTTTTATTGGAATCTCCGTAGCTTCATAAATTAGCAATAATTACTGGACGGCAACAACAGAAACTTCTAATACATACATAACAGTGCATCTGTTATGGAAATGCATAATAACTCGTATGCATATCAACTTATTAGTTGCATCCTTGTGCACGTCTTTTTAATGAAACACTATTACGCTCAATTCAAGTCAACAGAATTGTTGTTATTTAGATATGTGGATTTGTTGTTATTTATTTGGAGCTGCACTATCGGTTATCGATAGCGGAATTAAATGCAAAAGATAGGAATCAGTACAGCTGTACTGAAAATTGTGTTGTCACTGTGTTATTTATGTTTATCGGTCAATAAATCGACATTGGTTAGACAGCTATTATTTATGCTAATTGCTGTTATATTAATGAATGTTTGATTAAGAATCTAAGCTAAGTGTATACCACACGGTAGGAAAAAGGGAACAAATTTCTTTTTACTACCTATTACAACGTAAAAACTAAAAATAAAACTGAAATGTCACGTATGCAAATTGAAGCGTCACGTAGAAAAAATCAACATTAGGTATCTACTGCCGGAATTTTGTATATCTATTGCGGAAAACAATGGAACACGTATCACGTAGGTAAAGATTACTATCTAAACCTTATAACAATACAGGTAAATGTTAATGTCATGCTTTTAATTAATTAATTAAGTACCTACTATCATTTGTATCATTATATTAATATTTATTTTAGTTATCACGAAAGCACTGAGTTAAATAAAGATTTATAAGTGTGCAAAGTTTATTGTTATCCAGAGCGCACTCTTGAAGAAAGGTTTACTTAATGTATGATAGGCGAAAGATATAAGTTCCTAGACCAAAGACAAATCTTTTTCCGTGTTACATTATGCTTACAAATGCACTTTCAACTTTGCTTCATTTACCTGAGAAATGCTGTCTCAATGTTACCCGCCAAGATACTTACCAAGCTTGAGAATATTAGCAAATATTACACAAACCTAAATGAGAAATAATTAGCCCCCTTTAACAAAACAAGTCCACTAAATTAATGTGAAAACAACATTGCAAATAACTTCTAAACAACAAACGCAATACACCAGCAACAAATCGGATATTTATCCGAAAACTTGCCACCTTAAATTCGTATAACGACTGGCCGAGCGGTCGAACGGAGTCGCACCAAGTTTCACAACGAGAGTCCCAACACTAGTCTATGTTCTAAGTAAGTGAACAGTTATCAGTAAGGCAATAAACTAATTAAATAAAGCTTGCCTGGTGTCTGAAGCCGTCTAATAATTGCAGTTATCTATTATACTATGAAATATTGAGTAGTATTAGCATATCGTTAAGGTGACGTAGATTTTGTAAACTGATCGCTGTCGAAAGGAATTCTGTTAGCGGTTCTAGCGTGGTTAAATTAGAATTTGTTGTATCTGGGCTAATAAATAGCAGGGTTTGGAAACAACATGGTGTCGTGGGAGCTAGAGGTCGTGAGTTCGAGACTTACTCGTTGCAATGTTGACGTGAATAATTCTAATCCTAACTAATCCATACTATCCATACCATAGATATCCGATCCATACTAATATTATAAATTCGAAAGTAACTCTGTCTGTATGTTATCTTTTCAGACCTAAGCCACTTAACGGATTTCGACAAAATTTGGCAAGGAGATAGATGGCACCCTGAGGACGGACAAAGGCTACTTTTTATCGACATACCGCGCGGGCAAAGCCGCGGCCGGAAGCTAGTATTATATATGCGAGTGAGTTTTTTTGTTACGCTTTCACGCTAAAACGGCAGAACGGATTTGGATGAAATTTGGCACAGGGGTAAATCCACCCTGGTATTCCAGGGTATGATCGTGACCTATGATCGTGTCCTATTGGACATAGGATACTTTTTATCCCGATATTCCCACGGGATCGAGACTTACGTGGGTAAAACCGCGGGGCACAGCTAGTTTAGCATAAAGCCTAGTGCAAACTGGCGCGATATCGCGGGCGCGACAGGCAGCGCCAGCGCAACCCTTGTCACGCCCGCGATATTGCGCCTGTTTGTGGGAGCCTTTAAGCTTAGTTTTTACCCGACTGCAACGAAGCAAAAAGGAGAATTAGGATATTGACTGGTATGTATGTATGTTAATCTGTTCCCTCATAACTACTGATCATAATTTGACAAATAAGGTAGGTCTCGTTGGAAGCGTTTTGATCGTCCGCTGGTTTATAGGCTATGTGACGTCACGCACGTGAAAGAACGCTAAGCGAAAACGAATGAAAAGCGCGGCGGGCGATGCGATGCGTCCGGGGCCGAGAGAGTTTTATAAAAATGTGGCTGTTATTTTAGTACATTCTGTATCTTACCGAGATCTACGTGAATGAAGTCGCGGGCTAAAGCTAGTCGTAGATATATTCCAAGAACAACTATAGTATGTAGTGAGAAAGTGGAGCAAAGTGTTATCGGCTGGTGGCTATCCAGCCAGACGGGTCGACTTGGGAAATGGGTCATCTCATCTTGTTTAAGGTGATGGTTTGAGAGTGACAAGCTGTTAGTTAGTAGCCTAGTTTTGTAGAAATGAAAGGGATTTCTTTGTAATTCGAATCACGCTGCTTCTTATGTGTCAAGATTTTGTACTCATTCTACTTTTCAGAAGTACAATATTTATCCTACCTACTTCTTAGTCATCAATTCATCATGCTCCATTTTTTCTTATTTTTATTTTAAACTAGTCTGGTGCTAGGGTTCGAAACTTTGCATTTAGCCAAAAAGATTTTTTATTCTCTATACAACCTTAAGAGGGAATTCCTGTAAGTATCTATAAGAACAGTCGCATTCTTCTCAATCTGTCAAAAAAATCTCTAATTTTCTTACATTTTCGACGAGTTTTTGACATTGATTGTCGCCAAGATAAGATTGCAACTATATTTTGAGCTTTTTTAAATACGAGTATTGGTCTACATAAACAAAATCATGGCAAAAAATCCTGAATAGAATTTTGAATACGAAAGTGAATTTGTTTGTAACGCTTTCACGCTAAAACGACTGAATAGATTTGGATGAAACGTGGCACGTGGGTAGACCATGACCTGGAGAAGGACATAGGCTACTTTTCATCCTGAATCGCAGACAAAGGCGCGGGCAACGGCTAGTACTGAATAAAAAAAAGTCTTTCTTATCTTTCTTTTTTATACTCAACTAGCTTCCACTCGCGGCTTCACCCGCGTGGTATGTCGATAAAAAGTAGTCTATGTCCGTCCCCAGAGTGCCATCTATCTCCTTGCCAAATTTTGTCGAAATCCATTCAGTGGCTTAGGTGTGTAAAGGTAACATACAGACAGACAGAGTTACTTTCGAATTATTAATTCGTATGGATATTAGTATGGATACTTTTTTACGTCATCCGTAATATACCCATACTATAGTCAATTATAATGTAAAGTAAATAATCTTTCCAACAGATTTCGCAGAGATCTAACGACGCATCGATCACGCACTTTCGTTTTCCATCACCGATCTTGGTGGCTGGTGCAATATTCGCGGATCATTTAGTTGGTATCAATTTATAAGCTTCTGCTATAATAGCTTTCGCCGCGAGGCCAATGGCCGCAGTGGGCGGGACAGGTTGCATACTCAGCTACTTGGTGAGGGTGCAGACGTATACTACGTTTGGAAACAGGGGTGGTGAGCAATTTTTTTTAAAATATTTATAAACTATATTTGTATTTAAAAAAAAAAAATATTTGAGATTGCACGTACCTCTCTCAAATTTGTAATTTTCCCTTGTTTTTATACGTTTTAATTAAAGATAAATATTGCATAACATTTACCTACATCTTTTTTTTTTAAACAACAATATTTTATAGCTTCCATTTTCATACTAATCAGATGAATCTGAATTCAAAATCATGTGATAAAGATTTTTTGTCTATTTTTCCTAGTATCAAGTATTTAGATACGACTAGAAAAATATAAAGATAATAAGATAAGATAAAATATCAACTTGGTATTCATTAATAT
This sequence comes from Lithophane ornitopus, assembly GCA_948473465.1. NCBI lineage: Eukaryota > Metazoa > Arthropoda > Insecta > Lepidoptera > Noctuidae > Lithophane > Lithophane ornitopus. The sequence goes on from OX419617.1 coordinate 2,126,654, forward strand.
TATATCACCGATTTTTATCGCCGATGATTCAATTTTTAAGTTTTGTAAATATATAAATGAATACCAAAATAATGTCAAAGAGCAACATTATTTTAAGAAGAACGTAGGTGTCTGCTTTTATCTTCTAAACGTATTAATAGATGCATCTGAATAGATAATGAAAAGGTTATCTAACACATTAATTTCAATCATAAAATTTAAAACAAAATCAGCATTCACTTTACATCATCTTACTGATGATACAGATTATCATATTATTGCAATCGAGTTTACAATAATTATAATGAATACTTTGTAATTTATTCATGTCGTTCATTTAATTGTTTGTCTCTACATCCTGTCACAATCAATTCTACAATAATACATCACGATTGTCCGCATCATCTATCTAAGAAGAATCATCATCACGGAAGCTGATATTATTTGTGGTTAGTATTAATTAATTACCTTTGCCAATCAGAACATGGTTTACATTTAAAAAACTCCAAAAACCGTCAAAATTAAAAATATAATAATTTAAAAATCATCGAGAAGAAAATGAAAATAAACAACATGGATATAACGAAACCTAAAACTATCACAAAAAGAACATAAAAATAAAACATTTAATATGACATGGAAAAGTTTTGTAATTTTCAAAATTCGGAAAATAAAAGTTCTGCAAATATATGTAATGGCTGATCCCTCGCACAGTCTGTTACTAGGTAGAGAGAGATATTATTAGCTGGTTCAGTCGTGCATCCGACGCCCTGTATCGTCGGAATGTCGCAAAAAACATAAGCTATTTGTATGGAAAAAACTTCGTATCCTACAGCCTTGGTTTGCAGATACTACATCCATCCAATGGGTTAACGGAATGCGTAGGGAGGTATTGCATTTCTGACTTGGTGTATGACCAATGTATGAACTACAATAGACGTAGATATATTTAGTAACCAATTCCGCTTGACTATTCTTCAAGAGTCCTAAAAAAAAAAAAAAAAAAAAACCCTTTAAGAAATCGACACGTGTTTCACCTCTCAACGAGGCATCCTCAGGATGACGATTGACCAATTGCAAACCAGAACGCGACGTGTTACCACACCGAGCGCTGGACGCAAAGTGAATCAAATCGCCCGTCACCCCCACTTATATAGGATTGCTGCTCGGCGCTAATTGACTAGAATCGTTATCAGTGCGATAAGCGCGATAAGGGGCGAACAATCGCAACAAAGGCGACCTTGGCATACTGGTATTTAATTCGTTTAACAGTGTAACGTTCGCTGTATTATTTTTAATAATTTCTAAACTCTCTAATACTGACATTTTAAATCCTTTATCACAAGTATGTAAAATTTTGAAAGAGTTATTATTATTTAATGAATGACCTGAATCTATTAAGTGTTGAGCAAAATGAGATTTTTCTGGACAACTATTCCTATAAGCTGCAATATGTTCCTTATATCTTGTTTGGAAATTACGACCAGTCTGACCTATGTAAATACCATTACAATCATCGCAATTTAATTTGTAAACACCTGATTTTTTATGGTTTTCTAACCGATCTTTTCCGTTACAGATCCGCCTTAAAGAATTATCTGTTTTAAAAGCTACCCTTATTTCATTTCTAAACAAAGTTTTTGAAACCCTATCACTAATTGACCCTAAGTATGTCAAACTACCTATATATTGATTAGTTTTTTCTGGAGGCAGTGGATACAAAAGAGAACGAACTATGTTACGGCGTTTCGTTTGTATCAAATCATTAACCATTTTCCTACTATAACCATTGCTCTCAGCTATATGATAAATAATGGTTAGTTCTCTGTTATAATTATCTTGGGATAGTGGTACTGACATCAATCTATGAGTGAAACTACGATAAGCTGCTAATTTATGCTGAATTGGGTGACAAAATTTACCAATTATAACAGAGAACTAACCATTATTTATCATATAGCTGAGAGCAATGGTTATAGTAGGAAAATGGTTAATGATTTGATACAAACGAAACGCCGTAACATAGTTCGTTCTCTTTTGTATCCACTGCCTCCAGAAAAAACTAATCAATATATAGGTAGTTTGACATACTTAGGGTCAATTAGTGATAGGGTTTCAAAAACTTTGTTTAGAAATGAAATAAGGGTAGCTTTTAAAACAGATAATTCTTTAAGGCGGATCTGTAACGGAAAAGATCGGTTAGAAAACCATAAAAAATCAGGTGTTTACAAATTAAATTGCGATGATTGTAATGGTATTTACATAGGTCAGACTGGTCGTAATTTCCAAACAAGATATAAGGAACATATTGCAGCTTATAGGAATAGTTGTCCAGAAAAATCTCATTTTGCTCAACACTTAATAGATTCAGGTCATTCATTAAATAATAATAACTCTTTCAAAATTTTACATACTTGTGATAAAGGATTTAAAATGTCAGTATTAGAGAGTTTAGAAATTATTAAAAATAATACAGCGAACGTTACACTGTTAAACGAATTAAATACCAGTATGCCAAGGTCGCCTTTGTTGCGATTGTTCGCCCCTTATCGCGCTTATCGCACTGATAACGATTCTAGTCAATTAGCGCCGAGCAGCAATCCTATATAAGTGGGGGTGACGGGCGATTTGATTCACTTTGCGTCCAGCGCTCGGTGTGGTAACACGTCGCGTTCTGGTTTGCAATTGGTCAATCGTCATCCTGAGGATGCCTCGTTGAGAGGTGAAACACGTGTCGATTTCTTAAAGGGTTTTTTTTTTTTTTTTTTTTTAGGACTCTTGAAGAATAGTCAAGCGGAATTGGTTACTAAATATATCTACGTCTATTGTATTTTATAATGGATTTCCGCAAAGTCACGCCTGAATCAATTAACTATCAATGTATGAACGTAAACATAGCAAAATGAGCATGTAAGTATCGTAGCAGGTGGCGATCTGTATGTAATGTATGAGGATGACATCTTTAATGGTATTGCCACATTGATTAGTATAGTCCGTGCGTGACTGCGAGTCTCCTTTTGAGGTACGTGAGCGGTGAGACGGGGGAGGTAGACCAAGACCAAGCTATCTCAGTCTGGCAATTTTGTCATTGGCGCCCTCTCCCGTCACAACGCTCACATACTTCAGGTGTTGACTAGCAGTCGCGCGCAGACTATAGCAGTCACATAAGTCATTGTGATTTTCTAAAAACAGAAGCAGAAGAAATAATCTCAGTTTGAGTCATTTTTGAAGGAGCGCTAAATGCTATTAACAATGAAACTCATTTTAAGTGCCACTTAAGAGAGAAAACAAGATGTAAGTCTGCAGGTGGTAAACTGTGGGTTGATGACCTTAAATGTAAAAAAGGACATTTAATTTTAAACTTGGCTACAATTTTTATAGCGACAAACATAATATTTATAGAAAACAACATTTTGCATGCACTTAAAAGTTTGTGTTCCTTGATTACTGTAGCTATTTCAATACATTCTTGAAATAAAACCAAATGAAAAAGCAAAAAGGAATTTTATCAAAGCACTATAAAAATTATCGACATTGGACTGACCGCGGAGACACTCAAAACTTAGATAAACAAAGAATAATAGTTTCTATAAGAACGATTATTATACTACAGGTGACTTTGAGGTCTCACAGACAAGGAAAGGGGACCAGAGTCGTTTGCAATCATAAATCTATGCTGCAGCAGTCAGATAATTAATCAATATCCACAAGCAATTTATTGGTACTAACAAATCAAATGCTGGAGAATGCAGTTTTGACGTGCAATCCCAGGCGATAACTATGAGAAAATGTGTTAGGAAGTTTGTTTCTCAATCACATCATCAACTCTAGATGAATGTTTATAGAAATTCTTCACGCTCAGCCGGAGGAAGAAATTAATCAGGGATATTTACGACAAAACTAAAATGAAATTATTTGTTGTGCTCAGTTTTCTCGAGTTATGGTACACCTGTGACCAAACTAGAATCTCGCCGTACTATAGATGAGCGAATGTATCGTGCGCTTGTTAACGATCTTAGGACCAGTTTGTTTGAGCAAGGCGGTTTCTGGTAGACGTCTGGGAAAAGCTAGTTCGCAATAATGATTTTCCGAGTCTGGGAATTTCTACATTTAAAAGTCTCAGGTCCCGAGAAAGAGGACCGAAGGACCATGTGACAAAAATGGTTAAGTACACCAGATTATAATAACCACAAAAAGGATTCTGAAACTGCATTTGAACGGTGCTAAGTCAAATCCCACGTACGCCCACGGGTAGTGGGCGAGTCATTACCAACTGTCGCTGCAAATACTGCAATACTACTGTTTATTAGTGTTTACTGCCCATTGTCTTAGCATGGCGAAATCTGCAGCCAGGTATAATTGTGACAGACATTGTGGATGGCTGTGCGGTCCATGGGTCAATCTGGGTTGTTAATTGAATATTTTGTTTATTGGTTCCTGGTTGATACGGCTGATTACATACAAGCTAGCAATATTTCAACCATGTGCTTGAGTGGAAAGAAAAGAACAATGTATATCTTGACAACATGCAAGGCAAGTTGAAACAGAATATGTAACGATAAACAGAAAACAAATAATTTACCAACATCAAACTATTCGCGAGCGAAAACAAACAATTATCAAGCTCAAGAGATGGATGGTTGGTTTTCGTTTGATATACAGTGGACAAATTCTCTCAGACTATTTGCGGTCTTATTAAAGCAATATTTATTTATAGCCTTCCTGCTATATTCGTATTCTCTTGCGAGATACAATGTTAATATTTATCTGAAGCCTGATCATATTTACAATGTGCTTGATATTTCATATCAACTTACAATTGCATTCGATATTAAGTTTTTTCTTATCAAACAATTCGTGAAGGTTAATTTACTTTTAAATTTGTCTGCGCACTTGTTAAACCGTAAAGAATAACATACGGTGACATCATATCCTCACATTCCACACGCATACTCAACCCAATTCTAACTCGGTGCTTTTACGAGTCGCAGGCGCAAAATGAGCTGACCTACTGAACGAAGGAACCAATGAACCGTTGACTGGTTTGTGTAACAAGGCGAGAACGGTGTAATCATAATAAAATTTATATAAACAACCATTTTATTGGGTCTAGCAGTGAAAGCTATAGAAGAGGGAATAATTGGCGTACTTATTCTGAACTATCATAGTATTTAGAGCGATTTATTTATGTAAGATGAGTTACGTGTATCGACGTTTGTTTTTATGCATTGCATGGTTAATTGCATTAGCACAATTAGAAGCTCGATTACCAAAACTGGGTTAAAGATCGTCGGCATAGATAGGAACTGTAACAAAGTAACCAGTTCCTTTATTGACTCCTGAAGCGACAAGGTTGCATCTAACTTAATTGACATTCATATTTGCATGTTTTCTTCGTCTGTGTCGTAATCATCATCCTCTTTTCTTTATCTCAATTTATTCGGGGAAGGAGCAGCATTGTCTTCTTCCATATATACTTCATTACATTACCTTTTTGGCAATGTCATCTTTCAACCCATCTATCTGCATCGTACCGTTATCATAGTCAGTGACATCATAATAGTGGGTACAATAAACAGAGCGATTCTTAGCTGGATACTTGTTTCTAAGTCTTTATTTGGTTTGGTCCTGTGTAGCATGTTTTCTTCCATACATACATCATTACATCTATCAGTAGTCTTGTCAGTAATAACCCCCTTTTTGACCATGTCATCTTCACACAACCCATCTATCTGCATCGTTCCGTTCTCATCGTCAGTGACATTAAAATAATGGGTACAATAAACAGACCTATTCTTAGCTGGATCCTTGTTTCTAAGTCTTTATTTGCATTGGTCCTGTGTTCTCTGTCATGTTCTTCAAGCCATCATTCGCAAGACATTTCCCATTCATGTTTCGATTCTCAATTACCTACATTAGTCTCTTAACGTTATAGTCTTTAAATTGCATTGCATGTTTTACGATAACCGTTACGGTATCGTAGTCAAGTGGAGTAATAGCAATAGAGATACCACTGTCATAAATAGTGACAGCTTTGCTGTTAAACCTACGACGGGTTTCAAAGCGTCTTTAATTTACTATAACAGTTTGTGTAGAATTACAGCTAGGCTTTGCCAGTGTTCTTGGCTGTAAACATAGTGAACACGCTTCGTTGAGCAAATGCATCTACTAAATTGCGGTTATGCACTGGAACATTTGGATTTACAATGTTGAATGGACTTAATTGTCATTGTATTTGTGTATTCTTTATCAGACTTTTTACAACATTTGAATAATTGATCATACCCAAAAGTGGAATGAACATTAGGATTTAAGACTTTCAGAGTTAGGAAAGAATTGCGATACCGATAAGAAATATAATTCTGATGTAACTAATGCCTAGCTTTAATTATCACGATAAGACGAAATTTTGTATAAAATTCTAGTATTTTCTATAAAACGCGTGTCATTTAGGTAATGACAGGCGCCTCATTAGTCGATAAGAGCTTCATGATTGATCAATCATTAAATCATATCGAAAGATACGTGCGCACGAGCTGTATGACTACGAAATAACTTTAGTCTCTATGTTATTATTATTGAAAATCATGCCCACGCATACATGATCTTCCGGGTGGCAAAAACGAATATGTAGATAACATGATCGGGAAAAGTCGCTTACGCTAGCTCGAATTGTGCCGAGCAGACCCAAACATGTTTCATCGAGGGTAGATACCCAAGAAATTTTCCCAATCGGCACGAGCCGAATGGAACCATTTTTTTGTCCAACCAATACTGCCGACCCGAACATGTTGTAGCACCCCTATGATATGATGATCCATCATTTATGTAAATACCGATGTCTAGAGTCCGTGAGTTACAATCGCGTCGCACGCGCACTATTCAAATCCAATCGCATTATTTGTCAAACGTGACTTTCAAACCGTAACACCTCATGACGGTACCGTTGAAGTTTACTCCATATGGATGAACGGAAGCGTTATTGCGATGAAGAATTTATGATTTTTTATGAGTGAGTCATATTAACTTGTGAATGTGCAGTGAAAGAATGAAAAAAGATGACAATTAATGATTATTGGAAGTGTGGGTAACGAGAGAAAAAATCTTGTTAAACTTGAGGAGTGTTTTAAATAAGATCTAATTCCAGACAAAACAGATCAATTAGATAATGGTCCTAAAGATTGTGAGGTAGATTTAAAAGTAATAGAAAGTCATTTCAAATTAAAATATACTGCGACTATTACTCCGGATTACGACAAAATAGAAGGGGAATGAAAAATGAAATAGACGCGTAGAACCGAGATGCGCGGTTACGAGGACCACGTTTCGCAGATGGTTGAAATGGAAGTACAAGAGTAAGATTTGTGCGGATTAAAGGACAACGGTTCGCAGATGGAATAGTTCATTATCAATATCACCCACAGTCCAACTCCTCCCACTGCTGAGCATAGACCTCTCTTTGATTTTGCCAATGGATTTATTGGTAACCTGATGTTTATTTAAAAGATTTCCTTGCTATTCTTTAATTTCATTTGATTTCATGGTTCCAGGATAGAAACAGTGAAATCAATATTTACGATCAATGATTGAGATACGGTGACGAAATTTTAATTCGTTGTCAAATAACTAAAAATAAACTTAATGTGTGTGCAGAGAGCTAGAAATCATAATATTTCGTAATTTTATTAAATGCAGTTTGCCATCTTGATTTTTACTGCACTTTTTTATGGATTTTTCCCTACGGCATCATCATCACCTGGAATCTTATTTATTATGATAATTACGTCAGAGATAGCTTTTGGGCACTTTTACTGTTGGCATAACACTGTTATTTGAAAATATTATGTAAGCCAATTATTTCTAAAAGTCATCTTTAAACTTGGAGGTTCTTGCCGGCTGTTCTTCATAGGAAACGACCAATTAGAACCGTGCACCTAGCTTCTAACGTTTCATAAGTGCCCATGTATGTAGGTTTATGTGAAATAAAATATTTTTGACTTTTATTAATTGATGCCCTTTGATTCTTTTCCCTCCTTTTTTATATGCATATTGTAAGTATTATTTTATTAAGCCTGTTAGCTTTTAAATTATGTAAATACTAGCTTTAGCCCGCGGCTTCGCGCGCGTGGTTTTCGGATATCGTCTCACGGGAACGTACTACCGGGATACTTAAGAAATGCTGGGTTTCCTATACAAAATTTCATCCCCTATGGAATTCTTTTTGAAACAAAAGTAGCCTATATCCTTCCCCAGGATGCTATCTATCTCCTTGCCAAATTTTGTCGAAATCTGTTCAGCGGTTTAGGCGTGAAAAAGTAACATACAGACAGACTGAGTTGCTTTCGAATTTATAATATTAGTATGGATTAGAATGGATTATCTTGGAAATTGAAATGAAAGGGATAAACTTGTAACCTACTTAAAACTAATGACATTGACTTCTGTGCTACTTGTACTGTCCATAATAAGTATAATTCAATTATACTTAACGTCGACCTCGAACATTGAGTCAATTAAAGAGAATCGTTGTTATGACTTGTCATTAGTGAAGTACTATTGTTATTAATGATTTAGTGATTGATTCAGTTAGTTTTATTAATAGGCGTAGGTTAGTAAATGCCATTAACGACATCCATGTTTGGTTCGAAATAGTAAACAATTCCATTAAAATCAATCTGCCTAACCTTTTCCCAACTATGTTGGGGTCGGCTTCCGGCGGCTTTATACCAGTATTTTACATGGAGTGACTGCCTATCTGACCTCCACAACCCAGTAACTGGGACATACGTTACCCCTTGGTAAGACTAGTTGTCAGACTTTCAGGCTTCTGACGACCCGTAACGACTGTCAAAGGTCCTCGAATAACAGCCGGGACCACCGGCTTAACGTGATTTCCGAGGCACGGAGGAGTCTCGATACGTAAAAATGGTCACCCATCCACGGACCAATCCCGGCAATCGTAGCTTAACCCGATAGATTGACCCGTGCGGCTGTTAATTACTTAGCCACGAGCTCCTCATTAGTGTCCACTCACACCAGTGTGCAGAATTGGAAAACACGTTTGCGACCCTTGCTTAACCTTTTTGGAATTACAGCCCATTCTGTTTGTCTATAGAAACTACCAGATTGATTTAATTGAAAATTTAAAAAAGAGGTAACTTGATATGAAAAAAATTGGGTAGAGCAGGTACAGAATAAAGAAAACGCTCCCACAGCAAAATCAAACCTAAAAATTTCAAAACTGCACTTAAAAATCCGCAATCAATAACTTCAGAGCACCATTCCTTAGTCCTAAAACAGTGCCTAGCTAATCTAGCTATCAAGGTTTTCTACCGAGTACTGACCCCGATTCCGACTGGTCCATATAACTCATGTATTAAGTGGGCGTACTGTGTGAAATCTCTCTCGCTTTATGACTTTGTTAGTACAAATTGCATGTGGTGATCGTTATTTGTGAATGGTCTTTGAAGTATGTGTGAACATGGGAGAAACAAAGATTTTAATCGTTAGATTTGCCCTCACCGTAGTAAGGCCCGGTATCCACCAAAGCGGAGAGGAGAGGAGACGAGAGGTGTTTGAATAAACCAATCCGATTGCTAAGCGGAGAAGAGATGTGGAAATAACGAAATCGGATTGGTTTATTCAAACACATCTCTCGTTTCCTCTCCTCTCCGCTTTGGTGGATACCGGGCCTAAGTCACGCGAAAAAGTGTCCATACTGAGATGAGTGAGCTCGCACAATAATAATGGCATTTTGTAGACAATCAAGTCAAGTCTCTGCGATATTGTGAGTGTCAGTGGTGTCAAAACGAAACAGAAACGCCACCATCTTTTAACGCGAAAGGGCGAATCTACGATTGAAATCTTTGGGTGTCTCTAAATGTCGTTAGCTGCAAACACAGCTGCAGTGGGCGAAATGATAATAATAAAATAAAGAGGAAACCTCTTCCAGGTGTATTTTTTCGCTTAGATATTACATTTCCTGCGATGTCTCGAGTGTTTTCCAGCGCTCTTGGTCACGGTCGGTAGGGTCCGTTTACGACAAATTTTGATAATAACTAGCTTTTGCCTGCGGCATCGCCCGCGTTGAGGTCGGAAATTATCGAAAGTACTACCGGGATAAAAGTATCCTACGTCCTAACCCAGGTCATGGTCTACCCATGTGAAAAGTTTCATCCAAATCCGTTCAGCCGTTTTAGCGTGAAAGCGTAACAAAAAAATATCACTTTCGCATTTATAATATTAGTTACGATTTAGAAAAGAACCAAAACGAGCTTTGGTACCGTACCTACAGTAATACATATAATAGCCGACATAATGCGATTTCTTTAATACCTAATGGATGTTCTCGTAGACAAAAACAAAAAACTTGTATTCATTGAATTGAAAGTATTCGTTCTAGACTTTCACTCTCAATTAAGTCCCGGTTTTAGAAAAAAGTTTAGGCAATGTTACGTTACTATACCTGCCTATTATAGCATAATATGCAATTTGTTTGACAGTATAATGGCTTTAATAACATGTAACGATTACTATCTATTATTAAATAAAACAGAATCTGTCGCGCCTAAAGCTATTGGACCGAAATTCAGGTACTTATAGTTCGAATCTAGCTTCAAATATGCGAAAACAAAATCCGCTTTTTACCCGACTAGAACGGACGGACGGAGAAGCAAAATGGGAGGATTATGATTTTGACCGGTATTTATGTATGTATGTATGTTCATGTGTCATCATATCTTCTAAACTACTCATCACAATTTGAGAAATGAGGTATCGTTGGAAGCGTCTTGATCGTCCGCTGGTTATCTGAATTAAGCCCTAACACGTGTGACTCCGGATTTTTAATTTGTCTGTCTGTGATTGTTTCTACCTTTTTAGTTGACTTTTTTGTCGTAGTTGGGTTTTAGTTTTATAACTTTTATTTTTCTAGGTTTATGTTAGCGCAGTGCGATGCGATTTAGCGACTTCATACTAATTGGCAATCCAAATAAGCCATCAATCGAAAAAAACCCTGCATTGTACCAATTTTTTATCGGCTTTTAACGGGGACATTATTTCAGAAACAAAAGTACGCAATTAATCATTGCCACCAATTACGGCATACTAGATAATTATTGAAGTTCTCCGGAAGTCATTAGACATTAGGAAAACAGAAAAACCAGTCTTTTTGTACTAGATGTACCAAATTAAACTGACGAGTGTGTTATGAGTTTGGAATATAGACGAAGCAAAAAGCTGTAATGATCGTAGTTTCTGCATTATTTTATGGCAAAAAGGCATGGGTTTATTCATATATTATTAAATGCCTATAGGTGTAAGCACTAGCACCTGGGTTTTATCACCAGGTGTTATCGTAACGAGTACTGTGTCATAATCAATTCAGCTCGGTTCAATATAACAAGTTGCGGGCGGAGATAAGCCTAACGCACTACTGCTAAATTGCAGCAGCTGATCTATTCTATAAAAATGTCACCATGACAACTTTCAGTAATCATAATATCGTAATTGTAGTATCAATCCCTAGCATCAGGTGGAATTATAGCTCACTTCACCAAAATTTTTACGGTGACATTTTTACGGCAGGTGTTACTAATTGAGACGAATATACATGAGAGGTACCTAGTGGCTAAGTAATAACAGCCGCACGGGTCTTTCCATCAGGTAAAGCTACGCTTGCCGGGCTTAGTCCGTGAATGGGTGGTCATCTTTAAATTAAGCCGTTTTGGTCTCGGCTGTTCGTGGATCTTTGGCAGTCGTTACGGGTCGTCAGAAGCCCGAAAGTCTGACAACCAGTCTTACCAAGGGGTATCGTATTGCCCAGTTACTGGGTTGAGGAGGTCAGCTAGGCAGCCGCTCTATGTAAAATACTGGTATTCAGCTGCATCCGGTTAGATTGGAAGCCGACCACAAAAATAGTTGCGAAAAGGCTAGACAGATTGATTTTAGATGAGAGATAGCTTTATCTACAGCTTTTGTATCTCATAATCGAACATCAGGACCGCCAAGCCGCTAGGGTTTGCGTTATTGTGGTTAAAAATGAATATAATCTGAATAAATGTTATAAAATATCCTTATAAGTTATTGAAAAAGGACTGTTACGATTACAAATGATCCAATACTTTTTGCTAGTCATTTTTGGCATGCATATCGTTTTATGCTCCTCTACTCGAAAAGCAAGAGGAAGAGGCAATAAAACTTATCCGGTTACATAATACTGCAGACGTTTCAAAAGACACATAAAAACGGCAAAAATTGGCAATATCAATCCAGACTAAGCTATAGAAGTTGGAACAAGTCCAACACTTCTTGACCTTAATCTAACTTGTCCAAGAACAAATGGGGTGCTACCACATGATGGATGGCAAAGCGATTAGAAGACGTGACATTACAAAAGTAACGGTGTAAGGAATTAGTTGGAAATGTCGTCGTTTAAAGCGTACTTGACGTTTTTATTACGTGTTTCTTGCGCAAATACTGAATAGTTCTAACACGACATTATCGTCACGATTGCGATAACAAAAGTTTTACGATGGAATAAATGGAGTTCTTTGATGGGTAACGCCGAAAGCCTAGTTAGATTTGCCGGACAAACTTGAATCCTCAAAGACTACAGCTGATGTCAAGGGCCAGACGGTCTCTGTTCCAGGAGTGTTTGCTTAAGGACTTATAGAAATCCCCTCCAGTCTTTAATTTTTTTTACAAGTTAGTAATCTCTTGGTAACAATTTGATCTGGATATGGATAAAAAAACTAAGGCCGACATAGTCGAGCAGCGTACATTACCACTACTAGTATATTGTAGTGTTTAGTATGCTAAGAAGCCTTGCGTAAACAACTTCAAAAAACTATTGCATGTATTGGTTGTTGTCGTATAAAAAAACAATGTCAGACACTGTGTGCACAATGATGAAACACATGCAACGCAAACAATACCAGTAGAAAGCATTGTAAATGCAACGCAGGAGTGCATGTATAAGCAAGCAAAGGTGAGGGACGGTAATATTAATAATGAAATTGTGTCCGAGGTTTGTTTTAACGAACGAAAACATGGCATAGAATATTGTGAAAAATAAAGAAAATGGGGGGATGTGAGATTGTCGTTTCATTATGCACTGGTTATGATCTTTCTGATAATATCAGTAGTGCATCCACCCACATGCATTACAAGCAAATACTTTTTGAACATTCCAGAGCTAAACGAGCAACTCAATCAGGTATACATTCATGCTTACCATACAATGCCAATAATCTCGTGCTACATAGATTTCTCTAACAATAATTACGAAGCTATGTCCAACACCCACCACCGATGCAGCCGACTCCGCGGTGGGCGCAAGCTATGTAAATCGTGCCATGGGGCCGACCGAACAAGTTTTCTATTTCAAGGAGAAAATACAGATTTACAGTGCCCGTGAAACGTCAATTAGGTGGCTTTCGCGCCTTCTACAACTATTTCGAGTATTGTATGATTGTCAATCTATTTTGCCTTAAGGGGTGAACAAAACTTCGGGCGGTATTGGTCGGGAAATGGTTTTGTAAAGCGTTCCTAGCTGTCTGAAAGTGTGATGAGTGAAAATGTAGGTGCGATAATTCACAAGTGACTTCTTTAGCTTGAGGCTTTGCTCATAGAAACTTGTCGAGCTCATTAGTAACTTCGCCAGTTCTTTCATCGTTTATGTGATGAGTTTCTGACTTTGCTAGGTCAATAGTCTTTGACTTGTGCACTCTTATACATTTGACGAACTATGTGTAAAAATCTTTTCCTCCACCTGGTATGGTTTGATTTTAGAATTACGTCAAATAAGTAGGTACTACACCTCTGCCTTACATTTCGGGGAATACAGGCGTCATGTTATGTTTTTTAAGTAGTTATAAATCATCAAATTGGTTTTATTTCTTTAAAAGTTTTTACGACTTCTATGTTTTTCCCTTTCCATGCCAGACTACATGCCTATTTGCCTATCTAACTTGTTCAGTCATTACAACAGACTTATTCATTTATTTTACTGTCAATACACTATCAGAGCCATCAGTCCGAACGAGTTCAGGTTGCCATTTACAACGGATTAGATTGCTGGTATTGCCTTGAATCTTGTTTACAGATTATTATGCAATGCAGCAACACTTTACAAATACCAGTTCCAGTATTCAATGGTGACTGGCAGTAGTCCAGATGATGATGACAACTGATACCGAACAAGACTACAGCTAATTAAAATTAAATAAGGGTAACCTGACGAAAAGGTTACTGGTAGGATGAAAATAGGTCTCAATACACAAGTAATAAAAGACATGTAGAGAAGGAAGCATACTTCCGCCAGCTAAACAAAGGTTTACTAAACTTCCATCTCATCTACAATTAGTGCATGCAGTCGATGCTCAGCGAATGTAACATGCAACAATTCAGATTGATCTATCAATAGTGCCTTTGCTTTTATGCCATGAACCTCTTGCCCAAGGCCTGTAGACAATTCCAGGTCTATTCTCCGCGTTATATTATATACATCACCCTATTGGGATATCACGACAATGTTTATTGAAGGAAGTGGATTATTGTTGAACTTGTGGCGATGGTCCAAGCGTATACCATTTATGTAATATTTTGGTCTTTTTGTAGGTACGACGAATTGCAGCGTATGATTTGATTACTTTCTGTGCAAGTAGTCATTGATCAGACTCTCTCAGGAATATGAATTATTTTGCTCCGATAACAAAATCGACAGAATTCGGAATTATGACAAGCTTCTGTATAATTTTTCGTGACTGAAATTAGTCGTATTAATATGAATCATATCTATTGGATAGTATCTGTTGTTAATCAAAGGCTGTGAGAAAAGCCAACTGGATACGATGATCGCGTGTTATTGCGTCATTAGGCAGATCATATCCAGTATGCCAGTTACATGAAAGGTGTGCACCAAATATTTTTAATTACAAAATTAAATTACCAAGCATTATTTTTCTTCTCTTCGAAGAAAGTAGAAGATATAACTTATTTTTTATTGCTAAGTGTAATATTACAGAATGCCGTTGCATAAGCCGGTGTGACCGTCAGTTTCAGCGAAGTATGAAACAATAAGCGGAGAATATTTATAAAATAATTATGAATCAGGAACGCAGTTGCACTTTGTTATGATACGAAATACTAAAACACGTGTCTCCACATGTGTAAAGTGATAGTACTTGCACTCCAATATCTTGATCTAAGAAGAAATCGATTCACAAACTGTGCTTTAGTTAGGAAAGGTCAAATCAAAGTTGCTATAGCTTTTTCCTCAAAAGGACCAGATTTGTTTACTGAAAGGACCAAGTTTTATCGTATGTTGTTAACTCGTTATGCACAATTGCATGATTCCTTAAAGAGATGACTTAAAAGAGTCATCATCAGTAGCAAATCTGTGAGTAATTAAAAGCTGGCGAACTTAAAGTAATAATAACCTCCTTTTTTTGAAGTCGGTAAAAAAGGGTACATGACCTCTTAAATTTTTCTTTCCAGTTACATAGACTGTCAGAAAAAATGCCGGCACAATTTAGCGCCACCAGAAATTACAATTTTCAGTCACAAACGATACGTCACACGTAGATATAAATTTTCCTAATATATTAATCATATCAGACTTTCAGGTATAGGAAAGCAGGAAATTCCAGTGATTTGTCATAGGTGTCATAATATGCCATTAATGAATTATAATACAGATATTATAGGTATTATATATGTATACAGATAATATAGGGGTTAAGAATACCGTTGAAAAAAATATAATTATTGCTATCACCAATCAGCATGCTGAACGTGGTGGTATAGAAATGTGTTCCGATCGTTTATAAAACAAACTATGCAATATATGTTTTCATGATTTCTATACCCGTTACGTGGAAATTATATCAATTTATTAATTTTTGTTTTTTTTTTTCCATTTTACCAGTGAATGACGAATCGAATGTTGCTTGAAATACAAAAGTATTTTATGCCTAGAAAATTTGTTTTTGTCTAGGCTGTTTTTGAGCTCCAAGTTTTGACAATTTTTTTAGTCTTCAAACTGTGCTGTAACTTAGAAATCAAACTAAATCTTTCAAGAATAACTCGAGGTTAATTCGACCACCTATTGAAACAAGAATATTCTAGTCGTTGAATGTAAATATTTGCACTCCAGAATAACTCCCAGAGAAACTAAAATGCAAGGTTGAAGAAAAATAAATAAACATGAAGTAATGAAAGTAGCAGAAAATAAATAGGATCAATATGATACAATTGTATGGTTTTAAGTAGGTTTAACTAATTACAAATATCAATGTCAGAGGAGGTCGGGATAGTTATTTTGAAACTAAAGTTGTAAACGAAGACATAATTATGAAGGTAGACATAGGTTAGCGACAAAAAAAATCAATAGTGATTGACAGCATTTAAATTGTATGAAATAAACAAACATTACAAACCATAACAATATAACAGGCATTGTTATCCATTATGAAATCGAAACTAGAGCATGGACGCAGTGCACCTGATTTTTAAAACCAAGTCCTAGAAAATTACCACTGTATCGTTAATTTTCATTTACTCAAGATATGTTAATAGTTTTGACTGTCACGAGCGCTGCTTGTGCTTATCTCACATCATAATCGTTAAATAAATTAAGAATGTACGTTAAATAAACAAAGGGAGACTGTTCGTGCAGTAGAGGATAATAAAAAATTCCCGACGTGATCAACAATCAATGTTTTGCAAACACCTAAAGGGATTTACCCAGTTCACGGGAAAACTCACGTTACAGAAGATATACCACAATCCAATTTGTTGATATTCCAAGCACTAACACTTAAAGATGCGAATAAAATAGAACGCTAAAACACGCTTTCGTTAAACGAAAATTAAACTTCGCAAAATTCACGATCGCCGCGGATAATAAGATTTATTTTCCGTCCGAACGTAGTGCACACGTCCTTCATGTGCGGAGTCACGCGCCTTACTGAATTATTACTGAGTACTGCGCCGACTGTTGAGAGCGAAATTGGTTTTCGAACGACTTATCCTATCAATACAAAATGAGCCCTGATTCATTACATTTTAAAGTTCACTATTCAATGGGGAATTCTAGTTTTTTTTTCGTTACAACGTGCAAACAGGTTGGACACGAGAAATTCGCAGTCTGCCAGGAAACTGACACGTAGGTCTTTAGCTTTTTGACCGATAGTGACTCGTAATCATTTAAGTTTTACGAGCCGGTAAATGACAAAATGCAGTTGCAGTAAGTACTTAATAAGATTATAAATGGTTTAAGTTCGATAAACATTCATTTAATCTGTGATCGGCTCTCTCAGTGTAAATAGAAAGCTACATTTTATATCATTCTCAATGTAGCGTCAAGAGTATAGTATAGTAGCGATAGAAGAGTTTTTGAAGAATTATAAGCTATGGATAACGTAACAGACAGGATTGCAGATATGCCAAAAAGTCAATCGAAATTACTTTCTTCTCCAATGTAAGCAGATTGCAGAAATGAGACGAGGTAACAAATAATCGGTTCCCGTTAGAAACTACTTACGGCAAACGCAACGAGTTTAAAGATGGAGTGGTGGGTAGTTGCTGGTTTATTGGGTCTTGTTAGACATGGGAGCAGTAATTCCTTTCCGGTTCAACTTTGTGATCTGTTGCAATTTCCATGATGATGTCACAGGCTTGTAGGCTGATAAACATGAATTATTTAGCCTTACAGGCTTTGACTAAGTTTGTCGAGTTCCATTTTCAGTCCAGACATTATGAACCATATTGCAAATGCAGCTTTGATGGTCTATTTATCAATTATGTCGTTCTTATCAAACTAATACTGCGTTATTGTGATAAATATAACCATTGACATCGGTTATGTCATCGCTGCACCGCACGTTGTTTTGAGCGCAAAGGCCATGTCCCCATTATGTCACACAAGCTGTTTTACTGTGCCGTCTGAAGTGCCGGAAAGGTCTTCGTGATCCTGCTATTACAGACCTGTTTTGTTGTGGATGATGCTGATTTTACCAGCTGTATCCAATTACGGGGAGAATTCTCTATGTTTTGTTTTAATGGTTGGTCGACAGCTATATCAAGGTCAGCCTAATCAGGAGTTTTACTTTATCTTTAAGTAATGTCTGGCTTTTTAATGTCTTTCCTTCTGGTTTTATCCAACCCTGAACGGTTATGATTATTATTTCTGTTCGTTTTGGTTGGTCCACTTCGTGTTCGTTTCATTTTTATTTAACCTAACATCTACGAACGAGGGATGTAGGTTAAAAGCTGCATGTATCAACTCATGTTAACCGACTTTGACATAAACTTAACGCAAAACTGATGTTGTACGATAGTTCGATGTTGTTGGCTTAAACATAAATATTACGTGTGATGCGAATAATAATAAATAATATATGTATTATCGCGTGATGAAAACTATCAAGTGATTAACACTAAGGCTATTAGTTAATAAGTTGTACTGGGAATGGTAAAATTAATTCGTGTAAGCCTGATGGTGTGAAAACTATTAACTAATGAAGGGCAGGAGTGATTAATGGATAATTTATAAAATATATGGTGAAATGAATGCATAAAATAATTAATTTTATTGGTCCTTTTACAAACATACATAAACCACACTACCTCATCTTCTTCCTATGATAGTATAGGCAGAAACTACAGAACGCCACCTGCTACGATCCTTACATACTCATTTGGTCCTTTTATTTATTTATATATACTTTATTGTACACCAGAAAATAAATAGCGAAAATAAATAAGTTGAACACTACAAAACATACAATGGGCGGCCTTATCGCTTTCTGCGATCTATTCCAGGCAACCTTAGAATGGACAGTGATTGCGTGGACATAAAAAATGGGTTTGTCATTGGTGCAAAATAATAAGTAGGTACTTAAACTTACCAATAGATACAATATACTATAATATATAATAATATATATATGCTATACAATACATACATAAATAAATACATACATACTGACTTTAAAAGAATATTTATGTAAGCAACGAAAAATAAATGACGACTACAGATTATTACAGATGGAGAACAAGACCACATCAAATCATCATCATCATCATTTTATGTCCCATAAAAAAAAAATGGGGAGGGTTACAGTAGACGCATATGATGTTTAACATCTGACATCTTGACTGACGTATATATGATATAAAATTATAAACAATATTCATCGTCATCATCATCATCCTGTTTACAATCTCTCTTAAAATATGTTGGTACCATCTTACGGCCAACTCTAGCACCGCACACTTCCGTCCCTTTTCACGACTTCACTCCCACAGATTGCAGGAAAGCGAGTGGAAAGATGATACACTTACAGATCAACAAGAAACTACAATCAGCACGTGAATTTTAATAAATAGAGGCGTCTAAGCCGAGTCATTGAAATTCTTTTGATTAAGACATAGAATCGAACATTTGTACAGGAATTTCTCATCAGAAGTAGATATGTGTCATGAAAAGCCTAATGAGAGTGATGGTAGATTGCTCGGATTTCCATGTACATAAAACATAAGGACTCGACATCCACGAGTAACTCGCTTATCCAGCGATCAATATGATGAATACATCCGTTGAAAGAGACGTCGACAACGATAGGCTGAAAGCCTGAAGAGAGACAGCGGCCGCTAATAAAAATCCAAATGGATTTATTGACTACCGTATACTTGAAAGTTCAATTCAGTATCAATGACAATCTCAACACAGACACACACTAAGATAAGATGGACCGCTGCAAGCACAATCTAGCGAAATGGACATGGAAATATTGACCCAACCGACACCCAGTCCGAATGTGATGCTCCTTCCCAAACCATGTCCTATATGTTGGAGTGTCTGGGCGGAGCGAAGGGCGTGTCAGACTCTTACTGACTAAAACCCACCCGTGTTCCTTCAGTTGCCTGTTGCCAGGGTCCCGGTATCCCTTTCGGACTATTCCGCAACCCTGGCAGGCATCGGTCCTAACGGACCCCGTCAGGTGTGCTGAAATCTCTTTGAGGCGCGCGTGGAACACTCCGCGCCTTCGACCCGGGCCTGGTCCTTATCGGACGGCGAGCTACCCAATGCTCGCCGTCCGCAAGCCCGCGCCTATGGTGGCCGGGATGCCTGCACTCCTGAGGACCTAAAATCGTGCCGAACTACTGGGCCCAACTCATCATGCCTTCAACTCGAAAAGAAGAAGGTTACAAAAAATCGAAACACTTCCGTTGTTATGGTTTCGAGTTTCTAAATATACACATTTTTCTGATAATTCTTACAAAACATAAACTTGCAAGGTGTTTCGATTTTTCTGATGAGAAGTATATATGCGACAACGACGAACCAATGAATACTGCACGTTGAAATAACAATGCAGCCATTTATAACACAAAAGAAGTTTGTATAATTCTTGTCCGTCGCATCATTGTCCGTACACAACCCGCATATAATAATAGGCCGTAGTTATTACAGGATATTACTTAACGAAATTAATAAGGAAACGCCAGATTGAAGGCAGTAAATGCCCATAAGTTTATAGCAAATTCACACGCGGGTGTCAATTTTAAAGATCACAATGCCAATTCGTGTGACCTGCGGCTAGAATGATTTATTGGAGTTTGCACCGTATATAATAAATCAATAAGTCATATATTTCGTTGTTTATTGGCTAGGTAGAAACGGTAATTAACATTAACTGAGGAAATTTGTTAATGAAAAACAGCGATGGAATGCAGGCTGTTTTCAGGTTTCTGGAAGTTTTTTTTTTGTAAGGATTCAAATTAGTAATACTTATCCAATTTGCGTTACAATGAACTAGACTTTGAATTTTTTGTAAATTTTACGTCATTTTCCTTATGAAGAACAAGTAATAGAGACACACATACAAATAAATCAGAAAATATCCTCATTTTTGACGTCATTTATTATTTAAACAAGTTTCAAACGGCAGCTGACGACAACAACGCTAGACTATTTGCTTGATTAATGAGTTTATTCATTGAAATAAACACTATTGAACCTGTTGATTATAGTATAGCCGAGGACACAAGACACATTTAAGATTTGTATTGCATCAGACATTCGTATATTCTAAAAGTAGATGAGGATTTTCTTCTAAATGGAGTATATATTAAATCGCCAAATCAGATAGTGTTTCATCTGACCCTTTTAGGGATGAAACCCTGAAACACTCGAAACTAGAGCAGTAGCACATGCGTAGCTAGATGGTTGCCAAAAATATTAAAAGAGCCAATTAGCCCACAGAGGATAAACAACCTTGACATAAGGCAAGGTTGAATAAAATACTTCAAAGGCTTCTGTTACTATAGCCATTTTTAAAATAAACCGGACAAGCCTGACACCATAGTCTAGACAGGCAAGTCAGGTTTATTAAAAAAATTGTATTACGCCAATGCTGATTTTCTAACGTACTCAAGTCATAATACACTATCTGACAAACAAAATACCCAATGAACACCATAAGAAAGGTAATACACCTGCTGATACAATGACTTCAGAAATCAACAATCGCCAATGAATAAACACAATATTGAATAGTATTGTTCGTACTACAGTACATAGCAACAATGACGCCAGTGACGTATTTATACGTCAAGCAGACAATTTCGTCCAAGCCGATGATTCTGTGACGGCTAGCGTCGGTGGGCGCGGTGTCTCGTAAATATACGCAAATAGTGAAGGTGGTGTTATTTATAAATGACAACGTCTAGCTTGGAGTACGCTCGAGTTGTTTGCGATATTTTTAGGGCAGGCGGAGATAAGGCGATTATCACACTGCACTGTACTCTGTCGCGTAGAGCGGGGCGGCAGATTTTAACATTGTATCAGTTTGTAGAGAAAAACAACGCGCAAATTGTTTGGTATGGCCGCCCCGCGCTACGCGACTGAGCGCGGTGCAGTGTGATAACCACTTAAGATGAAAATTCGATGAGTGAAAAGGTATAAATATAGCAAACGAATTGTATTGAAAAGGTTGTCTTTATTACAAAAGCAAGCACTATTCGTATACGACATTGGAATTAAGTTTCAAGGAAAATGTAAGTGAACATGATGACAAAAATTTTAGATTTAACCCGTCGTATGCCGTAATTACAGACACAATTAAAAATCCATTGTTTCTCAACGAGATCCACGTTCCGTATACCAAAGGTTAAGGGTTTATAAGAGTGTTCTTCGCTATATATGCCAAAAAGCAACAAATAGATCAACGGGTGTTAAATGAACACCTCCGACGGCACTCCATACTCTATAGTTTCTGCAGCACCACAAACACATAACAATATTGCACTAAAACAATAACATCATAACAGTTCATACATTTCCCACTGTGACGTCACAGGTCACAGTTCACGCTGGCACCAGATCGTGACTCACGCGCCTGATAATCAAGACGTAAAAGGGGAATTAAACTATCTAACAGATGGGAGATGTGTACAGATTTGTTCCTATGGAGTTATGTGGTGTTAAAACTTGTACTTTCACTCTTCATTATCTAGGGACTATATGTTTGCAGTTAGAGATACGGTGTTTGTTCGGCGAATTAAATACAGGGAGTTAGGGTAGACACCGTTATCCTTGAAACTAGTGGTTCGGTGTCATCTATAATATACTTTTTCTAAGGGACCAACTTTGAAATCGCAAAAAAAAACAGCTGTTCCATACATTTGTGTTCACTTAAATCGACAAAATGTATGGAACAGCTGATTTTTTTTTTGCTATTTCAAAGTTAGCCAACACTGTCTTACTGCTGAGCAAAGGCCTCCTCCAAATTCATCCTTATCCAGGGCCACCTCGACCCAACCCTTGCGGTATGCGTCTAGCCCGTCTCCCCACCTCTTCCTTAATGTGGCTGACATGACCCGCCCAATCCCATTTTAGCTTTGCAGCCTAGGCAAAATATGTATGGAAGAAAAATGATAAAGTGATCGCTGACAGGGGCGAAAGGAAGAAAATATATGTTGCGCTGACCCCCAGTAACATGAGACAAAGGTTGACTCTGACGTTCTTGTTCGGGGTCACCAATTTAGAGGTACGGGGAACAGGGTTAAAAGTTCACCCATCGTCTATACAATAGGGAGGATCCTCCGACCACACGGGTGTTGTGTCTGGCGGGCAACTGCCCGACGATTAATGTTGTAATCTGGTATATGTTGGCGCGGTAAACTCTAACTGCGCGATGCAGGATTTCGAGAGATGCCATGACTTTGTGTGATGTCCGCATGTGGCGATGTAGATGCCGCCACAGGGGCTGATAACGAAGAATTAAACTTCTTAATGATGATAGGGAACAAGTTAACTTTATGTATGAATTAAAATTATAACAGCTGACGAGTAAATTAAATGTAAGTTCACCAACTGTTGGAAAAGGAAATGTTAATGCTAAATGGGATATGTGCGTAAATTAATCTGTGTTTACAAAGCTATGTAGTGCATACTTTCACTTTCTCTTACTCTTACCTACTTTTTCCTCTTTATTATCCAGTAGGAATAAATCGTAGCAGTGTCATAGAGCAGGCCAGAATTAAAGCCTTAGAATTAGATGTGGGGAACTGGGTAGTAAATTACAGGTTTATTGATTCAAAGCAGTAAAAGTTAATGTTTATAATCCTAGAGTATAGCAACAAGAGCTAGCAGGATTACTGAGTCTGTGTTCGACTTTATAACGACACTTTAACTGAGTCCGATTTATAGAAAGACATTACGTTCGAATAACACTTTAACAATATTGGTACTTACGGCCGGCAGTACTATAAAGGGCTAAAGGTTCAATTCTGAGGAATTTGTACCCAGTTGAGCCGGAAGTTTAAAAAAACATAAGACCTGCTTTATAGTTAGTTCAGTTATTATGCAAAGATTCATGATCTAATTAGAATAATTTTTGAATACCAGCGGTTTAGAGGTAACTTTGGATTTTGTTTTCTATCGAAAAAATGTTATGTAATCCTTTTTTAACCCCCGACTGAAAAAGAGGGGTGTTATAAGTTTAACGTGTGTATCTGTGTGTCTGTGTATCTGTGTATCTGTGTATCTGTGTATCTGTGTATCTGTGTGTCTGTCTGTTCCATCGTAGCTGCCAAACCGCTGAACCGATTTTGTTTTTTTTTGTTTTGTTTGAAAGGTGACTTGATCGAGAGTGTTCTTAGCTATTATTCAAGAAAATCGGTTCAGCCATTTGAAGACTATCAGCTCTTTTCTAGTTGATGAATGGATGTGAGCATCTTTCACAGGTCTAATCGATTGGAAATTTAGAATTCTGTTACTTCAATGATATTAGAAGAATATAGTAACCTTGAACTGATGCTGCAGCATCACCTGGATGCAGGATACCCAACTCCCTCACCAACTTACAGCAGAGGTATCGTGTTTGGGCTCATAGGAAAGGTCTCAAAAAATAGTTACAGATGGATGGTGATCAGGGTCTGATGATGGAGTAGGAAAGAGTAATGAGACTAAATTAGAAACTAGCTTCACTGTGGCAAAAGTACGTACAGCTACGCAGATATCGGCGAGCCGCGGGTTGATCATAGCGTTTCTACTAGTAATATAATATGAAATTTAAAAAGCTGGAAATAAAAGTTAAATTAAAAATTTAAAAAACCCCCGACAAAAACAAAGCATTTAAAAAGTAAACAAATAATATGTATTGGCCCTTTAAGTTTAATATAAAAGTTGTAGGTAATATTTTGATCCAAGCGTCGTCGCGTCGGGGGACGGCTAATGAAAACGCCAACATACACTAGGAATAATGAATATATGCTATTGTAGAAAGGATAGCTGCTGTTAATTTCCTATTTTCATATACAACTTTTATATTAAACTTAAAGGGCCAATACATATTATTTGTTTACTTTTTAAATGCTTTGTTTTTGTCGGGGGTTTTTTAAATTTTTAATTTAACTTTTATTATTCGTCAAACATAGGACCTAGCATCAATCCTCAACTTTAACTTAAGTATATTTATTTCAAAATTAATGCTGCAATATTTTCGGCATAACGGAGGATCATGCTAAGCAATTTGAGGTAGGGAAGGCCCTTTTTTTTTTTTTGGTGGGAAATCGTCAATTGACTTCTCCCGCTCTGGGCGGAGCGGAAGGGCGTGTCAGACTCTTACTGACTTAAACCCACCCGTGTTCCTTCAGTTGCCTGTTGCCAGGGTCCCGGTATCCCTTTCGGACTATTCCGCAACCCTGAAACTTATTAAGTTAAGACTGGTCCTTTTACCGTTTCAAAGGACGAAGTGAACAACACCCACGTTTTAATAGTCCCTATACATCATACTACAGAACTTAATCCGCTTATATCAAGTCGAATACGAAATGCAGTTGCATTAAAGCAAAAGTTACCAAGCGTTTAGTATTGAGTTCTCAAACTCACACACAACGAACAAAGCCATTCCCACCAAACCCACGTAAAACCAGATGAACTTAATTATAAGTCATGTACTGCTTTCTAATACGTGAATATCTTTATAAGGCGCGTATTTAGAATTAATTACGCAGAGACAATGGTTTACGTAAGTACGCGGTCAGAATCTGACCCTAAGGGCCCAGCACACGTTGGTCGTGGCAAGTTTAGTTTTCGTGTATAATGGAACTGGAAATTGGCAGAAATTCTAAATTCTTTACATGTTTAATCGATTTTCGAGAATTTACGAGGGTTACTATGTGGTGCCCCAGACCAAATACAAAGCCAAGACGAGCGCTGCGAAAAATACAAATTTACAACCATTTACAATCAAACTACACCTCACGTATTGTACACATGTTTAAGAAACCGGCCTCACGGCACTGTGGACAACGCTCTGTCTTGATTTTTTATTTGGTCTGAGTGTGTTTGGGATTCTCTTCTTTATGAAATTCTTTTTTCAGATCACTCTCCACATTACTCTCATTGAATGAGAAAAGGCAATGCGCATGAAAATGCGCACAGAATACTACTATTCCAAAGCTTTTATTTAAATGAAACTATAAATTTTACTACCAAGGCGCGGCTATCATTGATTAAATCATTCAAATGAAAACACCTATGATTTATTACATTATCAATTCCAGGCCATTATGGCCTATCAAAAGACTTATTATATGCAAATGCACAATCTCACGAATGCGTAGGCATATCATCGAGTGCATTTGAAATATGCGAGTCGGAATTCGCGCACATCAAAGCGAAGAAAGTTGGAAAGCCAATGTTTGGAACACTGGTGCAAAGTTCCGAGCGGGAAAGTACGTAAAAAAATTTGTACAAATGTTTGTAGCTAGCTGATTCGGCTCGAACGTTTGTGATTTTATATACAGTCAGGATTGTTCACATTTACATATTACTATGAATGTGGTTGTATAGCAAGTGCAAGACCTGGGATGTTGAATAGCAGAATGAAGGTCAAATAGAGTCATCATGCGAAGTAAACCCGTATGATTAATATTGCTAACAAATCTACATAAGTATACTAATACTAAAGCTGAAGAGTTTGTTTGTTTGAACGCGCTAATCTCTGGAACTACCAGTCGGATTTGAAAAATTCGTTTTGCATTTGATAGCCCAATTATTGAGGAACCATATAGGCTATTTAACATTACGCTACAACCCTTAGGAGCCGAGCAAAAAAAAAAGTCAGAAAGAACCGTATGATTAATATTGCTAACAAATCTACATAAGTATACTAATACTAAAGCTGAAGAGTTTGTTTGTTTGAACGCGCTAATCTCTGGAACTACCAGTCGGATTTGAAAAATTCGTGTTGCATTTGATAGCCCAATTATTGAGGAACGATATAGGCTAACATTACGCTACAACCCTTAGGAGCCGAGCAAAAGGAAAAAAGTCAGAAAGAACGCTAAGCGATGCGATGCGACGCGGTGGGTCAGGGAATAAGAAATTTAACGCGGACGAATTCGCAGGCAAAAGCTAATCATTTATATAGTATAGTTCCATTCAAACTTAATAGCGGCTCGGAAAATGAGGCGCGTCACTGCGCAGTAACAATTTCATGTGTCAGCGGGGATAACGGGTGGGGTACTGCGCAGCGAGATGCTAACTTCCGAGCCGCCATTAAGTTTGAATCGAACTGTACCAATCGAGGACATCAAGCTAACTATCTCAATTTGTTACGCCTACAAGTAGTAATAGCTTCAAGCTATGTGAACTAAGTTGGTATTCTGATTTAGTACTTCCCTCGTCTCATAAAGGGGAAAATCGAGAGAAACAGACATAATTCACGAGACTAGGTTAGCTATAAATAAATATACTACATCAAACGGTGAAGGAAAACGTGACCTAACCCACGCCATAATCTGGCTATACATAATATATTTATGTTTATCTATTGAGCCTACATTCACTCAGAGTATAGGCTTTTGGCCACGCCACAGATTGATACAGATGGTTGACTCCGCAAAATTATTTAAATAATAAGCGACTCTTGCTACGACACATTGAAGTGCAATTCAGAGGCCTTAGACAAAGTGACATTCTATCAGCGATAACGATGATGGAAAAGGCAAAAATGTATTGGACTGACATAAGCTATCGAAAAGCTTATGTCAATCCTGTTAAAAGCCTTTGTAGACATACGAAACGCTTTCGAAGCGATTGTCACTTGTCTAGGCCCTCAGGTTGCACGGCGCTAATTACATAGAAGTTGCATCTCTTTCTATAGCGTAATATCTTATATCTTCTGACTACGTTACGCTCACCGAATTGGTCCAACAAGACGAGCCGCCGCGTACTTGTAGCTTCATACCTAAAAAACGGAGTGTGCCTTCTGTACTATTCTGTGGCCGCGCCTAAGTTTTTGGTCCTAACCGCCTCGCATCGATTGCGGTTGAGCCGGCTTACAGACTATCAGCGGATTGTGTGCTCGACGGATGAATAAGCTTCAGTGAATAGAAATTTAAACGATTCTGGGATTAGGTCTCAATAGCAGATAACAGAGCTGCCAGGACTGTGTTCAATATGGCACCGGAACAAAAGGTAGTTATAATAAGCTGCCAATCAAAAAATCAATCTGCCTAGCCTTACCCCAACTATTTTATGGTCGGCTTCCAGTAACCAGCACTCTAATTGCGTAATACACGATCAATCACAATCTGAATCGGTTTGAAGCAAATTTCAATCCATTGCTTCAAGTTCGGAAAAAACAATCTGCTCAACAACGTAAATAACGCAATGAATGTTGTTGAACTGTCAAATATATATAAAACAAATTAGTCTTAATCGGTTACGAAAATACGTTACGCAATTAGATAGCGGATGCAGCTGAATACCAATAATAGAGCAACTGACTATCTGACCTCTACAGCCCAGTTACTGGGTAACGCGATACCCCACGGTAAGACTGGTTGTCAGACTTTTGGGCATCTGACCGGGTGGTCAGATGCCCAAAAGTCTGACAACCTGTCTACAAATGACAGCAAATTTAAAGATGTTTTGTAAAAGAGAACTGGGCCGGTGATATCGCCTAAAAACACCCACCCAAGACACTTTGTTCTACTATGCATGTTACTGCAATCGAAATCACTTCTAGTCCATTTCCATGTTTACAAATGCCAGTAATGCATTTGCTAATTCTCCCATGATGCAAGCTAGATATCACGTATGGATCTTATCATCACCTGCATCTAGTTCCTCGTGTGGGAACCTGGTATTTGGTCCTCACATCATGTACCTTACATAATACTTTAGAAGTTACTTCTGATGGTTATTTTTTTAAGTAACAAAACTGCCGTTCTTTTACTCCAAAAATCTCACCGTGAAAAAGAGAAGTGAGCTGTCAATAATGTCATGTAATTTATTTTATAGTTAATGAAAACGGCACAACACCAATAACATTAATTAACATAGAAACATAAAAAGTTTAAGTGTATACTAACATGGAACAGAGGACGACTCCCTGCATAATTTCACACTAGCAACACCAGCTGCATAATTTTATTCCATTCATCCGCAAACACATCACATTCAGGGTTGGCAATTAGAAGGGTGTTGAGAATCTTCAAAGTACGACACACTGGGGATTCAGCTCTGGCGACAGTTTTGGCGCAAACAGATTGTGTCGGCGGATCGGACGGTTTCCGATGTATTTGTCGGGCACAAATAGTCGGCAGAAAAGGCCGTGGAGCTCTGGGCAGTCTATTCGTCCCCGTAAGGTTTTACAGGCTACCGTGAGCTGATCAGGCCTCTTCTCACCTCCAACGAGTTAAAGCCCACCATCCCTAAAAGATAGTTGGTAGGGTACATATACGAAAAGAAATGGTATAACCAACCAAAAATATCGTTTTGTGGATGACAGCTCACTTCACCTAAGTTTTCATGGTGAGATTTTTTACATCATTGGTCGACTGGTAGCATTTGTTTTAGATTTTTTAATATTCACGTTGGTTGTGAAGTATGTAAGAACAAGGCTATGAAGTATGTCCCGTCAACCTCATGACTAATGGACCGATGCAATGTGTGTAATTTTGCGTTAGGA
The DNA here is from genome assembly GCA_948473465.1 of Lithophane ornitopus. Taxonomy (NCBI): domain Eukaryota; kingdom Metazoa; phylum Arthropoda; class Insecta; order Lepidoptera; family Noctuidae; genus Lithophane; species Lithophane ornitopus. The sequence goes on from OX419617.1 coordinate 2,156,128, forward strand.
CCTATTGGGGTTAGCGCAATTCAGGGCGTTTTCAGAGCACATACGTTGTATGTTTTATAGTTTAACTCAATTTAATAAATAACCGACATCACGACATGTCTGCGTTTGAAAAAGTTCAGTACAAAAAGAAGTCCAAAAATCCATACTAATATTATAAATTCGAAAGTAACTCTGTCTGTATGTTACCTTTTCACGCCTAAACCACTGAACGGATTTCGACAAAATTTGGCAAGGAGATACTTAGATGGCAATTGAGGAAGGACATAGGGTACTTTTTATTGACATACCACGCGGGCGAAGCCGCGGGCGGAAGCTAGTACTTTATATCATTTTCCAGCCTGGAGCTGTAAAAAATATAGGTTGTAAATTTTCTCCACTCCATAAAACGCTCCAAATGCATTAAACTGTCCTGTGCGTATGTCCATATGTACAGTCGTTCACAAAGTGTCATTTACATAAACGAGTCAACGTTCGCGTCCCGTATACAGTTCACAGGTTAACTGGGTTACCGGAGTCGGCCGCTGCACTCGAATGTACCTTTGCATATTTCAGGGATTAACGCGAACGTGAAATGGAGGTTTTATGTTGTGGTTCGGAAGGTTTTATTTTCAGGGGTAGTTTATACCGCCACATCGCTTTTTGCAACTCCCCGAAAATAAGTTTATTCTTTTCGTATGATACGTTCAATTTTGTTACTATATTACGTTCAATTCTGTTACTTTGATAATTCCATAAATCGTTCAACGCCTTTAACTGTTTAACCGGCTGCCATACAGCTCGTGACAACCGGGGTCGACGGCAAAACGTGCTCCCTCGAACACGTCATAGTATGCAATAATTCGAATAAAATCAACTAAGAAATGCCTGCATAACCCGCGCGGAGCTTAGGACCAATAAATGATGACATAAATATCCCGATATTTATTATTCATTATTCACTGCAGTGTGTCGCACTATTAAACGTGCCCGGACACGTCATAGTATGCAATAATTCGAATAAAATCAACTAAGAAATGCCTACATTACTCGCGCGGAACTTAGGACCAATAAATGATGACATAAACATCCCGATATTTATCATTCATTATTCACTGCTGCAGTGTGTCGCACTATTTTGACATTTAAAGTTCAGATAGTGCCTATTTAGTTCACGGTATAATTAGTAGATAAGTACGCTTAGCGGATCATTAGGAACTAAAAATAACTACAAGCCAGAGAAGATAACAAATAGGAGAGTGGTAAATTTTATAATAACACAATATGTTATTCTGTGATGTCGTACGTGTATACATTACCTATATCAAAGTCAACTGCAGTTAACTGCAGAGGTCTAAATGACTAGGTAACAGATTTTTTTCGGTCCAGAATTGGGTTGTAATGGAGGAGCTCGTGGCTAAGTAATAACAGCCGCATGGGTCGATCCATCAGGTTAAGCTACGCTTGCCGGGGTTGGTCTGTGGATAGGTGACCATCTTTACATACCGAGACTCCTCCGGGCACGGAGGAGTCTTTCCGTCGTGCTTATCGTGCTTTCCGAGGCATCGGAAAGCACGAAAAGCCGTTGGTCACGGCTGTCATTCGTGGATCTTTGACTGTCGTTACGGGTCGTCAGAAGCCCAAAAGTCTAACAACCAGTCTTACCAAGGGGTATCGTATTGCCCAGTTAGGTACTGGGTTGTGGAGGTCAGATACGCAATCGCTTCATGTAAAATACTGGTTACCGGTTAGACTAGAAGCTGACCCCAACATAGTTGGGAAAAGGCTAGGCAGATTAACTTGGTTTGTAATGGAAGAGAATGAAACGCAAGATTTTGTTCTAAATCATAATAAATAAATAAAATGGCGTAGTTAGATAATCGAATATCTCAGGGACAAGTGGAAAGTTACCCGCCGGTCTATTATGATATCACAACAGGGGAACGCGTACCGGAAGACGTTGGAAGGCCCCCCACAAGGTGGACCGGTGACCTGGTGAAGGCCGGGGAAATCCGCTGGATCCGCGAAGCACAAAACCAGTGAAGTGGCGGTGCTTGGGGGAGGACTATGTCCAGCAGTGGACGTCTTTCGGTTGAAATGATGATGGGCTATTATTCCACCGGATGGCTAGGAACTTCACCTAAGTTTTCACGATGTATTTTAACAGAATAGGAAAACAGCTTACCATCAAAATAAAGAGGCTATAAAGCACTCCAACAAGTCTTGATGTAGACAAGTACAAAAATAACCTAACCTAACCCTACAAAGTCGAAAACCGTTTAACACAAGCTGATACCCCGGAAATTGTCAGTTTCAGAGTTATACCAGCCTACGTGAGTTAGTCTACGTGACTGGCGGATAGGCCATGGCCCTGGCTGCCACGGGGCGAAGCACGGGGACGGAAGCACGTGTCACGGATCTGATCCTATTATGATTTACGTAGATGCAGAACTCGTGGAGATTACGAACTGACGATTGGTAGCTTGGATGTTTGCAGTGATTGGATGAGAATATCTTGTTAAACTGATACTTTACACGAGTCTAATCCTTACTAATATTTATAAATGCGTAAGTAACTCTGTCTACCTGTCTGTCTGTCGCGTTTTCACGCCAAAACTACTGAACCGATTTAAATGATATTTGATGCACAGATAAACTAAAGCCTGAGAAAGGACATAGACTACTTTTTATCGACATACCACGCGAGCGAGGCCGCGGGGGGAAGCTAGTAATTTATAATTTGGAGCACTTCTTTCAAGATCAATTCTTTCAGTCCCTTCGGATTATAAACTTCACTGGAACAATGCATTGAAATACATTATGATGTATTTGGTGGTATAAGTAATTATTATTGTCATTGAAACACTCAAAGACTGATAGAAATTCAGAAACATAAAACTTTTATACAAACACTAGCTGTTGTCGACTTCGTCTGCGATCCAGGATGAAAAGTAGCATATGTCCTTCTACAGGTCATGGTCTACCGATGTGCCAAATTTTAACCAAATCCATTCAGCCATTTTAGCGTGACGAACTCACTTTCGCATTTATAATATAAGTTAGGTTATGACGTTCAAAAACTAAAGCCTGGAACAGATAAGTAACACGCGACAACCCAACGAACACGCGTCTCCGTAGTGTGGAGTGGCTAATATGTTCCCAGCTTTAATCTCAGAACAATGGAACAAATTAACACGATTACACTAACTAAAATGAATAACAACCAGGGTCCATTGATCCAGAACTTATGCACTGCATCATTTGTTCCTTAATTCAGTTCAACGCACCGCTTATCAAACTCTTTCAGGTCGTTAGCATTACAGATGTTTAGAGACTTTAGATGAAAGTTTAATATTAGGTAGTCTACACACCAGTCGACACGGTTTCCTGTACACGGTCTATGCATGAAATCCGTAGTTTTGTCAGACGTTACTGGCCTTTCTTGCTCTGTATTACTTACGGACATAAGATTCGTTCAGAGCCTGCAATAGTATAGCGTCTATACATGCTAAAAAAATATTACAATTAAAGAAAAAATGTTTTTTTTTAATTGTCAAATATTCACAAAAAAAAAAAATTCGTACTTACGGGAAAAAAAAACACTCTGTACTCGCACACTTGTCTTTCTACGTTAAGGTTGATGCGCTAGGGTGGCTTAGAATCAGCAATACAACTCTCTAAGTTCATGTAAGTGTATTGACTGACGATTTCATGAAATTTTCATTCAATACACTTACATGAACTTAGAGAGTTGTATTGCTGATTCTAATGTTTATAATTCTGTAAATCCATATTTGTTACGGCCGCTAATAATATTTAGATCAACATACAACCCGATACCGACCTGCAAATTGCAAAAAACGTAATAAAACTTGAATTTCGCGGGCTACCCTAGCGCATCCACCTTAAAATACAAATGTGCGTGTACAGAGTGTTTCTTTTACGTATCAATTTAATAGTTTTGTGAATAATTAACAACTTTTTTTTTTGTGGTAGTATTTTTTTAAGCATGTATGCTCGCTATACTATTGCTGGTAACCGGGAACGCGCTTTGTTAGTTAACATACTGTATTTCTATATGGACAACACGATTTGATTGTCCTTAATCCCGATGTGTTTTTGCCTATCCGAATAAAATAATTTGTCACTTGTTTTGACTGATCAATTACTTTCGGACGCCGGACCCATATTATCATCCGTTCCGTTAGTAGACCCCCGATGACCAATGCATTGCCAAATTTTAAAATAGAAATTTGTCTATGGGTTATAGAATGAGATCTCTTAGCTGCCATGTATACTTAATTTCTACATTAATGATGTAACCAATATTTTTTATTTACGAAATAGTGTCGGTGGAGTTTCTTGCCCATTCCTCTATATTAAGTCTCGAGCAAACTGGCGCGATATCGCGGGCGCGACAGGCAGCGCAACCCTTGTCGCGCCAGCGATGGGAGCCTTTACTTAGTACACTTTAGAACGGGCAACGTGATCATTGTGACTGACCGACCCCTTGACAATACAAAAGTGCCTGTAATTGGTTTAATTGAAATCAATACTTTGAGTGTGACACATGGTACCAACCTACTATTACTTGTTACTATAATATCATTCGATTTTTGTACAACATGCACTTTTACGATAGAAATGCACACGTGATCGCCATCGATCGGTGCATGAGTCATCATACGTGCTGGTCGCCATTATCCGTCGATAGCAGCACGAATTTGACGATTTTTATAATTATTTTGTTTATTCGTTCACTTGCATTTTACGACTAAACTGTGCAATTAGTTGGAACTGCTATTGTATGTATATAAATGATGATGTATGGGGTTTCGTATAACAAAAATAAAACCGGCCAACTATCGTCAGTGGTCGAATTATCTCTTCGTAGGAACCCAAAACAATAAACTATGTATGGTTTATCGTTATTGGAACATGCTTAAGATCACTACAGATATTGATTCTGCATTTTAACTGACTTTATTTTAGTTTTTAAAATATAAATGCTAAAAAGGTGTAGGTGGGTCAATGACCGCTATTCACGCTAAAACGCGGCAACTAATTGGGTGTATATCAAATAATGATATTATTTGTGTATAAATATAAAATATTTTCAAACAAAGACTGTCCATTTTCACCGGCAAGTATAGATTCTCCTCTACAACGTTTACCTATTTGGCCAACCCACAAAGCGCACTTGGCACGGTTGCTAGACGCCACTACACTAACGTTACGAATCCGCCAGATTGCGATGTAAACAATAAGCGATACATATTGTGTTTCGAAATGGCAAAGGAGCCAAGATTATGTTTAAAATAATAATAGAGAAAGGTTTTTGGAACAAAGTTCCCTATCGCACGTTATATATACTCTGCAAGTCTGCACATTTGGCAAATGAGTTAGAGCTAGACCGAAAAAAGTGTAACGTTTTGACAGTCACGACAGTTTTATTACGTTACTAAAGTCATCACGACAAGCACCCTAATTGCGTAATACACGATCGATCAGAATCGGAATTGATTTGAAACAAATTTCTAATCCATTGCTTCATAAGTTCGAAAAATAAAATCTGCTCAACAACGTAAATAACGCAATGAATGTTGTTGAACTGTCAATATAAAGCAAATTATAGTCGTAATCGGTTACGAAAATTAGTTTCTTCGGTTTGAAGGTCGATTGGGAGAATGTTTCTGCTGGTATCTTTTTTCAGAATTTTGGCGTCATATGTTTATAATCTGGGTTTTTTACGTTAATTAAATCTTTACTTACCTACACTACAGCTAATCAAGAAGATTCATGACTGGAACTTACCTGAAACAGAAAACAAAAAAAATATTAAAAAATTAAGACAGTTTAAGTGCAGTCGAAAAGCATTTGAAGTGTTCATTGTCATTCCATTATCGAAATTGACAAGTTCTATGAACTAAAACTATTTATACAAGATTTATTGAAATCCGTATCAGATTCCTACAGACATAACAGAGACAACAATAGAAATGTTTGAATAGACTTTTAATACAAAGTAAAGGCACAAAGACCAAACGGAAGCCAATTACCATACACCAGTAAACCTATAGTAGACTTCAAGCAGATTGTATATCATTCAAATGTACACAAATGTGTATGGCAAATAAATGCATACATATAGGAGTCAATATTTTACGTTGTCTTGCTTGTGGATGACGTGAATAAACGCGATGTTTTAGGGGTTGCCAAATTTAGTTTTTGATGCTATTTATAAGTCGGCAGACCTCGATATGACGATCGTTGTGTGCTTAGAACGAACCAAATGGTATACGCGGTTAGAAAATACCCAATATTTAGGCTTTAGGATTTATAAGTTAACGTTGCTTAGTTAAAGGACGTAACACCGTCAAAAATGTATGTAAATACAGTTATACTAACTTTAAGCAAGGTTGTTGGTGAAGGAAAACATCGTGAGGAAACCGGCATGCCTGAGAGATATTACTCGACGGCATGTGAAGCCAAGACAGAGGCCCATGGGCGGCATTATAACTCTGATACCAGGTTGTCACTAACCACACGAAAAAGGAGATGCAAGGTTGATAAATAAACCTCTTCATTATTATTCCCTCAGTAACGTTCTCTATATCAGTATATTACTGTGATGGTTTTTACATTCAGAAAAGATGGGAAACAAAATTGGTCCTTCTTGTCCCTGGTCCTTTCAACTTTCTACCAAGTCAGATCCTGCATTCCTATCCCTTACAATTCAAGGATATCTGCATTCCTCGAACTCCAACTGAACTGGATACTTAGTAACTGGAGAATTTCAAACCGGACTCGAACAAATCATTCAAACATTGGTGCACGATTCGATCAAACGCAGTACTTGAGACAGCCCTGCCTGGAAGTAAGTACTTCCATAAATATTTGAATATATACAACAAGAAAGAGTGACTACGCTCAGTTTTAAGGCATTTGTAAATCCTTTAGCTCGTGTGACTCATATCCGTAAGTGATACATTTATAGCTCACATTTGTACGTCAAATGATTCCTCTTTGTTTAGGGGATGTTTCTGTTTCTTGTCTAAATAGTTTATTCTCTGTTTTGCTAAACACCTTTGTGTTGGACTTGGCTTCATTGTAAACATGTGTCGTCATTATAACTAAGAATAGTGTCAGTTTGCACTTTTACATAATTTCGTAGCACTTTCTTAGGGTCTGATAATTGATAAAAACACTGTGTTCATGTGTCATATGTATAGCACAACATTGTTACTATTTATTCACTATTAAACACTACACTAACTGAACTGGTTTAGTTCTCTTTAGTTGCTGTAAGAATATATCTATGTTCTTTAATGAAGTAGCAAAAGAATATCTCAAAAGCAACATGTGTGATTAGAATATCTCTATGTTCTGAAGTAAGAATATCTCAAAAGCAACATGAACGACGAACAGCAATATTTACAAATATCTTCGTAACAATTTCATGATCTATTAGTTCATAAACGGTTCCTTATGTCTTAAGTTTAAACAATACGTTACTTTCAAATAGCGGCCCAAACTAATATGTTAAGCTACCGTGAGTTTACCTTATTGGCATTTCTATTGTTTTGTAAATAGAAAGGTTTTACAAGTTTACTAAATATTTTGAAGGCATGTTGTAACTGAACCAAGTTCTTCGCAATAACAACTTGGACTGATAAAAATGTTAAATATCTCAACACTAAGTTACTTTTAGGGGTTCCGTACCCGAAGGGTAAAACGGGGCCCTATTACTAAGGCCGCTGTCTGTTTGTCTGTCCGTCTGTCACCAGGCTGTATCTCATGAACCGTGATAGTTAGACAGTTGAAATTTTCACAGATGATGTATCTCTTTAATAAATATTTAAGGGGGTTCCCATACAACAAACGTGATTTTTTTGCTCGTTTTTGCTCGATATTGATAACGGCAACAGGTTGAAATATTCACAGAATATTTAGTTATATATTCGCTTTAAAAATAAGTAATTAAATTGAAATAAAACAAACGTTTAAGGGGGCTCCCATACAACAGACATGATTTTTTTGCCGTTTTTATAGATAAGGGTACGGAACCCTTCGTGCGCGAATCCGACTCGCACTTGACCGTTTTTTATCCACGTCGCTTTTATATTGATAAACCCATGGTATTGTAAGTAATAGTTTAAAAAAAATATTTTTATGTATTCTTAATTTATTTATGAGTGTGCACTAATTACAGCACCCTATTTGCGTAACACACGATCAATCACAATCTGAATAATTTTGAAGGATATTGATAATCCATTGCTTGATATTTTCGAACAATTTGTTTGCTCATCAACGTAAATAACGCAATTAATGTTGTTGAACTGTCAAATTAAATAGATTGTGATTGATCGTGTGGTATGCAGGATAATGTATACTATACAAGTTTTATAATGTAGATGTAGAAGATAAATGTAAATTCGTAATTAATCTCGTTGGTAACCCTTAAATAAATAAAATATATAAGAACTGTTATTCTCAAAAAATCCTGAAAATACTTTCATAATTGGAAAAGATTGAAAGCAGAAGAGAGCCAGCACGAAGTGCCACTATGCATGTAATTATACTCCCCAAAATGCCTGTCATTACATAATAATTATGTAGACCAAAGAAACCCATATTATTATATAATTTTTGACACATTTATTTATCTGTCAAACTTCAGTCAACACCGGTCATAAAAATCACAGGTAGCAAATACCATCTCATCATCGAGATCGACATATTGCCGACGTCATTCCTAACCAATGTTTTGGACTTTGGCACGCCTCTCTGCGTGTGCGCATAGAACGATGAAAGCATATTAATTTTTCGTCATTCATGCGTGTTGTTCTGGCACAGCCTTGTTTGGCTGCGTGCCTGAATGTTAGGTGCCATCTCAGTGTTGTTGGTGTAACGAGAGTTTGACATTTTGCAAAGTGACTAGCTATAAAAGATATTTTTGCTTACTTAGAATAGACCCGCTTATGGAACATTAAGAAATATATTTTAGGTATGAGATTGTATAAACAGCTGATTAAACGTAAATGAAGGAGAAAGCTCGTTGACAAGTTAAAAGTCTCGATTAGGACTGGAAGAGATGATATTGAGGCGATCAATGTCACAAAACTACTACACCTCTATGCAACAATATCTATCAATATTGCGAATACTTCGGAGAAAGCATAATTTAATACAAATAATTATTGACATGATTTAATCGATTATCGACTTCCTCATTGATAACGAGCCTGTTAGCTATAACTGCGCTTCCGTACTATTTTATATGAGCTGATAGCTTTTACAAGGAACAGGGACAAAACGTGACAAATAACTATATTTTGACACAAACATCTAATTATTATGGTCAATGAGAAAAGTCAGTAATAATAACATAGGTATGTGTATTCTCTCAAATACAATTACATTACAACATGTTGGATATAAATAGAAATTGTCTACAACATTGTGTACTACATTATTTATTCTTTATTTTGATATTTGTATTTTGTGTTTCATGAACTGTGTCCAAATAAACGTTATACTTTCTTTCTTTCTTACTCTCATTTATATTTTTAATTTTGTTTCATGTTAAAAAATATGTAAAATCGATTTGATTCATGATTGCAGATATTAAAACATGGCACGTTTATAAATACTTATTACAATACTGAGTGATAACTTTATACATAGTTCAAATTCAAGGCCATAGCAAATTAAATTTACTTGCGTACACGACAAACTGAGCCAAATACATGATAACCTCTTGCAATTAAAGAATATCACAACTGTTTTCTCATCAAATTTTATTAGTTGATATTTTAATAACCACGTGTTTCAGCAGCAAATTGAAAATTGAGGGGTTTATTTATAAACGTTGCTTAAAGTTAAGTAATGATTAGCGACTGTATAGCCATACATTTTTGACGTTTGAACGTCACTTTAAGAACTTAACTTTAAGCAACATTTATAAATAAACCTCTTTATGATCTAGCGCAGTAAGCAAATAAGAATCAACCATTGTTACTAGGTACGTACTATATCAACTAGTGCAGTCCCGCTCCAAACCGTATGGTGCGCTAATTCGTTTAATTTATCACGGCTGTTCCGTTCTCACAACACATCTGTTTTAATTTTTTTTCCAAAATACCAATCCAAACATCAGAATTTCCGTATTCACATTTTAAGAGCAGAGCAAAAATTAACACAGTTCCAAAAATACATCTTTTCTTTTTTTTTGCTGATATTTTATCCCACTGCTGGGCAAAGGCCTCCCCTTTCTATTTCCAAACCTCTCAATTTTGTGCATAGACTGGGCCAAAAAATGGAAAAATAAAAAAAAGGAACAGACATTTTCGAAGTCTCCCGATCAGCAACAATTGACAGCTACAAAGAATTTCTTGTTTACATTCTTTGACAGATAGTGCAAGTATCGTGTAAGCTTCTTATTAATTTGGCCAAGAATGCGATTACTTGCGATCATAATTATCTTGCAGATAAATACGTTACATGCTTACTGTTGTCAGTAAGTGATTCGAGACGTTTCTGTGATATCGTATGTTCTTTATTACCGGTTTTTCCTGTGTACACTTGATACTTTTCCTTAAGACAAAGGTGGTCCTTTTGGTACTTTGAGAAAATAGATTTAGAAATGTCTTACATACCTACATCTTGACAAATAATAATGCTGGTTTTCGTAATATGGCTATCTACTTCACTAAACTCAAACTAAAAGCATTTATTTTAATTAAACCATTGAATTTTCAAGGAGTCAATCATTCAGAAAGATGGAGATTGTAACCCATTCCAAAGCATCATCACATCAGCGTCAGTATCATTTTAATCTCTAAGGTAAGTTTACCAGTACGGTAAACTTACCGGGTTTTGTCGACGGAAGAATAGACAAAAAAATAAAGTAATAAAAACTAAAACCCAACTACGACTAAAAAGGTATAAACAAGACACCACAGACAGACAAATTAAAGATCCGGAGTCACACGTGTTAGGGCATAAATCAAACAGATTACGTGTGACTCCGGATCTTTAATTTGTCTGTCTGCGGTGTCTTGTTTATACCTTTTTAGTCGTAGTTGGGTTTTAGTTTTTATTACTTTTTGTTTTTTTAATTCTTTTGGGGTTATAATATATATATTTTTGAAATGTGCTCATTAAGCCCTTTCATTTGATACCCAACATGGTACGATTTAACAATTTTTTTTTTTTAGTTCCTGATTTTATGTCATCTAGAGGGCGCCATTTTTTATTTAATGTAACGTCACATAGCCTATAACCAGCGGACCATCAAGCGGACGCATCCAACGATACCTCATTTGTCAAAATGTGATGAGTCGTTTAGAAGATATGAGGGAACAGATGAACATACATACATACCGGTCAAAATCATAACCCTCCTTTTTTCTTCGCCATAGTCGGGTAATGACATAAACAATCACTATCTGTCATTTTGTCTATTCTTCCGTCGACAAAACCCATTTCTACGGTAGGCATTCTACGGGTGCTGGTGTAGGCACTGCCAGACTACATAATGACGTAACAAATTGAACGTAAGATGAATCAGGTATCAATCATAGCAGAAAATATTTGACACGGAATGTCGTTACGATACATCATGATCATTTAATTTCATGCCAAAACTATCAGGCGTACATTTGTTATTTTGTTTTAGTACTTAGCGCCGTGTCTTGGGTCTTTACACCTGTTAATTTAGTAGAAAGCAGTTTTTAAAATATTATGATAAGTTTAAGATTAATGAATAATATTTGAGTTTGATCTCGTGGCTAAATAATAACACCCGTACGAGTCAATCCATCAGGTTAAGCTACACCGGGGTACGTCCCTGGATGGGTGACCATATTTACATACCGATACTGCTCCGTGCCTAGAGCACCTAAAGCCGTTGGTCCCGGCTGCACTTCGTGGATCTTTGCCAGTCGTTACGGGTCGTCCCGAAAGTCTGACAACCAGTGTTACCAAGGGTTATCGTATTACCCAGTTATTGGGTGGAGGTCTGATAGGCAGTCCCAGATACTGGTATTCAGCTGCATCCTGTTAGGCGGGAAGCCGACTCCAACATAGTTAGAAAAAGGCTAGGCAGATTTGAGTGATCAGTGTACTCTCGCATACCAAATAAAAAACCAAGACATAGCGCTGCGAACAATACAGTGAAGCATGCCAAAACTACATCTACGCTCTGTGCATACACGCTCAGACGCACACATTTACAATCAAACTACACCTCACTCAGTGCACACATGTTTACGAAACCGGCCTCACGTCACTGTTGACAGCGCTCTGTCTTGGTTTTTTTATTTGGTCTGAGTGTACTTTGTAGTTTGTAATCAATACTGAACATTATAATGTTTTGGGGTTCCAGTTCTACAAGCAATTTGTTATTGTGCTGGTAATTATAGTCCTTCAGCCATTTTTACCACAGTCCAAAAATCATGACAAAATCTATTTAGAGCTCGAAGGACCAGATACATAATTTATCCATTTATCAAATGATGACTTTATTTATAACTTCACTACCTTCCGCTCGCGACTTCGTCTGTGCGAAATTTCATGTTTTAAATACATCTTAAGACTCGGCAGTACTGTAGCTTCCCATATATGAAAGAAATTTTGGAATTGGATCAGCAGTTTCAAAGATAACCCCCACCCAACATACAAACTCTAGTAGTATAGATAATTTATGTTCGAAAAACATGTAGATTGGATCTACCCAGGTCTAAAAGCATGTCGTAAATATTTAACTAGGCTAGGCTTTAGGCTAACAAATTGGGGGAAGGAAATCAATAAAACTGCCGACGTTAGGACCACGAGGCAGTTGGCGGGAAGCCAAATTGTCTGTGTGTATCGATCTGCTGATTTTATACTAGCCATTATTACTTTTAGGGATAGTGGGACCAGGCTGGTTATTAAAATACCTATAAACAATTTCTAGTGTCCCAATAAGTAATATCTACCAAGGTTATGAAAACAATTTAACAGAATGTGGTGGCATCTGCAACGCCACATGCGAACTACGCGTCACACTGACGTCACGCAAAATCCTGCATCGCGCAAGCAGGGTTTACCGCGCGGCTAGTATAATAAATACCCGAAATCAGCTGGGCAGTTCACCACCAAACAGCACCCGTCTGATCGGAGAATCCTCCCTTTTCGATGGAGGATGAGTGAACTTTACACCTTGTTTCTCATACCCCTATAAGGATTGTACGAAATTATCTAACGCGGTGTTATACCATCGAACCTTATTACCAATCCGAAGATAGTAGACTCTTCTACTATCTTTCCGCCATTTTGATTTGAATTTCTAGTTTTTATTGTAAGTGGCTTCAGCCGTTATCTCAGTATAAATTACTTGCTTTGTTCCAATTAACTTTGATAATATAACTTGTTTATGATTTCACAATTTTCACATAAATATTGGATGGTGATTGGCCCGAATTTCACTCAAGAGTGAGAAAGATCAATAACTAGTGGATCTAATCATAATAAAGATGATTTTAGTTAGCTTTAAACACATTAATTCTATATATATATTAACAACCCTGTAGTGTTAAACTGATTTCTCTGAGGAAAACTTACTTGATAGCTAACCAACACACTAATCTGCTTGTTATTAGTTGAGTTAGAAAGCTTCAGTCTTCGCTAATGAAGTTAATCGTAGACTTTCGGTGTAGTTGTTTTAATATGTTAGTTGCCATAAGAAAACAGTATTTCTGATTTGTAACATCTTTCCTCTTGCTTTTCTGCAATCTGTGGGAATAACGACGTGAAAAGGGACGGAAGTGTGTAACAGGAAGCCGGGGAAGCGCGTGCAATTTGATTTGACCAATGAGCGGGCGTGGTTGCAGAGTTGGCCATCAGATGGGACCAAATCATTTTCCGAGAGATTGTAAACAGGGTGATGGTGATGATGATGGTGATGATACGTCAGCCAGGATGTCAGATGTTATCATATTACGAGAACTGTAAGGTTCGCTGGTTTATTTTCTGGATATTTTTTATTTTTGGCCACTTTATGTTATAGGTACGCCTAAATAAACTCTTATATCTGTGCAAGTAAAACGAAATCTCCTTTAAGATACCCAAAACTACAAAAACGAGGATATTGATAAATAAAAATGGACCCTGAGTTTTCCGAACCATGGAAAGCTCCGATCCAATAACCCAAAAAGAGCAACGTATGTTTTATTACTTAATCATAAATATACTTTCTCGACGAAGATCCTGCAACACAATTTAACTCTCTTCAAGGGTATCCCAAGACCACCAAAACGAGCTTACAAAAATAAAAAAACTTTTTAGCTCTTTCCTAAACTATGGAAAGCTCACATCAGCTCATAAACAATCCACATTGAGCATTGTAAGTTTCCCGCGCAGCGCCACATTGACGCCTCACAAACCATATCTTTCAAGTGTGAGAAAGTACTAATACAAATACTCTGCTGGACCGCATCTCAGTGTTGCGTGGCAGACGTGTTTGTCCGATCTTACGCCTTACGCATGACAATTTACAAGAAGCTGCTAATAAAATAAATAAGTATTGGCAATACTTTCACTGGAAGATCAAATGTCTAGCGAGTAAATTTATGTTTACCAGTCTTCTCCTGGCTATTGGCGCGTGAGTAAATCCTGTGCACTCCAAACTCTAGCAGGGGATAGAGCATGTATTTAATCGAACCTCAACATAGGTAACCCTCTATTCTTCCCAGACGGATTTACGTTTTGTAACGAGCACCTAGCTTCAACTTTCTGACCCACTAACCGACTCCTTGACGATCTAGATTGCCTGTAAATGCTTCAATTGAAAAAAATTCTTTGACTTTGGATCGAAGTTCGTTTCCACAAGAAAATTAAGGCTTTTCTTTTGTCCATAGTCGTCTCCTACAATCTAAAAGGCACTTCAATAGTCCATCACTAGAAACATTTCTTGTGGATCAAAGCAAAGTAAATCTTGATACATATAGATACAATTGGAAAAGACATAGGTTATAAATAAGAGCATTATTAACTCAGCTAGAGAAAAGTGATCGTCAATCTCAAACACTTGAAAAAATAACAACAATGTATATGTTTTATTTGTGGTGAGTAATAAACGCAGAGTACATTCAGAGGGCGAACCGACATATTTTCCACACAGTATTAATAACATCTGTCCAAACAAAAAATGTTAGTAGCATCGCTGGTGGTAAATAATCAAGAAATAATTAATCTTTTGACGAAGTTACAGTGGACTATAAGTAATTGAAAACAAATCTGCCTGGTATGCAAAACGAAGATTGATAAACCAGCAAAATTCCAGATATAATAAAATTATTTCCACATCTTTCATTAATAAAACCTTAAAATATTTATAAATATAACATTCAAATTGCCTATTAATTATCGGGAACACCGCTGACCTTGCATACCTTAATTCTATCAATTAATTAATTTTAAGTAAGTACCTACTCCATATTTCTATCAAGTTCGTCAATAATTGAACGCTTATGTACGGAAAAAATATTTAGCGTAAATAAGGACCAATGTACACTGGACTTTACATACGAATTTGTATTGATATGCCACGCGACTCAATCCCTTCCCCTGACGGCTGTCAAACTAGTCTAGAAAATTGTCTGACATAAGGCCTATTTCGGCCTGACGGCGCCAATCAGACTCAGTCAACGCTCTGTAATTATTGTAAGAATGTTAAAGTTGCCTAGTTTGAGAGTAATTTTGCAAGTTTATTTGATTATTGACGTATTACAAACGCTAAAATGGTTCCAACAGATTAAATATTACCACTTTTTAACAAAACCACAAAGCGCTCGACCACTAGGGACGTCACTCACAATTTTAGTAAGAAAAACGAAAGCTCTATGGTTCATCATTATTGATTGATTTTAATGAAAACTACATTAAATTTGCTATAAATTAAAAGCAGTTCTATTTTTATGATTAATTTAAACAATTAAATATAAGAATATAAATTAGGAAAATTTGCGATTTTCCGCCATTTTGCCGCCATTTTCTTTGCAGTCATTTCTTTGTGCCATGCTTTCATTTTGCTTCTGTGCAATGTTGGTAGCATGGCGTGTTTTATTGTTAGCTCTGTCTTTCGTGCTCACTATACCACACGAATGAAAGAGATAGGGCGCTTAGTTTCACAGATAATCGCAAAAAAGTTGGATCATTATTAAACAGCCGTGGTAGGAAAATCATCAGTAGACTTTATTTGACAGCTGCCGTACCACGGCGAACACCAGTCGAAGGGCACGGGTCACCGGTTCAAAACAATAGCTATACAGTACTTTAACACGTAAAAAGATTTCATGTAGAACGTAATGTATATCACCTGCTTTTGTCACAATAGGTTATTGAATTGAAAAGGAGAAGGATTCATAAAATCTTTTCTTCGCTGAGTATTTTATCAATGAAGAAAGAAAATCAATTGATCATTAGTTCTTTGTGACACACTAGGGCCACTTTTTTTCAATTTAATCATAAATCACATTGCCATGTAATAATCATAAATACTTAAAGTCTGTTTTTTAATCTCGTAGACTAATTTGACAGGTGCAAATGTCAAATCACTTGAAATGTCAAATTATAGTCTACGAGATTAAAAAACAGACTTTAAAGAATAGGAAATTACTGAAACTCCCCATCAAAAGGAACAAAACCGCGCGACAATCGCGTAGACTGCACTAAACGCGACATAACTAATTGTGCGGTCATGCAGTGTCCTTTATTTACATCTTTCATTATATCTTCAATAAAACACCGTTTGTCAAGTGAAATTAACCAGATGATACACCCACTGACGGATGGAGGGAGATACGATCACTTTCTAACGAACAGATTGATAAATAGATAATAGTATAGTATTATGTAATGATAAAAACTATAGTGTGAAGAATGGGCGTGACACTTGCGCTTTCATTAGTTACGAAGTCGAAGCCCTTGAAGAGAATAATGATATAAGTATATGTACAGATAGGTCTTTAATTTTATACCAACGGAATCTGGTGAAGAGCCTTAAATCCTAAGAATAACAGAAGTAAAAGTGGTTGCAAAACTCTTTTCGGAAATATTTGATAAACCCTACGGACTATAAGGACTGAAATTCCAAGAAACATCGGGAGCGACGGTAATCAAGTTACAGATTGATAAATAGACAAGCTTATATAGAAGCACTACGTAATGATAAAAACTTCGGTTTGAATAATGGGCGTGGTGGCACTTACGCTTTCATTCGTTACGAAGTCAAAGTCCTTGAAGAGAATAATGGTATAAGTATAGATGAAATCTGGTGAAGAGCTTTAAGTCCTAAGAATAACAGAAGTGAAGGTGGTTACAAAACTCTTTTCACTTCAAGATTTCGAGGCCCTACAAATTATAAGGACCGATATCCCAACAAAAGAATATCGGGAGTATTAGGGAATGAAGATTTAGCAAAACGTCTTTTTGAACACATTGGAAACCATCCGTCTAAGCACAGATACTACTTAACATGGAAAAATCAAATGAAAATCAAATAATCGTGACGTACAACCACAGATGACTACTCATCTGTGATGACGAAAATTGTGACAGTTCGGAATTTAGAGAATGTCGTCTATTCTATTTCGGTCCTACTCTGAATAATTCAGTAGGTACGTTTACGCCCACGTTGTCTTATGAGTCGTGTAAACTATCGTATATCAATCATCATCACACAGGTTAATGACTAGTCTAAAAAAGAACGACAATAAGCTTAGTAACTAGAAACCTATTTACTTTCCGAGAATTTTACAACTCATAAGAAAAGCATTTAAGTTTTATAGTAGTTCCAGGATATTATGAAATAGTTCGTGTAAATGTTAATAATAAAACTCAATTCAAAACAAGTAATGAAATAAAATCAACTATCTTATAAAAGCTCAAGGTCAAATATTTTTAACTAAGTATTTGACACTCTCTACACAATACTGGTATTTCTGGTGTAAAAATTCTTACTTAAATAAATTACCCTGGAAAATATATAACAAAAATATGTCTGGTGAGAAAATATTCGCTAATTGCCCATTCTCTGATTCGACTTAATTTGTCACTGCAATTAGGATTTCAACGAACCATATAACCGGAATTCTATCTAACGATAATATTAAAATTATGAATCTTTGTGCTACAGTTACTATTATGTTAAAAAAACGAATCCAAATATGTAATTCTCGTCACATTTCTTCTGCGCATCTACCGTGTACCATCAATAACGTTATATGATATTAAATAACTCAATTAACTACAGAGAAAGTAACTCGATATTATATAACAAGTAAT
This sequence comes from Lithophane ornitopus, assembly GCA_948473465.1. Classification (NCBI taxonomy): domain Eukaryota; kingdom Metazoa; phylum Arthropoda; class Insecta; order Lepidoptera; family Noctuidae; genus Lithophane; species Lithophane ornitopus. The sequence goes on from OX419617.1 coordinate 2,174,434, forward strand.
TAATTACTCAGAAGTGGCAACTAATGAAGCAAGCCAGACTGAATGGTTCGTAGAAATGTGAGCTAATAAAGTTAACTAGACTAAGAAAACCTTTACATGGAACAGCGGAGTGGAGCACAAGAATTAACCAATAGAATTGCATTAAATTCACATGACAAAAATTTTGTGGAATGCTATTGGTAGAAAAAATCCTAGTGCTGCATTTCTCTGCTCCAATGTAGAGATAAGATAAGTAGTGGTAGACGCGAAGGCGAGGCATAAGGAATAGTCAAGACTTATGAAGCTGGACATATTTCATTGAAAGCCATTGATATTTCGACCCTGGCATAAATAATATGGACACACGCTTTCTAACGAACGCACCAACTCAGGAGTTCAGGAGCCATGCAAAGATTAAGTTACTCAAGGCGTGTGGCCTTTAATCAAGAAATGTCAAATCGAATTAAATGGGCGTGAGATCTTACGAAATGGGGTCGGAGTACAAAGAAAAGCTAGCAAGACATCGCTAAATGTTGCAAATGATCATCATCCTACCGCCCTTATCTTAATTTATATGGGGTCAGTACGCAGCAGTAGCTCTTTTTCTTCCTTACGTCTATCAGACGTCATCTCAGTATTCACCTCCTTTCCATAGCCATATCATCTTTCACACGATCTATCGTTTCTTCGGTCTTGCCGGCTGCATTAATTTTCGAAATTCCATTCAAGTCCTTAATATTGATAACAGTATTAACTATTGGTGTGAACTGTGAACGGAATCTATCAATATTGTTTCAATAACTCGTTTATTTAAACACGTGTATAAAGAAATCAAGGCATGTCAGACAAGCGAAATTATTTATAGCATTTTGTTAAGGCCAAAAGTTATGACGACAACTTGGATCTCAAAAATTTGTATAATAGTCTTCAGACCACAAAGTTTTAAACACCAGACAATATACTGTAAATCCATCAACGTTCAAATTAAAATACACAACAATCTATATTATTTCTACGATCTTGTATAAAGAAAGAGAAAGTCGTCCGGACTCGGGTGCATCCACTGCTTCACGAAGATTGATGATTAGGAAGTGCTTGATTGAAGACCACACTCGATTATTGTATAAAACCAACATAATTACTTCCAAGGGAGAGTTAATAGTTATTATAATTACTGGTCTTAGTCTACGGGGGCCTGATATTAGTTATTTGTATAAGAGAGAGCTTAGAGACGCTGACAGACCTATGTTTAAGCTGTATTTTTACTTTTTCGCCGTGTTCTAGTTTCCCTCAGTTGACTTTTACATCTTCGAGATGATAGGATGCTGACACGCTATCATTTTCTTTCTTTAAGTTATCAATATGGTAATATTTATTAGTTGTAAGCTTAGGTTACACGACAGCCCTGAATCCTTCTTTATGTTTGATTGATTTAATTTGAGTCATAAGTGCTTCCTAGCGCACCCATCAGACTGCGAACGCTGCATAAATAGGTATTTTTTATCACAATAACTACCTTATAATGGAAAGTCTAAAGCCAATTCCACAACAAATCTGTTCGATTGGAGGGTACTTAAATAACGCTATCCAGCAAATTGAAACGTCTGTCAGCCGGCTGTTGTTAATCTGCTCAGTTACCTACTCACTATAAAATCGGTGTGAAATTAGGTCGTCCACGAGTACTTAATTGCGATATCGTTTCATTGAAAATAACATATCGACGGCGAACAAGATTTATCAAACGTTTATGACTTAACAAAAGTTGTAAAAGTCACCCATTATGATTCTTAAGTGACGGATTTAGGCCCTTTCCCTACTTAATGCGATACAATGTTTATAGCCTCATTAACATCGTACCCGATCAACCTATTGAGAAGCAAAATAAAACGGCATCAACTCATTATGATGGTAATACTCGAAACAATATGACATACGTTTCTATACTTTCTATTATTAATAATAATCAGAAGACTTTGCACTTCCACGGGTTTTCGCTTGCAAGTGCAAATTGTTGGGAGCAAGGCTTCCTGTGTGAAAGTGTGCACTTTCTTCTTAAATCACCATATATCTGGTTGTATCATCAAAGTAACATACTATTATGGTAAACGGCCAGCGCTTAGACGCTGTTCAGTGTTATACGACTGTCTCGGAGCGTCGTAAATGAGATTCACTGTATTTAGCATAGTTTTAATATCCTTCTCTGTGTCTCACTGTAATTAATTTAAATTATGCACTCTTGTTTTAGACCAATAATTATGTTTCTTAAGTGATAGTATTCATAAATTATTAATTTACGATGCGTCTCTTAGTTTTCTTGATTGATTTTTTGCAAGTTTTACGTTTATTTGATGGTGTAGTGTAAAAACGATCGAATTAGTGAGTTTCTAATTCAGTGCTTCAACATAGCTCTCGCATAAAGTTTCTAGCTTGTATTTGTTCAAAGAAAAGTGCAACTTAAGACATAACTTGTCCATCTTCTATAGTAGATGGACAAGTTATTACTTGAGTTGTTACGTAAAAACTGACTTTACGTACAAAAAGAACAAAAATGTTAATACCGTCTATAAACAATAAGAATGAAACAGAATTAGAATTTACCAACTTAAATACAGTATGATATCTAACTCTGCCAGATTTGCGGGAAAGTCCGAAAGGGATACCGGGACCTTGGGAACAGGCAACTGAAGGAACACGGGTGGGTTTTAGTCAGTAAAAGTCTGACACGCCCTTCTGCTCCGCCCAGAGCGGGAGAAGGTATTCGATGATATCCGAGCATCAAAAAAAAAGTATGTTATCTAACGAAGAGCGATCCCGTTAACCTGCAATAGTATAGCGTCTATACATGTAAAATATTCACAAAAAATATTAAATTGATACTGAAAAGATACACTGTACACGCACACTTGTTACACTCGTCTTACTAAGTTAAAATACAATGTGCGTGTACAGTGTTTCTTTCACGTATCAATTTATTATTTCATAAGTGGGGACCTATGAAATCGGCGTTTTGTATGGGGAATTTTAAGGAAGTTGCATTTTTCATACTAACATTTTCTTAATTTATATGTATAACAACCATGAACAATACTAAGTCGTAATATGCCACTTAGATTAAGCGACAAAAATAAGATTCGACTAAGTTAAACAAAAAATAGTGGTCAATTCTGCTAACAAAATGAGTTGTCATTTTTACGATATTTTTTATATTTAGAAAACTACAGGGTGTTAGGATAGACACCGTTATCCTTGAAACTAGTGGTTTGGTGTAAGCTATAATATACTTTTTCTATGGGACCAACTTTGAAATCGCAAAAAAAAAAATCAAATGTATGGAACAGCTGATTGTTTTTTCGCGATTTCAAGGTTGGTCCCATAGAAAAAGTATATTATAGATGACACCAAACCACTAGTTTCAAGGATAACGGTGTCTACCCTAACACCCAGTATAAGTAATAAGGTTTTTTTTACTATTGGTAGTTGTCTATGATGGCCATTATTCGATATAATACCAAGCAATTGATGAATATTTTAAATCATAGAAGTGACGATGTTCTCTATTTGTGAGAAAAAAAACGCCAATTTCATAGGTGGGGATCCAATCATTGTTTTGTGAATATTTCACTGCTTATATTATTACTATTTTTTATTTTTGCGTGGTAATATTTTTTTACCATGTATGGACGCTATACTATTACAGGTTAGTGGGAACTTCTCGTCCTTTGTTAGTTAATATACTGTATAAACTAAGACCCACTTGCACCATCAATTACTAAATGAGATCATTCCGTCTCTATCATCTTCAAACGATTGACCGAAACAGAACGATATTTTAAATTAGCTTAGCGCTAAACGTATCATTCAGTAATTTGCGGTGCAAATAGGCTGCAGTAAATAATAGAATCATTAAAACGCATCAAGTGACCGCACAGCCGCACGCGCAGGATAGCGACCATGTCGCCACTTCCTCCCTATATATGGCATTGCTGATAATAAGCTAGCTTCCTATCAACTGTCCGCTCAGATTAACATTAGAAAGGTCCGGACTGATAACATCGTAAATAAATTGATTTTCCACTAGGTAACTGTTTTTTCTCAGAATGAGGTGTTGAAACTTTAGACTGGTTCTGGTGAGAACTTGCTAGGAAATTGTTGGAAGATTTCACGACAAAATATACAGGTTGTTTGGTGCATCGTATGCCAAATGAAAATGGCGGATAGGAGGTCATACGCGTGGGGCCAAAAATGTTTTTTGGGTCCAGAGGAGATTGCATATGACCCCTCCTATCTGCCATTTTCATTTGGCGAACGATGCACCAAACACCCTGTATTTCTATAGGTGCTCCCTCACCGGGAGCATTCACCTGTAATGTAACGTTACTGAGTCGAGAATTACATCAATAAGTGAGTAGATCCGACCATTTTTAAGTAGAATACTTGTACGCTTTGTACGTAGTGTTGGACAGTCCCCAGCTAGATGTACCGACTATCATAAAAAGGTGACGGTCGAAGGGGAAGGTCAGACTGGATGCGGAAGACGCAGGACAGGGTGTTGTGGTTGTGACGTACTTTGGGAGAGGCCTATGTCCTGTGAATGTGTGTTTGTATGGACAGTGATAGGTGTGTTGATCGAAGTACTTTATAACAATGATATAGGATACAACATTAATCAATCAGAATTTTGGATAACGGTAAAAAAAATGCAATATATAACGTTGTTATTTTGATATGTTCCCAAATAATTAATAAGACTATTCAATCAAAATTACTACAATAACTTTAAATGTAACTTGATTTTACTTACTTCGATACACATATACGGTAATTTTCTTAACTATTTAATTTTGTATGTTTGCTGAAATAAGAAAGAGTCAACAAGCAGGCAGAATAATATAATAGTACGGGAGTTACCCTTGCATTTGTAGAGTCATATAAAACAACTTTGTTGATGGACTTGTATGGGGACCCCCTTTAATTATTAACTTTATTAAATTTGTATTATTTATTGTTATGGCGGCAATAGAAATATCAACAAAATTTGTGAAAATGTCAACTGTCTACCTAATACTGTTTATGAGATACTGCCCGCTGACAGACAGGCGGACGGACGGACGGACGGAAGGACAGCGTAGGCTTAGTAATAGGGTTCCGTTTGGCATACGGACCCGCAAAAGTAGCGGGTCGGTACATAATCACTATACAAAAGCAACGGTAGCTTCTATACTATAATCAATGTTATTATAAATTAATACTGTTTGAGAAACTGATATAACACAGCTCGTGCTAGAGAACAAAATACAAATCGGAAAGAAATAAAAAAAAATATAAAACTAGTGAAGGTCCTTTACGGCGCACCATTTTCCTTAAATGTATTAGAACCTATAGGTGAGTTTTTGGATAATTACTATGTTTATTTTGTAAACCGTAGTGATTACTACTTCGTCTGTTGCCCAAAACAAAGTAAAGATCACAATGCATAAAATAAATCAGAAAAAACTTTTTATATGTACAGGTGGCAAAAAACGGAAATTGAAAAGCAAAGACACCGACTTCCGAAATTAAAGTTATTTTTCACTTTTTTAGTGTTTTTTTGGAAGTCGGTTGTTTTTTTTTTGTAAAAAGTTTTTATTTTTCACTTTTTAGTTGTGGTACCTACCCCACACAAATCCGCTATGTAAATAACAGTGAAGGAGTCAAACAGGATATCGTCTAGATAAACTAAGCGGGAAAAATACGTAATATTGAAGCTAACTCAAAAATTACGCAAGCAAAGTTAATAAAATTTATATGGGACCACCTCGGAAGCATGACCTACCAAACAAAAAAAGAATCATCAAAATTGATTCATAATTGGCGGAGTAATCGCGTAACAAACATACAAAAAAAAAAAAAAAACAGACGAATTGAGAACCTCCTCCTTTTTGAAGAAGTCGGTTAAAAAGAAAATGCATAAGACGCATCCTGTTATGAAACAGAGGACGTACATATAACACTTGATGAATTAAATTAATACAATACCGGAGACAACAAAATAAAAACAAACAAAACAGTGCGTGCCACACACAAATTAATCAGGCGAGACAATCCGCCGCACGCGCAATGCAAATGTTTGATGTAGTGCAAATTGCGCTTTTAAATCCTGAACGCGGAGCGCCAAAGGGATACACTTTCAAAATAATCATAATAGACCAAACCAGTACAATATTGTGCAACATATGGATCAAAAAGAAGGAAAGCAAACGAAGACATTTACATAATTAAAGATATAGAAATAATCAGTGAGCCAAGACTAGCTACAGACAAAAGATTTACAGTAATTAGAAAACGCCATTATAGTTAAGAAAATGATCAAGAATATTTTCAACAACCATTTAAAATCCAAAACATTAATGCTTTACTACGACGCAATTAAACAGAATAGAATAGTTGTATCGGATGAAACGAGTGATCAAGGTGTGGAAATGTCTCACTAAATGTCTGGATAGCTACGGAGATATCGGCTTGGTTTAACGACGCGGCTTACTGTTCAGTTACTGTATAATGAAAAGTACAATAAATCAGATAGTTATTACTTCTTGTAAATAACCCTTTCAAGTTTATCAAAACAATATGAGTCAAGAAATTACAACTGCTGATGCGAGATACAAGAACAAGGTTCTCGTTAAGATAGAGCAAAAATATCTGCTACCGATCTAATAAAGTAAAACTTATCGACCTATGATAGTAGAGCAGGAAGCCCACCCTAACTTAGTTGGGAAAGGCTAGGCAGATGATGATATAAAAAAACAAATTATGAAAAAAAACAAAAAAACTCGACAGCAAAAACTTATAACCAAAAAGAGAAAAACAAGCATTGGACTTTGTTTTTTGTAAGGTATAGCAGGCGAATTTGTTGATTTTTAAATAATTTGTTTTCTTTCAAGCTTTTTAGTTTTATTAATATATATATTTGGAATTAACTTATTACTAGCTTTTATTTGATACCAATATTGTTGTAATTTATTTTAAAAAAACCTTCCCCTGCGTTTTTTTTGTATTTGCAGATGAAATATATATTAAAAAAATATAGCCTATGTCACTCTCACAATTAAGACGAACCTAACGACACCTCGTATGTTAAAATCCATCAAGCCGTTTAGGCTACAGAGCGTGCCAAAGAAATAGACATACATACATACAAACATACATACAAACATATATACAAACATACATACAAACATACATACAAACATACATACATACTCTCGAAAAACATTACTCTCCTTCTGGGGCAGTCGGGTCACAAATAAAGTTACTCTACTTAATGTAAAAGAACCAACTGAAGCAAAACTTGATGGAAGAACCGAAAAGAGACAAATAAATGTATGCAATGATTGAAAACTTTAATATAATTTTGTTATACATTATTCTAGTGAACAAAATGAAAGCATAATTAAGTTTATCTAGAGTTATTTTATCATTGAGCAGCACGAAATCATACTGGTAAGTAAACAGTAAGTTATAGTAAAATTGTAGCAGATCCCATAGGTTTCAATAACGCCAAACCTAATCAGCATCTGGCCACTACGTTTGTTACCTACTGTTTTTGTCAATATTTTGACAGCTACTGCGCCCCAACCAGAACACACATTCCTTACAGTGTACACTGTACATATGCAAATCTTAGAACTGGCATTAGCACGCCTATGTCATCATAAACAGCTTATCATAACATAATTTGAAATTCTGTTCCAACAAGTTGAATGACTCGGTTAGCAAACTATGTATCATGTATGCTAAAAACATGTTATTTTTTTAGTCCCTCTTAATCAAAAACTGGTACTTGATTGAGAAACAAATTAAAATCTGTGTTTTTGCACAGAACTATATCTGTCAAGGCTGCAACTCAAATATCAGCTTCTTCAAGTCTTCTAAAACTACGCATCAACAAACGATCATACCTTCCGAATGGCGTGGTACCATCACGTGTTGATCGAAGTCATTATCATCAACTGTCCACTTTACGATTTAGCAAACTTCTACTACCGACCGACATCGAATGGCCTTTCCCCTTGACCGCTAACGAACTCACATTAAGTTGATGTTATGTAAAAAAAGAGCAGCTATATGACAACGATGATTGTATTTTGGCCGTTTGGGAGAGTCCAACATATTTCTCGGAGGAATACAGCAGTTTTAAGGTAGGAGCGGGAGAATTTTGTCGAAACTCGACTATATTTATGCAGCAGTGGACTAAAATCGGCTGATTTTGATATATATACATATGTTATTTATTTCAAATGTAAGATTTAACAAGAAAACTCAAGAATAAATAAAAGATTAAATGCCGCAAATAAAACTAAGTAGGTACTTGGACACTATTATCGATTTCTAAAAGCCAGAGGAAATCCATTAGTTACTTAATCATGCTTGGATGTTAAATCGATCGACCAAGGTGAAGACTGATGTCGTAACTTGTAATACAGTTTAGAAAATTAAAAGTAATTTGATTTTAGTATTAATATTTAATGCAGGGTAAGTAAACTTGGGGTCTGAACTAGTAGTAGACTAGCAGAAATACAATCTCATACAGCAGATTTATAATCTACATAATTTTGCGTACAGTAGGACCAGCTTTACCGAGTAGATTTACTATGCAAATCATGACGTTGCATCTGTCGGCAAGATGGCCTTATTTGGAAAGTTGGGATTCAATAGCGTCCTCGAGATAAAGCGTTTCATTTCTCATATTTTACGATCACCTACATAAAGTTTTAAAGTTAATGCCTAATTTTCAATAGACACTCAACTGAGAAGTGTCATCACCGTGCCAGTAATAAAACCATTCGTTTCTATTATGTACGCTATTTTCCCGCTATAAATCATTCACCATTCACGATTAATTCTGAGCAATAAATTGTGCACATGATTCAAAAACTCATCGGTACACGTCCGGGATCAAACCTGCGACGTCGCTGTTTCTGTACACGACATAGTGAACACATGGAATTCTAACACGCGGACAACTGATTTCCACACAACTTTTCAGATTTTCTGCCTATAGATCTATTATAAATAACCAAAATCGTGAACTTGGAAGGCATGGAAGCAAAGAGTCATTTGTTGAATTATCATCATTGTCATGCGGCGTTGATTGACAGCTGTAGGTACATTGCAATGATATCCGCTGTGTTTGTGGAGAAATCTCGCGAGCAATTCTATCAATCAATCAACTTAGCCCATTCCAGTTTACTACTGAAGTTACATGTCTCCCAATTAACACTCGTCCTTTCTCCCTAGCTGTCTCTCTCGGGTCGTCATCATCAGTCTATCGTGCCGTTTCCCATGTCACTTTATTTGTTCATTATTCCATGGTCTAGTCGACCCCCCACCTTGCACCTATCGTTACCTTCTTATAACTAAGTAAATGAGTAAAGGTTTAAGTTCCCATATTTCGTTTCTGACATTTCAACATTTTACGACTGCCATATGAAACACGTTAAAATTTATACACGTTACTTTTAGCGGTATTTCCTAGGTGTCAGATTTCTAAAGCGTGATTTGTGCTAAACTTTACACGTCTGTAATGAAATTTAACGCCTCGAATAAATAATTTTAGCAATGTATAAATAACTGTCTCTTGTCCATTGTAACTATGCAGTATAGGTCACAATTATTTATGTAGAGGCCGTTTAAGTCGAGTAGTGCGAATTTCAGTGCCTATAACTATAGTTCTTATTCTCCTTTCTATAACTATAGTTTGTGCTCTGCTAATGTTGACTTTATTGTCTCCTTCATATTTATCAAGTACCAAAAGTTTAATTACGACAACTTAAATCCCATTTAAACCAAAAACCATGAGAAATCAAACTCGAACTCTTTTTACAGTCATCCCAAAAATGTCATAGCCTCTAAATTCCTGTCTCACATACCACCACCCCGTAACGCACAAAATTCTACGCACAGCACCAATAAAAAATAAACATATCTAAACAGAACAATATCAAAGCACGCCATATCGCGTCAAAACTCAGGCCAACCAAAAATGGCTACAGTCCAGCAAGACCAGAGCCTTTCCCAACGATCTTAAGCTTTACAGATACGCAGCGTTCAAACTGTCTGTAATTACATAGATTATTTTATATTTATATGCATTTGTCATTGGATGTGTAGGCGGGGAGAAAGCAGCATTTATCTGACGGTTTATGGTACTGGTCCCAGTAATAATGCTTATAATTCACCCAATGCGTAATAGATTTCCGCTCGACTGTGTGCACAATGCGATCTGTCACTGATGTTATATGGCGGCACTTACTGTACGAATCAGAGATTTTGATGTGATAAAGTTTTATTGGACCTTACCTTTGCCTACTAACCTAGCTTGTAATATCTAGGATTGGGTTTCAAAAAGCGGTTCTTTTAGTAAAAGCTTTTCAAGAAAGCTATCATTTTATCACTATTCCAAGGAATCGTGACGTAATTCGACCAACCTTTTCTACTAATGAAACGTATCTATCTTCGAATGGTTGCCATCAATAATTCAACAGGGTCGAATTGAAGGCACGACCTTCGGAATGACCACTACGGAACACACCCAAGGGCTGCTATCTTCATTTAGTTTAATGAAACTATTCCCTGAAGTGCCTTGGACAAGGTTATTGCTGGCATATCATAAAAGTGGAAGTTGATAAAAATATGGAAAATTAGTTTTAGAATGAGTCATGTGAAAGTATTTGAAGGAGTATTTAAAATTTCATGATCTAGCATTCTAGTATGAAAACTTGGTCGACTATTTTCGTTACTTTACTTGATGCATGTGCTGATACAGAGCTCTAAGTAGTAGTTTTGGTCCAGATACATGGAAAATTGAAAAGGACCAGAATTTAAAGCCTGACATAAATGAAAAATCTTTCAAGTATTGATCGATAAAGGTGTTTTAATAAATGGGATTGTTAAGCATCTCAAGAGCGTAGCAGTTGGAACTTGGAACACAATCCTTACGACGAGACAGTTGTATCGGCAAGCCTGGGCTATTTCAGCATATCTTCCAGTCGGCACCGAACGAACGTGAGAATCAAACTTAACTCGCAATTACCTACTAAGAACTTAAAGAGATTTATTACATTGAACACGTTCATTTCACTTTCGGAATCGTGTACGAGAAAACGCGAACAAGTGGTAGACGGCCCTGTCCGTTAGCGATTCAACATTAAACCGATCGGCTTTCCCTACAACAATCGTAAATAACGAATTCATTACGAATAACATAACCGTTTAGTTGTTTTATTGTGGTGTACAGAGATTAGATTTTCATTGCCACTATAAAGCTGAAATGCGCCGTTAAGTCGAGATTGTTCTAGTTAGTAGGGAAAGACGGTCGCATTTTATGATATTGCATGTAATGGAACGTGTCACTTTGAATTGTTGGACAAATAATTGTTTTGGTCAAACAGCCGCTTTAGAAATCTCTGGATATAAGAAATAATTTGCGACCTCATTTGGACTTGGGTACGGAATACAGATTCGATCAAGTTTCTAAAACTGGCAATTACTCGGCTCAAGGCAGTGGCTGTATTCTTGATAAAAAATAAAAACCTCTCAATGAAATACGAGTAGCCACGAAACCGCCGCTTAATGGAATTACCAATCTTCATCTCTATAAAATGATAGGTATTAGAAGGAGCAAAAACCGCGGAACACTTATCGAGCTCTCAACGGAAATTAAACTTCATATTTAACCAAATACGAGTGAATTTCGAGCGTGTGCCGTACACGGAGGTTCGGTTACTATTTACTAATGATGGCAAAAAGTCGGTGTTTGTATAACATTGAATTTATCACTTTCCCTGTATCGGACACCAGCTGAGCAGGACTAACGGCTGTTAATCGTGCGTCTGACATAACATTACTATAGTAACTAGAATGGGACTCGACGATCGACGATTAGAACGATTTCGCAATTATTTTAAGTAATTAATTCTTCTGCAGAATTGTATCCTAAAAGAATATGATAATGAAGTCTTGACAATGAAAGTAATATTTATGCAAACAAAAGGCTGAATTCGCCAAATAGATGAATTCATAGATTCTACCAATCTGTGTAAACTCTTCAACATTGCCAATTTTCTTTCCCAGACCAAAAGCCATTGACAAATCTTGGTGGCAAAATTATTAACCACTTAGCTTTAATGGGTCATATAACTCGAATCGTACAAGCGGAGCAATTTCGCATAATTTCCAATTAAGTGCCGACTACGAAACAACCATATGATGTCAATGAAACTGAATGACATTCAAGAGCCTTTACAGACCAACATGACTGTTATGCAAATCGTATGAACAAATAAGGCAAGTGTTCTGTCTCAGGTAATTTATGGAGGATTAATTTTAAATAGCGGTATCTTTTACTTGTTGGGGTATCGCCAAGTTGTTAATATTAGTGTGTCATAATTTGGAGCATATATGGTTGCCATCAAAGGTGGGAGTCTCCGTCGTGGATCTCTCTATTCAAAGTTATGTTTTTGTTGATAGATTTCTATTGTTAGTATTAAGACTTTTTTTTAAGTTTTCATCACTTATAAGTTCTTCTTCAATTGCAATGATTTTATTACCATCAGCTAAGGCTTTTTTAGCATCTTGGATGAAGAAATCAACATTGTTATCAAGCAAAAGGTCTATCGCAATAACTCCAGTCTCTTGTGATTTTGTTTGCTGACAAATTGCAGTTTTATCTTCGGACATATTTTACTTTTCTGTTATGGTCAGATCCAGTGGTAGCCCCAACAGGTACAGTTTCCTCAGCCACTAAGTAGCCTTCACCAGTAATAATCTTAACAGATAACCGCCCCCTAATAACAGCCATTAAATTATTAGTACTAGACGTTAATACGTTGGCTTTTTATCACTCTAGAAAAGCCATTACTCTCAGTAATTGCGGTGGCAAAGTACCATGGTAACCATGCTTGCCGAGTCATAATATCAATTTATAGCACATTATTAACTGGTTCCCTTGCTATTTTGTTGCATTGAGTGTTGAAAATTAATTAGAAAACCAACTTTATTTTCGCTGACATTTAATTTCTAGAAAAAACTTGATTAAATAACGTGTAAGTGATGAAAATAACCTTCAACGGTGGTAATGACAAGCAACTAAGGTCAATAATACAATACAATGTCATATGCTAACTATAATATGCTATGCTAAGACTGATAATACTTTTAAACGAATTTGCAATTCCAATCAGTGTCTTCACCGTTACGGTATAGATACAGTATTGCTAATTCTATCAATTTAAATTATATAAATTATACTAAGTAACCATTCTCTCGCTACCAAACGAAAATCAATGGGCGTCGACCAAAACCATTTTTGGACACTCGACACTTCAATATCCCGATTCGAAATAAACTCGAAGGCTGCGCACACGCACCAATAGTAGCTTGTCTCACCTCCCAGACAGTTGAACGACCGATTGCAACGTCCGAGGCAATACCTTTTACAAACTACGGAAAGCAACAAAACGCGGCGTACTTTCAAAACCTCTTTGTAGGTAGTGTAGGTCCGAGATACGCGAGAACTTGGCATAACTGAAACATGGTTTAAAGAGACGATCGCCAGGATAAGATCGGGAGATACATATTGATATCGAGAGAAACCAGATAGAAACTTTGAAAAATATGGCTGTTCAAACTGGAGATATATGGACGAAATATTGATCGTTATCTTGTACTGTAAGCCAGAGGTGCAACACCTAGCTAAAGGATTAAATATTATTTGAAGACTGTGGGACTATTTTCGAGAGATTATATCGGATCTTTATTAATCCTTCATTGATTTAGAATCAGAATCAGATTTCCAAGCATATCTTCAAATAACATGGTGAGATAGAGAATGAAAAATTACGTGACTACCTAACTCTAACAATTTTGTGATTTTTGTTTCTTTAGCATTCGTTTGGGATCGGTGGTTAGTCTCAACTTTTAATATTATAAATGCGAAAGAGAGTTTTTTTGTTGTTTAGATTGTTACGCTTTCACGCTAAAACGACTGAACGGATTTGGATGAAATTTGGCACATCGGTATACCAAGACCTGGATTAGGACATAGGATACCTTTTATCCCGATATTCCCACGGGATTGAGACTTACACGGCTAGTCCTTTATGAAAGCAAGAGTCAAGGTCAACTATATCTTCTTTCTTGGTCGCATTGTCTTTACTTGCTCAACCAATATTTACGACCATATTTTCTCCAATAACAACTGCAGTTGAGATTTTATGAGTGTATGTTTAAGCATAAGCTTTCACATTTATCATCTAAGCATATTATTATTTTTATGGCGACTTTAATACGACCATTTCATTGGCCATAATATTCCTTGAAGCGAGGAATATTTCATGTAGTTGCAATTTGAATAAAAAGTCAACTTTATATGTTCAAATAAAAAAAAAATCGTTACTAAAAGACAAACAGCGGGCTAAGTCCCAATGTATATTCATTTTGACAATTCAGCAGACGAAGTTATCAAACATAATATGAAGTGGATTACCAATTTCCTCCAAAATCCTTAGGATTCTGCAGGAGTCTGCCCTGTTAAATCTTTGCTCGCGTTATTTGTAAAACAAATGCGTGTACGCAGAAAATGCGATAATAAAACTATTGCCCTACATTCACAATCAGTGAACCACGACCATTTGCATTGCAAATGCAAGTAGTTACCAATTAGCGCGTATTTAGATTCAGTTTAATTATGTGTGGCCATTTTAAATTAAACATGGTTCTAAAGGAACCATTTGATCTTTTATTCATTCAATTTGGCTTAGATATTTCTTTCGTGCCAAGAATCGTACTACGGGTCTAATTTACCAGCAGACCGACGTCCTTAAAAAGATGACTGGGAAAGCCTGGATGCGGAAGGCGGAGGATAGGGTGTTGTGAACTTGTGACTACTTGTGACGCAACTTGGCAGCGGCCTATGTCTAGCAGTGGACAGCGATATTCTGAGTTAATTGTTGATTTACCAGCAAACGTGAATATGATTATACAAGAATTGTCTAAAACAAATCTTAAAATTAAGGCCCAACCCTACCTCAAATTTTATCTCACTCGCACCATATTACTCGAGGCCTGAGTGACAGCGACACGGAGTGGGGTGGTGGCGGCTCTCAAGCCAGGAATAGTATATATAATTGCTTTTTACGGTGAAACAAATGGTAATTTAAAAAAAACATAAGAGCTGGGGGCCAAGTCTACTAATTTACAAACGTGTCAGTGTTCTCACAATGATCAGTTTTTGACAGATTTTGTATGGCATATCTGTCAAAAACTGATCATAGTGAGACCTGCTTTATAGTTAGTTCAGCTATTATGCAAAGTTTCATGGTCTAATTTGAAGTATTTTTTTTAATACCAGCGGTTTATAGGTTTAGAATTTTTTTTGAATCGAGAAAATTTTATGTAATCGTGTTTTCGCCAAACATAGGACCTAAACTCAATCCTCAACTTTAAACGGTATATTTATTTCAAAATTAATGCTGCAGTATTTTCGGCATAACTGAGGATCATGCTAAGCAATTAGAGGTAGGGTGCGCCCTTAAAAATAATTCGAAATGTTCTATACTACTTCTTGCTTATCAACTTTCGAGCTAAGGCTCTTGTATATATAGCAAGTTTAAACTCTGTCTTTATTACCACAAAACCGTGTTTATCAGTTTTTTAGCCTAAACTCCTTTAAAATATGACATTTCTGCATGGAGTTTGATATAAAACTGACTTTAAACACGCGTTTAACAAGTGTCTAAGTTTTTGTGGTAAGGTCCTAAATAGCCTGAAACCGTTCTCATCGGCTAAGAAAAACCCAATATTTTTCTTCTCACGCTAGATTTATCGTATCATAAACACTTCAAAACAAACATCTATTGCAAAAATGTAACAAACATATTTCTAATATTATCTGTGCGGCCTCGTGGAGCGCATTGGCAAAGCCGCTGTACTGTCATATATTTATGACACTGCGCATATTTCGGTTACGCTAACTTACACCTGTTTACCTTGCGACATTGAAACTATATTTTCGTATGACCCTCAGTAATTTCTACGAAGTATACAATAATAGTTGTGTTCAAAAAAATGTTTGTTACCCCTTAGTAAATTTTAAAATTATTTCTGTACTTTTTACACCTATATCCATAGAAATATAAAAATACTTTTATATCTATCCGTATAACTAAATTGCAGTAGATGTTTTATACAGGTTGGATTTTTGCGACGGGGCAGTAAGGGCAACAGAGTTTTTTTTTGCGATTTATGGCTTCTCTAGTACTCTTTTGACCTCTGAGTTTGTTTCGGCCTTTCTTCTCAGAGTAGTCAGATAGGAAACACTCAACTCATCTAGTTTATTTTTAATATTTTTTAATATGACATGTAAAACTGATTCCAATAAGTATCCTATTTCCAGAATAAACAATTTCATTTTTCGATACCTTAGATGGCCCAGATTTTTTTTTAAATCCTGATACTTAACTGCTTCGATTGGCATCATAAAAATAAAACGGGAGAATTGACGATTTTCTAGCAGATTGTGTCATTTTTCCAATATCTGTGAATGCAGTTAGCGATTACTCAAAAAGTTAAGGACAGTCTCTTGAACGTTTTCCTGTAGCTCCAAGCAACAGTTAAAGTAGACAGGCACCTGCCATCTGCCCTTACTGCCCAGTCTCAAAATCAAACTCAAACTCGAAGCATTTATTTGAATTAAACCATTTACAGGCACTTTTGAATTGTCAAAAAGTCGGTCAGTTAGTCAGAGAGTTGAAGCTAGTTGCCCATTCCAAAACGTAGATCTCTATGGAGAAGAACGGGCAAGAAACTCCACGGACACTCTTTTAAAAAATGGATATAGATATTACAAAATCCTGGGTACAGTATTCATGTTGCTTCTATATGTGAGAACAATGTAAAACACAAAAAGAATCAAAAGCAATTCAAAATTTAAGATTAAAAATAAGCTCTGGCAAAGAAGAGGTGACCAGTCTCAACTGACGGCGCCCGTTCACGAACATGACATTTGGATCAGCACCATCCAGCTCAACCATATTGTAGGGAACCGAATGATCCAACACACGTGCCACCATCAGCGAGACATTTAAGTGAGCATGACATACTCTCATCTGCCATGCTATTTCAAGTCAACATAGATCATACCATACTAAACGGCTCCATGGTACTCACATTTACAATAATTGAAAAAATGCTTCTAAATTATACGAAACTAGTTTGCAAAGAAATTGAGCAATTAATATAATATTATTTTCAGATAAGTTAAATAAGAATAAACAATAAGTTCGTAATGTCAGATTTTTTTTTAAAAAATAGTAAAAGGGGGGAAGCAACACTTCCAATTATGAAATTTTAACTAGTGAGCCCAAGTGCCTGTGGAGTAGGACCAGCGTTAAGCCAAGCATTTTTATCTACGATATAATCATCCAACTTATAATATGCTTGTCTACATAGTGTGCGTTTAATGCATGTTTTAAATTTCTTCTCATTTAGTTGAAGTAGTGTACTTTAGACAATCTGAAACGTGGTTGATCTAATTTGTTCCTATTCCTAGTGTTAAAATTATGCCTGTCACTTATTTTACTAAAAAGATGTAGAATTTTCCGAACGTACATAATGTTTTCATATATATACTGACAAGATACCGTCATGATGTTAATTTTTTTAAACAGTTCCCTTAGAGACTCGCGTCTGCGGAGTTTGTAGATGGCTCGGATAGCTCTCTTTTGCAGAATAAAGATAGAATCAATATCTGCAGCCCGTCCCCACAGCAAAATACCGTAAGACATGATGCTATGAAAGTAACTAAAATAGACCAGTCTCGCGGTATCCACGTCTGTTAGTTGGCGGATTTTCCAAACAGCGTAAGCGGCTGAACTAAGTCGCCCTGCAAGTGATGTTAAGTGAGGACCCCACTGTAATTTTGAATCAAGCGTAATCCCCAGGAAAACCGTCTTTTCGACGAATTGTAGTATCTCCTTATTCAGTACAACTTGACAATCACTACTTCTAACATTCGGTAACGCGAATCTAATGCATTTTGTTTTCTTCTCATTTAATACCAAATTATTTACAGTAAACCAATTATGGACCTTAAGCATAGCGTTATTTACGTCGTCAAACTCCTGTGCATGTCTATTTACTTTAAAAATCAGTGATGTGTCATCAGCAAATAACACCATTTGTGGTCGGTTTTTCAGTAGATGAGGTAAATCATGTATATATACTAAAAAAAGGAATGGACCCAATATCGAGCCCTGTGGTACACCCATTTTGACTTTTAAACCTCAAAAATCCACCCTGTATAACTAAACCCTGTATAACTCCAAGTCATTAATAAACGAAATGCCGTTAAACTGATAAACGCCTAGCAATAAAAATTAGGCAAAAATAATAATAAAAATTCAATTACAAAGTACAAAAAACCAATTAAAGAATTACAAATAATCACAATAAATCTTGACATTTACATTATTTTAGCTGAACGTGCCATTATGCCAGCTGGATCTATTACATAACGATATTATATAACCACTTTTGTAGACTACAATCATAATTATTTTACTGTTCGGTAATTCATAGATCAAGTGCCCAGAGCTATTGAGTCGAGGGTCTGATTAGGAAGGCTGTTATCTAATAATCTCTTGAGCCATTGAACTTATATAAGTAGGCAATTTGTTTGTATACTTCAATAAAGTATTATCTTATATCTACTGACTGTAACCAATAGCCGTTGTATATAAAGTAAGGAATGTGGTTCTCAGGTAAAAATAGCATTATGTTTCCATGAACGCTTCTATATAACGACTAAATCAAATCATTATGGTTTAAATATGCTTGTATATGGTATGTCTTCGTGATGACGTCTTGAGTTTACCACCATATCAAATCCTAAGGCCAAGATTTAACAAGCACTATACTGTCCCAGTTCAAAGAGAAATATATTTCAAAAGGCGTATGTAAGGATTGTAGCAGGTGGTTCTGTAGTTTCTGCCTACCCCCATTGGAAGAAGTCGCGAGTTGATGTATGTATACATATATACATAATGTAAGGATGTCTTATTTGGTTATAAAACAGTCCTCCGCCGCGTCTGTCTGTCTGTCGTCCTGTACGCGATAAACTCAAAAACCACTGCACCGGTTTTTATGCTGTTTTCACCAATGGTTAAAGTGGTTCTCGAGTAAGGTTTTAGTATATAATAACCGACATCCACGCGGGTGAAGCCGCAGGCATCAGCTAGTTGAAAATAATAGATACTTAAACAAAATGTCGCGTTTGGCATGAATTATTATGAAGGTAATTTTCTTCTCATGACTGTTCATTGTACCATGAAGTATATGCCTCGAACGCCTGTTAAATATATTTTTTTACAGAAAAAAAAAAATTCTTTAATTTCGGAAGTCGTTTTTCTTTCGTCTTTGCTTTTCAATTTTCGTTTTTTGCCACCGACTTCCGAAATTAAAGTTATTTTTCACGTTTTTTGTGTTTTTTTGGAAGTCGGTTGTTTTTTTTTTTGTAAAAAGTTTTTATTTTTCACTTTTTAGTTGTAGTACCTACCCCACACAAATTCGAATACCACTACCTGCTATGTAAGTAACAGTGACGGAGTCAAACAATATATCGTCTACATACACTAAGTGGGAAAAATACATAATTATTGAAGCTAACTCAAAAACTACGCAAGCACAGTTAATAAAATTTATATGGGACCACCTCTGAAGCATGACCTACCAAACAAAAAAAGAATCATCAAAATCGATTCATAATTGGCGGAGTAATCGCGTAACATACAAACAAAAAGAAAAAAAAAACATACCGACGAATTGAGAACCTCCTCCATTTTGAAGAAGTCGGTTAAAAATAAATCTATGTCGACAGTGGATTTTTTTTTCAACATGCTCAATTTCTCATGATTATCAAGTCATTAAAACTATTTTACTCCATAACACTTTTATTGGTACGTCACGTTCCTGTGTCAACTCATGCATCATGGGAGTTTCATATCTACCTACTGTATCTAATCGCAAACAATTTGTTTCATTCATCATCGAATATTTGCATATAAAGGGCTTAAGTATAGGCTTTTTAGATACAACTGACGATTTTTAGGGAGATTGTATGTTATCGCTATTGGATTTCTCGAAAGCCTGATTATGTCTCTGATCTTAATCTGCAGTCAAGTCGCTGTTGGTTTTTCAGTACCCATTAACACATCATTTAACTTGAGATTAGCAACAGACTGAAATTATGCTTTCAACAATCATAGGCCGAAAGGTTCTGGAGTGGAGACCATGTACCGGAAGACGTAGCGTTGGAAGGCCTCCCCTTACTAGGTAGACCTTGTGAAGGCCGCAGGATTCCGCTGGATGCGGGAAGCACATACATGGTCGAGGTGGCGGTGCTTGTGGGAGGCCTATGTTCAGCAGTTCCGGTTGAAATGATGATGAACCATGGGCTACTCTCCCATTATGACATCAATCAAACGATAGATAGATAAAACGTTTATTTGGTGCATACAAAAGACAACACAACATACAAAAGCACGGTTAAATAATAATAGCTACCAAGTGGTAAAATACAAACAAAAAAAATATATATTGTCCACAGCGAGACAATATTGTCTATGACATACTTTAAAAAATAACGAAATATACAAAGCGCGGTGTGCGTCTCGACGTTGCACCAAATGGGAGTCCAACTCAGCATGTGTCAGGCAAATATACCTGACGCTGATATTCTGCTGGATCCCTGCAGTGACATTCGGACGTCGAGCAGATATTACATCCGAAAGTCGGTGGTCTAATCTTTCCCAACCAATCCGACATAATTTGCTTACCAACGCTAAACTATCAATTAACGGTTTATAACAAGCTTCATTCTAATAGCAATTAACAGCTCTTAATTGCAAAGCGATCATTTAACACCTCCCATTACCTTAGCTAATTTACTTATTACTGCTACTTTTGGCACTAATAATTTTGAATCGACAGTTCGATATTTCAGCTGGTTTCGTTGCCTTAAGTTTAGACTTTAGTATATTTGTAGGTAACTGATTATTTAGTAGGCAGGTAATTGAGAAAGTACTTATTTGGGCTTAATTGTTAATCTTACTAAGAACTAGAATTTCATAATTCGAGGCAATATTTCCCGTTCACTTTTGCACAACCCACACGAGGAGCTCGTGGCTAAGTAATAACAGCCGCTCGGATCGATCCATCAGGTTAAGCTACGCTTGCCGGGGTTGGTCCGTGGATAGGTGACCATTTTCACATATCGAGACTCCTCCGTGCCTCGGAAAGCACGTTAAGCCGTTGGTCCCGGCTGTCATTTGTGGATCTTTGACAGTCGTTACGAGTCGTCAGAAGCCCGAAAGTCTGACAACCAGTCTAACCAAGGGGTACCGTATTACCCAGTTGCTGGGTTGTGCAGGTCAGATAGACAGCCGCTCCATGTAAAATACTGGTATTCAGCTGCATCCGGTTAGACTGGAAGCCGACCCCAACATAGTTGGGAAAAGGCTAGGCAGATTGATATATTTTTTGCACAACCTACTGGTTAAATTTTTTACCATTGCAGGATTTGTCCTGACCTCTTCTCAAAATGAAGGATACTCCCATGGAGATCGATGACTGCATAAATACAGTGTTGTGTTTAAAATTGATCTTTGTCCATAAGAGTAACGTAACGAATCAAATGCTACATTAGAGGCTGAAATTGAAAAAGAAAAACCTCATTGATTTAAACAATGCTTTCGACATCATCTGCTTGGAAGGATTACAGTTCTGTGTCTAGAACAACAATGTGAAAATTGTGGTGTTTAGATGGAACTGTAGTATAATTGGCCCTGGAATATTCAGAATAGTACCAGTTATGTCTGATACAATTTCCTGGGATGTTAAATCAATTGAAGCACGACGAGGGCAACTCATGACAAAGCACCAGAAACAGTCAGGAGTAATGAAAGGCCAATTCAATGAAGACGAATGAAAGAAATCAATACTGTTCCCTTCCTACACAAACATATATTATGCGGATCCGTTGGCGCCCTAAATTGTAACTCATTGCGAATGTTATTACTGGCTGGAATTCTTGTTTGCATATTATATCATGCGTTACTTTTGGCATTCCGCCCTGCAGATATATAATTTTGAATTATTGCTTTTCATCACTCACTTTGTTGAAGAAAGAGATTAGATAGTTGTTAACTCGTGTGAAGAATTAGAAACTTCGCGGATCATTGATGAAGGAATTTGTTGAGTCATTATAAAGATCATTATGAAGATCATCATCTGCCTACTCTTGTCCCATGTTACTTCGCGTTTTCTTCTTCCATTCTCCCCTGTCAACCGTCACGGTATCATTCACTCCCTTTTCTTTCACATCATTCCTCACACAATCCGTCCTTCTTTTCTTTGGCCTTCTTCCCACTACTATGAATATAATAAGAAATAATAATACTACTGATAATTAACAAAACGAGAATAATGAGGAGGCTAAGAGAGATACTAGGATAACAGAGAGTGATAAGATAGCAAAACGTTTACAACGACCAACGACAATAAAGCCTGGAATTTGTATGAGAATAAAGGTAAGCTTGAAACAGGCACGTGAATCAATATTTGCTAACGTGATTTCGAAATACAAATGCTTTGAGTGTTATCTATTAAGAACAAAGTATACTGCACTTAATTCTAGACATGGATATATTCCTGACTCCTATGGTATATGTGACTAACCAAGCGCAAGGAGACCATTTCAAATTCATACAAATCACAAACAATTCGATGTTTGCCAAAGCGATATGCTATGTATGTCAAAGGAAATTAGTTATATCGTCCACATTGAAGGAGACTAAATACTTGGCCATAGTTTGTTCTTACTTTTGCCAAAATCTCCAGAAGTACAGATTACCAGTACAAACAAACCTGCGCAGATATTTTTGGTACTCTTAAATATTGTAAAGATAAAAAGAATGTTATGATTATTTATCGTTCTTTGAAGGTTAAGGGAACTTTGGGCAGAATATGAGACCATTGATCTTATAGGTACTGTTAAACTTTCAGTCAGTGTAGGTTTGAGAAACAGCAATATCACATTATGTGAATGAAAAGAGTCATATTAGCATTCTGCCTAGTCACAGCACGCAATACGTTGAATGTTCACACATTAGTTTTATCTATTCACGTAAGCAAATTCTTGCTGAAATTAAGATTATACATGATAAGCCTCGTTTATCAAGTCATCATTAGCTTGTAGCGTATCACAGAGATTTGTAAATTGAGATTTAAACTATCCATTTGTTGTGTTAGGTACGCAATTACTTTGATATTTTATTAATTGATATATTAAATGATAGAAATAAATAAAACTTGCGTCTAACTACTAACCCTACGGTAGCGAAAAGATTTCTCAAACAGGTCGCAAGTAATTAAAATACTAAATGAACCATAAACAACTACAGCATAGTAACTATCAGAAGAAGTGGATCTAATCGCGGTTCACGATCATATCGAGAAATTCTTAATTTCCGCTTATTCTTGTTTCCAATCAGCGATATTTTCTATCAGAACATTGGGACTTATTCTATTTTCATGACCCTAATGGTCGGATACGATAAAGATAATAATATTGATATTATGTGAAGAGAAAGCCGATATTTCTGATTGCATTATTAATTTATTACATTACATTTGGTTTTCTCTGGAGATGAAGAAAACCTTTCTTTAGGTGACAAACGTAATTTTCGCTGAGTCAAGTCATTTCAGCTGAGTCGCGAATGTTAAATTTTGCATACTGATCCAACTTGCTAAAGTAATTCGATAACTTGTCAAGGTCATTCTTATTTTTAGTCTTTTGCTAAATAAAATTGCTAGGTACTTAAAAAAACTATTCAAATATGTTACGGAGAATGGTACGTGCAAAAAACATTAGAAAAATATAAGCCACGTGCGGCAATGAAGTCAGCTCGCTATCAACTCATCTCTCCAGAAATAATGGAAATCCAGAAGGAAAAATCATTCACATTCATACCATAAAGAATGAAAGCATGAGTCGAACATCACTCGCTACATTCGTAAGGTCATTGCCGCTGTACTTTAACATTTCGATAATGCAGGGCACTCGAACGGCTATTTTTAGCCAAAACTCTCGCTTTCAAAGAGTTGCTGGCCGTTAAAGAACAGTTATCTTGACGGCTGTACGATTAGTTTAAGCTTACAAGTGATTAGTGCGTTGGCATGTGAAGAGGAGAGATTATAGGGATGTGATTAAGAGAGGTATGAATGTAAATGGATGGAGAGAGAGGGAGAGACCAAAAGGACTGATTGACTGAGCGATGATATAAATGAAATGGAAGTGACTGGTGACGGCTGATGGGAGCTGGTGACATGGGGCCGGATAGAAATACTAAGAACAGTTACGTAGAAAATCTTTATAAAGACTTGTCCGTTGTATTTTTAAACAGAAGAGCAGATGATATTTTTGACGAGAACGTGTGTGGGAATGAAAACACATAATTTCTTTAAATCGTTCGGAAAATTTCGGGGTTTCCAAAGTGATTATTATAGACGTCACGCATGTAAAATTGAGCTTTTCATGCAGTTGAACTGTTGTTGGATTGTTCATACTAGAATTTTTCGTCAGACTAAATATCAGAGAGGATAATGAACTACAAATATGTGGCATTTTATATTGTACATTACACGAAAATGTTCTACATGTCTGAATGTTTTTCACATTCAGGTTAAAAACGATGACATGCAGCATAAAACTGCCTTTAATATTTTTTGTGATGTTGTAAAATATCTCGTGAAAATATTTGTTAACAAGAAAAGTCTCAAACAATTACTGAACTGTATAAAACTAGCTAGCATATTATTTTCTCTTGCACAATGAAACACAATGTCACCTCCTGAAGAATAATAAAATTATGCTATGAGGGGCTTATAGTCGTGAGGAAAGTTTTGGAATATGAATGTGACGACTGCAGTAGAGAAGAACAAAGAATCGATGGATGGATTGTGTAAAATATATAGCTAGAAAAGGGGTGAATACAGTGATATAACTGCTAATAGAGATGTATGGAAGAAGATGAAATCTGCGTCGTCCCCAAATCGGGAATATATTATGGACAAGCGAATGAAGATGGCACTTAAAAACAAACAGTATTGAACAAGATATGACGAAATCATAACAAATATAGCTACAAAAGATTACAAAACAACAGTAGAACATGGTGTTATCTCGCCACAGGACAAGGTTACTACATCGTGTTTCGTGTTATTATCAGAAACAATGTGAATGGAGTAATTGATCACTATCTCAATAGTTATCTTGCATCAGGAGAGAAGCGGCCTTGCAAGATCATCAGACGATATGCTCTAGAAATTACAATTGGAGGATACAATTACTGCCAATGTTGGTGTTTCGAGTTCAATGTTCATTTAGTAACCAATTGGAAAGGACTTCTTTTTATTCCGAGTGAACAATAGCTGGAGAGGCAATGGGCCTTAATCCACCGATTAAGGCCCATATGAATAGGTACAGAGAAAAGGCATGTGCTGCAGCAGTGGGAACTAATAGGCTGGTTTATGCATACCATAGTAAAAAGATTATGCTAGTTGGGAATAGTCTGAACTGCGGTTACCAAGCAAGTAGGTAAGCCACAAAATGTAGGTATTTACAGTCAATTTTGAAAGACCTTTTGGGGTATTAGCAATATTTTGTTTTTAAATCAAAATTCTATAAATGGCTGTTAAAAATTTAAAGCCGATTTCCGATTCAATCGATGAATCCAATTTCAATCATGCGTTCCGTGCGTAGCTTCTTTATGATTTTTATTGGCTTCTGTATCTCAATTTATTTCAAGAAGCCTATGAAAGAGTGTTAACATGGCTTCTATTTACAGTAGCTATGATGGCTTCTATTTACAGTAGCTATGGAATATGCCTATCAGTTATCGCACCATCAGATCGCTGTCAGTCACGCGCGGTACATAATATGTTAGAAAAACACGTCGTACGTGATGGACTGAAAATTGTATGGCGCTAATTTATATATGTATATGTTCATGGCTTTTTTAAATTACTGTCTTAGTAGTTATACATCACACCCTTCTTTACGGAGGAATTCGAGATAACTAAAAGATGGTCTAGCTTCATACAAGCCAGAGCTAACTATTTTCTTTCTGGTATGAAAAATGCAAGAAAAACTGTGCTGGCTGACAAATGGTTTGATGGACAGAAACCAACAAAAAGCTAGATATTTTTATTGTGTTCGAAGATCTCGGAATAGATGAACATGCTTTCCTAAATATAGAAAATCAGTCACAACGGAAGTTGGATAAAAGGGGAAGTTATCTGTTACCACCGAAGTATTTATGTCCTACAAGAAATGTGCTCTTTTACGGCCTGAACTTCAAAGGCCGGATATATTTTTTCCGTCCAACATTAGAAAAAAAAAAGAATTGATGTGGACACACTATCACGCATTATGCAGTTGATTGTGTATTTCACGCTTCAACTGAAACTAATACCAATTTACTCAAACTTGTATCGAGTCACACATATGCATTTCAGATATCAGGGATTCAAATGCCTTGATTATTTTGTTACATCATCATTCATGAGGTACCTAGTGTCCACTGTCTCTTCCTATTGTTTTGTTTTCAACCTTTGTATGAAGTTAGCACAGACGAGGCCACAAAGAAAGATATTTGCGGTCAATAAAGCCTTTGGATTCGGTTTAAGACCGAGATATAAAATGCCATGATTTACTATTACC
The DNA here is from genome assembly GCA_948473465.1 of Lithophane ornitopus. Classification (NCBI taxonomy): domain Eukaryota; kingdom Metazoa; phylum Arthropoda; class Insecta; order Lepidoptera; family Noctuidae; genus Lithophane; species Lithophane ornitopus. The sequence goes on from OX419617.1 coordinate 2,201,228, forward strand.
ATAATAATTTCGTTAGATGATACACCTCCTACTATTTTACTACGCGGAGAAGATAAACAGTCGGAATTCCGAGTCAAAGATTTGTTTTGATTGGCAACAATTCGACAACACATAAAATTGGCATCCCACCTTCACTGATATCAAAACACCTGCAGGAAAAAAGTTACGTCCACATTCACTGGACGCAATTCGTAACCATTCTTATTCCGATTTTCTCCTTTCCACAATCTAGCCAAAATTCAATAAAAAAATTAATCTCTTTAACGGTTTTCGGCATACGCGACATCTCGACCTCGATAAGCGATTTAGCGACGAAATGTCTGAGGTCAACGACCAATGGTTACATTATTATTATCGTCTAAAATTACGCGGGTTCTGATCCACGCCTCCAAATCCAACGTCACTGGGGTATTGAAAGTTGAACAATTTACGTGATCATTGAATTAATCTGTTTTTCTGGGCCAAAAGCAGCTGTCTGCACATCTGCTATTGGCCGGGCGAAAAAACGCATTGTGTCTATATGCAATACATATAGGGACAAGGAGTTACAAAGCATGTCTTTTTATCTACAATAGGGCCGGTTTTCTCCAAAGACGAGGGGAGATTTCTCAAACAAACAATGGGTTGGCGTTATTTCACTTGGTGTCTGCGACCCTTTGGGATCCGTTTTCTGACACATTTCTTATGTTTAAGTAACAAATTTCATATTCCGTTTGTCAGGAATTCATGACGTCTAATGCAGCAAAATTGCTTCAGAGTATTTTTCGGTTGACAATTGACACATTATTTTTATGCTCTACTTCTCGTAACAAGTCGTACGACTTTCTCTTTTTTGGTTTACGCATTCGAAGTCTGTAGCTCTTTCGTCGTGAATGAAATAGTCTTCGACCGCGACTTTGACCTCTGAAGATAACCGGACAGAGTTTATTTTTAAAGGTCAAAGGTGAAACAAGTAAAATTTTGGTGGTATTTTCAGTAAGTTTGAGGAGCTCGTGGCTAAGTAATAACAGCCGCTCGGGTCGATCCATCACGTTAAGCTACGCTTGCCGGGGTTGGTCCGTGGATGGGTGACCATTTTCACATATCGAGACTCCTCCGTGCCTAGGAAAGCACGTTAAGCCGTTGGTCCCGGCTGTCATTTGTGGATCTTTGACAGTCGTTACGAGTCGTCAGAAGCCCGAAAGTCTGACAACCAGTCTAACCAAGGGGTATCGTATTACCCAGTTACTGGGTTGTGGAGGTCAGATAGGCAGTCGCTCCATGTAAAATACTGGTATTCAGCTGCATCCGGTTAGACTGGAAGCCGACCCCAACATAGTTGGGAAAAGGCTAGGCAGATTGATTTTCAGTAAGTAAGTTTTAAAGACCGGCGTCATAAGACCAATGCCAACAGTGGGCGTTTGAACTACATAAACACGTGGTTGCTGATAAGAAAAAGATTGACAACAAAGATTAGTTTCCCAGAAAGCCAAAAATGATAACAGCTGATATTGTTGATCTTATCAGCAAGTGATCATCCACATATTAGCCATATAAGATAATAAAGTGGATTATGGGTGTTTCCAATAAAATAATGGATATTGGGGGATTTCCCAATTATCATTATAAATGGAATTTTGGGGCACTAATGAATGCATATATTCTATCCCACTTAGATCCTGTCTAAAATGAATTCTAAATATTATATTTCACTGAAGTGTTGTTTGAATCAAAGGGTCAATTACACCAGACCCTAGCTGTACCAACAACTCTGACTAATGCATGCGTCTGTCTCATTTATTTATTTATCAGTCTTCTAATTTATTTCATTTTTATTTGGTCTGCAATACAATTTATACGCAATCACACTAATTATGTAGGTATATAAATGTGTACTTCGTTATTATTATTATGAGACACTTATTTTGTTTTATTTTATTTAAGTAGGTATGCATACACACATCACAATATAAAACTGATTTGCATCTGTAATTTCACACTTTCGGGTCCGATTGAAAACCAGCGTCAGGCACTAGTTGTCTGGCATTTTTGCTGAACTGGGCCTTTTTGGCGCAGCCGTGAGGCACACTCCCCTGATAATGTCCTTCTTTACCTTCTTATTTGTTTCTTTATTTTTATTTTGTTATCTGCTGTATATTATGTATATTGTGTGCCTTTTAGTCTGTGCTGAATAAATGTATTTTCTTTCTTTCTTTCTTTCTAATGCCACATTTGTGTTCAGCTGGCTGGTGTGAAGCTGAATATGGTATGAATGATCAGCTCTGAGCACTTGTGCAGTAGGTAGGATCTCCCTATGCCAATGACTGATCATTACTCAACAACATTTAGCCACATCTCAAAGCAATTAATGACCTAAAAGATTGAGTTGTGAGTATTAAGATGAGTCTCTTGACAACAATAAAACCGGAATAATTGCAATCTGTATGAAATGAAAAGGCATACATTGCAGTCAACATAATGGAAAAAGATTGTTTAGTGAGACAATGAGGACAAACCCACATCCAAGCTAATGCTACCAGAATAATACTGTTGTCATGGCCGGTATACTATCCAATTATTACAAATCAAAATCAAAATTCATTTATTCAAACTAGGCTGAGAATCAGCACTTTTCGAACGTCAAAATTACATAAGACAGTCCCCCAAAACGCCCACCCTTCACCTTCACTTCAAGAAAATAACAAATATCTAATAACTTGACTTTCATTTGGCTTTGATGGCTGGATGGACAACACATAAAATATCTATGTTCTTGTGCATATCTATGTTCTTGCATCGTATGCATGGCACAAAAGGGAGGAGGCGTTTACTCAGCAGTGGGTGGAACAAGGCTGCCAATGATGATGGTGACTGCAAAGAGTTTATGAAGCATACCAACTGCATTTCTAAGTCTCTAATGGAATGGTTTTTTTTTTACCATTAATTTCAATCGCACAATAATAATCATTATCTATATGCTTTTTATTAATTTTTAATTTTATTATAAGTATATATAAATTGATCGAAATTATTAATAAATAGATTTTAGCTAAATAGTAATTTAAATGACTGGCATCTCTGTCTGCATATTAAGTTATACATTTTTAGAGATGAAAGTAAAACAAAGTTCTACCTAAGAAAACTGACTCCATAATCAATTATATATTTTTAATCTTTTATTAATCATTTTCAACATAAGAGTCATAATCAATTTGAATAATCCGTATAAGTATGGTGTGTTTGATATAAAACATTCTAATGATGATGAAATAGTTTATGTGACTTGCGAGTTGACTGTGTGTGTTGTTTAAAATGATACATTGACAAGCAACAGCTGACTCAATACCCTCTCATGAACTTTCATGTATGTCTTTTATACTTTCCCAAAATTAATTAAACTGAAGATACAAAAACCTATAAAGAATAATTACTTAAAAACGATTTTTACTCATAGTAAAAACTTGCTTCCGAATAAATCAACAATAACAAATGGAATGATAATGAGTAAAAAACTGAAGGCCAGTGGAAGCAATGAGCAGAACCACTCACTTTCACTACAATGCTATTGAAATGTAAGTTGCAGTTTCACTCACCCCTCCGTTGTCACAGAGTTCAATGACAATGTCTCCGCGAATATCATCTCATGATCTTCGTTCGTCTTCTGGTCTTCAGCCACCTGCATTTCAGGGGGGTCCTGAGCCCCTGGCACCTCCTGCTCACCAGCCTCCACTTTCTGACTGACATTATGCAGTCCCGACAAGTCGACATTCGTATCGACGCCATCCTCACCTGGATGAGCCTCCGAAACACCCAAAATGATGAGAGCACAACTGTGGAATACCAAATTCATGAGAATCTGCATATATTGTACGAAATTTTATGTTTGTGTCATCATAAAAAATTGTTTTCTGTACCTGGATAGCAATGAAATTGTCACCAAAGACGTGTAGATTAGATATAAACCACCCTTCATCGTAATATCAGTGAAAAATCCACAGTCCATACCATTTTGTGCGTAAAATTAACACATTTTCGCGACGCCTTCAAACTCAACAATGAAAATCGATTATTATTACTATACACACATAACACAAGCACAATTAACACATTTTGAGGGGCTGAATATTAATAAAAAATTAGCTGCCGTCGCCAAACAGATAAAAATGTGGGACCGAACTTTTGCTCAATTTTACTAAAATCGAATCGTGTAATTTGACAATTGCCAAAATTTTTGTTCCCATTGTCGTTGATGTCGTGCGTTGAATAGAGAATTCCTATTGGTTGAAAATTAATACTAAAATCGATTATTTAATATGCTCCAATACGAGTTAAACATTTAATGCCTTAGCTACGTTTTTATTGGCGGAACAGAATGTATGTATGTTACGTTTCGTTGCAAGTAGTACAAGTTATTTTTAATTATTACTTTATGCGTTTTGTAGGAAATATATAGTTTGAAACCCATAGAATACTTAAATACTTAATAAACTTCAATCAAAGATTTATTGATTGTTAGGAGATGAGCCTATTGTTTGGAGTATTCCAAACGAGATTTTGTAACGATCTTGTAATATTTAAAATGGAATGTCAAATATCTATACTAGTGTTGTCCATCAGTCCAATAAATAAACTGTAAAAAATGTACGAGAAACATGAATGATGAATTTATTGATGATACAAAATAGTATCCGGTTAAAAAAACACTTTTTTTTCACTTTTGAAATCTATTGAACTTTGAACTATATATATGTATAATAGGTACTACGAGTCATCATAATTTTCCAAAGATGTCGCATTGATTTTTGTTATCACAATAATTTGAAAAACTTTTTGCTTTACGATTATTTAACATCACTACTTCATAGATAACGCTGTCAACTGTCATCGACGTCAACAGACGCGTTTAGCCATTAGCTTTAGCAATTTGTCGGTTCTTGTTGTAATAAATTCGAAAAATGGAAGCTTTATTTGCAATACCTTTCACAGTTCTGGAAATTCCTAACATTAAGATTAAAAAGCCGTCATGGCTACAGGCTCCGTCTGCTATGACAACATTCTCTTTGGTGCTGCTTTCATACTTTTTAGTAACGGGAGGTTAGAAGATTGTTTTGTAAAATTACCAATTAATTTCTTATTGGAGTCGTTTCAGATTGAATCTAATATGTAATTTTTATTGTAGGGATTATATACGACGTGATTGTGGAGCCGCCGAGCGTGGGTTCAACGACCGATGAGCATGGACACAGTAGGCCGGTCGCGTTTATGCCAAATCGTGTAAATGGACAGTACATAATGGAAGGATTGGCGTCCAGCTTTCTGTTCTCTCTTGGTGGCCTTGGTTTCATCATCCTCGACCGCACACACAACCCTTCAACCCCTAAATTGAACAGAATCTTGTTGATATCAGTAGCCTTCTTATGTATTCTTGTATCTTTCTTCACAACTTGGATATTCATGAGGATGAAGTTGCCAGGCTATCTACAGAACTGATTGTTTACTAATGTAGAGTAAGCGAAGTCATAAAATGTTTTTTAATAAGTTTAATAAATATTTTTTATATTCCATCAAACAGTGTTTTTTTTATGCATAGATTACATCATTCATTTTGTATACCCACTTAATATGTAAGGAATCATAATGATTCCATTTCTGGGGGAGCTATACTGTCAATATTCATTACATTTGCATTTACACAACATTATTTATTTATGTAACTATTTATGCACACATATAAATACAGACAACAAGAAAGGAACAGAAAAATACGTACAAAGGCAATGCTTATTTCTAAAGAAATCTCTTCCAGCATACCTGCGATAGGAAAGTAGATAGAAGAGATGTAGACAACGTGTGTAAGAGTAGAAGAGAAACAAAATACAAAAAATAAGAAACAATTCACTAATTTAAACATAAACATACAATATGAGAATATACTTGCAAACATACTCATAAAATAAATATAAAAAAAAAGAAAATATATATTGTTACAGTCAATTCTGTTCTGGCAATGCTGCAAGCCTTTTGGGCTCTTTTCTTATTGACAGCGATGGCGATGCGGACGAATTTTTGAATGCCCAATGAGCTCTTCCCCTTGTTTTTTATGTACTTACTATTCATATTTCTTTCTAAATAAAATTAAGTAAAATGACAATGGTAAAAACATATGCCTATGAAAAGAATATTCTGTGATTATCACTGTTATGCTAAAGTTATTATGATACGCGCTCAAGGTTATCATTTTACTGAATATGTAACATTATCATCTGCCTCGCTTTTTCCCAAGAATGTTGGAGTCGGGTCGGCTCTCAGTCTAACCGGATGCAGCTGCTTACCAGTATTTTACATGAAGCGACTAGCTAAAGAAAATTATTATAATTTAATAAAAAACAGACGCTCAATTCGTCTGTTTTTTACCTCCTCCTTTTTTAAGAAGTTGGTTAAAAATTAAACAAAATCCCAAAGAAACATAATTTAATAATTAGATATTTGGCATTTCATTACATAATTGTTCTAATAAAAATTGAGAACAGCACAAAACATCAAAATTCATTACTAAAACATTTTCATTGCAAATACATAATTATTATTTAAAATAAATAAACAATTACAATAATAGGGAAGACATAATAAATGCTTTTTTATAATATATCAACTAAACTTAAAAGTAATTTCTTATTTACTAAAGTTGCTGCAACTGCCTCATTCATTAGGAAATACCTAAATCAATGTCTGAATATTTGCAATGTTGGATTTTCAACTCTCAGTGCTGAGCTGAGCAATCATAATAGCGCGCTTTAATTTAGGCATTCATTTATGTGTCACCTAGTGTTAGTAAAAAGGGGCATTCTATTATTCATACCATTACTACAATCATCCACAGATTCCTAAGTAAACATTAAAAATGTAATATAATAATGATGAAAATTACAGACACAATACAGGAAACGACACAAACACAAGTTTGTATTTTGAGACAAACACAAGTTTTATTTAATTTGAGAATGTATGAGTATGTTGTGGCAGAATGTTGAGTATTTTACAGTTCCTCACTTCACAGTCTTATTCTAAATGCGCTGAAAAACAAAATAAAGACAAAAATTAGTGCAATGTAAATAGAATATAAAAAAAATAGAGAGAATTAAGTAAACCAATGTGTATTTGTAACTCTCTTACATTGTGATAATAATATTCATGTGACTCTGACAAATATAGTTTTGGCCAATTTGTTACAATACAAGGGATGGGAGATGTCCTAATAGAACGCGATTCTGAGATCATCGCATTATTCATGTCACGTTATTGCGTTTATTAGGACAATGGCATATATGACATAGCTGAGCTGTTACTCCAGGATTGGCTAGCAAATCATGAATAGATTCAGGGCTTGCCTTTTCACAGTGTAGGAGGGTAATCAGACTAATCGGTTGTTTTCTTTCTGGTCCAATCACTCTGGTATTTTATTCAATTATGCGGGTTTAACTAAAGTTGACCAGGGGGCCTACCACCAACGCTTACAGCAGTATTATTTTAATCTTACGTCAGTGGGGGAAGAGATGGAGCTATACGTCCTGTAGAGCTTCATCTCTTTCCTACACTGAAGTAATATTAAAATAATACTGCTGTAAGCGTTGGTGGATGGCCCCCAGAGCATGCACAAATACTTAATAAACTTACTGGCAGAAATCAGAGCTCTTATCAATGATATGTTCAAACTCTGCAAAAGATAATGCTCCATCATCATCTAAGTCGGCTTCTTCTAGAACATTCTGGACTAGCTGCTGGATCTCAGAGTCACCCAATTTTAGTTCAGGACCGCACAGCCTCTCAATCACTTCACGCAAGTCTGACACACCAATCATGTCGTCACCATCAAAATCTGCGGAAATAATTGTTTAATTATTTTCGGTACTGTAAGTCAAGGACCTCAAATATAATAATATTTATTTACATGTTTATACTATGCAACATAAAGGGCATAAACTAAACACATTTTTTACCAGTCAAACAAGTGTACACACGGCTACAAATCAAGCTATACATTTCCAGTTTATGCTTATCTAGCATTGTATAGAATTTCTGTACAATGCAAGATCAGCTTATACTGGAAATGTATAGCTTGATGTCCTGTCGTGTGTACCTAGGGTAATAAAATGGCAGCCGGGAGGTGCATTGCTTTTATATCTTTTCGAAAAGCTATAAAATCCACTAGAATCAATTCCATTTTTTTTCTAACTCTTGATGTTCAAATATTTGAAAAAAGAAATTGGACTGATTGTATGTTGAGATCGGCAGCAAGTCCTACCTCCGCTACTCAACTACTGGGTAGTTTCAATATTAAAAAGTGGCTGGCTAGTAAAAGACTGGCCAGATTTGAGACCTTTAGACTACCACTTATGTCAAGAGATCTTACCAAATATCCTAAATGCATGTTCAGCCTTAACTGCTTTTGGTGCCATTTCACTAAAAACAGACATCATGTCAAGGAAGTCTTCGAAGGTGCAGTCTCCGTCATTACTTGAGCTGAATACTTTGCATATCCGGTCTCTGAACGGGTTCACGCGTAACTCAGGGTATTGCAGGATCTTTGTCATCGGGAGCTTGGCATTCTTGTTGTGACCTACTTTCTCGGGTGCTAGGGCTTTGAATTTTTGATGAGCACTGGAATGTAAGACAGGTTTATTAAATTACATTTTTAGTAACAGCTGAGAAAGTTAAATAGTGTTTAGTATCAGAAATAGGGTCAATACTGAAAAGTATTATATTGTAATAGGTAAGTATACATATATTGGATATATTGTTCACGATTCTATACTTGTTCTATTTTGACAGGGAGAACTATTATTAACAATAGGTAGGTATTACAGTATATACATATTTTGTGTTGTTTCATTGTTAGGTATTTATGTATTGTTGTAGGTTTTCTAAATGAAATGATATGAAATATTTAGAGCAAGTATGTTCAGTAACTAAATAATATAATTTCTGTTCCATCAGGAAGACAGAGAATATAGAAATACACATCGTTTTATAGATGAAATAGTAACGTTCTTAAATAAACTAGGTTTAACTCTACTAGATTCTTGAACTATTTAGGCTTCGAGTTATAATTAAGTAAACTGCATGAAAACAAAATTATAATAAAAGATTTCTACTCACTAAAGCACTTCCTTCTTCGTAAAATAAGTGAGATCCTGTAAATTATGACGAATTTATTAGTCATCTGTCGAAAACCACATTTTTAAGAGCAAAAACCATAACAAATGAATTAATTTAGTTACCTCGTAGTCTTGAAGTTCCTCCTCTGTAAACTGACTTTTTCCTTGGCCCATTATATGATTAGAGAAACTTCTTTATTAATTGTAAATATAAATTTTATTACAATTTATAATGTAAACAAAAACACAAAGATTTGAGATTCAGGGCGGGGAACATGTGGTGTGGGGGAGGTGGGGTAAGGTGGGGTGAAGAACCTGTCAGCTGTCAATGTCAATTTGATCTGAGCGTTTAGTTCAATCTTGAAATTAAAAGGAAACCTTGTAAGAAAAATTATATTTAAAAATAACTATTTTTATTACAATATAGGTAGTAATTGTATCTACAGAATTGTTGTTCTATTTTATTTCTCATCGTCGTCTTTAATTTCCGTCATAGTCTCTGCAAAAATATAAAATGGGGATCAAAACCGATCGTTCCTGGAATACAAACATTTTATTTTTATTGGAGCAAGGAAGGGTTTTATACTAACCGTTAGCTTTCTTGATTCTAGAGGCAAACAAAGAACTCCTCTTATAAGGACCCCCAGGGACCAGCTCACAGAGCATAGGATAGTTCTTCTTACATGGTGTCGATACCCAAGTCCTCGTCCTTGTAAGAAGAACACAATCGAATTTCCTGCGGGCCTTTCTTGGACTGCCAGGTGCCCAGGCACGATATGTCGTGCAGTCTAGGGCATCACCTTAGGAAGGATGCAACACGAAAATGTATAATGATTTTGTAACCACTTACTTTTAGTGAGAGGCCACTATTTTAGTGTAGGTAATATAAAGTAGATAATAAGCCTTTCTTCAGCAGACAATGTAATGATGACCATCTTTTAAGCCTACCTCTAGCAGACAATAATAGCCTTCCTTAATTTTGAGGTCCCTGATTTGTCAGCAGTTTATAACTCACCATTTACACTAATAAAAGCACTTCCATTCTTGCTCCTCATCCCGACAAACGCCATCTCTATACTATTGCCAGCTAGCAGCTGCGCCAGCGCATCGGTTCGCTGCTCGCTTGTGACGTCAGCAGGCAAGCTGCTTAGGTTCTTACACTCACGGAACCCTAGTGTGTAGTTCAGCTTCTTTGTGATGATTAAGAACATCCCCAGAGTTGGGACGCAGGATGAGTTCACATGAGCTAAAAATAGTAAAGAAAAACATTTTTTTATGAGATCCATAAAATTGATCTATGTGCCGCAGGAATCCGTTGGATGCGAGAAAGACAGAACCGGTTAAAGTGGAAGTGGCGGTGCTTGAGGCATAAACCTCCAGCAGTGGACGTATTTCGGCTGAAATGATGATGATGATGATCAATGTGCTAGAGTATAAGATTGTAGTGCAGCCTTCGATCACTAATAAAAAATGGTGCGGCTCACTTTAGGGCAAAGATTCAAAACATGAATGGAGGTAAATTGCCGAAATATAAATTAACTGAAAGTCATTTAAAAATGTCTTATTCCTACAACATCCTGTGTTGATGATTATGTAGACAGCCTAGCTAGATATCGATACAGATGGCAAAAAAATAGAATAGAAGTACTCAGGCGCGGTCCGAGGGGGGGTCATGACCCCCCACAAAATCGTTCAAGCTGTCAAGAGACTGAATGATTTACGTTCTTTACTAATTAAAAACTTTAGGTAGGTACTTGATCCACAACGACCCCGATGAGCTTATACAAAAAAAAAAATTAGGGTACTTATCAATTAGGTAACCGTCCATTTCCGTAAAAATATTCCTCGGCACCACTGGTGACCCCCCCAAATCTTGGGCTGCAACCGCGCCTGGAAGTACTGGGAGAATGGTAAAACAAAAGTAGGTAAACTTACGTATTGGCTTTGCATAAATACTGTAATAATCATATCTGGAATCATTCACCATGGACAATCCCCCATCAGCCTCAGCGCACTTCAAGACTTCACAGGTATAGTCAACTGTCAAATTACTTTCGGCCCAAGCCTCCGGAGGACTATAGTTTATCGCCAGACCCTTCTTCTCAATGCCAAGTCGCTGGCAACTGGTCAGGGATGTGAAATTAGCCTTGGATACTATACCAAGTTTGGAACGGTAGCATTTCTCCATTAGATGGTATTTTGGAGAACGTGATTGAGCATCGACGGAGCATTTCGATTCTGCCATTACTGGTGTTTCTATTGTTGATAGCACTACTAGTAGAATTAACAACATTATCCTTTTTTAAGTCTATGGCACTTATCGCACTTCACCACTGTTTAGAGTTAACAAACGCCTGTAATATTTCTTATAGCAATGATCGCACTGTTCAACAATTTTATTATAAACTAAAGAAATATTACACAATTATTGCATTTTGATCAATCTAATTATGTTACAATAGCAGGTAGCACAGCTGTTTTACTATGAGTGAGAATAACTAAGGTTTTAACTAATAACGATCCCAGTACAGAAACATAAAATTAACTATAATTGAGCCTATTACTGTCACTGCCTTCATCATGGCTGACGGGATGACGATTTGCATTGTGCTGTGTCCTCGTGTAATTTAGTTTAGTAGGTAGTTTTACCGTGTCAGTATTTACCCACTCATTTAATTTTGTAATGCTAGAGTCATCGTAGTTGCGATGCTATCCCTGAGACAAAGCTAGAGTGTCTCCAGGGCCGTAGGCAGGGGTGTTGTTGGGGGTTCAAGCCCCCCCCGAAATGCGAATCACAATCCAGAGATCGACCACCTAGGGTACCTCCGTATACAGATAATTGTAATCTATTTCGCACTATAGGCGTACTTTAAAATTTGCAATAGCAGTAAGAGTATGCTTAAATACTGTATTCTGTATGATCGGTCAAAGAGAAAGAAAACTAACTTATTCGAAGCTGGATACAAAAAATGTCGAGCTCGCTCGCTCACAATCATTTTTTTTAGATTTCCAATAAAGAAGTTTGCAGATTTCCGAAATTGCTGTTCTAAAAATAATACTCTTTGCTTTAAATATGTATTTACTATTTTTTTACCCTCTTTGAAATCAGAAATACAAGTTAATTTCTTCAAAAAAAAGTTAGCAACCTTAACCCCCCCGAAATGAATTCTTGGCTACGGCCCTGAGTGTCTCACATGCGTTTGCGCATTACACAGGTACAAAAAGCCTAAAAACTAAACACAACAGCGATCCTTGGTAGCATAGTAACCTACAGTATAACAGTGAATCAGATACATGTGTAAGGCTGCTTTTCTACCAGAGATGTGCTATGCTACGTTGCTATAAATGCGTTTGGTCCACATAGCATAGCACTGGGGGAAACGGGTTCAACTAAGCTATGTTTTTTATATGGAAGGATGCTTGCTATGGATGGGAGCTATGGATGCGCGGGTGGTGTATAACAGCTATAGCTATGTGCAGAGCGGAGTGCCTTTCATACTGTCGATGCATCGCATACCTCGAACAGCGCGTCTTCCTCGCACAGCTACCTCGCGGCGGCGCATATTCATAGCACATCTTACTCGCTCCGCTACACAGCTTAGCATTAGTGGAAATAGTTTCGTAACTAAGCTTACACATCCTCGCAGCATAGCTGCATAGCACATAATATCTGGTGTAAAAGCAGCCATAATTCGAATACGCGACCCTGAGCTCAATAATCGACCTTCCTGCAGTAACAGGAACTACTCAAATAAGGTTTTGACCTTCGTTCATGAACCACAAACACAATAAATTGGTAGGTATACAGCCTCTTTTCTAGGTCTCAGCCAACGTGGTCAGGTTTTATTCGAAAATACTGTCTGGAAAGTAAAGCTATTTTGAAAACCGTCAAAAATCTAGTTGTCCCATTCAAATAAGTGTCATTGATTTGGAAATGTCATTATACTCCAATTTTATTGAGGATCATAATTTAATTAATTAATTTTACAAAGGTATAAGATTGCAGATAGCGCACTAGCGCGTGTAAACAAAATGGGATGTTTTTCCTCTAAGAATACGGAAGAGGTGAGTGCTATCAAAAATTGCGTGTCTTGTTGTATCGGTGGAGTGACGTAAGTAGTACAATATTTGTAGTAGTAGTGTAGAAATTGTAGAATGCCTGTTCCGGATGGTCCTCAGCTGCATCCCTGCAAAAACTAGAAATCGCTAGGAACAGAATAAACGCCAGAGCATCAATTAAATGCATGATTTAGTGAAATTTTTGGTTAATGTTATCAAAACCCGATAATTTATTCTACCGAGTCATACCACGTCATTCCGATTAGTTCATCCAATATCAAGATGGGCGAAAGATGAAGTGAAGAAATCAACAAGCAAAATACTTTACCCTCTAACCATTTAACATAAACATAACATCACGCCTGTAATCTCCGAAGGCAGAGGTGTGCCTAGTGGTGTATAGTACACCCCACATTATGCTTTACTCCCATGTAATGGAAGTGAACCTATTGCCATCAACCGGGCACGAATACAGACTCCAGGCTGATACTGAGAAGTTCTAGATAGAAAAACACAATACCCCTTCCTTTTATTAATCAACAATTAATTAACCAACAGGACATGGTCTACGACATGACTCCTATCCGGCATTTGCCCGTGATCTTTGTGAACGGAGTCCCGGGTGCCGGCAACCAAACTGTGGCGCAGACCATATCAAATATAACAGGCTATACAATGATAAGACCAGGAGAGCTGGTACGGTCTGAAGCAGGGAAGGACACGGCCAGAGGGCGTTTGATTGCAGATAAGTTACAGGCACAGGACGATATACCAGAGGTAGGTCAAATTCTTATGGATATTCTCCTTTGAAGAACTCAGTGTTTAACCAAATGAACTATGTTATCTGGGAGCTCCGATGGATCCATCAGGCTTCTACCTCAATTATTATGCTCAGTGTTAATCTGGAGACGGTAATAGTTCTGTAAAAATTGTTGTGGTTCGCAGCAGCTCTGGCGATAACTCATCGCAGAGTAATGAAGACCATATCAGTAGTCCTCTAAATGGGGTTACTTGTCACCGATATACTTCGGTAGTTATAAAACGCCGTCATGAGCCAGCCAACCAACAACCAAAGCAGTAGATTTCAAATACCTATTCGCTTTCCAGCAACTGACAGTAGACTTGATAAAGGAGTCGATGCTAACGCAGCATGAAGCGAAGGGCTTCATCCTGGTTGGCTTCCCTAAGAACCCACGGATGTCCAGCATTTTCAACAGGCAGGTCAAGTGGCCTGAAAAGATCGTGGCACTTGAAGTTGACAACGAGGTAAGAATTTATTTCTCATCGATATTATCCATCGCCAAGGTAAGAATGGCCATCTGCCTTTTTCTATTGAGTAGGTTTTTCTTGTGAAGATCCATGAATCATCATCATCATTCATAGGCAGCCTATTGTTCCAACAACTGCGGAGTAACGGCCTTCTCCCTCTTGTGCCATATCTCCCTGGTCTGTGCAAGTCACAACCAGGTCTTACCAGCGATCTTGAAGATCCAGTTATGTTTAAAAATCTAGAATGGCTGCTTCAAGCTGTTCCGTTACTCTGATTCTCAGGTAGCAGCGACGAGGCTGCAAAGCAAACTATCGGAGTTGGGCAGACCGGAGTCGGAGATCAATGCAGCGAGGCAAATCGTCAGGGAAGCTGCTCACAAAGTCAAAAACGTACACAAACGATTTGGAGGACATATTGTAACAGTAAGCCTTAGTTATCTACTCAAACAGTTTCTGATTGGGGCTTTCCTTCAGGGTCCGAACCATATTTTACGCTATCCTGCATTTTTGTACACGATATATTTAATGTCTGGACTTTGATCCATAAGTTTTTTTTCGTTATTTCTTCTCAGGGGTAATCAGAGAGGAGATGGCGATTCCATCTACCACATTTTTCGGTATCCTATTTACAGCCGAAATAATTTCATTTCATTGTTTTGGGAGTGATGCTAGGAACATGAGGTTTTGGTGACAAACCGCACTGGAGTATTAAGTACCTATCCAAATTAAAGGTATCCTACCAACTGAGCATCCTTAATATAATGCTTTCCTTTCGTTGAAACGTGATTATTACTTCGGGCGTTCCAAACCGAACCCAATGAAACCAAACTTTTGCATAGTTCTCAGAATCTGATGAAAACTTGACCCTGGCTTCTTTCCTCCACAGCTGGACAGTAGCGGCAATCCAAAAGCCTTAGCGTCCACACTCAAGGAAATTCTATCAGACACGATCGAGAAGTGCCAGAAGCGGCCGGATTCTCCCGAACCCCGGCCCCCCACGGCAGTTTCAGCCCCCGCAGTGGCCCGACTCTCAATGGCGGCGGAACTGACACCAGTGATTGTCTCCGTCGACGCTGACGGGGAAAAGTGATAGGGTTACTCGTTTAATTTTATTGTGACTTGTTTTAAATTTTGCTATATTACATGTAACTTTACTGATTTGGGTGTTTTATTAGGACTAATATCTATGGACAAAGACCTAGGGTCCAAATCAGTACCTAATTTAAATGATTTCGAAAATTCGATAGATTGATGTCGTGTACGATACCTATTTGAGAAAGTAGGTATATATTTACCAACTTATTTCATCTGATAAAAAAAAACTGGCACTTGGCCGGTTTTTTAGGTTTCCATACCCAAAGGATAAAACGGGATCCTATTACTAAGGCTCCGCTGTCTGTATGTATGTCTGTCTGTCCGTCTGTCACCAGGCTGTATCTCATGAACCGTGACAGTTAGACAGTTGAAATTTTCACAGATGATGTATTACTGTTGCCGCTATAACAACAAATACTAAAAAACAGAATAAAATAAATATTTAAGGGGGCTCCCATACAACAGACATGATTTTTTTGCCGTTTTACAGATAATGGTAGGTACGGAACCCTTCGTGCGGAGTCCGACTCGCACTTGGCCGGTTTTTTTTTCGATTCGTGTCTGCGAGACGGAGCATGCACAATGAAGGGTACCTACCTTTAATGATTTTTTTATGTTGTATCTACATAATAAAGAGTATTTTCTATATCTATGAATTTATCCCAAGAACAAACTTTAAGATTTTAGTTGAAAAGAACAATATCTGTTTTTTTTTCAAAAGTTTCGGAGATAAGCGGGTGATTGGGAATGGTTAATTTTCATCTATATTCTCAAATAACTTTAAAACTACTTAGTTATTTTAAAAATATTAAAAAAGTATACCTACTTGGGATCCTCACAGTAAGTCAGATATGTCACACGGTACAATGTACAAATTGAAATTTTATTATTTGTCTCCGATATTCAAAATTCATATAATTACGTAAAGAAATTGATGTGTACCATATTTCAACTTAATCGGTTCATTAGATTCGGAGCAAATTGGCTGTGACAGACGGACAGTTAGACAGTGTCTGACAGACACGAGTGATCTCGTATGGCTTCCGGTTTTTCATTCGGACTTTAGGTACGGAACCCTAAAAACCATAAATAGTCAACATTTTTACCATTTATGCATTCTTTATGATTTTTAATGAACAAAAGAGTTTGCATCGCACACCGCGTGGACTAGGTTACTGGCCGCAAATAAATTCCTTTTTGCAAAATTTTCAAATGACAAGCGACAGTGCACGTCGTTGTCAATTGTCACAAAAGCGCATCGATTTTCAAAACAAAACAATTAAATAAAACGAATTCATTCCCTACAGAGCAGTCTTTGGCTAATCATCTTCTATCCATTTAGTTTATTTCATTATCAATTTTCACAAGTTACTTTTGTGATGTCAATTGTAAATATCATAATTCATTGGCAGCTCATGTCAAAAGCGTGAAGTTTGGTGGCGGGAATTAAACTTTGTTGATTATTTGGTAAAGTCGCCACGCTGCCTAGGTCCGTGATCAAAGTTATGAAGATCAAACTGCGTAAGTATTGAAAACTCACTGTTTTACATACTACATATGTATTAGCCCTGTCTGTTACTATGAGCTGCTTTGGTGGTTGGTATAACTTCTCTACCGAAAGTTACATCTAATATGTTGGGTTGTTCCATAGTTTGGTTCTATAAAAGCTATTTGTTTCGCAAATCAAAGGGGAAAGAAAAAAAATGTAATCCTTGTAAAAGCAAACTAGCTATGTACTTACTTAATTAATTTGTTCTAAGATAACTTAGAGAATTTGAAGTTGAATCGATTAATGTTTTAGATTTTGCTGCAATGTGTAATTTTTTTTTTCTACAATAATTTCACACGTACATAAAATTCAGGACAGAAATAGTCGGAAATAAATAAATTTTATCTATAACGATTTTGATCCATTTTTAAAATTATATTTAAAAGGTTTTAAACATAAGTATAGGAATCTCCCACTTTCTAAAAAAAGTTAATTGGATTTTTTTCATTTTTATTTCACACCTTTTTTGAAAATGGTTAGAAAACGTTGAACAATTTTCTTTCTGTGTAATAACCTATAAAAGAGTTGTTAGGCTTGCTTTACATGACGCTGGAGCAGCACCGGAGCCGCACTGCAAGATAAAAAACAAATTATAATATCTCAGAATGAGTGTAATATCTATTCGGCCGCGTGCGGCTGCCGTGTGGCGTCGCGTCGGTGCGGCACATGGGCGATATTCATTAGTTGTATTAATTATATTGACGATTGAAATACAGACATGATTTAAAAAAATAACGTAAGAAAATTTGAATTACGCGGGCTACCGTGGCGCTTTCGTACTCTAAGAATTGTATGTTGTTCAGCGCGAGACCGTTTCCCGTCGACGTCATCGACGGAGGATAACGAGAGCGGCACCGACTGGGATGCTGAGGGTCGCCATCCCGCCATGACGAACCCCCACCTCCCCCCACCGCCTCAGGTAACAAACACTCATACATCTATTATCTCTATTTGCGATGTTGCTCACTTTCAGAATGCACGCTCTTAACATTGTATCAGTTTGTATAGAGAACATAATCGGGAGCGCGTCGCGCGCGCAGATTTTTTGCTGTTGTTGCCCCGCGCCACGCGAGTTTACGCGATGGAGCGCAGTGCTTATAGGGTTTTTGCGTGCCGGCGAGTCGTGTAGTCGTGTGGACAAGGCGTAGCCGCAGGCGCAGCGTAGCAGTTATGCGTGGCGTAGCGCCCGCCTAGCACTAAGCGTAGCGTCCTGTAATGTAGTTTTCTTTTACGTAGCAGAATAATAAGTTTTCATTTTAGAATCCTGGTTTTTTACTTTCTTTGTCTAAATAAAATTGTTTACCAAATCAATAACTTTCCTAGTTCACCTTGTTTGTTCTTTGTGTTGCCCAAATGCCCATTAATGCCGGAGAAAAAAAAGATGAAGAATTTACGAATAAAACTATCATCATTTTCATCAGACAGGGTACAGGGTGGATTTTTGAGACGAGGCAGTATGGTAATTTACCTTGAGCGTTGTAGTTACAGCAAAACGGCCTTAGGAGACTGGCCATATTTTTTAAGAAATGTTGATATCAATTCAGAGACTTTGAAGAAATTGTACCTACAGTCAGCTTGAGCAGCCCTTTACTGCCCCATCTCAAAAATCCACCCTGTATAGGTATATAGTTTTGTACTGACGAATATCATCATTGTGCGAGTTTGAAGTCAGGGAGAAAACGTGACTTATGTTGGATTTCCAGCTTTAGTAAGTAAATTCTGTTAATCAACAGAGAATGGACAGTACGGACTGGAACACGGACGCCCGTCACCTCACCATGACGCATCAGCGACACCCTCCGCCTCCGCCACAGGTAACAATAGGGTTAAAGATACTATTTCCCAAAAAAAGCGGTGAAAAGGGGAGTTTTTGTTTGTATGAAAAATCTTATTCCTTCAGTTAATAAAATTGAAACTTGGCGCGAATACTTATATGTGTAAAATGATAAAGTTTGCCATTTTTATTATTTTAAACTACCTAATAATAATGTTAACGCGCGGTTTGATTTACTCGAAACTCAGTAAGGGTTTTTCAAAATTTACCGTTAAGGCTGCGTTTCCACCAGAGATGAGCGAGGATGCGTAGCGAGGAATGTCCGTAAAACTAACCAATAACAACGCTAGCTTAGCTCAAGCTATGACAGAGACGCAATGTTATTGGTTAATTTCACACACATCCCTCGCTACGCATCCTCCCTCATCTCTGGTGGAAACGCACCCTAACGGGGTGAAAAGGGGTAGTCAGTTTTACAGGGGAGCATTTTACTGGTTGGCTTGATTAACTTAGCCAAAGGAACCTAACATTTTCTTTTTTTTGCTTTTTTATTGAACCTTACCTGAGAACCGCCAGATTATGGAGCTATTCTGAAAAGACAAAATATATTTGGCTTTGTGATGAAATGTTTACATCCCAGTCACATTCTTCTACGATTGGGTCAGTATGATAGCTGCACCTAGTTTTGCAACTCTCTAGGCTGATTGTCAAATACTCCATACATTCTGTTTCACCCTTCACCCAGACGGTGATAGTTGGTTCAGTGCGCAAGCGTCGCGGGAACCTTCCCAAACACTCCGTAAAGATCTTGAAGAGATGGCTGTATGACCATCGCTACAACGCGTACCCTAGTGATGCTGAGAAACTGGCTCTGAGCCAGGAGGCTAACCTCACTGTGTTGCAGGTGAGAGGAAGTTTGTTTTATTTACACCTTGAGAGAGAATGAGCAAATGTAGCCTTTAAAAGAAATAAAACACGATAATTCCATTAGAGGATAGGTACAAAATTTCGTGTATTTCGTTGTACTGATTCACTTGGTATTGCCGAGCTTTACGAAGTAGGCCGAGTGACGCGCGACAATTCACGAACTTCTGATTTTGGGCTGGTTTATGGCTGAACACGAAAATATGGCAGAGTCATGATTGTTTGGCCGAAAATGGCAGCAAACGAAAACGAAGCTTAGGTTGGTCACTATATTAAGCCCAGTTTATGAGTTGACTATCGCATTTAGAAACGAGTTTCCATTACCAGGTCTGCAACTGGTTCATAAACGCCCGCCGTCGTATCCTCCCGGAGATGATCAGGCGCGAGGGTCACGACCCCTTGCACTACACCATATCCCGGCGGGGTCGTAAGCAGTCGGGGGCTACGGCAGGGGTGGGGGCCATGGTCGGCCTGGCTGCAGCCTCCACTTCGGGGCTAGGAGTGGCTGCAGGGGACGGTGTCAACGTAGCGGCCTGGGATGGCATCGTTGTAGAGGTTTGTAAAGAAGTATTTTTAATACGTTTACGCAAAGTTAGGCTACACACTGCTAGACGTGCAAACTAGGAAAATATTGATCCTTATTGGTGCAATCTTGTGACTCACACCGCACTTTGTTTATTTATAAATAACAAAAATTATTTAATAACAAGTGTGCCATTGTTATAGTCACTTTTATTTCTTTAAAATGTTTTTTTTGTACAATACGGCCGATATAATTTGGCAGGTCTGAACATAGGGTCTGCGAACTTTCGCGCATGTTCTCTCACTCTCACACGCCTGATGACACCATTTGGTTTCTAAAAAATGTTACTGCGCAGCCCACTGCGTGAAGTCGAAACTGCCAAGTTATATCGGCCTTATTGTAAATATATTAGCACCTTGTTTTTTATTTTTATTCATGTAATTTATTATCATTTTGTGTGCTCTAAATAAATGTTTATCTAAATATTAGGTCCCCACCTATGAAATCAGCGTTTTGTATGGGGAATTTTAAAGAAGTTACATTTTTAATACTAACATTTTCTTAATTTATACAATGTGGAGACGACAATACAACAATAAATGAAAATACTGGCAATACTAATGCTTACTTAAATGCATACAAGCGATTGTATGCTGCATGTTTGCTTGCATGCTGCATTCTTGATACATGCATGGTGCATGCTTCTTACAGTGAACGCGGTGTTGTTATTTTATAAGAGGGTACATAAGCATTTTGTCAAAGGTATAAATAGAATGTGACACTCGATGAAATGTTTTTCTTGGTAATATGTTTTATATAAACTAAGCAATATGAGGATCAAGAATATTTGATTTGTCATTCTATGGAATGAATAAATAAACATTAATTTTTCTTTGTAACAAAAATCAATGATTTAAATTTCTTCAAAGTAAATATTCTGCGTATTGATTATTCTATGAAATGATAATATGAGAAATTATTTATGTGAAACGATATTCTATAAAAATGTAGTCTATAAAACAACGCACAACATGTATAACAACCATGAACACTAATGTTTTAAAACTTTTATGCACTATTGTTTAAAAACTAAGATAACGTATGTCACTTAAAAATTTCATAGGTGGGGGGGACCCAATAATAAATTACACATTGTTTTTCCTAATATACTTTGAAGGCCTGGTTTACTTCTGCAGCCAAATCAACTAAAACCCACGGTTACCTATTGCTTAAAATCTACCTTACTTGACCACGAAAGAGCTTATAGGTAATCAAAAGTAGTACCCACAGAACGGTCCGGACGGCCGTGCTCACGACTATGGCGATGGACTGCTGGTCTACCGCAGCGACGGCGACGAGCTCGGGGACGGCGAGGAGGGCTACTCCAGCACGATCAGCGAGGAGGAGGTCAAATATGACCCCTCCGTGTGGCAGTCTGTTATCCGATACGGACCAGAGGACCACGACCTGCATCCGGCTGCTAGGGAGTAAGTTTTTAGTATCGGTCTCGTTAAATTCCAATTGTTAGTTGCCTACAGATTCCCTTTATTTTCGGAGTCGTCTTTGAAAGCCTATGAAGAATTTAGTTTTTATCAATCAGCATTATAATGTTCCCACTGCTGGGACACAGGCCTCCTCTTTGTGAGAGGCAGTGGGCCGTAATCCACCACACGGGCCCAGTGTAGGTTGTCACATGTCTTCAAATTTTTGGTTCTAGGACATGCCGGTTTCCTCACGATGTTTTCCTTCAACGTTTTAAAAGCAGTGGTGATAAAATTAAATACAGAAAGTAAAGTGCCTGGCTGGGTTCGAACACACGACCTACAACTCGTAAGTCGGGGTCGATACAGTGTCAGAAAATAACACGCAATTTCGTAGACACTAACCTGTGTTTTACTTTAGCTTTACACACTCAAGCTGCTTATATAAAATTGTCCAATACGTATTTCTAAATAAGAAAATAAGACACTCTTCAGTAATGTCTCCAACATTGCGTTAGTTAACCACTTAATTAATAAATTAATTAATAAAAACGCCTAACGTCGAAAGTCACTGCGACGATTCCTTTTCCCTCCCACAGCAGAGCGTCAGTCATATCAGTTGCCGCGACCAAAGACATGGTAGAACAGATCGGCGAGCCGCAGGAGACTAGTACAGAGCAGTACTGCTCGAGAGCAGCGCGGGCAATAGTTGAACGCTGGTACAACCCTATACAACATTAGTTTTTGTTTATGCTAAACCCGAAAAGGGGTCATTGTACTCATCATTTTGAACAACATTTTGTGAAAAAAAAATTTGCTGTTCCATACATTTGTGTTCACTTAAAACGACAAAATGTATGGAACAGCAAATTTTTTTTTTGTGATTTTAATGTTGGTCCCATAGAAAAAGTTGTTCAAAATTATGAGTACAATGACCCCTTTTCGGGTTTAGCATAAACAAAAACTAATGTTGTATACCTATCAATTCTCTACACATTGTCCTACGCCCCAGAAACTCATAGCGTCTTACTTATCTCCGTCCCTCCAGCAATACATAATCAGCAGTAGCTAATGGTGACTACTATGCATAAATGATCGAATTCGACCTTCCAGGTTTTTCGTTCCTCAATACGAATATTTGTTTTCCGCATCCCAGCAGCACGGCATCGGTCGTGACCGTGACCACTACGGAGGGCATGGTGGGGCAGGGCCCCGAGCCCGTGTCCAGCAGCGAGGACGGCTGGCAGGCGCTGGCGCACCCGCAGCTGGCGCACCTGCCGCAGCTGCCGCACCCGCTGCGCGCGCGCCGCATGCAGGTGAGCCCGCCCCCGCAGCCGCCGCCGCCCGTCGCCGTCGAGCTCGAAGTAGCCACCACCGACATGTGGTGCCACACCTAGTCGCCGCCCGTGTCTCAAATGTGACTATACTGTAGCTTTATTAGATATTCTGAAATTTATAGCTCCGTTTACTCTTGCAATTTTCAGAAGAATAGAAGTTTAATTTGTCAAAAATTCCATTTTGAATTTCTTTGCCTGTTTATTTAAAAATAAAATATGTTTGGAGATTTTAATTTGGGCTGCGCGAATGTTGTGGCCGCAATTTACCATGTTTTTGTACATATCTAACTAGGCGACGTCGGTGTTAAAACACTATACTTAGTTTCCTTTACAATCAAGTTTTCCTTGTGTTTTTGTTTTGTTTTTAGCCTAGAGACGAGATTCAGTTTGTTGTGTAAATAAACTTTTATACTAAATATTTTGATTTTCATTCAAGTAAACAGCTATCATTACGTTTTGGGCGCGGGGTGTTTTAATACCGGCATCACCTGACAGTTATTCCTTTCCAAAAGTCCCTATGTGTGTTTTTGTTGTTTAGCTTTTAATTTATAAAATCTAGGCATGCTGCTGAACTTCTTCGCAAAATTGTATTATATTAGCCAAAATTGGGGATTTGAAATGGTCAAAATTTCGCATGTCCAGAATTATATCTATCCAAAATTGACTTGGGACCATAACTGCAGGTGGTGCCGCGCGCGCGTCGTACGGAGGGTGAACAGGACAAGTTCAAGTGCTTGTATCTCCTGGTGGAGACAGCTGTGGCGGTGCGGCAGAGGGAGAAGGAGCAAGAGGAGGCAATGCTACCTGCACTAGCGGACTAAGGGGGGGGGGGGCGACAGGTGCGGTAAGCCCCTGGCCCCTGGTCTTGGGAAGCCCCCAAATGTCGAGTCAAAACCCAAACAAGGCCAAAATATGTTCAGTAAGTAAAAGGGAGTTGGCCCCCCCCCCCCTACGTATGCTGAATATGAAAGTAGAGTGCAAAAATAATATTTTTTTACCCATATAATCACATCAAAGGAAAATCCTCCATTTCTAAAAGTATGTGATCATTAAATCTGCTGTTAAATCATTTTTTTACACACAAAACACTTAGGGCCTCACCACAAAAACTTACACTTGTTCAACGCGTGTTTAGTGTTAGTTTTATTTCAAACTCCATACAGAAATGTCATGTTTCTTAAAGCCCAAAACACACACAAGGCGGGTGCGGGGCGGGAGCGATTTCGGCGCGGGAGTACGGCGGGTATAAGAAATTGTAATTCAAGGAATTATATGGACGTCAACACACAGAACGCGTGCGCGGGGCGGGCGCGGAGCGAGCCGGGAGCGGACCCGCGCCCGCTGCCCGCCAACACAAACAGCGCAGTTCGGGAGCGTGTCGGGCGCGGGAGTACGGCGGGCATAATAAATTGTAATTCAAGGAATTATATGGACGTCAACACACAGAACGCGTGCGCGGGGCGGGCGCGGAGCGAGCCGGGAGCGGACCCGCGCCCGCTGCCCGCCAACACAAACAGCGCGGTTCAGGAGCGTGTCGGGCGCGGGAGTACGGCGGGCATAATAAATTGTAATTCAAGGAATTATATGGACGTCAACACACAGAATGCGTGCGCGCGTCGGGCACCGAGCGAGAGCCGCGCCCGCCACCACTGACAGCGCGGGGCGGGAGCTGTTGTGCTATTCTGTAAAAATATCACCATGAAAACTTAGGAAATTCAAACTGAGTAAAAAAATTCATTTCATGCGCCAATATGTTCAATTCTTCTTTACTTAAAACAGTTCTATTTGCAAGTCAATTTATATCGGGTTTGTATATTTTTGCACTCAGTTTAATATCTAAATGTTCAAAATTTGCCCTAGACATGTGGAAATATTCATAAAACCGTTCCTCGTCCGTTTATAATACTCTGCAAAGTTGATGATATTTTTCATATTGATGTTGAAAGTTGTTTTATTAATGTCATGAACCCATGTCATGAATTAAAATGAATAATAATAATAATTCTTCGTCCGTGTCCGAATCACCCGACATTTTCACGCTGCAACCGCTGCCGCCTCTCAAAGTACGACCGCGCCTGACCCGCGGTTTTGTGGTAATAAGGTTAGTTTTCAATAAAATTCTCAGCTGCATGCACTCGCGACCGTCAAACTTACTGCTATAGTTTGACTGACACCGTTTTGCTGTACTGCGTCTTAGGTATGTGCGCGGCGAGACGCGGGGACAATGCAGTCCGCTGATTCGTCAACGCTCACGGGGACCCGCCGCTCATTCGTCATTGCTGCCTAGATGCGCTTCAATAGGCGAGGCATTGTATAGGCATACAGCACGACGGCGCGAGCATGTCGGTGACGCGAATTCATAAGTTTATCCATTACCAAAAATCGCTCACCGTGTTTATAGAAGTTTTCACTTCAAAAGTATTATATTATTTTCAAATAAAACGCGTGACGTACCTAGTTCTGTAAACACCGCGCGCATACCGAGATGCGGTAAACTGAAAAGATCCCGTCCCACTCTCGCGCATACCGTTGAAATATTAGACGCTCGGTGAGCTTTCGGTACAGAGTATACCGAGCATGCTGATCCCGCACCGCTGACGCACCGACCAATGACGAAAGTGCCTTAGACTTGTAGGAACTGAGTATCAGTCTTCTATTGGATCATATACCTGTATGATTTGCAGGTTTTTTTTTCACAGGTTTCTTCGTCATAAGATATGTTTGTTTTTAAGTTAAGAAGTAGAAGTTGTAGAAGTTAAGCATATTACTAGTATTTTGTTGTTTGGAATATTAAATCGGCCCTCTGGCGTACTGGGTGACCGCGACCGCGACCTAGCAGCGACCAACGATTTACGGTTATACATCCAAAACTCTAGGGTATTCATGAGATCATGTCAAAGAATCAACTGGCATATGATTTTATTTTTAATTTTTCATACAAAATAATTCGACACGATTATTTATGTAAAACAACCTTATAAAAACGTCAATTTTCTTAGCTTTAAATATGAATTATTGATTTGTATTAAAAATGATTTACTCATACTTAACAATTAAACTTAGATACACACATCGAGAGTGTAGTATTCTAGGACTTTTTGTATTTATTATTTTTACTGGGACGCAAAAGGGAACACGTTGTACTGTACCTATATTAGTAAAACGTTGTTCGATGCTACTATACTCCATTTGAAATAAGATTAGACATTTAAATAAGCCTTTTTTACAGTGCGTACAACCGATTCTGACTTCTATTGCGTTGGTGGCATGACAAATGGCAGCTGCAATAGAGAGTTGGTATTGTGTAATTTCTTTTGCTTTTAACGCCATCCTTATCCGCCCGCCTCCGCCTACGGTATAGAACTCAAAATCGGTTGAACGGATTGTAAAAAGGTTTGTTTACATGTCTAATCTTATTTCAAATGGAGTATAGGTCTGATCGTGTTTGTGGTCGCTCAGTGCGTAACTCCGCTTCCTCAGTCGCTCAGTGCGTATTTAAAAGCGATCGTCGTCGCGCGAATACACGATCATTCGAACTTTTTGTTCGGTGAATCTGAACGCATGGTCGCGCCGACAGAGGGCGTTTTCCGGTTTTCCGAACAAATAGTGACATATGCACGCCACAGATCGTGTATATTCGCGCGACGATCGCTTTTTAATAGAACGCGGTAGAGGGTTTAGTAATTCCCACTTAGAATAAGATCGAATGTTTTGTTAAAAGTTAATAAATTGAATGATTAATTAAGTAAGTTGCTTTATTTAGTTCAAGGCAGCGGTAGCCTCCTTGCTAAATTGATGTGTTAGACTGCCTTGTGAGGATGCAAACAGGCTACAGTCGGCCAACAGTAGGCACCTATCCCACCGCCTCTCACCGGGTAGGATGTAAGAATAGTTATTGACTATTTTCTCGCAAAAAAAAAGTACAATAGCTGTAGGTCCCATGTCAGTCATTAAGGTCGATTCACTCGTATCAATGAAGCCACAGCACAGTTCTGACACAGTACCGGCACAGTGCAAAATATTATTTCATACATTCTCGGGTCGATCCATCAGGTTAAGCTACGCTTGCCGGGGTCGGTCCGTGGATGGGTGACCATTTTCACATATCGAGACGCCTCCGTGCCTCGGAAAGAACGTTAAGCCGTTGGTCCTGGCTGTCATTTGTGGATCTTTGACAGTCGTTACGAGTCCTCAGAAGCCTGAAACTCTGACAACCAGTCTAACCAAGGGGTATCGTATTACCCAGTTACTGGGTTGTGGAGGTCAGATAGGCAGTCGCTCCATGTAAAATACTGGTATTCGGCTGCATCCGGGTAGACCGGAAGCCAACCCCAACATAGTTGGGAAAAGGCAAGGCAGATGACATTCTCATGTCGGTGTCGGGACTGACACTGAGAGCACTGTGTCGTCACTGACACTGACAAGTGGGGATGCGTTCATACAAAATGTATGAAATAATATTTTGCACTGTGCCGGTACTGTGTCGGAACTGAGTCGGAACTGTCGCTTCACTGATATGTGTGAATCGACCTTTAGAGTTGATCGATGACTGTTGCCATTGCCGGTAAGAACTCTCTGTACGATTTTTGATCCGTTAGTGTGGCAAAAAAATCATGTACGTTTGCCCAGCACGGCCCCCCAAAATTTGCGTTTTAGGTGTGCGCCAATGGAATGTACTCATCCCTAGGAGTATATGTACCGGTTTCTTTTTCAATGTACCTCTTTACTTTTGAAGAAATATGCAAAAAAAGGGGGCCGTGCCAGCCAAACGTTTTCAGCACGGCCCCCCTTGTAACTTGAAAAATATATAAAGTATTAAAAAGTTTCTTTAACTCAAGGAATGTACTCTATTAGAACGTTATATGTACCGCAAGAGATGTTGTGAATTCGTAATAACAAATGATATATAGACACTTTCATAATTTAGCCCTAAATAAATTATCTCCTTTCACCCAGTAGTCATATCTGGGTGAGCAAGGCAGTTTATTATTTTTCAAAACTTATCCTTGAACTATGTGCATAAATATCTATCATTTGCAAAAACCAAGCAGTAAAGTGGTAGATGACATCACATCCTGACCGCGTCAGAAATGGACTTTTGAACTATACGTAGGTTTCAAAAATATTTTTGAGCAACAAGCAGTAGTTGGTTATAGTTGAATCTTTAAGCCTTGATGCCCGGTTCACATTATTCCAGTAGCATTCCAATCCAGCGCTGGAATGCCACTGGAATAATGTGAACCGGCACTGGAGTGCACTGGAATGCACCCATTCTCTATTTTCATTGTTTTGTTTTTCTAATTGCCTATTTTTCATTCCAGTTCGCCCAAGAATTTGGATTTCATTTAACTTCATTTTTTACTGTTACTTAAAGAATTCCGCAAAAAACAACAATGCGTGTTATGACTCTTCAGCGTGTATTCCAGTACTGGATTGGCCGTTCACATTATTCCAGTAGCGCTGAAATGGGCGAACTGGAATGAAAAATAGACCGTCATTCCAGTCTACTGGACTTGAATGATTACTGGAATGGGGACATTCCAGTGCACTCCAGTGCCGGTTCACATTATTCCAGTGGCATTCCAGCCCTGGACTGGAATACTACTGGAATAATGTGAACCGGGTATTAGTACCTATGTTACAAGTCTGAAATCGCCAACCCATTTTGAGCAAGCGTGGTGATCAATGCTAGTGCTTTCTATGCATGAGGAAGAGTCCTATGCCCTGCAGTGGGACAATAATAGGCAGGTATTATAATATAACAAATAGGTAAAATAATTAAAATCACTAAGTATATTTGAGGTCTTATTTATTGGTTTCGGTGTATCGGTCGGGAGGAGACTCGGTACCGCCACTCCGCCATCCTTTGGCGTAGATGGTTGTTCGTTTACATCTGCAATTTGTGTTTTTCGGTCGGGGAGACTAAGTACCGCCACCCCGCCATCCTTTGGCGTTTAAGGTATATCGTGTGCGTCTACAATGTGTACGTGTGATTTCCTTGCGGCTTTTGCGGCTGCGGCGTTAGCCATAACTTCGTCCATTGGGGCCTTGGCCTCTGCGAAGACCTGATCCGCTGATACATCCGCTTGGATCTGAAGGAGAGGTATTCATTTGCAGTTCCACAATATTTTTTCACATTAAAGATTTATCATTTTTGTCATCAACGAAGCCGTAAAAATTATGGTTGTACACCATCATTTTTACGGTTTGCTTTTACAGTTTCCAACATTTACAAGCATAGAAAGTATAATTGAAGCGAGACTGAAAACCTCTTAAGGAAAAAATTTACTTTTCATTATTCAATGAACAATTTTACTATGGGACCAAATCTGAAATGGCGAAAAAAAATACAGCTGTTTCCTAAATTTTGTTGAGTTATGCGAACATAAATGATGCTGACGTTTTTCTCTATAAGTAACATAGGGGCTATTAAAATAAAGAGCTTGAGTAGACGATTCCAGAAATACCACCAAAGGAACGATGACTGGACTATTGGAATGCTAATATCAGATATGGGGAAGAAGCGCGCGGGCGGGGGCGGGTGAGTGCTTCTGTAGGTGGTCTCTCAAAACTGTTGCGTATCTTATCTATGAAAAGTAAGCTCACAGTCATGGCTTGTTATACAGGATTTTTGAGACGGGGCAGTAAGGTTAGGTACATTAAACGTTGTAACATAGCAACATTGTGTTCTTTTTGAGACATAGGATCTGCATTCACAGATTTTGAAAAAAAAAAGGACAGTCAGCAAGCGGCAATTTTCATAAAAACTTTTTGATGCCAATTGATCCTGTTTCATATAAATGACTAATTGAGTGAGTGGTACTTGAAAAGTCAGAAATCGCAAAAAAACTTTTCCCATACACTGCGTAGGAAATTTGACTCCAAATTACTTTTTTATGACGGATAAACTGGCCGCTGCAA
The DNA here is from genome assembly GCA_948473465.1 of Lithophane ornitopus. Lineage (NCBI taxonomy): Eukaryota > Metazoa > Arthropoda > Insecta > Lepidoptera > Noctuidae > Lithophane > Lithophane ornitopus. Next base: position 2,231,294 of record OX419617.1, read on the forward strand.
TGAAGACTGGGCGAAAATGAACAAAAAAATGTAAACTTCGGAACGCGTGGAGATTTCAAGTTGAAATAAATATCAAATACTTAGGTTTACGTGTCCTTGGAGCTCTAAATATATATATATGTCACCGGAAAATAACAAAAACCACCAATTTATAAATTTTCTAGCAAATTTATAAACTTTCGTAAGATTCTAAACGAGAATTTCGAACTCGAATAAGTATGCGTTATAATATTACTAGCGACTCGCTCCCGCAAAGGTACCTTTCGGAATAATACTCTAAACGATGGTGAAAACCACATCAATGTCTGTCGCGTGGTTTATAAGAACAACGTGGACAGCTTCGATTGTGTATGGTTCACTCTCAGACCAAATAAAAAACCAACACAGAGCGCTGCGAACAATACAGTGAAGCATGCCAAAACTACACCACCGCTCTGTGCATACACGCTCAAATGCACACATATACAATCAAACTACACCAAAATATGTGCACACATGTTTACGAAACCGGCCTCACGTCACTGTTGACAGCGCTCTGTCTTGGTTTTTTATTTGGTCTGAGGGTTCACTGAGCAATCGATGTCTTCAAATGTTTGTAATAATTTATTTGTTTATGCGAAGTCTTTTTAAAGTATTATATCTTTGTATGTTTTAGGTGCCTTCCATTGATGCTAAAAAAAATAAAGTAATAAAAACTAAAACCCAACTACGACTAAAAAGGTATAAACAAGACACAGACAGAGAAATTAAAAATCCGGCGTCACAAGTGTTAGGGCATAAATCGAACAGATTACGCGTGACTCCGGATTTTTAATTTGTCTGTCTGTGGTGTCTTGTTCATACCTTTTTAGTCGTAGTTGGGTTTTAGTTTTTATTACTTTAAGGTGACGTCGACATACATACCGGTCAAAATCATAACCCTCCTTTTTTCTTCGCCTTAGTCGGGTAAAAATAAAGGTTGTTTTTAGGGTTCCGTAACTAAAAAGGAAAAGAAAAAGTCCTTATAGGATCACTTCGTTGTCTGTCTGTCAGTCTCTGACCCTTTTTGTCAGGAACGCGTGGAGATGTCAAGTTGAAATAAATATCAAATACGTAGGTTTACGGGTCCTTGGAGCTCTAAATATATATTTAGGTCTTTACCTATGAAATTGCCGTTCTGCAGTACTGGCCATTTCAAATCAAAATAATTTTTGTTTGGCTAAGAATTCTAATTTCAAATTAATTTTATTTTAAAAACATGGATTTTTTTTTCCAAAAGTAGTCATTTCTTTATTGATTAGTGTTACATTTTCATCGCATTTCAATCTTTTTCGTCATCATGGATACGTTAAAAATTCGAGTAATTATGGAATATGAGTACCGTCGTGGCAGCAACGCGGCACAAGCGGCACGCAACATCAACGACGTTTACGGAGCTAACACTACAAACCAACGCACCACCTGTTATTGGTTTGCTCGCTTCCGTTCTGGAAATTTCGACCTGAAAAATGAACCTCGTGGTCGTCCGAAGACTGTGGTCGACAATGACGAATTAAAGGCGATTGTGGAAGCTGATGATACACAATCTACGGCTGAATTAGCAGCAGCTTTCGACGTTAGCGTCAAAACAATATTGGTCCATTTGCGTCAAATTGGCAAGGTAAAAAAGCTTGACAAATGGGTGCCCCACGAACTCAATGATCGCCAGCGCGAAGTACGCGTCGAGACGTGCCTTGCACTGCTCAACAGACACACAAATGAAGGAATTTTGAACCGCATTGTTACCTGCGATGAAAAATGGATTCTGTTTGATAACCGCAAGCGCTCAGCAAGTTGGTTGGATCCTGGTTCAGCACCTAAACAATGCCCTAAACGAAAACTTACCCCTAGAAAAGTGATGGTCACTGTTTGGTGGTCTAGCGCCGGTGTGATTCATCACAGCTTCTTACCAAACGGGGTGAGCATTACTGCAGATGTGTACTGTGAAGAACTGAACACAATGATGGAGAAGCTGGCGCATCTCCAACCAGCATTGGTCAATCGCTCGTCTCCGCTGCTCCTGCACGACAACGCGCGACCTCATACTGCACAGCAGACGGTCTCCAAGTTGCAAGAACTGGGGTTGGAAGCTCTCCGTCATCCGCCCTACTCACCAGACCTTGCGCCTACAGACTACTACTTTTTCCAGAATTTGGATAACTTCTTGGCGGGAAAAAAATTCAATACCCGAGAGGCAGTACAAAATGCCTTTGAAGAATTTGTTGCCTCCCGTCCAGCTGATTTCTTTAAGAAGGGCATCAATAAACTGCCACTGCGATGGCAAAGATGCATTGATTGCATGGGTGATTACTTCGATTAATACAAATAAAAAATTCATGAAAAAAATTCGTTTAAATTTTTTCATACAAAACGGCAATTTCATAGGTAAAGACCTATTATATATGTCACCGGAAAATAACAAGAACCGCCTATTTATAAATGTTCTACCAAATTTATAAACTTTCGTAAGATTCTAAACGAGAGATAAATTGTATTATTTTACGGCCACATTTTCGCAAATTGATAAACTTACCGAAGTCACGCGTAAAATAATAAGTAAGCAATAACCAAACGCCATGTGCGCTTGGTTGAAAAAGTCACGTGTTCCTTCTCCTTCCTCTCCACCGCCATTGTTCGCCACGGAACGTAAACAAACTTGTTGTTCGTGTGTTTTTGTAAAGTTTTTAATGTTGTTACTGAGCTGGAACTGTGAAAATGGTTTTATTTTGCTAAGGTTACTAAATTAGACCCATAATAAGCGACCTAGAAGCTGCTGCGTCTTCTGTCTGATTGTACCCAAGTCTATGGACACAAGCATTGCCACTGTCAACATCGACCAATCTGAGAGCATTGTGTTATTGGCAGTATTTTAAAGAAGCGTAAAATTAAAAGCTCTTCTGTGATTGGTCGAACCGTTTAGAACCTTACGAATGGATATCCGTAAGTTTATAAATTTACCACGAGACGTCGCAAATTGATAAATTTGCGAAAATGTGGCCGTAAAATAATACAATTTATCTCTCGTTTAGAATCCTACGAAAGTTTATAAATTCGCTAGAAAATGTATAAATTGGCGGTTCTTGTTATTTTCCGGTGACATATATATATATGCACGATAAAATCATACGACCATTTATGCGACTTAGGTATTTTAATACCTATTCGCAAATAAATCAAAACCTATAGGGTCTTCCCGTTGACCTAGAATCATGAAATTTGGCAAGAAACAAGGTCTCATAACACAAGTACCTAAAGGAAAAGTTCGAAAACAGGTAATTTGAAAAAAAAAAGTGATAAAACACATAAAAAAAAAAAAATGCGATTACAAACTTACATTTTCAGTTGAAGAATTGACCGTGGAGTATAACGATGTATGGGGAGAACATGTTTTTCAACTTCAATGTTAAGTTTATTTTTGAGATAAATTCATTCCAGCTATGGGTCCCCTTCATTGTGCATGGTCCGCCACGCACTTGACCGGTTTTTTTTTTATATTAGGGAGGAGCAGCTGACTATTTTTTCGTTATTTCTGGTTTGGTCCCACAGTAAAAGCTGGTCATAATGATGAGTAGAATGTCCCCTTAATAGGTTTTAAGTTATTTGATTGACAACTTGTATGAAAATAAAAAGTTTTCAAACCTTTACAAGCCTGTACTTGTAGAATTCGACGACGCTCTCGTTGTGCTTCATAAACGTTTCCAGGCGTTGTTTTATGGCATCTGGGGTCTCATCTATCCGATTTAAATCCTTCTTCCGTGTTTTCATTCTATGGAACAACATCTTTACCGTTGTCTCCAGGTATAATATGAGCTATGAAAACGGTGTTTACATCATTGAATCACTACATCCTAACTTATAATAATAATATACTTACAGAATGGGCCGTAACGCCCGTACATGCTAAAAAACTATTACAATTAATTTTTATAGTAAACAACTAGCTGCGCCCCGCGGTTTTGCCCGCGTAAGTCTCGATCCCGTGAGATTATCGGGATAAAAAGTATCCAATGTCCTATTCCAGGTCATGGTCTAGCCCTGTGCCAAATTCGTTCAGCCGTTTCAGCGTGAAAGCGTATCAAACAAACAAACTCACTTTCGCATTTATAATATTAGTTAGGATTAGGATATTCACAAAAAATATTAAATTGATGCGTAAAAAAAACACTCTGTACACACGCACTTGTCACACTTAAGGGAGATGCGCGAAATTCAAATTTTCTCATGTTTTTTGCAATTCGCAGCTCAGTGTCAGGTTGTATGTTGATTAAAATATGATTCACGGCCGTAACAAATATGGATTTACATAATATGTTATGGACCAAGTAATAAATACGAGCATTTTTTATAATGCCCGCGCATTATGAATAATGACAAGCTACTTAGGGCGAAATAATTAATTATAATTTGAACTTCCTTATTTATCACATTGCATCGTCATTATTAATATTGCCGTGTGATCTTTGGGCAATCTAATAATACACAGGTATTTTAATTACGGTAAGGTCATCTTACGTCAGCAGATGTCTATGAATGGGAAGATTTTATTTGATTTTAAATATTGATTCTACGTTTGAAATTAAAATAATAGTAATAAAACCTGGTTTTGAATTGTACTGCCCCTTATGTGACTAGCATAATAAAAAATGCCCGGTCGATTTGATTATTTCAATAGATGTTATCATACTGCCCTCTCATATTGGGCATTTTTCAAACTGCCCGGGCATTATTTATAATGCCCTAATAATCACTTGGTCCATAACATATATAATCATGATTTCACGAAATAGTCATTCAATACAGTTATAAGAACTTATGGAGTTGTATTGCTGATTCGAATATAACTTTGTAAATAGTCATTTAATACAGTTATAAGAACTTATGGAGTTGTATTTCTGATTCGAATATAACTTTGTAAATAGTCATTCAATACAGTTATAAGAACTTATGGAGTTATATTGCTGATTCGAATATAACTTTGTAAATAGTCATTCAATACAATTATAAGAACTTATGGAGTTGTATTACTGATTCGAATATAACTTTGTAAATTCATATTTTTTACGGCCGCGAATCCGCTCCCTTCGTTAGATTACATACGGTAAGTATATTATTATTAAAAATCATTTGGAGCTATGGTTACGTAGCTAGCGACGTCGCCATGGCGTGTGTTAGTAGCGCTATTATTGTGGTCACTCTCTAAGTCAAAGTCGCTTACAGAAACTGGTCCCAAACTTTTCTCAAACAGTGGACCCTGTGTCTTTTCGCGAGGGAACCCGTCTATGACGAAGCCTCGGGTTCCCTTACTAGCCCCCTTTTCGATGGCCTGCTTTAGTAATGCCAGCACTAAGTCGTTGGGGACAAGCCCACCTGCAAAATAAATAATCTATTTATTTTCACCTAAGATGAAAACATCTGCGATCGCCCTGGTTGAACTAGGAGTTCCTGTATCCCGTGAAACGAAAACCGAATGTTATCAAGATTAAAAAAAAAACCGATTTAAAAAATTGTGAAACAATAATAAGTATTATTTAAACAATTCAAATGGTGTCCCTCAAGCTTTTCTCAAGGATATCATATCTCGGTAAATCCATACAGTAGATGCTAAATCGAATAAGTATCAATATTGAGTAAAAGTAGGTACAGTTAAATATAGGTCCCCAAAAATTCAGCAAGATCAACGAACATATTTTTTTTAAATACACTATTACGTCAATCGTTATTTTATAGATTGAGAGTATTTGAGAGTCATTGTGGTTTGGCAAAGTGGCTGTGATAACATTAGTTTTTCGACTCATCATGCGCTCACGCACGCTCTTAAATAAATACGATCAAGGAACTTTACATCTCATCTCAAAATCGAGAAGTGTCATATTATGTGCCTGTATTAAACGAACAACCTGCCCCTATTAACAGAGACTTTTTTTTTTTTTTCCTAGCCTACGCTTTCCCACTCCTGGGCAAAGGCCTCCCTCCACTCCTTCCAGCTTTCGCGAGCCCGCGCGTCCTCTTTCCAGTTTTGATGGAACCTATCCAACTCGTCCCGCCATCTCCTACGTGGTCTGCCGCGACCCCTTCTCACTGTCTCAGGGCACCAGTTCTGTGCTATTTGGGCCCACAGTTTGTAAGGCATGCGGCAGACGTGTCCTGCCCAGTCCCATTTAAGTTGGGCAGTCTTTTGAGCCACGTCAGCTTACTGAGACATAGTGCACAAATATGCAAGGTGTCAGTCATGGTAGGTACCTATTTTTCCAGCCAACCTCTTTCACGAAGGGCTCTAATACCAACAAAATATTATCTGGCCAGTCCTTTGCCAATTTTGTTCAGCCCTTTCAGTCTAACGCGATGCAGCTGAATGGCAGTAATTTACATGGAGTGACTCCATATTTTTAACCGACTTCTTCAAAAAGGAGGAGGTTATCAATCGTCTGAATGTTTTTTTTTTTTGTTGTTTATGTTAAGCGATTACTCCGCCAAATATGAATCGATTTTGATGGTCATGCTTCAGAGGTGGTCCCCTTTAAATTTCATTTACTTTGCTTGCGTAGTTTTTGGGAAGCTTCAATATTACGTATTTTTCCCACTTAGTATAAGTAGAGGATGTTCTATGTAACTCCGTCACTGTTATAAGCGTACATAGCAGGTAGTGGTATTCGAATTTGTGTGGGGTATCACAACTAAAAAGTGAAAAATAAAAACTTTTTACAAAAAAAAACAACCGACTTCCAAAAAAATACACAAAAAGTGAAAAATAACTTTGATTTCGGAAGTCGTTGGCAAAAAACGAAAACTGAAAAGCAAAGACACCGACTTCCGAAATTAAAGATATTTTTCACTTTTTACCCGACTGCCCCAGAGGGAGGGTAATGCTTTTCGAGAGTATGTATGTCTTTTGTGTTTGTTTTGGAAGTCTGTTGTTTTTTTTTTGTAGAAAGTTTTTGTCCTCCACAACTCAATTACTAGGTAGCACGTTGATAGATCAAACCGTGCGGCTTTAACTTAGCAACTAGGCTCTACCCCCAAATAACAAAAAAATAATGTGAGAAATCGTACCTCGGCCTGTAACAGAATTGAGGCACCTGGTTCTTTCGGAACCGCTCGCCATCTCCTGTCGTATCATGTCTCCAGGGGACACGTAAGTGAATCCATACGTCCCGACTATCTTGTGGCACAGGGTCCGTTTCTCAGAGCCTGGCCCACCCATCACCCACACGATGGGCATAATGTGGTAGTCATAAACTGGCTGGAGAATGAGATTAGTTTAGAAAATTTTAAAAGTGTTCTTTTTTAGCGAATAGCCGCCTTTACACGACGTGAAAGTGCGTTCACGCATGAAAGGCCTTTCAGGCTGATGCTGAGTCCTGAGTGACAGCGCACCGCGCAGGCGGAATGAACGGCGGATAAAACAAATGGTCGAGATGTTCGAACTTGTCCGGAGTGCGAGCGGGCGCCCGCATTTCTTCGTTCATTCCGCCTGCGCGTAGCGCCGTCACTCAGGACTGCCTTACGCAGGAAAGAACGCGCGTGTAATGATAGAAAACGAGAGCGAGAAAGCACGTGCGCACCACCCACTCACGCTTTCATGCGTTCAAGTCTGTGCGCTTCGAACATAATTCAAGGCATATAAAAATGGATAAAGACAATCACACACGATTGCGCATGCAAGCTTTCCCGCGTTCAATTGTGCACACTCCGATCGCGAGTGAAAGCGCGTGTCGTGTAAAGGCGGCTATTAGGACGTTTTATACCCGACTACGGCGAAGCAAAAAGGAGTTTGTCAGCAGATAATAAATCTAATTACGCAAAAAAACTTTAACAAACCTTTTTTTTATAAGCCTTGCATTGTATAGTTCTGCATTGTAAAGGGCATCCTGGTAACTTATCTATATCGGGCTCTTCGCACCCTGGACATAGTTTCTGTTCCATTTTTATAAACTTTTTTAAGCCGGTACTCTTCTATGTTTTTGGTTGCGGCTTTTTTGATTTTAGTATCGTTACGTAATTTGTCGAAGAAAGCTCGTAGAGACGTATAGATTCTAGGAGGTGGCATTTGATTTTAAATTGCTGTTAGGAAGTTAACTTGTGTTGTGTTGGGGGTCTCATTGTTGTGATAATATTTATGGCGTTATCTTCGACTACAAATATTCATGTTTGTTCCTTTTGCAGAAAAGATAGGAGACCAGAAGAAACACCCAAAGATTTAAATCGTGAGACACCACAATTTCCGTGTGAAAATTTATCTGACAGTTAACAGTGACAATTACTTCTCAAACGTAAATCTTCCTTTTTTGATTTATTCGGCGTCAGAGATTGAATAACTCTCCTTGGTTGATCTCTCGGATGTCTCAAGTCTCCGAGGTAATCTTAAGGCATGTACGTACGAACAAAACATGGCGAACACGAACATTGAACACGGAACATTTGGTTCGTACGTGTGGACGTCAATTAGCAAAGCGAACACTAACCCTATACGAACACAGTTCGCGCTCAACCGCGAATCGGATCCGCGTATCTCCAGTATTAAGAGTACTTTCCCTCATGTGGTTACAAAATTCCATCCTCAAAATCAATTACAGTGCATTAGTCTCGCTAAAACTCGAAAATGGCTCGACTGATTGTGAATACACAACAACTTGCCAAAAAACTTTAGTAAGTTCTTGTTGTGCACGCGGATGAAGGCACCTAAAAAATGAAAAAAAAAAAATGAAAAAGACATTGCAATTGCAACACGGCAAACGGACGAAGCAAGCAGAAGTGGCAATGGGCCGGTCATATTAGCTTTAGAACTGATGACCGTAGGGGTAGACGTGTTCTTGAGTGGAGACCGCGAATCGGCAAACGAAAGCTGGATGCCCTCAGGCTAGGTGGAGCAATGATCTAAGCACGTTGGCTAGCAGCAGCTGGATGAGAATTGCCGAGAATCGAGCTGAATGGCGTGCAATTGGAGAGGCCTATGTCCAGCAGTGGACTGCTGTAGGCTGATGATGATGATGATAATGATGAATTGCAACGCATTAGCTTGTGTCTGATAAAAATGAGACAGATAGATATAGTGCTAGCCATGATGTCTGTCTGTCTGATTTCATCGCGTCAACTATGGAGAATTTAGATCTCAATAATGAAAAACAAATAAAATAAAAACATTATTTAATCAACGATCTTTAAAATTAATTTAGGATAGAGGAGTATGTACAGAGCGTATAAAATGTTGAGTTGTGCATTTAGTTGGCGGCTGCGGCTGCCACTATGGGGTCCAGGACCTTCTCAACCTCGCCAAAGATCGCGTCTACAGAAGATTCACCGTTTATCTGGAATTAACAATAATGAACATGAAAATCATACTGGTTTTTTCTCAAGTCTTCACAAACGACCAAATACAACTTGCACAGTAAAATTGCTGGGGAATCTCCATGGAGGATGTAGAGCTTCTCAATATTTTTATGAATGGTTTCTATCCTTTCATCAGATATTTCACACTCAGTATTTTTTAGTTGCATTTATAGTGACAAAAGCAATCACTTTGTGTGAAGAAGAGAATTGTCAAATCCACCTTCGTCAGTGTATTGCCAAACTTCCAACTTACCCTGCTGATTTTCGAGGGGTACTGGTCCAGAACCTGCTGGTTGTTGTCCAAGAAGGTTTTCAGACGAAGTTTGATGGTCTCTTCGTTGTCATCGGCACGGCCTGAGCTCGCCGCGCGTCCTAGTAACCTCTTGGTCAATGTTTCTGCTGACACTTCGAAGTATAGAATAACCTGGAATGTAAGAAAAGTTGAAGATCATTATAAGTGAGGGCATTGTTGGGCTAGGCTTATATATTAGGTAATACATTTTCATCAGTGGCGTAGCTCCTAGTAAAGGGATCCTGTATCAAAATATGTAGGGATTAGGAGGGTGTTTTTTTTTACGGGAGCTTAAGCTGTCAACTTTACTAAGAAAATCAAGACCGGTACGTCTGGCTCAGACACGTTAAGTTTTCATTGATTTTCTCTAAAATAGCATAATAGTATTCTGATCCGGGATTGATGAAGACTTCATTGGAATTTTACTAAGGCAATACAAGAGCGAATGAAACTAGCTAGAAATTTGGAGAATCCTGACATGGATAGTGATATGTACTGGCCACCAAGTGGCGACGTCCATCGCGCTGACGGTTGCTGACGTCTGTCTATCTTTCATTAATTTGAAATAAAGATTATTGTTTTACAAAATGTGTGTTTAATAAATTGGCGACGAGGATGTCGACTAATGATATAAAAAAACTGAAGAAAACCCGCGCCTCATTGCGTGGTATAATCACAAAACTAGAAAATTACCTGAACAGTCAAGAAACGCTACCACATGAAGAAACAGAGTCAACACTTCAATCACTTCAAGAAATATTACAGATAGGTTAAGCTGTCAGTGTAACTTAACAAAGAGAATAATAAGTTAACAGAGAGAACGAAAATTGGGGCATTCTGTCACAACCATCCGAATCTGAGTAAATACTTCATACGTTCTCTGAACAGGTATTTTGACTAAATATTTTGCGATACTCGTACTAGGTGTACTTAGTATAGCACACCTCTACTTTTCATGCAACTTTGAAACGTAAAGTAACATAGTGTCACCACAAATTATAGATACTAACAGATACAGGTGCGATGGCCTGTTCGAAGGCAATGCCCTGGGACTTCTCGCGAGGGTAGCCGTCCACTAGGAAGCCTTTGGATTCAGCTGCCTTGGACTGGATGGCTTCTTTCAGCAGGTCCAGGACGACATCATTGGGGACCAGGCCACCTGAAGTTAAATAAAACTATTAATAAATGATAAATAATATAATTTTGTAAAACCGAATCCTAACTATTATTATAAATGCGAAAGTGAGATTTTTTATTTGTTTGCTTGTTTGTTTTTCACGCTTTCACGCTAAAACGGCTGAACAGACTTGGTACATGGGTAGGCCATGACCTGGATTAGGACATAGGATACTTTTTATCCCTATAGCTCTATAATTTTATTTATTTTCTCTCACAATGGCTTTGCACTAGCAGTTACTTATCAGTTTTAACTATAAAAAATCACATTGTGAGAGAGAGCTGCGGTGCCTGAAGTAGGTTTTATAAAAAACCTGTATTACAGGTCACCAGGCATCATACAAATAAACAGGCAGGCAACATGTATTTCTAATAAACAATTGAGACCAAAAATAAATAAATGAAAAGAAAAAATAAAATAACAACAAAAACAGTCAAAGGGAGTGTGGTGATGGTGAACGGTGGACCCCTGGATATTAAAAAAAAAATATTTTTGCTTTCTTCTAGTTTCACCAGTTTCTCAACTTTAAAGGGTAATTAAAAAAAAAAATACAAAAATAAAAAAATCTTGCCTGTTTTACCTATTTTTAATAAAAATTACACTTTAAAGTTAAGAAAGTGGTGAAAATAGAAGAAAGAAAAAATTTAATAAAAAAATATCCAGGGGAGCAGGGCCAAATAAATTAGGGCTGAATAAGTAGCAGATGATGGACCTGTCCACCATTTTCATATGTTCAACGTTCTGCCAAACACCCTGTATATGACTTGACTTAGTTGTTAACCGTAAAGTAAATACATACTTCACAAATTCTCCAGCAGTCACAAGTAGGTGCCATAGCAAACCCGTTAAAAACACAATACTACAATGGTTTGAGCTTACCTTGTTCCATAATAGTAGTAAGAGTCTTCGCCCTTTCAGAGCCGCTCTTCACCTCGGCTCTTAGCAAGTCCCCGGTGGACAGATGTGTGAACCCGTACTTGGCGATGATCTTGTCACATTGGGTACCCTTGCCCGACCCTGGTCCTCCCAGGACCCATACGATGGGCTTCTTTAAGGTGTCGATACGGGTCTGCGAAAGCAGGTAGTGAGTAAGGTGGAGAATTAACGTGGAACGCGACTATCAAGAGCTTGTAATCATAGTTTTTTTGACACGATCAGTGATCACCAAGCGTTATGATTAAGATCCATATTGAGTTGTCAGCGTTGCCTGATCCGGAATTTTAATAGCAATCACTATAAATCGTCGCTGCTCTCATTCATTTTCAACTACTTATTAATGAATATTATCCTATGATGAATTACAGCTGGGCTCCTACAGGTGTTTCGAAAGTCCGTCCTTATTTGCCATCCTAAAAACCTTACATAACAAGAAGAGAAGCTACAAATCTATAAAACAGTAATTCTTCCCGCCACCATCCATCAACTAATAAACAGTTACTGAAGGGAAGGACATACGCCGTACGTTGAGATTAGTTATTAATAATCTCCTTCAAAAGGATCAGGTGTAATACTCGAAACCAGCGCGAGTATAAATAAACAAATGTATGAACATTGACGAATCGTGGCTATTCTGTAGTTCTGTAGTTAGTCTTGGAAAAAAAAAACAATTTTTATGACTCTTCCTTATATTTATGAAAACGCAACGTCGCGTCAGTCCGTGATGGTGATTGGTGGATCCTCACAGCCGGTGGCTTGACCACTAGAAAAGCCGCCAAAAATGCCGCTGGCAAGAGCCGCCGCCAGACACCAGCAATGCAGCCGGCTGTGACTCGATATTCTAGCTCTGTGCGAACTGTTCCACTGCTGCCGCGCGGTACGGCCGGCGCGGCGGCCTCGCCGGCAAAATGGCCGCCGGCTTTGTCAGGCTAAGAATTCACGGAGCGGTTTTCACCCGCGCCAGCCGCGGTGGTGGAACTGCGGTTTTATTTCTAAACTCACGAGACCGGTGATTTGCGCGGTCACGCAGCCGTCGTGGTTGAGATCATCGCCCGCAAACTCGGCGGGCGATGATCGCAAGACGGGCGGTTGTGCAAAATGACGTCGGATTTCTGTACCACCCGCACCCCGCCCCGCCGGCTACTACGGTCGCCCGCCAAACGATCGCAGAGCGCGCGGGCGCAACCCGCCGAGGCGGCGGGTGACTGCCGCCCGCGCGATTCTACAAGTTGCCCGCCGATGCCGCGGGACGCGCAAACAATCGCTGAAATAGCCTGAGGCTAAGAACTCACGGAGCGGTTTTCATCCGCGCCCGCCGCGTTTGCGGCCCCGCAGCTTCTGTAGGATGTAGATTTATATACAAAAAGTAAGAGCACATTTCACGACGCGTTTTACACCCAAGGTGCACGCGGTTGTTTGCGATCGTTTGTCTGAACCGCCCGTCTTGCGATCATCGCCCGCCAAGTTTGCGGGCGATGATCTCAACCGCGATGTATTTATGTAAGAGGGAACAGATATACGTACTGAGAATGAGATGCTTATTTCTATTGTTTTATGATCCAGCTCACAGTCCTGCGTTAGAAGATAATATTAAGGTAACTTAGGGCACAGCACACATACGGACATGTCTCACAATGCGTTGCGACGAAGCAAAGAGGGATGATACTGTGCAACATCGGAGTGGCAGTTGCAGTGGTTCTTTTTGTAAAAAACGTCTGTAGTACCTACCATTTTGTCATTTAGCTGGCCTAGCGTACTTCGTAGTCTTAATAGATTAAAGGACCAGTTTTTACCCGTCTGCCAAGGAAGGGTTATGTTTTTCGAGTGTATCTTGTCTTGTATGTTTGTTTGTAAATTTCTTTATTACCTCGTATCTTTCAAACGGCTGGATGGATTTCGACAATAAGGTAAGGTTTCTCTTTTAAATTATGTGGTTTTGCAGTCGGGATTTTAGTTAAAAAAAAACTTATTTTTACATGTTTTGTTACCACTAAATAGTCCTATCGAAGGCCTACTGTACTATCGAAGAGGAAAGCGGTTTTAAGACGTCGTGGAGCGGCGTTGCTTTGCAATACCGCATTGCGTGGGCGCTCAGTGCGTCGCAATAATTGCAGTGCGCCGATAAAACGCATTGGCAACGCCCGTGTGGTCTTACTGAATTATTGAGTTGTAGTTCTGGCTAACCTTCGTATTAAATGGACACTTGGTTGAAGTGCAGTTCGTTGGGCACCCACTGGGCTCAGTCGCCATCTAAATTGCTCACTTTCCCCACTTCTCTAGAACCAGCAAAGAACTAAGCGCTGGCATAGAAGCCATTAACAACTAGTTATTTTTGTATTTTTGTGTTTTATGAAAAAGTAAGGCCGCAGTTTGAATAATTGGGTGGCCAAACGGCGGCCAACGTGATATATCTTCTTGTGTGACACTGACGTTGTGAGCTGTCAAATCACTATATCTCTAATCTTTGGTACTGAACTAGGATATATTTTATGAAAGACTCATGGAATTAGTATGTACTAGTAGGCCATAGTATTACTGCATTTCTAGACCTTCATGGATTACTGTAATTTAATTTTATTCAACCTATAAAATGCTTTGATTCAAAGCGTATGCAGTATTAATTCTTCTAAGCCAATTACGTCCACCGTATGCAAAATTACCCGATCAATATGTACTTGATAGGCTCCACTCGACTATCATTTTACTGTTCAAAAGTAAAGTTCAAATATTTTATTTTGTAAATTAGAAATTTTGATTTTGATACCTATGTCAGATCAGTTCAAAAAGTCTACGAAAGATATTGTCATACTAACGGCAGAAAAAAAACTGTATGAAGTAGGGGCGGTCCCTAGTGTTTTATAAAAATGAGACAGACAAATAAAAATGAGATCTCAATAATGAAAATCAAATAAAATAAAAACATTATTTTAATCAACGATCTTTAAAATTAATGTAGGATAGAGGAGTATGTACAGAGCGTATAAAATGTTGAGTTGTGCATTTAGTTGGCGGCTGCGGCTGCCACTATGGGGTCCAGGACCTTCTCAACCTCGCCAAAGATCGCGTCTACAGAAGATTCAGCGTTTATCTGCAATTAACAATAATGAACATAAAAAACATATTCGTATTTTTATCTTCACAAAAGGCCAAATACAACTTGCACAGTTAAAATTTCTGGGGAATCTCCATGGTGGTTTCTAATCCTTTCGTCAGATATTTCACACTGCCTGCCAGAGTTGCGGGAATGTCCGAAAGTGATACCGGGACCCTGGCAACAGGCAACTGAAGGAACACGGGTGGGTTTTAGTCAGTAAAAGTCTGACACGCCCTTCCGCTCCGCCCGGAGCGGGAGAAGTCATTTGTTGATATCACACCCACAAAAAAAAAAAAAAAGATATTTAACACTCAATACTTTTTAGTCGCATTTATAGTAACCATGAAAATTAATGCAAGGGATATCATCTAAAGGACAGGCATTCACTTTGTGTGAAGAAGAGAATTTTCCACCTTCGTCAGTGTATTGCCAAACTTCCAACTTACCCTGCTGATTTTCGAGGGGTACTGGTCCAGAACCTGCTGGTTGTTGTCCAAGAAGGTTTTCAGACGAAGTTTGATGGTCTCTTCGTTGTCATCGGCACGGCCTGAGCTCGCCGCGCGTCCTAGTAACCTCTTGGTTAGTGTATCTGCTGACGCTTCAAAGTAGAGAATAGCCTGGAATGTGAGATAAGTGAGGGAAATGTTGGGTTAGGCTAATATAATAATACATGTTTATCAGTAGCATAGCTAATAGTAACGGGTCCATACAAATTACAACGTCAACTCTCAAACATAAATAATTTCTTGCTTGAAATACTCATTTTAATACTACGCGAGTCCATCTGAATCTGAGTAAATACTTCATACACGTAGGCACTCGGAACAAGTATTTTGACGTAGTATTTTTAGATACTCGTACTAGATTTACCTAGTATTGTACACCACTACTTTTCATGTACAGTAGCACTCAGAAGTTTGAAAGGTAAAGTACCTAACTGTCACCAAGTTATAAATACTAACAGATACAGGTGCGATGGCCTGTTCGAAGGCGATGCCCTGGGACTTCTCGCGAGGGTAGCCGTCCACTAGGAAGCCTTTGGATTCAGCTGCCTTGGACAGGATGGCTTCTTTCAGCAGGTCCAGGACGACATCATTGGGGACCAGGCCACCTGGAAGTTAAACAAAACTATTGATAAATGATAAATTATAATAATTTTGTAAATCCTAACTAATAATATTATAAGTAATGTCCAATTAGAGCGACTCCTCTGACTTAGTACCTACACGTCTGCAAAAACTATTACATTTTAAAAATAAATAATCTTACGAATAATATAAACACGAAAATTTGTTAGTATGGATGGATGGATGTTTGTTACTCTTTCACGCAAAAACTACTGAACGGATTTGGATGAAATTTGGCCACAGGTAGTTTATAACTTGGATTAACACATAGGATTTTCATCCCGATATTCCCACGAGATCGTGCCTTACGCGGGTGGTAAGTAAATACATACCATTTCACGATAACCGGCGACTGATTCACAAATTCTATTATGACATAAATACCAAACCCGTTGAAAACACACTACTACAATAGTTTGAGCTTACCTTGTTCCATAATAGTAGTAAGAGTCTTCGCCCTTTCAGAGCCGCTCTTCACCTCGGCTCTTAGCAAGTCCCCGGTGGACAGATGTGTGAAACCGTACTTGGCGATGATCTTCTCACACTGGGTACCCTTGCCCGACCCTGGGCCTCCCAGGACCCATACGATAGGCTTCTTTGAGGTGTCGATAGGGGCCTGCGAAAGTAGGTAGTTAGTAAGATGTGACTGTTCCTCTATACCTCTAAAGGTGTTTAGGCTAAACGACTGATAAACACGGTTTTGTGGTAATAAGGTAAGTGTTTGCAGATCATCTTATAATATATAGAATTATCAATTAAAATTTAGATGTTACTCTAATTCAAGCCATAATTTAGCCACGTACGATTTAGTAGGAAAAAATAATCCAGTGCGGTCTCATCTATACTACTTAATATTATAACAAGGAAAGATTTTTTTGTTTGTTAGTCAAAATCAAAAGTCATTTATTCAAACTAGGCCGAGAATCAGCACTTTTCGAACGTCAAAATTACATAAGACAGTCCCCCAAAACGCCCGCCCTTCACCGAATAGGCTCCTTTTAGGCGCCTTTTATTTACGCTATCTTATTTCGATAGGGGGAGATTAATAAAAAGAGAAGAGGAAACGGTACGAGGAACAACGACAAAAAAGCACAAGAAACTAAAAAACTAGCTTAATGTTGAAATTGTAAAAATGTTTTCCAACTTTTCACACGGTAGTCAGTGATTTTAATCGACAAAGGTTACCGTCCGCCATGTAGACTGATTGTGAGGTCGAGGATGACGTCAACCTATTTTCATCCATCCCATATACACTGCCAAATCTGTGATACTAAGCGGAACTTATCTGAAGTGACGCCGTTACTCAAATAAACGCTGCTATTTCCTGCTTTAAGGTGTCAGACTCTCAGTACCTTACACATACGTATAAAAAAGCATGCTTATACATGTCAATGGAACTAACGAAGAATTTTTGGTCCCTGAAAATTGGAATTAGTTAAATAGGGAATTGAGAGTTAGTCATTTTTGCAGATGAGCTTTGTTGTGGAGGTGATATAGGTAGTCACTCGATATAAAATACGGCTTAGACTGGAAACAGACCCCAATACACGAGTATGTAGTTGAAAAAATAATAGCCAGATGATGCCTGCAATCGTGTGCGAATTTCACCTACCAAACTGAACACAGAACATCTAAACCGCGTTCCCTTAAACTTATTTCTTGAAACTATCTTTAACAACCTCAGACCAAATGAAAAGCCAAGACGGAGCGCTGTCAATAGTGACGTGAGGCCGTTTTCCTTAACATGTGTGCACAGTGAGGAAATGCTTGTAAATGTGTGCGTGTGTGCACAGAGTGGAGGTGTAGTTTTGGCATGCTTCACTTGTTACCAGCGCTATGTCTAGGATTTTAAACTGGTCTGGGTTACCAACATTATTATCTAACCTACATAAATACGCCAGCTTCCTTATCGATACTCAGCATCACTGTCCGTTGACCAGACAGGTCTATTTTCAACGTTAGCATTGACAGTGAACGTTTCGTAGTTGCTTTGAGAAAGGCATGCAAACAATGTCGCTCGTAACGAGCGGAACTGAGGCCTGTCATTACGATGACAGCTCGTTACGCTAAAATTATTTGTCTTTATTATTATTTTGAAATGCTCTTATTTTCAGTTTGAATGAAGAGTTAAAATCTTTGGAATTGACATTATCGTTATTCAACCTTACGACGTCAATCTACGCTCGTAAAAAATGTAAAAAAACACGTTTGAATAATAGAAGCATCTGAAGATAGAATCAAAACAAACAGGCAGTTCGAATTTATGAATAGCCTGATATAACACTCGCAGTTTAGAACGACATTGATCGGAGAAATGACTATAGTGAAGATAGGATGAGGATAAACAATGACTGGCTACCCGAACAAGAAAGGAACGGGACGGCTGGTAGAGATAAGAAATATATTATGAACCGTCTCAAAAAAATTGGGGACAAGAGTCATATTAATAATTAGGCAAAATAAAATACAAGAGTGGAGTAGGCAGTAAGGCAGCACAATTTTGGTCTTAAGAAGCAACGAACTAGAGACCGTGGAAAGAGCTTTCTCCATCACGAATTTCATAATAAAACATGTATGAATACATGCTTTATTATCAATTGGAATATTGGAAATGTTTTACCTTCTATAGTTGAACGCTCAGGTACACAAGTCAGAGTGTTATACTATCTTTTGCTAAATATAATATACTAACTGCACGGACAGACGTTGTCTTGTCGTCAATTCCCAGCAATAATAAAAAAGCGGGGGGAAACTTTTCCATAAAAACCTAATTAATAATAACTTTACGAACATTTTACAAAAAAATGTAGACAAACCGGTCCAGCTGTTCTCAAATGATGCGCTTACCAACGAACAGCATTAAAAAAAAAAATAGATGAGTGTGTATGCTTCGATGTTGAATTACTAAGAAAACTTAACATGATTAGTTTGATAAATGAAATAACTTTTAACGTAATTCCAATAAATACCTGATTTCCGATATTCAAATCTCTATCCCTAAAATCAAATCTCTTCACGTCCATCCAAAATGCGAACACCACTACAAATACGAATCGTAACTTCGAATCATATCTTTCGCTCAGCTGGACTTTCATTCCAAATCTTCAGAATATTTCCCACTATTCACTATATAACCACTAGTTTATCTGTTTCTCCAACTATTTTGTTTATCAAATCTCTGAAAGAATGATGCTTTTCTACTATCTACTCCGCATTAAAATCTGTTGGCCTTCACAGACTCTGTCGCAAGACACTTTTCCGTTTCCCTTGAAATAAACAAGGTTTGTGGATAGCCTGCCAAATTCCCGCCAACCGGCGGCGACTACGGGTGTTCTCTCACTAGATTATTTTGGAGAAATGCGTCTTATAGCAATGGTCTGTGATATAGAAGATGTGTTTTCACACCCACGTTTGGCTACTCAATGTTTCACGTGTTGTATTAATGTTTGTTCGTATATATAGATGATATTAGAAGCTATGGATCGAAATTTCTCTTACAACTAACAACTGTATCTAACAATTTGTATATTTGGTGCTAAAAATTTTGAGTCCACTTCATCATTCGCTGCTGAATTTATGTACTGAATTTACATTAGAATGAATTTGATTTTAAAACCAAATGTTTTTGGCAAAATACGTAGGAAGTGTACGATTTTATAAAGACCAACTAAAAGTAAGTTGATAAAAGCTAAGACACTGAAAAAATATTGTGTAGACGCATCTTAAGCCGAAATTAATGAAACATTGACTTTGTATAAAAAGTTAAAGAATGTATTATAGAAGCTATATTGGTATACATATTTCTACACACAACTCTCATCAGTTTTGTTTATATAAGAACGACTAACTGTTGACCGCGGCTTAACCCGCGTGGAACTTAACTCTTTTTCTAAAATAAAAGCCTTAGTTACTCCTTATAATATCTATCTGCTAGTGAAAGTCCCATCAAGTTTGCCCAGCCGTTCCGGAGATTAGCTAGCCAGACAACAGACAAAAATTATAAAAATGTTTTTTTGTTAAAAGTATATAATTTCATAAGCATTTAATACTACAGCTGTTATGTTGACATTACACACAGACACTTCGATTTTATTTATTTCTAGTAGTAGTATATAGATAATTCTGTTAGATTTATATGTTATTTTCTTCTTTCAAAGTTTCGAATGGCTAACTTTTATCTATCATTAGTATAATTTATTTGTGTTTCACCACGCGCAGGGCAGGTGAGATTTGTTATAATGAGTAACCTTGGTCATCCAAATAACTCCGTATCCAGTTCGGTATGTTCTAAAAGTAAATGATTTCTGTCTTGTAGAACTGATAAGTTATTGATAACGATTTTTTTCCGATACTTGTGCCTTCATCTTCTGTATTAACTATGATCATATCCATATCATTATTATCAACTTGTTTTTCTATTTCATTAAAAGAAACACTAATTGAATGTCCTCTTCCATTGTTCAAAGTCATTGAAACATTGACCTCGACTGTATCGGAGTGTTTGCCAAATTTCATATATGCCATCATGAACGTTACCTAGTTGATTTGTTGCTCTTGGAAACATCCGTCACTCACTACGAGCAACATTTTAATGACCCGTGACGTAACTTTTGATTGAATTGTTATTGTTTATTGTTGTGATGCCATTGTTATCATAACTACCTGTAGGTATATTGTTATGGCCACAGGTGTACCTACATGGGGTATAATCCATTATGATTTAAAAGACTGTCCGTGGAGTTTCCTGCCCGCTTTTCGCCATAGGAACCTACTACACTTTACACACACATACTACGGAATGGGCAACTAGTTTCATCTTTTAATTGGTTTAATTGAAATAAATTATTGATTGGTTAGTTACACGTGTGTAACGGCCAAAAAGATTTAAAATCGTAGTACCTTTAACTATTATTCATTCTTGAAGATACTGTTAATAGTTTACTTTTATATAGGCATAACTCACAAGCCTGGTATACCACACATTCAAACCGGTTTGGAACCGCAGAAAACTGCATCGCAGTTTTCCGCGTTTTGTTGGCGTATATTGTCAGTATCGTTGATATCATTGTAGTTATCAGCAACAATTTAGTGGTTGATATTGATATCATTCTGTTTTGCCTATCACCCGCCTGCACTCGTGACAAGTATCTATCATCATAATGTTAGCCGGGACAGTGCTTTCGTCAGTTCCTCCTGAGTGTAGGTCATGATGTGAGATGGACCATGGTTTGTAATGCAATATTCATATTCACATCTTAAGTTGACATTTCGCCTTTGACACTTCGCCTTTGACACTCCACCGAGCAAGTGTTCTTTGTTAACTATCATCGGATCTAGTAATTTAATTCCCTAGAATGGCTATTTCTTAATGAGAAAGTATCTTCTATCCTTTACTATTAAATGAGCAATATTTGTTGTGTGTATTATATATATTGTGATCTCAAAACGGCTCTAAAGAATTCGATGAAAGTTGCAATGTAGGAATTCACGGGGGCGAAAAATTGATCTAGCTACGTCTCATATTTGGGAAAAATCGTTTTCTCTATTTTCATATCCGAGCAAAGCTCGGACGATCAAGTAACACATAATACGAGGTGTTATTAAAATAACCGAGAACCTCTTCCCCCTGTTATTGAAGTAAGTAGGTAAGTTATTATGGAAAAACATGAAATCACGAGACTCTACATTTTGTCGAGTTATATGCGAATATAAATGTATGAGCTGATTTTTTCGCCATTTTCGGGGTTAGTCCCATAGTAAAAGTAGTTCCTAATGATGAGTAGTAGTAGTAAGAGGATTTCAGTTGAAAGCAAGAAAAGGAACAATAAGGCAACAGATTGTAAAACACAAAATACAAATAATAAAAAGTGTTACGTTGTGTTTTGTGTGAGTGTGTTGCGTGTGTGTGTGTGAATTTCTTTCAATTACACCTTATAGATGCAATAAGCTGTTATCTTATAGGTACTCAGTATACCATGGCATGCACCGCACCACATTATTCCTCATTTCTTCTGGCCTGAGTTTATCTTGTTCTGCTCTAATTGTTGCATCGATCTTATCGTTATACATATACTTGTTTACAGTGTATGAATATAAACTAGATTCGTGCAAAACAATTGCTATGTCGAGTGGATAGCTGTCATCGGCTCGCTTGCCCAGTGAACTGTCCTTATATTTGGTGAGACCTTTATTAGCATCTGTTATAGGATCTGTTTAATTTGTCTGCTATGGAACTGGACTATCAACTCTTATGGAGGACTACGTACTACTTACATCACTTCTTTGAAATAAATGATTTGTCTTTGTATTGGACTTTTTGAATAAAATTTGTCTCCCTATCCACCTTGTCTCATTGCATTGCCTACACGCCCTATTATTTCGTTTTCGCTTAGCGTTCTTTCTGACTTATTTTCTTTTTGCTCGGCTCCTAAGCGTCCTAGCGTGATGTTAAATAGCCTTCCTCAAGAATTGAGGCCTATCAAATGCAAAAAAAAATAATCAAATCCGACTGGTAGTTCCAGAGATTAGCGCGTTCAAAAAATCAAACAAAAACACAAACTGTTCAGCTTTATTACTATACTCCATTTCAAATAAGATTAGACGTATAGATAAGCCTCTTTTACATTCCGTTCAACCGATTTTGAATTCTATTGCGTTGGTGGCATGACAAATGGCAGCCGCAGTAGATAGTTGGTATTGTGTAACTTTTTTTGCTTTTAATGCTATCCTTATGCCTACGGTATAGAAGTCAAAATCGGTTGAACGGACTGTAAAAGGGTTTGTTTTTTATGTCTAATCTTATTTCAAATGGGGTATAGTGTAGGACTAGTAATAAAGCTGAAGAGTTTGTGTTTTTGTTGTTTGTTTTTTCTACTTCCTACTATCCTACTTCCTACTAATATTATAAATGTGAAAGTTTGTGTGTTTCGATGTTTGTTACTCAATCACGCAAAAACTGCTGAATGGATTTGGATGAAATTTGGCAAACAGATAGTTTATAACCTGGATTAACACATAGGATACTTTTTATCCCGATATTCCCACGGGATAATCTACATAATTATAGACTACTAGCTATAATTATGTAGATTGTTATATTATAAATGCGAAAGTTACTCTGTCTGCAACCTTATGGCCCTGATTTCGACGATACGATTTACAGGTGGACATGACTTGGGCACACAGGTGGACATGACTTGGTTTAGGACATACGGTACTTTCATCCCGGTAGTACGTTCTTATTATCCGTTGGATGATTTCTAGTCTATGTATAATATAGTTCCTTACAACCGACGTATCGCAAAGTTCATTCAACTAACCTACACATAATCTATGAATGGGGGGGGAAGCTGGGATGTAATAAATCATTATTAGACCGTAAATGGGTACATGGGGGGTTACAGTGACTGTCTGAATGCCAAGGAAGGGTTTGATGTAAAAACAGCACGTGATCTTCACTCCGTAAAGAAAATAAGTGTTGACAGATAAATGAAAATCTATTGTTGGAAAAGATCTTGAAAAAATGGAAAATACCTAAAGATTTGACAAGAAAGAAACGTGGCCCACATAAATAAAATAGGTTGAAAAAACTTATTCAACCTGTGGGTATGATCCTATTTTATTTATGTGCGCCAAGTATCTTTTTAGTACAGTCAGTATAAAAAATAGGTGGTAATTTTACGTACTTACGAAGTATGAAAAGTATTTTTAGTATTTAGGAATACATCTAGCAGTCTTAAACGTAACAAAGAATGCTTTGTACGTAGTCTTCAAGTCATCTGTTAGGCTTCACAAAAAAAAACTGCTTGTAATTTACTGTAATAATATAGCACTTGTGAGAAAAATACGTTGTTATTAGACCAATGTACTATTCACAGAAACTTCTCACTCTCATAAATCTTTAAAAACATGTTTTTTCAGTGAAAGAATAGGTATTACTCAACCAACCACATTGAAATCGTGTTTCTCGCATAATTTTATTCATTTGTAAATGTCGCTTGACCACGTTTATTTATGTAACACATTTTACTGCAGTAGCAATGCTGTGTAATCAGGCACGTTATGTGGTTATATAGGCTCAATATCAGATGCCTTTGTCATTTGTTGTGCTCTAGTAACGAGTTTAATGACCTAAACGGCAGTACCTACATCTTTATCAAATCGATTAACTTAAAGAGTATGTAACAGTGCCTATCTACTAGTAATCATATTGCTGTATAATCATAATCATTATAATCAGCCTATAATGTTCCCACTGCTGGGACACAGGCCTCCTCACTTCGAGAGGTAGTGGGGTATAATCCACCACGCGGACCCAGTGCGGGTTGGTAGATGTCACATGTCTTCCAATTTTTGGTTCTAGGACATGCCGGTTTCCTTCACAGTTTTGAGAGCAGTGGTGATGAAATTATTAACACAAAGTAAAGCACCTGTCTGGGTTCGAACTCACGACCAACATACTCATAAGTCGGGGCTGTTTCCACTGGGCCACAACTGCTCCAAAGTAGATAATATTTATTATCTACTAATTTGTAGATATCTAATCATAAATTCATAAAGTAAATAATGTTCTGACTGGATTATTTTTTCCCGCATAGTCTTATTAAAATGAGTTGTCAATATTATATTTAGGCTTTCCTTAAATTATTCATGGTGCAGTGTTGACTAAAGAGTGACATCGACTTAGTATTTTACGAAAATTTTGCCTGTTTTACAAACAATAATTTAAATCATTCTAGATCGAAAGTATTCTTCACTATATTTTCAGGTTCCTACAATTTTATATATATATAATTTTAATAATAGGTACCTAGCTACTCATCCTAAGAAACTATTTCGGCAAACAAACATCTCGTGATAACCGCTTTCTATTCTTATGCCGATAGTGACGTAACACTCACTGAAAACCAGCTGAAATCTCTGAAAACCGACCTCGGATTACACAATGGTAACCATTACACCAGCTAACAACCCATCAACAAACACAAACACCCTCAATTGCCGCATCAATTATATTAATTACAACTTAAGTGATAAAACTCACCATTTTAATTTAAAAGCGGCGCGTAATCCGTAGAATTTATAAATAGAATCGCTGGCACGTCCGTACGCCGCGAGCTATGCGGACCAACTGCGGGCTCGTGGTCGGTCAAGGGCATGGAAACTGTGCCAAATGCTAATAATCGACCTCTGACAGCGCGGGAAACTTCAGCCGTGGCGGGAAACGCTTTCAGCATGGCGGGCTGCCCTAACCTAGGAATGTCGGCCTTCTGAACTTTGATATTAATTATTTAGGCATTGTTTTTCGGTAATATCGACCGATGGTACCAAGTAGTACTTCACAAATCAATACCCTCATACTTCGTCCTTCAAGAGGTGGCCTTCAAAGCAGGTGTCACATTTTTAAAATATAATATTCCGCCAGACTTTTTAATTTAAAACCAACCCGATATTCACCGGTAATAGGGTTGCACAAATTAATTCAGTGTCCAAGTATTCACAGCGGGTAGGGTAGATGTGTCATATTGCCTTTAAACTGATCAGTGGGCCAAGTCTATTGTGATTTTTTGACAGATTTGCATTCGATAGACTGACCGACGGTAAGCAAATAAAAAGAAATTAATTTGTAAACAGTTGCGTTTTTTTTACCCGGCTACGGCAAAGATTTTTTTGATGATTTTTTTTACAAGCTATTTATTTATGTTACGGCTAAAGACGGGTGTGAAAATTTTAACAGTACACTCGCGACAATCTACGAAATCCGTTTTGACGTTTCGTTCTCGTACATGTAATAAAACGTTAAGCCTTGAGAATCAGTTTTTAGCAATGTAGATAAGTCGTTGATTACAAACTCTCTAAGTATGTTCAATCGATATGTCTCGAGAATTACTTTAGAAGAAACTAATTTATTTTTTCATCTGTACCCATGCATTTTTATAGCTGTCAAAACGGACTTCTTAGATTGTCGCGAGTCTAGCCGGCTATGTTCTATATTAGGGGTTTGATTTCCGCACTTAGTCCCATTTGGTGGACCATTGTGCCTGGGCTGTGGCGGCTAAACTTGAGTTTATTTTTGAGGAGAGGCTCGAACGAGGGGGATGGTAAACTTCGAATTGTTGTAAAATTGGGCTCTGCCATTCGTTTAAAAGCAAGGGTAGTGATATCTACAGTACCTACTTTAAAATAACTACTTAATATTATTACGTAACTTGAACACCGATCTACTATTTCGTTTCAATTTAATCCCTCGTTTCTATTGGACACAACAGCGATAGTTGAGCGTGAGGTACTGGGCTCGATACCCAGGTCCAGTCGGGCAGTGTTATTTATTTATATTATTTATTTTTCTAAAGAAATAAAACTCAATTTTACAAAAGTGTGCTCATGTATTTCTTGATGGTAAATAATACCTCTAATAACACATATGTGTTCAATTAATTAAATAAATTAACATTATGTAATAAATTCATATTAATTTTCTTTATATTATTTAATATTCTAAGTGGCGCTGACATAGTGTTAAATGAAGCCACATATATTTTAACTTACAAAAAGAATTGCAAAAAAAAAAAATTTTTTTTTTACTATTTATGAAATTGAAAAATCGTGCGAAAAAACAAACAGACACATGTCAGGTCAATTAGCTAACCTGGGTCTACAGAGACTAGCTAATTGACATGTGTCTAATTAAGATCATAAAGGTCACATACTAATCTAGTTACACGTGTGTATTTTGATAAGATATGATTTAACCGTAAGAAAATTAACGTGATTAAAAAAGCTGTTTTTTTTTATATGGCCCTGTCGGCGCCACCTAGAATAACTTGAGCTTCGCAATAGAAATGACTTCTATCCTACCTACTTTTTTGCCAGGCCTCAGAAATATTACAGATAGGTACTTAAATAAAAATTGTACTTAATAAGTAGGCACTTACAAATTATGGGTACTTTATGAAAGTCAGCTACAAAAGCAAAAATGCACGTAGCAAAATCAAAAAGTGAATTGTAATAAGTGTTAACATAGGCTACTCATAATAAAAGGAACCACTAATTCAATGTATAATATATAGAAGTGGAGAGCGAGTTTGACACCTCAAAGAAAATTGATTTAATTTAAATATTATTAAGGCTATAAGGCTTATACGTAAGCCATCAAATTAAGGCATAACGCTCCAAAAAACAATTGTGCACTTCAAAATTATATAAAAAACACCAACTCTTTCCGATTCTCCGGTTCTTGAAAGCATTCCAGACGTAATATTTTTTTTACATAATAAAACTAAAACTTACTAATATCACTAATGGATTTGTGAATTTAAAATATAAGTATTTATGTTGTTTAATTCCGCTCTAGAAATTGTTTCATATTTTTGCAGCTTACTGTACTTTATAAAATTACTACTACGTACTTGGTAAATTAAACCGATAAATAATGTGTGCATTTTTTTGTGTTAGTTTCAATTGACGAAAAGCATTTTCTGTTTTTTAATTCATATAATACCTACTTACACGTCTATCATTTTAACACAGCCATACCCAGCTTAAACATAGGTTTTTTCTCAAATTAATTTAAAAAACTAATAATTTGTTTTATACGAGCCATTCGAAGGATTAAAAAAATTATGATTAGGTACGATTTACGTTATCGTCATATTATAAAAGTGCATGATAAGATTTTGAGTGGAAATATTAACCATCTACAATAAATATTTATATTCTAATATTTTTCTCGTTGACTAAATCTAAATTGGCCCCTTTTGTGATAAAACTACGTGACTTAGTCTAACTAAGTTTAAGACTAACTAAAACTAATTTTGTATGTGTGTGAGTGATGCACGCTAAATTAAAAATAAGCAAGTTCACTTCCGATATTTCGAGGCTCAATCTAACCGAATTTTGATTTGAAATAATTGTCCATTTTTATGACACGTCGTCTCGATTCAAATCTTTAAAAAAATCGGGAATGAACTTTCTGATTTTCAGACAAATGCTTGAAATATATTATTGGAGATTAAAACTAACAATTAAAATAAACTAAAGGTGACATAATTATATTAAAATTATAACTATGGTGGTCTTTGTCATAATCGACTTTGACAATGAGGGTTTACATGAAAATTCGCGCCCCCAGTTGGCGCTACTTTGACAAGAGTTCTTCTATTTCGACAATGACTATAAAATATATGATGACATTCAACATTCGTTTCATTCATTCGTTCATCATTCACTCACGACTAAAGAAAATTTAGGCGCTTTAACACTTGACAGGTGCCCGGACCTGATCTCTTAGTGCTGCTACCTAGTGAACGTCATTTCAAAAAACCCTCATTGATTGACCTAAAAAATGTAGGTAAGTTCAAAATATTTTTAGTCCTACAGTAAGATTTTTTTAAATAGTTCTAAAAATAGCTACACGTCTAAGGCACTTCTTACAATATTTGTGTGTGCGTCGTTTTTACAAAATATTGGATATAAAATATATTATTAGTAAACGTGTTTTATACCTTATATTTGTGCCGACTACGACTACATTTGATTTGTCGACATGGGACTATTTTTTTAGTTTGTCAATATGAAACTGACTAAATATTTAGATCACCAACTAATCACAGTATTTAGTCGTTATTTATATTTTTAATGTTACCACAGTAAACAATTAAATGATTTAAGTAGTAATTCAGATTGCCATAATGCTAAAGTGTATCTCACAAATTAGTCCATCCCATCGACTACTTAAATCAAACATAGTCGAGCCACGTTAATATTTTAATTCGATTGAAACTTTGCTTACAACATGCAAATTATTATATAATTCTAAATAAGTAATTATATCCCAGTTTTTTGTATGATATTTTAATTTTAATATCTAAATCTAGCTTCGGCACTTTCACTGCTCTTAGAGAGTCCATCATTATTATTGATATTATATACCAATAGTTAGCACTGTTTGTATTAACTAAGTTGTAGTTTTGGTACAGTTTGTTACTGTTCTTAGTTTTCACTAAACTTAAAACTAAAACATATTTTTAGTTAGCTCTAACTTTAGAACGAACTATTTTTGTAATACCTAGTTTAAAGATATTTTTGCTGCGGCCGTATTTATTATTGGCCCTTATAAGCGTTTTTTAACAGTTTCTTCAAATAAGGACTATAATGCGATAACACTTATGTAGGTACCGATAACCAGTCAAAAAATCTTAGGCGAGACGCGTGTCGACCAGCATCCTCATTGCGTAGATCACTCGAAATATTAGTTTTGACAGTTCATCAACATCCAGCGCGATGATCTAGTTGTCAACATCCATAAAATATGCATCATAATATTTTTTAATTTGGACCTTCTAAATGAAAGCGATTGCGAGTGAGTTATATAATACGACCGATTAGATGTGCTCAAAATAGAACAAACAGCTCACATTTGAGAGTTCCTTTGAGTCCATTATTATAGTCACAAAAAAACATAATATGTTTGAAAAGGCAGATAATTAAACTTTGACAGCCCCGGGGAGTATGAGGCTAGTTGGCAGTAAAAATAAAATACCAAGAGTATAGAATATTTCTGAGCTAAAAATATCGAAAAATCAACTTAATTTTGCAAATGATTTCAGATTAATCAAAATGTTTGAGAAATCATTACGTAACAATAAAGCCACAAGTCATGTGGTATTGAACGGGAATCAGAGCGCAACACATCACCTTATAGACGTATGTTTCAAATTGTAAATTAAAAAAAACTTTAGGCGTCAGATATAAAGTTTCTTTTGCATTAGCAATAGACGTACGAAAGGAATTGTCTTGAAAGGAACAACACTGATTGGTATTGTGTCCCTTTTGCGCAATGTGGCAGTGTTAATTATTACTAAATTAGTAGTATTCAGTCATATTTTGTGCAGCATATTTTGGGGGAAGGATCTTTTGCAAAAACTGCCAACTAGCCTATTGCGTAACACACTTACAATGACAATGCCTTTCATTTTGACAATTCCAGAAAATTCATTACGTCGTTTACGTTGTCGGGCAGACAAATGTTTCAAACATTCAGGGTGTCAAA
This sequence comes from Lithophane ornitopus, assembly GCA_948473465.1. NCBI lineage: Eukaryota > Metazoa > Arthropoda > Insecta > Lepidoptera > Noctuidae > Lithophane > Lithophane ornitopus. Next base: position 2,261,315 of record OX419617.1, read on the forward strand.
AGACCCATCACGAAGCCGGCACCTACGCATTTTGTACATCAAGCTAAGTAACTTTGTACAAAATGACTTTTATTCTTGGTGTGACAATTTTGTTGTGTACTGCGCAATGTAACGCATGGAAAACAATGTGCTTATGGGTGCATGTAACAGTAGGTATCGTGTGAGTATTTAAAATTAAGTTATAACATTTAAAACTTCTTTTCGTTAAGAAATGTCAATAAAAGTTGAAACTTTGTGTCCGTAACCAGACGGTTCCCAGGTATGGTCCAGTACAAAACAAAAATCATAATAATGGGAAGAACAAATGACTCTCGGCTTCGTTATGAGTATTTTTACACCCGTTATAAGGCAATGGATCAGCAGATCAAATTACTTCTAAATTCTTTAGCTTTTGATTGAAAGTGTGTCATGTAATTCGGATGCAGGTTACTGTTTTCAGGTGCCATGATGAGTTTGATTTGTTACGGAATTATTATTATTTATGCTAGTTCGCGCCGAATCCGAGGTACGGGCGATGCACACCCGTCGCATTGTTTGGTTGCTGTACATGACATAATGCTTCTCCTGGCCCGGTCTAAGATAAACGTTGGCGCGGGCCTAAATGTGAGTATTCATAGTGATCTCCCCCGAGCTCTGCTCATAGAGGGCGCGCACGTCGTCATGCGTCATCTGCGACACTGTCGGGATCTTTGTTACGTTGTTCAGCATTGGTTTCACCTGCAACCAGAATGAGTATCAAGACCTGGAAGTGTAAATATATGGTGAATTTCTATTGGTTTTTGCATTCTGTCGGAATTTTACTTAATGTCACTTGTCTTATGGGAAGTACTATGCTTGGCGTGAAGCTATATTTGTATAACTTACCAATAAAAAAAAAACATACCTATTCAGTATTATGAAAAAAATCTTATTGCTCTCAGTGAATATGAGATAAGATACGATACTAATTTATTTGCTCAAATATGAGTACAATACATATAATACAAATTGTCAGTATAAAAGAGATTGAGATTTGTATTTTGTGTTTCACGAACTGTTACCAAATAAATGTTATTCTTTCTTTTTTTTCTTTCTTACATGTTAAAACAAAAAAAAATAATAGATAATTACGTTTACCTACGATAACGACATGCTAAAATTAATAAAATAATGTAAAATGTCACTTCTAGTCAAATTATTTAAAAATTACATGATATAGATAATAAAAATTATAAATGAGTAAAAATGATGACACCACCATCAATACAGCCTGTCGCAGTTCACTGCTGGACAAAAGCCTCTCCCAGACTGCGCCACAACACCCTGTCCTCTGCACCCAGTCTATCCACCTTTTTCACCCATCACCCTTTTAAAGTCGTTGGGTCAGACTGGATCTTGATTATGTGGGGAAAACGGCTGATACGTACTAGATTTTATTAGGATCCCTCAACCAATTATCTACTCGATAAACTCCTGAACCCATTTATCCTGATCACACCAAAAATGCAGTACCCCGAGAGTCTTACCTTATTGCCAGCCATTCCAATGAACCCGTTGCCGATACCGCCATTATGTACGTTTCCATTGGGTACCAAGCCGTTCGCGTGTCCGTTGGCGAGACCACCTCCCATACGAGTCACAGCTGATGCAAACTGCTGCATGCTGGGGTTGTCTGGAAGTACAGACAGAAAACTCAAATTCAACGCATTTATTTAAATTAAACCATTTACAGGCACTGTTGAATTGTCAAGGAGTCGGTCAGTTAGAAAGGTGAAGCTAGTTGCCCATTCCAAAGCGTTCCAACATTTCGCCTCATTATTGGCGAGTCTCGCCTCATGTTTCTATCTGGAATTTTTCAGTAGCAGCCCGGAGTCTAGATTTGTGTGCCCGGTTGATGGCAAGACTCGCCCCCTATTACATGGAACTTAAACATAATTGGTAAAATGTGGGTGTACTATAGGTATAGCTCTACCCAATCCTGCGGGGAAACATGGCATGATGTTATGTTACTGACGAGAAATCGTGTACACTTGGACGCTACCTGTGCGTGCTGGCAGTTGTTCTGGCGGCTGCTGTATGGTGGCCAGGGCTTCTGCTTTCTCCATCTCCTCCAGCAGCACGCGAGTGAATTCTGTCTGCACCTCAAGAGAGTCTGTGTCACCGTCCACCTGAGAATGGAACTCATTTATTGACCTTCATAAAGAAGGGCACATAACCCATAGTAACCCGGCAGCTATAAAAGCAAGAGTGAACAGGCATCTTCTAGGCACGCCCGTTCCATCGTATACCCCATCCATCGCTTTCTATCAGGTGAGATCGAGGGCAAGAGCAGGCCCAAACCACAATAAAAAAAATTAAAAAATGTAGGGCGAAATAGCATGACTTAAAGTCTCTGTACGAGTTTTTCGTCTGGGATTTGTAAAGGAGATATAAACATAAACCAATAAAAATATTTTTATGCCATGCTGCTAAAATCTCCAAAGTTTTGTTTTTGAAGCGGCCATTATATGTTCAAATACCCACTATATTGAACAACACTGCAAAAAAAAAATGCTCAGATTTAGAAATAGATTATTTTCAATCAACGTTAATATCCCAACTAGCAAAATACCCTTAAAAACAAAAGTTTGTAAGAGCTATGGTTTCATACAAGGTTTATACGTGTTCTGATTAAGCCGGGAACCCTTAATACCCTTAATAATAAAAGCTTGTAAGAGCTATGGTTTCATATAAGGTTTATATGTGGTCAGATTAAGCCAACAACTTTAATAGTGTTATTTTATAAGTCTATTTAAGTTTTAAGAGCATTCATACTTGTAACATTATTCTTATAGACGTATATAAGAAAACGTTATATAATATTAATAAGAGCAGTGGCATTATAAGCGCCTTTTACAAGTCTAATTGCCTTTAATTCTTAATTAAAACTTATAAATACATTTTATAAGTAAATTCAATCTTAGAAGTGAATAAACCCAGTGTTTTATTAGACTTCTGCAAAACTAGTGTATTCAAAGTGTGATTTATCTCACCTAAGAAATATTAAAGAGTAGTAGCACTTTAAAAGTCGAGACAAACAACACAAGTGACAAGACAAGACAGGACAAGTGTCTTAAACAATTCTCTATTAAGGGGTTATTTATTTTCCTTGTTGTATCTGACACGAGAATTTTTTAATGGATTAAAAACAATGGAAGCGGTTTAAGAGAATTGGAGCACCGAAGAAAAATACGTACAAAAATCAATGTCTCTCCGAGCATCTCGTGCAACTGACACATACAATATTTTTGATGGTTCCGTACAAAATATTTTTTACTTATGAAACAGTCGACATCCACAATAATTGCAATCATACTGTATGTATATTTGTCGTATATAAGCGTGTTTACATACTTTACATTGAATTAACGTTAATTCAATGTAAAGTCACTATAGTGAATTCGTTGTTTGGCTTGCTTTTACTTATTAAGGAACCCTAAAACTATGAGCAGTATGGCCGTGTAGACCATTGTTTTAGGTTTACTTTGACTTTTACGAGTACGATATAAACCATAGACAAGAATACTAGACTTAAATTGTTCTAATAAAGCACTTATGAGTCATGGTTGGTCGTAATGGCGATATTTCGATATTATTTCAAAAATAATTAAAATAATAATATAATAAAAGACACATTTTTTTAAAGGCCCGTGAAAATAATTAATGTAATTCAAATTTCAAAATAATCGAGAAAAACTACTTCGCAACCTAACACTTGTAAGTTTGTTTGTCATTGTAAAAGTATCAGTAAGAGTTTTGTAAGTTTGAAAATACACTTCGCGAGACCATTACAAGGCAATTGTAAGGGTGAATATACTTATAAAGTGCGCCCAAATCCACACTTATATGTGTCTATAAGTGTGATATAAGACTGAAAAAAATATGGTCTTGGGATATTTGTAAGATTCTTTTTTGGATCTGAAACAATCTAAGAAAAAAAATACAGACATAATTATACTTACAATAACCAGTCGATGGTCCTGATCTAAAGTCTTGAGCATGTGTAGGCTGAGCTCCCGGAAGACCTCCAGTCTTCGGCGGAAGGCGGCCACTGAGTCGTCGCGCCGGCCGCGCCCCAGCTGCAGCTTGGAGCAGTCCAGGAGGACCATGCGGGGGGACACACGGAACTGGAAATATAGCGTAACTAGTTAAAAACAATGATCTCTCAATAGTTAGTCGTATTTTTCACGCTCATGCTGTAGGGCAGCCGAGAGATGTATTAGTAATAAGTACAAAAGCTTTCACACGTAAGTTTAGCCACCCCTTAGTTTAGGGATCCCGTACGCATGGTTAGGGGGCTAATTAGAAGTTGGTTTCTGTTTCACCAACAGTAAGCCACCTGCCACCTTCTAACAGCCGCCTAACCATGCTTAGGGGATCCCTTAAACTTAGGGGATGTCGGTTAAAACGGGCATTAGTCTGCTATCAGATTTTAGTTTTAATTAGTCCACCCAAAAAAAATTTCTAACAAGAACTTCGAAGCTGTCAAATTGATAGGCTGTTAGAAACCGACTCTTTTGGAAGCATTATCAACTTGCTGCAAATTATATAACAAAAAAACCGGCCAAGTGAGAGTCGGACTCGCGCACGAAGAGTTCCGTACCATTATCTATAAAAACGGCAAAAAAATCACGTTTGTTGTAGGGAGCCCCCTTAAATATTTATTTTATTCTGTTTTTTAGTATTTGTTGTTATAGCGGCAACAGAAATACATCATCTGTGAAAATTTCAACTGTCTAACTATCATGGTTCATGAGATACAGCCTGGTGACAGACGGACAGACAGACAGACAGCGGAGTCTTAGTAATAGGGTCCCGTTTTACCCTTTGGGTACGGAACCCTAAAAAGAAGGACAACATTGTTCAAGATCTAGAAAATCCTCACCTCAGTCTGGAATTGCTCCATTTGCTCCAGATCCCTGGGATACCCATCGAGCACGAGTCCTGCGCCCATCCTGCTTGCATCCAGAACAGCTCCCCGCACTAGTTTGGTGACCAGCTCCTTGGGAGCCAGCTCCCCTCCACTGACGGCCGAACGGGCGAGGGCGCCGTCTGATGCTGGACGTCCTCCAGCATCCGCGAGGCTGCGGAGACGCTGGCCTAGGCTGGAGGTAGAAGAAGAAGGGTTGAAAGGAAATCTTGTTTGCTATTTCAAAATGTTGAAGTGTGGAACAAAAAATTAAATATCCAAAATGTGATCCCACCCAAATATTAATTTATTCTGTTTTTTAGTATTTGTTGTTATAGCGGTAACAGAAATACACCATCTGTGAAAATTTCAGCTGTCTAACTATCACTGTTCATGAGATACAGCCTGGTGACAGACGAACGGACAGCGGAGTCTTAGTAATAGGGTCCCGTTTTACCCTTGGATACGGAACCCTAAAAAATACGAATGGAATTCAGAAGGGGAATGTGTAGGTAACGGTTACCTGTAATGCGTCCAGCCCTGTCTCTGGGCCACAGCTCGCTGGCAGAGCGTGGCCTTGTTGCTGCCTGGTCCACCTACCACCCACAGTAGCACCGGTGCCGTTGTCTCACCACGGACTCTGATCACATTAGGCTATGAAGGAAAAGAAAAATATTGTATTTTTAACCAACTTCTTCAAAAAGGAGGAGGTTCTATGTTCGTTTGTTCGTATTTTTTTTTTTTGTTTATGTTCAACGATGTCTTCGTCAATTGTGAACTGATTAAAAAAAACTTTTTTAGTTCAACTCCCGAGGTGGTCCCATATAATTTTTATTAACTTTGCTTGCGTAGTTTTTGAGTTAGCTTCAATATTACGTATTTTTCCCACTTGTCTATGTAGACGATATATTATTTGACTCCGTCACTGTTATTTACATAGCAGGTAGTATTCGAATTTGTGTGGGGTAGGTACCACAACCAAAAAGTGAAAAATAAAAACGTTTTACAAAAAAAAAACAACCGTCTTCCAAAAATAAACACAAAAAAAGTGAAAAATAACTTTAATTTCGGAAGTCGGTGGCAAAAAAACGAAAATTGAAAAGTTATTTTTATCTATACTAATATTATAAAGCTGAAGAGTTTGTTTGTTTGTTTGAACGCGCTAATCTCAGGAACTACTGGTTGGAATTGAAAAAATATTTTTGTGTTGGATAGTCTATTTATCGAGGAAGGTTATAGGCTATATAACATCACGCTAGGACCAATAGAAGCGGAGCATAAATTAAAAATGTTGCAAAAACGCGAAAAATTATTCCTTTTTGAGAGCTTTCGTTGCATGCGCTGCGTAAACGGTTTAAGTTACGCATATATCATGTACGATGGAATTGATCCTCCTTAAAATTTAAAAAAAAAAGTCCGCGACAGCATATGTCTATCTTTTAAGATTGAATCACTATAACCTTTTTTTATGGTAATCAAATTTGTTCGAAATTAATGCATTATTTGCGAAGGAGTTTTATCAACATTATATTAATTCTTATTCAAATAAATAGTTTTAACATCAAGGGTAGCAGTAAAATACTTTTTAATTCATTCGAATCGGAGATTTAATTTTGAAGTTATCACGAGTATGAAAATGCAATACGCGAACCGTTCGACGCCGGCGCCGCGCCGCCGCCCCGCGACGTTTTCTACTCTAGAGAGGAGAGGATGAGCACATGGGTATTAGACCATGACCTGGAATAGGACATAGGATACGTTTTATCCCTATATTCCCATGGGATCGAGACCTACGCGGGTGAAACCGCGGGGCACAGCTAGTAAAAATATAATTGTAAAAAGTTTTGCATATTGTGTTCCGAAATTCACCAACGTCTCACAAAATGCTTCATCTAACAGTTGGGAGACAACAATATCTGGATCTTTTGAAAAAACAAGTTCTTAATAAAGAATTCTAAACAGCATTTTTAAACTTCTTCATAAAGTTTTAACATTCTAAAACAAAACATGACATACATAAGTAGGTATACAAGAGTAGGTAATACGGCCGGCGTAAGCCTCTCTGTGGGAAATGACACCTGGTATACTAAATCCCACAAAAGAAGCCACTGTTTTGAAAAAGATAAATCTACAAAACTTCCCATTAGGTCAAGGCAGTGCCGTTCGTCCTGACCTCTTCCATTCTAATAAAAACCTGATAAATTCACAAAACAATATTTTTTGTCTAGTCACTGCCCTTTATTCAGCAAGTGCCTACGATGCGATCTATTTACGATCAAAATCGGCTATTTATCCGACATTAACAATTAATGTTAGTTTCACAGAATATTTTTTGTTAGTTTTCTTCCTTCGCGGGTAGTATACGAGCTATATGAGAGTTTTTATTTAGTTTGTTAAAATCAGCCAGTGTTTAACGCCGCTCAACTGTTGATTGGCGTTTAAAAGGTCGATACCAATTAAAATTCTCGGTAGTGACAGTTGGAGGTTTATAACCTGGACTGACTGTTTACTTTCACCCACTCTGTATAAATATTCTGCCTTATTTATCTATTCTAGCAAATCATTATGTAAATCAGACCCTGAATGTCCCATTCCTTAAAAAGATTTGTAAACTAACCTTTGGCGTAACAACTCTCTCCGTCCCCGTCTCCTTCATCGCCAATGGTAACGGCATTGTCACTGGCAACGGCATTACCACCGGCAATGGCATGGCCGCCGGCATCGGCATCGTCGGCACGTCCGCCGGCACGACATTTTCTTCTCTCCTCTCCCGTACATCTTGAGCAGGCGCCGGCTCCACACCCACAATCTCCCCCGGGATACCACCGGCGCCAACGCCAACGCCACTGACACCGTTCATGGTCGACTGGTCTTCTGTGGCGCCTAAAATTTGGAGAACAGCAGCTCTGAAGTCTTTATAGACCTCGTCTGGATTGCGTTCACCGTTGACCTGTGGACGAAGTGAATTTAAAAGACATAAGTCGGTGATTGCTTTTCTAATGCATCCGAATTGGGACCCATCTAGCAGAAGTAGGAATGTTACGTTCAACAGTACGGATTTTCATTGCAGTTTGTTTTTAGTTAGGCCAAAGCAATACCCATCTCTTCCATGGTGACTCTAGAGGAGGAAACCAAAACTTACATTCTTCAATCGGCCTAAAGATATTACAGAAACTTAGCTCCTGAACTTTGATTGCATGGTCTTCAGAAACCGTAGGTTTTTATTTACAGCTAGTTCAGGCTTATTTATATGGTTACCTATCCGTTTGCATAAAATTTTAAGCATTTTTATAACATGGCATACTTTTGTTTATCCGAACAATAGTTACGCATAATATTATTTACGCATAACAGCTTACGCATAATTATTTTAACCATAATTTCTCCAATAATAATAAGAAGCTTATTTTTTTTAATAAATACGTAAAAATAACTTAAGTTTGTTTCCGTTATTCCCATAAATATGTATTGCCTTAACACTATTATGCTAATAGTCATTAGGCCTAGTAACATTATGCGAATTAAAATTATGCCAAAACAAATTATCCAACAAGATAATTATGTCAACATAAACATGCAAAACAATGATGGCAAAGAATTATTAGACCAAAAAAAAAAATTATACCAAAATCGTTATGCCAAAGAATAAGAAAAAAAAAACAACATGGGAAAAGAATGGGTCCCTATTTAAATTCGTTCGACATTTTCATCGGATTCACATGAGACATGTCTCACAACATACTTTCATATTAGGATTTACTATAAGTTACCAGAATAAAAACAAAATTACCCACATTAACCAGTAAATACTTGATAGCTCAAAAACCCCACAGTATTAGTTACTGGTAATTAAAGTCACGTTTAAGGTGCACGCCCATTGACATAGATATTTCAGGCCGAAGACTCATGCATCATAAATGTGACCCAGTCATGGATATCATACTTTAAGATACATATTTGGAAGTATATGAACGGGTTTTTTGGAACGACACAGGCGAAGAAATTCTACTTAGGCTTAGAGAAAACTGTTGAAAAAACAAAAACCAAATTCCAGCTTTCTACTACTAACAGTCTCTGAGCTAAGCCGCGGACAGACAGACAGACGGACATGGCGAAACTATAAGGGTTCCTTATTGACTTCGGAACCCTAAAAATGCGTCAGTGAAACGCACAATACATTTCCTTATGATTCTAGTACCAACAACAGCAAGTTACGTCATAACCACCGTTCTCTGTTTCACAAAAAATTCATAAGCCCCTCAAGGAGTTTCCATGAGGGTTTAGCTAACGTTGTTTGTTAGCTACACCTTTTTATTTATTAACTACTTGATTAGTACCTTCGGCCGATATGAAACATATTATTACACTTAGAAGGTTGTTGTCAAATGCAGCACTGCCCACAGTTTTATTAAGTATCGGAAAAAGGGTGATACAATATTGTTTATGTCATTTTTCAATGAACATTGTGCCGTATATTTCTTGGTAATTAAACCTTATTTCACGCGTGGCCGTCGCCAAAGAAGACTTTCGGATTAATTAAGAGAAAGAAAAATACATATTTTATTTTTCACAAAAAAGGTTCATACAAAAATTTTACTCGAGGAATGAGAAAATTAAAACAAAACAGGAATAGTCGGCCGCTGCACGTCTGACATGACAAGAAGGCAGACAAGTGACAATCGCTTCCAAAGCGTTTCGTATTTCTACAACAAGATTGACATAAGCTTTTCGATAGCCTATGTCAGTCCTATACATTTTTGCTTTTTCCATCATCGTTATCGCTGATAGAATGTCACTTTGTCTAGGCTCTAAGAAGGCTTCTACTCAGCACGAGAGAAGGCCTCTGTATACTCAAAGTACATGGATAAGCTTATGTACAACCGTAAATTTTTACTGCCTCGCAAAACAAAACTCTAAATTATTTTTATCTACACCCATGCTATAAATCCTCTTTAAAAGTTTCTGAAACAGTAGCTTATAGTCAACATTAAAACAACCCGTGTCATAGTAACCATAATATCATCCAAACGGGTGTTATAATGTTTTACTTCATAATGCAACTCATTTAAAAAAAGGAACATTGTCAGCAGACGCGTTTCACGAACAAAGCCCCGTAATTTAAAAAAAAAAAACTGATAGGTTATTCGAATTCGAAAAATTCGAATTCACGTGTATCGTATCCCTCAATTTTTGTTCGATATTGGTATTGATGTAACTGTAAATAACTAGGTATTAAAACACGAATGTGATACTATTATCATCATTAGTGTTTTAATACCGCTTATTAGTTTTAACAGCTATGTTTGTTAAAAATAATATGAATAGATTTTCTCGAGTATCAAGTCAGCGTCGATGTGACCAGTTAAATTTAGTTGGATCTAGAACCGCATTATTTAAGAAAAGCATTTTTGTAATGGCTCCAAAACTGTATAATAAATTACCAAAATGCATAAGAAGTGTAGAAAATGTTGGCCAATTTAAAAGTAAATTATTCTTATTTCTAGTAGAGAAGGCCTATTACTCCATAGAAGATTTCATTTTAAATGATAATTTATGACATAGACATTTTTTTTGACATTATAATATTAGTAACTGACTTAAGACTTTTGAAATCATTTAAATTAATCTTCTTCAATCTAATTATTATTATTGCATGTTCCAAATCATTAGACCTACATATTAAAATGATATAACAAATTATTTGTATACCAATTGCATTGGTAGAACATAGAGATCTCGCGAAAATGTATATTTTAAGACCTTTTATGTACTATGTTCACAAATAAAGTTTGATTTGATTTGATTATATAACTAATAATCATTAAAAATTATTAAAACTTTGTTTCAAAGCAGTTCCTAAATAACGTTGAGACTCCCGGAACGTATTCCCAGAAAACTATTAAAACCCCTCCTTAAAATGAAAGCATTTTAACTACGCTTAGAACAAAATACTCAAACATTCCATTTTCCAAACAAATCAATATCAAACCGCATTTTTAATGCTTCGCAAATAAAACGGACATTTACCAATATTGGATCATGAATTCTACCCTGCTATTCTACTACTGTGTCAAAGTGCCTCCAAGGCATTAAAGTACCACTGTTTACGTGGAAAAGTATGAAAATTTCAGTTTCCTATCACTTACACTTGAATGATCCCACGGTATATCGTAAAGCCACTAATGCTGAATTACTTATGCATAAGAACACAAATCAAATAGTATTTTGTAGACGCATATGAATCATTTTAATAGATCCTGTTTTACAAAAACAGCATCTATTAAAATGAGTCAGCGTGGTTCAATATTAATTACAATAATAGTACATGAATGTTTCAATAATTGCAGTAGTATAATTTTGGGTCATCCATACTAATATTATAAATTCGAAAGTAAATCTGTCTGTCTGTATGTTACCTTTTCACGCCTAAACCAATGAACGGATTTCGATAAAACTTGGCAAGGAGATAGATGGCATCCCGGGGAAGGACATAGGCTACTTTTTATCGACATACCACGCGGGCGAAGCCGCGGGCGGAATCTAGTCTTTTATATATCGAAATAATTTTTGCTTCGAGCAAAATGGAAACAAAACATATAGGTAACATTTGGGGTTACTTGAAGTTGGGGAGCCTTGGTTTTAGGCAGTAGAGCACCCGATGGCTGGTGCTAATGAATGGCTAAAATTAAGGTTCTGAAGAAAGCGGTTTCTGGCATAAAAAGGATGTCTTCGAGAGTATTAGATCTTTTATCATCATACCGTGAACACAATATCTCTGTTGAGAGTTTTAGGGTTCCGTACCGAAAGGGTAAAACGGGACCTTTTTAATCAAATGAAGCAATTTTTTTGGAATTTCCTTCAAAATCTTTCGGATTGTGACAAAAAGTGTGATTACGCAATCGGAGTGCAGTTTTATCATCAGATCAACAGGCAGATGTCCCTTTTTGCCACCACCATCTTCTCTTCTACCCAAGTGCCAGACCGCCCTTATCACACACCCTAACTTCTACATATCATCGACCTAGCTCAAACTCAAACTCAAAGCATTTATTTCATATAAACCAAATACAGGTACTTTTGAATTGTCAAGGGGTCGATCAGTCAAAAAGATGAAGCTAGTTGCCCATTCCAAAGCGTAGTAGGTTCCTATGGAGAAGAACGGGCAAGAAACTCCACGGATTGTTACAATAATATATTGGTTACCTAGGTACATCATTCATGTTGAAATTATACATGTGAGAACAATGTAATAAAAAAGACGTGCACGTTAAAAGCGTCCGTAATTAAAAGATAAAAACTAAAACAATTCAGAAATTAAAATAAATTAAAAATAAGCCGTGGTAGCTTAGAGATGACCAGTCCCTACTGACGGCGCCCGTTCACGAACACGACGCATGGATCAGCACCATTCTGCTCAACCATAACATACACGCCACCATCAGCGAGACATTTAAATACACCGCAGAGAACATCCCACACCCACACGACTTTTACGCAGCTATAGATTTCAAGTCAATATATTCACCCTAAGACCTGTACCCACAAAATCAATGGAAACACTTAAAAGTTGATGATTCACAAATTAATTATTCATGGTGTAGGCAGTGACAGACACACCTGGGAATTCCCAGGGTTCATATCATCATGGTTTTAAGTTTCTACTGACAAAGGTGATCCGTGACGAATACTTCTTTATATGAGTAGGTTATTTTGTAAATATTTTATGGAGCGTGTCTGTTAATAAATAAGTAATCTTGGCTGTGACAAAAATGTTAGGTGGACTGGGTTAGGCTATAATTATTAATATGACATGTTTGTTTCCTCTCAACTATGAGTATATAATTGTATATGTACCTATAATGTATTTATTTTTATATATATTTAAGCTTTATGCATATATTTAAGTATATGTTAATTTTCTTGCGTATACGTGTAAGTATATTTAATATTTTCGTTAAGACTTCGCATGATCATGTTTTTCTCTTCTTGTTCTCACACACTATTGTCTACATTTCTTTCTCATTTCTCCTTTTGCAGGTCTGCTGGAAGAAATTTCTTAAGAAATAAGCAGTACCTTTGTACTCATTTTATAATTATGTCGTATCTCCATGTATTTTACTGTGTGTACATAAATAATAAAATAAATAAATGTTTTTATATTTACAACTAGCTGCGCCCCGCGGTTTCACCCGCGTAAGGCACGATCCCGTGGGAATATCGGGATAAAAAGTATCCTATGTATTAATCCAGGTTATAAACTATCTGTTTGCCAAATTTCATTCAAATCCATTCAGCCGTTTTTGCGTGATTGAGTTACAAACATCCAAACACACAAACACACAAACTTTCACATTTATAATATTAGGTCTTTACCTATGAAATTGCCGTTCTGCAGTACTGGCCATTTCAAATCAAAATAATTTTTGTTTGGCTAAGAATTCTAATTTCAAATTAATTTTATTTAAAAAACATGGTTTTTTTTTTCCAAAAGTAGTCATTTCTTTATTGATTAGTGTTACATTTTCATCGCATTTCAATCTTTTTCGTCATCATGGATACATTAAAAATTCGAGTAATTATGGAATATGAGTACCGTCGTGGCAGCAACGCGGCACAAGCGGCACGCAACATCAACGACGTTTACGGAGCTAACACTACAAACCAACGCACCACCTGTTATTGGTTTGCTCGCTTCCGTTCTGGAAATTTCGACCTGAAAAATGAACCTCGCGGTCGTCCGAAGACTTTGGTCGACAATGACGAATTAAAGGCGATTGTGGAAGCTGATGATACACAATCGACGGCTGAATTAGCAGCAGCTTTCGACGTTAGCGTCAAAACAATATTGGTCCATTTGCGTCAAATTGGCAAGGTAAAAAAGCTTGACAAATGGGTGCCCCACGAACTCAATGATCGCCAGCGCGAAGTACGCGTCGAGACATGCCTTGCACTGCTCAACAGACACACAAATGAAGGAATTTTGAACCGCATTGTTACCGGCGATGAAAAATGGATTCTGTTTGATAACCGCAAGCGCTCAGCAAGTTGGTTGGATCCTGGTTCAGCACCTAAACAATGCCCTAAACGAAAACTTACCCCTAGAAAAGTGATGGTCACTGTTTGGTGGTCTAGCGCCGGTGTGATTCATCACAGCTTCTTACCAAACGGGGTGAGCATTACTGCAGATGTGTACTGTGAAGAACTGAACACAATGATGGAGAAGCTGGCGCATCTCCAACCAGCATTGGTCAATCGCTCGTCTCCGCTGCTCCTGCACGACAACGCGCGACCTCATACTGCACAGCAGACGGTCTCCAAGTTGCAAGAACTGGGGTTGGAAGCTCTCCGTCATCCGCCCTACTCACCAGACCTTGCGCCTAGACTACTACTTTTTCCAGAATTTGGATAACTTCTTGGCGGGAAAAAAATTCAATACCCGAGAGGCAGTACAAAATGCCTTTGAAGAATTTGTTGCCTCCCGTCCAGCTGATTTCTTTAAGAAGGGCATCAATAAACTGCCACTGCGATGGCAAAGATGCATTGATTGCATGGGTGATTACTTCGATTAATACAAATAAAAAATTCATGAAAAAAATTCGTTTAAATTTTTTCATACAAAACGGCAATTTCATAGGTAAAGACCTATTATAAGTAGGATTTGACATGTAGGTACAGGGTTATTGGTTATTTGTCAGCAATTCAATAAAGAGATGTAAGAAAGGTTAGTTACAACCATGACTCCTAAGAAATTGTCAAAAAATTCGAGTAATTTGACAATTTATATTTTTATTTAATTCATTTTAAAATAATAGGTCTTTAACTATGAAATTGCCGTTTTGTATGAAAAAATTTAAACGAATTTTTTTCATGAATTTTTTATTTGTATTAATCGAAGTAATCACCCATGCAATCAATGCATCTTTGCCATCGCAGTGGCAGTTTATTGATGCCCTTCTTAAAGAAATCAGCTGGACGGGAGGCAACAAATTCTTCAAAGGCATTTTGTACTGCCTCTCGGGTAGGTATTGAATTTTTTTCCCGCCAAGAAGTTATCCAAATTCTGGAAAAAGTAGTAGTCTGTAGGCGCAAGGTCTGGTGAGTAGGGCGGATGACGGAGAGCTTCCAACCCCAGTTCTTGCAACTTGGAGACCGTCTGCTGTGCAGTATGAGGTCGCGCGTTGTCGTGCAGGAGCAGCGGAGACGAGCGATTGACCAATGCTGGTTGGAGATGCGCCAGCTTCTCCATCATTGTCGGTTCTTCACAGTACACATCTGCAGTAATGCTCACCCCGTTTGGTAAGAAGCTGTGATGAATCACACCGGCGCTAGACCACCAAACAGTGACCATCACTTTTCTAGGGGTAAGTTTTCGTTTAGGGCATTGTTTAGGTGCTGAACCAGGATCCAACCAACTTGCTGAGCGCTTGCGGTTATCAAACAGAATCCATTTTTCATCGCAGGTAACAATGCGGTTCAAAATTCCTTCATTTGTGTGTCTGTTGAGCAGTGCAAGGCACGTCTCGACGCGTACTTCGCGCTGGCGATCATTGAGTTCGTGGGGCACCCATTTGTCAAGCTTTTTTACCTTGCCAATTTGACGCAAATGGACCAATATTGTTTTGACGCTAACGTCGAAAGCTGCTGCTAATTCAGCCGTAGATTGTGTATCATCAGCTTCCACAATCGCCTTTAATTCGTCATTGTCGACCAAAGTCTTCGGACGACCGCGAGGTTCATTTTTCAGGTCGAAATTTCCAGAACGGAAGCGAGCAAACCAATAACAGGTGGAGCGTTGGTTTGTAGTGTTAGCTCCGTAAACGTCGTTGATGTTGCGTGCCGCTTGTGCCGCGTTGCTGCCACGACGGTACTCATATTCCATAATTACTCGAATTTTTAATGTATCCATGATGACGAAAAAGATTGAAATGCGATGAAAATGTAACACTAATCAATAAAGAAATGACTACTTTTGGAAAAAAAAATCCATGTTTTTTAAATAAAATTAATTTGAAATTAGAATTCTTAGCCAAACAAACATTATTTTGATTTGAAATGGCCAGTACTGCAGAACGGCAATTTCATAGGTAAAGACCTAATATCAAATTACTCGAAAACGGTTGACACTTGCATAGGGGTCGTAAGGGATCATTCTAATCTCAGTCTCAATCTGTCAAAAATACCTCAAATTTATCTACATTTTTGATAAGTACCCTATTTGACATTGAATCTCGCTGAGATGAGATTGCGAATACATTTTGTACATTTTAATTAGATACGGGAATTGGCCTACAGGTGAGGTTATGTGGTGAGGTGGAGGAGCTTCTTGTGGCTAAGTAATAACAGCCGCACGGGTCGATTCATCAAGTTAAGCTACGCTTGTCGGGGTTAGTCCGTGGATGGGTGACCTTTACATATCGAGACTCCTCCGTGCCTCGGAAAGCACGTTGATCCGTTGGTCCCGGCTGTCATTTGTGGATCTTTGAAAGTTATTACGGTTCGTCAGAAGCCCGAAAGTCTGACAACCAGTCTTACCAAGTGGTATCGTATTACCCAGTTACTGTGTTGTGGAGGTCAGATAGGCAGTCGCTGCATGTAAAATACTGGTATTCAGCTGCATGTGGTTAGACTGGAAGCCGACCCCAACATAGTTGGGAAAAGGCTAGGCATATGATGATGAATTGGCCTACATGTGGAATGACAGCTCACTTCACATAAGTTTTCACGGTGAGATTTTTACAAAATCGACTGTAAAAGGAGGCCTGTATCCCAGCAGTGGGAACATTATACGCTGATTATGCTATGCCTATTTTGTGACAGGTGATATAAGTAATGTTTTTTTTTCGTCTTCAGTATTATGGCGATAGGCATGATGGAATACCGTTTGTATTTCTAATTAGTTGGAGTGCTAGCGGACTCTTTTAATAACTTTCATAATCTAGGTATAGATAGAGGAACTATCAATATTTTTATAGCTTTTTCGAACAACGCAGTTTTTCAATGGTAGCTTTTACTGCTTACGTACACTGCTATAGATAACTATACATTTATATATATAAGCTATACATTTCCAGTATAAGCTGACCTCTCATTGTACGGAAATCCTATAAAATGCGAGATCAGCTTATAGGTACTGGAAATGTATACTTAGCTTGATATATAGCAGTGCATACGTACGTACATAAATCAATTGCAATTATTAATATTGCTAGTATTTAATACATGTAATAGGACGAGAAAAATATATAAAAAAACATTAACTATTTTTTAACACACTAGCTCGAAATTTGGCTCTTATTGCACCGCTTTTAGGTTCATAATGTAGTGTATAGAACACGCGTGCTTTTTACCTTTTTAGTGTTGTGTAATTAATTTTATTTTAATTTTAAAATCTACTCGTTCGGAATTTAAAATAATCACTGCATTTCAATGGTGTGCGTGCTGCATTCTTTTACAAACTGCATATCATGCAGAGAATGACCATGACCATAGACACTCAACACACATGCCTATACCCACATAGAAAAAAAAAGTCAAACACATTTCAGTCTCTGTATCGATAATGTCGTCATAAAAGTCCTAGAATCATTTAAATATGCATGAAGGTATTCTGTAATTGGACGAATAAGTTGACTTAGCTAACATTCGACCTTAAACTCTTACCTTAAGATTCAATATTGAATGTGTAACGGCACGGGGATACGACCTTTTGTAAACAAAATAGTCTAACTCTAATACTTAGGTAAATTCATTTCGTGGATTTTGTATCCGAATGGAAGGACGCTATGGAAGGATACTTTTGGTCTATTGTAATTGAAAACTGTTTTGTGATTGAAAATATCACAGTAAACGAGTTTAGCAAAGCAAATTAGTATGGGACATTAATTTGGCACAAAAATGTACTTACTCTACATTCCTTATACCATCTGTCTAGATATTGGGGTCGGCTTCCAGTCTAACCGGATACAACAGCTGAATACCAGTATTTTACATGGAGCGACTGCCTATCTGATCTCCACAACCCAGTAACTGGGTAATACGATACCGCTTGGTAAGATTGGTTGCAAGACTTCGGGTTTCTGACGACCCGTAACGACTGTCGAAGATCCCCGAATGACAGCAACGTGCTTTCCGAGGCACGGAGGAGTTTCAGTATAAACTTTTTCTAAATTCATATTTCAAGAAGATATTTACATACGTATAGACTGAACTTTATTAGCAGAGTATTTCTAGCCCTTTCATAACGTACGACAAATATGGTTATCACTTTAACCATCGATCTTTTAAATAATTAACCGGAACCTTTAATTTTGAGTCCAACAAACTGCACAAGAACCTTATCAGATTAAATCGACACCTCAAAAAAAAAGTTGTATCATTGTATTGTCCCTGCGGCATCACAATGATTGAAGCTACAGGTAGCGCTATCGTGCGGAGGTGAAAGATCACAACCATGCATAAATAAACAGAATTGGTGATGAATGTCGCGTGGCTGCCGAATGACGGTGGAATATCACGTGGTTACTGCAATACATGACTTTGATGAGGTGG
Organism: Lithophane ornitopus; assembly: GCA_948473465.1. Lineage (NCBI taxonomy): Eukaryota > Metazoa > Arthropoda > Insecta > Lepidoptera > Noctuidae > Lithophane > Lithophane ornitopus. Next base: position 2,279,790 of record OX419617.1, read on the forward strand.
AGGAACTTTCTAGGAGTTCCTGTTTACTGGATAAATCCGACACCTCAAACTATGGTCTCCTAAAGAACGGTGGCTGCATAAATGCCGCAGTGACGGCCGTCATGAAATTGCCTTTACGGTGTCAAAAAATGCTCTCTAGAGAAACATACTAAATTACTAAGTTACTTTTAAAATACCGTTTTAGTGACGTCATCCGACGGTAAATTGCGGCCGTTATGTGGCGCCACTATACATTACACATTATGAATTGTCAGTTTGTGACATTTTACAATGATTCATAATATTTTTATATTATGATTCTGCTAAAGTAACCCCAGCCCCCAGGTGTCTTCAGAAGATGGCTTAATAGGGTAATTATATTATTGTTATTGTTTCTAATTTGTTTATGTTTGTGTCATAGTTAAATAAACTAACATTTAAGTCCAATCTGCCTAGTCTTTTCCCAACTATGTTGGAATCGGCTTCCAGTCTAACCGGATGCAGCTGAATACCAGTATTTTACATGGAGCTACTGCCTATCTGACCTCCACAATCCAGTAACTGGGTAATACTATACCCCTTGGTAAGACTGGTTATCAGGCTTTCGGGCTTCTGATGACCCGTAACGACTGACATAAGTAATGCAACAAATTATGGGAAATTTGTCTGAATTTAAAGAAGAATATACAGGGTGTTAGGGTAGAAACCATTATCCTTGAAGCTAGTGATTTGGTGTCATCTATAATATACTTTTTCTATGGGACCAACCTTGAATCGCGAAAAAAAATCAGCTATTCCATACATTTGTGTTCACTTAAATCGACAAAATGTATGGAACAGCTGATTTTTTTTTCGCGATTTCGATGTTTGTCCCATAGAAAAAGTATATTATAGATGACACCAAACCACTAGTTTCAAGGATAACGGTGTCTGCCCTAACACCCAGTACAAAGAGCGATTTTGCAAAAATACAAAATTTAAAGATTACGAAAAACTACAATTTTTAAGCTAAACAATCATTAAATCCTTCCAGAAATTATCCGGCCACTTCAGCCACCAAGCTGTGTTTTCTTAATACAAGCAAAGCTTTCGTACTTCCACCTCTGCCGACGCCAATGCCTTAACAGGAGTGAACGTTAAATCATGTCCAGTAACTGACATTGTACATTGACCGTCACAGAGCGGATCGATAAGCGGCAAGCGACAACTGCCGCGTGTTTTATTCAAAACCATCGATTGTCAATGTCTCGGGTAATCAGTGTAATGCCAGCTTATCTTTAGATAATGGACATATCTAGAGGATTGGGGAGAGCAATGTTCATTTCAAGATTTAGGGTCAATGTGCTTAAAGACTTGCAAAGTAAGAAAAAGTGTGTGGGAAAGGATGTTCTTGCCTGAAAAATGAAAGTACGTTATAACCAATGAATTAACTACAGTAATTTTAATGTATGACGATAAACTTTTCGGAGGAACTCGTGGCTAAGTAATAACAGCCGCACGGGTCGATCCATCAGGTAGAGCTACGCTTGCCCGGGGTGGTCGGTGGATGGGTGACCATCTTTACATACCAAGACTCCTCCGTGCCTCGGAAAGTACGTTAAGCTGTTGGTCCCGGCTGTCATTCGTGGATCTGTCAGTCGTTACGGGTCGTCAGAAGCCCGAAAGTCTGACAACCAGTCTTACCAAGGGGTATCGTATTACCCAGCAGTTATTGGGTTGTCGAGGTCAGATAGGCAGTCGCTTGATGTAAAATACTGGTATTCAGCTGCATCAGGTTAGACTGGAAGCCGACCCCAACATAGTTGGGAAAAGGCTAGGCAGATTGATTGTGTCGGTAAACTTTTAAACGTTCCGGTCTCTCGGTAAGGGAGGGTGAAGAAAGCTGTCTAGTCTTTGCTTATAACAACAGAATCAAGAATAAAAACTTTTTACAAAAAAAAAAACAACTGACTTCCAAAAAAACACAAAAAACGTGAAAACTAACTTTAAGTTCGGAAGTCGGTGTCTTTGCTTTTCAATTTTCGTGTTTTGCCTGGTATGTAAATAACAGTGAAGGAGTCAAACAATATATCGTCTACATACATACACTAAGTTTGAAAAATACATAATTATTGAAGCTAACTCAAAAACTACGCAAGCAAAGTTAATAAAATTTATATGAGACCACTTCTGAAGCATGACCTACCAAACAAAAAAAGAATCATCAAAATCGATTCATAATTGGCGGAGTAATCGCGTAACATACACAGAACCTCCTCCTTTTTGAAGAAGTCGGTTAAAAAGTAGCATCCGCGCATCCAACACCTTCTTGACAGCTTCTATGTGCTTATTTTGTTCCACAGACTACAGACGCATATTCTTGTCCGTGTTTGTACAAGAAAAAATCACATTATTCATTAAATAATGATTATCGTTAAGGATAAGTAATAACAGCCGCAAGTTTGATGGGACGTTAAGTTACGCTTACCGAGGTCGGTCCGTGGATGGGTGACCATCGATTACATATCGTGACCCCGTGTTTCGGAAAGCACGATAGGTAAGCCATTGAACCCGGCTGTCATTTGTAAATCTTTGACAGTTGTCACGGGATACTCAGAAGCCTAAATCTGACAACCAGTCTTACCAAACAGTATCGCGTTACCCAGTAGCTGGGTTGTGGAGGCCACTAGGCTTAAAACAGTCACTTTGGCAAAATGTCACAAACTGACAATTAATTAATTAATTTATTTATTTATTTATTAGGATCTCCAACAAAACATGTACACAGGACATGACAAAAAATTAAGTTACATATGTATTATGTAAGTGTATTAATAATATGATCTGCGTGCAATTCATGAGGAGGAGCTCGTGGCTAAGTAATAACAGCCGCTCGGATCGATCCATCAGGTTTAGCTACGCTTGCCGGGGTTGGTCCGTGGATGGGTGACCATTTTCACATATCGAGACTCCTCCGTGCCTCGGAAAGCACGTTAAGCCGTTGGTCCCGGCTGTCATTTGTGGATCTTTGACAGTAGTTACGAGTCGTCAGAAGCCCGAAAGTCTGACAACCAGTCTTACCAAGGGGTATCGTATTACCCAGTTACTGGGTTGTGGAGGTCAGATAGGCAGTCGCTTCATGTAAAATACTGGTATTCAGCTGCATCCGGTTAGACTGGAAGCCGACCCCAACATAGTTAGGAAAACGCTAGGCTGAATGAAATCTGCGTGCAATTCATACCTATTACGAAATAATTCATCTGTTTGACAGTTTTCTATGGAGATTCGTAAAATGGTCCACAAATTATGAATTGCTTTTATGTCAAATTATAGCAATTGCTAATGACAGCTGGGATTCAGGAAATGAACTGCTTTTAGAGGAATTGCTAATGTGGCCGTTTTAGTCCCCAGATAGGCTGTCGGATTCTGGTTAGACTGGAAGCCGGACCCACCCCAACATAATTGGGAAAGGGCTAGGGTGATATCATGACGATGTTATTTATAGATTAACTTTAAAAGCGAATTAAAAACGCATCCAAGTTGTTAGGTATCCATTGTGTCAAATATCAAACTTACAAACATGCATACTGACTCACTAGTAGTAACACAAAGTTCGTAGTAAAAGTTAATTTCACAACATCAATGGAAATAATAACTGTTTATTGCAGATAGGTAGATACTTAATAATGCAGTAGTGTAAACAGTACCTACTACTAAGTTTGTAATACAACTTAACAAAGGTTGAAAATAATTATTTAATAACGCATATTATAACAATGTCTTTGAGGGTAAATAATAACAGCCACACGGCTAAATTTTCGAGGTCGGTCTGTGGATGGGTTACCATCTTTACATAGGTACCGAGATCTCTACGTATCTCGGAAGGCACGTTAAGCCCGGTTCATTCGTGGATCTTAGACATACATTATTCGTTACGGGGGAGTCAGAAGCCAGAAAGTCTGACAATCAGTCTTATCAAGGGGTATCGTGTTACCCATTAACTGAGTTGTGGAGGTCAGATAGGCAGTCGCTGCATGTAAAGTACTGGTATAGTTGCATCTGGTTAGACTGGGAGCCGACCCCAACGTAGTTGGGAAAAGGCTAGGCAAATAAATAAAATAAAATACCTAATGTTTTTTAAGTGTTTCCACCACTGAACAATTATTATATGAAAGATGTCCCTCCCAACTTATGACTATATATAAAAATATTCGTATGTCAACCGCACCTTAGTTATAACCTCTAATCTGCCACAAAATGGTGACACATATTAGCTGAATTATATGTACTCAATTCAATTTATAATCGAATCATATTTGGTGTAAATATTGCTGCATGAAAATGACGTATTTAATAAAATGACCGTCATTTTAATTAATTAATTTTAATTTAACATAAACTTTAACCGTTGACCGTTTTACGAATCCCAATACAAAACTGTCAAACAGATGAATTGCGTAATATGAATTGCACGCAGATCATTTAATAAATTGTCAGTTTGTGACATTTTAAGATGATTCATAATAATATCCTGTTATGATTCTGCCAAAGTGGCCGTTTTAGGCCCCCTGCTCAAACGAAATATAAAGCGCTTTCTTAGTCAGTTGACTGTACTATTGCAGTAGGTATTGATCTATACCTAATTACCTATGACATGAACATATCATCACGCCCTTACCTGGGAAATAGGTAGGCAGAGGTATCACCTACATTTCCACAGTTATGTTTAAGTCCCATGTAACAGGAAGCGAGATGATTGCCATCAATCGGGCACAAATACAGGGTAAGGGCTGCTAATGAGAAACACCTATCCTCTGTCACAATTATAAATAAAGGAAGAGGGTAACTACGTTTATTTTCAGTAGAACATGACGCAAAGAAAATACACAAAAACAAAAAAGATCAAGTTTGGGGGAAATATATGCGTCACATCTACGCAAAACGGCCATCGCACAATGCTGTGACCCTATGCGAGATAGAGCCACAGCTCAGGGGGCCTAAACCGGTCACATTAGCAATTCCTCTAAAAGCAGTTAATTTCCAGAATCCGACAGCCTATCTGGGGACTAAAACGGCCACATTAGCAATTCCTCTAAAAGCAGTTCATTTCCTGAATCCCAGCTGTCATTAACAATTCCTCTAATTTGACATAAAAGCAATTCATAATTTGTGAACTGTTTTACGAATCTCCATAGAAAACTGTCAAACAGATGAATTACTTCGTAATATGAATTACACGCAGATCATATTATGAATTGTTGGTGACATTTTACGATGATTCATGATTTTTCATAATATGATTCTGTTAAAGTGACCGTTTTAAGCCCCTGGTTTTCAGTGACAGTAAATAAGTATCTATGCCTTTCCAGAATTGTCCACTACAACTATTCATGGAAGGGTAAATTCATTGCTGCATGTTTACGAAAACATTTTATAAGTACCGAATGACTTGGCATAAAAATAACGACTGGCCATGGGCTCATGCATGTCGTATGATGCATAACTTATTCATTGGCCGTTTTCAGGATTTACCAAGTCCTATATGCATCATCGTCATTATCATATCAGCATAATATTATCATGACATGACAATGAGAATGATAGTGATACAATCTTTTTAACCGACTTCTTCAAAAAGGAGGAGGTTCTCAATTCGTCTGTATGTTTTTTTTTTTTCTTTTTTGTATGTTTGTTACGCGATTACTCCGCCATTATGAATCGATTTCGATGATTCTTTTTTTATGTGGTAGGTCATGCTTCCGAGGTGGTCCCATATAAATTTTATTAACTTTGCTTGCGTAGTTTTTGAGTTAGCTTCAATATTACGTATTTTTCCCGTTAAGTTTATCTAGACGATACCCTGTTTGACTCCTTCACTGTTATTTACATAGCAGGTAGTGGTATTCGGATTTGTGTGGGGTAGGTACCACAACTAAAAAGTGAAAAATAAAAACTTTTTACAAAAAAAAAGCGATCCGCGCCTGTTTCCACGGTTTGTATGACTGGATAAATCATCGAATTTGTTATCTAAAGCTGGACAAAGGCCTGACCTAAAGATTACCACAATCATCTGTACTGGGCCCTACTGGGCTACACACAAGCCATTAACGATTTTAGTATTTTAGGAACTGTAAAGGCTGTAACCTGACATGCTATTAGCATGCAACCTCCGCTACTTTAAGTTGATGGCATGAATATGAGCGCGCTCGTATAAATTTTTATTAAATGCAATTTGTGTAATGACATGACACTCTCGCCGCGTCAAAAGGACTTCAGTGGTGGCGCGGAATAAAGAGATATAAAGAGTGCGCTTCATCAATAGTTCCTCTGCTGCACTGTTACATAAAAATGGACCTATTAGGTAGCGGCGTAGCGTATTAGTATTGGTCCTACAACAGCCCCACATTACGGCGTTATAGGAACTATTACGTACGTAGTTAAGTTAAGCTAAGTTTGATAAAACGCACTCTAATTAGAATAGTAAAAAAGATCAGTCTCTCGTCATGTTATCCGGGTACCGTTAGCGCGTCGCCGAATGTTGACATTACCTACCATTTTTTACACGTTCCATTAATTTAATTTCCTCATCAATTATTTTTTCAGTCTTTAAATGATGTGGTGCCTAGATAACACTGCGTTGTTTTATTATTACCCGACTACGGCGAAGAAAAAAGGAGGGTTATGATTTTGACCGGTATGTATGTATGTATGTTCATCTGTTCCCTCCTATCTTCTAAAGTACTCATCACAATTTGACAAATGAGGGTCGTTGGAAGCGTCTTGATTGTCCGCTGGTTATAGGCTATGTGAAGTCACATTAAATGGCGACCTCTAGAGGATATAAAGTCAGGAACTAAAAAAAAAAAAATGAAAGGGCTTAATAAGCACATTTCAAATATATAAATATTATAGCCCCAAAAGAATTTAAAAAAAAATTTAAGTAATAGAAACTTATGTCACACGTAATCTGTTCGATTTATGCCCTAACACGTGTGACTCCGAATTTTTAATTTGTCTATCTGTGGTGTCTTGTTTATACCTTTTTAGTCGTAGTTGGATTTTAGTTTCTATTACTTTTTTTTATTTTTATTACCTATTTTTCACTGCGTTGTTTTAAATCTACCACGTGGGCCCAGTGCGGGTTCGTAGATGACACATGTTTAGATTTTTTGGTTCTAGGACAAGCCGGTTTTCTCACGATGTTTTCGTTCACCGTTTTGAGAGCAGTGATAGCCTAGTGGTGTGACCGTCAGGCTGCCAAGTCATAAGTCTCGAGTTCGAACCCAGACGCAACTCTGACTTTTCGGATTCATGTGCGTATTGTATCACTTTCTTCAAAACTGGTGAAGGACAACATCGTTAAGCCTGAGAGATATTTCTCGACGACATGTGAAGCCAAGTCAGAGGCTATGAGCGGTTTTAAAACTCTGACACCAGTGGGCCTAAAACGGTCACATTAGCAATTCCTCTAAAAGCATTTAATTTCCTGAATTTCCAGCTGCCATTAGCAATTCCTCTAATTTGACACAAAAGCAATTCATATTATGTGGACTATTTTACGAATCTCCATAGAAAACTGTCAAACAGATGAATTATTTCGTAATATGAATCGCACGCAGATCATGTTATAAATTGTCAGTTTGTGACATTTTACGATGATTCATAATATTTATCCTATTATGAGTCTGCCAAAGTGACTGTTTTAAGCCCCCCGGTTAGTCGCTAACCACACGAAAAAAGAAGAAGAGCAGTGGTGATGAAATTATTTACACAAAGTAAAGCGCCTGTCTGGGTTCGAACCCACGACCTACAACTCGTAAATCGGGGCCGTTACCACTGGGCCACCACTGCTCTCATTTAGGCCTGCTTCCACTGGGCCAATGTAGACATGTGTATTTATTTATAAAGAAAATCAGTAGTACATGTGTATTTATAAAGAAAAACAGTACCTAGTGCTGTCCCTGCGGTTTAAATACTTTTAATTGATATTTACATTCTTAAAACACACAAAGTTTAAACGTTTAGGAAGGTACATATTATAAAATCAACTACCTTGAACGACCTATACAAAAGATACCTAAAACACAAACGGTTGCAAGTAAAACGTTTGAACTACAAGGGGCAGGCAACTGGTGATTTTCTCATTAGAAATGCAAATGGCGGCGTGTATATAATAACCTACAATTTGGATAATACCCGCCTTCTAAGGCTAGCTTGGATTCCTCCTAAACTATTGTACTAATACGGTGCTGTGACGACAGAACAAGCGTTTAGTTAATAAAATGGCTGAAATACTTGATATTTGTTTTGAGTTGTTGAAGATAATAATATGTCGTAAGTTTTTTTTTGCCTGAAAAAGTGAATTATACTCCATTTGAAATAAGATTAGACGTATAGATAAGCTTTTTTACATTCCGTTCAACCGATTTGAATTCTATTGCGTTGGTGGCATGACAAATGGCAGCCGCAGTAGATATTTGGTATTGTGTAACTTTTTTTGCTTTTAATGCTATCCTTATGCCTACGGTATAGAAGTCAAAATCGGTTGAACGGACTGTAAAAGGGTTTGTTTTAATGTCTAATCTTATTTCAAATGGGGTATAGGTGTTACTGATTTTTTTAAATAAGACAGGATCTGCCCGCTTTTGTATATTATCTATTGATGAATTGTGAGCAAGTTTAAATACTTATGAAGTTTTCTGTGTGCGTAACCAGCTATATAATAAAATACAATAGACGTAGGTAGATATATTTAGTAACCTATTCCGCTTGACTATCATGACTTCAAGAGTCATAAAAAACCCTGTAAAAATCGACACGTGTTTCACCTCTCAACGAGGCATCCTCAGGATGACGATTGACCAATTGTAAACCAGAACGCGACGTGTTACCACACCGAGCGCTGGACGCAAAGAACCTTACTTTGCGTACAGCGCTTGGTGTTTACACCTACCTCTGAGTTTGTTTCGGTGTTTCTTCTCAAATTAGTCGCATAAGAAACACTGTGTAATTATGATTTTTACTTTAAATTACAGAAATAAAATATTATTTATCAAGAATAGTAAAATTACAGGGACAATTTAGAATTTTTATAAAAATTTAATGTTTATAAAAATTTTGAAAACGCAAAAAGAGATTGTGGCCCATGAGGGGATCGAACCCGCGACCTTCGCGTTATTAGCACGACGCTCTAACCAACTGAGCTAATGGGCCGATGTAAAAAATGATGAAATATCTGTCTACTTGCCAAATTCTATATAATCTTATGTGCAGTATGCATAATCTGTATGTTTGCGTTTATTTATTATTAGGTATTGGAGAAGATAGTAGTAATTACTAAGCGGTGTAATGTATTTATTCGTTGGAAATATTCCAAGTTTCATCCTCACTGCTTTAGTTAGTATAATACCTAGGTAGGTATATATATTTATATGTATATAGTGTTAAAAAAATAACTTTAAGAGTTGCTTTACACCATCGAACTGAACATCTGTTATTTCAAAATATCTGTATTATGAAATAATGGTCTGGTCTCATCTCTCAATCTGGTCACAAATTATATTAAACATTGTTTTATTTACGCGTGACGCAAGAACTTCAACTCTAAGATAAACAGGTACATAACAAGATAATCTTGTAGATTCACTGGTTTATGTATGTAATATGCTTTCTATTATTAAAAGAGATATTTTTAGATTGATATTATGCGAAGAACGCGTCACTCTTGTCATAGCGTAGCATGATAATGTTTTATATTGAACAATGATAAATTTGATAAAGCATAATCTATAGCAATATAAATTACTAGCTGCGCCCCGAGGTTTCATCCGCTTAAGTCTTAGATCCCGTGGGAATATCGGGATAAAAAGTATCCGAAGTCCTAACCCAGGTTTAAACATGTGCCTGTTCATCGAAATCCGTTGAGCCGTTTTATGAAAGCGTAACAAAGAAAGAAACTCATTTTCGCATTTATAATATTAGTTAGGATTTGTTATTCCATATCCAACGGATAGTTAGAAGGTACACATTTATCATAATAATAATTATGTATTATTATGTGGATTCACTGTCTCGCCTGTAGCCCTTGCGAGCACTAGACGTGCTCGCAAGGGCTACATGTATTAGGACCTGGGTTCGATTCCCGGGTCGAGCAGAGACCTAGATCCTCCTAGGATTTGATTGAGTGCGCAAGTCGGAGTACTGGGTGCAGTGGTGCAACTTCGGCAAGGCCTGTGCCCAGCAGGGGACTACGATAGGCTGAGTAAAGACAAACACAGGCAGTAGGATTTGTTGTCTCTTAAGGGTATATTACACTGCCATAATGATATCTATGATAGCGAATAACTAAAGGTATTTACAAGGCAGACGTGAGGGGAAACGCCAGGCGCCCTAGGAGGACATATAGTGACCTTATTGGTGATGTTATTCAGACCATCACCAATAAGAAAACATAATATACAGGGTGTTAGGGTAGACACCGTTATCCTTGAAACAAGTGGTTTGGTGTCATCTATAATATACTTTTTCTATGGGACCAAACTAGAAATCGTGAAAAAAAAAACAGCTGTTCCATACATTTGTGTTCACTTAAATCGACAAAATGTATGGAACAGCAGATTTTTTTTTGCGAAATAATTTAGTATTAAATGGAAAAAAGACTAAGTGCATAAAATTTTCTTTACCAAATGTCAAAAGTAGGGATTGTGAGATTATATTGAATCAAGAGAAACTAGAATTCGTCGATAAAACTGTTTTCCTGGGGATCACGCTCGACTCAAGGCTACAATGGGGTACTCATTTAACATCTCTTGCAGGACGGCTGAGTTCAGCAGCATATGCTGTCAGAAAAATCCGTCAATTTACTGATGTAGATACCGCGAGGCTAGTCTATTTTAGTTACTTTCATAGCATAATGTCTTACGGTATTTTACTATGGGGACGGGCGGCAGACATCGAGTCTATCTTTATTCTGCAGAAAAGAGCGATCAGAGCCATTTATAATCTACGCAGGCGCGATTCTTTAAGGGAACTGTTTAAGGATATTAGCATCATGACGGTACCTTGTCAATATATATATGAAAACATCTTGCACGTAAGAAAAAAATTACATCTTTTTAGTAAGAGAGGCGATAGACATAATTATAGTACTAGAAATAGGGACTTATTAGTTCAACCAGGTTTCAGACTGGCTAAAGTAGACTCATCTTTCATGGGGTACCTACGCGAAACCGTATACGTGTGCTAAATTAATGTTGCCATTAAAGCGGCACGCTGTGTAACAATGCAGTGACATATGATTTATTGAGCTTTGGTAGTACTTATTATATTCCATAAAAGATAAAAGACATGATCTCCGACTGATGATCCTATATTTGATAGTGTACTATCCCCGACAAAAGGATGCTCCTATGAAGAGTGCCCTATCATCTGATTTTTTGCAATTTTGTTCATTTTTTTGTTATTTTTGTCCATGGAGTTTCTTACCCGTTCTTCTCCGTATGTAGGTACCTCCTACGCTTTGGAATGGGCAACTAGCTTCATATTTCTGATAGACCGACTCCTTGATAATTCAAAAATGCCTGTAAATGGTTTAATTGAAATAAATGCTTTGAGTTTGAGCACAATGTTAAGAATCAACGCCGTCACGTTGCTTATCCCTCGGCCTCAACCTTCGAAAATGCTAGGGCCTTGACCGAAAAACGGTTCTAATAGATAATAAGGTAATCAGGTGTTGTTCAAGGATGTAAGGAGTCTATTCGAAGATCAAGAAGTAACTGATTATGATAGAACTAGCAAGCAATGCAAGATTGTTTTTTATGAAAAAAACTAGCTTCCGCAAGCGGCTTCGCCCGCGCGATATCTTTATAAATTACTAGCTGCGCCGATCCCGGGGAATATCGGGATAAAAAGTATCCTATGTGTTAATCCAGGTTATAAACTATCTGTTTGCCAAATTTCATCCAAATCCATTCAGTAGTTTTTACGTGAAAGAGTAACAAACATCCATCCATCCATACTTACAAACTTTCGCGTTTATAATATTAGTTAGATAGCCTATGTTATTCAGTGATAATATAACATACATACTTCTCGTGAAAGAATTCTTAATATCGGCCCAGTAGTTTTTGAATTTATTCATTACAAAAAAAAAACGAATCTATTCTCTTCAAGATCTCCTGCAGCTTCTGCTCCTGATTTTCAAACTTGACATGACATCTCACATTTTTATTATTGGAGGTCATATACGATACCTAGTAAGTTTATTGATTTTGCGTCATACCGGAGTGAAATGAAGTCTGTTATTATTTTTTAATGCGCTAGTTAAGGTCATACACCTATATGAGCAAATGCCATAGATTAACGGCGATAAGGGTCGATTAAAGGGCCGCCTCATAAATATGACATTAAAAAAGTGTTAGTTGAAAATTAAAAGACAGCCACAGCATTCTTCGCTACTAGATAAACACGTACTGTATGTAATTTGAATGCATAAACAAACTTGAATTTAATCGAGTTAACGCAAAAGTTTGTTAAACCAAAAAATACGGAAAAAAATAAAATTCAGAGACAACCGTAGCACAGACTATACTAAACTACAACATATATTGCTAAAACGGTTAAAGCGCGGAAGGTCTAATTCAAAGACCTTCAAATCGTGCCTTGAAATAATGTTTCTTTTAATTATTGCTTTATTCATTTTTTTATTATTAATGACTTTGACTTTATTGATGGTGATTTTGACAGAAAAAAAAAGAAAAAAAAAAAAAAATATTAAGCCACCTAAGAACAAGCTATGTAGGTAATAATTGTATCGACAGCAACGTCCACGATATTTTCCAGCGTGTTGAGGAGTTTGGCTTTCATTTTGACAGTTCAACAACATTCATTGCGTTATTTACGTTGTTGAGCAGACAAATTCGAACTTATGAAGCAATGGATTAGCAATATCCTTCAAAATCATTCAGATTGTGATTGTGATGAAGTTCACTCATACACCATAGAAAAGGGAGGATCCTCCGACCAGACGGGTGTTGTATCTAGCGGGCAACTGGCGATTGATATTGGATTCTTGTTATACTATGTCCATCGCGCAATAAACTCTATTTGCGCGATGCAGGATTTATGTGACGTTTTTGTGTGACGTTAGGTCTTTGATGCGTAGTTCGCATGTGGCGATATAGATACCGCCACAGATAAGTGTGATGCTGGACTTCTACATAGATTTATTAAAATAAAAATGCCCCACTGTTGCTGTACACTGGAGTAGATACACACGGCTACACATCAAGCTATACTTTTCTAGTTTATGCTGATCTCGCATTGTATAGGATTTCCGTACAATGCGAGCTCAGCTGCGCTGCACGGTGCACAATGAAATTCTTCAACCAATTTTTCAGCTACAGTTAGAAATCCAAGTTCCACTTACCGCAATCAGCATATTAGTCTGGTCGAAGTAGTCAGCCACCGGCATAACGTTCTTGTAGAAGTTGTTGAGTTCCATCCGCGCGAGGTTCAGCACCACGTGGCCGAGTCGAGCTCCATACTCGATTTGACGCTCTAATACTCGCTGCCGCCAGCTGACAAGTACCACGCCGTTGATAGTTTGAATCTAGGATGATAAAGAAGATAGAGATTGGTTATTATGTTTGGTATATTTGTTATGATGTAGGTTGCCGAAGATGGCGGTGAAATTTTTGCAATTTTCAGGTCAGTCAGGTAGTATGTTGAATATGATCTAAATATGATTTGCGGCCGTAACAAATATGGATTTACAGAATAATAAACATTAGAATCAGCAATACAACTCTCTAAGTTCATGTAAGTGCATTGAATGTCTATTTCATGAAATCTTGATATTTGGCACAACATACAACCTGATACTGACCTGCAAATTGCAAAAATGCGTAATAAAATTTAAATTTCGCGGTCTACCTTAGCGCATCCCCCTTAAGATGAAAAACAATGGTTCACGATGGCTATAGAAACCTACTAATAACCTACGAATACTTTGCTGAATCAAATGGCAAAGTTGAAATTTTTCATCTCACCGCTCATTCGTCAACGCTGCCTCACGCCTCGTCGGGTATACCGGCGCGGTACAGCGGTGTCGGTCGAACTATATCATCGATGTTTCATGTTAAGTGAAAAGGTTATTTCGTTTTTTTACTCTTATATCGAGTAGTTCTTCAATAGATTCATGACATCAGAAGACAAATTAGGTTCGCACTCCTAACAAAAGGCAAGTAACTTATTTATAGATTCAAGCATTAGGTATCTTTCCATAGAAATGCAAACTCAGCTTTTTTTTACATTGTCATGTTTCGCAGTACACCTAATTATAAAGTTTGTACCTACCAATGTTTATGAGTCATCATCAGTGATCGGAAAAAGGAAAGCGGAGAGGCAATACGAAAAAAAAAAAGTTATGCATAATAATTATAAAAAGCTGGTAAGTATGTAAATCACATTAGCTTCCGTGCTTACTTACATCGTTCAAACAAAGATAAGGAGATCAACTTTATTTTTTTTTAAACAATAAATCATGCATACTCTTTTCGATAGTTGTTTTACTTTATTCATTTTGGTTGTACCTACTTTAAGTGATGTCCCGAAACCCCGACACCGAAAAAATATTTTAGTCGTAAGAAAGTCTCCACTTTTTTGTCTCTGTTCTTTGAAGTTTAGGTACATTAGCTCACCCTTTTCCGATCACTGGTCATCATAGGCTAATTCTGGTATCGAGACATGCCTACCATGTAGGTAGGCATGTCTCGAACTCGTACTTACAAATCGAGCTAATACATTGGTTGAGCAGTGGTGGCTTGTGGTAACAGCCGCGACTTACGGGTTGTATCCTCGAACCCAGGCAGACGCTATACTTTGTGTAAATTATTTCATGACCACTGCTCTCAAAACGGTGAAGGAATACATCGTGATGTATGGCACAATCATGTCCTAGAACCAATAATTCGAAGACATTGACATCTACCAACCCGCACTGGGCCCGCGTGGTGGATTACGGCCCACTCCCTCTCACCGATGGGAGGCCTGTGTCCCAGCAGTGGGAACTTTACCTAGGCTGATTGTGCAACCTACCGACGCAAAAATGTACAGCATAGAAAAAAAATAGTTTAGTTATATTTACTTTATATCCGACGAGGACTCAAAAACTGTATATCATGTAAATTATCAACAGCTTTCTCTGGCAGTTGCATGTATTAGCACGTCTGGCACCAGCACCCTAATTGCGCAACACACGATCAATCATAATCTAAATCATTTTGAAGGAATTAATGAACATTTATGTCCGAATTTGTCTGCTCAACATCAACGACGTAAATAACGCAATGAATGTTGTTGAACTGCACAATTAGAGACCAGAAATTATCGTTGTGTAAGTTATTAAAATTAAAAAAAGACAACATTGACAAGTCCGTTCTGAGGGCCTAGACAAGTGGCAATCGCTTCGAAAGCGTTTCGTATTTCTACAACGACTTTCAACAGGATTGACATAAGCTTTTCGATAGCTTATGTCAGTCCTATACATTTTTGCCTTTTCCATCATCGTTATCACTGATAGAACGTCACTTTGTCTAGGGACCCTGGGCACTATCTTTCGCAACCATGACGCAAAAAGCATGGATTGATCATTCGGAATAAATTAATCTTGAGTCACAGTGCGTATAATTTCACTGGCACAATAAAAGCTTGCCCTGTTTCGGAAAATTGCCTCCACGAGGTACGTACAACTGTGGTACAACATGGAGTGTTAGTAAATAAATACGTCGGAACACGTCATTATAATAGAACACGTATTTATCAGTCGATAACTATTACCTGTGAATCACGGCTACTATCACGCGACGATGCGAATAGGGGTGACAAATTATTATATTATTATGTATAATTAGGGGTTGATTTGTACCGGCCGTTTACCGGTTACATGCTGAACGGTACCCTAATGGCGTAATATACGATCAATCAGAAATGGAACAAATGCCTAATCCATTGATCGATAGGTTCGAAAAAAAAATTACTCAACAACGTAAATAACGCAATGAATGTTGTTGGACTGTCAAGATTAAACAAATTAGTCTTATACTCGGTTCCTATAGACACAAAAACGAATCTTTTTACTTACCAATGGTAGCATATTTTATTGTAGAAATGGGGGCTTAAAACAGTCACTTTAGCAGAATCATAATAAATGTAATAAGAATCATCGTAAAATGTCACAAACTGACAATTCATAATATGATTCGATTCTATGAAATAATTCATCTGTTTGACAGTTTTCTATGGAGATTCGTAAAATGGTCCATATATTATGAATTGCTATTGTGTCAAATTAGAGGAATTGCTAATGACAGCTGGAAATTCAGGAAATGAATTGCTTTTAAAGGAATTGCTAATGTGGCCGTTTTAGGCCACTGGGCATTTAAATAGATTCGTAAGCTTATTTTACGTATGATTGCTACTTCCATATGAAAATAAAGAGACTTCATTCTAACCGATAACTGTCCGTAAATTATAGGAATCGGCCATAAATCGGTTAGGACTATAAGTTACGCAATTGATAGCGGTTTCAATTGAATAGCTGTCATGGGGTTGGATATATCATACTATCTCTCGGTTTCCCTAAACTTAATTGAAATGGGTTAGAACGACTTTCTTTCGGTTCTTCAAATCCTAGTTTACTTTCTTTCTATTTTTCAGTAAGTCTGCTTTAATCCCCAAGTTAGCTGAGTTGATGGAGTATCATATACAATCAATCGAGCTGTTCTTAGTTTTTAGGGTTCCGTACCCAAAGGGTAAAACGGGACCCTATTACTAAGACTCCGCTGTCTGTCTGTCTGTCCGTCTGTCACCAGGCTGTATCTCATGAACCGTTATAGTTATACAGTTGAAATTTTCACAGATGATGTATTTCTGTTGCCGCTATAACAAAAAATACAAAAAAAAACAGAATAAAATAAATACTTAAGGGCAAAAACGAGCAAAAAAATCACGTTTGTTGTATGAGAGAGTACAACAAACGTGAATTTTTTGCTCGTTTTTGCTCGATATTGATAACGGCAACAGGTAGACGCTTGAAATATTCCCAGAATATTTAGTATAATATAGTCACTTTATAAATAAATAATTAAATTAAAATAAAACAAATATTTAAGGGGGGCTCCCATACAACAGACATGTTTTTTTGCCGTTTTTATAGATAATGGTACGGAACCCTTCGTGCGCGAATCCGACTCGCACTTGGCCGGTTTTTTTAGGAACCTAAGGCATTTATGCCTTAGGTACCTAAAAAAACTGGCCAAGTCTAACTTCATTCTGTTTCGTTTTCGTTCGCTTTCGCTACAGATTGCAAAAGAAATCATTGAAAATTAACTGCACTTAGCCACGAGTTCTTTCACTTTGGTTTCGACTTCGATGTAGTATACAAGGTGAAAATAATACGACAATACGCCAAAAAATAAAACTCTGTAATGACGTTCTCGGTCTACATACAAAAAAATAATCAAATATATCCAATAGTTTAGTAACGACAGCTAGTCAAAGATCGGCAAATCCCATAGTCGGCCCATCACTACTATTTAGTTTGTTTGAAAAAATGACTTTTTTAATTTCGATGTTAGGATTTATTTGATAGTAGTTCCAAAATACTTTTATGCATTAGTATTTCCAGTGTTTTCATTTATTGTTGTATTGTCGTCTCCACATTGTATATGACGTAACCATAACGCAAATTCTCAATATTATTTCTGATTACAACACCACTCCTTGACATTAAGAAATGAAAGCTCTATCAGCAGGCCAGGTATATTGACACTAGTTATTAACTAAGTGCCACAATACACCTAACGATATTATTCCGGTTGAAAAAAATGTATTTTTTTTTTCATTTACCTATATTACTAGCGACCCGCACTTGCTCTTCACGGTTTTTTTGACAAAACATCGAGTTTTTTAACGGCTTCTTCAAAAAGGAGGAGGTTCTCAATTCGTCTGTATGTTTTTTTTTGTTTTTATGTTTGTACTCCGCCAATTGTGAATCAATTTTGATGATTCTTTTTTTGTTTGGTAGGTCATGCTTCCGAGGTGGTCCCATATAAATTTTATTAACTTTGCTTGCGTAGTTTTTGAGTTAGCTTCAATATTACGTATTTTTTCCACTTAGTTTATCTAGACGATTTCCTTATTTACTATTTCACTGTTATTTACATAGCAGGTAGTGCTATTCGGATTTGTATGGGGTAGGTACCACAACTAAAAAGTGAAAAATAAAAACTTTTTACAAAAAAAATCAAACCGACTACGACTTCCAAAAAAAACACTAAAAAGAGAAAAATAACTTTAATTTCGGAAGTCGGCGGCATAAAACGAAAATTGGAAAGCAAAGACACCGACTTCCGAAATTAAAGTTATTTTTCTCATTTTAATGTGTTTTTTGGAAGTCGGTTTGATTTTTTTTGTAAAAAGTTTTTATCTTTTATATGAAAGTGTATATAGGTACGCAAAATCATTCCGGAATAAAGTCTCTAAAACCGCATGAAAATCCGTTGCGCAGTTTCGAAGAACAACGCGGTCGCACAGACAGACACGTAAAGCGACTTTAATTAATAATATCTATTGTTAAGATGTAGGAGGTGTGGGAGGAGCTCGCGGCTAAGTAATAACAGCCGCACGGGTCTATCCATCTGGTTAAGCTACGCTTGCCAGGGTTGGTCCGTGGATGGGTGGCCATCTTTACATATCGAGACTCCTCCGTGCCTCGGAAAGCACGTTAAGCCGTTGGTCCCGGCTGTCATTTGTGTATCTTTGACAGTCGTTACGGGTCGTCAGAAGCCCGAAAGTCTGACATCAAGTCTTACCAAGGAGTATCGTATTACCCAGTTACTGGGTTGTGGAGGTCAGATAGGCAGTCGCTCCATGTAAAATACTGGTATTTAGCTGCATCCGGTTAGACTGGAAGCCGACCCCAACATAGTTGGGAAAAGGCTAAGCAGATGATGTAGTAGGTAAATATTAAAAAAAATATAATAAATATTCAAAGTGTTCTCAGGCTGGACCTTCCATTATTAAATGGGATTTAAATACATTAACATAATTGTTATTATCAAAGAAGTATTTTAATATTATATTCTGTAGTTTGCCGACAGTTTGTCTAGACATAGAAACTTCTACATTTAAACTGATGACATCGGTTGAGGTAGCTCGACACTAACAAACTATAATCCATTTCCGATGACTTGTAATTGTAAAACACAAAAGCAACGCACCACAACCGGATGAGTCAGGATATCAATTCACCTAATAACTTGCACAACACCCCCTATAACAAGCCTTGCAACACCCTCTATCACTAAGGACTTTGACCTTTCAATGGCCACCCATATTGTAGTACAATTGTCACTATAACTCTGAATGGAACTGCAGTAAGTTAAGCCTTCAAGGGAGTGGCTACATTAGGTGATAGCATCTAATGTTGCAACATGGTAACTACATTGAATGAGTCTTAATTAGAGACGATACTGTATTAATTAGGTGAAGGGGCTCATGGCTAAATAATAACAGCCGCACGGGTCGATCGAAGGTTAAGCTACGGTTGGCGAGGTCGGCCCATGGATGGGTGACAATCCATTACATATTCAGATCCTTCCGTGGCTCGGAAAGCACGTTAAACTGTAGGTCCCGGCTGTGATTTGTAGATCTTTAACAGTCATTACGGGTAGTTAAAAGCCCGAAAGTCTGACAACCAGTCTTACCAAGAGATATAGTTATTACCCTCAGACCAAATAAAAACCAAGACGTAGTCTGCGAACAATACAGTGAAGCATACCAAAACTACACCTCCGCTCTGTGCATACACGCTCACACACACACATTTACAATACAATTTACGGAAGCTAGGTATTTTTTTCGGAAGTTTGGTAATTTTTTCGGTAATTCGTTTTAACACAGCTTAGATAGTATTACAGTCAACCGCAGATCGCTGGAAGTTGATTTGTTTTTCGGAAGCTTTATTGTTTTCCATTTGCAATCAAACTACACCTCACTAAATGCACACATGTTTACGAAACCGGCCTCACTTCACTGTTGACAGCGCTCTGTCTTATTTTTTATTTGGTTTGAGGATTTACCCAAGTTAGTAATTTACGGGGAGACGACATCCGAATCAATGCAGAATTTTCCAAAAAAAAATTTCTGTGAATTCCACAAAAATATGAAAGCCATCAAGACGGTCGACGAAATGATTATCGACACAAAACATATATATGCCGGCTGTCGATTTTATAAATTGTTACTTTGGCCGTTGGTTCGCCCTTGACATAAATATACCGATTTTTATCCTAACTGTCTTCACTCCATCGATCCACATTATAGTTTAAATAAGCCGTTTTATCAAGATGGTAAACTTATTTGTGATTTTATAGATAAATTGTAAGTTTATTTATTGTTATTTGTGATTTGGAATTGATATCGAATATAGAAAACACTATATTTATTATCTTTTCAAAGTATACGTTTTTTCTCATACTTCCGTCAAAATAGAATAGAAACAAGAAAGAATGAAAATATATGATTACGCACAGGAACTAAAAAAATAGTGAAAACGAAAAACAGAAAAAAAAACCGGCCAAGTGCATGTCGTACCATGCACAATGAAGGGTTCCGTAGTTGGGATGAATTTATAAAACTAACTTAACATTGTAGTTGAAAAACTTGTTCACCGATACAGAATGTATGGGAGAACATGTTTTTACAGCTGCATATTTAAGTTGGTCGATTATTACTCGGTAACTTGTGGAGCCTACGTAGCGGTGATAGTTTTCCTTTTAATTTCGTTATATATGCTACTGCCGTGTTTTTTTTCAGATATCCAAACCCAACTATTTAGCTGGCAGGAGGGGGGATACGTGGCTCTAACAAAAAATAGCATTTTAAAGTTTAATTTAATTTCGCAAACGGATCCCTGAATCCAGAAATGGTTGCGACAAACTCCCATTATTTTTAAACGACCTTTCCAACGATACCCCACACCATGGGATTGACGAGAAAAAAAAACCATCCCCTTTTTACGTGAAGTACCCTAAAAAAATATTTTTTACGATTTTTTTTACTACTTTGTCGGCGTCGTTTATATGTATATCCATACCAAATTCCAGCTTTCTAGTACCAACGGTCTCTGCGCTAAGCCGCGGACAGACCAACCCTAAAAAAAGACCTGTGCGAGGACAAAAAAGCTTCTATGTCAGCATGATCACATGACTTGATTGCATGATAACATTTTATTATTTCAAATTCTAGGCCTACTATAAATTGCCCATGCCCATCCGCCACTTTAAGCAGCATACGAATATTTTGGTAACTTTACCGGTTATAGTTCAATTTAAACTTAATGGCGGCTCGGACGTTAGCTACTCCCTGCGCAGTTAAGTTACCCGTCCCACCCGCTGACTCATGAAATTATTACTGCGCAGCGACTCGCCTCATCTTCAGTTCCAAGATAGAACTGTACAATTCTCTTAGACTGGATATCAATCAGAAAACACCTCCATTATAAAAAACTTCTGGCTTAAAACGGTCTTAACAGAATCATAATATGATCTGCGTGTAATTCATATTACGAAATAATTCATCAGTTTGACAGTTTTTTTATGGAGATTCGTAAAATAGTCCACATATTATGAATTACTTTTATGTCAAATTAGAGGAATTGCTAATGACAGCTGGGATTCAGGAAATGAACTGCTTTTAGAGGAATTGATCCCCCCATATCTGAAATCACATAACTACCGACAAAACACTCCTGTCTATTCATTTTTATGATGATTGACATGCCACGTCCTGTAAAATGATTATTTTACACTGTCAAATGATAAAAAAACAGAAAAAATGAAATACCATTCATTTATTATTGTGTGACTGTGTGAATTTATTTATTATTTTTCGGGGCCAGTAGCTTCCCCCGCCTGACTGACTGGCTTATTGCCGATCTCGTCTATATGAACCCTAATATTCGTGCCCGCGTAATTCGCACTGAGCGGTTGACACGGTCCGTCAGTTTCTATGCGTAACGGGGACTCTCTGACACGGTTGGTTTGTATGGAAAATGTTGACGGCTGTTGAGGCATCTGCGCTGTGTTATCATGAGTATAGTGCTGCTTACCTTATCAGAGTACTCAGCGACATCCCTCATGGAGCGCGGGTAGCCGGACACGAGGTAGGTCTTGGCCGTGGGCGCCATCTTCATCTCCAGCATCAGCACCTCCGTCACGGTCGTGCTGGATAGCGTGCCGAAGTCTTGCATGTCTGTTGAAGAGGTGGCTAGTTAGTGTTTGTGAAAGAATAAGGCAGGATAAGCTTCAAGGGGCAAATCCTTGACAAAGGGGTTACGGACGGTACAGTCGAAAAAGCTATTTGGTATACGGTCAGATAACTTGCAACAATTCTTTTACGTCACTCTCCTAATCCATAAGCTCAAAAAGTAAAATTACACATACAATCAAAATGAATTTTAGCATTGTAGCAGAAAATTTATATATTTTGCCTGTTTACTAAATAGCTTGTTCGACTGTACACTTACATGCTGAATTTAGTAGGTTTAGGACCGATATTTCAATCATCAGATAAATTTTATCCGATGAATTAAAATTACTGTGGGTTGACAGCTTTTGTTTAGAAAATAAATGTCAAACCGCCGTAAATGTATTTGTTCATCAGATAAGAGTTATCTAAAGAAAGAAGAACCGCCCCTTAATATTTGAAACAATAAATAGGTAGGTTAGGTTAGTAATTAATGATATTACGCGAATAACAAAATACTACTACTAACACATACAATCAGTACTACTTACTTTACTTAAATACTTTAAAAACCTGTGTTCGATTCCCAGGTATAATTTTATTGGGTTTTTTCATCAGGAATTTCTCAGGTGCAGCCCGGAGTCTCGATTTGTGCCCGGTTGATGGCAATAGGCTCGTCCCCGTGTTACGGACTTAAACATAACTGGCGAAATGTGGGTGTAATATAGGTGCCAATCTGCCTATCAGATGATGGCGTGATGTTATGTTATGTTTAAAAACCTATTCAAATAAACAACAAACGTAGATAATGGTGCCGATTCTGTTGTTCACAAACTAAACTACACTCGCGACAATCGAATAAGTCCGTTTTGACGTTTCGTTCGTTCTCGTACATGTAATAAAACGTCAAGCCTTGAGAATCAGTTTTTATCAATGTAGATAAGTCGTAGATTACAAACTGTTGGGGATAGCTTGAGCGAAGATGAATAATAACACGCAGTAGGATAATGTTCTGGAGGTAACGACGGCGAGGAATGGGGAGCAGAGTTTCTTCTTAGTGTTCATTAGTCGAGCGCTGGGATCGGAGTGTGTCCGCTAAGCGAAATGGCCCGTCTTTTATACTCGCGGCTTACCCCCTCCACCGTCTCTTCCCTTTCCTCACCCCCGCTATTCTCATTTATTATTTATTCAATAAATTTACATTTCGTTATATTATTACTAGTGTTTTCTTATTACTATATACTTATTCTGACTAGTTACATATGTATTTAGTCTCTACGACGTCTTGTTTGGCTGTGGCGTGAGGATTCACTTAATTTTACCCTGCCTCCCGCCTCACCACTATAAAAGCGCGCTGTAGCGCGTCTTGTCATTTTATTCCTATTTCAGACGTCGCAAAGGTAAGGTAATGAAACACAAGGGTTTACGATGCTTTATTACAGGTTTCTACTATCTTAATTAACATAATTTACTAAAATCTAATAATTAATAACCACATAAATGTCTGACAACTTAATGCTTAATTTTTATCACATTGCACATAGTTTTGTTTACTAAAATGCTCTAAATACTAATAGGAACATCACAACTCTTAATTACAGCTGTTTTCACTAATGAGAATCTAATTAGAACGATTATATAATGAGATAATCACAGGTACATTTTACATATTTTCATTCACTTATATTTTCTAAACGGTTGGACCGATTTACAAATTTCCAACGCTCAAAATGGTTTTGAGAACATAGCTAAACATTACAATAAACAGAATTTAAATATCTCTATAAACAAAAAAGTAGTTTTTCAAGTTACGTAATATTTTTACACACAAATTTTTCTAAGTCTTTTTTATACTGAATATAACTTTACTTTAAGAGGTTAATCTTTACAAAACTAATAAGATTCG
This sequence comes from Lithophane ornitopus, assembly GCA_948473465.1. NCBI lineage: Eukaryota > Metazoa > Arthropoda > Insecta > Lepidoptera > Noctuidae > Lithophane > Lithophane ornitopus. The sequence goes on from OX419617.1 coordinate 2,303,962, forward strand.
AATGAGATCTTTACATATTACATAAATCCAATAATAATCTTGTATGACTTAAGTGAAAATACTCACAGTTTATGTTAATTCTTATTGGAATTTTACTGTAGCTCCTCCGCTACTTGTGCTATGATACACGGATAGGGTCCTTTTCACTACACTGAGTCTAGCACTGTTCACTGATTTTAAAGTTTTTACACTATTTCACTTTACGTACGCCGCTACTTGTGCCCACGAGCGAGGTGACCTCAGGGCATCGTGCACATTCTCCCGCCGTCGCTAGGCAGCGACTCCGTTGGTAGCACGATGATCTTCTTTGTAGGTCGCCGCAGGACATGACCGCCGCTGATGGTGACGTCCACGACTCGAACCTCCCCGTCGGCGCCTGGATACAGCTGACTGATGCGACCTCGCGGCCAGGTGTTGCGAGGTAGGTTGCCGTCGCAGATGATCACGAGGTCACCGACCTTAGGCTGGACTCCGGTGCTCGTAGGCTCCCGCCGGTGTTGCAGCAGGGGCATGTACTCCTTGACCCATCTTTTCCAGAAGATGTCCGCCAGAGCTTGCGCTCTTTTCCATTGCTGGCGGGCTGTCACGTCGTTTTCTTCGAAGTGGCCTGGTACTGGTACATGCGAGTTGGGCCCGATGAGTATGTGGTTCGGAGTCAGCGCCTCGGGTTCATGCGGGTCGACAGAGACATGGGTGAGAGGCCGCGAGTTTACTGTGTTCTCGACCTCGGCTAGTAGTGTCACCAGTGTCTCGTCGCTGGGGTATCTCTCGTTCAATGTGATCTTCAGTGCTTCTTTTACGGAACGTACCATACGTTCCCACGTTCCCCCCATGAATGGAGCTGATGGGGGGATGTACTTCCATGTGATGCGTCGACACGTGGTTTCATGTTCCAGCGCCTCGAGTGCTGCTGCGGCGAGCTCCTTGTCAGCTGCTTTGAAGCACGTAGCGTTGTCGCTCCATAGCTCCTTCGGGCAGCCTCTTCTGGCCATAAATCTTCTTAGGGCCGACACTGCTGAGTCAGCACTTAATGAGTGTACGACTTCGATGTGAATTGCTCTCGAAGTCATACATGTGAAGAGGGCCCCGTACCTCTTCTCACGATGGCGTCCGACGGTCACTTCCATGGGGCCGAAGTAGTCAAGTCCCGTGAAAGTAAATGGACGTGCGTGGTGTGCGAGGCGTGCCGGCGGTAGATCCCCTGTTAGAGGGCTCGCTGGCTTCATTTTTCTTATGCGGCAAGGTAGGCAGCTCTTTATAACTCTTCTTACGGCGGGGCGTATTTTTGAAATCCACAGTCGCTGTCTTAATTCATTTACGACCATTTCCACGCCGCCGTGATGTAAGCTCTCATGTACATGAGCTATGTACAGCTGTGTGTAGATCTGTTTGCCGTCCAATATCGGAGGGTTGGACGTGTCTTCTTCTATTTCTTGTGCTGCGGTCACTCTTCCTCGTAGGCGCACGATGTCTGCAGAGTCAATGTAGGTACTGAGATGACTTAGGCGGTCGCTGCTGCTTGGCTCGCCGTTTTTCTTGATGCGTTCTATCTCGATCTTGTAGCTCTCTTGCTGACTGGCGCGGACCCATAGCTGTTCAGCTTTTGTTAGGTATTCAGTAGGTAGAGCGAGGTAGTTGCGGTTTTCGTTAGGCACTACCTTTTTCACCAACTTAGGCGGCGCCTTTCTTGAGTTACGCCAACCCGGATCACTTGCTTCGATTTTCTTTGTTCTTTTTCTTGTGGCTGCGACGGTGTTTTTCTTTACTTTACACAAGTTTATGAATTGCAAAACTCGTGCTGTTGACCTTATTAATCGAAGCCACTTTGAGAATCGCTCGATTTTAGGCAGGTGATCTTGATTATTTTCTTCTTGTTGACATGAATGACATTTTTCTCTTTCTTCTCCCGTGTCGTATTTCACCACGTTCTCTTCTTGCGGCCATTGTGACTCCGGCATCTTCAGGAATGAAGGTCCTTGGTACCATCTGTGGGTGGCGACGAAGTTGTCGGGCGTATCTCGCGTCGCGTCGTCGGCCACGTTGTCTCTGGATGGGAGCCACCGCCATTCATTTTTCTTCGTGGTTTCTTCGATCTCCGCCAGACGATGGGCTACGAATGACTTGTAGACGCGTGGTTCTGACCTTATCCACACTAGTGCTGTGCGTGAATCACTCCAGTAGGTTTTGCTCTCGGGTCTGTAGTCGTGTTCTTCTAGCACGGTCTGTGCGAGTCGCGCGCCTAGTAGCGCTGCTTGCAGCTCAAGCCTGGGCATGGATATCGGCTTGAGGGGCGTGACGCGACTCTTGGCAGCTGCTAATGTGACGTGCACACTGCCGTCCTCGCGCGTCGTTCTCCAGTATACTGCAGCGGCGTAGGCTTCTTCGCTCGCGTCGACAAACGTGTGCAGCTGAGTTGAGACGCTCTTCTTGTAGTCGTAGCATCGCGGTATTCTCAGCTGTCTGATAGTGATGAGCGACGTGATCCACTTCTGCCATCTCTCCTGTAGTTCAGCTGGTAGCGGGTCATCCCAGTCGGTCTTGTAGCGCCAGGTATCTTGAAATATTCTCTTCGCTGGCGTGGTGATTGGTGAGATTAATCCCAACGGATCGAAGAGTGCCATTATGATGCTCAAGGCTTCTCTTTTTGACGGAGAGCGCCTATTTTCTTCTACTTCTTGAGGTATTTTCATAGAGTTTGTGTTGAACCCTATGCAGTCTTCTTTCACGTGCCATAGCAAGCCAAGCGTCTTCTCTGTGTCTTTTCCTCCCAGACTCACTATAGCTGAGTTGTTTTCTTCTGGCAGACCAAACTCTTCTATTGTTCTCGTGTCGTTTGATGTCCACCCGGTCAACACGAAGCCCGCTTTCTTGTGAATAAAGTCGACTGCTTGCGTTATTTCTCGTGCCTCTTGAATGCTCGCGAAGCTCTGGACGTAGTCGTCCATGTAGTGATTTCTTCTTATCGCGGCGGCCGCTTCCGGGTAGTCGCTCGCGAACTCACTTGCGTTCTTATTCTTGATGAATAGCGCTGTACAGGGAGATGAAGTCGCTCCAAAAATTACAGAAGTCATTCTGTACTCCGCCGGTCTGTCCTCCCGCCGTTTGCCTCTCCATAGAAATCGCAAGGCGTCTCTATCTTCTTCTCTTATTTTCACTTGCATGAACATTTCTTTGATGTCGCCGCTGACCGCGTATGCATGTTGACGGAACCTCATGACGACCCCCGGTAGAGATTGCAGTAGGTCGGGTCCCGAGTACAGCATGTCGTTGAGGCAGGTGCCGGCCGCTTGTGCTGATGCGTCGTGAACTAGTCTTGGAGGTTTGTGAGGCTTCGCTGGGTTGATGACCGGAAAGTGTGGTAGGTACCACGTTTTTCCTTCTGGAGCTGGAGTAGGCGCCGGCTCTGCATATCCTGACTGGAACAGATTTTCCATCCTCTCTTCATATTTTTCCTTGAGGTCTTCTTCTTTATCCAGTCTCTTTTCTAGGGAGTGCAGGCGCCGCTCAGCTGCCTTGTAGTTGTTTGGTATCTGGCGGTCTTTTTCTTTCCATAGCAGGCCGGTTTCGAATCTTCCATCTGGTAGTCTTCTGCTGGTTTCTTCTAATATCTGAAGAGCCTTTTGTTCAGGATCTTCTTTCGGTCTTCTTGGTTCGATGCATAATGACTCGAGCTTGAAGTGATTCTTGATCAGCTCTTCCATTGTTGGTTCCTCTTCTTTTTGTTGGAGTCTGCCACAGAACGCTACTTTGGCTGTGAGCGAGCTGTGACAGCCATGAAGAACCCAGCCCAGCTGTGTGAGTGAAGCTACTGGCTGATTACGACGACCGGTGCGGAGTTTTCTTGACACAATAAGATGCCAGTTGTCTTGACCAATCAACAACTTGGGTGATGCGTGTTGATAGCTGATCTTGTCCTTGATGTCGTTCAGGTGCTCGCATTCTTCTATGTGTTCGGAGTACACCGTCTCTGGTGTGAAGCTCAGTCTGTTGACAGTGCGCGCGGCTTCGATGGGGTATTCTTCTTCGGCGTATTTTCCTTTTATGCTGAGACTGACGATCTTGCTGTTGTCGTGCTTCATCTCGTTGCCGATCCCCTGAATCCACATGGTATTTTCTGGCCCGTCGGCGCCGATGACCTCGGCTATTGATGCGTCGAGCAGGGTGACGGTGCTGCCTTCATCTAATAGTGCGTATGTTTCAACGCTGGAGTGCGGCCCCTTCAGGATAACGGGCGCTATCTTCAAATATGCACGTCGGTTGCCGCCTGGTTGCGCTGCTGATGTGACTTCTACGGTGGGTGCTGCTATTTCTTTCTTCTCTGGTTCACTCGCGCTGCTTTGTTCTTTGTCGTGGTGCAGCAGCTTGTGATGCTTCATGATGCACCCATGTCTTCCACACGGCGGCGCTTTACATTGGAGTCGGCGATGCTTGCTTCGGAGACAGCGGTAGCAGATGTGATTCTTCTTGGCGACTTCCCATCTTGCATTCACATCGAGGGCGGAGTACTGCTTGCAGTCTGGCAGCTTATGTTCTTGCTTGCAGAGAGGGCATTGATCTTCTGAAGAGGTCTTCTTCTCGGCGGCGAACGTCCGCTCTGGTCTTCTGTTCTTGCGTTCTTTCACTCCGACTTCATCGTTGGCTGCCTCTGGTAGAGCATAGGCGCCACACTTGTCAGCTTCTTCGTTCAAGAAGGTAGATATCTTCTTTAGTTCAGGAGTATCTTCTTTCTTCGTTGATGCGAAGTCGTACCACTTGCTCTTCAGTATAGGAGTAAGCTTCTCTGTTATGGTTCGCGCCATCTCAGGACTGTGCAGGTATTGCGGCTTCTTCAATGCTTCAATGGTGCCCACTATGTGTGCGATTCGCCCAGCGAAGATGCATAAGTCGCGAGGGTTGTCGGTGACCCGGTTGAGTGACTTGAGCTTCTCTAGTTCGCCGTGAATGAGTGCTTCTGGTCTTCCGAATCTTCTTTCGAGAGCTTCAACGACGACCCGTGGATCTGGTTGGCTTACTAGGAGGCAGCCAACAGCTTCTTTTGCAGTTCCACGCAGGCTCCGACGTATACGTGCGATGTTTTCATTCTGCGTGAAGTACTTGAGTGTTTCTTCATACGATGTCTTGAAAGCGAGCCAATCGGTGCTGCTTCCATTGAAGAGCGGCAGCTCTTGAATATACTTCGGTGGTTCCCTCGTGCTTCGTACCGCTTGGGAGAGTGCGGCGGCTAGGGTAGCCACGTCTATCAGCGGCTGGCTAGTCTTCGTGTCATCTTCTTGCATCTTCTTGCCCTCTTCTTGAAGTGATTCTTTATTCGCTGGCTGTGGTTGGTCCGGCCCAGTGTCTTTCAACCAGGTGCTGATGCGGACTGAGGCCAGATCATCTTCAAGATCTTCTTCTTCTTCATCTTCTGAGGTTTCTGCTTCTGCTTGAAGACGTTGTACACGTAGCTGCTGCTTTTCTGTTTCGGCCTGAACCTGTGCTTGCTTGAGTTTCAGGTCGGCTAATCGCTCCTTAGCCTCCAACTCCGCGAGGAGTTTCTTGCGGGAGACCAAGGAGCGGCGTGAACGTGCGTCTGCAGGCTTCAGCGTGCGCTGGGAGGACTGCTTCTTCTTCGACGCATCGCTGATTTCTTCGGTCTCCGAAGAGGTGCTTGCTTGAGTTTCAGTCGTCGTGGCGGTGCCGCTGCTTGTACTTGTTTTCTCAGCGACGGTGGTCTTTGACGAACCCTGCGCAGGCTGTTCCTCTTGCGGTGACGGTTGACTGTCTCCGGTCGCGCCGAGCTCTACCTGTCGACGTTGTTCTCCGTCCTTGCTTCTTGTTAGGACCATCTTCTATCTTCTAGTCACAAGTCTTCTATCCGGCTGCGAAGGACCAATTATGTTGGGGATAGCTTGAGCGAAGATGAATAATAACACGCAGTAGGATAATGTTCTGGAGGTAACGACGGCGAGGAATGGGGAGCAGAGTTTCTTCTTAGTGTTCATTAGTCGAGCGCTGGGATCGGAGTGTGTCCGCTAAGCGAAATGGCCCGTCTTTTATACTCGCGGCTTACCCCCTCCACCGTCTCTTCCCTTTCCTCACCCCCGCTATTCTCATTTATTATTTATTCAATAAATTTACATTTCGTTATATTATTACTAGTGTTTTCTTATTACTATATACTTATTCTGACTAGTTACATATGTATTTAGTCTCTACGACGTCTTGTTTGGCTGTGGCGTGAGGATTCACTTAATTTTACCCTGCCTCCCGCCTCACCACTATAAAAGCGCGCTGTAGCGCGTCTTGTCATTTTATTCCTATTTCAGACGTCGCAAAGGTAAGGTAATGAAACACAAGGGTTTACGATGCTTTATTACAGGTTTCTACTATCTTAATTAACATAATTTACTAAAATCTAATAATTAATAACCACATAAATGTCTGACAACTTAATGCTTAATTTTTATCACATTGCACATAGTTTTGTTTACTAAAATGCTCTAAATACTAATAGGAACATCACAACTCTTAATTACAGCTGTTTTCACTAATGAGAATCTAATTAGAACGATTATATAATGAGATAATCACAGGTACATTTTACATATTTTCATTCACTTATATTTTCTAAACGGTTGGACCGATTTACAAATTTCCAACGCTCAAAATGGTTTTGAGAACATAGCTAAACATTACAATAAACAGAATTTAAATATCTCTATAAACAAAAAAGTAGTTTTTCAAGTTACGTAATATTTTTACACACAAATTTTTCTAAGTCTTTTTTATACTGAATATAACTTTACTTTAAGAGGTTAATCTTTACAAAACTAATAAGATTCGAATGAGATCTTTACATATTACATAAATCCAATAATAATCTTGTATGACTTAAGTGAAAATACTCACAGTTTATGTTAATTCTTATTGGAATTTTACTGTAGCTCCTCCGCTACTTGTGCTATGATACACGGATAGGGTCCTTTTCACTACACTGAGTCTAGCACTGTTCACTGATTTTAAAGTTTTTACACTATTTCACTTTACGTACGCCGCTACTTGTGCCCACGAGCGAGGTGACCTCAGGGCATCGTGCACACAAACTCTCTAAGTATGTTCAATCGATATGTCTCGAGAATCAGTTTATAAGAAACCAAATTTATTTTTCATCGCTACACAAAGCGTTTTTATAGCTGTCAAAACGGACTTCTTAGATTGTCGCGAGTCTAAATTTAAGTTCAGTGCATCTTTTTCTTTCTATTTCAATAAGAAAAGGACAGAAGATAAATTTTAGTTTAGTCCTGTCAAATTAAATCTCGGGCGCGACAGGCAGCGGTACCTTTGTCGACAAAGGTACCGCTGCCTGTCGCGCCCGCGATTTCGCGTCTGTTTGCACGAGCCTTTAATCAGCGCTTGACGTAAATTGACGTAATTTTAGTAGGCAAGTTTTTAATCCTGTCTAAACTTGTATGAAGTACCTAGTGACGGTTTGACAGGACTAAACTAAAATGTAACTTCTGTCCTTTTCTTAATAAAATAGAAAGAAAAAGATACACTAAACTTAAATTTAGTTTAGTTTGTGAATCGGCACCAATATGTCTTGAATTCCTGAACAAACCGAATACGTAAACCCCTCAATCTAATTGCACAATACACTCGCAATTCCAATAGGCTTTGACATTTCAACAATATCCATTGAGATGTCGAGCTGTCAGATTTTCATAACAATCAGTGTAAATGGTGCGATGAACATTGGTGCCGATTCTCTTGTCACAAAATTCTCAAAACGATCAAACTCATTCTGAAATAGACTATCTATTTCAGAATGAGTTTGATCGTTAGACACAACTTAACTATAATTTAGTTTGACAGCACTAAGATGGCACTGAGATTAGTTTAGTAAAAATGCTCAGAATTTGACGATTTAAACTAAAATTTTGTCCGATATCTAAAATCCTCTAACTAAATCTGACTATATTTAATCGCTATTAAAAATGTGTGGATAAAATTAGATGTCATGAACTAAAATTCAAACCAACACCTCGACTTCAGTTACAAAAAACAGTACTGTATTTTTTTTTTCTTTTGCTTATATCTCGAAAACGGTGTGTCCTATCCCAAAAATAATGAAAATTTCGACCCCCTTTAGGTAACTTTTAAACCCCAAATTCTCAACATGTTGGTAATTTTTTTTTTTCGTTATTTTCCATACAAAAACTGAAAAATTCCATTAAAAACACGTCGAGCCTGCCGTGCATGCGCGCTTCTGGTTCTAAAATAAAACACGTGGTAGGGAAAACAAGTACCAAGTGGAGGCGCGCGGTTGTCAAATTCGATTTTAGTTGTGTCAAAATAAGTTTTAAATTTAGAGAATTTATTTGGCAGAATAGTTCCAAGATTCCCATAGTCAAAAGTAAGGAATTTTAGTGATAGTTTAGTTCGGTGTACAAGAGAATCGGCACCATTGTTGAATTTAGTGTCAAATTATAAACCTACGCGATTGACCATCCTGCGATTGTGGAAATATTTTATTTTATTACGTTTTGTTGGCTGACATTATTTTCCAAGATGCAAGGATGCCCATTGATAGTGGAATTAAAGGCAGTTTCAAAACTTATAAAACGCACCTCGAATTGTTAAGTTAATCAGTGTACTCTGTAGACATAGTTATCATTCTGACTGGTCTGATCTTCACCCTAATTGCGTAACACACTTTCAATCACAATCCAAGATTTTAAGGACATTGCTTCATAGGTTTGAAAAACTCATCTGCTCAACAATGTAAATGACGCAATGAACGTGGGTAAATTGTCAAAATGAAACCCATTGCGATCAATTGTCATTTTTTGTGAGTTACGTTATGTGTATTTCCCCTCTGGTCTTTTGTAAACCACTAACCTTGTTCTAAGACCTCGCTAAACTAGATGACGTTTACAAACTCTACTCCATTTGAAATAAGATTAGAAAATTTAACAAACCTTTTTACAGTCCGTTCAACCGATTTTGACTTCTATACCGTAGGCTTAAGGATGGCATTAAAAGCAAAAAATACACAATACCAACTGTCTACTGCAGCTGCCATTTGTCATGCAACCAACGCAATAGAAGTCACAATCAGTTGAACGGACTGTAAAAAAGGCTTATTTAAATGTCTAATCTTATTTCAAATGGAGTATAGGCCACGATATTAATGAATCATTGATACCTTTTATAACTTCAAAGTACTTCATAAGAAAATATTTATTGAAAAGTAACTGATATACTGAACAGTGGATAAACGTCACCAAAAAAAAAGAAACGATGGCATATTTTGCATAAAGTAGGTACAACTATTGTAATTTTTCGAACAACTTCTGAAAAAAGCTGCCCTATCAAAAAATGCATCGTATTTTTTTATCAAAAAAACAATGCATTTAAAGTTAATAGCTGGCAGAGTATGAATAAATGATCACAAAATCTTCGTACAAACACGGGCCTAACTGCGCTTGATTACAAACGATGACTCATTTACAAACAAATACTAACATACAATCGAACTGTCTATTATTTCTCAGAAAACAAACATACAATTCATTATTTACAATATAACCTACTGATATCAGTATCTATCAAATAAATACAAAGTCAAAACCTATAAAAACCATTAATTTTGAGTGTTATTACAATCTAATAGATTTGTTTTTTGTAAACAGTGAAATTAACAATCGCTTCCGAGTTCTTTGACCGACTTCAAGTTTATACTTTTTGAGCTAGACAGATTAGTACAGAATTATTACAGGATACATTGACCCTAATAGAACGAATTGTTCCTTGAGAGTAGTAATGGCAATTAATGCGATTTTGCATTATTTCATTAGCATGTGAATTCTTGAGTCTTAACATGATGCTATTGCTGTGCTAATTGCTAATATAACGAAAATTAATAATAATGAAGTATGTGAATTTTGAATATGCGAATTAAAAAGTGCGTTCGCCTTAGGACGTCTCCTGGCTTGTATTTATTGCGTACATATTGGCGTGTATTATCTATTTAAGTATATCAAGTATAGTATTGATCCTTAAATGGATTGAAATAAATGATTTTGAATATGAATTTGAATTTGAATATCTACCGCTGCGTGCGTCGACGCTCTGACGTTTAATAGTATGAAAAATTACGAATACATTCACTTAGCATTTCAAAGAATTTCGTAAATTCATTTCATTTGTTATAATCCGAATGCTAATTAATCCATCACTACTTGAGAGAATCGAGGTGTTGTGTATTGTTCTATAAGTATAGGTACTAGAAGAACTAGTCATCTGAGGGCAAAGCCCCACCGAACTCAATATACAGACATAACGATATTGCACGATATTACAGTAAGTATCCTGCCTCGTAGACCCTTGCTACGCGCCGTAGCACAAAACCTACGCACCGTAGCTCGACGCCTACGCATCGTAGCAAGAAGTCTACGGGTCGTAGCACTTTCGTAGAGGAGCCTTCGGTACCATTCCAAAAAAATTGGCCAAATGCGAGTCGGGGTCGCACACGAAGGGTTCCGTACCGTATTAAGTACGAAAACCCGAAAAAAAAACGTTTCTTGTATCCCTTTAATTATTAACTGTATTTAATTTTTTATTATTTTTTGTTATGGCAATAGAAATACACAAATACACTTTGTGAAAATTTCAATTGTCTACCTGTTACGGTTCATATGATAGAGCCCGCTGACAGACAGGCGGAGGCTTAGCAATAGGGTTCCGCTTGGTACGAAACCCTAAAAAAGTATGGTAGGTAGGTACTTCATTTAAGATTGTATATTTGCAAATATGTAGCTATTTTTATTAAAATAATTATACATCGTTGGTATAATGTAACACTGAGACCGTGTCAAACTATAATTTATTTTTTTCGTTTCTACTTATTTTGCACTTTTTCCATATGTATTTAATTACTGTAAACATAATGCGGCACATGCATGTAGATTTACATAAAATGAATGTCAAAGGCGTTTTCCTTTCTTATACCTACAACCTTCTATGAATATTTTTAGGCATTTACTAGTAGTCAGGGAAGAAAAGCGAGGGGTCTCGTGGCTAATGTTCAAGGTTAAGCAACGCTTGCCAAGGTCGATCCATGGATGGGTGACCATACATAGCATACCGAGACCCCTCCGGGATTGGCCAACAAAACCTAGTATTCATCAGCTGTTTATTTAACACATTATGACGGAATCTAACAAAGTTTACTACTAACTGGCATTCGTTGCGTTATTTCATAACTATATTATTATGTTAAACTGAAAAATGCTTTTATATACAATAAATGTGTATAGTCACGATATCCATGAACTTGCAGCTCATTAACTAGGAAACTGCATTTAGATTCTATTTAATTTTTAGGGTTCCGTACCTAAAGGGGAAAACGGGACCCTATTACTAAGGCTCCGCTGTCTGTCTGTCCGTCTGTCACCAGGCTGTATCTCATGAACCGTGATAGTTAGACAGTTAAAATTTTCACAGATGATGTATTTCTGCTGCCGCTATAACAACAAATACTAAAAAACAGAATATAACAATTTTTAAGGGGGCTCCCATACAACAAACGTGATTTTTTTGCCGTTTTTATAGATAATGTTACGGAACCCTTCGTGCGTGAGTCCAACTCGCACTTGGCCGGTTTTTATTGTTAACTAGCTCCCGATAGACGTTGTCCTGTCACAAAAATCTGATAGAAAATTCACTTTCAGTTGTCCCGACTTTTCCAATTTACCCGGCAACTTTTAAAATTATCCTTTCCGTAAAAACCTGTTTCACCCAGTTACTGGCTAAGACTGCAGGTTGTTACAAGCCCTGCCCACTGCACTGCTGTTGTGACTGCAGGTCGGAGGAAGTCCGAATGTGGCACCAGTGACTGAAAAGTTGTGCGGAAATCGGTTGTCATGGTATGGGCACGTGATGCGAAGGAATGGGGAAAGTTTTGGGTATGAATGTTGGCTTTAAGAGTATGGGAAGACCAAAGAAACGATGGATGGACTGTGAAAGATGATATGGGTGGAAAGGGGGTGACTACCGAGACGACGACTAATAGAGAAGTATGGAAGAAAGGGACATGTTGTGCTGACAACAAATAAATTGGGATAAGAGCAGGAGAATGGTGACTGCAGGTTGTCAGACTTTCGGTCTTCTGACGACCCGTGACGACTGACAAAAATCTACGAATGACAGCCCAGACCAGAGGCACGGAGGGGTATCGGTACGTAAAGACGGTCACCCATGAACCAACCCCGGCAAGTGTAGCTTAACCTGATCGATCGACCCGTGCGGCTGTTATTACGGAGCCACATTAATTTCATTCTTGATGATGACTATTTATAATCCAAACTAATATTATAAATGCGAACGTGAATATGTTTGTTTGTTATGCTTTCACGCTTAAACGGCTGAACGGATTTGGATGAAATTTGGCACCCTTGACCTAGAATAGGACATAGGATACTTTTTATCCCGATATTACCACGGGATCGAGACTTAAGCGGGTGAAACCGCGGGGTGCAGCTAGTACCTCATAAAATAAAAGTACCTAAACTGTAATCAACATAATACAGCGAAAATGATGACACAGAAAAGTAAACATTTCTTTAAAACCTCACTGATTACAGTTACCAGGAAGCGCAGTCAAGTTCGCGGTCACCTCAATAATGCACGTCATGTTAGTTAAATTGTTTTAGAGATTTCACTAAAGGACAGACTTGACAATCATTATATATTCTAAAAATCAAAATCTACTAAACTCGCGACAATCTAAGAAGTCCGTTTTGACGTTTCGTTCTCGTACATGTAATAAAACGATATGCCTTGAGAATTAGTTTTAAGCAATGTAGTTAAGTCGTCGATTACAAACTCTCTAAGTATGTTCAATCGATATGTCTCGAGAATGAGTTTATAAGATACCATTTTTTTTTTCATCGCTACTCGAAGCATTTTTATAGCTGTCAAAACGGACTTCTTAGATTGTCGCGAGTCTAGTGCACTTGTTGAGTGCATTTTTAACTTGGCAAGTTTTAACCTATTCTTATGGCGTAATTGTATATCTTTAACTGTAATTTCTCTTCTATAAATTAAAGTCGCTTTTCGTGTTTTCTGTCGCGTTGTTCTTCTAAACCACGCAACAGATTTTGATGAGGTTTCCATCATAGTTTAGAGAATTTATTCCGGAAGGTTAATATGTATAAATAATAAGTTAATATTAAAGTTACATAATAATATTATTCATCATCTGCCTAGCCTTTTCCTAAGTATGTTGGGGTCGGCTTCCAGTCTAACCGGATGCAGCTGAATACCAGTATTTTACATGGAGCGACTGCCTATCTGCCGTCCACAACCCAGTAACTGGGTAATACGATACCCCTTGGTAAGACTGGTTGTCAGACTTTCGGGCTTCTGACGTCCCGTAACGACTGTCAAAGATCCACGAATGACAGCCGGGACCAACAGCTTAACGTGCTTTTCCGAGGCACGGAGGACCAACCCCGGCAAGCGTAGCTTAACCTGATGGATCGACCCGTGCGGCTGTTATTATTTAGCCACGAGCTCCTCACGAGCATTTACATAATAATATTATTATAACTTTCTTTCATCTTTCATGGATGATGCAAAGATGGTCACAAATAATTACAAATTGGTATCCAATATACAAAAAAGAAGGAAGGGCAGACCATTTAAAAGATGTGACGACATCGTACAAGTAGCCGGAAACTTATGGCCAAGACGGGCAAAGGATAGAGCTATCTGGAACGGTTTGGAGGAGGCTTTTACCGCAAAAGGCGGCCGTTACAACTAACAATACTAACCTAATTTAAGTACAAAACTAAAATTACTAACAAATAAATGAATAAGTACACAATAAAAACAGTAGATAAGAACCACATGTAAGGGATAAAATAGGGCTAATAAATAAAAAAATAAATTATTATAACTAAGAAATCTCAATGTTTTGACAACTCTAAAAACCGTGCGAAGCAGGAGTAGATTGTTACAGTGTCGTATAAAAGTGTTGGTAATTTCGAACGAATTTTCATATTTCTAGAATGTATAGGCAAGCCCCTATTACAATTTTACGTTAATGGAAATGAGGTGCAGCTGTTGATGTTTACTATATTAAGGATTCTATTAAAAGTCTTTTTTGCAATGTGAATGAAAAGTGTCAAACAATTGTGCTGTTTCCCCACAAGATCACGCCGTAACTGAACCACGCACATACTTTGGTTATTGAGTTATCTATAGGTATACCATTTTAAATAAGATTAGACATTTAAATAAACCTTTTTTACAGTCCGTTTAACCGATTTTGACTTCTATTGCGTTGGTGGCATGACGAATGGCAGCTGCAGTAGTCAGTTGGTATTGTGTAACTTTTTTGCTTTTAATGCCATCCTTATGCCTACGGTATAAAAGTCAAAATCGGTTGAATAGACTGTAAAAAGGTTTGTTTAAATGTCTAATCTTAGATTAGATTAGATTAGACATGCTACTTCTAGCTACAGTGTAATCTAATTTCAAACTACATAAAGTGCAAACCGGGGTTGGCAGTACCGTTGCCGATGGCGTACTGCTGCAGCAGGTCGGTCATGTTGATGTGCACCACGCCGCGCCGCTCCTGCATCAGGTTGTCGCAGTGCGTCACCTTGCCGCTGCCTGGACCACCTGGTAATAGGAAAAACAGATTAGATTATTTCTTTTTGCAGGTCTGTCGCACGCAAACTCAAACTCAAAGCATTTATTTCAATTAAACCATTTATAGGCACTTTTGAATTGTCAAAGAGTCGGTCAGTTAGTCAGAAAGTTGAAGCTAGTTGCGCATTCCAAAACGTAGATCTCTATGGAGAAGAACGGGCAAGAAACTCCAAGGACACTCTTTTAAATATGGATATTACACAATCCTGGGTACAGTATTCTTGTTGCTTCTATATGTGAGAACAATGTAAAACAAAAAATAATCTAAAACAATTCAAAATTTAAGATTAAAAATAAGCTCTGGCAAATAAGAGGTGACCAGTCTCAACTGACGGCGCCCGTTCACGAACATCACGCGTAGCATAACAACCATAGAAAAGGGGTTTCTACGGGTTTTGTCGACGGAAGAACTAGATGTGGGTAACTCCGGAGGTACTGATCCAAAGGTTCCGAACGCGGATACGGAAACCTTATTTATTCCTCATAATCCTTATCGGCACCGCGGTACCAAATGATTCCAGAATCCGCGGAGCGGCGGCGCACGGGTTCGCACTCGATCACTCGCTCACTCGGTGATTAAAGTATTAAAGTACTCAGTTATTAAAGACGTATTTTAAAATTATTTTTATTTCATTTCTTTCTTTCCTAACTATTTACGTTGTCCAAAATTTAAATCGTATGAATAAAATTAATGTACCCAGTTACTGGGTTGTGGAGGTCAGATAGGCAGTCGCTCCATGTAAAATACTGGTATTCAGCTGCATCCGGTTAGACTGGAAGCCGACCCCAACATAGTTGGGAAAAGGCTAGGCAGATTGATTGATGAATAAAATTAATGTCCTTCTGTAATTTCTATAATGTAAACTGTTCAATTCAAAATGTGCCAAATGATGCAAAGATCCGAATAAATAAAATGTGCTCGAACCGCGGAACCAAAACGACCGAGTGAGTGCCGGTGCTAAACGGAACCAAAGGAACCGGACCCGGAGTCGGAATAAGTGAATCAATTCACTTTCCGGAATAAAGATTAACCATGCCTAGGTCTTCCTAGGCATGGGTAAAATGCAAAATGACAGACAAACAATCATAATCTGTCCGTTTGTGGTCATACTAAGCGTGCTGGAAGAAATTTATGGAGAAATAAGTAGTACCTTTGCTCTCAACAGATAGAATGTTGTTTTTTTTAAAATAATGCATTAGATTAGTTGCTTGTTGCACCAGTTAGTATGATTAAGTTTTAACTATGTTTTGCAAGCACAAAACCGGTCGAAGTGGCGCGTGGCGATGCTTAAGGGAGGTATAATGTCCAGCAGTAGACGTGTTTCAGCTGAAATTAATGAACGAATGAAGTTTTGGATGTACATTTGCATTCATGCGTTATTGTTGTTGAGTAGACACTTTTTTCGAACATATTATTATGAAGCAATAGATTAGCACTATCCTTCAAAATGATTCAGATTATGATTGATTGTGTGTTACGCAATTAGGGTGCTGGTAAGAAACTTCAGCTATAAAATATCAAATACATAAGCATTTTTATTACATATTCTCTTAATAGTCTCCTGAGTCTTCATAAAAGATTCATTAGGCTATGGCTATCATCTTTTGCAATGAAAATACGTATAACTTTATTACGAGACACGCTAGCACACGGCTTAAGATATTAAACCGAGGCCTTTTTTTTGTTTTTGAGGTTGGGAAATTCAAATGACTTCTCCCGCTCTGGGCAGAACAAAGAGCGTGTCAGACTTTTACTGGCTAAAACCCACCCGTGTTCCTTCAGATGCCTGTTGCCAAGGGTCCCGGTATCCCTTTCGGACTTTCCCGCAACCCTGTCAGGCATCGGTCCTAACTGACCCCGCCAATTGTGCTGACATATCTTTGAGGCGCGCGTGGAACACAACGCGCCATCGACCCGGG
The DNA here is from genome assembly GCA_948473465.1 of Lithophane ornitopus. Taxonomy (NCBI): domain Eukaryota; kingdom Metazoa; phylum Arthropoda; class Insecta; order Lepidoptera; family Noctuidae; genus Lithophane; species Lithophane ornitopus. The sequence continues at coordinate 2,320,579 of OX419617.1, forward strand.
CCTGGTCCTTATCGGACGGCAAGCTACCCATTGCTCGCCGTCCGCAAGCCCGCGCCTATGGTGGCCGGGAATCCGCCTGGGATTCCCGACGCCCAGGGCGTCTCCTGCGGCGGCGGTTAGGGGCGTGAGGGCGCAAACTTTGCCTCTCCCTCACGCGTTCCACCTCCTCCTTCGCGAGTATTACTGCTTCACAGAAGGAGGTGTCGGCTTCCCATTCCCTCTCGCTCCGTACCATGGACTAGACCAGGGCCGGACGCGAGAGGATAACCTCTCGCGTCCGGCCCTGGTGCCGCGAATCGCCTCCACGAGGACACGGCGGTGCTCCGTCCTAGCAGGGCATACCTCCACCGTATGCTCCACCGTGTCCTCCAGGAGGTTAAACCCGAGGCCTAGCGTTTCAATAGAAACCGTGGTGGACTTTCTTCTTTAGAAAAGCGCCATGGTATTCTAGGACACAGTATAACTATCTGCACAGATCGGAGTGTAAAGCCACTGAATCATTACTGTGTCGTGTTGTGTGTGTCGTGACGCGGGGTAGGTACAACAATCAAACGAATCTGTTCAGGACTACGTCAAATGACAACGAGCTCTGATTGGCTAACACTGCGTCAGAAGGCGACACGACACGACACAACACAATAATATAAATCCGGCTTTTAGCAAACATCGCTTCGCACATTTCTCCAATTTACATAATTAGTAAATAAAAGTCCGGCTATTAAATATTTACAAGTAATTATTAGGCCTATTAGCGCAAGCGGTGTAAAGAGTATTGTGTCCAAACCTATTCATACGTCATAGTAGACGATGCCCATTATATTATATACCTACTGTAATAAATAAAAAAAATACTCCGCTGTTGGTAGCCACTGGTCCAACCCTCTCTACATAGTATCTCTCACATTATCTACATACCTACTTAGCATAAATGACATAATCAGCCTTACAGCCTACAGTGTTCCCACTGCTGGGACACAGGCCTCCTCTCTGTGAGAGGGAGTGGGCTGTAATCCATCACGCGGGCCCAGTGCAGGTTGGTAGATGTCACAAATGCCTTCGAATTATTGTTTTAGGACTTGCCAGTTTTCTCACGATGTTTACCTTCACCGTTTTGAGAGCAGTGGTGATTAAATAATTTACACAACGTTCGAACCTACGACCTGCAAGTCGTAAGTCGCGACCTTTACCACTTATCCTAGGTAACACTGCGCCACCACTCACTGCTCTCGCATAATAATATTACTATTATAAGATATTGTGAATTAGAAAGGTATAGATAGCCTAGCTAGTTTGAATAAATTCCTTTTAAAATCATGAAGGGGGTTAAACCAACCAACACACAAAGTGCATACGGGGTGATGCAAGCTTTAAAAAATAGCTCTAGGCAAACTTGTCACCTTAAGTATATCTTGTATATCCGAGCGACATCATACAGCTCACGCACACTGCACTCATCTACCGTCACGTCGGTGTTTGAAAAGTATGAGAACCACACGAACGCGTTGGATATACCTAATGCAACGGTTGACTCCATTTTACAGCGTATCTGCGTAAGCGTAATGCACCGAATGCCACTCTCTACTGTTAAACTTATTATTGTAAGCGTTTTTATAGACACTTTCAAAAGCAGTATCATTCAGACTACGAACAACTACTTATTTCAGAGTTGGACTTTCCTTAAGGCCGACTTAGCCCAGGCCTACGGGGGCAACCTGCGCCTGCGGCCGGCAATATCTCACCCCAGTAAATAAAGGAGCTAGGACGGCTATTTAAACAAAAATGCAAATATACAACTTCTTACTAAATGACGAATAAATATTTTCTGGCGGGTATGAGATGAATCAAACGCAATGTTTTGTTTTATTTATATCTAGATCGAAGCCAGCCATTTACTTATGATCAAAATAACAAACGAAGAAATTGAAGCAGATCTGGGGTATGATTCTGTAAGACCGCATTCTAAACTTCGAATCTGTATCCGCTGTGAGTTTCTTGATTGGCATTCTAAAAACTCGGTTGATACACTAGCGCTACCCTTGCGAGCGTGTCAGCGAGTTGACCGTGAGATTTTGACAGATAAAGTATGAGATGACGTAAGAAGTGGCATTCAGTAAGGTAATTCCCCCGTCACTTCGCAGTCGAACCCAATTCAAAATTCGAAGAAATGAAATGAAATTGTTTATTCTGTAAATAGGATATCAGAATCACATTTACAGGTAAAAAAAAAAAAATAAGTTAGATGAGGTCGGCGTTTCATATCTGACTACTCTGAGAAGAAAGGCCGAAACAAACTCAGAGGTCGCAGTCTCTTTTAAGGTCCAGACATAATCTTGGTCAGGCCATATGAGGACCATGTAGATTAGAGTCTGAAATGGTCTTTTGAGGAAAGAACCACACAGATTTGAGTGGACCTGTCCAGTCAGTGCAAGCATTTGTCAGTAACCGAGGAGCTCAACTCAGAGCTTAAGGAGCTCAACGACTCAACGAACAATACCAAAGAAAGGACATTTGGGTAGGCCGCAAAAAGTACTCAAACTGCCAGATTAAAACTAAAGAAAGAGGAGATAATAAAAATGATCCACATAGTCCTCACATTCACAATAATTAAAATAAAATAATACTTTACAAAGTAGGTAATAATGTCATTTTGTATAAAATATTCAACAATGTCAATTTGTAGGTTTATAAAACTGGTATATTGTAATGATTTTAGATAATAATTAAAATGTCAAGTTCTAGAGTTTTATCAAGGCTTAGCAGAGCGAGCAGCTCAATCCCATGCATTTTTGTCTTCTAAATAATCCGCAATTTTATAGTACCCTTTTTTACAAAGTTTGGTTTTAATACAGCCTTTAAATCGTTTAATGGGTAATTTTCTAATATCAATGGGAAGTTTGTTGTAAGAGCGAAGTTTGTTGTAAAAAGAAATGAGAGTGAATAGCGATGTGAGATGCGAGTTGTTGTTTGAATTTTACAGAATCGACGTACTGTGGTCGTGTCCCGTCGTGTTTATTTATTTTTAGTTTAATATTTACTTACCCAAAACGAATATAACAGGCACATTAGGCGGCTCGAACTTGACGTGGCTCGAGTTCTGCATAGGGAACGCGGCGGCAGGAGGCGTCGCGCGGCCGGCCCATGCGCTCTCACCCCGGCTTCGTTCTCCGCCCGTCGTCTCCAGCTCTTCATTTTTTTGTTCTGGATATTGGGAGGTAACCAGTCAGGAAGTTTTGTTTTTGAGATTAAAGGTAGTCGTAGATAAGTGCCTACTTATTATTTAATAACCTCAAGGAATTAATGATTGAAGAGAATCACCAAAAAAGGAAAGATCTAAATCGTTAGATATACAAAGATATAATCGCACGAAAAAGTGTGCAAACTGAGAAGAGTGCTCACACATCTAGCACGGAAAATCATATGTATCGTAGATATGATTTTCAGTATGACAATAGATACTATTCAAATGTCAACGAAACAAAGATTATAGATGCGGTAGGGCGTATCTAACGATTTAAATCTTTGCACTATGTTAGAGATATACCACCATAGGCAGCATGTGTTTTGGATGTTCTGCAGCTGTGATGCAGTAAGTACTTTTCGGATCCAATTTTTGTTAGGTTATACAACTTCATCTTAATCTCTAAAATGTCTTGTCGTGGATCTTCAGTTCTTTTTACGAGTATGTGTAAGTATAAGAGTATAAAATTAACTAAGTAGGTAGGTACATGAAAAAGTCGACTTCCACTGTAAGTTCCATGTTGGGCGCCATTAGCAATCCTTTAAACCAGGGTCTTACCACAAAACTTAAACACTTGTTAAACGCGTGTCTACTGTCAGTTTTATGTCAAACTCCTTAAAGAAATGACGTGTTTAAAAGGTGTTTAGGCTAAACAACTGATAAATACGGTTTTGTGGTAATAAGGAAAATGTCTTTTACAGTATAGCTTGTCCACTAATTTTTCATTTCAGAGTGGCATGCTATAAAATAAGAACGATAATATTTTGTCAATTTCTTCTCCAGTCACTCAGGTGCGTGACAACTTTGTTGGCGAAGTGGGTGAAACTTAAATAGGTACCTACATAAAATACTTTTTTTGTGTATAAATTGTGTACCTGACCCTAGGTCAATTAAACCATTTACAGGCACTTTTGAACTGTCAAAGAGTCAGAAAGATGAAGCAATATAACTCCTTAAGTTCATGTAAATGCCAAATGTCATGATTTCATTAAATAGTCATTCAATGCACTTACATGAACTTGAAATAGTTGTATTGCTGATTCTAATGTTTTTAATTCTGTAAATCCATATTTGTTACGGCCGCAAATCATATTTAGATCAACATACAACCTGATACTGACCTGCAAATTGCAAAAACGTAAGAAAATTTGAATTTTGCGAGCTACCTTAACCTTTCCCCCTTAAGGGGTCCCCGAAACGATCAATTGCAGTTGATCATTGCCTTGTTTTGTAGCAATTTTGACAATCGCTTCAACTGGATTTGGTAGACGATCAATTTGCGCATCAATGTGTATCAATCACGTATAAATTGACAATTGCAATTGATCGTTTCAGGAAACCTTAACAAAAGTAAGCACTAAGGAAGGATTTCTGAAAATTCATCATCTTCATCAGTCATCATGAAGTTAAATAGAGGATAAAAGTACTTATATTGAATTTTGCCATTTTTGCCGATGAGAAAATCCATCGGCGGGCGCACGGTTTGTTCCTTCATATGTAAAAAAACAATAATATCTTGTGATATGCCAGGGCCCTTTGCTAATAAGAAAAGACGAGCAATTAACTGAGTAGGTATACGGTTAAAATGATTACCTAACTAAAGACTTTAGGTAGGTACTCTATCCTTTTATTAATAACTGAGAAAAAATTAAAACTTTCGTCAAAATATTAATAAAGCTCAAAAGATGCTAAGAGCTACCTACTTATTTGAAGAATAATGGCGTAAAATTAGGTAAGGCAGTTGTATTTATTCATCAGTTAAAGGTTTCGTGATTATGTCAAAAGATGTGAGGGTAGGCAGCAACGTTGCTGATAACTTCTGTTAAATCCGCGGTTATAAAAAACAGATTGCCTTTGTAATCTCCGATATCTAGCTGCTAGTTTTTAATATTTCATCTAATTTATGTATTCCTGGTATGTTAGCTTACTGTAATTAATATGATAATAGGTAGGTAGGTGTCACAAAACATTAGATAGACGACGCATAACAATGTTTACAAGTGGCGCCCAAATGGGACTACCTAATGTTGATAAACAATTTAAAATAATGACGCCGCGTAATATCGGTGTGCGTACTTAATGATGATTAAAATCGTTTGAATTCTCTATTTGTCATGCATTTTGATCTTATCATTGTAATTGGAAGTTGCTATTGGCGCCCAACATGGTACCTAAAATACATGTGTGGACAAGAGGATTGGCCTTTACTAATAAGTACTAGTTTTAAAGATAAACTCACTTACCAGTGTCTAAACAGATGCCCATATTCCATGAAGATGCGAATTAAATTCAAAGTCTTTCCATCAACAAACTTTACGACACAGGGTCCGCAATAAAAAAATATACTTAACTAATGTTTTTAATTGGCACTTTACAAATAAAATATACATCCAAAACACGCGTGTAGTTCCGTTGTCTACCGGCCACGGGCAATCACACGCGGCAATTAATAGTTTATCGATTGAAGGACGCGACCTTCGTGGACGAACCACAAAACGAAACTAAACATAAAACTCTTTAACTTGAAAATTATCTCATCTTACAAAACTTTTAACTGATCGACTTGGTTTGAGTTATTCGGAAGTTGTGCCTTCGTGATAGCATTTCTGCGAGCGGTTTGAATCTTAATGGCATCGCGGGCCAACCGCTCCGTCGCAGTTCTCACACACGACTGAAAGCAACTCCTTCCCTCGCCGGCACGACCAACAAAACACTGACTGTCTCGTTCTATCACATCATAATTCCCGCGTGGGACGGGGACAGGTCATCACCTGAATTATTAAAACTGCGTCCCCCTCAATGAAACCAAGTAATTACAGTATAAACTGCAAGACTTGCTCTTGCAGGTGAAGGGCTGGTGACGATGTTTGCTGACTAAGAAATGATTTCGATTAGGGTCATGATAATTTTTCAGATCGACAGCCCCAAGGCGATGCTATTTTATTCATGATCGTTACATTTACGATAATTGTCACGTTCAAAACTTTTGAATTCTATGAAAAGTATGTTCCCAATTACTGGGTACGATCGGTAAATATTCGATAGAGTAGAAGTTTGTGCTGGTCTGTAATTATCTTATTAAATTTTTATTTGATATGATTCATCGACGGGCTTACGGCGTCCAGTTCGTAGGAAAAAGTTTTGTTAGAGGTTTTTTTCTTGTTTATACAGTATTTCAGGCGCTTTGCCTTTCTTGTAAGTTTCTTTTCTTTTAATTTTTTATTCATGTTACAAGGAAATCATTTTCTTGTAACATAAGAAAATAAATGTGGGTGTAGGTACCTACTCTAGGTACACCTCTGCTCAACGCTTCGGGGATTACAGGCGTGATGTTATTAGAAAATGAGGTAGTGTTTAATTAACTGGAATTTAGACATTAGAATTAAAAAACAGAAAAAAATATAGTTAAGTAATCAAATATTTCGTAATGGATAATTTAACCATTCCGAAATATTTGATTAGTTATACATAATGTGATAAAATTTGCAAAGTATTACAAGAAAAAAATTGTGTCATTGCTTACATAATAAATAAAAAACATATTTTTATGAAACATTAAGTTTATATTTCGTTTAAACACCTTTGCACGGTAAACTAGTGAGTGCAGAGATTCGGAACAGTATGAAATTAAAAATAACAGATTCTATAATCACATTTCTTTATAAATTATATAAATATCAACCTTAAAATTAAGTAAGCAGGGTCTAAAGTTGTGTGATTGCTTTTAAAAATTAAGTACAATTTTGTACGATAAAGAATTAACATTTTGTGAAGCAGTTTGTCTATTATATCATTGACCTATAAATATAATATGTAATATTTACAGTTTTTGAAGTCACATAGTGCTTAACTTTAGGCTCTGGCATGAGTCAGTTTGGAAATCTTAAAAAATCTTTAATGATTACTTTAAATATTTCTACTCTCTATACTATATAGATAATTCTGCATGTTTTTGTCATTCTTATATTAGTTTTTAAATGTAAGTACATAGGTGTTAGTTTTCACTGACCTGACTCTTACCAAAGAATTTATGGTATAGGTGACCATAGTTTCTTACTTTGTTTTAACAATATTTGTTTTTATTTTACTCATGCGTTTTTTTTTACTCTAGGTTTTAATTACGTGATAGAAGTACTTATCTACAGAAAATTGCTACAATGAAGTATTGTAAAATCCGAAAATAAATATATTAAATTCACTATAGAAAATGAAAGATGTAAAAAATTCATTAAAATATAAGGTAAGTATATTAATATATATAAATATATTAATTAATTAACATTTTAGGCGTCCGGTCATTTGATTTTGGGTGAATAAAAAAAGAAGGTTAATTTCAATTTTTACAATACTTTTGCTATTTAGGTAAAATATGTTTCAAGAATTCTAGTGGTTTTATAAATGTACGTGCTCCTTCTAAATAAGCAGTGTCGATGTCAAAACATACCTATAATTACTTGAGACAGGTACCTAAACTAGTGTATGTAGTTAGCTTAGACAGAAGTACAAAACTAAAACCACAAAATATTCGACAGGGCAATTATTGTAATCAATAATATTTCTGCTACATAAAACATATTACATAAAGGATTATGTACATCGCAAGATTAGCTAACTAACATAATTCGAATGGAAGAACATGTTTACTTACACTAAATAAATGCGCATTTCTATTTACAATAATATAATTACACATAATATACTACCGTGTGAGTATACAACTTCTTATAATATCGTCTAATGACTACGTCTTTAATTAAAAAATATAGGACAAATAAGCTATTTAATTAATACAATAAAGCTTATAAAAATAATAAATTGTTAGAAAAATAAATGAAATCTCGCCAAAATGGATTTCATTTTTCATTTTTTGATCAAGAAATTGCATTAATGGAAAAGGGTCAAATACTAACTTTTAAAATGGAACAACTTAACTGAACATTTATCACTAAATGCATTTAGCGCTAGAGCGGTACAAATCTGACTAACCTTTTGGGGATTAAACACGTTTAGCGCTAAACGTATTCTTGTGGTGCAAGTGGGCCTCAGTTATTGATGCTTCGTCTTTAACTACTTATTTACCCCAATAAAGGGGGGAGGGGCAGGGTAGGCAAGCCCCCTGGACTTGAACTACTCTTCTTGCCACTCATACATTTAGTGGTAGCCCCTCCTCTCCCCCGGGGTCGATTTTCCCTCACTTACGCCAAGCCCATGCCCCAATTGCCCAGTGTGACCACATTACCTCAACGTGGTAACAATATATCAACTGTGACCACGACTGTTCGCATTAAGTGACACGGGTAATCGATTAAGATATCAGTAATAATTTTTCCAGTTATAACTCGTTATTGCTTTTTTTTAAGTGCAACTTGTGTAAACAATAATAGAGCGCGGCCACATTATCGTCACAAGTTATTTTTTTTATCATTTTATTTATTTTGTAACAATGAAATCCATTTAAATTTGTGAACTGTTTCGTTACAAAAATATAATACAAGATATTAATAATTATAAAATAATATTATATTATAAAAAAAAACTTTTAAATGCTAGTTTAGTTCGGGAAATAGAATATTAATTCTATAATCTGTCTTTTAAGCAAGTTGTATTAAAAGCATTTACATATTTTTAACAATGTTATAATAAATTATTATTAGAGAATCCAAGAGTGTAAATATGTCTACTATAACTATTTTATCATGACTAACACAAACATTTAATTGATATGGTTAGATAATATGTTTAACAAAAATAATATTATAACCGACCATTTCGTGAATAATGAGCACAGAGAGAAAATGAAATAAAAATGAATAATAAAATAAAATTATAAGTCAAAATAAATATGATAAATAAATATTATAAGTCGCCAGTATCGCATCCTATAGGCCGACCGCTAAACTGAGTCCGTTCTTGAGGTGGCTGCGCGGTGCAGGAGGCAGTGTTGCCAACTGCTACCTTTAGTTAGTAGCTAGACAGTTTGCTAAATGTAGCTAAATTGTCAGATTTTTGTCTAGAAGTAGCTAAATGCTACTTCTACTTCGTTTTTTAATCCCAAATATTAATTTTACATTTCAAATCTTTATTGTTTGTTTTTTCATTTGGTGTTTGACATTCGCACCTGTCAAATTACTACTTTTTTTCAACTAATTACATTTTCCGCTAGCATGAATTTTAAATTAATAACACAACACAAAAAAAAGTTGTTGTTAAAGTTTAACAGTGCAGCCAACATTACGGTAAAGGAACTATTTGATGAAACCATAGATATATCATTTCATACTTCCATACGCACTGTACCATACCTACGTTTGATTTTTCTTTCAAGAACCGGTGCCCTAATAAAAAATATCGAATGTATTTACGTCATGTGAAAGGTAGCTAGAAAAGGTAGCTAAAAAATCTGGCTACAAGTTTTATTAAATTGTAGCTGCCTGACACCGAAAAATAGCTAGATCTAGCTACAAAGTAGCTAAGTTGCGACACCACACCCCTCCCGCACCGCGCAGCTACCTCAGAACCGGACTCAGTTAAGCGGTCGGACTATAGGTTCTAAGACCAAAACAAAAAAAATGCAGAATTAAAAAACAAGAAAGTACTTATATGATGTGAGAACGTAGGCCTTGATATTGGCTATTGTGCCATTTGGTAGACATATTCATAATTATAATTATTCCAGATAAGAGCATCGAGACACATTTGTCGGATCGTTTCGACATTTGACGATCAAAGGATCAGGGGGCTTAAAACTGTCACTTTGGCAGAATCATAATAGGAAAATATTATGAATCATCGTAAAATGTCACAAACTGACAATTCATAATATGATCTGCGAGCGATTCATATTACGAAATAATTCATCTTTTTGACAGTTTTCTATGGAGATTCGGAAAATGGTCCACTTAATTTGTGTCAAATTAGAGGAATTGCTTATGACAGCTGGAAATTCAGGAAATGAAATGCTTTTAGAGGAATTGTTAATGTGACCGTTTTAGGCCCACAGAAATATTTCTACCATATTTTATCATTTATTATCATGTATACAAGTACTTACTTACATTGGTCCAAGGATCAGTAGCGTCACCTAGCGGTCAAAATCTGCAACATCTACTTCAAAGATTAAACACACAATAAAATAACAAATAAAACAATTGCGCACATCGAATAACATTAAAAAAATTATAGCATTAAATTGAGATAACAAGTCGTTGGATGGACTTAAAAATATCACAATGTTCATTAAGTAATGTTATAAGTAATAAAATATTTAACCTATTGACCGCTTGGTTTTATATCAATTGCCGTACCCCAGTCGTGCCATGAAATAAAAAACAAAAAACGAACACAGGTTCTTAGTCGTATAAATACGACTGGAGGCAGGAGGCACGGGCGCAAAGACGTTTTTCGTATTAATCCGACCGTGGCAGTCAATAGGTTAGGAAGCTAATTTCTTCACTGACCGATTAATAATGTTTTAGGAAAATAATATCGATTAAATAATTTTATATAGATTAAACTCTTGGCAGTGACGAAAATAGCTCAAGTATTTGTAAAATGCATTAGTAAAAACACAAAATTATACTATTCAATAATTTGCAGAATGTATTTTGTGCAGTATAGTGTTCTGCTAAGATCAAAACCAAAAAAAGGTAAAGTAAACCATAACATAGAAAACTCTTTTCTAGAATTATAACTTTATATATTTGATAAAATTGTGTTTATTACTTATGTGTCTGACTGTACCTAGTTGATTCTTGTTTTGTTTTACAGGTAACTTAAGTTAAACAAAAATAAACAATATAATATAATCTGTGTACAAATAAATGTGCATTGAATAAAAATATATTTCACATCGAAACATACAATCACCAATTTATTTACATATATTATTATCACCTACGGGGTTTTCACTGTATTAAATTTTTCGTTCGAATCGTTTTTTATTTTTACAAAATTATTATAGGTTTTAAATATCATTGCAATACAATGCAAAAATCTTACCGAAAAAAATGTCTTTTCATATCTTTATTTTAGTGTGAGCAATGTAACAAATACATAGTGTCATTGGAAATTAAATCTAAATTCGATAAGTTAAGGAACTAAATCCTATGATTGTCTATTAAGTATTAAGGCCTACTAATTCTACTTACTAAATTTTAATTTATTAGAAGGCCTAAGCTTAATTATTTAATAATATAATATTATCTAGCTAGAACACAACGTTGATTGCAGCTTCTGAGCGTGGGCAACATTTTGGGACATATTTATTCACTTGTGGCAGGTTTATGGGCAAGAAAACTTCTTTATCTACAGGTTGGCACAAGGTACATCGACGCGCAACCCGTTACCATGAATTCACAATTTTTTTTTTAAATACCGATTGGGACTGATCAATAAAAAGACAACAAAAAAAAAAAAAACGCAGCCGGCACAAGCTAGATGAGTGCTTGTTCACGTACAATACGTGCGCTATACAAATGGAACTGTCTTATGTTACCTTCCATTGAAGGTTTTTTTTTATTAAACCTTATTCTGTCTTCAGACTAACGTTGTAGAAACAAGAACATACTTTATTTTAACTGAAATTGTAAATAATTAGGTCAGCCACTTAGCACAATTTTATTTAAAATTGTTCTCTCTCAATTAGCTTTTTAATTTTTAATGCCACGCTCAAATACTACTACAAAATTACTAATTGTCCTACATTCCCTGTTCACACGTTATTAGAACCAATGTCTTTACAAATATACTCTAGCTCTGGAATGATCATCATAACATATTTTCTTAAGAAGAGTATGGACATAATATCGACAGAAAACTTATTTACTAATTAACAAAAAATTATAATATTAGTACACAAAATATAATATTTAAGTAGACACAATCTTGCCGGCAGATTAGGGAACAAAAATAATAAGTCGATACAGAATAAGAAATACTTCATCATATTTAAGGACCACATCCTTATGATGAAGTATTTCTTATGCTACTTATGCGTTTCATTTATATAACGTAAAATCAATGGAAAATAACAACTTTTTTGTTTAAAGAAAATCTACATTTTACCACAAGAGTGTTTCACCCTAGGGTGCTAGGGCAACGAACTTGCGTCTCAAAACGGGTGGATGGCGCGGGACGTGACCTGACCGGCCGCGAGCGCGACCCCTCCCTCAGTAAGTCAGCTGTTTCGATAGCGAGCACGGTGTCGGATAGAAACTTTAAAAAATCTTTTAATGAGAATAACGTTTTTTTTTTAATTGTTACTCTGTCATTTATTTTTATATTTAAGTCAACTACCCATGGTTTGAGTGACAACGGTGTTTACCCTTACACCCTGTAGTGTGTCCATACCCTAACAACAACATACAATAAAAATTACTCTAAAGCTCATTTAGGCCGTATTTTCTCATAGAAATATATTTGTGCGACATTATTCGCTTCTTTTGCTAAAAGTTTTCTTTTAACGAAGTTGAAATGTTCTAGAGCGAATTCGTATAGTTCGTTTTCCATTTTCCAGACTGGGGACTGTTGTATTTTGTCTATGGTAAGTAGGTTAGGTTCTATCTTAGAGCTAGTTTGTCTTAGATGAGACTTGTTGCTGTTCATAAAGTACTCGGTGGCTCCTCTGAAGAAGCGAGGTAGTGTAGCCTCTAGTACAGTTATAAAGTCGAGCATTTGTTCCGTTACGCCCACTAGGAGATAGTGGCTGACTAGATTGTGTTTCGCTTGGTCTAAGGCCCATTGGTTGCCGGGTTTCCTAAAATATAATGATTTTGTCAATATAGTCCAAGTGTTTCCAATACGCAAGGGCGATTTTTTATTGTGCACTGGATTTTCAACTCTCGGTGTTCAGCAGAGAATTGAGAATTGTTTTGTTGCAAGTGTGCGCGCCATTTTTGTTTTCTTAAAGCGATATTCAGTCTAATCACAGTCGCCCCGTCGAGAGAATGCGTTCCTGACACCTGCCAGTTTGACAATTTCTAGTAGTATTAAGGATCAAATTCGCAAAACACATATTCGTTAATATAAAACTGACAGGTGTCAAAAACGCATTCTTTAAACCAGTGTTTTTCAACCCTGCGGGGTCGCGAAGCCTCTTTAGGGGGCAAAGCTTCTATTCGCGAAGCTTCTATAGTTGAGTTGCAAAAGGTTAGGAAAGCTACTGCAGTTAAAAAAAAACAATAAATTTTAAGATTTACTAAGAAAATTGTTAACTAAAGGACATAATCATTTGTATCAAATAAAAACAATATCGTGGCATCAGCCGTACGTATGCGCGTAAATTGCGTTATATATTGGCGACGCATTCGATGTAAAAAAATGTGTTTTATGTAATTCATTACTTATGTATTTATCCGAAGCCTAATTATGAAAATGAATACTTAAATAAGTTGGATTGAATATTTGTCATAAAATAAAATACATGAACAAAAAGCAACGAGTAGGGGGGTCGCGAAATATTTCTTTATGCTAAAGGAGCCGTGTCATGAAAAAGGTTGAAAAACACTGATCTAAATAGTCGGACTATAGGTAGGTTAGAGGCTTAGAGCAATAATGAAGATTTTTAATAAAGATACATACCAGCACTCGGCAGCATGCCCACAAAAGAAGGGTACCTGCAGCCACATGTTGTTCGGATCACAGTCTGCCTGACCCCTCTCCACGCATTCGTCAAACGTCTGCGAATTCATAAAGAACATTATGTATCCTCCCTAGGTACTAAGCATTAGAAATGACGTCATGCCTTAGGTCTTTGCGAAGATAACAGATAATAAGAGTTCTGTAAGGAATGTAGGTTATGTCTGGATATGGGTTTTATTAAACTGCAGGAATGTATTTTGTATTTAGGGAATCTCAAACATACCAAGACGTAATAACAGTTGTTTAGGCCATACAAATATTTGTTTCGTACGGGAATTGAACCCGCGACTTGCGCTACACCTGAGGTTGGCAACTTTTCATAAGTCAATTATAGTATTTTTGAAGCCATTGCCATTGCAAAGAGTAGAAAAAAAATTAAGTAAGTATATACTTATGTTTCAAAAATATTATATTTTTAAATGCATATTTTTTGTTACTTCGATGCCTGCCTTTATTAGCGGTTATGTACTTACTTATTTTTTATAAATTTATTGTCCCATAAACTCATAACTAATAATTATTACACTCTAAATTAGGGTTACAAAATACTATTCAGCTCTTATGACATCAATACTGGCCCGGCTTAAATTTAAAAATAAAATGAATATATGTACCAGGATGCTACCTATTACCTATATGTATAGTAGGGTTGGCAACCCTAACTACACCCAAAAGGCTAAAGTACATATTTGGGCGGGTTGCACCGCAAGGTAAAAATCCACCAGTAGGTACATCACTTTCGTACATTTTATTTATATGTATGAACCATCGCACTATACAGGCGGGCCGCACCGCGCTTTTTTGTATGAAAATGTGATTGCCTTCGGCTCGATGCGACTGTAATGTGCGCCTAGCTTAATTGTGTTACTATGGTAGCTATCTTAGTACAATCTCTTTAATTTTGGCAATACTCCTTGGCATTGCTACAAAAGTTAAAAAAAAACTATTCAACAAATCTATCAATTCAAGGTATACATCCAATGTATACATTGAATTGTTTAATTACGTTGACATTACCAGTATATTACACAATAAGGCCTTTAGGGAAGCTAATAGTGATGTACCTCATCATCATTTACGTAGCCTGTCCCAACTATGTAGGGGTTGGCATCCAGTCTAAGGGTCAGTACAGATCGACATGAAGCGTCGCGACGCTGCGCGCACTTTTTAACAATTATCGAACTTATTTTCTTCACGAAAAGGTATTATATCAGTGGGAGTACCTTATTGCGCAGTAAATAAATTGGCTATTGTATAAAAAAGTGCGCGTCGCGTGGCGTCTCGGTGTGAACTGACCCTTACTGGATGCAGCTGAGTACCAGTATTTTAAATGGAGGGACTGTCTATTACTCAGTACCAAAAATTAATAATAATAAGTGATTGTGACACTACGATCTAGGCCTTTAATTAACTCATGATAAAATTTATAACAATTTAGATAAGATTTTAATTAGTCATCTCATTAGTCTCAAGGCTAGTTATAGCAAAAAAACTATGATACGATTAACGAGATTTAGTTTTAATTAGTAAAATAATTCTAAATACTTAGTTATTTTATTGAAAATCACTTATAAGTGCAGGATACGTAATAATATGATTTTAAAATCAAAAACTATCGTACTACAATATTTTTTTTTTTTATTATATCAATCAATGTGCCTAACCCCCAACATACTTGGGAAAAGGCTAGGCAGATGATGATGAATCAATCTGCCTAGCCTTTTCCCAACTATGTTGGGGTCGGCTTCCAGTCTAACCGGATGCAGCTCAATACCTGTATTTTATATGGAGCAATTGCCTATCTGCCCCAAAAAAGAAGGTAAGTACAAAGGCGGACTTCACAACCCAGTAACTGGGTAATACGATAGATTCCTACCCCTTGGTGAGACTGGTAGTCAGGCTTTCGTGCTTCTGACGACCCGTAAAGACTGTTGTCATAGATTCAAGAAAGAAAGCCGAGACCAACGGTTTAACGTGCTTTCCGAGGCACGGAGGAGTCTCGGTATGTTAAGATGGTCACCTATCCACTGACTAACCCGGTAAGCGGTAAGCTTAACCTGTTGGATCGTACCGTGCGGCTGTTATTACTTAGCCACGAGCTCCTCCTCCTCTGAATTCAATAACCAATAATAACTCACCATTTTGTCTCCATGTTTTTTCCGCACCAAGTGTGGTCTATAATTGTCACCGTTTCTTAAGAAGTAATAGTATGAGACTAGTCTATCGAGGGGTTTCCTAACTAAGTTAATGAATATAGGCTTCGATGTGGCTCCCAACCTGGAAAAAGAGAAAAAAAAAAATTTCGTTTTAATTCTTCTTTAAAAGGAGGATGCGTGGGCTCGCGAAAGATGGAAGGATTAGGTGTACTTGGATTTTAAATCCTCATATTTCAGCCAATTTCCATAAAACCTTAATGAATTATACTCCTAAACCTTGTTCATGAATCACTCCATCCATTGATGAAAACCATATGAAAAACCATTGGGTAGTTTTTGAATTTATTGCATTCAAAAAGACAGTCAGACGCGGTGGGGTACTTTTTTATAATATGTAGTGATGATTAAAAACAGAGATAAATCAAGTAAGCTGACACCGCATCACCCGGTGAGAAACTTTATACCAGCTTAACTGCTACAATTTGCAGAAAAAAAAACTTGCTAATTTATCTCGTCAATGAGTCAATTATTCTAGGTAATGTAGGTATTATGGTATGGTGGTATAGCTTATGCAGAATAACAAACATGTGAAATATAAATCTTGATGTAAAAATACTAACTTGGATATAGTATGTGCTGTTGAATACAAATTAACCATTACTCATTAGTTAATACCAAAGATTTAATTCATAGATAGGAAGAAGAATCAAGAATCTATGATGGGAATCTTTAGTTAATACCTATCCTTTAGTACTTGTTATAAAGTTGTTTTAATTGTTGTGAATAAACAATTAAATAAATAGCTATCATGGAATCCAATAAGTACTAATTTCTGCAGAAGAATAATTGATAATTATGATAACAAACAGTACCTTAATTATATGTGTGGTTTACTGAGAAGGAATTATGCAGTAGGATTTTCCTCATCCATGAAAGGAAATCATGCAAGGGCCAATTTAAGGCAAATAAGGATATAGGATAAAATATAGGATAAGGATAAAAATAAAAATAATAAGGGGGCATTTGTAAGGCAAATTGCTACTGAATGTTGCAAAATTTCCAGATGCCTAAGTATCTTGAGTTTTTTATAACTTTCTTAGATTAATTTTAAGAAGAAATGGAAGCAGAGGACGGTCATATATTCATGGAGGGCTTTGTAATGACTTAATAAAATGAATTCTTACTCACCGATCAAAGTTAAGGAAAGCCATATGACCGTGATACAGTGCTGGCTTCACCTCATCCCACTTGGAGACGTTCTGAGCAAACTTATACTGATTGTTCAGCGACATGATATGTCTGTTGGCAGTTATGTTGATATGTAACACTTTGAAGTTGTTCTTCTTACACAAGTCATACGCTACGCCCACGAAACTCGTCGATCCCGTCTTCGGGACTCTGTTGTATATCACCACAGTATCATCATCACTTCTTTCTAAACTTTTCGGGAAAAACTGGCGAGATTCCGAGTGACTTTGTACCAACCTAAATTCTGAAAATTAAACACAAATTCGTACACGAAACTCCACTGTAATCATTTTAAACACATCACAGATATCCCAGCTCACCTAGTTTTCGATAATTATCCTCTAAACGGGCGATTTCTGATTGAAAATAGAGGACAATAACAACGATAGTGCAGAGGCAAGAAAACAGACATAGTTTGTTTATGTTGAACATATCGGTATGCGCCCCGGACCGTGCAACTTCACGCCGAAATCAGCACTGACATAATTAACTCGCGTACATTATAAATAAACATTATTTGGGACACATAGAAATGAAAAATAGTTCCTCAGACGACAAACGCCATGTAATAACATTCCATCACTTTATTAGAAATTTCTTAATATTGAACATTCTTTCCACTGTACTCTTTCATTTTCCTATGTGGTAGAGAAAGACAACAATACTTTTGATGCTATTGATTGTGTATGTGAAGAAACGCAACTCAGACCTATTATGTCAACATTGGTATGTCACTAATACAAAGTTATTTTGCAGTTGTAAAAATTATTACGTGATACAAATAGCCCGCAAGTTTTCCTTTCTCAGACTTATTATAAAATTGGTGGAATTAAAAGCCGTTCGACATTGACAGGAGAAACGTTTTATTTCTTTTCATGTCGTAAATAACGTCGTGTGAAGTAGGATTTACTAAATTACATTGGTCTCTAATAAAAATGTTATCGTGAATTAAAATGAATGAATCAATAGGTAAATTATGGGAACGTACCAACCATTCTAGTTGTTTCCAAAACCCGAAAGCTCGATTGGTAGGATTATTGGAGTACTTAATTGGAATGCTATGTGTAGATCATAAAGGTACCAACTATGTTAGGCTTGGCTTCCAGTCTTACCGATGCTGGCCGATGCAGCAGAATAGATAGGTACCGGTATTTTACATCTAGTGACTGCCTCCACAACCCAGTTAATAGGTCACACGAGACCCCTTGGTAAGACTGACCGCTCCAGACTAACCGTAACGACTGTCAAACATCTACAAATGAAGGCCAGTACCAACAACATAACGTGCTTTTCAAGGCACAGAGGAGTCTCGATATAATGGGCGGTCAGGTGGTCACCCATCGGGAACTCCCTAAGCAATAAGGCAATGCGGGCTACAAATACTTACACAAGGAAGGTACTTACACTGGGTTCAGTATAAACCAACATGAAAGAAAAGATGACGAAGTAATCCAAAGCGTATCGTATCAATATCAATAACATGATTGTTATTGGCGTAAACCGCAGTTCCGTGTGAGTTTTCAGTACCTAATAACAACACAACTGCCGGCCTACCGCAGGAACATCAATGCGACATGGCAGGCGAGTCTAATTTAAATTGAGTCAATATTGTAGTCCATAACACCATGTTGCGCTGTTTCTAGGAAGGTAGATAAGTTATTCTACTACGAAAGAGTCCACGAACTCCACGATTTTTGAAGCCGAGGAGAGGATAATATATAGTTAATTTTGTATGGTTCACCAATGCTTAATTTTAAAGAAAAATCTGTTACTGTTGGTTTAGGTAAATGTAGTGTGATCGTAGCAGGTGGCGTTTTGTAATTTCTGCCTACCCCCATGGGGAAAACGCGTGAGATTATGTAGGTTGTGTATCTCTGTTAGGTAACAACAATGACTGAATTTTGCCGCCCTTTCGTTATCTGCAGTAAGCATCTTTTTTCCAAATGGAGCTAGACATAGCTTCGGAATCAGCGCAATGAGCTGTACAATTAGAACTGACTCTGCCATTTTAATATATTAACGGGAACCTTTAATTTTCAATAGGTAAGCTTATCGGCAGTATGTCGATTTTATGATAAGTTTTCCTTAGCATAACAGCAGTACCTAAGTATCGAGTTCCTAAATGCGGTATCTTCATTTATATTTTATTACTTCTGCTAATGATATGAGCAGTAACATCACATAGCGGTTAAGCAATTGATGCGTAAGTTAATTACTTACTCGAAACTATGCAAAACTTACTAACTGCACTTTATCGCTAGCGCGCGGCAGAATTGCCCACAGCCGAAACATGATACGAACACGTGTGATCAATTTATTGTCAATTTTACGTGGGAAATACGGACAATAAGTACTCCAAGGTGATTTCTTCATTCCTAACACCTCAGTGATCAGTGTCCAATGGCGCTTCGCCCCACGCAGCCGGGTGCGCGAGCAAAATAGCGCTGACATTAGTTTTCCCGCCAAATGTGGGTCACCGAACGGTCGCGTTCCAATTATGTATTACGCAAATTAATGATAACGTTCAGAATTTTATTAAACTGTTTGTTATTCTTATTTTATTTGAATGTATGCCGCGATGTCACATCTTTGATAATTTACGATTCGTTCATTCTTATTTTCTTCTACAGTATAAAATAAAATCAAGGCCGTTCACGGGATGAATAAAGTAAAGACATGGTAGGTACTTACCCCATCTTTCTTAAAATAAAATCAACCCTATCTAATAATTAACCAAAATTAATAAGTACCTAATAACCTACTTAGTTTAGTGCCAGTTTTCTTGTAATCAAACAAACCTGGATCTCAATTCGCTTTAAGCGAAGTTTAATTTAATTAGGCCGGAAAGGGTCCAACCAGTATCCTCAATGAAAACGGAACCTTGCATCATGCAACTAAGGTTTAATACCAAAAATAGTAATGAGTGCGTACCTATTTGGTCATACAAATGAATAGTTTATTGGTTCCTTTTCCGGTCATAATGGGCTCTCGATTGAGTTTGCACGTGCTATAAGCAATATCGATTGGTGCTATAAATGATTCGGTGTTACATTTCGATAATAAACTCAATGTGGAGCTGAAGGATTGAGCTAAAAGGGGGCGAGTATTAATTTCGCTTTAATTTTTAGACGATAAGTAATTCGACATTCCTTTAAAACTACAGCTTATGCTCTGCTGAACATCTATTTATACCTCGTTTAACTCAGCAAGACAAAATCATTTATTCTCAATCGCGCAAATCTCTGGAACAGCGACTCGAATTTAAAAAAAAAAGTTTTTTCACCTCAGCACCTCAAACAAGCAGGTTTTTCTAAATTCCGAGAACATGTCATGGGTCTACTAAAAAAATTCGAAATATTTGAATTTCACTTTGTTCTGTCACTTTTACTTCGATACGAAAAAAGCGAGAGATAGAAACAAGTCGATTCGAAGTTCAATTTTAATTTCGATATCTAGTAGGCTTAAAAAAGAAACAAACAATAAAACGTTCGGATAAACATACAGGTTTTAAATGTAATAAATAAGTAACGTACTGGCCAGTTTGAATTAAAATTAAACTTGCATCACGGTGTGAGATTCCAGAGTGAAACTTTTTTCACAAGATTCGGTTTTTGTTTTTGCATTCAGCTTTTAACAGTAAAGATAATTACAGACACGACACAACTATTTACTTAGATGTAGCATAAATGTGAAAATTTGCATTCATTAATTTCAATTTTACGGATGTATTTGGTTATATAAGTTTACAAGTTTGCGTAAAGCTCATTTTCACTTAAAGCAGTAATAAAGATTGGTGATTTTGAAGGCCCATTCAGGTTGGATTGTGATCGGTTTTACGAATTTTGCCGATGCTACATGTGAGTTGTGTCGTACTGTACTTATATTGAAAATTACAGTAATTTTTGAATATGAGTTCCAACGTGGAACTAACGCAGCGGAAACAGCTCGCAATATCAATGTTCTGTTTGGAGAGGATACGGCTAATGAAAGCACCGTGCGTTTTTGGTTTAATCGCTTTCGTAGTGGAAACTTCGATTTGAAGATTGAACCCCGAGAAAGACCAGCCTCTAAGGTAAATAACGATGAATTAGATGCGATGGTAGAAGCCGCTCCATATCAAACTACCAAGGAACTAGCGGCTCGGTTTGATGTTAGCTTAAGCATATCCAAAATAATGACCAATTTGCATCACTCGGTGAGACAAAAAGCTTGCAAAATAGGTGGCCCCATGATTTGACAATTCTTTTTTTTTTTTGGGTGGGAAATCATCAAATGACTTCTCCCGCTCTGGGCGGAGCGGAAGGGCGTGTCAGACTCTTACTGAGTACAACCCACCCGTGTTCCTTCAGTTGCCTGTTGCCAGGGTCCCGGTATCCCTTTCAGACTATTCCGCAACCCTGGCAGGCATCATCATGATTTGACTAATCTGCAGAGAGAACCGCGTGTTGAAGCTTGCCTTACCAACCTTGTTGAACCTATACAGAAATGAAGGGGTTTCAATACAAAATGCCTTCACTCAGTTTGTTGACTCCAGGTCCCCAGATTGCTACCGCAATTACCGCAAAGGCATAAATGACCTTCCCAGGAGATGGCAGAAATGTGTTAACAATGGGGAAAATACTTTGATTAAATAAATATATTTTACCTCAGAAAAAAATGGTTTCCGTTCTTCAGTACAATACGGCAAATTCATGTTTAAACCCCTAATATGTTCTAATATCTCATATGTTTTCGCTGCTGAGGTGAAAAGTTGTATGTGTTACACGAGACCAAAGTTATTTGCATCTCGTGCCTTTGAATCCCTCGCGGTGCTCAGGATTCTAACCTAGAATCGAATCCTTCGCTTACTCGGGATTCAATATCAACACTCGCACCAAAAAACAACTTTGCTCTCTTGTTGCACAAATAACTATTTGCATTTGATTGTTATTCCAATAGTAGATAGTAGAAAAAAGTCAGAAATAACGCTAAGCGAAAACGCAGTAATAGCGTGGGCGGGCGATGCGATGCGTCGGGGCCGAAATTTCACGCGGACGAAGTCGCGGGTAGAAAGCTAGTCCTTTAGATAAAACTCGCACCAAACGTTTCTAGAAAAAACACATTATGTGACCAAAATAATTCGGTGATAACCATAGTAAGTAAGTAATTTAATATATTTAATGAACTATTATAGTGCTATTCTGTAAAAAACTCACCGTGAAAACTTATGTAAAATGAGCTTGTTGTGAACTGTCTTCCCATCCGATAATAGGGATTGACACTATTGATAGCTTACTTCACCTCACCCACCAATACTCAAGTAAAAAACTCACCGTCAAGACTTAGGTGAAGTGAATTTGAAGTGAGGTCAATCCCTAGAGTCAGGTGGCATGACAGTTCACTTCAAGCTTACTTCACCCATTTTCTCCCGGCGATATTATTACAGAATAGCACCACTGTAGTAGGTAGGGTAGTATCCAAGTACCTACCTAGGTAAGAAGCAGCACACATTTAACTGTCACGTTACACAATTAATTTACCTATCTAATCTATGAAACCACATACTCATACTCGTAAAAATCAATCAAACAGCAAAGGAAATGAGAAATGGCAGGGGTGGTTGAACAGAAATAACTTTTTGTTACGAGCTTCATCCCTCAGCGAGGAAATTAGACGGGACATGCATCACGCGTGATTACAACTGCCAGTTATGAAAGGAAACCAAGGGTATTATTTGGATTATTTATAGATTTTAGTAAATGGAAGATGATATAGGAAATAAATTACCTTGTGGTCGTTAAGTAAGTAGATAGGTACCTACGTAAAGTCAACCGAACACTTCACTACGAAAACGCTCTATAGGACTACTTAGACTAGAGCATAATAATATTATTATATAGGTACTTGAAAAAAATATCTAGCCAATAAAATTAGGTACCTACCTAAATAAAATATAAAACCGCAATAATAAAGTCATTTTTAGACAATTTTACAGCTGATAGTTAGGTAATATATGATCAAGAATAGTAGTACCTACCTACCTATAAAAAATAATTAAATAAAATAAGCATCACAGAATTGTCGCTTATTTGTCCTCTGTATTAAGACACTCCACTCTTCTGAAACATGATTTACGTAATTTAAATTCACATATTTACAAAAAATATGCCAGTATTTATAAAGTTATTCTTCTTTAGTTTGCTCTTACTGCTCTCACATAGGACCCTACATAATTCAGGCAGGTTAGGAAAAATTCAGAAAGGACAAGGGAGGGACACACACCAATGAGGTTAGACTTTCCAAGCGAATACTCCTTAATCACCTTACGTATTGGTTCTTGCAATGCATCTGGCAGTTTAGGTAATCCCTGGCACAGCGTATTTATTTTCTTACTCTCAGCTGCGACCGCAATTCTGCAATATTTTGTTCTTGTAATTGCAACTGAATCCTGAAAGCAACAGCGGCTGCTCCGTGGGCCTAATCTCTATTAACGTTTATCGGCAATACATTGAAGAGTTTGTTAGCTAACCTGTCAGGACAAGGAGGACAGAGCAAGGATTAGACGCATTGCTCCGTTACATATGTTACGTTTGTCCCGTACGTATGCCAGTCGGATACCGCACGTCTTGCCGGGCGCACGTTTATTTATAACAACGCCCTTCACGTTCGGGACGCTTTCGAAATATAGATCAAGTTTACAATCACTGTTATTTTAATACGAAACTTAGAGAAAACAATCGCAGAAACAGATGGCGGCTTGATTTTTGAATTAACGTTCTTTCGAAATAAAAGTCGCGTTCAAATTAAAGAATTCTTTATTCAAATTGCTGAAAAAAATGGAAGTGGACCGTATTCTATACATTTTTGGCAGCTTTACGCGCAAGAAGCAAGACAAGAGAAAATCTTTGGAGCAGCTTTCTCTTAGTGCCGGGAATAGTCCTCTTCACGCCAAGGGAATCCGTCGTCCAGTCAGCCAGAACCTGAATGTGGCCCCAAGAACTTCAGCTTACAACGATGGGAGAAAGAATAAGGTGAACGAGTGGGACTGTGGGATATGTAAGAAGGAGTTGGTGGAGCCGAGGCTTTTAGGCTGCCTGCATAACTTCTGCACCAGATGTCTTCAGGGCCTGCACCAGGAAGGTGAAGCCGAAGTGTGGAGCGAAGTTGATGGTGGTAAGTTTATTTCTCTAGATTAAAATCTCGTCCTTTATAAAATTAAAAAGTCTTAAGTAATAAGTTAACATCCGCACGGGTCGATAAGCTACGCATGCCCGTTGGGTTGGTCCGTGGATGGGTGACCATCTTTACATACCGAGACTCCTCCGTGTCTCGGAAAGCACGATATGCCGTTGGTCTCGGCTGTCATTCGTGGATCTTTGACAGTCGTTACGGGTCGTCAGAAGCCCAAAAATTTGACAACCAGTCTTAGCAAGGGGTAACGTATTACCCAGTTACTGGGTTGTGGAGGTCAGATAGGCAGTCGCTCCATGTAAAATACTGGTATTTAGCTGCATCTGGTTAGACCGGCTC
This sequence comes from Lithophane ornitopus, assembly GCA_948473465.1. Lineage (NCBI taxonomy): Eukaryota > Metazoa > Arthropoda > Insecta > Lepidoptera > Noctuidae > Lithophane > Lithophane ornitopus. The sequence goes on from OX419617.1 coordinate 2,345,368, forward strand.
GGCAGATTGATATGGCCTTAATAATCTTCCTCTATAAATGGCTTGTGGCCTCTTGTAGTTACGAAAATATTGCATGCATTTTTTTTTGTCTGCTTCTTCTCTTGTGTCAAGGGTTAAGCGATTTTAGGACATCTCATGGGAAAAGATAAGCCATGTCAACAAGGTTAGCAGGCTTTACTATGCTAGCTGACATATGGCTAATACCTAATTGGATTTAAGTATGTTTTATGTTGCGTAATGTAAATGATTTTGCATACTTTTGTATAGGATTTTTTTTTTCTAACTGAACAGACAGCTGTGCTGCTGGGGAGTTTGTTGCGCCACTTCTTCTTCCCAGCTAAAGCAGCAGGAAGTGGTGAAGGGTGGGCGTTTTGGGGGATCGTCTTATGTAATTTTGACGTCCGAAAAGTGCTGATTCTCAGCCTAGTTTGAATAAATGACTTTGGATTTTGATTTTGATAATACTACCCAAGGTCCGCCATACCTGAGAACCCCTACACTCGTACTTTAGAATTTCTTTTACATATTGCACTCTTAATACATGGAATGTATGGTATCGCGTATAGGACCTACTTGTTTAGGCTACCGGCTAAGCCCTCAGGATGAGACAGGCGCAGAAGATAAGTATATAAAAACTGCAAAGAGAGGTCTTCCACTGACTACACTATCAGTTTAATCCATCCAAAGGATGTCTGTAAAAGATCGCTTTTACCATTGTGCCACACTATGTAAAATTTCTACATTTATATCTGTATTTTTTATTGTGTAGGTACATAATAAAGAGTATTCTATTCTATCCCCAGCAATGGGTGAAGTCAGACTGAGGATGAAGAAATAATTAATTTGCTTTGGCACCTAACGGTCCTAGGACGGTATGACACTGTGCACTGGTGTTTCACAGGGCAGAGCTTTTCAGAATTTACTTTTTCCAAAAGTTCAATCATTTGGCTCTTGCCAAAACTGCTTGCAAACTTGATTGATCTTCTATGAAGTACGTTTGGTATGTGGCCACAGGTTCTCAACCTTTCACCCAATTAAAAACAGAACAGCAACCAGTAAATGTCATCCAGAAATAGAATAAACGGTGTTTAATCCATTTTCTAGAGTCAATATGATTTGCGAACTGCTGTGCTCTATTTAAGAACATTAAAACCATAATAAAGTCACTAGGTATGTTGGAAAATAATTGCCAGGGCCACATCAAGGGTTATAGACGGGTGCGAAAAAATAATAAAAAATGTGGTGTCTCGTTACAAGCCTGGAGTTATCAAAATGAGTACCTAAAAGGTTCTGAGCTTATATGAAAAACATAGTAGGTATACCCCTAAACAAGTAGGTACCTAATCGATCTTGTAAAGGTATACAATAGTTGCAATGGACTTCAGCCGTTTTTGTTTTATCTACAGGTGCGAGGCGATCGTCATAGTTTGTTAGTCATCAAAAGCAAGGTTGATCCATTTTATTTCGAAACAGTAAATCTTTGTTAGTGTCTTTTACCTTTTCATAAACAATCGCGCTCGTTAAAACTGCTTACCTCTCCCTACTAATAAAATATTTTGAATATCTATTCTTCAACCACACCATTTATATCCCTCATATCTGTAGGCTATTAAATAACTATTATTTTGAGGACGTCTGTTTCGTGGACCGTGGTATAAAGAAACCTTTTGCAATAAGATCTCCCTTTAAAAAACTTCTCAGCGTGTATTTTTGTGAGGCCATCTTTTATTGGCTGTAGTATTTACGTTAATAAAACGATCTTTTAACGGTTTTGCTCTTAGTTGCGAGTGGTGCATCTGAAGCAGCTATCAAAGTAGTTATGGCCCATTAATGGATCAATACGAATAGGTCGGGCTATTTGCTAGTAAATGCCTATTTGTATTTTATTTGGCGCGTTATGAGCTGGTTAAATAGGTTTATCACGTTGTGTTCTGTCAGCCTAATCTACAAAGAAAATGTATTGTGAAGATTGCTCTGAACGTAAACGCTGAATACCTATCAGGTACCTGTCAGGTACCTACGACAAAAATGGGATGAGGTACGTTTATCCATTACATACCTACATTTGATTTAAAAGAGTATCCATGAAGTTTCTTGCCCGTTCTTCTCCATAGGAGCCTTCTACGCTTTGGAATGGGCAACTAGCTTCATATTTCTGACTGGCCGACTTCGTGACAGTTCAAAAGTGCCTGTAATTGGTTGATTTGAAATAAATGGTTTGAGTTTGGTAGTCTTTTCTCTCTCTACCAGATATTAGGGACAGGCCAATCGAACAGTTCTATTACGTTAGCTGAATTTAGGGCGTTTTCATCATCTGTTTGAAGAAGAAAAAATTAGCAGAAGGCAGAATAGGTGCTGGTGCGACTGCTCATGCTTAATTATACAGCTGGATTTCAATAAATCTTATTACCAATAATTACGCGCATGGATGACAATATAATATTATAATGTTGGTATACCTACTTATTCAATAAAATCCATTACATCACCATAAAAATCCGATTCAAGTTTTACCTACCATGCCAAAATTCCATATTGTTGCCCCATTTTACAAACATACATAGTGACAATGTATTTATGTACAATGTATTAAAGACCACTCATGCTTGAAGTACGTTCGGACGATAGGAAGCCATACAATGGTCAGACTCCTGACCTAGCTACGTAATCCCATCATTGTGATCGAATGACTCGTTTTATGTCAAGTATAATGTGTCAGTATGTATTTTTAGGCACCCAATGATAATAAAAGCACCTGCTTTTACCCACAAGCTCTAAACCTCTATGTTTTTATTTTATCCGTCAAAACTGCCTAACACTTGGCTACCATATCGCCCCCGATTATTCAATACATTCTCTGAGACTTTGACGAGCCACTTAGGAGGAAATTAGGGATTAGGTACTTAGTAGTAGAGATTGAGAAAGCCTGATTAGATAGTAGGGAACACAATTGATGGGACTTAAACATAAAGGTATGATTAAAAAAATACGCTGCACGCTGCAGTCTGAGCCTATTGCCATCAACCGAGCACAAATCCAGGCTCCAGGCAGCTGAGCTGAGAAATTCCTGGTGGAAAAACGCAATTACACTCTGCCCGACCCGGGAATTGAACTCAGGACCTCATGCTTAATAGTAGGGCTTGCGACCACTATACCAACAATAAGCGAAATTAAATAAGCAAAAAGATTTTTTAAGACCTCGTATTTCAGACATAAATCCCGACTAGCCGAATCCAAAAACACCATAAAAACAAAACAAACCTATGTAGGTATATTTGTTTGTTTCCACAACATGAACAGACAAACAACACGGGAACAAGTAACCATAATGTATCTTGGCTATGTCTCATTGATTCAAACAGGAACTAAGCTAATGTGTTTCTAAATATAGGCCTGCCACCCGGCGCGGCGCGCTATGACAGGACTCACAAACAAACATACAGAAACTCCTACAATAGTTACCTACGTTATCTCTACTTTCAGGTCATTTGAATTGACACTAAGTAGGTCTTTTTTTCAGGTTTTGAATTTTGATCTCTATATATCTATAGCTTCTGCGCGGTCGCTTGTTCGGTTCCCGCTTAAGTACTTACCGTATGCAAGATAAATTAAGTCGTTTCTTTAAGTGGCAATGTGTTAACTTAAATTTCATGTCATTTGAAAACGAAATGCTCATGTCAAATACCTAATTTTATAATTTAAGTAGTACTTAAATAGGTAAGGTGGATCATAAAATGATTCATCGATAAACATCTGTCTTTTTCTAAAAGCTCATTGTAAAGCCGTCTGCTACAATATGGCCTCACACCTGAACATCCATTACCATCACACATTACTGATTCAAGATCTACTTCAAACGATGACGAATCTTTTATACAATCATTCAAATACATGCACTACTCGAGAGTTCGTCGAATCATTAATTATTATTATACAATCGCTACAAATCCTCTTGACTTACTTACAGGTACAGTCAACCGCACATCAGTGGTAACACTTGCATAACTTGCATTACGAAAATTACGCTTGCAATACAAAAAGTGTTTTTCGTAGTAAAGGCTCTGTCAATGTTAAATTCTTATGGAAAATAACTTTTTGCGCACACTTTTTTAAATAATTAAGCCTCTTTTTAACTATCTGGCCTTTTCCCACACACAGTTGGTCGCACTAACCCCTCGACCAAACGTGTTAGGTTAAGTTGGAACTGTGACATCACAAACGGCTTCATCTATAAAAAGTTGATCAAAGTTACTTGACTATTTTGTATTTTTTTAGGACCCCAAAATAGGAATTATTTGAGGTTAACAAAAAGAGACGCATTCATAACATTAGAGTGTATAATAAAAAATTTGGAAAGCTAAATGGGAATTATTTGAGGTTCGATGAAATACTTTGCGGTTAACTGTACTTATGAAACGTTTGAACCTTCATGATTCAGCCTGAAGTTTTAACCAAAACAATGAGAAATTAAACAGACGCCTGAACATAATAAACAGAAGGTTTATTAGTGTTATCATTCACGGAATCATCTTTTATTAAAGGCAGTGTATAAATTTGTGGTTATTGTTTATAACGACCCAGATAAACTGTTTTAAGTTTTGAAGTTTGATGCTTAACATATTTCTTCGCCACTTGTTTATATTCACATTTTTAGGAGCCTGTTATGTAATAAAAACAACATAGTATACTTACCTCCATCTGTTTATGTTCAAAAGTTACGTTTGTGGTCTTCTACCTGCTTAAAAGAAGGCCTATAAAAATGTATTTATTTGTTAAAACCTGTTGATTACAAAATTAATAAACCTATACTTATCCAGCTAAAGTTTAATACATAGTTAGCTACATATAAATACCTAAGTACTTTGCGAATTAGGTAGGAACCTACCTACACTGACATCTAATATCACAGGAAATGATAATGACTCTATGCAGGAAAGTTCGTTGCTCACAAGGTGCAACCCATAAACAAACAAAAATGTTAAGAATTACCTACGGGCCCAGTTTTTCTTAGCACCTATTTCACCTGCCCCAAATCCCTCCCTGCAAAACTGGTTCATCGACACATTTCGCCTCACATTAATAACCAGCTGATTTATTAATAGTAAATGAATCACGCTACTCAATGTCAAAAGCTTTACACCATCTTCCGGCAAAGAGAAAAATCTCTCTGCCAAAAACTTTGACTCACCGAATAACACTGAGATTATAATTTTTCAACTCGGCTTTGCGTAAAGTCTATTCAAATTCATGTTTCCAAATGATGTCATTTACAATTAAACGAATATCAACTTTATCGGCGTGAAATTAAGTTGATTTCTGAATGACTAGTTCTATTGAAAACTCACATATATTTTTTTTAAGTGGTAGCGCAAGCTTTTCTTTATGTGTTTGGCTTAGACCAAATAAAAAACCAAGACAGAGCGCTGCGGAAAAAACAGTGAAGCATGCCAAAACTACACCACCGCTCTGTGCATACACGCTCTAACGCACACATGTACAATCAAACTACCCCAAAAAATGTGCACACATGTTAACGAAACCGGCCTCACGTCACTGTTCACAGCGGTGTGGGGATTGAAGTTGTTTTTTTTCAAAAACACATATTTGTTTGTATGTTTGGAATGCAAACTGCGAATGTAGTATACCTACAACAGTTTTGTGTTTACGCGGGCGTAAAATGTTATTTCACCTGAGACAAATTGTTTTATATTTTTCTTTTTAATTTCATTGTCATGTATTTTCGGGTTTTACTAGATTAGCTCTGCCCATGCCTCTGGCTGCAATAGTTTTTCCGCGTATAAATATACCTTCTCTGTATCTTTCTTTAGGTTTCTACCTGCCAATATCGATTTAGTTGGTGATGAGTTCCGCAAAGAAACAGAGTTTGTTTTTTAACCGACTTCTTCAAAAAGGAGGAGGGTCTCAATTCTCTGTATGTTTTTTTTTATTTTTTGTACCTATGTTTATTACTCGATTACTCCGCCAATCATGAATCGATTTTGATGATTTGCTTCCGAGGTGGTCCCATATTAATTTGATTAACTTTGCTTGCGTAGTTTTTGAGTTAGCGTCAATATTAGGTACGTATTTTACCCACTTTCATTTCATTTACTCCTTCACTGTTATTTATATCAGCTAGTGGTATTCGAATTTGTGTGGGGTAAGTACCGCAACTAAAAACTGAGAAATAAAAACTTTTTATTTAAATTTTAATAAAATTGAAAAGCAAAGACACCGACTTCCGAAATTAAAGTTATTTTTCAGTTTTGAGTGTTTTTTTTGGAAGTAATTTTTTTAGCCTTGAATAATGCTTTAAAGTACTTTCAACATGTCTTTTCCTTGTTCCAGGTTCAATCCAGCTAGACCCAGGTGGGTCCCGTTCAGGCTCTGGCGCAGGTTCTGCCGGCTCAGGCTATGAGAGCGATCTCCGTCACTCAGGGTCTGAGGGCAGCTGGGAGCAGAAACAACAACAACAGCAACATAAATATGGAATATTGACTAGAAAGGTACCAGGGGGCTTAAAACGGCCATTGTGGTAGAATCATAATAGGACAATATTGTGAATCATCGTAAAATGTCACAAACTGAAAATTCATAATATGATCTGCGTGCAATTCATATTACGAAATAATTCAACTGTTTGACCTTTTTCTATAGAGATTCGTAAAATGGTCCACAAATTATGAATGACTTTTGTGTCAAATTAGACGAATAGCTAATTACAGCTGGGAATTCAGGAAATGAATTGCTTTTAGAGGAATTGCTAATGTGGCCGTTTTAGGCCCTTATGAGGTTGGACTGCCATGTGCCTAATAGGGGTTTTTTTTTTTTTGCGCGGGAATTCATCATATGACTTCTCCCGCTCTGGGCGGAGTGGAAGGGCGTGTCAGACTCTTACTGACTAAAACCCACCCGTGTTCCTTCAGTTGCCTGTTGCCAGGGTCCCGGTATCCCTTTCGGACTATTCCGCTACTTTCGGCCTATTCCGCAACTGCCTAATAGGGTTAGGATAGAATTCCAAGCCCTCACCTGGGCCCTGTTTATCAAAAGTTACAAGTCTACACGTTCACAGTTACCTAGAATGTTAATTTTCGTTAAATTCATAGCTCATCTCCATATTCATAATCAGCCTTAATGTTCCCACTGCTGGGACCGGACCCGGGCATCAGGTTCAGGTCATCTCTCTCTTTTGTCTACATTTAAAAAAAGAAAATCGAATTTATACATTTATTGCGGTACTAAGCACGACACTTGTAAACTTTTAAGACGGAATAGAGAGTCGCTGGACACTCTCAGGATTTGTTATGATTTTCTAAAAGTTGTAACTTACAAATATTTTTTTAATAAACATAATCGCGAATAAAAGTGTCAAAATATAAGTACTTGTGAACTACATAATGACATTTGGTAATACAAGGCTTGTAAGTTTTGATAAACAGGGCATGATCTCTTTTGAATCTGTTGAAATATTCGACAAGACAGTGTGAATTTCTGCAACGGCAATCAAAAACTCCCAGCGATTAATTATGTGCGTATTACATTTGCGTGACTATTGTAAAGTAGCCATCGGCTTCGCTACGTCATCTTCTAGAGCTCTGCTCTTTCAAACCACGATCATTATCATTAATATCATTATTTCAGGTATCAGGCAAAAGCGTCCAGTTCCTTCTCTGCCCGACCTGTGCGTATGAGACTCAGCTGCCTCTCGGAGGCATATCAGCGCTGCCTCTCAACTATGTGCTGCTACGGAAGATGGCGGCTGCGCAGGACAGCGAGGGGGCCAACGTGCTCTGCGATCTTTGTAGCAGTGATAATAAGGTAGGAATCTGTGTGGCAGGTCAACCGCAGGATGTTTCATTTAGGAACTTCATGCACAATGCAGTCACGATTGGTCGCGGTCATTTGGTTCTTTCTTCTTGTTCGGAACTTCTGAGGCCAAGATTGCGGCACGACCACGACAACAACCAGTCGTGGTCGGGGCCATATAGTGCGCGATGCCCTTACACGGATGATATTGATCTACTTCTTTTCTTGTGGTTAGCGACTAATCTGGTGTCAGAGTTTAAAAGCCGCCTATGGGTCTCAGACTTGGCTTCAAATACCGTCGAGAAATATCTCTCAGGCATGCCTCCTCACGATGTTTTCCTTCACCGTTTTTGAAGCAAGTGATAAGTAATTATACATTATGCACATGAATCCGAAAAGTCAGAGGTGCGTGTCTTGGGTTCGAACTCGAGACATGATTTGGCAGTCTGACGGTCACACCACTAGGCTATCACTGCTCCCAATAGTTGATGGTTCTTGGATAGATGATATATAGAATATTTTGGTACCTACATCATCGTTCATGTTGTCCGTTTTGCGCAAACTACACGGTATATTAATAACCGTATGGTGTTTATTGCATTTCGAGTTCTGGAGGTGCCGCCATATTGCATATTCCATTGAGTAGTGTGAAACGGCGTTCATGAGAATTGTTAATTTTCTTCGTGAAGGTGCGAATATCATTTACTGTTGCTGTTCCGGCTGAGGACGCGGAAATAATTTCTCAGTATTTACGAGCTTCTCAATTATTACTGGTATATTTGTTTTGGCGAAAATCTAAATATTTGACAAGGTTTGATATTTATAAAAATCCCTATGTAAAGATTTCATCAAGTACCTACCTACATGTATGTATATGATGTGTATTACAAATCACAGCATAAATAAATCTGTGATCAGGATCACAGGCACAACCAGCCAGGCCAATCTGTATAAGTAATAATTATACATTACTAGCTGTTGCCCGTGACTTCGTCTGCGATCCAGGATGAAAAGTAGCCTATGTCCTTCTCCGGGTCATGGTCTACCCATGTTCCAAATTTCATCCAAATCCCTTCAGCCATTTTGGCGTGAAAGCGTAACAAACAAACAAGTAAACAAAAAAACTCATTTTCGCATTTATAATATTAGTAAGGATGTATTATGGTATGGAGTTCCATACTATGTAATACCTACAACAGTCACTTTGGCAGAATCATATTAGGAAAATATTATGAATCATCGTAAAATGTCACAAACTGACAATTCATGATATGATCTGCGTGCGATTCACATTACGAAACAATTCATCTGTTTGACAGTTTTCTATGGAGATTCGTAAAATGGTCCACATATTATGAATTGCTTTTGTGTCAAATTAGAGGAATTGCTAATGACAGCGGGGTTTCAGGAAATAAACTGCTTTTAGAGGAATTGCTAATGTGGCCGGTTTAGGCCCCCAGATTGTTTGAAAGAAGCAACAAGCAAAGAAAACGCTATTCTTTGTCTCCATAACTAAATAGAAATACAATATACTGACTTCTTTAAAAGTATTTTAAGATATTGAAACACACGTGAAGGATCTCAACCGTGAGCCGAACGCTTCGAATGAAGGATTTCAACAAATTAACATTCGTTCCGTTCAGCTACATTTGATTTACAGAATGCTTGTGTACGATTGTATTTCAACTTACGTTAGGGACGTGTTTAAAAATCTATTCGTTTCATTTAAACTTGATGGCATGAAGACAAAGTACGATTGGCTATTTCAGTATTCAAACTTACCAACTCTGCACGATTTTGTATTTAAATCCCTTTCCAGAGTTGACCCAAAACATGGTGTGTGGGTCCTTAGTTTTCATCGACTTCAAAAGGAATCCTATTATTTATAATATAATGTATACCCCATTTGAAATAAGATTAGACATTAAAACAAACCCTTTTACAGTCCGTTCAACCGATTTTGACTTCTATACCGTAGGCATAAGGATAGCATTAAAAGCAAAAAAAGTTACACAATACCAACTATCTACTGCGGCTGCCATTTTTCATGCCGCCAACGCAATAGAATTCAAAATCGGTTGAACGGAATGTAAAAAAGGCTTATCTATACGTCTAATCTTATTTCAAATGGAGTATAGATGTTGTTAATAAATGTTGGGCCCCATACTAAACGCTTCTCTCTCTGTGTTGTATCTTATCTACAATACAATACAAAACACACACACTGTTACACGATGTTGTACAGGCATAATCCAGGCTATAATGTTCCCACTGCTGGGACACAGGCATCCTCTCTGTAAGAGGGAGTGGACTGTAATCCACCACGCGGGCCCCGTGCGGGTTGGTAGATGTCACATGTCTTCGATTTTTTTGGTTCTACTCTGTTTTTTATGGTTCCGTAACCAAAGGGTAAAACGGGACCCTAGGGCTCCGCTGTCTGTCTGTCTGTCTGTACGTCTGTCACCAGGCTGTACCTCATGAACCGTGATAGTTAGACAGTTGAAATTTTCACAGATGATGTATTTCTGTTGCCGCTATAACAACAAATACAAAAAAACTGAATCAAATAAATATTTAAGGGACTCGGAATACAACAAACGTGATTTTTTTGCCGTTTTTATAGATAATGGTACGGAGCCCTTCGTGCGCGAGTCCGTCTCGCACTTGGCCGGTTTTCTATGGTTCTACTACATGTCGATTTATTTCCTCACGATGTTTTCAGGCACTTGGCATCAAAAATTATCTGATGTTAACAGTGACGCTATTCGTATTCAGATCTAATGAAAATTTGTCTTGCAGGCAGAAACTCGCTGCAGTCAATGCCTGGTCAGCATTTGCACATCTTGCGGGGAGGCGCACGGCAGACAGAAGGCGACTGCGCGCCACTCGCTGCACCCGCTGGACCCGGCGCCCGTGAAGTACTGCAGTCAGCATCCGAAAGCTGATCTTAGTGTTTATTGCGCTACGTGTCAACAGGTAAGTCTGGTGTTTAGGTCAGCCGATATACAGGGTGAAATTTCAAAGGGGTCATTGTACTCATCATTATGAACAAACACAAATCGCGGGGAAAAAAAACAGTTGTTACCTACATTTTGACGAGTTATGCGATTTCAGTGTTGGTTCTACAGTGAAAGTTGTTCATAATTATGTACCTACCTCTTAAAATGATGCCCAAGGGTTCAATTTCACCCTGATAGGCGACAACACCTAGATACCTCTACGAAGGCTCTAGACCAAAGCCGGTGTTTAGAATACAAGGAAGCGCAACTGTAATGATTGCAACTGATATCATCATAAAGCTCGCATTAGTTAAAATAAACTAAAAATCATGCCAATAAACAAAGGCAGTCCAAAGCCATCGCACAACAAAAACAGATGCTGACACTGACTTCAGCTTTAGGTCATAACGTAGTCGACTCAGCTATGGTTACTGTAAGCTAAGCTGATATCCTGAGGCATACCACCACCGCCATCCAAGTGCTACCGGGCCTACTTACCACTACACACCACAATACACTATACAGCATCAGTAAATATCAAAATCTTCCTGTCGTTTCCCAGGTGGTATGCCGCGATTGTTGCGTCGTCTCCCACAGCGGGCACGCGCTCGCCAACGCGTCACGCGCGGCCGCTGAGCGTGCACGACTACTGCGAGACGCAGCTGACCGCGCCAAGCTCGTGCCAGAGAATGTGGAGCGAGCTACCAGGAATCTTAGCGCACATGCTTATGAGATTGATGTGAGTTTTCAAGCTTATTACAGTCCACTGCTGGCCATTTGCCGTTTCTCAGATGTGCGAATAAACGTTCGCACATCTGCTTATATTTTAAAAGTGATTGATTGTCCAAACTAATCCATTTTATTTTCGAATAAAATAAATCATCAGTTGGGAGCGTTTAAGAAAATTGCATTGAAAGAACCTCCACGATAACACAACTATCTAAACAGTCAAGCCTAGTATCTATACCAATCATGCAGATTGGCTAATCTTACCATCCACCATGAGGGGAGAAATTTGTAGCCAGCTAGAAAACAAGAAGCCAAAAGGTTTAAAAAAAAGTATAAATAGGTATTTCTTGCAACTGTAGGTACTATGACTAAAGAAGAGTTAATTTATCTAGCCGTACCTCTTTTCCTCATCCAGTGCCAAGCAGCTCGTGTAGAGAACGAAGTCCAAGAATGGGCAGTCCAGTACCGCCGGGCGGTTGACACACACACACGCACGCTGTGCGCAAGCGCGGCGCGTGCGAGGGAGAGGCATCAACAGCGCCTGGATCAGAAGAGTCGCGCGCTAGACGACAGGGCCAGGCATGCGGTTGATGCTGTGAGGTTTGCTGAAGAGGTAAGTGCCAAAAAATATACGTGATCAAACCGTCACAGGTTTTTCCAAAACCAACTAATGGCTATATACCTACCCTTTTATTAAAATACATAAAGCACTTTCAATTGTGAGAAGAGCACACTTCCTTGACTTAGGAGAAGACTGGTCACATTCTTACTGAGATTCCTGGCATACTGCTAGGGTCTAGCAAAAGAATAACTTATGGCACTGGAGTGCAGTGTCATAAAACTGATGAGATCTCAAACCTGTGTTTCTCGTCCCCAGCTCCTAACAGAAGGCAAAGAAGACGAGCTCCTGTCCCTGTCCGGCTCAGTGCTGCGTCGCCTGGAGCGCGTGACGGAGCTGCAGCCGCTGGCCGAGCCGCCGCGCCTGGAGCTGCGCTTCGCGCCGCGCGCGCCCGCCACACACGACCCCACTATCTTCGGCAGACTGTTGGCGCATGCACCTGATCCCGATATGTGTGTGGTTAATACTGAAGGTGAGAGTTTTTGAAGAAGGCATTTTAATCAAGGATTGGAGATTCTCGGATTAAATCACCGTCTTTGCCATATTTGGTAGGTAGTGGATTTTCAAAATGTTGCTTCCCACAAGCTTTTGAAAGTCCGATCAGGCTGTTGCGATTGGAAGAGAATGACGAGATGCGATTTAACATCAGAAGGGCCCGACTGGCATTTTACCATCGACACGCTAAGACGCAGAATGAGCTTCAGGTATCTCGTCGAGAAGCCAAGCGATTAATCTTTAATTTTATGTTTGAAGGACTTCAAGATCTCCGAGTGGACTGTGAACATAAAGTGATATTGGAGCTGCGAGACAGTAACGGCGAACGTATTTGGTGTGGAGGAGAGCAGGTGAGAACGTTACCAATCAATCTGCCTAGCGTTTTCCCAACTATGTTGGGGTCGGTTTCCAGTCTAACCGGATCCGGATGCAGCTGAATACCAGTATTTTACATGGAGCGACGGCGTATCTGACCTCCACAACCTAGTTACTGGGTAATACGATACCCCTTGGTAAGACGCTGGTTGTCAGACTTTTTCTCGACTTTCTTCGACTGTCTAAGATGCACAAATGACAGCTGGGTCCAACGGCTTCCCGTGCTTTCCGAGGCACGGAGAAATCTCAATATGTAAAGATGGTCACCCATCTACGGACCCACCCCGGCAAGCGTAGCTTAACCTGATGGATCGAACCATGCGGCTGTTATTAATTAGCCACGTTACCAACCTGTAATAATTTATCATGATTTTTAGAAATTCTGTAACGTTTTTGGTATCGATGTAGATGTTATGCAATCCTTATCTAAACATTGAACTTAACAGAGGTTTGACAATAATTTTGTGATCCCATAGAGATTGCATAATGTCTATGGGATCTTTTAATGGTCTTAAGGAGCATGTTGAGAGTTTTTAACACTATATCAGATGCATTCAAGAGATACGTGCTGAATGTAATGAGACGATAATTATGTGTAGAGTTAACTATTAACGTATCATTATCTAAGGTGGCTGGTTACTTCAGACGTCGCGATTCAAGCGCTCGGCCTAGCGTAGCTCGCGTGGAGGACAGTACTGATGGCAGCTACACGCTCAGTGTCACCCCACGCTCTCCTGGGGGATATCTACTAGCTGTCACTATCAACAATAAACCAATCAAGGTTAGTACTCCTTTCATAATCATCACCAATGTCTGTTGACTGTTACTGGCACATAACAAAAATAAAAGTTATAAAAAATAAAACCAACAAAAAACAAATAAAAATGTTTATACAAGACATGACATACAGACAAATTAAAAATCCGGAGTCACAAGGACATACTCGTAAATCAAACAGATTTCGTAAGTCTAATGTGAGGTCATATAACTTTTTTAACAGCGAACGCTCAAGACGTTCCAATTCCAAAAGCTCATCATAATTTGGCAAATGGGGTTTAGAAGTTATGAAGGAACATAATGAACATAAATATACCTACATACATACCAGTCAAAATCATAACTCTCCGTTTTGCTTCGCCATAGTTGGGTATAAAGTATTTACACCGACTAGGTTTACGGCCGGCAAAAACCAGGTCTGCTGATGCAGTTCCGACATTAGTGACCTACCTACCTTTTAGCCTGTTTTTTCTACGGCTCAGCTTAGCGGTAGATATCATGAGATAAAATGTCAGGACATTCTATACCGCTGTTCAATAAAATTCTGTGTAATTCCTCAGGGCAGCCCGTTCGCATGTTGCGCTCGCGCAGGCGCGGCCCACTGGGGCACGTTCCACTGCTGCGCGTTCTGTTCGTCCGGCGGGCGGCGCGACGCGACCTGCGGCTGTGGGGCTCGCATGCCTGGAGGGTATAAAGGTATGCTGGTTTCCTTATTAAACGAATAAACCAATTTCTGAAGGCCAGTTCTCGTACTTCAAAAATGTTCAAATTCCTTTTTCGACAGATTGAGAGTTGAGACAGAGAACAGTATGAAATGAAATACGGGAATTACTCCTCTGTTAGGTTTTGTCTTTATACGATTTATCGTAATTTGGATTGCGTCCAGATGCCCTAGACAAAGTGACATTCTATCAGCGATAACGATGATGGAAAAGGCAAAAATTTATAGGACTGACTTGAGTAGAGAGAGAGAGACATATGCTATCGAAAAGCTTATGTCAATCTTGTTGAAAGTCGTTGTAGAAATACGAAACGCTTTCGAAGCGATTGTCACTTGTCTATAGGCCCTCTGAAGTTCATAAAAGTTTTTATTTTAGAAAAGATGCATATAGTAGACAAAATGTACAAAGAACTTAGGATCTGCATATTGCAGTGATTTTTCGACGGTTACTAACTTTTATTATTACCGATTTCTCAAGACACTGGCCATTCGTAAAAAAAGGGAAGAATTTGGTAAAAAATATAATCGTTTGAAACCATCAGGTTGCGGGCACGGGCACGCGGGCTGGCCGGGCACGCGCCACTGGTCGTGCTGCGGCGCCGCACGTCGCGACGCCGCGTGCACGCGCGCGCGCAGGCCGCACACACAACTCTACCAGTTCTCCTTGTAATGTTGGACGGAAATATATTGTATGTGGAAGTGTATTGTGTGGTTTTATTTATATTTAGTCCCAGTAACCACGACTGATATCAAGATACGCTACGTTTGCACTACAAATCACTGAGGGCGAATTTTCCCAATGAAAATGATCGCGATCAGCACATCTAAACCGCGTTTAAGAGTTCTGTCAGTGTCATTACTTTTGAGAAAAACTAACTGACAGCTATTGAACGCGGCGCGGTCTAGTTAAGCTGCGGGGCAATTCCCTTATTTTTAAGAAAGTTCACATTCGCATCTCATTCGCAATCTGGCAAAAACTATCAATTTACCAACATGTTTGACAAGTTTGACAGATTGCGACTTGAATGTGAACGTGTTTTAATTAAGAGAATTGGCCCTCTGATCGCGTTCAGTATCATTGGTGAAATTTGACCTAAATGTGTTCAGCGCTAAAAATATTTATAGCATAATTCTGTCTGTGTAATTGAGAAACAGATGAACAGATCAATGTTTTAAATATGTTTAGCACCAAACGCATTTCGTGATTTGTGGTGCAAGCGGGCCTAAGTGTCTCTTCATCCACCGTGAATAAAAATCTTCTACATATTCTACTAATACTAGAAAACGAGGAGCCCTAGCAAGTCACCTCGTGGTTTTCCTCAAAGGCGGTAATACCTATAGTAGACTTTTAGCTGCGCTCCGCGGTTTGACCCGCATAAGTCTCGATCCCGTGGGAATATAGGGATAAAAGGTATCCTATGTCCGTCTCCAGGTCCTGGTCTACCCATGTGCAAAATTTCATCCAAATCCATTCAAAAAACAAGCTCACTTTCGCATTTATAATATTAGTTGGTCGAAAACTAAAATGAAGTAAAATACACTAAAAACCCCACTGCACAAAGAGTGTCTTTCGCAGTAAAAATGTCTGTAGAATTAAAAAAGACATACAATTAAATTACATTTTATTTTAAAATTACAAACAAGAAAATTATTGCTTATCTCATTACACTTTTACAACAATTATATCGATAAAAACTCCATCAAAAAGGGACCTCCATGGTAAAAATATAAAAATATTAACATTCATGGTCTATTTCACACCCTCTGGATAAGTTGCGGTGAGCTTATCTCACAGATAATTTAATTAAAATACTGATCACTTTTTATTTTTTTTATTATAATCTGGTGAATAGAACCTATCCAGAGACTGTGGAATGGGCTCTTAACTCTTTCCGGTTTAGTGGTTAGGGTTGCTAACCACGTCGTTCAAATTTTTTAAATTAAGGTTTAGTCATGACTGGTCATTTAAAAAACCTGAAAGAGGTGGTTAGTGACACTAACCACGAAACCGGAAAGAGTTAACATCTATATGAGTTGCATATTTGATTTAATTATAATGATAAAAATTGATCCCGTTACTTTTTTAAACTTGTAGGAAGAAGTTAGTTTAGACCATGTAGGGAACATTTTGTATTGTCTTATAAATTCACTCATTTTAGTGATAAAAACGTAAGGTTTGTATTGTTCAGTTAAAAATCCACTTTGGTATCATGGTTTTAAAGAACACAGTCGTGTAACCGAGTGTCGTTCTTATAAATTTTATTCATTTGGGCTTTTTACATAGGATATCAAAAAATTCATTTACGACAACAATATTTTGAAGAACTAAGTACCTAATGAATTACTACTGAAGTAATAAATAAGATTTTGCTTAGCATGAGTAGGTACATACTTGCAACTGTATTTTTCAAATTATCACAGATAAATATCACATCTGCAAAATATATGTTTTAAAATTAGAAGATCCCTCGATTACATTTAAAATTAATTTATACTTAGTACTATTTCATATAGGGTTATATTTAATAGAAACGGATGAAAGAATTTGTTCATACAATATTAGACCTTATCACCGTTGCATACAGTTGAAAATCCTTGCAATAATTTTGCGGCACACACGTCAATTCACGCGATTGTAAACTGTATACAAAATACATGAAGGGACAATATTGTATGGACAGCCAAAACATATTTGGTTTTCATTTTGTTAAAGGAAAAACTAAAATCATTTGAAAACATAAAAAAATATAATAATTTGTCTTAGTTAAAATCCATTGAGTAACATTTTCTACACACATAATCGCTAAAAACAGTGTGTTAAGGATCGTTTACACGGAGTACGTCACACGCTTTGTGGAGAAAATGTGCATAGACCATACTCGCCAGACAATTCTCGCACTTATGTAGTAACAGTGACAGCTCATTGTCATTGAAAGAGTTCATTGCTTCGAAGATACCAGGCGAGATTCTCCGTGTAAATGAGCCTCGAAAAGTTGATAATCGTGTCTTAATAAACAATTATCAACGGACAATCCTTATTGATGTAGGAGTTACACAAAAATGTGTAACTGGCTGAAGATATACCGTTCTTATTGCAGCGTTAGACTGCTTCCAAAAAGATTTTTAAGGTGAATGCACACTTATCCGAGCCGAACGGGTCGAACGAATCGAAGTCAACGAGAACACTAGGAACGGTCTTGCAGATTCGAAGCGGGCAGGTTTCAAAGAATTTCAAATAGAGAATTCTAAAATTCGTTTCATTCGGTTCATTCGACGCGTTCGACTCGGTTATGAGTGCGTTCAGCTTTCAAAAGGAATAAAATTAATTTATCTTTATTATCTAGCTAGGTAAAGACCGGGACTTTAAACTATGGTCCGAATTGATTTAACTACTTTTTGTTGGTTGTTTTCATCTTATCTTACATGTTATATTAAAATAACGCGTCTCTGTCTGTCCGTCCGTTTAGTGCGCTTATAAAATAAGATCCACTTATCAAATTAACTTGTTAACTTGTTCTCTGACTTTTACAGGGTGAAAATAGACGTAGATAGATTTAGTAACCTGTTCCGCTTAACTATTCTCCATGAGTCATAAAACGCCTGTAAGAAATCGACACGTGTTTCACCTGTCAACGAGGCATCCTCAGGATGACGATTGACCAGTCGCACACTCACAGCACTCACACACCACTCATTCACTCTGCGTCTAGCGCTCGGTGTGGCAACACGTCGTGTTCTGGTTTGCGACTGGTCAATCGTTTTTATGACTAATGGAGAATAGTTAAGCGGAATAGGTTACTAGATATATCTACGTCTATTGTATTTTATAATGGATTTCTGCAAAGTCACGCCTGAATCAATTAAATATCTTATACAGGGTGGCAGGGACATCGACGCACAACCCCTTACCATGGATTCAGTATATGATTCAGAAAGACGTTGAAATTAGAAGGTTATTTAAAAAAAAATGCTATTCAGTACATTTTGACCGCGTTTGTGGGAAATTGCTGATTTCAACGCAGAGGGGTTCAGTATCATTTGTACTGAATCCATGATAACAGGTTGGGCGTTGATGTCTGCCACGGTGTTTTAATTTCGTTAGAAAGGTGCCGTAACTGGCAGTTAGTACATTATATGGTACTCATTCAGTACAGACTTCACAATATTTTAAAACTTCATTTTTGATAGGAACTTGCGAGATAATACTCCCATTTACTTTCTCCGTAGATATTTAATTACCGTTTTGGGTCAGCGCAGGCAGGTTTTCATTGATAATGAACTCTCACAACTAGAGTTCAAAATAGCGTGCATGATATGAATTAGATGATAAATTCATATTTTCACTGAAATATTGACAGCAAATGCTCGAGCATTTTGCTGCTGTCTGTGCTGAACCTTAGGCCTACTTGCATCACAAATCACTAAATACGTTTAAAATATAAAACATTGTTTTGTTTCTGTTATTTTCATACGATTGACTGAAACAGAACGATGTTTGAAATATAGATACACTCTATCCATTGGTGAAAACAGCATGAAAATCGGTGCTGTCGTTTTTGAGTGTATCGCAAACAGACAGACAGACGCGGCGGAGGACTTTGTTTTATAATATGCAGTGATCTGAAGATATAAATTATAATCACTCTCCTTACTTTTAAATTGAACCGTTTACACTGAGATGTAATATAATTACATCTATTTTTTGTTATCTCGGGATATAATATATTATATCTCAAATGCTGAAAGTCAGCTTAACGCTAAACGCATTTAGAGATGTGCGGTGCAGATGGACCTTAGTGAGTAATAATAATAATATTAAATGGATATGTGTTACTTGTGTCACAAGTAGTGTTTACAAGCCGAGTGCGGGTACCGGTGTGTAGGACACAGGGGTGGGCGCGCATGCCTGTCGCACGCTCATCTCCCACGCGTCCAGGAGTTGCCCTACTGAGCAGCTTTTTGGTAATCTGTGGAAAATTAATGAAATTGCTTAGACAACAAATTTACAGGATACGAATTTGTAGGTATTGTTGAGTTTTATATTAGTGGAGAATTTGTAGTCTGAGATAGTACGGCGGGGTTTTGGGAAATTATAAAAGACCCATTGTGATAGTCTAGGCAACGAAAATTGATCCTGAAAACACGCAAGAAATTAAGTATTTATTCATGTGTTGTGTACGTAGGTAGGACGGTCCGACCGTCACAGTTATTACCTACGTTCCTCGGCATATCCATGAATTTGCGGACGGTGTCGGATAGAAACTTTTAAAAATCTTTTAATGAAAACAACGTTTTCTTTTTTGTTGTTACTCGGTCATTTATTTTTATATTGAAGTCAACTACCCATGGTCTGAGTGACAACGGTGTTTTACCCTGTATACTGTAAACATACATTCATAGCTTGTTTGTACAAGTTTGGTAACCACAAGTAAAACGCGCGTCACTACGTGAAATAAAAATACTGTTCCGTAAGTCGAAGCAAAAATCAAAGTTGCACTGTCTATACAGTGTATAGATGATGCAAGTTATATGTTCCTTTAATTGTATTGCACAGGCAAGAAACTTGCATCGTGTAAATAAATGGGGATTAATTCCATGCTCGCTCATTTGTCCTTCATCGTAAAAATAATGTTGTTTCTCACCTGGCGCATCTCGCATCCATGGCCCTCTCCAGCCTCGCTAGGAACGAATCCGGCGCATGGCTCTTGGCGGCGCGCGGCTTGAGGCGCACGGGCGGGCGGCGCGGGTAGTCGCGCGGCACCGCCACGTGCACGCCGGCCACGCACGGCAGGCGCGGCTCGTCCAGCGCCGCCACCAGCGTGATGGCGCCCGCGCCGCCGCCGCCCCACGACATGGGCTCCAGCGACACCTGCGGAGTACACAAGTCATACATGCACGCCGGCCACGCACGGCAGGCGCGGCTCGTCCAGCGCCGCCACCAGCGTGATGGCGCCCGCGCCGCCGCCGCCCCACGACATGGGCTCCAGCGACACCTGCGGAGTACACAAGTCATACATGCACGCCGGCCACGCACGGCAGGCGCGGCTCGTCCAGCGCCGCCACCAGCGTGATGGCGCCCGCGCCGCCGCCGCCCCACGACATGGGCTCCAGCGACACCTGCGGAGTACACAAGTCATACATGCACGCCGGCCACGCACGGCAGGCGCGGCTCGTCCAGCGCCGCCACCAGCGTGATGGCGCCCGCGCCGCCGCCGCCCCACGACATGGGCTCCAGCGACACCTGCGGAGTACACAAGTCATACATGCACGCCGGCCACGCACGGCAGGCGCGGCTCGTCCAGCGCCGCCACCAGCGTGATGGCGCCCGCGCCGCCGCCGCCCCACGACATGGGCTCCAGCGACACCTGCGGAGTACACAAGTCATACATGGGCTCCAGCGACACCTGCGGAGTACACAAGTCATACATGGGCTCCAGCGACACCTGCGGAGTACACAAGTCATACATGGGCTCCAGCGACACCTGCGGAGTACACAAGTCATACATGGGCTCCAGCGACACCTGCGGAGTACACACGTCATACATGGGCTCCAGCGACACCTGCAGAGTACCAAAGTCGCGTCATACAGGCGACTTCATTTCTGGAAAGTTAACTTCATTCTGTTACCCTTATCCCAATTTATTTGAAATCGGCGCAACACGCTACCACACTTCTATAAAAAGTAAAAACTTAATTAAAAGATAATGCCAATAATCGGCTCGAATTGTATGTAGTGTCCCACAGACTTTCTATAATAATGATAATTCACATTAAAATATAGGAAGAATTATACAATATAAATAAAATCTGTAGAAGCACACCGTTAAAAAGTAATTTTAAATATTTATTCAATTTAACAACACATTTCATAGCTACATTGTCAAATAGAAATGTTACCAATACCAAAATATAATAATATCGATACGAAATTGCACTTGCAAATCGATTACAATAATGTCAATATGAAGATACGTAAGTGAATTTATTACTTACATAAATCGTAACTCGTAATTATATTATTATATAGCGTTTAATTATGTTTTTTAATAAGTATATTATATTTTACAGAAATGTAATGACTAAAAATAATTTTAATTCGATTATCGATATCGTTTAGCATAGTCTATTCCTAATAATGTAATTATAGTGCTGGCAACACTTGATGTAAAACTTTGTCAATGTCAAAAAGTTTGATTTCTCCCGCGAGACATGAGCAACGAAGTATTTTCGTATTTTTGTGAGTTTTGTGTTGTTTATTACTCTGTTTCTGGACCCCGATTTTTTTACCACTTACGACTACCTTGGCTGTTGAAACTGAGGATAATGTGCTAAAAGTCATTATTTTAATTAATCGTATAATAGTTTATTTCATGATAACGTTCAAATCAGAAGTATCAAGTGGTCAACTTTAAAACTATATTAACTTTTTCTGGTGTGCTTCAGATAGAAAACTAATTATACTATCAAATTCTATATTTATTTTCCTTTTTCATGAAATATAGTTCATCTTTGTCGGTTCTGGCCGAGTCTTGTGGGAGACCGTGGCATTCTCCTTTATTTATTTAAATCAGATACAGTGATCCATATTTTTGTTAGTAGGTACACTTAAGAATTATGTTAGTAACCACTCATACTATTATAAAAAAAAATTAAATATCATAAATTATCAATAATATTATAAAATCAGGAAATTCATAAAAATATTAAAGAGAAAACAAAAAACCGGAGACACAAAACGTTTTTTTTTATGATAATTGGATGAAATATTCTACAAAAAAAGAATTTGTCTGTCTTACCTTGAACCTTGAATCTAGTCTGGCGATTTCACCCTGCAGAACATCAGGAATTTCCAGAGGTGGCTCTTCCAATTTTGGGACCTTTTGTGGTGTTGGTAGATTCCTATAAAATATAACCATAATATTATCATGAAAACCTTAATAGAGTTTTCGCTTTTGTTAAATTACTAGCCTTTGGAAATAACTCGGAAGGTAACAATAAAGTATGGTCGCAAGCGCTGCTGCTGAGCATAAGGTCCTAGGCTCGATTCCCGGATCAAGCTAAGTGATACAGAGTTTTTATATCTGGATTTTTTCTGTAATAGCCCGGAGTCTGGATTTGTACCTGGTTGATGGCAATAGGCTCGCCCCCTATTACATGGGACTTAGAAAATAACTGGCGAAATTTGGGTGCACTAATAGCACCCCTCTAATACATACATACTATAGTACACCTCTGCCCATCCCCTCGGGGAGGCGTGATGTTATGTATGTACTTTTTGAATATTCTAGCGGCAGGGCCGGATTTATAGGTGGTGGCCCTGGGGCAACCAAAAAGTGGAGGCCCCGGAAAATTATATGGAACAGACGAGAAACATATATTTAAACGTATCATTTTTACGACCATCAGCCCAGGACTGAAAAGAAAATTAAAAAAGGTTCCTTGAGATTTGAATGTTTTTTATCTAACAAATATCAAATTGTGGAGGCCCGGGGCCATGGCCACTGTTGCCCTGCCGTGTCCGGCCGTGTCTAGAGGTCATTAGCTGTACCAATTTATGAGCTACACTATGTCATTTTCGCTTCGCTCTTTTTTTTTTTTTTTTTTTTTTTAAATTAATTTATATACAAAGAACACAGGATTAGATAATAGATAGCAATCAAAAACCACTAAGGTTTAAACTTATGCTATCGTGAGTCTATCTCATTATCATACTATACAATTAATAAAATCTTTAGGTCATTAAGTGGTTACAATCATTCCTTTAAAATACTTAAGTAATATTGCCTAAGTTTACATTTTATATTTTTAGGTGTAATACATTTATTTATTTCTGAGGGTAGACTGTTTATAAGTCTCGGTGTAATAAAAGCGGTAGTTCGCTCGCCATACTTATTGTTGGCGGGCTGTGTACGAAGCCTATTCTCAGAAACTGCCCGTGTGCATACAGGATGCTCGATTTTATTTCTTAAGGATTCATTGAAAAATTGTTTTTTCAATAACAAAAAATTCAATTGTATATGAACTGGTAAGACATTACAGTGTTTAAAGAGGCCATTTATACTGTCGTAAAGTTCGTTTCTAATTTTAGGAGATACTATTGTTTTTAAAATTCGAAGTTGAAGTTTAAAAATACTATCAAGGTAAGTTTTATAGGTACGACCATAACTGCTTAGGCCATACTAGATGTAAGAGTCACCCATTGCGTAATAAAGCATTATCTTCACTTTGAAGGGCAGGCGGTTTTTTAATATGGTCATAATAGCGAGAAATTGCCGAAGTTTATCGCAAACACGTTCTATGTGATAACTCCAATTAAACTTATCATCTATAATTACTCCAAGATATGTTTGTTTACTGACAACATCTATTTGTGGACAGTTACAATTAATCGCATTAACCGTATGCAAGCAGTCATGGTCATGGGCTATTAAGTTCCGTAAGGGCAATTTTCTAAAGTATGGAGATTTAATAACCAGAAGTTTAGTTTTACTTGCATTAAGCACTAAGCCAGCATCGTGACACCACCTTGTTAAAGCGTCCAGGTCGAGTTGTAAGCGTTCGCACGCTATTTGAGGATTTCTATTAGCAATAACAAGGCAAGTGTCATCCGCAAACTGATAGCATTTACTGTTCGTGATACAGTTACTCATATCATTTACATAAGACAAAAAATGCAGGGGACCTAATACTGAGCCCTGGGCTGTTCCCTCAGTTATAGCCATGCGATCACTACAGATGTTATCAATTTTTACAGTAAAGGTACGATTTTTAAGATAATTTTTACACCAGTTGAGTAATGGACCACGTACTCCACAGTCGTCTAAAATATCAACTAGCTAGTTATGAATTAATGTGTCAAAAGCACGCGAGAAGTCAATAAAGAGAGCAAGAACATATTTTTTATCATTTAGGTGCTTATTGACTTCATCAGTGAAGTTCGACAAGAGGTTTGTGGTGCTTTTGCCGGCCTGAAAGCCAAATTGGTACCGGTCAATTACGCCGTGCTGCTCATAAAATGCGTGAATTTGTGCACACACGTATTTTTCAACTATTTTATCAATAGACAAGAGCAATGTTATTGGACGATAGTTTGAATAATCGTTTTTTTTACCTCTTTTATGGACTGGCCTTATGCACCCTACCTTTAGATCATCTTTGTATAGACCACTTTCAATACTTCGATTAATTAAGTCAGCAATAGGGTTAGATATGCTTTCACCTATCATTTTAATATCGGAAACTTTAATATTGTCTGGACCTGGGGCCTTTCTTGAGTTTAGTTGTTTAATGATTTTATGAATGCTGCTAGCCGAGGCCTTTTTAAACAGGATACTAGAATCCAGAGGTATACGTGTTGCTTTAGGGTCCGTTAATTTAATGTTACATTTAGGAACTATGTCTTTAACCGCTCTGTCAAAACAATTTGCAAAGTTGTCAGCAATGGTTTTGGTAGTGATTCCTTGCGCATCAAAAGCCCTATGAGTAGCCGTGTCAAGTGACAAGGTCACTTTTCCTAACATTTGATTTAAAATATTGTACATTTTTTTAACGTTTTTAAAATTATCACTAATATATTGCATATAATAATTGTTTCTTCTGTTTTCTAATATTTTATGAATTTTATTTCTAATTTTATTATACTCTAATTTTATTTTAAATTTTTTAAAATTATTTTTCCACTCATTATGTAATTTGTCTCTTTTATCACAAAGCCGGGCAATATTTTCATCAATCCAAGGTATACTAAAACGTTTCGAGTACTCGCCAGTCAATTTACTTATTTTATTATTACTTGCAGACTTGTCTGCATTATCAAAAGATTCATAAATAAAACTTAAAATGTCGTTAGGGGAATTCATACTTGTTGTTTTTGTCCAGTCAACATTTTGAAGTTCCTTGTAAAAACTATCGTAGTTAATAGATTTTTTTGGAACAACCTGTATACACCTCGGGCTTACAAACGACTCGTCACCGCAGGTAAAGATAATGCCACGATGGTCAGCTAGTACGACATCGAGCACCGCCGCGAACGGATGTAGTGTAGGAAAACGTGCAAATATGTGGTCAATACACGACTTAGTAATTAGACCTTTTTTAGTTACAATTCGGGTGTAATCTGTTATTCCACACAATAATCCATGTTCGCTAAGTGTTCTTAGATATGAATCTTTGTATGCTGAGCTTTCTTTCAGATTAATTTTCTTATCACCAATAAGGAGCAAGTTTTGCTTTAAATCAAACTTAGTGATGTGGTTAGCAAGCTCTGGAACAAATAAACTTTTATTTGTAGACGGTGGCCTATAGATTGCAGAGACAACTGCGTTATTATGTAAATCTATTTTTCGGTAGCCTGTAAGGTTTTCAAAGGTCTTAGTTTTTTGTTCAATTAATGTAAACTTAATATGATTCCGTACATACATGATAATGCCGCCGCCTTTTCGGCTCGGACGCAATTGTGAGTACAATTTATAGCCAGGTAAGTTATACAAGTTAACTATATTGTCTGAGATACCCACTTCTGTTAAAATAATAAGGTCTAGTGAGTCTTGATAGAGAGGTTGTGGTCGGTCTACGATCATCATCTTGGTCTTACTTCAGTTAAGACTAGGCTACTAGCTCATAGATTAGCTCAGAGGGCCTAGACAAGTGACAATTCTCGCTTCGAAAGCTTTGCGTATTTCTACAACGACTTTCAACAGGATTGACATAAGCTTTTCGATAGCTTATGTCAGTCCTATACATTTTTGCCCTTTCCATCATCGTTATCGCTGATAGAATGTCACTTTGTCTACGGCCTCAGATACTTACATAAAGGATACTAGGGTGGTAGTTTTATTAATGATGGTAAATAAGTTATATTGATCGGGTTATGGAAAAAAAAAAATTATAACGGTGGGCGTTTTGGGTGACTGTCTTATGTAATTTTGACGTTCGAATAGTGCTGATTCTCAGCCTAGTTTGAATAAATGACTTTTGATTTTGGAGCTCGTGGCTAAGTAATAACAGCCGCTCGGGTCAATCCATCAGGTTAAGCTACGCTTGCCGGGGTTGGTCCGTTGATGGGTGACCATCTTTACATACTGAAACTCCTCCGTGCCTCGGAAAGCACGTTAAGCCGTTGGTCCCGGCTGTCATTTGTGGATCTTTGACAGCGTTACGAGTCGTCAGAAGCACGAAAGTCTGACAACCAGTCTAAACAAGGGGTATTGGGTTATGGAGGTCAGATAGGCAGTCGCTCCATGTAAAATACTGGTATTCAACTGCATCCGCTTAGACTGGAAGCCGACCCCAACATAGTTGGGAAAAGGCTAGGCAGATTGATTGATTTTGATTTTGAATAATCTTACCTCATTTCTGGTCCATTGAGTTGGTCGAGTGCTGACCCGAACGTGCGCTTGAGTGTGTGGTTAGCGAGCGGTGATTGTAAGCAGTTGTTCACTACCTCCAGTAGAGGATTGAAAATTTGTTCCTGAAGTACACAATATGTCAGTCTTTTAATGGCACGTGGCGTCAGATGATATAGTGAAAGAGTTTTTGAGATGGGTGATGGGAGAAACTATGATAAATGGAGAATAGAATTCCCTTTATTAGGCAAACCATTCGCACAAAAAATTACATAACCCCCAGTCTTATCGCGGCCAAGAAACCATAACGATAGCAAAACAATTTTTTTTTTTGTATTTTGAAATAAACTTTTAGTGTATGTTCCTAATCCATAGGGATGACTAAAACTAATATAAAAGTTATAAGTACAGGGTCTAAGGGTAGGGTAGTTGACTTAAATATAAAAATAGTTGACCGAGTAACAACAAAAAAGAAACGTTATTTTGATTTAAAAAAAATTAAAAGTTTCTATCCAACACCGTGCTCGCTAGCGAAACAGCTGACTGACTGAGGGAAGGGTCGCGCTCGCGACCGTTCAGGTCACGTCCCACGCCACCGACCCGTGTTGATACGCAAGTTCGTTGCCCTAGCGCATAGGGTGAAAATAGTCTTGTGTCAAATGATTTTTTGTTTCTTTTCTTAGCCTATAGTGTGTCCCACTGCTGGGCAAAGGCCTCCCATTTTTCCTTCCAAATCTCTCTGTTTTGTGCGATTTCTGGCCATGTTGACCCCGCAAACATGATTAGGTTGTAATGTAATTTATAAAAATAAAAAAAAGTTGTAATTTTCTATTGATTTTACGTTCTATAAATGACACCAGACCACTGGTTTCAAGGATAACGTTGTTTACCCTAATACTCTGTATAATTAACTGATTGCACTTTATATTACCTTCCCAGCGCTCGGAACGACAACTCCCTCACTTCTCTTAAAGTCGAGCTTCTCCAGCACAACCTCGCATTTGATGAGCGTCTCCAACGGCATGCGTTTGTTCGGGTTTGACAGTATATCCAGTAGGTTCTTCATCTTTGTTAGCTTTTCAACGTCTGTGGTTAAAGTAGAGGAGCTACTGTTAGATACAAAAAAGGGTGAATTCGTACGAGTACACACACATGGCTGTACTTGTCTTAGAATAGTGCGACACGAAATGCGAGAAATTAGCGTTGTCCGAACGAGGCCTTATAAACACGTACTTATTGATGAAAATGCGAAGTAAAGTTGTAGCTTCAGCGGATGAGTGACCATTCTTTACACACTGAGTTTAAGAATCGTGACACTCAAGTTTTTTTTAAATAAAAACTTCTTTAGGCGATTTGAGCAATTTTTGGTAGGGGGTAAATTACTTATGAATTCGCGTCACTACGCGCCATAGTGCTGGCACATAGAATATAGATGGCGCTAATATCAGTTTTAAGATTTCACTTCTGTCGGCACTCCGGCAGTCCCCATGACTGCCTATTTTTTTTAAAGGGTATTGTCTGTTTTTTAATCTCGTAGACTAATTTGACAGGTGCAAATGTCAAAATCCAAATTGAAAAAACAAAAAACATTCATTTTAAATGTCTAATTAATCTACGAGATTAAAAAACAACTATAGGTATAATAATGGTTTCGGATACCCCGAAACATTAACAACAGGGTTGCGCTTCCAAGAGAGGCTATCGAGGTCAAATATTTTGCTGATAGGTACAACTAATTTAAAGTAATGTTGTATAATTCATACGAATACGAAATAAAAAGAAAGTGGCATCCCGAACTCTGGATTTGTGTCCGGTTGGTGGCAATAGGCTCGCCCCTATTGAAACTCAAACATAGATGGAGAAATGGGGGTGTAATAGGTGCACCTCTGCCTAACCCTTCCGGAAATAAAGGCGTGATATCTTTTATTTAAAATTCCATACTCACTTTCGCCCTCACTGACCATACGATGCACCATTCTCCTGAGAGGCTCGATGTACTTGGAGAGCTGTCGCACCTTCTCCCTGTAGGCTGCCTCCTCGCCCCCCGGGGAGGCCACGCTGGCCCCGACCGGCGTGTTGAGCGACGACGAAGGCGACGCCACCATGCCCATACCGACGCCCCTAGGCGACCAGTATTCACACAATAATAGACAGAATTGTTATAAAGAATTACACAATAGAACCTCCTTTTTTTGAAGTCGGTTGGTTACTTCCTTGCATGACGGGGTTAGTGGTGAAAGTCGAACCGTGTTTTATAAAATGAGTTCTAACTTCAGCTCCAACTTCAACTTTATTCCGATGACAGTAAAGTTCAAAATAGCAGAAGAGTGCGATTTATTTATTGCTAGCTTCCGCCAGCGGCTAATCCCGAGTGATATTGTTATAAATTATAGCCTGTGTTACTTAGTGATAAAATAGCATTCTACTGGTGAGTTTTTTTATTTTATTGGTCCAGTTGTTTTTGAGTTTATTCATTAAAATCTAAACTAAAAAAAAAAGTTTGTTATTGTAGATGTTTTTTAGAATGTACATTATTTTAAGTGCCTGAAGGTAAGAGCAATGAAAGTAAGTTCCATTGACTTAATGATCGAGCGCAGAATAGGGAATATGCATGTGATTCAAATAAGGGTCAAGTATTTTTTTTTATAAACAATCAATCTGCCTAGCCTTTTCCCAACTATGTTGGGGTCGGCTTCCAGTCTAACCGGATGCAGCTGAATACCAGTATTTTACATGGAGCGACTGCCTATCTGACCTCCACAACCCAGTAACTGGGTAATACGATACCCCTTGGTTAGACTGGTTGTCAGACTTTCGGTCTTCTGTTGACTCGTAACGACTGCCAAAGATCCACAAATGACAGCCGGGACCAACGGCTTAACGTGCTTTCCGAGCCACGGAAAGCACGTTAAGACGATATGTGAAAATGGTCACCCATCCACGGACCAACCCCGGCAAGCGTAGCTTAACCTGATGGATTGACCCGAGCGGCTGTTATTACATAGCCACGAGCTCCTTTTTTTTTATAAACAATATTACTTCAAAATTATGCCTTCATCGATATTTTTGAATAATATTTCTTTTTGAGCGAGTTTTTTTTTTTAAGTGCCCGAAAACTGTGAGAAATTCAAATACTTGAAAAGCGACGCTATTGGTCAGAGCGGATGTGACGTAACAGTCTATGACAACAATCAAAATGTCAATGACATTTCAATCAACAAATGTCAAGTCAATGTCAAACACTCCTAGTTTGACATTGAATTGACGCCTGTTTGTTTGTTGTCATAGACTTCCACGTCATCACACCAAGCGCGTTAAATGGAGGGCGTTTAAGTCCGGCATAATCAGCCTATAATGTTCCCACTGCTGGGACACAGGCCTCCTGTCTGCGAGAGGGAGCGGGCCGTAATCTACCACGCGGGCCCAGTGCGGGTTGGTAGATGTCACATGTCTTCGAATATTTGGTTCTAGGACATGCCGGTTTCCTCACGATGTTTTCCTTCACCGTTTTTGAGAGCAGTGGCGATGAAATAATTTACACAAAGTAAAGCGCCTGTCAGGGTTCGAACCTACGACCTACAACTCGTAAGTCGTGGCCGTTACTACTGGGCCACCACTGCTAAGTTTAAGCTGCTCTGTTTAAGTCCGGGTCGGTTAGATATTTAAAAAAAAAGTATTTTTAATTGCTTTTTCAATGTCTAAGTTTCTTTTACCATTATATGGCGATGTAAACTATCGAATAAAAATCAAATAACATAAAAATACATGCATATTCCCTATTATTATTTTTATCAGTCTCAGAGAGTAGGACATTTTAGGACTTATTTTTATCGTATTTTCTTTTCAGCCAATGCTCACTTTATATCATACATACCTCTGTGGTTGTTGGACGTGGTGTTGCAGATGCTGTGGGTTGGAGGGCGAAGGACTGCCGACGCTGCCGCAGGCGCCCAGGCCTCCTAGTGACGACATCGGTGACGTCATTGTAGCGCCCATTACACCTGGCATGAGCAATAGTTGTAGATATCATGGTTGTTTGGTGTTTCTTGGTATAAGACATAGGCTACAGAAATTTATGTACTTAAATGAATTGTATACCGGTTTTTTTCGAAAAAAACTATCGAGTTTCTTGTCCATTCTTCTCCTTGAAACTATCTTTGGACTTTTGTTATTGCGTACCTATTTTTTTTAAAGCTTTTGTTAAATTGGTTTTCTACTGTTTAATAAATAATAGGGGCCGGCAAGAGACGGCCATACTCATGTATCAACTGGTTTAAAATAGAATAGAGAAATAAAATAAAAAATAAAACTTTTTTTTTTATATTAAATTCCTATTCGTTAAATATTTGAAATGTCTTATGTTGAGCTTTTTTTGGCTGTTTAAAGTGTATAAGGAAAGGCAAAAAAAAAAATAAAGAAAAAAAATGAGAAATATTTTAATATACATTACTTATTTACAAAATAAAAAAAGTAAAAACATTTTAATAAAAAATATGTATAGTCACCTAGCCTAATAAAATGCACTGATTGGTTTATTCGAGACAATAATTATATACAAATACAAATCAAAAGAACAAGTTTGAAATAATAATAAAAATATAAATAGTTTTACAAGAATCACGACTATTTGGCACTAATTAGTACTTTATCACAAATGCTGACTTACTTCTGAGATCTTTGTAACATAATTGTTTCCTTCCTTTGTGCCCTGTACCCCTAACTGAGACTGACTACAATACGGTTGATGAATCATGGCCAGTTCGAACTGCCGCGCAATAATATTTTTTAGGAACCAAATAGCGGATAGGAGTGAGTGTACATGCGCGAAAGTTCCGAGAACCTATTCAAACCAGCCATGATTCAGGCTGTATTGTAAATCCTGCATAGGATTTGACTCTGTTAGAATCTTTATTGCGAAAAACACTCGTAATGACAATCGAAGAAATGGTCTGTTCCAAAACTACATCGACACAATGATAAATATATTATGATTATAGAACTCTTACAATGAAATCGAACTAGTGTTTTACACCACAATCATCATTAGGTTTAACCAACTCTTTCAGATCAAATTTTATGGCTCGGTGCAAACGAGCCACCGATAACAGCCACCAGTAGCGCAGCGACAAGCAGTTCACATGCTTTTTCGTACGTTTTGTATGGATTCGCCGCACACGTGTGGCAGGTGGCGGCCACCCGCTACAGCAGGACTCAGCACCGCAGCACATCAAAACATCGTGAGGAAACCGGCATGATGCCTTTTTTTTTTTTTTTGGGTGGGAAATCATCATATAACTTCTCCCGTTCTGGGCGGAGCGGAAGAGCGTGTCAGACTCTTACTGACTAAAACCCACCCGTGTTCCTTCGGTTGCCTGTTGCCAGGGTCCCGGTATCCCTTTCGGACTATTCCGCAACCCTGGCAGACCGGCATGATGCCTGAGATATATTTCTAGACGACTTGTGAAGCCAAGTGAGAGGCCCTTGGGCGGCTTTAAAACTCTGACACCAGAGGCCCTAGACAAAGTGACATTCTATCAGCAATTGCGATGATGGAAAACCCAAAAATGTACAGGAATTCTGAAAGGAAGTCTGTTTATTTGTTTATTTGAGGGCAACCAACAAAGCATACACCAAAAATACATGTATAAGAACTCATGTTGAATTTAACATTATATAGTGAAGCCTTAATTAAAGGCTGCCACGGCATGCATTAAACATTGCTGAAAGAAAATTTAGTTACAAAACAGATTTTACCTATTCAGATCTATCTAAATAAGTAAAAACCGCTTTGGGCTGCTTTATCTATCCGTTTCTGTGTCCATTACCTGCATTTATATACCAATCTAATGGTATACAAATACTGCCAATCGTTACAAAAATCTGACATACTAATATAAATGACAAAGAAAACTTTCATAACCAAATCAAAATTCCTCAGATTTTTATAAAATTTTTGATCGACGTTGTGCCAACCAGAAAAAATCCAAACACTTTTCTCACAATTTTTTACAAACTATCATGACAATGCTGTTGAAAGTCGATGTGGAAATACAAAACGCTTTCGAAGCGATTGTCACTTGTCTAGCCCCTCAGGTTAGTCACGAAACGAAGCGCAGCAAAAGGCGACAGCCACGGTGGCTGTGGCCGGTGGCTCGTATGTGCCGAGCCTATGATAAATTTTAGTACCCCAGTTTCATAACTATGGGTTTAGCTTGACAGGCGTGTAGAGTTTGACCATAAATTCGACCTGCTTCCACATAGCCGATAGCTTGTTATCAGGAACACCACTGACTAGTCTCCTAAATCTATGCGTCATTGCATTGCGGTGGCGATCCGATAGGTCTGAAAACATTTAATAATATCAATGATATCATAGCTTGGTTTCTTCAAGTACTTCAACTTCAATCAGCAATTCAAATGAATAATGTGTCAAAAATGATATGATTTATTGAAATGGATCTATTCGCTATTCTGATATATATATATATATATATATTTTAATAATAAAAATAAAGTAATGAACAAGTAACACAAAAGATTTTTTGTTTAAAACATAAATTGTTTAAAAAAAAACATAAATAGAACTTTGCATACACATCAACATTGTTCTCAGCAAAGCTCATTTTTTTTTTCAAACCGATTTTTCACATTTATGTTCATCGGCACTCAGCAAACACAAGTCACTAGATCGTCACCGTAATGCAATGATTATTAAGAACGGCAACTAACGGATCCCGGCCATTACGATAATAACGCAATTCACATTACATCGACTTATTATGTCTGATGATGCAATATGTGAAAATAAATTAAATTACCATTAATAGATTAATTAGCTTTTACCTATTTTGAGGATTAATTTTCCGTCTTACCACGCACAGCATGCCATTTTTTTTTGCAAAGTTTTTTATAAGTAATAAATGAAATGAAATGAAATTGTTTATTCTGTAAATAGGATATCGGAATCACTTTTACACGTCATATTAAAAAAATAAAAATAAGCTAGATGTGGTTGGCGTTTCCTATCTGATTACTTCGGGCTCGTTTTGTCAGGTTCCTCGCTCTGGAGCCCTGACCGCCTGTAGCTTGGACCCTCTTCCCGAAACCGGCGGCCTACTAATATTTTTTATATCTTTTCCAAATTAAAAAATGATATTTATAATGTGTATTTATTGAATAAAGGAGATAATAAAACACTTACCCATAGGGCTAGGCCCGCCCATGTTAGGCGAGGGCGCGGACGGCGAGGGGCTCTGCCTCAGGAACTGCGCAGGCGGCGGCGCGCGCGTCGTCTGGTAGGCTCCGCCCATCATGCCGCCTACCTCCTGCTTGTTGCCCACGCCCACGCGACCCATGTGAAGCATGTTCAAGCCCACAATTTGGCTGTTGCCCATGCCACCCACTGCAAAATTGAAAGTTGTAGGTTTCGAAATGGGATAGAAGTTTTACGTATCTTAGTTGTACTCTCAAATAAATT
This sequence comes from Lithophane ornitopus, assembly GCA_948473465.1. Classification (NCBI taxonomy): domain Eukaryota; kingdom Metazoa; phylum Arthropoda; class Insecta; order Lepidoptera; family Noctuidae; genus Lithophane; species Lithophane ornitopus. The sequence goes on from OX419617.1 coordinate 2,379,710, forward strand.
ATTATGGTTCAGAAACGGTCAGAAAAGTTCTCGTACATACTAACATATTTTCAAGGGTGGAATATTTTCTGGGAATGAACTCAAATTTGAGTCTAGCTCGCCTTCATCACAATACAGGGTGTACCAAAAAGGGTGAGTTCTTTGAGGGTGTGGTACACAGACCATCAAACTAAACAACTTTCTCTATGGGACGGGGACCAACACAGTAATCGCGACCACACCCTTATATTTGACCACACCTTCCTGGTACACCCTGTAAAGTTCTTCCCACTTCACAATATACTGTGTGAATATTATTTAGCTATTTTGACTACAGTAAAGATTTAAGAATGAATTGCTCTCCCTTCTTGTTTCTGTTTAGATGACTAACTCCATTGATTTACCCATGAAATGTGTACCCAGTTATGGCTACGATGCTAAAGCATAACATATAAAGATTACATAGTAAGGAATTGTTCAGTAGTGATTCATACCAATGTACTCAGTTTGGCTTCAACTCTGATAATAACAGGAAAATGACTATTAATCAGATAAATGTTGTATGAACCAGCAGGCAAACCAGCAAATGACAAATATAATCGTGAAAAATGTTAAGCATTTACTTACCTGCAAAAAACTTCTAGTAGGGAATCATTTGAGAGGTTAAATAACATGAATACATAGATAGTTTTAACTTACCCATTTGTCCCTGCATTTGTCCTTGCATGTTGTTTGGAGCCATCTGTCCTCCCATACCCACTTGGTTACAAGGCATCTGCCCCATACTATTTGAACCACTCATGGGCACCTGCATAGAATTGGGCATTGACATATTTGGCATCATCTGCCCCTGCATGCCCCCAGCCAGTTGACTCTGTAGCTGACTGGCCATAGGATTGCCCATCCCTCCCATTCCACCAACCATGTTGTTCCCCATTTGCCCCTGGTTGCCCACCATTCCCCCCATTCCACCCAATTTGCTTTGTAACTGCATATTCATTTGTGGTCTTTGATTTAGTGTTTGAAGCAGATTTGTAGCTGTTTGAGCTTGTGGTCCTTGTGAAACAATTGGTCCTTGTTGCCCCATTTGGCCCTGCATGCCCCCCATTCCAGGGTTTGGCCCCATGACCCCTTGCTGCTGCATTTGGCCTTGAGGGCCCATGTTCATCATTTGATTTCTTGATCCTTGTGATGCTAAGTTTTGGAGGGCATTGATTGGGTCTGGTGTGAGGCCCCCCTGGTTGTTGGGCCCCTGTTGTTGTTGGCCTTGTGGGGCCTGAACCTGGGGACTGGGGCCAGGTTGGCCTTGATTAGGACCCTGCATTTGCTGCTGGCCCTGATTTTGTTTAGATTGTGCTGAAAAGATAAATAGAAAAAATACTGTAAGGACAACTATTACAGATGTAGTTGGCAAATACAAAAAGTTGACCGTTGTTGACAGTTGACAGTTGTTTTTAAAATGAAAATATGCATTTTTAGTGGATATTGCATTTAATGTAATTACCACTGAATTTTTATTACTTACATAAATCAAGATTGCATTACTTACACATTTCTCTTACATGCAGTATCAGTTTAGCAACCATGTTCATATACTCCTCTCGAGTCTTCGCCTTCATGAACACATGGTTCTCCATCTCACTGCTGTTCCGTGCCACTTGGACACCAGAGCGCTGGATCACCTCCTCACTACAAAAATATTAAGTCTTTAATCTTATTTCAATGTTTGTGAAATATATAAAATGTCCTGTTTCACAGTACTGTCTACCAGATAGGTAAATAAAAGAATAATCACATTTGTACTTGTACGTAGTTATCCGCCGAAACAAGGGTATGGAATATAGTTAGACGTCTGCCCAACCCCGGGAAACAAGGCATGATGTTATGATTATAAAGACACTTATCTCAAGTGTTAAAACAATCTATAATAAGTATAAACCACTAAGGGGACCTATTACTGTAACTATTGTGCAAGAAATACAAACAATGCTTTTTTTTAAACCTACATGCTTAGACACAAATGCACTTTCACAATACTTTTGACGTGACAACGTCTTATAAATTGGTTTGCCGGGTGACACTTCAAGAAACTGCGTTACGCTCCGCTCACGTTATGCGCTCACAATGAGAGCGAGTGAGAGGCACGCGTCCCTTCCACTCGGGCATGGTTAGACCGCCTAAGAGCGAGAGACAGACATAAAAAGAATATTCACATTAAAATTATTTTACCACTCAAAGTCGTTGTCACGTAAAACTTTCGCCCGTATACCGACTTTACAGGCAACCAATTTTTTTCCAGAGTAGCTAGAACCAACAAAATATCTCTACAAGTTCTACAATCCAACTAGATTCGATTTCAAAAAATTGGGGTCACAGACCAGTGAGCGTCTGGGTATACCCATGGGAATTTTGAATGTAAAAGTGTGAGTCATGCTAAGTGAAGCTAGACAAATTTTCCTTGTATCATGTTGTCATATTTTTGGTTTGATAGAATTAACAGATGTAGGTATTTATTGAGATGAATAAATTGTCATATTCTCAGATAGGTATAGTAGGTAGGATAAGTAGATACTGGCTACAGCTAATACCATCTTTAGAATCCACAGCTCCATAAGTACCGCTAAATCAGATCGCTCCACGAAGCGCTGATCGCACAACAATGATAAATATGATGCACAACAAAATACAAACAAAACACAATAAAATATTGTAAAACTTACATTTTCGACACCACACTCTGCCGGAAGGCCTGAGTTCTCCAATTATCGTCTGAAGCCATTGTGTTGAATTGCTTTAAATTATCCATACACTGTTAAAACCACTTTATGTGAATGATGCCGCTTCTATGGACACATTTGTAATAAATTAAAACACAATAATGATTCGTTAATACAAAGCGCTCGTTATCGATGCGAGCGCTTTGTTTTTTTCCAAAAGAAGAAGAAAAAGAAAGACACATTCAAACACAGATAATTAATCTTCGACGCATTTTGACGTCTTGTCAGACAGATAAGTAACACACACAGATAACACAGCACAGCGTATACACAGCTATTATATCAGCTTTATTTATGTTTTCACCTAGTCGGCAAAGGTCGTCTTTCATTATATATGTAGGTGGTAGACATGCGTACTTAAAGTACGCGGTTTTTAAGTTCGCGACCTTACTCGGCTTGCCGTCGATGACACACGTGGAGCTTGCTCAAAATTTCATTGTCAAATTGGCTCGCGGCTCGCGGCGATGACAGGCGGGCGTGTAAGCTCGCCGAAACCTATGTACGCGTACTTGCTCACATGTCTACCACGCATTTTTTTATTTTGTTATGATTTTTATTTTATTTTTTCGTTTTCAGTTAGTTTTAACGATGGTCTGGCAATTTGAGTATTTTATGCGACCTACCTAAATGTCCTCCCTCATTCGTCGGGTCGTTGAGCTCCTTGTTCTGAGTTGAGCTCCACTAGCATAATCAGCCTATAATGTTCCCACTGCTGGGACACAGGCCTCCTCTCTGTGAGAGGGAGCGGGCCGTAATCTACCACGCGGGCCCAGTGCGGGTTGGTAGATGTCACATGTCTTCGAATTTTTGGTTCTAGGACATACCGGTTTCTTCACGATGTTTTCCTTCACCGTTATGAGAGCAGTGGTGATTAAATAATTTACACAAAGTAAAGCGCCTGTCGGGGTTCGAACCTGCGACCTTATAACTCGTAAGCCGTGGCCGTTACCACTAGGCCACCACTACTCTCCCAGAGCTCCACTAATTACAGACAAATTAATGCTTGCACTGACTGGACAGGTCCACTCAAATCGTTGTGGTTCTTTCCTCAAAAGACCATTCCAGACACTAATCTACATGGTCCTCATACGACTTGACCAAGATTATGTCTGGACTTTAAAAGAGATGCGACCTCTGAGTTTGTTTAGGCCTTTCTTCTTAGAGTAGTCAGATGAAACGACGACCTCGTCTAGCTTATTTTAAATATTTTTTAATATGACGTGTAAAAGTGATTGCAATATTCTATTTACAGAATAAACAATTTCATTTCATTTCATTTTTGTATGACGTTGGCATCCGATAAGGATTTTCCGAAAGCCGGCAGCGAAAAGGGGGGATTTCGTTTGTATGAAAAATCTTATTGAGTCAAAGTTTGTGTATAAGAATTTTAACGCGCAGTCCGATTAACTCGAAACTCAGTATTTAAACATAAAATAAAAAATTAAGAAATGTGTATCAGGGTTTTCCAGGGTATCAGGGTTTTTTATTTATAAACCGTGTTAAGTATTTGAGTATCCTATGAAGCTCTTTAAGCAGCCTGAGGGCCTAGACAAGTGACAATCGCTTCGAAAGTGTTTTGTATTTCTACAACGACTTTCAACAGGATTGACATGCTTTTCGATAGCTTATGTCATTCCTATACATTTTTGCCTTTTCTATCATCGTTATCGCTGATAGAATGTCACTTTCTCTAGGGCCTCAGTTTCTGAATCAGAAATGAAATTATCCGGAAAAGAGCCAGAGTTACCGACATAGCTTGTACAGTAATCAAGCTGAAGTGGCCGGAGGCGCGCATGGACGGCAGTCTCGACTTGTTTTTTATGGAATTTTTCAGCTTTTGTATGGAAAATAAGACAAAAAAAAAATCTAACATGTTAATATTAGGGGTGGGTTTCATAGAGGGGGGTCGAAATTTTCATTATTTTTGCCATAGAACACACCATTTTCGAGAATGCGTTCATGGTCGTGCTACGAAGTACAACATAAAAACCCCATATGTCAAGAAAATTTTGGAATTTCGCTTCACAAGGTTTATTGTTTTAGATAAATCTAAGATAAGTATTAGTACCAACACTTTTAAAAACCTATCCAATTTATTTTGTTGTTGACTGCGGGTATTTCAACATGAAACCTTTTCTTGTCCTTCCCATCTTCAGGCACTGACCCAAGGTTTTAATTCACACTGTGTATATTTCCAGAAGATGACCTATCCAGCGATACAGGCGAAGAAATAATAATAATAATAATATAGAATTGGTGATTGACGTATTTGGCATCATCTGCCCCTGCATGCCCCCAGCAAGTTGGCTCTGCAGCTGACTGGCCTTAGGATTGCCCATCCCTCCCATTCCACCAACCATGTTGTTCCCCATTTGCCCCTGGTTGCCCACCATTCCCCCCATTCCACTCAATTTGCTTTGTAACTGCATATTCATTTGTGGTCTTTGATTTAGTGTTTGAAGCAAATTTGTAGCTGTTTGACCTTGTGGTCCTTGTGAAACAATTGGTCCTTGTTGCCCCATTTGGCCCTGCATGCCCCCCATTCCAGGGTTTGGCCCCATAACCCCTTGCTGCTGCATTTGGCCTTGCGGGCCCATGTTCATCATTTGATTTCTTGATCCTTTTGATGCTAAGTTTTGGAGGGCATTGATTGGGTCTGTTGTAAGGCCCCCTTGGTTGTTGGGCACCTGTTGTTGTTGGCCTTGTGGGGCCTGAACCTTGGGACTGGGGCCAGGTTGGCCTTGATTGGGACCATGCATTTGCTGCTGACCTTGATTTTGTTTAGATGCTGAAAAGTTAAATAGAAATACTGTAAGGACAACTTTTACAGACGTAGTTGGGCAATACAAAAAGTAGATCATTTTTAGGTTTCCGTAGTCAACAAGAAACCCTTATAGTTTCGCCATGTCCGTCTGTCCGCGACTTAGCTCAGAGACTGTGACACATTATAAAATGGGTATAAATCACGCCGACAAACTGGTAAAATACAACCATGAAAAAACATTTTTTTAGGGTACCTCCCCTACGCTTAATGTGAGAACTTTTTCTCTCGCCTTTCCCATGGTGTGGGGTGTCGTTGGAAAGGTTTGCGAGTTTGTGAAAACCATTTTTGGATTCAGGGATCCGTTTGCGAAATAATACGCTTAAAAGGTGCTAATTTTTGTTACAGTCAAGTGTCCCCCCCCCCTGCCAGCTAAATGGTTGGTTTTGGATATGAGAAAAAAATCACGGCAGTAGTATTATGTATAACGAAATTGAAAGGAAAACTATCACAGCTAAGTAGGCTCCACAAGTTACCGTGTAATAATCGACCAACTTATATTTGCAGTTGCAAAAACATGGTCTCCTATACATTTTGTATGGGAGAACAAGTTTTTGAACTACAATGTTAAGTTTGTTTTATCCCAACTACGGATTCATTGCATTTAAATTAACTACCACTGATTTTTTATTACATTTACTCTTTACTTACACATTTCTCTCACATGCAATATCAGTTTAGCAACCATGATCATATACTCCTCTCGAGTCTTCGCCTTCATGAACACATGGTTCTCCATCTCACTGCTGTTCCGTGCCACTTGGATGCAAGAGCGCTGGATCACCTCCTCTCTACAAAAATATTAAGTCTTTGAATCTTATTTCAATGTTTGTGATATATTTAAAAGGCCCTGTTTCACAGTACTGTCTACCAGCCAGGTAAAAAAAAGAATAATCACATTTGAACTTGTACATAATTATGTGCCAAAACATGTGTATGGATTATAGGTACACGTCTGTCCAATCCTTTGGGGAAACAATGCATGATGTTATGTTTAAAAATACACTTATCTCAAATGTTCACACAATCTGTAATAAAGATAAACCACTAAGGGGACCTATTACTGTAACTATTATGCAAGAAGGACAACCAATGGTTTTTAAGAGGAAATGGGGTCGGTCTTTTTCTCCATACAAAGAGTCATAATTCGAGGTTCAGCTCTCGTTTATTTCCTCCTCCAATATTGGAACAATTTGAAAGATATTTTATAAATTGAATAAGAAGGATATTTACTATGCCCCTATGTTTTTCTTTTTTCATTTATAGTTGTCAAATTTGTACAATAGGCCTCTGATGACATTGGTCCAGTATTGGAGGAGGAAATAGACGAGAGCTGAACCTCGAATTATGACCTTTTGTATGGAGAAAAAGACCGACCCTATTTCCTCTTAAGACTTACATGTTTATGCACTTTCACACAACTTTTTCCACAGCAGCTAGAACCAACAAAATATCTGTACGAGTTCCACAATGTAACAAGATTCGAATAAAATCATTATTGAATTACTAAAATATCGGTGAAATTGGGGTCATAAACCAATGCGCGTTTGGATAAACCCATGGGAATATTGAATGTAAAGTGAAGCTAGACAAATTTTCCTTGTATCATGTTGTTATATTTTTGGTTTGAAAGAATTAACAGATGTAGGTATTTATTGAGATGAATAAATTGTCATATTCTCTGATAGGTATGATAAGTAGATACTGGCTACAGCTAATACCATCTTTAGAATCCACAGCTCCATAAGTACCGCTAAATTAGATCGCTCCACGAAGCGCTGCTGATAGCAAAACAATGATAAATATGATGCACAACAAAATACAGACAAAACACAGTAAAATATTGTATAACTTACATTTTCGACACCACAATCTGCCGGAAGGCCTGAGTTCTCCAATTATCGTCTGAAGCCATTGGGTTGATTTGTTTTAAATTATCCTACTGTTAAAACCACTAATTGAATGATGCCGCATATAAGGGCACATCTATATATTTATTATATCTGTATATATACATATAGGTACTATACATATATTTTTATATAATAAAACAAAGTCGGGTTTGTGCCAGCACTTATAACTCGAGAACTGCTGGACCGATTTTCATGGTTTTTGATTTGTTGGATTTGTCTCGGTCCCGAATAGCAGAATAAGGGTGAAGACAGACGAGCGTAATTTATTCAGTTGCTTTTCAACGCTTGTACTGGGTGTTTGTGTAGTGCAATGGATCCATCGCCCCCTCTCGCAGCGAACTCAATTCATCCGGGATAATGCGCGTGAGTCGGCAGACAACTCATTTTGCGTCGCCAAGTGAACGAAACAGGATTTTTGAATGAAACCGAATGTAGCAGAATTTACGCGACTTACAACTCAAAAAATTACGCTCATCTGAATTCACCCTAACTATAAAACAAAGTTGGGTTTGTTCCAGCACTTATAAGCCACTGCATACCCACCTGAAGCTGGTGGGAGCTGTTAGATTTTTTTAAATTGCCGCCGTTTTTCGTGGACAGCTTTCGTTGGTCAGACTCTAACTATCCAGCGTCTAAGAATTTGACAGCTAGCTGTCACCCACCATACATTTTTTGTAAACAAACAAGCGACTTCCTAAAAGCATATTTTATGCCCGGTTGCGCAGCACTGTTGACTGCAAAAATACTGATACCCATGTAAACTCCAATGATGATAGAAGACGAACACTGTGGGAGAAGGCTCTCCGAATAACAATTTGCAACCCGATATTTCCAAGTGTATAGTCGAAACTATGAGCCAATGTGCTATCCGTTATCAACAAGATAAGTCTGTTTTCATTGTAACATAAAGAAACTTGTGGTGTGAAAGGTGCGTGTGTGTTACTATACTTAACTAAAACTCATCTACGACTAAAAAGATGTAAACAAGACATCACAGACAGACAAAAAAAAACATACAGACGAATTGAGAACCTCCTCCTTTTTGAAGAAGTCGGTTAATAAAAAGTCTGGAGTCACACACACGTAATCTGTTTGGACGATTCATGGGACATCGCGCTCACGCTAACTCGGAACGGGTGTTAGCACGCTCAAATCGATTATGGCATAATGGATTATTTTGACGTAAGTATCGCTGACATTCACGTTGAATGAAATGAAATGTCAATTTTTAATGTCATGTCAAACAATTGTCGCAAATTAGCGCGCGGAGGCCGCATAATTTGGCAAAACTGAAAAGAACTTGAATACTCCAGAATGGCTTCATCAACAGTATTAAGAGTAAAACGGAGGCTTGAGGAGAACCCACAAGATACTCTGGTGCTCATGTGCAAGCGAATTAAAACGGACAAGGAAGAAATATCACCATCGCTATTCGTGTTTCGGGGAACTGTTGATGATCAGGTAAACACTGTAATGATTTGAATTATCAGACATGGACTGGAAGAACAATCGGTCTGGAGTTCACCTTAGGACGGCTTATGTTCTTTTTTAATCATATCGCACTCACTAACCTAACGCACGCATAATATTTTCTGCTTTACTCACGTGTTTGTTCGGGTTTGCCTGACTAGTTTTGTACTAGACGGGTTCCTCCCATTCATGAGCAGTTCACATCTGCTCTTTAATAAGAAGATCCCTTAATATGACTTTATTCCCTTATATGGCTTCTTAAGGTGCCTTTATGATCTATGGCAACTACATTCTCTGGTATAGAAGTGGAACTAACTCCTCATGGTAAAGCTACAGGCAGCTCTAAATATCCAAGTTTTATTGTACAATTGATATAATAATAACTTATCCTTCTGTGCAATGTTCATAATATTTTACACAATACAATACATTACTCAGATAATACATACATACTTAAATAAACTCCCGCCTTCATCCCATGGGGTAGGCAGAAACTATAGAATACCACCTGCTATGCTCTTTACATACTAGTTTTAATTTGTTTATGTTCATACATGTGGTCATACACGCACGTCTGTTGCAAGTACTATGCACCTGACCTTTCAGAAGAATATCACCAATTAGGTCACTATATTAGGTCCTAGGGCATCAGATTATAATTTTTCATAAACACATTCTTTTTATATTGTAGGTATGTATACTTACTTCAAATCTCTGCACATTCACAGGAAACTACACATGTCAAAAACTTACTGCCAAAGACAGATTTAAAACAGCAATCTCTGCCAAACGTTGACACTATTATAGAAAAATTGAGGAAAGAACGTAAAGAGGTTGCATCAAAGAGTCGTTATGAAATAGTCAACTGCAGCCGAGGGCTGAAAGATGGAGAAAATGATGAGGGTAGTGAAGATGTATTAAATCTAATAGATCTGCAGAAGACTGATGATAACGATGGCAATGTACAATATGCCTATGATCTGTATACTAGTTTTTTGAAGCAAGAATTTGATATAAGCATGATTGATAACTTTGTTGGGTAAGCATTTTTTATAAAATTATCAATGATTGACTACTTTTTATGCATGCAAGCCTTTCTCAAGAAGTTAGTGTGGATCAATTAAATCTATTTCCAAACAACTCAAAAAATTTCGAAAAATACCATACTCTATGTTGAGCACCTAAATAACCTTGACTGTCAAGTGTGGTACCTAACGGTCTTAATTTCATGCTATTTTTACTTTGAAAGCCATTTAAGCTGTGACCGTTTTCTATTTAGGACCCTAGATACAGCAGTGGCATACTATTTCCTTTAAAATGAAGAAAAACTTTGTTGTTATTAACTTTCCATTATATATTTCCATTTCAGTGTAGAAACAGGCCTAGTCTTAGATTCCTATGACCCATCTCAAGATTCGGACATTGAAGCTGACGATGATGATGATTCTAATGATGAGAATAACTGGAGGAATGAATACCCTGACTCCGAACCTAGCAGTGTAGAGATGGAAGATATGGTTAGAGCCATGGAGAGAGTGGATATTGGTAAGTGGAATCAAAATTCCTTAACCCATCAAGTCTCGAGTAATGAGACAATTGATTGTCTGTTTTTCTTGACTTAATATCGAGTCCTTGGTAGATTTTAGGTGAATAATGACTATTTAAAAATGAAATAGCCTTAATTAGAGGCAATACCTAAGTATATTCAGCGGACCCTGGCAGATTGCCTCTCTATCAACCTTGCTGATTGACATACAGAATTACTTACTTGATTTAAGAATGTCCATGGAGTTTCTTGTCCTTCACCCTTTGGAATGGTTACCGCACTCTGTGTGAGCTTTCTGATACTAAATTCTAACTTGTGCTGACATGACAACAAAAACAATAAATCATAACAGATATTGTCATTGTTGCCTTATTGTGAAATATTGGTAAATAAATAACAATTAAAAATCTAGATGCATAAAAAACTCCTTATGTCAAGAAAATTTTGGAATTTCGCTTCACAAGGTTTATTGTATTAGATAAATCTAAGATAAGTATCAGTACCAACACTTTTTTAAACCTATCCATTTTATTTTGTTGTTGACTGCTGGTATTTTCAATATGAAACCTTTTCTTGTCCATCCCATTTTCAGGCACTGACCCAAGGTTTTAAATTCTCGTTATGTATATTTCTAGAAGATGACCTATCCAGCGATACAGGCGAAGACAAAATATATGATGACCCACCGGACTTATTCAATGAGGATGTCCAACGATACGGTGAAGCATACGCTAAATACAAAGCGAAAGTGCTTTCAGAAAACCCTGATTTATCCGACAGCAGAAGCCTGGTACATTGCACAAAGGTTGAAGAAGATCCAGGATATAAGAATGACAGCGATGATGGATTTTACTATGGAGAGGATGAGGACACGGAACAGTTTAAGGATCAATATAGAGATGAAGAGTCATCAGATGTGAATAGTGTGGATTGAATTGGTTTAATCTGGTTCGTAGTCATATGGCTGGATTCTTAAAGGCTACTATTTTTTATTAAGTGTTATGGAGTCTCTGTCACTTCTAAGGTGTATTGCAGAGAGACTTGTCGATAAGCCCTCTTATTCATGAACATTGCTTAAAGTTAAGTGACGTTTAAACATCAAAAATGTATGGTTAAACAGGCGCTAATTATTACTTAACTTTAAGCAACTTTAACGTTTATGAATAAGGGGTTAAGATTCAGGGGTTAAGTAAATAAATATATTTTTACATTTTATGTGTTTTTTTTTATTTTTGTAAAGTAATTACATACTTAATTGATTATACAAATTGGATGATATTCGAAATTTTGAATTTCAATTTTCATTTTAAATAGCTATTCTACGTAATGATGATAATGGATACGGAACCCTGCGTTAATTAGATTTTTCTACAATAAATTACCTTCATACATCACGACGCTATTGCCCAATGGGCTAGGCAGGAGTGTTCTATATTTCGCCAGTAATATTGAAGTAGGGGCGAGAACCTTACAAAAAAGTCTTGAATAACTAAATTAATGCAGGTTTCCATATTAAGTATGATTGAAAAATTATGAAGATGATGTTTGTCTTGCTTCCGTTAGTACAAGAGCAAGTGTTCAAATTCGCTCAAATTCTCCTGGTGCGGCATGATGAAGTCAAGAGTTGAAGGCTTGTCCTCAGCTGAAACCATATAAAATGCATGAATTATTATTACTTGCAGATGATGTCCAACTGAAAACTTTTAATTATCTTGGTCGGGTGGCACTCAATGATGTGAATGATCCATCAGGTTAAGCTACGTTTGCCGGTGGTGACCATCTTTACATATCGAGACCCCGTGTCTCGGAAAGCACGTTAAGCCGTTGGTCCCGGCTGTATTTCGAGGATCTTTGACAGTCGTTACGGGTCGTCAGAAACCCGAAAGTCTGACATGCATTCTTACGAAGGGGTATCTACCCAGTTACTGGGTTGTGGAGGTCAGATAGGCAGTCGCTCCATGTAAAATACTGGTATTCAGCTGCATCCGGTTAGACTGGAAGCCGACCCTAACATAGTTGGGAAAAGGCTAGGCAGATGATGATCGGTGGCACTCAATGGTAACTGTTTGACATATCTTGAAAGCGTCCCTATTTCGTAGCACTAAGGCCCTTTTTACAGACACGTTTTTCTTGTCGTGAAAAACTACGGTTTATTCGCCGTGTGTAAGCACGGTTGTCAATTTTGTATGGATCACTATGGAAGCTTGTTGACAGACACGAGGTACAAAGGACCTTAGGCGGCTTCCGTTATTACAGAAGATATAAAATACTGTGGTTGAAGGAATAGTAACACTTGCAAAAATCGCCCTTACTGCTACGACATAAGGTGCTATCAATATCAAATCGATACCACTGATCACTAGTCACTTTTTTCAACATTATGACATAAGTAATAAGGTTCAAAACTGATCAATCGCGAACATAATAATTCTGGTTACTTCTTACCCATCTCCTTAATATTCTCGATGATGCAAATGATCAAGATCATGTACATCGGTTTGCTGTTGACCTTTTGGAACACACCATTCTCCAGTTCCAGGCCGGTGCACTGCAGCTGAATGCCTGTCTCATCAATCACGTTGTTACTGTGAAGGAAGAGGGAAGATTGTTAGGGAGTGTATGGTCGAGTGATTGTTTACGTGTCTCATAATAGTGTACAAAGGAAAATACTTTGATTAGAGGTAGGTGTTCACAAGCCCGAAAGTCTGAAAACCCGTCTTTCTTACTGAAGGGAACAGGCGCGATCGCAGCCTAAGATTTTGGGGGGGTCACCATTAGTGCCGAATAATATTTTTAGGGAAATGGTTACCTATTGAAAAGTAATCTAAATTTTTTTTTTGTATATAATAATAATAACCCCACCGCTGTATCTCTACGTTGACGTCGTGGTGGGGCTCGCGCGCTCCCAACTCTGGGTCTGTGCCGGTAGAGTTTACTTTGCCGGAACGGGTCTAGAGTGAGGAGCCAGACCAAGAGAGATACAAAAACCCGCAGGGCAGCATGTGGCGAGCTGATGGGCAGTTGCGACCCCACGGACCCGATCTCCCGGGAGAAGTCTTGTTCCTCATCTCTGGCTTGCTTGAACACTGACGAGGAACAGAGCTCCCACCTCATTCTTGCCTTCATTGGCCGGCTTGAGTGGAGACTCGCAAGAGCAAACGTGCTCGGAGGAAAGAAGTATTCCAGTACTCGTAGTGCTCGTAGGGATCTTGACCATCTTCCGGGCTCTGGGATTGTTCTGAAAGCCATGGATTACCTCTCCACTTCTCAAGCACCTCAGGAAGTGTTGCCCCCTTGTCGCTTCGTCACTATGTGCTAGCGACTGTTTTCGGGGGCCCATTATTGAGTGTGCAAGTCACCCCCTGCCATTTTATCCGTGTATATATAAAACATTGATCAGGCAGGGGCCATAGTCCTTCCATAGTTTCAGGTTACCAGTCCACTTTAGCCACTCAAACTCATAATCCATTATCTTTGTTTCCCAATCCTGCAATAGTCCTACTCCAACCGGGGATTGTCCTTGGCTGCACTTGTATAGTGCGAACAGGGATAATCGTCGGTTGGTGAATTCATTCCATTAAAAACGTCTAACGGGCCTCTGCGAGTTGACTTCGGCCCCTCTTACGCCTTCCAAAAGACCGGGACCCCATGGTCCCGAGATATGGAAACATATACCATTTATTTCAGGCGACACAGGCTCATAGAAAAATACCTTAACCTAGACATACATATTATAAATCAAAAACTTGTGTTAATAAATAAGGCTTAAGACTATGTTAGTAGCACTTCACTTTGCACTAGCTTGTCGCTTGTTGTATATGACTGTAGCGCCACTGTGGCTCAAGTACCTACAGTTTTTAGTTAGTAAAGCATGTAAATCATTCCGTCTCTCGACAGCTTGAATAATTTTGGGGGGTCGAGGCCCCCTGTACTCCCCATCGGACCGCGCCTGGAAGGGAATCGTGACGTGACCTCTCGTGGAGGTCAGATAAAAAATAGTCGATCCATGTAAAGTAATGGTATTCAGCTGCATTTGGTAAGACTGGAAGCAGACCCCAATATATTTGGAAAGAGATTCCTTGGAAAGCATGATGATGGATAGTCAGCGTCAGGGGACACGCCTTGTCATTGATTTTGTCCTCTCGCGAGACTCCCTTTGAGGCTGGAGACCGCATTACTCTCCCCAGAGATTTGCCCTAAAAGGCGTTCCACTGGAGGGGTTCTGTGGTAGTCATTTAAGAAGACACTGCCGCCCATTTACTTATGGTGACCAACTAGTTTGGGGAGGTAAGAATCCCAAATTCCCCCCCTGGTCTTATCCCCGAAGGCCGATCGCCTATTGAAGGGGGTCGCTCCGAAAACAAAAAAGAAAAAGATACATTTCTGGGGGTCCTATTATTATTATCTATTTATTCCTAATCCTTGTTTACAAATTGCGTCACTTAAGTAGATGACGTACTGTACCTACCTATCCATCTAAAACTCTTTTGTTGGTATCAAAATTGGAGAAGTGATAGAAAGAAAAACGATCAATTAGGTAAAAGGCTGTCTAACTTACAGTTTGTCCACCATGGTCTGCCTAAAGGCAGGAGTTTTCCAGTTAGAGTGTTCGTAGTACGACGTCTCCCCCGCTGACGTCGACTTGACCTTCTCAATCGCCATTGCTTACTCTCACAAACACTACCACAGACACAAAAGACGCCGCAAATGCTCAAGAATTTATCAATTTACTCGGTATTTCAATGAGAACAGGAATACTCTTGTTTTGATAAATTTTCCTCGACGTCACGTGACTAGGAGGCCGGGAGACTATGGAAGGACCATTAATCAATGAATGGTTTCGCGCTTGCGCGGTGACGGGTGCGGCCGGTGCACGCTTTTAGCGAAGTGCAGTGCAGCGTCGTTTTTAAAACAAAAGAATATTGCACTATTGAAATCTTGGAAATACAAAGAAAATAAAAACTATTTACAAAAAAAAAACAATCGACTTCCAAAAAAAACACAAAAAAAGTGAAAAATAACTTTAATTTCGGAAGTCGGTGTCTTTGCTTTTCAATTTCCGTTTTTTGCCACCGACTTCCGAAATTAAAGTTATTTTTCACTTTTTTAGTGTTTTTTTTGGAAGTCGGTTGTTTTTTTTTTGTAAAAAGTTTTTATTTTTCACTTTTTAGTTGTGGTACCTACCCCACACAAATCCGAAAACCACTACCTGCTATGTAAATAACAGTTAAGGAGTCAAACAGGATATCGTCTAGATAAACTAAGCGGGAAAAATACGTAATATTGAAGCTAACTCAAAAATTACGCAAGCAAAGTTAGTAAAATTTATATGGGACCAAACAAAAAAAGAATCATCAAAATCGATTCATAATTGGCGGAGTAATCGCGTAACAAATATACAAAAAAAAAAAAAAAATACAGACGAATTGAGAACCTCCTCCTTTTTGAAGAAGTCGGTTAAAAATAAAGTTATAATAAAAACGTGTTTCAAATAGGTTCGCTTTGATGTTTTGAAGGTTAAGATCCGACTTTATTTTAACTTGTTGATATTTTTTATGGTGATTAACTGCAGCACTGCACTTCGTCGTTTGCTCCCCCTGGTCCCTAAAAACAGAAGATTGATCAATTACGTTGCATTTTTATGCAGTTTAGGCATCAGTACCTTATTATGATGGTTCTATGCAATTTGGGTATCAATACCTAATTAATTTTACAAATCTGGTGGAAAGTACTTTTTTTATGTTAGCCTACGCTGTCCCACTGCTGTGGAAAGGCCTCCCCCATCCTTTTCCAGGGCCACCTCGATCCAACCCTTGCCGTAGACGTCTAGATCGTCTCGCCATCTCTTCCTGGGCCGGCCTCGGCGGCGCCCTTTTATTACTTTAGCAAAACTGACATAATATGATAATAAATTATGATGAAGTCTACAGTATGTTTCCTCTGCTATTATTTTGATAGGTGTCAAGAGTTTCCGAGCCTATTCCTAGCCACTATAACTTCTAGAAGAATATTAAGTACTACTACTTAATATTCTTCTAGAAGTTATAGTGGCCAGGAAAGAAAAGAAAGTGATGATTTTCAATGCCTCTACAGGCGTTGAAAATCATCACTTTCTACTTCCCTACTATCTTCATTGAAGGGTTTGGGGTATTTGGGGATACATTTTATGTTATGAGCTCTTTTTAAAATGATATTTTGCATTGTTGCAGTAGAAGAATTTGAAGCGTGCATAAAAATGCACCTAACGTGCTGCCCTGCAGAACTCTTCGAGTTTTGCGTAAGTACTTTTTTGAACACTGCCCTCTACACTGCCTATACGTATTTTATCTCACAAGTAGTTCATATTACACATCATAGATGGCGCTAGTAGTTGTATTTTAAGAGTTCGATTATTTTGGTCTAGAATTCGTAGTGTTTTTGAGTGATTTTATTATAGATACAGACGCGCAGTAAAGGAGTGATGTTATGTTTTGTACGACAATATAAACTGCACGCCTGTATTCCCCAATAAAAGGGGTTGGCAAACGTACAGTCGCCAGCACATCACGCTACTACAATCTGTGAAAACTCTTTAGTAGATTTTAAACTTTATCGCTAGTATATTACGTTCAAGATTGATTGGGAAAGTTTTCCGCATTTCGGCTGTTTTTTTAATTGCCATGTAATTGAGACTGAACCTATTAACATCAACTGGGCACAAATCCAGACTCTGGACTGCTGAATGTTTGAACAACCCAACACCACTGTGGCCGGCCTTTTTTTTTTTTTTTTTGATTGGGAAATCTTCATATGACTTCTCCCGCTCTGGGCGGAGCGGAAGGGCGTGTCAGACTCTTACTGACTAAAACCCACCCGTGTTCCTTCAATTGCCTGTTGCCAGGGTCCCGGTATCCCTTTCGGACTATTCCGCAACCCTGGCAGGCATCGGTCCTAACGGACCCCGTCAGGTGTGCTGACATCTCTTTGAGGCGCGCGTGGAACACGACGCGCCATCGACCCGGGCCTGGTCCTTATCGGACGGCGAGCTATCCATTGCTCGCCGTCCGCAAGCCCGCGCCTATGGTGGCCGGGAATCCGCCTGGGATTCCCTACGCCCAGGGTGTCTCCAGCGGCGGCGGTTAGGGGCGTGAGGGCGCAAGCTTTGCCTCTCCCTCACGCGTTCCGCCTCCTCCTTCGCGAGCATCACTGCTTCGCAGAAGGAGGTGACCGCCTCCCATGCCCTCTCTCTCCGTACCATGGCCTGGACCAGGGCCGGACGCGAGAGGTCAGTGCCGCCAATCGCCTACCCTACGTGTAGTAGTCTGATCTTGATCAGATGATGCGGCATTTGGTACGTTATTCAAGTACAGTGTGACCAGTATATTTTATAAATAATTTAGTTTATAGGGTAAATAACAAAGAATGATTAATATGTGATAAATAATTTATTGTCTGGCGGTATTTTTACAATATCATTGTATGCCTACATCAGTTTACTTTTCATTAATTGTTATTATCACTTTAATTCAACGTCTTATTATAATAAATGTTGCATTTTAAACATTGGTAGGTACAGAATGGATGTCTTAAATTATTTTTACTTAGGTAATTAAATAATTGCTTTTATGTTTAGCTTCAATAGGTCTATGTCCTCTCAAGATCTTTGATTCGGGCTGGGCAATAATGGATAGGATGAAAAGCTCATGAAATTTTCTTAAGTTTTTCTTACATATTATTGAATTTGTAATTGACGTTGGATGGCCAGGTAAAAATAAGATTATATTACCTACAGCTGAAAATAAATATAAAATAAATATAATCAAAAAACCACTATAAAAAAATGTAAGTATTTAAAAAAACTAATAAAATAATTTAAGACATCCACTAAACATACGAAACAAATAAGGATTTTATTCGAGATGACGCCCCTTAATTAAAAACTATGTTTTTATTGAGAACACAGTTATGGCACATAACATCAGATGCTGTGTTTCGTTATTTATTTTTTACATAAAATGTCATGATTATTTTTACGTTTATACTACTGATTGAAATTTCGTTTGCAGAAGTGACTCTGTTAGTGAATAAACATATACAATAGGGGTAAATTATTTCAAATGATTAACTTTCTTAACCATAGCACTTTTGCGGTACATTATTCGAGTAGTATTACCAATAACCGAATTTAATCACCAATACAATATTGAATAAATTGTTATACAGTGTAAATTAAACTTTGGAATAAAAAAACTAATTTCAAAGTCAATTCTGTCAACGACTGTCCACTTAATACGTCATAATGGAAGATCGACAACATTTTTGTTTTGTACCTATATTTTTTAATCGCAACACTGATCGAGACTCATTCCTTTACAGACAGACAAAACATAAAAGTTACACAAATTACAATAATTATACGTAGGGAACAAGTCTTGTGGTCACTTAACCTACAACTATATTTAATGAGATAACTATAAATGCAAATTACGATTAATCTAGCGATGCTTTGGCATTGACAAAACATGGTATTGTACTGGGTACCCAGTATATCTTGACATTTCACGGTGGCGCTGTATGCAACTGCAAGTGTCAACTATCTGTCGAGTACAGCACATTTTTATGTTTAGTTCCTTTTATCGCCACGTACCAAAATATACTGGGCACACAGTATTTTTTTGTTAACACTTACATTTTGATACTTTTAGTTCGGGAATGATAAATACTGTGGTTAGCCAGTTTTACACTGTTTAAGAAAAAGAAAAAATATCATTCTAAATTGTTAAAATGTTTGCATTGTTGTAAATGTTATAAAGAAAACAGTTATATAAAAAAAAAAATAACTGAAAGTAGCTCGGATGCTAAGTTAATGGAGAATATTATCGAGGAGAATATTAATTCGATTTTATTAGGAATATCACGCTATTTATATCTAATGTTGTAGAAAATAAACTCTTCTTTTTCAGAAGGAAACCCTTCTCCATTTCTTAGCGAATTGATTATTGATAAAGTGATGTCATAAAAGCAAAAAAATTTCGAGTGACGATCACACTAATGAAAATCGAACATTGCAGAAGTTTTTGTAAACATGACACTGGTAAATTAAACCGCATAATATGGAATCAGCACCTGCTTTAGGGGGTAGATAAATTCGCCTAATAATTAATTAATATTAAACAAAAATTAACAACAAAATCGAACAATCACTTAGAACGAATGGTAATAATATTTAGTAATATCTTTACATTATATTTACAATTTTGGTAATATTTTTTAACCGTATACTAATACAAAGACGAAGTTTAACTTTTAACTAGGAAATTTACAATAACAGAGTAACAAAAATCTTATAGTATTGAGGGCTTGTATGTACATTAGCCAATATATTAAGAATTTTTAACTTTTCGTACTCATATGAGTTCGTACTCATATGGGATCGAACTCATTTGAGTACACAAAAGTTTTGAAGGGTTAAGATTACATATTTAGCTTCAGTTACACCATTATTGTATGTTTATTAACATACAACAAGACATAGAAAGTCCTATTACTTTACATGATATATCGTGACGTAACGCAAGCTAACATTATAAATCCTTGCCATTTTATAGTTTTTTTTTATTATAACATTGAATCGAAAATTTCAAAAATCGATTTGGCATTGATATGCAGTACAAGTTTTAATTTAATAATCATTAATTTATTGCACATTTAATTTAATTTTATTTCAAAACGAGAGATACATTCTTATTCTAGGATAATTACAAGAAATTCCGGTGAAGCAACATATAAGCATTTATGTTTTTGCG